>CM056724.1:81557092-82807092 GCA_029844215.1 Przewalskia tangutica | reverse complement strand
TAGCATCATAATATGTCTACTCAACAAACCATTTTACTGTACTTTTCAGAAATCAATACAAGTCTTTTATAAACACATAAGTAAACTGTTCCTTTTATCTTGCTTAAGTCGTTATACTTAACTTCCCATAAAGCTAGTATAACTCTTAAGCTTCTTGTTTTAAAAACAAATATTCTTCTTTCAAAACTGATTTATAATTCTTTTGAAAGACTTTAAGATCTTTATTATTCGTGCTTAAGTCAAAAGACATTCGCATAACCACGTTCGCTTAACACGACGTCTACCGTACTATATATATACTTTAAAATATCATGCTCAAGAGTATAGGAAGAATCACATACCTTCTCGTGAAATCCACCGCCAAGTCGAATATATGTCGCTGAGAGAATCAACCTATAATAGTCAGATACGTCTATCAATATCTAGACTACTCTGAAGACTATTCTAAGCAAATGGTTCTCTATTCTACGGAAAATCGGGCAGCACTACCCTACCCGGTAAGCTATACAAGTCTACTGTGATAACAATTCACTTCTATTCTTTAATATCCTTCTATATCTTATACCCAAGTCTTAACTATTCTTATATGTAATATCCAATTACAATAGAAGGACAAGATATTTACCTCGATAAGCCCAAAATTATCCAAGTTAAAAGTCGATCCTGAGCAAGGTTTAGCTTCTAGTTTGCACGCTCCGATAGCTCCAAGAACCCTTAGAAGTTTCCAACAACTTCTACTAAAATACTAAAAGGGATTTGGGGCTAGGGTATTTTGGAATAGTGACTAAACTTGGAAGACAACTTTCTACCAAGGGGGGGGGAGGCCCTCGGCCAAAGCCACTAGGTTAGAGGGGGGAAAGGGGTGTTTCGGCTAGGCTTTCTAGAGGGGGGGGGGGAGAAGTGAGGCTTAGGACGAGAGCTCACAAGGGGGGGAAGGCGGATTTAGACTTGCAGATTTGTGATGAAGAAGTCTTGAAGGGAGGGGTATTTATAGGGAAACCAAGGGCCAGGATCAAGCCAAGTGGGGGGCAAGTGGAGGGCCAAGATTTGCCCAAGTGCCCCCTAACCTACTCCCCAAATCACTCCACAAACAATGGCCCATGTCTTAGGCCTCAAACCTCCCAATCGCCCAAGGCAAAAGCCCTTTAGCCGCCCACTTGAGGTGACAAGTGTCACCCTCGTTAACAAAAGGTTCCGTCGCTCGGAAAAATCCGCAAAAATTATAAATGACATAGCCGGAATTTTCCCCTCGCAAGTTTTGTAAAACGTTTCGTCGGAAAACCATTCGTTTTGTGAGTTGTGCACAAATTCGTCCAAAGTGCCTAACTTAAGGCTAAACTTTTTGTACGTACGCCCTTACGTACATACTCTGGAAATATGGGGTATAACATTCTCCCCTCCTTAGAAACATTCGTCCCGAATGTTCCTTCCCAAGACAGATAATGATAAGGTTTCTCATAACTTAAACAGTTAGCAAATGCCTCACATGGCCACAATACAACACTCAATCAGATATGTTAATGAAAAATTTACAAGTAGGAAAGTGAGTTACCTGGAGGTGTGGGGAATAGGTGAGGATACTTCTGCCTCATGTCCTCCTCAGCTTCCCACGTCATCTCCCCGAGCTCGTTCGCCACAAGACTTTGTGGAAGCCACGCCCTCGTCCGCAGACGCCTAACTTTGACGATCGATTATCGCTATGGAATATCCTCATACGATAACCCCTGGTCACACGACATCGTCAATAGGATGCACTCTAGATGGATCCCCGTCATCTCCTCGATAGAAACATGAAACACCGGATGCACGCCTCGGATCGGACGGCAGATCCAACTCATAGGCAACCTTGCCTACCCTGCGGACAATCTGAAACGGCCCAATGTACCTCGGGATGAGTTTCCCTTTCTTCCCGAATCTCATCACACCCTTCATGGGTGACACTTTCAAGAAAACCCAATCACCAACCTCGAACTCCAGATGCCGACGACGATGATCTGCATATGACTTCGCGACTCGGCCGTCGAATCGCTCCTGGATAAGCTTCACCTTATCCACAGCCTGCTACACCAAATCTGGTCCCACTAACTGTACCTCGCCCACATCAAACCAGCCTATCGGCGATCTGCACTTCCTCCCATACAAGGCCTCATAAGGCGCCATCTGAATACTGGAGTGGTAGTTATTATTATACGCAAACTCAACTAGAGGCAAATGATCCTCCCAGCTACCCTCGGTCAATAACACAGATCGCAGATATCCTCAAGAGTCCGGATAGTGCGCTCGGCTGTCGTCTGCGTGGATGGAATGCGATGCTCGTGCTCACCTGCGTCCCCAAACCCTTCTGGAAAGACCTCCAGAAGTTAGCCGTAAACTGGGCTCCTCTGTCTGATATGATCGAAATAGGGACTCCATGCAGTCTGACGATCTCTCGGATATAAAGTCTGGCATAATCCTCAGTCGAAAAAGTCGTCCTGACTGGAAGAAAGTGGGATGATTTCGTCAGCCTGTCGACGATAACCCAAATATAATCATGTTTCCTCGGAGTGCGAGGTAATCCTGTGATAAAGTCCATGTTGATCACCTCCCACTTCCAAGTCGGGATCTCTATCGTCTGCAACAACCCACCAGGCCTCTGGTGCTCTACCTTCACCTGCTGACAACATGGGCACTGAGCTACAAACTCTGCAATGTCCCTCTTCAAGCCATCCTACCAATACACAGATCTAAGGTCGTGGTACATCTTGGTCGACCCCGGATGGATAGAGTAACGCGCGCTGTGTGCTTCCCTAGAACTCCGCCGAAGTCCGGAAACATCCGAACACACAACCGCCTCAAACCTTAGCACCCATCAAAGCTACCTCAAAAGGACCCTTCCCCTCACGAAGAGCCGTATCACGATACCGAATCAAAACCGGATCCTCAAACTGTTGCCTCTTCACCTCCTCGACGATGGAAGACTCGGCAACCTCTCAAACTCGAACCCCACTGCTATCAGAATCAATCAAACGGACACCAAGGCTCGCTAACTGATGCAAATCACGAATCATGCCCCTCCTCTATGGCTGCACATCTGATAGGCTACCCATCGACCTACAACTGCGGCATCTCGCATAACATGGCCTTCCCGTGGTACAGGATATCAACGTCATAATCCTTGAGTAACTCTAACCACCGCCTCTGTCGTAAGTTCAGCTCCCTCTGGCTGAAGATATACTGGAGGCTCTTGTGGTCTGTATAAATATCCACATGAACCCCATACAAATAGTGCCTCCAGATCTTCAAAGCGTGAATCACCGCTGTCAACTCCAAATCATGGGTGGGGTAGTTCCTCTCGTGTTTCTTAAGTCGCCGGGATGTGCGCTATAACCTTACCACCGCATCAACACACATCCGAGCCCAACGCTCGACGATCACAATACACAACATAACCGCTCGACCTCCGGAAGAGTAAGAACGGGAAGGTCGTCGCCTCATTCAAGAATCGAAACCCTGCTCCACACGCATCACCATCAAACTTAGCCGCTCCGAGTCACCCTAGTCAATGGTGCGTAGATAAGCAAACTTCTCCACGAAACGCCGATAGTAACTCGCAAGGCCGAAATCGCACCTCTGCCGGAGTAGTAGGTCTAGGCCAACTCGATCGCCTCGATCTTGGCGTATCCACGAATGCCATCACCGACAATATGCCCAAGAAAAGCCACCGGTTAACCAAAACTCACATTTGGAAAACTTGGCGTATAATCACTGGTCTCGAGAACTCTCAAAGACCTCTCAAATGCTCGCATGATCTCGCTCTGGCGAGAATAAACCAAGATGTCATCAATGAACACTATCACAAACGTGTCCAAAAATAGCTTGAACACTCGGTTCATCAAATCCATGAATACCGTCGGAGCATTGGTCAACCCGAAAGACATAACCCTGAACTCATAATGCCCGTACCGGGTACGGAATGCAGTCCTAGGGACATCCGCCTCTCTAACTCGTACCTGATGATAGCCCGATCGCAGATCAATCTTGAGAAACATCTCGCCTCGCATCCGGTCGAACAAATCATCAATCCCGGGAAGGGTATCGTTTAATGGTCACCTTGTTCACCGTAATCAACACATGCGCAGGCCCCGCCCTTCTTCTTCACGAACAATCTGGCGCTCCCGGGGAGAAACACTAGGCCCGATGAAGCCCTTCTCCAGAAATCTCTCACGGTCCTTCAACTCTCAACTCGGTCGGTGCCATCCTGTATGGCGGAATGGAAATAGGAGTGTCCGGCAAAGACATCGATACAAAACTCTATCTCCTCTCGGGAGGATACCGGAGGTCGTCCTGAAACACGTGCGGGAACTCTCGACTCAAATCGATCAAAATCACCGCAGCCTCAGTATCAAACACCCGAACGAGATGGTAGATGTACCCCTTCTGCACCATCTTCCTAGCCTTGAGGTAGGAAATAAACATACCTCCGGCGTCTGATGTTTCCTCCACTCAACAACCGGCTCGCAGAAACTGGAACCGTACTACTCTCTCCCTGCAGTCTACATTGGCATAGCAAGAAGCTAGCCAATCCATACCCATGATCACGTCGAAATCAGTCATATCCAACTCTATCAAGTCGGCTAGGGTCTGACGACTGTATATGGTCACTGGACAAGCCCTATATATCTGCCGAGCTACCACCGAATCACCCACTGGCGTAGCTACCTCGAAAGGGTCTATGGACTCAGGCTCTATCCCTATCCTACTAGCAATAAGGGGAGATATATAGGACAGAGTAGAACCCGGATCTATCAAGGCGTACACATCATAACCAGAAACTGATAAAGTACCTGTGACGACATCAGGTGAGGCCTCCTGGTCCTGCCGGCTGGACAAGGCATAAATGTGGTTCTGAGGACCGCTAGAACTGGGACCCGCGCCACGACCTCTGCCGCAACCTGTTGGCCCATGAGTACCTTGCCTCGGGCGAGTAATCGTAGGAGATGAAAAGACCAAGAAAAGAACTCGTAGTGACCGACACCATCTGCACCGCCCTTGGTTGGGCGATTCCTCGCAAAGTGACCTGGCCACAATCAGAACAAACTCCGTGAGCGATACCACACTTCCCGTAATGGGATCTACCGTGGCCACCGGCGGGGTGGTCCGACGGTCGCACTCTCGCTACCCGACGCGTCAAGTCCCGGGGCCTGGTCTCCTCAAGACGGTGCAGAGTGCTCTGGTGGCGTGGTGCAAATCTAGACTGCCGAGGCCGCCCACCCCGAGAGCTACCAAAAGACCTGCCGCCCCGGCGCCTTCTCGCTGGTCACAACCGTCGGCCTCTACGCTCCTCGCATCCAAGTGCATGAGCCTGCATGCGGGTAATGTCCATACCCGGCTGAAGAGAAACACCCGCACAAGACTCGGCCATATAATCATCTAGCCCGGTGACGTAGCGGTGCACCCTATCCTCCATATCTGCTACCAACGCTGGGACATATCGAGCCAATGAATCGAACTCAACGTTGTACTCCCGATCAGGCGCCTCTGCGTCTCAAAGAACAAAAATTTGTCGGCCCGTGCCCTCCTCATCTGTGGAGGCAAGAAGTGAGTGAGGAAAGCCTCCGAGAACTCATCCCAAGTAGCTGGGGACGCGTGCTCTCCCCGAGATAACTCCCACGAATCAAACCAATCGACTGCGGTATCACGCAGCCTATGTGAGCTGAAGACCACGGACTCGGTCTCTGAAGCCTTGATCACCCGCATGATCCTCTGTAACTGACGGATAAACTCCTGCGGATCATCCTCAGGCCTCGACCCGTAGAACTCTGGCGGGCTACAACTCAGAAAATCCCGTAGCCTCAAATCGCTCGATCTCGGGTGAACCACGCACCGGGCTGAATCGAATCTGCTGCGTCCAGCTATCCTCATGTTCGCCACGATCCCGGCGATCGCCATCTCCTTGTAACCCATCTCATCCGCTTCCAGCCGGTGAGGTGGAGGTGCGGTCGTGGTCTCATCACCACTATCGCGGCCCTAAACCCTCGCCGGGTCGGGCGTCGTGGAAATCGCCGTCTCGGGTATAGGCCCGGGCTGTGCCTCGTGACTCTAGGTGTCCCACTAGAAGCTCCTCTTTGCCTTGCCCGGGCGGGTTGCCTAACGTGGAGGTATAACTGTTACAGAAAAGGAATACGTTAGAGGGGTCCAACTTATAACACAGCTCTAAGGCACGATCTCAGAGTGAGAAGAATGGAAACCAATCCTAAATATCCTATAGCCTGCTGATTATTGGTGTGGTGCACAACACACCGATAATCAAGACTCTACTGGATACGGTCTGTAGACACTTTCCGAGGATTAACTGCTTTGATACCACTTTTGTCATGACCCGTTCCGGGGCCCGTGACTTGTGCCTTACCCGGGCACCCAAGCAGTCATACATCAGAGAAAATCAGCGGAATATAAAACAAGACATGAATCAATGAAAATTTAGACACAGTTTATATGAGAAAAGTCGCCTTTCGGCATAATATATATAAACCCAAATTCTGGCAGTTACATCCCAACTGTACAATAAGACTACAGACCTCTAAGGAAATAAACAACTATGGCGGGACAGGGCCCCGCCATACCCTGAATGGACATATATCTACAACTCAGGGAGAACCATACCAAAAGTCGAGCCTCCGGAGAAGATGGAGCTCCTGACACCAAAGCAAAGATCCTAAGGATGCGGATCTAGCACCTGCTTGCCCTTACCTGCGGCATGAACGCAGCCCCCCGAAGGAGGTCAGTACAACAGGTACCAAGTATGTGAAACTGTAAAGTACTTAAATGAAATCATATCATTTTAAACCAATTTTACAAATATATGCATTTAAACAACCAATGTAACCCACATAGTGCCACATCACAAACAAGAGTAATAACAGTAAATCTAATGTGTCTTTTCTAGGCTGCGAATGATCGAAAAAGGACAATCGTCCATAGTATCATTATGCAAGCCTAATCCTGGACTCCCGTAGTCCGCATAGGCCTCTCACGTAGGCCTGCATGAGGTATTCCCCGCATCGAGGGTAGCTACTCCTCGGCATCGTCCTGGACTCGTAGTCCGCATGGCCACATAGACCGCATGAGGTATAACCCCGCACACTAACCTGGAACTCTCGTAGTCCCGCATAGGTCCCCTGGACCCGCATGAGGTATTCTCGAATCATGGTCCTGCATCACCGAGACATACCCGCGTCGGAGGCGCCTTAACCCTGTATCATGTCAAGAGGTGAGTGATGTAATACTAGCATAACAGCTTATTGTTAAACAACATAAGCACAAATAAGACTAACCTCTTTACACAAACGTTACAAGATACTAACACACATAGCATCATAATATGTCTACTCAACAAACCATTTTATCACTTTCTAAATCAATACAAGTCTTTTATAAACACATAAGTAAACTGTTCCTTTTATCTTGCTTAAGTCGTTATACTTAATTTACCATAAAGCTAGTATAACTCTTAAGCTTATTGTTTTAAAAACAAATATTCTTCTTTCAAAACTGGTTTATAATTCTTTTGAAAGACTTTAAGATCTTTATTATTCAGGCTTAAGTCAAAAGACATTGCCGCATAACCACGTTCGATTAACACACGCACGCTCACCGTACTATATATATACTTTAAAATATCATGCTCAAGAGTATAGGAAGAATCACATACCTTCCTACGAAATCCACCGCCAAGTCGAATATGTCAAGGCAGAGAATCAACCTATAATAGTCGACACGCCTATCAATATCTAGACTACTCAAGACTATTCTAAGCGAGAGGGTTCTCTATTCTACGGAAAATCGGGCAGACTACCCTACCCTAAGCTATACAAGTCTATCGTGATAACAACTTCACTTATTCTTTAATATCCTTCTATATCTTATACCCAAGTCTTAACTATTCTTATATGTAATATCCAATTACAATAGAAGGACAAGATATTTACCTCGATAAGCCCAAAATTATCCAAGTTAAAAGTCGATCCCGAGCAAGGTTTAGCTCCTAGTTTGCAGCTCCGATAGCTCCAAGAACCCTTAGAAGTTTCCAACAACTTCTACTAAAATACTAAAAGGGATTTGGGGCTAGGGTATTTTGGAATAGTGACTAAACTTGGAAGACAACTTTCTACCAAGGGAGGCCTCGCCAAAGCCACTAGGTTAGAGGAAAGGGTGTTTCGGCCAGGCTTTCTAGAGGGGAGAAGTGAGGCTAGGGACGAGCTCACAAGGGGGGAAGGAGGATTTTAGACTTGGAGATTTGTGATGAAGAAGTCTTCAAAGGGAGGGGTATTTATAGGGAAACCAAGGGCCATGATCAAGCCAAGTGGGGGGCAAGTGGAGGGCCAAGATTTTCCCAAGTTCCCCCTAACCTACTCCCCAAATCACTCCACAAACAATGGCCCATGTCTTAGGCCTCAAAACCCTCCCAATCGTCCAAGGCAAAAGCCCCTTTAGCCGTCCACTTGAAGGTGACAAGTGTCACCCTCTCGTTGGCCCAAAAAGGTTCCGTCGCTCGGAAAAATCCGCAAAAATTATAAATGACATAGCCGGAATTTTCCCCTCGCAAGTTTTGTAAAACGTTTCGTCGGAAAACCATTCGTTTTGTGAGTTGTGCACAAATTCGTCCAAAGTGCCTAACTTAAGGCTAAACTTTTTGTACGTACGCCCTTACGTACATACTCTGGAAATACGGGGTATAACAACTTTCTTCTTCTTCACCCCTTCATCGGGTTTCATTGCTGATGGCGCAGTGATAACTTTGCCTTTCTTCTTCTGACATTCCTTACCTTTCGGTTTGGGATGACTAGAGGAGCTTACCATGAGCACAACTTTTCCCTTGGAGATTAAAGATTCAAAAGTCCTTAACATATTATGTAATTCCGGAAGACTCACTTTAATTCCATTCATGTTGTATTTAATGATGAAATTCTCAAATGAACGAGGAAGTGAATTTAGGATGAGTGTGGAAGAAACTATATCATGCAGCTTAATACCAATTGAGGCCGACATTTCAATTAGCCCTATCATCTTCAACATGTGTTTGAGACACTTGGCCCCCTTCAATCAACTTACATTTGTAAAGCTCTATTAACACCTCATATTCCATTGTCTGGGACTAGGAGTCATAGAGATCCTTCAAATATTCTAGCATCTCGTTAGGACTCATGTTCTCATGTTGCCTTTGCAGTTCCACTGACATGGAAGATAGCATAACGCATTGTGCAGATGTGGCATCATCAAGATGCTTTTGATAAGAAACCTTGTCAAAAGCAGCATACTTAGCAGAGTTTTCAGGAGCCACTATGGGGAAAACCTTGTTCAATACATATTCAATTTTATCTTGCCTTAGGATAATTCTTAGATTTCTAAGCCAATCTAAATAATTCGGTCCGGTGAGTTTTCATTTCAATTAGAATCTTTAGTGATAAACTCGACATTCTGAACATCTGAAGAATTAGATAGACAGGAAAATACAATCAAAATTTATTTTCTTATTATACAAATTCATTTTAGGCTAATTTAACATGGCCTTTTGTTTAATTAACTCTCATTATTTTAGCATACTTCTACGACCCCAAGGTAGAATACAAACCTAAATTATTTTAAGGTCATAATGGACCAAGATCCAAACCTATGATATATCCGCGTTTGCTGTTACACCTCGTAAGATTAAGGCGATAAATGAGAACGTCATTAAGAAAATAAGATTTGAATATTGGATATAAGTATAATTACATATGTTAATACGGAAATTAGTAAACAAAAGGATGTGATTTCAGATTTTTTTTTTGTTATAACGAGTGTGGCGATGGAAATTGAAAACGATAGTTATATATATTCCCGTTATGACTTAGTAACATATTATATAGGTTTCGACATTGAGGATACGAGATCTTATGAAATTTTCGGGAATTAGAAGAAGTGAGACCTAAGGTTAATAAATTGTGGGAATTAGACCAAATTGAACTTAAAATTTTCAGATTTTATGAAAGAGGATTTATGTGGGATTTATTTTGGAAGAGGGATTAATTTAAGTAGACAAGTATGAGAATTGGACCTTATTGCAAATAAAAAAAATAGATTTTTCTTCTTCTTTAACCTTAAGAAAAACCTTTCAACTCCTTATTTTCCTTATTTCATTTCCCCCTCTCCTCTCATCCTTAAGCTTAGCCGATTTTTACCCATTTCCATAGCCAAATTTAAGCTCTCATCTCCTTCTCCCTAGATTAAGTCTCCTACAAAAATTTGAAGCCAAGAATTTCACTCAAAACAGTGGCAAAATAACGCCACTGCTGGGCTGAATTTGAGGCCAAGAAACTTCAATTTTTAGGATAAGATTTGAAAGGAAAACATGCTAGGAAGATGGATTAACATAGTAGAATGTATGCATGTCAATTTAGAGTTGAAGAAGTGATAAAAGTGGGCAAGAAATCAATGAAACAGTGTCGGAAATTGGGGACTGATTTGGGCTTCGTTTAAGGTAAAAATTCTCCTTTTCATTGAGTATTTGGAAGATTAATTGATGTTGTTGTTAAGGGATAAACTCATGTTAAAGAATAATTGTAACTAAGAGAATGCATGTGACTAATAGAGTGTTGTAGCCGATTTTTGGGACTGATTTTACGAATTCCGGAAGTTGGTGTGTTCGATTATTATGTTGTTAATTTCGTCACTAATCACATGTTGGAATTGAAGGAAATCTTGATATTTAAGTTATAGTTGTTCATAAGAAATTATTGGAACATGAATTGGATATTAAGGAGTTAAGGAAAGAGCTTGGATAATGTGGATGTTGGTCGAAAACTTGCTAGAAATTGTTGGATATTGTCGAGTTAGGGGATGTTTTGTGGAGCTTTAATGCTTAAAATATACGTTATGAACATGTATACACGATGTGGTAATTGCTAACGTATGTCCCAAAAGAATTAAAGTGTAAAAATGGTATTAAGTTGCAAATTATAGGACTCGAACCCTTGGTTGTTGTATTACATAAATGTAAGAAGAAAGAATGCGTAACTATGGTATAAGTAGAGTATATGGACTGATTTTGTAATATCTTAGTACTGTTGGCATTGTTGTGAATTGGGGATGTGCACATAAATAGGGAAAGTGTTGCTCGAATTTCTATAGAAAAGAACGTCGTCATTCAATATAACTTATGCTTGAAATCATAGAGTTGACGGACGTGTTATTATTGTTATAGGTTAACGTACTAGTTGAGACGAATCCTATTTATCGAGTTGGCTTAGACAATAAGGTATGTGAAACTCTTCCTTCTTTCTTTGACATGATTTATATAAAATGAACGTAGGCGGACGTACATGATTTCTATACAGTCTAATTCCTAATAATATGAGTTATGAGAAGTGCCTTTGATGCTTACAATAAAAGTTCATTTTAATGATTTTATTGAGAGCCAAATGATGATTTAAATTGCATATATGATTGCTCATGATATCTATTTGTGCAAAGTGTTACTATTCCACTTCTCCGAGTCTCGGGTCGGCAATGTCATGCGCAGATCCATGCATTTGTTCACCGAGCCCCTCACTAGAGGGCCGTCAATATTATATATGATGATTCCATGACATGTATTCATGATGAGGGTATAGATACCCATGATAGTAGATGATGATCTCATGGACATGTATCCATGATGCGGGTATAGATACCCATGATAGTAGATGATGATTCCATGGACATGCATCCATGATGCGGGTATAGATACCCATGACAGTAGATATATATATATATATATATATATATATATATATATATATATATATATATATATTATATGGATAAGCATTCATGACTTTTGATATGACTCTCATTTTTATAAGGCACATCTGACTCTCATTTGTATATGACACAGTTGGATTTGGATTCTGATTTTTATATTTGTCTCATGTTATCTGTTGGCCACTTATGATCTTCTTTACAGTATTACATGTTTTACATACTAAGTACATTATTTCGTACTGACTCCCTTTCCTCGGAGGGCTGCGTTCATGCCCGCATGTACAAGTGCTCAGTTTGGTGATCCTCCAGTCTAGTATTCCTGTTCAGCTATTTGGAGAGCTCCATTGATTCGGAGCTTGTCATTTTGGTATAGAACTTTATTCTGACTTATGTATATATATAAGGGCACGACAGGGCCCTGTCCCGTCACATATCGTTATCCTTCTCATAGAGGTCTGTAGACAGTCGTGAGTTGTACGTATGTGGAGTATTTTTGTATATGTGTTGTTGTACTCTATTTTGGGATGTTCCCGTATATAGTGGAAGCCTTGTCGGTCTGCGTCCTTTGTTATATTTGCTTAGATGTGACTCCTCAGGAGACAGGGTTATTTGTGTATAAAGGCAGCCTTGCCGGCTTACCTATTCGGACATGTGTTATGATTGCAGCGTTATGCTGCCGGATTTCATATTGTCTTTAGTGTTAGTCTGATTATGTCACGACCCAATTCACAAGTCGTGATGACACCTACCCTATTCCCACGAGTAGGCGAACCATATTCTCAATAACAAGTTAAATCAGCGGAAATAAAATAAAGAAAATAAGTTATAAATTCTTAAATACTTAATTCCCCAAAATCTGGTCAAACAAGTACAAGAGCACTAACAAGTCTAAAAATAAAAGTCTAAAAATATCCGAAGGCTACAAATAGTATATCAATAACCAACGAAAGAATGGAAATAACTAAGAAGCCCTTCAGGGGCCACGGACGACCAAGTAGCTCACCCTGAATGACTAGAATATGTCCACCTCGCGAATCAGCCATGAGGCGTAGAACTAGAATCTGAATCGTACTCGGCACTGAACAAAAGTGCAGCAAGAGTAGTATCAGTACAACACTAGTCGGTAAGCATCATAAGCCGACAGTGATAAGATAACGCATAAAGAAGTTGAAACCAACAAGTAACACATAGAACAGTCAGGCATGGTCACATATCATATACAAGTAAAGCGTAAAAAAATCATGAAATCAACTAAGACATATATAATTCACCACATGATCAATCAAAATATGAGTGGATGAATGCAATACAATGCAATGTCACCTCTCTCACTCCCGCTCCTGTACACACATGCAAAGGAAGTGCCTTCAAGCCATGACCCATGAGGGACCCGCGAAGTTCATGTACCACTCGTGCTCTCCGGATAGAACTGTCACGACCCGACCTCGGACCCGTGACTGGTGCCTTACCCCGGGAACCCTTGTGATACAACATCAGAGAAAACCAGCGGAAGTAAACTCATAACAAGAAACCATATAAAATATGAAACAGGCTACCCCAAAATGGGTACCTTTCCGTAAACATAAATATAACAAAAACTGAACAGTTACATCCCAATTTATAACAGGACTACAGGCCTCTAAGAGTTTGTAACCACTATGACGGGACAGGGCCCCGCCATACCCCTGAATGTACATAATATCTACAACATCAGGGAGAACCGTACCAAAAGTCAAGCCTCCGGAGAAATGGAGCTTCGACACTGAGCAAAGATCCTAAGAATGAGGATCCACCACTCTTACCCTACTGCGGCATTGAACGCAACCCCGAGGAAGGGTCGAGACACAATATGTACCAAGTATGTAAACTCGAAAATACTATAATAATATCATAAGTCTAAAATAAGTTGAGTCATGGATGAAAATCAAATTACATCAGACCGTGCCTTACTAACAATGAGAGTAACAAGTATAAACTTTACTGCATAAAAATAGGAGGCTCATGATCAAAACAGGGTCCCTCGCCCGTAGTATCATTAAGCAATCCTACTCCTGAGACTATTTCACCCGCATAGGTCCTGTGGACCCGCATGAGGTCATCCGCCTCGCATGAGACTATTTCACCCGCATGGATCCTGTGGACCCGCATGAGTACAAGCGCCACACTCGCATCATGGGTAGCAAATCCATGGCATAAGTAGTAACCCGGGGTCTACCCCGTAATAATAATAATAATACATAACCTAGCACAACCGGCTATCATACATAACATAAGCGCTACCGACTTATCATAACATAAGAAAGTTAAGAAAATCCCCTAACTTCTTATTAACATTAGTAATATATCCTCTCATTTTAGTTTACTTATGGCACTAACATGTCATTTAAGAGAAAATCCGGGAATTTAACCCAAGTACCACGTACCTCTAACCTTTTAAGAAATGACTCCTTTTTATATAAAACTTCCAAGATACTAATAACCGTAGTATCAAGTCACGACTACTTTTCAAGACAAGTCACATTTCCTTTTAGAAATATAATAGGCTTCTAAATCAAGTGACTTCATTTCTTTTAAAACCTTAGGCAATTAATGCCTTAAAATCAATTTGTCTTTCACAAATTCAAATCATTTATCCGCACTTATTTTACTTAGAGTAAATATTTCTTTATTAACCTTCCATAAATCTAATATAACCAACTTCCCATAAAGTCGTTATATTAACTTTATACATTAGTCAAATACATTTCCCTATATCCAAGGGACTTATACTTTTAAAACGAAGCAAGTATCATATACTTAAAACACTTCAAGTCCCTTAACTTTGAAAACTTACGACATCCTTAATACTTTTTAAAGAAGTGAGTAAATCCCCTTACTCACCAAACTTGACCAATCTTAAAACAAGTAAGGGACATCAAATTCTTGTACGTCTACCGTACTATATAAGTGCAACTATTCATGCCAAAGAGATAGGAAAGTTCCACATACCTCTTCGGGTCAATCCACTCGCAAGTCCAATATACCACGCGTAGTATGTCAACCTATAATGACCATAATACGTCCATTAGCCTCTATCTTCAACGTAGAACATTCTAATTGAAAAGTCCCTTATTCGTACGGAAAATTGGACAACACTTCCTTTGTTTCTACACACTTTGCCACCTTTTTCAAGGCCGAATTCAATAACCAAACACGCCATTCTTAAGGCTCAACAATGCAGTTAACAAATAGGGGATTACACGCCTACTAGACGTGTAAAATTACGCCCCACAATTGGTATCAAACTAGTACAAACTACAAGGTCCAATTCGGCAACTTTGAGGTATAACAACATAAATTCTTATCCAATTCCTTTTTAATCCAAATTCTTATCCAATTCTTACATGCAATAAATCTAAAGGCAATATTGACAACTACAAGTCCTTTCTCCCAAACATGCAACACAATTTACTAGCAAAAGAGAAAGGATTGTTACCTTAGAGCTTACCCAAATTAGTCCAACAAATTTTTACTTGTCTTCTTTCCACAATCACCTCCACAAACCTCCTACAAGCGTGTCAACATGTTTCCTTCTTGCCACCTTTTCTGAAATCTTCTCTAGGCTTTGGTTTCTTCTTGAATTTCTAGAGAGAAGGGAGAGATTTTTAGAGAGAAGGAAGAGATTTTTAGAGAGAAGAAGGTTTTTCAAGAATGGCCAAGTCTTCAAGACTTGGTCAATAAATAGGACATGCACAAAATCAGATGGGGGGGGGGGGGGGACACTTGTCACCCACCCATGACCTATTTTAAAAGAAAACAGTTCTGATTTTACCATATTCGCATAAACCCGCCTCGGCGCCGCGGCCCTGCAGCCGGCGCTGCGGCGCTGAAACCTCTGCGAACTTTCGGAACTTCCGGCGCCGCGACCCTGCTTTCCGGCGCCGCGGCGCTGCAACTTCAGCGTTTTTCCAGATTATCCGGCGCCGCGGCCCTGCATCCGGCGCCGCGGCGCTGTGGCCCCTGACCGATGTTGCTTTTCTGCTCGACTGCGCACTGAACTTGTAACTCTCATAACTTCCTACTCCGATGTCCTATCGATGAATGGTTGGTTGCGTTGGGAACTAGACTCAACGAACTACGTACCAGGCCTTTGAAACACCTAGGAACTCTTAATGTCACTGGACAAAAACCGTCTCAAAGTTGACTAAAAATCCGTCCAAAACCTTCTGTCGACCTATCTTTCGAAAATTTAAAACTTAATTCCTTTCGTACGTTCTCATAAGCATGACCTGAACTACGGGGTATAACAAGAACTTTGGAGGCCAATTACGCTCTCCGGCAGAAACCTCGGAGGCCAATCACTCACGCTTTCCGGCAGAAACCTCTGAGGCCAATCACTCACGCTCTCCGACAGAAACCTCAGAGGCCAATCACTCACGCTCTCCAGCAGAAATCTCGGAGGCCAATCACTCGCGCTCTCCGGCAGAAACCTCGGAGGCCATCAATATCATCACAACAATAATATAGAAAAAAAAGTATGACAGGCATGATATCCGTCTCAACACATATCATAAATAGATAATCGACAAGTACAAGTCATATCAAGTGATAATCACATAAAATAACACATATGACGAGAAGCCCCCACATAACAGCTGACGAAACCAACGTAATTGTAATTCAACTCCACTTCATGCCCGAAGGCCTAACATGCTATCCCTGTCACTTCCTACAACTACATACGATTGTCTAATCAGAGTCTAACTCAAGTAAATCATAACCTACCTCAATGTCGAGCGGGTGCTACGAACAATCAAGACAATGTCTTTCCCTTGCGTAGAGCCCCTGAACGCTTAGAATCTAGAAAATATGCGAACTACGTTATAATACGAATCTAAGAACACCCACCTTGCTATATTTATATTAATAATGTTTTTACCATTTCAATTGTCTGACTAAACTCCTACACATATAAAAATATTAGCATAACTTCAGATTTTTCAAATAACATTCCTTTCTTTCAACTTTTCAGATTTTTTTTGGTAAAACAAGGCAGAACTTTGAACAATCATATCTTTCAAAACACAAGTCGTATTTATCTCCGTAAGATCTCAAGCTGACGGGAAAAAAAAGATCTACAACTTTCATTCAGCCCATATTTTCATATTCTTTACGAATTTGTACAATTTTTACGTTTTATATGCTGTGTCGCCTGGGTTTCGGTAAAATGAGACATAACTTTAAACAGTCATAACTTTCAAACATAAGTCGGATTTATCTCCGTAAGATATCAAACTGACGGAAAAAAAGTAATCTACAACTTTCATTCAGCCCATACATTTATATTCTTTACAGATTTATTGTTACACCTCGTATGATAAGACAAAGATTTAGAACGTCATTAAGGATTGAGATTTCCAATTTTCGAAATTACAAATATTCTACGTGCTAATACGGATTAATTTTTGGCAATGACAAATGTGACGCCGGAAATCTCTTTAGAAATGGTGGTATAAATAAATATGTATTTTTCCGTTATGAGTTAGTAAGGTATTTAAAAGGTACGATGATAAGAAATTAAGGCAATGGGAAATTAGATTAAAAGAAGTGGGGGTTGTTTAGTTAAATAAATACTTAGAGGGGGCAAAGTGTGGCATTTAAGGGGGTCTTAGTGCTTTTTTTTTTAAAATCTGAAAATTAAATAAAACTCCTCTAAAACCTTCATTTCTTCCACAAAACAAAATCAGATTTTTAAGCTCCCATTTCTCCCCCCTTCTTGAACGAAAATCCCCACCCTTTGCAAAGAAAATTTAGCTTGTCATTCCATCTTCTTGGGGTAAATTATCCCACCATTTTGAGGCGAAATTATCACCCCAAAACAGTGGGGAGTTCTCGGCATTTCTGCCAATTATAGGGCAGTGGGTTCTTGGGTTTTTGGACAAGATTTCTTGAAGAAAAAGGTGTAAGAATGAGGGATTAACATGGTAGAATGGTTGCATGTTGGATTGGAGTTGAAGAAGTGAAGATTGGCGAAGAAAAATCGAATTTTGTGAAAGAAAAATGGGCAGAAAATCGCTGGTTACTGGCAGATTTTTAGTCAAATTTGGAAGGGAATATATCCTAGCATATTAGGAGTTTTTGGGTGTTTCAAAAGCCTAAAATGAAGTTCGTCGAGTATAGTTTCCAACGCAACAAACCGCTCATCGATAGGACACTGGAGTAGAGAGTTATCGACGTTACAAGTTCAGCCGACGAAGCAGTGGCAAAAATATCTGGACAGTCACGTTTTTGGGGACTGTTTTGGACGAATTCGAGGTATAAAATTCTTCTTTTATAGTTTAATGACATTGCATGTTGTTGTAGTTGAAGATATGAATTGGTGTTAAGATGGAATTGGAAATATGAAATGCATGTGATTGTATTAAGGATATATACACCGATTTAGAACCTATTCTTGGCGTACGTTGGAATTGAGTAATTGTGTTGGTATGTTATTACTAATTGCATGTGAAAATTTAGATGAATGTTTAAAGTTAAAGTTGTTAATTGAAGTTGTTGGGAGATTAATTGGAAAGTAAGGAATTTTGGAAAAAGATTTGGAATTAAAAAATGTTGATATGACCGGAAAGTTGATAGAAATTGTTGAAAATTTCGATAATGTATTACGGACTGAACTAGTATGTAAATAAGCTACAAACATGCATATGTATTGCAATAAGATACCTATACATGCCTCGAAAGGATTAAGTGTAAGAAATGTGTTAATTTTATATATTCTGGAATAAAGGGGAATTGTTGGTTTGAATTGAATTGTTGGTTTGAATTGGATTGTTGGTTGATTGGATTGTAGCTGGAGTTGAATTATTGATTGACTTGGATTATTGGAAAATTGTGGATACGCACATAAACAAAGGAAATGCTGCCCAAATTTTTGTAGAAATAAGGGAGCCTTTAAGCATATAACTTACATTAGGAATCATAGAATTGACGAGCATGTTGTTCCTTATCATAGGTTGAAGTACTAGATGAGGAATACCTTAATACCAAGCTGATTAGTTCGCCTAAGAGGTATGTAAGACCTTTCTTTCTTTCTTTTGGCATGATTTTTAGTAAAGTACGGCAGACGTACTTAACTCCTACCAGTTCAGTTTTAAAAATGATTATTTACTAATGATTATGATTCAGTAACAGAGTTTATGGTAGTAATGTTATTGAGAGTCACATAATGATTTTAGCTGCATCTGATTGCTCATGTTATCTACTCGTGCTAAGTGTTACTATTTCATTCCACTGAGTCCCGGGCCAGATCATGATCGTGCACAGCCAGATACAGATTTCATCGAGTCCCTCACTAGAGGGCCGAGACACGTTATATATATATACAGATTACATCGAGTCCCTCATTAGAGGGCCGAGACATGTTACGCGCGCAGATACAGATTCCATCGAGTCCCTCCATAGAGGGCCGAGACATGTTTTCTGATTTTTATATCTGAATATGAGCACGATGTTTTATGATTCAGTATACATGATATGCTTTCAGTCATGATTCTCAGTTTTATGACAGTTTGATGACTCTCTGTTTTACTTGGTACAGTTGTTAATCAGTTTTACAGTATTTTATGTTTTACATACTCAGTACATTATCTCGTACTGACCCCCCTTCCTCGGGGGGCTGCGTTCATGCCCGCAGGTTCAGGAGTTCAGATAGATGACCCTCCAGTCTAGGATTCTGTACAGCAGTTGGAGAGCTCCTTTGTTCCGGAGCCAGCTATTTTTGGTACAGACCTTTATTTTTCAGACTTATGCATATTTTGGGCACGACGGGGTCCTGTCCCGTCATATGTCAGTATTACTCTCTTAGAGGTCTGTAGACAGTTGTGGGTTGGATGTTTGTACCTCATTTTGGGTTTTGATGTCGTTATTTAGTAGCAGCCTTGTCGGCTTGCGTATTTTGACTTATGCCTTGTGCGCGTGATGTGATTGGTGGCAGCCTTGTCGGCTAGCCCATTTTTAGGGATATGTTATAAAAGCAGCGTTGTGCTGCCGAAATTTATATAGACATCTGTATTAATTGAATTAAGAGTGTCAAGTTAGTATAATGGCGTCCAATTAGGGCGTCTAGTCGCGGCCGTCGGTTCGGGTAGTGACAAAAGTGGTATCAGAGCAGTTAGTCCTCGGAATGTCTACAGACTGTGTCTAGTAGAGTCTTGTGTATGGGTATGTTGTGCACCATACTTTTACACAGGAGGCTGCCGGACATTTAGGATTGGTTTCTATTCTTTCATCTCTTAGATCGTGCAATAGAGCTGTATTATTAGGATGATCCCTTTCTGATGATTAATATATTTACAGCTATGCCTCTGAAGAAGGCGACAGCGGCCAACAAGGGCAAATTTATGAGGGATACTAGTCGACAAGAGAGTTACTGTGTCTCATACTCGCCTATGCCGAGATCAGACCACCGACGAGCTCACACGTTGCCACCTCCAGAGGCTCCAGTTCAGGAGGCAACATCACGATTCGAGACCCAAAGACTGAGCCTCGGCTCACCGGCCAAGGATAGAGGATAGAGCCATGAGGATGCAGTCACCGCGACTATATTAGTGGCGTGGCAGACTCCACGCGAGGACCGTGAGTTGACCCATATCAGATAGTTTGAGGGTCCGTGATTTCTTAGCCGATCCACTGCAGTTTTTCGTCAAGGCGGCGATGATCCACAGGAGTTCATCCGATAGATGCAGCGTACGTTGAGGGTGATAAAGGCTTCAGAAACTGAGTCTGTGGTGTTGGCTTCATACCGGTTGCGTGATATAACTATTAACTGGTACGAGTCGTGGGAGCTATCTAGGGGCGAGGGTGCTCCTCCAGCCATGTGGGATGAGTCCGCAAAGGCTTTCCTTGACCACTTCCTACCTCTAGAGATAAGAAGAGCCAAAGTTGATAGGTTCCTAAACTTGAGGCAGGGCGGTAGGAGCATTAGAGAGTACAACCTTGAGTTTGATTTATTGGCAGATACACACCCAATATTGTAGCAGATATGGCAGACAGGGTGCATCGCTATGTGATGGGGCTGGACCACTAATTGATCGATGGTTGTATAGCGGTGGCTCTTCAGCCGGGTATGGATATTGCTCGTATCCAGGCATATGAACAGGGGGTTGAGGACCGACATAGAGGGCGACAACCAGACAGAGGTCATGACAGGGACCAACATAAGATGGCTAGGTCGGCAGGTTATTTTGGTGAGTCTCGAGGCAGGCAGCCTCAAAAGCAGGTTAGGTATTCATCCCAGCCACCACAGAGTGCTCCCCTATAGTCTATAGGCAGGAGATTCGATCGTCCAGGGTATTCAGGATCAGGTCAGAGCTCCAGGGCTTTGAGTTCTCAGAGGAACAGTGGTTCTAGTCAGTCGAGGCCACCTTTGCCTCGATGTTCTCAGTGTGGTAGGTCCCATCTTGGGGAATGCCATCTTTCTACTGGTGCTTGTTTTGCTTGCGGCCGTCAGGGCCACATGATGAGAGAGTGTCCCTACAGGGGTGGTTTGGGTGGTATGGCTCGGCCTACGGGGTCGGTTGCTGGTTCGTCATCATCTATAGCTATGCTCCCCACCGGGCAAGGTATTTAGATGCCAACATGCCGTGGTAGAGGCTGTGGAGGAGTTTCTGGTTCTGGCGGTCCTTCGAACCGCATATATGCTTTGGCAAGTAGACGTGATCAAGAGGTGTCACCAGATGTTGTTACAGGTATACTATCGGTCTTTTTCTATGATGTATATGCTTTAATAGATCCAGGTTCCACCTTGTCCTACATATCTCCTCTTGTTGCTAGTAGAATCAGAATAGAACCTGAGTCGATAGAACCATTTGAGGTAGCTACATCAGTAGGAGATTCGGTTATAGTTAAGCGTGTGTATAAAAATTACTTGGTGGTGATATATAACCGTCATACCCCAGCATATTTGATAGAGTTGGATATGACCGACTTTGATGTTATTATGGGTATGGACTGGTTGGCTTCTTGTTTTGCCAACATTGATTATACAGAGAAGTTGGTTCGATTTCAGTTTCTAGACGAGCCAATTATAGAATGGAAGTGGAATACAGCATCGCCGAGGGGTAGGTTTATTTCATACCTCAAGGCAAAGAAGATGGTTAGAAAAGGATATATCTATCATTGGTTCGGGTACATGATACGGAAGGAGAGGTACCGGCTCTTCAGTCAGTTCCCATAGTTAGTGAGTTTCCGGATGTATTCCCAGATGATCTTCCAGGTATTCCTCCAGAGCGGGAGATAGATTTCAGTATAGATGTATTGCCAGGTACCCAATATATATATGTTCCTCCTTATAGAATGACACCTGCAGAGTTGAAGGAGTTGATGGAGCAGCTGAGGGACTTGTTAGAGAAAGGCTTCATTAGGCCTAATACATCTCTCTGGGGAGCACCGGTATTATTTGTGAGGAAGAATGATGGTTCGCTGCGGATGTGTATTGATTATAGGCAGCTGAATAAGGTAACCATTAAGAACATGTATCCCCTCCCCAGGATTGATGATTTATTTGACCAATTGCAGGGTGCTAAGTGTTTCTCGAAGATAGACTTGCGGTCAGGTTATCATCAGGGAGGCAGATGTTCCAAAGACATCATTTAGAACCCGATATGGACATTATGAGTTTAGGGTGATGTCTTTTGGACTGGCCAATTCTCCCACGGTGTTTATGGATTTGATGAACCAGGTATTCAGGCCGTTCTTAGACATGTTCATCATTGTATTCATTGATGATATCCTAGTTTATTCCGCTCGCAGAAGGAGCATGCACTATTTGAGGCAAGATTTAGAGTTCTCCAAAGACCAGCGCTTGTATGCCAAGTTTTCAAAGTGTGAGTTCTGGTTAACTTTAGTGGTCTTCTTGGGGCATATTATCGGGGCTGATGGTATTCGGGTGGATACATAGAAGATTGAGGTCGTGAAGACTTGGCCCAGACCTACTACACCTACTGAGGTACACAGTTTTCTGGGGCTAGCAGGGTATTACAGGAGGTTTGTGGAGAATTTTACCTCGATCTCAGTGCCTTTGACTAGGCTAACTCAGAAGGCATCTAAGTTCCAGTGGACGGATGCTTGTGAACACAGTTTCCAGTTGTTGAAGGATAAGTTGACTATGGCTCCAGTTCTGACTCTTTCCGAGGGACCGGATGTTTATGTCATTTATTGTGATGCTTCAGGTATTGGGCTGGGTTGTGTAATGATGCAGCATGGTAGAGTTATAGCTTATGCCTCCCGACAACTTAAAAAGCATGAAAAGAATTATCCCACTCATTATTTGGAGCTAGCAGCGGTTATTCATGCCCTGAAGATATGAAGACATTATTTGTATGGGGTTCATGTTGATATTTAGACAGATCACAAGAGTCTCCAATATATCTTTAAGCAGAAGGAGTTGAACCTACGACAGAGACGGTGGCTAGAGTTGCTAAAGGACTATGATGTTGATATCTTGTACCACCCGGGGAAAGCCAATATTGTGGCAGATGCTCTTAGCCGTAGATCTATGGGTAGCTTGTCGAATGTACAGCCAGACAGTAAGGAGATGGTTCGTGAGGTATACAGGCTCCAATATACTTTCACAAGTTGACCGCGAACTCGACGTAAAAGAAATATCGCAGTTATGTCAAACGCACGAAAAAGGTATTTCGGGACCTCGAGGGTTGAATCAGAGGAAATCCACCATGGTAGAGGCTTGTGAATTGGATGAGGACGGGTCAGGTCAATTGGCTGAGAAATGTCAAACTATGAACCAACAAGCTGATTATTTTAGGTGTCACAACTGAACAAATTAACACTTTATTTGGATGGTTATTATATATCATTTCATAATGTATCGTATTAGTGTTAGTATTGTAAGGTATTGCTTTGTTTTAATGAATGAGACATTCACAAGAAAAAGCAAGGTAGGATTAGAGGTGTCAGATGAGTCGTTTGGGCTGAAGTTAGGCGGGTCAAGATGGGCTGAATCAATAGATGAGTCAATGTCCAACCCGCCCAAAACTTACATGGGCTAAAATGGGCTAAATGATGGGTCATAACCCAAACTTGTCCAACTTGACCCATTACTTTTAAAAATTTCAAACTTACCTTCTACGATGTTATTTTATTTTGTATGAATATTTGATTTTTCCATATTATTATTTTTAAAATAAGAATAATATTTTAAAGAATTTTTTTATAAAAGCAAAAAAATATGAAATAGAAATTTGAGGATGGTGGTGTGGGTGGAGGGGGTAGGTGTTGGTAGGGGCGGCGAAGGAGGAGGGAAAGGTAAGAAAAAATCATATTTTTTATAAATTATTTATAAAAGTAAAACAATATAAAATAGAAATTTGATAATGGGTATGACGGGGGTGGAGGTGAGAAAAAATATCATATTTTTTTTTTTTTTTTTATAAAAGTAACAAAAAATACGATATAGAAATTTGAGGTTGGGGTGGGGTGGAGGGTAGGTGGGGTTAGAGGCGGTAGGGAGGTAAGAAAAATTCATATTTTTATGTATAAAAAAATATGAAATAGAAATTTGAGGATGAGGTAGGGTAATAGGGTGGGGGTGGAGGTGGAGGGGGGAGGTAAGAAAAAACCATATTTTTTAATAAATTTGTTTATAAAAGTTAAAAAAGATATAAAATTGAAATTTGAGAATGGGGTAGGGCGGGAGGGGGGTAGGGCGATAGGTGGGGTAGAAATGGGTAGGGGTGGAGTAGGTAAGGTGGGGGCATAGATGTGAGGGTGGTTCAGTACTTGGGTGAAGGTTGGGTAGGGTGGATGGATAGTGTGGTTGTGGTGCGTTGGTGTATTTTTATTGTTCTGAAATAATAAAGGATTTTTTTAAATAATTATTTATAAATAAAAATCTTAATCTTGAGTGGAGCTCTAATCGTTAAAATTGAGCATTTTCGTGGGTCAAGTTTGGGCATAATTATGGCTTCATTTGGACTGTTGATTTATGATGGGTCAACTTGTGCTAACCCAAACCAGCCCATCATCAAAATCACTCTTGCCCACTCATGAATCATTGGGCAGGTTAGGCGGGTAATTTGGGTTTGGTTTAATTTTGCCACCCCTACGTAGAATAGAATTACTATAAAAAAAGATATGGTAAAAGATATAATAAACTTATTAGATACTCCCTCTATCTCAACTAGGGGTGGCCAACGGGGCAGGGCGGGGGCGGGTTTCACAGGATCGGGGTGGGGCGGGATGGGAGGTTGAGGCAAGCTCGGTCCCCGACGGGACTGGCGGGCCAGGACTAGCGGGATTCCCCATTGTCCTATCCCGGTTTCGGTCCCGTCGGAAAGGGGTAACGGGTCTAGCGGGCCGGGGCGGCTCGGGATTGGGTCGGGGAAGGATTTTCCTTTTTTTTACTTAATTTTAAAAAATAACATATATATAAAGTATAAACAACTCAATAATTGAACAAGATAGTGTAATAAAAACATCACAAGGCTATTTTTGTGCATATTTTATTATTTAATAGAAATATGATTTTTTGGTAATACAGATACAATTGTCAAAATTGCAAATTTGAGGTGTTGTTTAAAAGTTGCAAATGACATAGTAAAATATTAAAATTGCAATTAAAAAATTACCAATTTGAAAACACTTTTTCTAGTTTCTTCACAATGTCTTGTGGTTCTTCGGTTGGAATTGATATTTGTTTGTCAAATTGATCCACGTCACTTCCACCCTTCGGATAAGATGTCGTTGTAGTTTTCGTCTTCTTCTGCATTGATCTCTGGTTGACCGCACCTTCTCCGCTCCGCTCGTATCCAATGTCTGAATAATACTACAATCTCCAAGTTGTCTCTGGATAATGAGTGTTTGTGCTCTCTTATTTGAAATTTATCGGCAGAAAATGCGCTTTTAGACGCCGTTGATGACGTTTGAATGTTTAAAACATCTCACGCCATCATTGAAAGTGTAGGAAAGGTCTTCTCATTCCCCCTCCAGTAATTCAGCAAATATTTGTTTTCTTCTTCATTGATAAATGCTTGGTACGGTAAAGCACTCTGCAAAAGAAAAACATTAAACTCGCTAATTTGTTAGTAGTGTTACCACCGCATATTTTATTTTTGAAGCTTTCAATACTAGCCTCAGAAACAACATGTCTTTTTTGAGGTTGTGTTGAAGAAGAAGAAGAAGATGGTATGGAAGCCGGTTGGTTGCTAGCACTTTCTTGTTGGTAATACCTATATACTTTTTTGTATTCGTCTTCTATGCTAGACAACACTTGTTCTTTCATTTGTTCAATAGGTGGCGGGTCATTTGAATTTTTGGGAGTTAGAGGTGGTAGTGTTGTTATACAATCATAAATAGTTTCAATAAGTGATTTACAACCGTCTATTTTAATAGTCAGATTTAATACATCTCAATAATATAAATAGTGGGAATAGGAATAAAATATTTTTTTATTTTGATAAATAGTTTTTAATAGCTACCTTATAAGCTGAGTTTTTCATATATTCACTAAGCAGTAAAAATATTAGAGTTATATAAAACAACATAGTTAAAATAGTAGGATAATATATACCGAAAAATTCTTTTGTTGCTTGAAATAATTTCTATAGAAATACAATAAGTTCGAAAAAAAATCCCAATCGTTATCTACAAGCATATCAGTTGAATTTTAATTATGAGCGTTAAAAAATAAAGTTATAGGTCTTCTATAATCATAAGCAACAAATAATTGTTCATATAAAGAATTTCACCTAGTGGTTACTTCTTCGAGAATTTTTCTATAAGTAGTTGGCAATCGTGACAAGTTTTTATAATCTTTTCTTCGTTGTATTTTATTATTTTTTAAAATAAAGTTTATAGAAAATTATATTTTATCAAGAATATCTTGAAAAGGTAATTGACCATCCTTTACAACTAAGTTATAAATATGACACACACTTTTTATATGAAAATTATTTGGAAAAGATGGAGTTAAACATCTTTTAAAATTGTAATAGCAGAATTATTAGAAGATGCATTATCTAATATAATACTCATAATTTTATCAGTTATTCCGTAATAATCGCAAACTGAATAAATATTTTCTAAAATAAAAAGATCAGTGTGCCTACTATCTATATATCTATACGCTAAAATAAATTTTTGCATAGACCATTTATAATCTATCAATGACAGGTTACCGTTAAATAATCATGGTTGTTAGTACTACGGCCTATATCAGAGCCACTTTGCCATTAAAATGATATAATGAATAACGTAAATACTGTTGATATTCATGTGCAAATTTAAATACATCTCTCTTAACAGTTGACCTAGTAAAACCTTTAAAAGCAGGATTATACATTTCTCTAATATAATGAATAAAATCAGGAGATGAAGGAAATGAAAAAGGAAAACCATCCACATCAACTAATTTTGATAATGCTTCTCTATCTCTATGTTTATCGTATTTAGGGCCTACAATTCCCCACGTCATAGATTAATTTGACCATGTACTAGATCCGGGACAGTATGTGAACCTTGTCCAGATGGAGAGGGCGATTGCGCACCATATTTTTCAACCTCGTATTGGGAATACCTAGTTGGGTGAGAATGTGAAATATGTCTCATTAAACCCCATGTCCCACCCTGACCTTTTCCAGTTTTAAATCTATAAACCTCTTTACAAATTTTACATATAACTACTTGATTCTCTACGTCCCTATCAAAAATATTTCATGCATCTGATTTTAATGGTCGTTTTGCTGGACCTCCTTCATAATAGTGGAATAGGAGGTGTTCCAGTTAGATGTTCACTAGTGGGTGTTTCATCTACATTAGTGGGTGTGTCATCTAGATCATCTTCTAAATTAAAGTCTTGTTGAGTTTCAGAAAATATCTGCTCGTCTAAATCATATGTTATTTCAGGAAAATGTTCAGTATCAACAAAATCATCCTGTCTAGGAGTAGGACTAGGACTACTAGAAGAAGTACCACTGCCCTTATTACCCCTACTAGAAGAAGCCTGATCCTTACCCAACATACCTCTTATTCCTTTCATTTTAATTATGCTAATAAATAGTTAAAGATAATGAAATTAAGTGCGCTAATTAAAATAAAGAAACAATAATAATTTAATGAATGAACTAATGTACCAAACGTCGACGCGTAATCGAGAGGTTGAAAATTGAACTTTGCTCGATGGAAGATCCTCAAGCTAGTTCCGAACTTCACTCCCAAATAAATAAATAAAATTGAATATTTAGTAGACAATATAGATTTGTAGAAGATAGATTGAGATATTACATAGATTGTAGGAAGATTTGTGAGAAAGATGAAGAAAAAATGAGGTATTTATAGTTGAGAAATTGGGTTAAAGTATAAATATAATAACTTAGGGTTAAAAAATATATTAAGGGGGTTGGGGGAGGGGGGAAGCCAGAAATGGTCGTTGCACAATGGCCAAAATATAAAATGGTCGCTAATGCAATGCCTATTTTGTACAAAGGGGAGGGGGTCAGGGTGGGACCGGCGATCGGGCGGGCGGTCGAGTGGGGCAGACCATGTCGTCTTGGTTCGAGTCCTGCAGTAATTTGTTTTTAATAACTGGTCGCCGGTCGGATCGGATCGACCAGACCGCTGCCACCCATAGTCTCAACACACTTTTCTTTTAGTAAGTTGCAAAAAGAATGACACATTTTTTTATTTGGTAATAATTTAACTTTAAACTTTACCTTTTAACATTTTTACGTTAAGATTGATCTATAACCACACAAACATTTTAAATTTATTTTACACTTTAATATTCGAAAAATTTCCTTTATTTCTTACCTTATGTGTCCAGTTAAATTAACTCATGTAAATTGGACGGAGGGAGTAATAAACAAGCACAAAATAAAATAGTGAAGCGATCACACCGCAATTGTAAAATATATTGAAAGGAATAATTCCTTGGTTATTTTCATTAATTGAAAGAGTATATATACAATTTACATATTTCCATAATAGGAAGATTTTATTCCTATTCTAATCCCAAAACCCTATTTTAGTAGTACAATACTTCTATAATTTTGGTAAGTATACATGACTAATTAATGTAATATTTACCTTAAACTATTACAACAACATTACAATAAAATCAGCCCAAACTGTAGGCCTCATAAATACACAATCCGAGACTAATATTCATAAGTATACACGTGTATATCATATGTATATACACGTATACACGTGTATACTTATGTATTATTGTTAACCCCGTATTTCTAAGGAAATGATATGAGAACGTACGTAAGGAAATAAGTCTTGAACGTTGGAAAGAAAAGTATAATTACATTTAAGGAAAATTTAGGAAAATTTGTGAAGGAAAAACTTAATTACTTGGAATTAGAGTCTCAAATTTGGTTTAAGGGATTAGTATATGATTACGAAGGATTGAATTTATAAGTCTTGAATTTGATCATGTGGGGCCCACCGAAAATTTTACGGATTTATGGAGCCCACAAGATTTTGAGATATTTTGGCCAATATGGAATTATTTTGGGAAGAATTAATTTTTGGACCAATAGGAGGATGACACGTGGCACCCATCCACTTGGCTTGCAAGATGACAAGTCTCTAAGATATTTTGAGGACAAGTGGGCATGTGGGACTCACTCCACTTGACAATTACACTTATATATATCCAAGTCTTGCAAGACTTGGATTCATATTCAAGACTTCATCCAGGTAAAATTGTTGCATAGTTAGTATAATGATGTACATCTATACGGATATATAATTACTAGGGTCATATGTGTGTTGCCTGAAATGATTATGAGTTATCACGAGTTGGTTAAGCTTTGATAATGGCTTAGAGATATGAAAGCAGTTAATAAGTATAAACAAAACTATACGATCGAGTATCGAGGTAGAGATATTTGTGGTTAATAAGGAGTAGAAAGAAGGATTACTACAAAGATGATAAAGGTAAAGGAAATTGAAACTAAGTATAATGGCCAAGTTGGATATAGTAACTCCAAGGATTTGAAAACAGAAGCAATATTCGAAATTATGTACGTATACTAGAATAAGTTTGGAAGTACGAGAAAAGTACGACAAGTAAGAAAAAGAGCGAACAAGTGTTAAAAGAATTGAAGTGTTTATAGTTATGAATAATGAAAGTACGAAAAGAGAATCCTTTTAGGCCATGAATGAGAGTTAATAGTGGTGATATACACTCTAGATTTGATTCCTCGTTTGGCTTTTGATTGATGTATATGCATGTGTGATGTATTGTGACCATGTGTGACATATTTGGTTTCGTTGAGTGTAGTTTAAGGAGACTATGTCGAGATTTGTTTAGTATGAATCTGTTATGAACATTCGGGATGAATGTTTCTAAGTGAGAAAGGATGTTACACCCCGTATTTCTAAGGAAATGATATGAGAACGTACGTAAGAAAATAAGTCTTGAACGCTAGAAAGAAAAGTATAATTACATTTACTTAAGAAAAATTTCAGAAAATTTGTGAAGGAAAAAACTTAATTACTTGGAATTAGAGTCTCAAATTTGGTTTAAGGGATTAGTATATGATTATGAAGGATTGGATTTTTAAGTCTTGAATTTGATCATGTGGGGCCCACCGAAAATTTTACGAATTTGTGGGGCCCACAAGATTTTGAGATATTTTGGCTAATATGGAATTATTTTGGGAAGAATTAATTTTTGGACCAATAGGAGGGTGACACGTGACACCCCTCCACTTGGCTTGCAAGATGACAAGTCTCTAAGATATTTTGAGGACAAGTGGGCATGAGGGACCCACTCCAATTGGCAATTACACTTGTATATATCCAAGTCTTGCAAGACTTAGATTCATATTCTAGACTTCATCCAAAATAACTCCCATCTCCTCTCCTTTTAGCCTTTAGCCGAGAGCTCCCTAGCCAAGAACACAAGTGTTGATTAAGTTTCTTATCTCCAAGATTAAGCCCCTAAACCAAGTGCTAAGCCTAGATTAAAATCCCAACTTTGGAAAGCATTGTTGGCCGAGAATGGTGTTGCCAAAACCCTAAGTTTTATCAACTTTTTGGAAATGAAATATAAAGAGAAGTTGGTTATAAGCTTGTGGTAGATACATATATGTGATTGGAACTTAAAGAAGTGGAGCGAAACGAAAACTGATGGGCCAATCTTACCCGGGTTGTTTTAGCATTTTTGGGCTAAAAAATGAGGTAATAATTCTTCTTCTTTTAAAGTAATTGGATATTACTTTTTTTTTTTGGGTAAATGCAAATATTATTACTAGAAAAGGAAGAACTGGGAGCTACAATCAGTTATTAAGGGTTCTCAATCCTCAACGTAAGCATAAACAAGAAATGAAAGAGAGGGGGAATGAGACGTTCACCCTTGGGTGACGTTACAATAGGGGATTAAGTCATAAAGAACTCTATAAGTTGTTGTTTTGACTTTTGCAACAACCTCCTCCGTCGTTATACTTCTGTCTTCGAATAGCAATTCATTTCTTGTTCTCCAAATCTCATATACCATTATGCAAAAGGCAAGTAAGATGGCTTTGGTTCGATGCACATCATGATGCTCTTTCTTGATCCATTTGAGTGCGCTTTCAATAGTTGTCATTTCTCTTCTAATACCCAACCATTCCTTTGTGTGCTTCCAAATCAAGCGGGTGTAGGTGCAAGAAAAGAAGAGGTGAGCCCTTGTCTCATTTTCCCTCTTGCAGAACCCGCAAGTCCTATCTTCCAAGTTTAGATAAGAGAGAGTGTCTTTAGTAGCTAGGCTCTTCCTACAAGCGAGCCATACAGTGAATGAGAATTTAGGAGGAATGAAGCCTTTCCAAATTTGAGACATCCAAAGCCTTTTATCCCGCGGTGTGCGCAAGACCTCATACACAAGACAAGAATCAAATCTTCCATTGGTGCAACACTTTTCCAAGCCGGCAATTGCATTTCCTTGACTACCAAATATGGAAATGAATGCGTCACGAATGCTACAAACTTTTTTGAATAAGGGGGAATCCCTAGCCTGTACCTCATAACACCGGAAGGATTGGCCTCTCAAGTAGTAGCTATTAATCCATTGGACCCATAAGGTATCCGCCTTAGTGTGAGTTTGCCAGACGGTTCGGGACAATAAGGCATAGTTCCATTCTTTGATGTTCATAAGACCCAAGCCTCATTCGGATTGAGGCACACAAATGACATCCCAAGAGACTCTTGGTGGCTTACCGCCCCATAAGAACTGAATACATGCTGACCGTACCTTGTTGAGAACTGAAGAAGGAATAGGAAGCGCCCGGAACCAAAAGCTCTCAACACCTTAAGTAATCGATCTGATTAGTTCCAGTTTTTCCGCATAAGAGAGTGAATGATGCCCCCATTTCTGAATGTATTCCGAGATTGCACTAGTGAATGGGGCAAACTGATCAACCGAGACAGAAATTGGGGACAAAGGGATCCCCAAGTACCGTACGGGAAATACTCCTAATGAGAAACCAACTCTTGCCATGATCAAGTACCGGATTGAACCTTGCATACCCGCAATGTAGATGGATGATTTTGACAGGTTAAGTGTAAGCCCGGAAGCTGCCTCCAAATCTTTAAGACACTCCATAAGAACATTTACCGAAGGTACATCCCCTTTGGCAAAGAGCATGAGATCATCCGCAAAGGCAAGGTGAGAGATGCCTAGTCATTTGCACTTCGGGTGATAAGAAAAAACTTTGTCCGAGGTCCTTAGCTTTAACATCCTTGAAAGGTACTCAATGCAAAGGATAAAGAGCATAGGGGACATAGGATCACCTTGCCTTAAGCTGCGTTTACCCGAAAAATGCCCATGTAACTCTCCATTGATGGAAAGAGAGAAAGAGGTTGAACATACGCATTCCATAATCCATCTTACAAATCTGTTCGGAAACTTGAGACCTCTTAGCACTGATTCAAGGAAATTCCAGGAGACCGTGTCAAATGCTTTCCGAAGATCTACCATAAGCATACACCTTGGTGAGACCCTAGCTCTATTATAACCTCTCACAAGTTCTTGGGAAATGAAGACGTTGTCCACCATATTCCTTTCTTTCACGAAAGCTCTTTGGCATTTATCAATAAGTGTAGGAAGAACCTTTGTCATCCGATTAGCTAAAATCTTTGTTATGATCTTGTAGACCACATTGGTCAATCCGATAGGCCTAAAGTCATTTACCTTGGGATCCCGATCAGTCTTGGGCAGGATGGTGGGTATGGTATGGTTCACTTGCTTCAAAAGAACTCCGGATGAGAAGAATTCTTGTACACTTCTTACTACATCTTTTCCCACATCTCTCCATCTTTTTTTGAAGAATGCGGCTGAGAAACCATCCGGACCGGGTGCCTTGTCATTGCCTATATCAGCAAGAGCCTCCCAAATCTTCTTAGGAGAGATAAAATGTAGAAGGTGTATTCCGTCTTCCTCTCCTAGCTTCGGGCCGCAATCCAATACCGCGGGGTCAATGTTTGTTGAGGGTCGGGATGTGCCTAAAAGATCTTTGTAAAACTCTACAAGCATTTCTCTTACTTCCTCGGGAGATGTTGTGCTAGTTCCATTGGCCATGACAAGGTAGTTGATTGAATTTCTGACGTTACTCCTCTTGATCAAGCTGTGAAAGTATTTGGAGCATCTATCACTCCCAATCAAGTGTTTCTGCCTCGATTTTTGTCTTATGAAGTGTCTTTCTGCTTCAAACAAGAGGTTTGCTTTAGCCCTTAAGGACTTAACATTGTCTCTTAGTTCATCATCCAAGGGATCCTCCATATGTGCATTGATAGCCTCCTTGAACTCCATGTTAGCCGAAAATGCTCTTTGTTCTATGTTTCCAAATTCCCTTGTGTTCAATTCTCGCAATGGCTTTTTCAAAGATTTCAATTTTGTGGCTAATATGAATTGGGCAGATCCCAATATGTGCTGCCTCCAACATGAAGTAAGTATGTTCTCAAATGCGGGATGGGAGAGCCACATGTTCAAGAACTTGAAAGGTCGTTTCCCAATACTAGAGGATGCAATTACCGAAGCTACCACGGGGCAATGATCCGAGACTGGTTCCATAGGCAGAAAGTTGGCTTTGCACTCAAGATTCAAATCACTCCAATGTTGATTCATCATTACTCTATCAAGTTTAGACCATATCGAGCCATTCGTCCAGGTGTAGAAGGAACCGGAAGAAGCGGTGTCTTCTAGTCCACGGGCATTCCTGAAATCTCCAAGATCCCTAATTGCATAAGGCGTGAGAGGGGGACCACCCGCCTTATCATGTGGGTAGAAATAGGTGTTGAAATCTCCAATAATCATCCAAGACTTGACAATGCCGATGCCCAAATGGGTAAGGTGATGTAAAGTTTCCTTCTTTCCGGGATGCTATAGACCGGGTACACAAATGTAGCTAGGAAGGACACTTGTGTTGTTTTACATTTTGCATGGACATGAATATGTTGAGATTCCATTCCAAGAACTTCACAACTAACTCTGGAGGGATCCCAAAGTAATAACATTCTTCCGCCATCAATGAAATCTATGTTGGAGCAAAAATTCCAAGCAAAGAATCTTTGAGATTTAAAAGAGTCAATCCGTGCTCGAGAGAATTTAGTTTCAATTAGACAAACAATTGCTGCATAATGTTGTTTTGTGAGCCTACACACAAGAGTTTGTGTGGCTTCCCTTTCCCTTTGTCCGCAAAGACCCCAGACATTCCAACAAAGTACTTTCATTAAGAAACAAAAGAGGTTTTGTTAGCACCTCCGCGCTTCGCTGTCTTTGTCAAACTACTACCTTTTGGCGCATTTTTCTTTGAAATGACTTGTTTCCATCCCTCATCCTTGTTATTGGAAGTTACGGCAGGTGTCTCAGCTAGGCTATGATCCCCGCGTTCAAAGTTTATGCACCGTAATGCATGTCTAGAATCTTCCGTAGTACTCTTGTAGACTACCCCATTCAGTGAAGTTTGCGGGTCCACTGGTGCTCTAGAATCAGTGTGTCTTGTATCAAAATTCCTCCTATCATGGTGCGCAAGGCTAGCATGGGGGTGATGGCTTGAGGACCCCTCTTGTGCAACCCGTAAACTCGATGAGCTAGACTGATCCACAATTGGAGGAATTGCAAAGTTTAGAGCTTCTCCCACACTTCCGGGTATATGAGGTGGTAATTGCTCACTATTCTCTATATCCATCAAGTTCTCAGTATCTACGGGATGATGAGTAAGTGACGGATCAGTGCAAGGAGGGTCAGCTTTTACCGTATCAACATCAGCCCCCGGACGAGTAGAAACTCCACCATTCTTAGGAGGTACCAATGGTTTGCGGATATTTTGAGCTTCTTGAGTGTTGGTATCTTGCATCAATTTTCTACACTTCAAATGGTTGTGCCCAAAGGATGCACAATGATAGCAAAAATTCGGATAGTTCTCATAGTTCACCTTTTGAGTATACCTTCTATTGTCGGGAAGTTTGACACCAAATTCCATAACCAGTTCTTTACTGACATCTACTTCCACTAAGACTCTTGCATAATTCATTTTTGACCTCTCCTTAGTATATTGATCCGTGTATAGAGGCTTCCCCACACGCGAAGCAATCTTGCTAAGGCATGTTGCACTCCAAATTGAGAGGGGGATGTCGTGGAAAGTGACCCATATTGGAATGTCCATGAATAAGTCATCCGTCAATAAAACTCCCTTGTTAATAGGCTTTAGCATCATAGTTTTACCGAAGACCATATAAGGGCTTCCATGAAGAACATTTGTGCGATCTTCTTCCGTCATGAATTTGAAAACTGTCCATCCTTTACCATACGGGATGATACGACATTTCACTCCCCAACCCTCCACAATAGAATTCAATACCTCTCTTCCCGGGAAAGGACCCGTGAAACACCCTATTAGGCAATATCCCCATGTTTCAATGAAGGGAACTTCATCCGAAGCTTCAATTTCTACATCTTCTCCTTGTTGTTCAATAAATTGTAGTTTCATACCCTTAGCTTCAAGTGTGGTACCCGCGAAAACTCCCGCATAAGTTTTCTTAGGCGCATTAGAACCTTTGCGTTGATTCGGGGGTAACTCATTGTTTGTTGGATCGACGGGTGGGGTTTCATGTTGGTTGGTAGATTCATTTGTGGGCAAGTGTTCAGTATAATTCCCGTGAAGTGTAGATTGAGGGTGGTGGTTAGAGGGAGTAGAGCTTGGCCCCGCTTTAGGAGAGAGGATGCGTGTGCCATTTGGAAGAGTAGGGAAGTTGTCATGAATTCCGGGAGGTATTGATGGTAGGGTGGAAAGAATCGGTGTGTTATCTTAGATTTCGGGGAGCATTGAAGAGGTAGTTGATGAGAGAGGAGGATTGATGTTAACGTTTCCCATACCCAAGGAAGAAGTAAAGGAAAAAGGGCTATTGAGATTCTTGTGTTGGATTCCGTTAAGCAAGCTGGCTAAAGTAGGAAAGGACTCATTTGTAACACTTAATGAATTCGGATGTTGCCCCATTAAGTGAAGTGTCTCTTTGATTCCCGCGGTATTAAAGTGAGACCCTTTGGTTCCCGCAATATTAATATTTTGAGAGAAGCTAGGCACCTTGGGGGTAGAAGGCTCTTCGTTTCTCCCAACTTGCATTGATCCAGGCATACCGGTATTATTCTTAGACCCATGGACTCCCGCCTGACCCGCCATAGCCATCTGACCCGTACCCTGACCCGATTTTGACCCGAGGATACCATCATGCAATTTTTTGTCGATTGCGATTCTTGGCCTTGGTTCTCTAACTTTTCCGGCTTGCCTGAGTAAGTTTCCAGGTTGTGCCGAGATCAAATTAGTGCCGTGATTGCCTTGCTCTTCCGTTATGGTCCCGGAGTTTACCACATAACCCGTGATAGAAACGTCATCCCTAGGAGAGAAAGAAGTGACTTTGGCTAGCCGAATTTCGTTACCATTGCCGGGAGTTTCGGGAGAGTCTTTTCCAATAGGCTCGTGGACAGTGTTAGTCCTCTATTGTAGTCACTTCTGGAGTAGTAGGAGGAATCATTTCCGGATTGGTGACTGCCGGAACATGATTCTTTCCACCTTCGAATTCACTGATATCCAAGCTCTCGATTTCTATACTTTTTCCCCATTCATGTATCCTTTGTAGAGTGAAATCATCAACCACATGTTCAAGTGGGATGCGCAAATCAGGCTTAACATGAACCATCACCGTGGGGTCTGAAATTGCCGGGATTAAGTTTTCTTCAACTATGGTTGGACTTCCACCGTTCTTTTTCTTTTTCTTGGTTCTAGACTTCGTAGATCCTCCTGAACCTCCGGAATCATTGCTAGAGCGAGTATAACGCTTAGTCTTTTTCATGTTATGAACATTAAGCTTCGATTAGTGAAGAGACAATGAGGGAGTGAATATTACTTATTGTGTATATGTAGGTATGAAATTGTGCTAAGGAAGAAATGGAAAATAAGAAGTGTAGGTGTAGATATTGGTGTTGGCCGAGAGTTGCCAATCTTTGTGTTGTTGGATTCATTGGATCATAATGTTGTTATCTACACTTGTCGCATGTTAAATTGAAGTAATATGGTTGTTGATATGTGATATGGAATATATATAAGTGTTGAAATGGGAATTGGATTATATAGAATCATGGAAAAAGACTTTGGATTGTTGTAGTTGTTGTTGGCCGAAAACTGTTAGACGTCGTGGTGTCATTTTATGGACTGTTTTGGGGTGTTATTATGCTGGAATCAACCCCTAATATGCATGATTAATGTGGTAAAATGGCTAATGAAAGTCCAAAGGAATAAGTGTGTTAAAAGCTTCATATTGTACCTTTAATGTTGGTTAATTATGGACTGTTTTATAGACTGCTTTTATATCGTTGTGGGGCAGAATTTTACACCTCAAGTTGACGTGTAATTCCCTTTGGTTGTTTCTTTGGTTGTGAATTGTTTATTTAAGTTAAGGGGCTGAATTTTTCACGTAAGGTATGCGTGCGATCCCCTTTGGTTAACTGCTGGTTGTGCCCTTAATTGTGGCTTGGTTGTTGTTGAATTTGGGCCTTAGAAAAGGTGGAAAAGTACGTAGAAACAAAGGAAGTGCCGCCCAAATTCGCGTAGAATAAGAGGGCCATTATTTGGTATTACACTTGGAAGCTTGAAGTTGATAGAAGTGCTATTGTCATTTTAGGTTGAAGTACTACGTGTGTCATATTCTACTTGGCATGTGGAATAGCCGACAAGGTTGAAGTACATTGGGGCGTATTCTACTTGTCGTGTTAGTTAGTCGTCAACGAGGTATGTGAACTTCTTCCTTCTATCGGCAATGATTGATTATTGGAGTATACATGACTTGTTTCTTGAAGTAAACTTGCCTCGTTATTAGAGTATTCATGTTATTGATTCTTTGCTAAAGGCATGTCTAAATTATTCCTAAGTCCTTACCAAGTCTTATGACATATGTTGGTAAGAGTGTTTAGTAAGCATTGAAGTCGAGTTGATCTTGCTAAGTTACAACACTAATAAGACTTGATTTATTTGAAAGTCACGAGACTAGATTTATTTGAAAGTAATGAGACTTGATTTATTTGAAAGTCATGAGACTAGATTTATTTGAAAGTAATGAGACTTGATTTATTTGAAAGTCATGAGACTAGATTTATTTGAAAGTCATGAGACTAGATTTATTTGAAAGTTGTGAGACTTGATTTATTTGAAAGTCATGAGACTAGATTTATTTGAAAGTTATGACACTTAGTTGAAAGTATATGAGATTTTACTTGAAGGTATATGAGACCTTACTTGAAAGTATAAGAGATTTGATTAGATGAAGAATAAGAGACTTGATTTTGGGAAAGAAGAAGTAACTTGATTTAAAGGTATAGGTCACTTGATTTGAAAAGAATAAGTTACTTGAGTTTAAAAGTGTAAGTAACTTATTTTTAATAGTGAAAATGCCTTGATTCTACAAGTGTTAGTATCTTGGGGTTTTATAAAGGAAAGAATAGATGTATATAGTACTTTTGGGTTCATTTCCATAATGTTACATCACATGATAATGCCTTGGTTTTATTAAAAGGAACGAGGTGATAGTGTCTTAGTTTGTTTAAAAAGAAAGATGTGGTAGTGCTTTAGTTTCTGAAATGAAAGTTTGTTATAATGGTTTTATGGGAAGTTTGTTATAACGGCTTTATGGAAAGTCAAAAGATGGTTTAAAATGTTATATGGTTGAATTGATACACCGAGTCCCATGGTGGGTCGGGACACGTTGCATGTACACATATGAGGGTTATATGGATAGTCATGATTACACCGAGTCCCCTAAAGGGCCGGGACATGTTATAGGTACATATGTGAGGATGATGAACACACCGAGTCCCATAATGGGCCGGGACATGTTATACAACTTATATGACTTTACACCGAGACCCAGAAAGGGTCGGGACATGTTATACCTTATATGACTTTACACCGAGACCCAGAAAGGGCCGAGACATGTTATACCTTATATCACTTTACATCGAGACCCAGAAAGGGCCGGGACATGTTATACGTTATATGACTTTACACCGAGACTCAGAATGGGCCGAAACATGTTATACCTTATATGACTTTACACCGAGACCCAGAAAGGGTCGAGACATGTTATACCTTATATGACTTTACACCGAGACCCAGAAAGGGTCGGAACATGTTATACCTTATATGACTTTACACCGAGACCCAGAATGGGCTGAGACATGTTATACCTTATACGACCTTATACCGAGTCCCAATATGGGTCGGGACATGTTAGATACAGAGTATGAGGACCGAGTCCTAAGATAGGCCGGGACAGGTTATAGGTACGGAGTATGATACGTTATATATACGTGTATGCACATGATGATTCCCTGAGTAGGAATCCATGTGGCGAGTACAGTTGTACATTGGTACAATGTTACAAGATTTCAGTGATACAAGGTACAATTGGCTCTTATTTTATATGACACGGTTGGATCTGATATTTGATTATTTTACTTGCCCCTATTATTTCTTGGTCAGCCATGATTTTAATACTGTACTTTATTTTCGTTCCATACTTAGTACTTGTTATCGATCCGCCGTGAAATTTGCGTTCATGCTGCGAGTTTAGGTTCGCAGTTGGGTGATCCGCGTGTGTGTGATCTTGTTCAGCTGTTGAGGTAGCTCCTTGTTTCGGAGCTTACCATTGGTACGGTTGGTTTAGACTGTTGTGTATTTCATGGTACGACGATCCTTGTCCCGTCATAGTTGTTGTCTAAACTCTTAGAGGTCTGTATTCATATGTGGGCTGAACTGGCGTGAGTTGTATTTATATTGTTGTACTGTTGTAGTCCCATTCGGGTGTTATATATTATGGAAGCCTTGCCGACTTTTCCTTTGTTTTAAGAAAAAAAAAGTGTTATTTAGCTTCCGCAGGTTACTTGTGTTGTATGAATTGAAGGGTTCCAAGGTAGGGCACCAGTCGCGGGCCCGGGGTTCGGGTCGTGACAGAGTGGTATCAGAGCAGTTAGTCCTCGGAATGTCTACAGACCGTGTATAGTAGAGTCTTGTTTATCGGTGTGTTGTGCAACACATCTATAAACATGAGGCTACAATACATTTAGGATTGGTTTCCCTTCTTCTCACTCTGAGATCGTGCGATAAAGTTGTGTTGTTAGGGTAGTCTCTCCCTAACGTATTATTGTGGTTGCAGCTATTCCTTCGAAAAAGGCAACAGTGGCCCAGACAGGAATGCATGGACCTTGGTATACAGGTTGGTAAAATTGTTGTATAGTTACTATAATGATGTACATCTATACGGATATATTTACTAGGGTCATAAGTGTGTTGCCTGAAATGATTATGAGTTATCACGAGTTGGTTAAGCTTTGATAATGGCTTAGAGATATGAAAGCAGTTAATAAGTATAAACAGAACTATACGATCGAGTATCGAGGTAGAGATATTTGTGGTTAATAAGGAGTAGAAAGAAGGATTACTACAAGGATGATAAAGGTAAAGGAAATTGAAACTAAGTATAATGGCCAAGTTGGATATAGTAACTCCAAGGATTTGAAAACAGAAGCAATATTCGAAATTATGTACGTATACTAGAATAAGTTTGGAAGTACGAGAAAAGTACGACAAGTAAGAAAAGGAGCGAACAAGTGTTAAAAGAATTGAAGTGTTTATAGTTATGAATAATGAAGGTACGAAAAGAGAATCCTTTTAGGCCATGAATGAGAGTTAATAGTGGTGATATACACTCTAGATTTGATTCCTCGTTTGGCTTTTGATTGATGTATATGCATGTGTGATGTATTGTGGCCATGTGTGGCATATTTGGTTTCGTTGAGTGTAGTTTAAGGAGACTATGCCGAGATTTGTTTCGTATGAATCTGTTATGAACATTCGGGATGAATGTTTATAAGTGGGAAAGGATGTTACACCCCGTATTTCTAAGAAAATGATATGAGAACGTACGTAAGAAAATAAGTCTTGAACGTTAGAAAGAAAAGTATAATTACATTTACTTAAGAAAAAATTCGAAATATTTGTGAAGGAAAAACTTAATTACTTGGAATTAGAGTCTCAAATTTGATTTAAGGGATTAGTATATGATTATGAAGGATTGGATTTTTAAGTCTTGAATTTGATCATGTGGGGCCCACCGGAAATTTTACGAATTTGTGGGGCCCCCAAGATTTTGAGATATTTTGGCTAATATGGAATTATTTTGGGAAGAATTAATTTTTGGACCAATAGGTGGGTGACACGTGACACCCCTCTACTTGTCCTGCAAGATGACAAGTCTCTAAGATATTTTGAGGACAAGTGGGCATGAGGGACCCACTCCAATTGGCAATTACACTTGTATATATCCAAGTCTTGCAAGACTTAGATTCATATTCTAGACTTCATCCAAAATAACTCCCATCTCCTCTCCTTTTAGCCTTTGGACGAGAGCTCCCTAGCCAAGAACACAAGTGTTGATTAAGTTTCTTATCTCCAAGATTAAGCCCCTAAACCAAGTGCTAAGCCTAGATTAAAATCCCAACTTTGGAAAGCATTGTTGGCCGCGAATGGTGTTGCCAAAACCCTAAGTTTTATCAACTTTTTGGAAATGAAATATAAAGAGAAGTTGGTTATAAGATTGTGGTAGATACATATATGTGATTGGAACTTGAAGAAGTGGAGCGAAACGAAAACTGATGGGCCAATCTTACCCGGGTTGTTTTAGCATTTTTGGGCTAAAAATGAGGTAATAATTCTTCTTATTTTAAAGTAATTGGATATTACTTATTGTGTATATGTAGGTATGAAATTGTGTTAAAGAAGAAATGGAAAATAAGAAGTGTAGGTGTAGATATTGGTGTTAGCCGAGAGTTGCCAATCTTGGTGTTGTTGGATTCGTTGGATCATAATGTTGCTATCTATACTTGTCGCATGTTAAACAGAAGTAATATGGTTGTTGATATGTGATATGGAATATATATAAGTGTTGAAATGGGAATTGGATTATATAGAATCATGGAAAAGGACTTTGGATTGTTGTAGTTGTTGTTGGCCGAAAACTGCCTAAAATTGTTAGACGTCGTCGTGTCATTTTATGGACTGTTTTGCGGTGTTATTATGCTGGAAAATCAACCCCTAATATGCATGATTAATTTGGTAAAATGGCTAATGATAATCCAAAGGAATAAGTGTGTTAAAAGCTTCATATTGTACCTTTAATGTTGGTTAATTATGGACTGTTTTATAGACTGCTTTTATATCGTTGTGGGGCAGAATTTTACACGTCAAGTTGGCGTGTAATTCCCTTTGGTTGTTTCTTTGGTTGTGAACTATTTATTTAAGTTAAGGGGCTGAATTTTTCACGTAAGTTATGTGTGTGATCCCCTTTGGTTAACTGCTGGTTGTGCCCTTAATTGTGGCTTGGTTGTTGTTGAATTTGGGCCTTAGAAAAGGTGGAAAAGTACGCAGAAACAAAGGAAGTGCCGCCCAAATTCCCGTAGAATAAGAGGGCCATTATTTGGTATAAGTATTACACTTGGAAGCTTGAAGTTGATAGAAGTGCTATTGTCATTTTAGGTTGAAGTACTACGTGTGTCATATTCTACTTGGCATGTGGAATAGCCGACAAGGTTGAAGTACATTGGGGCGTATTCTACTTGTCGTGTTAGTTAGTCGTCAACGAGGTATGTGAACTTCTTCCTTCTATCGACAGTGATTGATTATTGGAGTATACATGACTTGTTTCTTGAAGTAAACTTGCCTCGTTATTAGAGTATTCATGTTATTGATTCTATGCTAAAGGCATGTCTAAATTATTCCTAAGTCCTTACCAAGTCTTATGGCAGATGTTGGTAAGAGTGTTTAGTAAGCATTGGAGTCGAGTTGATCTTGCTAAGTTACAACACTAATGAGACTTGATTTATTTGAAAGTAATGAGACTTGATTTATTTGAAAGTCATGAGACTAGATTTATTTGAAAGTAATGAGACTTGATTTATTTGAAAGTCATGAGACTAGATTTATTTGAAAGTAATGAGACTTGATTTATTTGAAAGTCATGAGACTAGATTTATTTGAAAGTCATGAGACTAGATTTATTTGAAAATGGTGAGAGTTGATTTTTTTGAAAGTCATGAGACTAGATTTATTTGAAAGTTATGAGACTTAGTTGAAAGTATATGAGACTTTACTTGAAGGTATATGAGACCTTACCTGAAAGTATATGAGATTTGATTAGATGAAGAATAAGAGACTTGATTTATATGAAGTATAAATTACTTGATTTTGGGAAAGAAGAAGTAACTTGATTTAAAGGTATAAGTCACTTGATTTGAAAAAAATAAGTTACTTGAGTTTAAAATTGTAAGTAACTTGTTTTTAATAGTGAAAATGCCTTGATGCTACAAGTGTTAGTATCTTGGGGTTTTATAAAGGAAAGAATAGATGTACATAGTACTTTTGGGTTCATTTCTCTAATGTTACATCACATGATAATGCCTTGGTTTTATTAAAAGGAAAGAGGTGATAGTGCTTTAGTTTGTTTAAAAAGAAAGATGTGGTAGTGCTTTAGTTTCTAAAATGAAAGTTTGTTATAATGGTTTTATGGGAAGTTTGTTATAACGGCTTTATGGAAAGTCAAAAGATGGTTTAAAATGTTATATAGTTGAATTGATACACCGAGTCCCATGGTGGGTCGGGACACGTTGCATGTACACATATGAGGGTTATATGGATAGTCATGATTACACCGAGTCCCCTAAAGGGTCGGGACATGTTATAGGTACATATGTGAGGATGATGAACACACCGAGTCCCATAATGGGCCGGGACATGTTATACGACTTATATGACTTTACACCGAGACCCAGAAAGGGTCGAAACATGTTATACCTTATATGACTTTACACCGAGACCCAGAAAGGGCCGGAACATGTTATACCTTATATCACTTTACATCGAGACCCAGAAAGGGCCGGGACATATTATACGTTATATAACTTTACACCGAGACCCAGAAAGCGCCGGAACATGTTATACCTTATATGACTTTACACCGAGACCCAGAAAGGGTCGGGACATGTTATACCTTATATGACTTTACACCGAGACCCAGAAAGGGTCGGTACATGTTATACCTTATATGACTTTACACCGAGACCCAGAATGGGCTGGGACATGTTATAACTTATAGGACCTTATACCGAGTCCCAATATGGGTCGGGACATGTTAGATACAGAGTATGAGGACCGAGTTCCAAGATAGGCCGGGACAGGTTATAGGTACGGAGTATGATACGTTATAAATACGTGTATGCACATGATGATTCTCTGAGTAGGCATCCATGAGGCGAGTACAGTAGTACAGTGGTACAGTGGTACAAGATTTCAGTGATACAAGGTACAGTTGGCTCTTATTTTATATGATACGGTTGGATCTGATATTTGATTATTTTACTTGCCCCTATTATTTCTTGGTCAGCCATGATTTTAATACTGTACTTTATTTTCGTTCCATACTTAGTACTTGTTGTACTGATCCCCTTCGAGGGGCTGCGTTCATGCCCGCAGGTTTAGGTTCGCAGTTGGGTGATCCACGTGTGTGTGATCTTGTTCAGCTGTTGAGGTAGCTCCTTGTTCCGGAGCTTACCATTGGTACGGTTGGTTTAGACTGTTTTGTATTTCAGGGTACAACGATCCTTGTCCCGTCATAGTTGTTGTCTAAACTCTTAGAGATCTGTATTCATATGTGGGCTGAACTGGTGTGAGTTGTATTTATATTGTTGTACAGTTGTATTCCCATCGGGTGTTATATATTATAGCAGCCTTGTCGACTTTGCCTTTGTTTTAAGAAAAAAAAAAGTGTTATTTAGCTTCCGCAGGTTACTTGTGTTGTATGAATAGAAGGGTGCCCAGGTAGGGCACCAGTCGCGGGCCCGGGGTTCGGGTCGTGACAGAGTGGTGTCAAAGCAGTTAGTCCTCGAAATGTCTACAGACCGTGTATAGTAGAGTCTTGTTTATCGGTGTGTTGTGCACCACATCTATAAACATGAGGCTACAATACATTTAGGATTGGTTTCCCTTCTTCTCACTCTGAGATCGTGCGATAGAGCTGTGTTGTTAGGGTAGTCTCTCCCTAACGTATTATTGTGGTTGCAGCTATGCCTATGCCTTGAAAAGGCCTGAGCAGAATGCATGGACCTTGGTATACAGGTTGGTAAAATTGTTGTATAGTTAGTATAATGATGTACATCTATACATATATATTTACTAGGGTCCTATGTGTGTTGCCTGAAATGATTATGAGTTATCACGAGTTGGTTAAACTTTGATAATGGCTTAGAGATATGAAAGCAGTTAATAAGTATAAACAGAACTATACGATCGAGTATCGAGGTAGAGATATTTGTGGTTAATAAGGAGTAGAAAGAAGGATTACTACAAGGATGATAAAGGTAAAGGAAACTGAAACTAAGTATAATGGCCAAGTTGGATTTAGTAACTCTAAGGATTTGAAAACAAAAGCAATATTCGATATTATGTACGTATACTAGAATAAGTTTGGAAGTACGAGAAAAGTACGACAAGTAAGAAAAGGAGCGAACAAGTGTTAAAAGAATTGAAGTGTTTATAGTTATGAATAATGAAGGTACGAAAAGAGAATCCTTTTAGGCCATGAATGAGAGTTAATAGTGGTGATATACACTCTATATTTGATTCCTTGTTTGGATTTTGATTGATGTATATGCATGTGTGATGTATTGTGGTCATGTGTGGCATATTTGGTTTCGTTGAGTGTAGTTTAAGGAGACTATGCCGAGATTTGTTTAGTATAAATCTGTTATGAACATTCGGGACGAATGTTTCTAAGTGGGGAAGGATATTACACCCCGTATTTCTAAGGAAATGATATGAGAACGTACGTAAGGAAATAAGTCTTGAACGTTAGAAAGAAAAGTATAATTACATTTACTTGAGGAAAATTTCGGAAAATTTGTGAAGGAAAAACATAATTACTTGGAATTAGAGTCTCAAATTTTGTTTAAGGGATTAGTATATGATTATGAAAGACTGGATTTTTAAGTCTTGAATTTGATCATGTGGGGCCCACCGGAAATTTTATGGATTTGTGGGGACCACAAGATTTTGAGATATTTTGGCTAATATGGAATTATTTGGGAAGAATTAATTTTTGGACCAATAGGAGGATGACACGTGACACCCCTCCACTTGGCTTGCAAGATGACAAGTCTCTAAGATATTTTGAGGACAAGTGGGCATGTGGGACCCACTCCAATTGGCAATTACACTTGTATATATCCAAGTCTTGCAAGACTTAGATTCATATTCTAGACTTCATCCAAAATAGCTCCTATCTCCTCTCCTTTTAGCCCTTTGGCCGAGAGCTCCCTAGCCAAGAACACAAGTGTTGATTAAGTTTCTTATCTCCAAGATTAAGCCCCTAAACCAAGTGCTAAGCCTAGATTAATATCCCAACTTTGGAAAGCATTGTTGGTCGAGAATGGTGTTGCCAAAACCCTAAGTTTTATCAACTTTTTGGAAATAAAATATAAAGAGAAGTTGGTTATAAGCTTGTGCTAGATACATATATGTGATTGGAACTTGAAGAAGTGGAGCGAAACGAAAACTGATGGGCCAATCTTACCCGGGATGTTTTAGCAATTTTGGGCTAAACAATGAGGTAATAATTCTTCTTCTTTTAAAGTAATTGGATATTACTTATTGTGTATATGTAGGGATGAAATTGTGTTAAGGAAGAAATGGAAAATAAGAAGTGTAGGTGTAGATATTGGTGTTGGCCGAGAGTTGCCAATCTTGGTGTTGTTGGATTCGTTGGATTTTAATGTTGTTATCTACACTTGTCGCATGTTAAACTGAAGTAATATGGTTGTTGATATGTGATATGGAATATATATAAGTGTTGAAATGGGAATTGGATTATATAGAATCATGGAAAAGGACTTTGGATTGTTGTAGTTGTTATTGGCCGAAAATTGCCCAAAATTGTTAGACGTCGTCGTGTCGTTCTATGGACTATTTTGGGGTGTTATTATGCTGGAAAATCAACCCCTAATATGCATGATAAATGTGGTAAAATGGCTAATAAAAGTCCTAAGAAATAAGTGTGTTAAAGGCTTCATATTGTACCTTTAATGTTGGTTAATTATGGACTATTTTATAGACTGCTTTTATATCGTTGTGGGGCAGAATTTTACACGTCAAGTTGGCGTGTAATCCCCTTTGGTTGTTTCTTTTGTTGTGAAGTGTTTATTTAAGTTAAGGGGCTGAATTTTTCACGTAAGGTATGCGTGTGATCCCCTTTGGTTAACTGCTGGTTGTGCCCTTAATTGTGGCTTGGTTGTTGTTGAATTTGGGCCTTGGAAAAGGTGGAAAAGTACGTAGAAACAAAGGAAGTGCCACCCAAATTCCCGTAGAATAAGAGACCCATTATTTGGTATAAGTATTACACTTGGAAGCTTGAAGTTGATAGAAGTGCTATTGTCATTTTAGGTTGAAGTACTACGTGTGGCATATTCTACTTGGTATGTGGAATAGCCGACACGGTTGAAGTACATTGGGGCGTATTCTACTTGTCGTGTTAGTTAGTCGTCAACGAGGTATGTGAACTTCTTCCTTCTATCGGCATGATTGATTATTAGAGTATACATGACTTGTTTCTTGAAGTAAACTTGCCTCGTTATTAGAGTATTCATGTTATTGATTCTATGCTAAAGGCATGTCTAAATTATTCCTAAGTCCTTACCAAGTCTTATGAGAGATGTTGGTAAGAGTGTTTAGTTAGCATTGGAGTCGAGTTGATCTTGCTAAGTTACAACACTAATGAGACTTGATTTATTTGAAAGTAATGAGACTTGATTTATTTGAAAGTCACGAGACTAGATTTATTTGAAAGTAATGAGACTTGATTTATTTGAAAGTCATGAGACTAGATTTATTTGAAAGTCATGAGACTTGATTTATTTGAAAGTCATGAGACTAGATTTATTTGAAAGTTATGAGACTTGATTTATTTGAAAGTCATGAGACTAGATTTATTTGAAAGTTATGAGACTTAGTTGAAAGTATATGAGACTTTACTTGAAGGTATATGAGACCTTACTTGAAAGTATAAGAGATTTGATTAGATGAAGTATAAGAGACTTGATTTATATGAAGTATAAATGACTTGATTTTGGGAAAGAAGAAGTAACTTGATTTAAAGGTATAAGTCACTTGATTTGAAAAGAATAAGTTACTTGAGTTTAAAAGTGTAAGTAACTTGTTTTTAATAGTGAAAGTGCCTTGATGCAACAAGTGCTAGTATCTTGGGGTTTTATAAAGGAAAGAATAGATGTACATAGTACTTTTGAGTTCATTTCCCTAATGTTACATCACATGATAATGCCTTGGTTTTATTAAAAGGAAAGAGGTGATAGTGCCTTGGTTTGTTTAAAAGAAAGACGTGGTAGTGCTTTAGTTTCTAAAATGAAAGTTTGTTATAATGGATTTATGGGAAGTTTGTTATAACTGCTTTATGAAAAGTCAAAAGATGGTTTAAAATGTTATATGGTTGAATTGATACACCGAGTCCCATGGTGGGCCGGGACACATTGCATGTACACATATGAGGGTTATATGGATAGTCATGATTACACCGAGTCCCCTAAAGGGTCGGGACACGTTATAGGTACATATGTGAGGATGATGAACGCACCTAGTCCCATAATGGGCCGGGATATGTTATACGACTTATATGACTTTACACCGAGACCCAGAAAGGGTCGGGACATGTTATACCTTATATGACTTTACACCGAGACCCAGAAAGGGCCGGGACATATTATACCTTATATGACTTTACACCGAGACCCAGAAAGGGCTGGGACATGTTATACCTTATATGACTTTACACCGAGACCCAGAAAGGGTCGGGATGTTATACCCCGTAGTTCTGGCCATACGTGTGAGAGCGTACGTAGGGGATTAAGACTTAAATTTTAGAAGGATGGGTTGACGGATTGTTTCAGATGGGTTTTTGGTCAACTTTGGGGCGGGTTATGACCCGATACATTGAGGGTTCCTAGGTGTTTCAAAGGCCTAGTGCGTATTTCGTTGAGTCTAGTTTCCAACGCAGCCAACCGTTCGTCGATAGGACATCATAGTAGAAAGTTATGGGAGTTACAAGTTCAGTGCACAGTTGGACAAAAAGGTGTTTCGGTCAGGAGCCTCAGGGCCGCGGCGCCGGGTGCAGGGCTGTGGCGCCAGTTGATATGAGGGTTCGCTGAAGTTGCAGCGCCAGGCCGGAAGCAGGTCGCGCGGAAAGTTCGATGGGGCAGAGGTTTCCGTAGCGCCGAGGCGAAGTTGAGTGGAAAATTCTGCACTATTTTGTTTTAAAAGAGGCCATGGGTGTGTGACAAGTGTCCCCCCCATCTGATTTTACATGCACTACTTATCGACTTTGAAGATGCAACCATTCATGCTGATCCGGGCTAGAAGGGCGGAATCTTTTCTACCTCTTTGCACAAAAAGGCTGTCACAGAAGAGGGGAATAAGAAAGAAGAATGAGAAGAAGCCCGAAAAAGAGCAAAAAAGAACATAACCTCCGATACGATAAACAGAATAAAGTAAATCAATAGTTCAAACCGGGAACCGGGTAGGGCAAATGATTGACCCATCAAAGCTCTCCCTTCTCTCTAGAATTCCAAGAGGAAATCAAAGCTTGAGGAAAATTTGAAAAAGGTGTGGCAAGAAGGAAGCTTGTGGCTAGCTTGTAGGAGTTATTGTGGTGGTGTTCTTGGAAAGGAGGCTAGCAAAGTTGTTGGAATAATTTTGGCTAAAGCTCTAAGGTAACAATTCTTCTCTTGTAGCTAGTTATTGGTGTTGCATGTGAAGAAGAAGGAACTTGTAGTAATAAATAATGCTCTTAGATTCATTGCATGTAAGAAATATGGTTTGGATATGAAAGGATTGGTTAAGAAGGTTATGTGAGCATGTTGTAGCCTAAAAATTACCTTAAACTTGTTTAGTTAGTTGTTATACATTGTGGGGCAGAATTTTACACATCCAAGATTAGGTGTGTAATCCCCTTTGAAATGTTTGGATTGTTGGGCCATAAATGTGGCGTTTGGATGTTGAATTCGGCCTTGAAAAAGGTGACAAAGTATGTAGAAACAAAGGAAATGCTGCCCAATTTTCCATAGAATTTAGTGGCTTTGCACTTGGAAGTCTACATTGAAACTAGAAGTTAATAAATGTATTATGGTCATTATAGGTTGACATATTACGTGCGGTATTTTGGACTTAGCAAGTGGATTGACCGAAGAGGTATGTGGAGCTTTCTTATCTCTTGAGCATTAGTAGTTGTACCTATGTAGTACGGTAGACGTACAAGATTTGACATTCTTCACTTGTTTTAAGTATATGATACTTGTTTCGTTTAAAAGTATAAGTCCCTTGGATATAGGGAGATGTGTTTGACTAGTGTATAATGATAATATAACAACTTTATGGGAAGTTGGTTGTATTGGCTTTATGAAAGGTTAATGAGGAAAGGTTTACTCCAAGTAAAATAAGTACGAATAAAGGATTTGAATTTGTGGAAGGCAAATTGTTTTTAAGGCATTAATTGCCTAAGGTTTTAAAAGAGATGAAGTCACTTGATTTTAGAAGCCTATTGTATTTTTAAAGGTAAACGTGACTTGTTTTGAAAAGTTGTCGTGACTTGATACTACGGTTATCAGTATCTTGGGAGTTTTTACATAAAAAGGAGTCATTTTCTTAAAAGGTTTAAGGAACGTGGTACTTGGGTTAAATTCCCGGATTTTCTTTTAAAATGACATGTAGTGCCTTAAGTAACTAAAATGAGAGGATGTACTAGAAATGTTATTAAGAAGTTAGGTGATATTCTTAACTTGCTTACGTTATGATAAGCCGGTAGCGCTTATGTTATGTATGATAGCCGGTTGTGCTGATTTATGTATTATTATTATTATTACTATTTATGCCATGGATTTGCTACCCATGATGCGAGTGCGGCGCTTGTACTCATGCGGGCCCACCGGGTCCATGCGGGTGAAATAGTCCCATGCGGGTGAAATAGTCCCATGCGGGTGAAATAGTCCCATGCGAGGTGATGACCTTATGCGGGTCCACATGACCCATGCAGGTGAAATAGTCCCAGGAGTAGGATTGCTTAATGATACTACGGGCAGGAGACCCTGTTTTGATCATGAGCCTCCTATTTTTATGCAGTAAAGTTTATACTTGTTACTCTCATTGTTAGTAAGGCACAGTGTACTGTATTTTGATTTTCTTCCATGACTCCAGCTTATTTTAGACTTATGATATTAATACAGTATTTTCCAGTTTTACATACTTGATACATATTGTGTTACACCCCGGAATTTCAGGATATGTTTATAAGAACGTACGTAAGAACTCAAAAATGTTAAGACTTGAGACGAGTAAAAATTTATCGGAATTTTTGGAATTGTCGAAAAAACAAAATATTGCGACGAATGGGAGGGCGACACATGTCACCCTCCCTTATTGGCCTTGAACGAAATGAGGCATGGATATAATGGTCATTGACCATAGTCTTAAGATGACAAGTCTTGCAAGTAGTGAGCTTGAGAAAATTGACTAAGTCAAAGGGTCCACAAGTCTTGATATTTAATTGAAACTCATCCAAGCCTCACATTTGTTCACATCTTGACCCTCCATTGGACTATATAGTAGTACTAGTAGCAAGACAAGCTCAACACTTAGCCAAATTTTCAAGAATTTCAAAGAGCACCCATAGTTGCTCTCGGGTTCACTCAAGGAAGAAAAGAAATTTTTTTGTTTCTTGTTCATTAAGCTCCACACTTTAAACCAAGGTTCATGAGTGTATTGTAAGTGTATCTCAATAGAAAAATCTCGGAAAAAGATAGTTTTCGTATTAGTCGCAAGGTGAAAACCTAGTTGCTTTTCTAGGTTTTGTTTGGAAGATTGAAGGAAATTGGTTGGTGTTGTTCTAAGGGTCTCAAGTGGCGGATTGAAGTGTCTTGAAGAGGCTCTAAGTTGCTAAGGAGCGACTTCGGATTTGGAGTTGGGTTAAAAATCGTTGAGGTAATAATCTTGGCTCTTAAGTGTTACAAGATTATATATTGTTGTTAGCCTTACATGTTTGCTAGCATGAAGTATATGTGTTGAAGTTTTATAAGTATTATGGATTGATTTTAGCCTTAAATCCGAAATGTCATTTAAGACTTGTGAAGTTGGATTACAATTTGGTCGTTTATTAGAATCGTCGCATGTTACTTACTTGAGGATTATAGTAGTTATAATCGATTGCGACTTGATATCATGTTATGCTAACAAGTTGGATTGAAATGGAAATTGGATAAGAATTGGTGTTGTTGTGTCTCAATGTGGCCGAATTGGACTAGTAGATTGTATTAATTTGATATCGTTTGTGGGGCGGAATTTTACACGTCTAGTAGGCGTGTAATCCCCTATTGATTAATTGCATTGTTGGGCCTTAAATGTGGCGTGTTTGGTTATTGAATTCGGCCTTGAAAAAGGTGGCAAAGTATGTAGAAACAAAGGAAGTCTTTGTCCAGATTTTCCGTAGAATTTAGTGACTTTGCACTTGGAATATTCTACGTTTGAAGTAAGAAGTTAATAGACGTATTATGGTCATTATAGGTTGACATACTACGTACGGCGAATTGGACTTAGCAAGTGGATTAAACCGAAGAGGTATGTGGAACTTTCTTATCTCTTGAGCATGAATAAGTTGTAAATTTATAGTACGGTAGACGTACAAGATTTTGACAATCTAGGTCCATTTGATATCCTTGACTTATTTTAAGAATGTCCAAGTTGATTGAGTTAGGGAATTAACTCACTTGTTTAAATATTAAGGATATCTTGGTTTTCAAAAGTTAAGAGACTTTAAGTATGTTGAAAGTATTATTGATACTTGTTTTGTTGGAAAGTTTAAGTCTCTTGGTTATAAAGAAGTATGTAAGTTGCTAATGTATAAAGCTAGTATAACGGCTTTATGGGAAGTTGGTTATAATAGCTTTATGGAAAGTTAAAAAGAGTGGTTTACTGTAAGTAATTTAAGTATGTTAAATGACTTGAAATAACGAAAGGCAAATTGAGTTAACGACATCAATTGCTTAAGGTTTTTAAAAGAAAGAAGTCACTTGATTTAGAAGCCCGAAAATGTATTTTCTAAAAAGGTATTGTGACTTGTCTTAAAATGTAGTTATGACTTGATACTACGGTTATTAGTATCTTGGAAGTTTATATGAAAATGAGTCATTTTAAAAGAATAGAAGTACGTAGTACTTTGGGTTAAACTCCCGGATTTATAATGACATGTTAGTGCCTTAAGTAAACTAAAATGAGAGGTGTATACGAATAAGACTAATAAGAAGTTAGGGGGATTTCTTAACTTGCTTACTTATTGTATGATAAGCCGGTAGTGCTTATGTTATGTATGATGGCCGATTGAGATAGGGTAAGAGTATATCTGAGGGGTAAATCCCCAAGATCGTTATACCACCTTCTTCAGGGTAAGAGTATATCTGAGGGGTAGATCCCCAAGATCGTTATACCACCTGCTTCAGGGTAAGAGTATATCTGAGGGGTAAATCCCCAAGATCGTTATACCACCTGTTTCCGTGGATTTGCTACCCATACTTTTGATTACTCTCATTGTTAGTAAGGCACTGTGTACTGTTATTTGAGTTATCATACCTGTCTCCAGTTTTATTATAGACTTATGATTTCATTACAGTACTTTCAGTTTCACATATTTGGTACATGTTGTACTGACCTCCTTCGGGGGGCTGCGTTCATGCCGCAGGTAGAGTACAATTCACGATCCTCGCTCTTAGGATCACTGTCACCGTTGAGAAGCTCCTTTATTCCGGAGGCTTATCCCTGGTATTGTCGGTCGTTGTACATTCAGGGGTATGGTGGGGCCCTGTCCCGCCAGAGTTGTTATTCTTAGAGGTCTGTAGTCACATTTGTGGATTGGGTTGTAAAGAAAAAAAATGTACTGTTTTATTGCGTATATTGTACGGAAGGTGGCCTTATCGGCTAACCTGTTGTTATTTTATGTTTAAGCATTTTATAAGTTGTGTATGTTCCGCTGCTATTCTCTGATGTATACCGAAGGAGGTGCCCAGGTAGGGCACCAGTTGCGGGCCCGGGGTCGGGTCGTGACATATTGTGTACTGACCCCCTTCCTCGGGGGCTGCGTTCATGCCGCAGGTAAGGGTAAGCAGGTGGTGGATCCTCATTCTTAGGATCTTGCTTAGGTGTCAGGAGCTCCATTTTTCCGGAGGCTCGACTTTTGGTACGGTTCTCCCCGGTGTTGTAGATATTTGTACATTCAGGGGCATGACGGGGCCCTGTCCCGTCATAGTGTTTACTCATTCCTAGAGGCCTGTAGTCCTGTTATAGCTTGGGTTGTTAAGGATGTAACTGTTCAGCTTTGTCATATTAGAGGTAGCCATTTTTGGTTAGCCTGTTTATTTTCTATATGAGTTCTTGTTGTGAGTTTATTTTCCGCTGGTTTTCTCTGATGTTGTATCACAAGGGTGCCCGGGGTAAGGCACCAGTCACGGGTCCGTGGTCGGGTCGTGACAAAAGTGGTATCAGAGCAGTTAATCCTCGGAAAGGGTCTACAGGCCGTATCTAGTAGAGTCTTGATTATCGGTGTGTTGTGCACCACATCTATAATCAGGAGGCTACAGGATATTTAGGATTGGTTTCCATTCTTTCACTCTGAGATCGTGCAATAGAGCTGTGTTATAGGTTGAACTCCCTCTGACATATTTTCCTGTATCAGTTATGCCTCCACGCAAGGCAACCGCGGCCCACAAGGGCAAGGCAGCAGAGGGAACTACTAGTAAGACACCGAGGGTTACCAGGGCACAGGCCCAGTCCTTATCAGAGAGGGTGTTTCGGAGGGCGAGTTCCACGACGTCGCCACCCCCAGCAGAGTTCGGGGCAGCGGCGGCCATCGAGACGCGATACACGAGCCTCGATTACACTGGAGCGAGAGGAGATGGGTTACAGGAGATGTCGATTATTAGCCAGGATCGTGGCTAGGCAGGAGGACAGACGGGAGGCAGCGGTTCCGGTTGTACCCGTAGTCCACCCCAGATCTGATAGTTTGAGACTGCGGGACTTTTTGAGTTGCAGCCCGCCAGATTTCTATGGGTCAAGGCCTGAGGATGATCCTCAGGAGTTTATCTGACAGTTACAGCGGATCATGAGAGTGATCAGGGCTTCGGAGACATAGTCGGTATTATTGGGTTCACATCGGCTGCGGGATACTGCGGTTGACTGGTATGATTCATGGGAACTATCCCGGGGGGAGCATGCGCTTCCAGCTGTTTGGGACGAGTTCTCAGAGGCGTTCCTTAGCCATTTCTTGCCTCCGCAGATGAGGAGAGCTCGGGCCGATAGATTTTTGACACTGAGACAGAGTGGGCGGACGGTTCGGGAGTACAACGTAGAGTTTGACTCGTTGGCTCGGTATGTACCCGCTTTGGTAGCAGACATGGAGGACAGGGTGCACCGCTATGCCACCGGGCTCGATGATTACTTGGCCGAGAGTTGCACGGGAGTAGCTCTTCAGCCGGGCATGGACATTGCCGCGTGCGAGCATATGCGCAGGTGTGAGAACACGCGGCCGCGACGGATTGACAGTATCGCAGAAGAGGCGGGACAGCGAGGTCCTCTGGTAGTTTTCGAGGTAGAAAACATCAGCAGCAGACCGGATTTGCACCTCAGCCGGTTCAGAGCGCTCCTCCACCATCTTCCGGACGTCAGGCATTGAGGCGGGATAGGGTCCCGTGGTTTCGGTTCTCGGAGGACGAGCTCGGTCGAGATGAGGCCACCTATACCTCGGTGTGGTCGATGTGGCGATTTCCATTATGGGGGGTGACGTGTTCCTCCAGAAACTTGTTACTCTTATGGCCAGCAGGGTCATTTGAGGAGAGATTGTCCGACTAGGGGCGGTGGGAATGTTATGGCTCAGCCGACAGGGTCAGTGGCTGGATCTTCGTCTTCAGTGGCGATGCGCCCCGGAGGGCAGGGTGTTCACATACCAGCAGGCCGCGGCAGGGGTCGTGGTAGGGTCCCGATTCAGCCGGTCCTCGAAGCGCATCTATGCTATGTCCAGCCGTCAGGACCAGGAGGCGTCACCAGATGTTGTCACATGTACATTATTGATTGCATGTTGTTATGTATATGCTTTGATAGATCCAGGTTCTACCTTGTCCTATATGTCTCCTCATATTGCTGGTAGAATAGGGATAGAGCCCGAGTCCATAAAACCTTTTGAGGTGGCTACGCCAGTGGGTGATTCGGTGGTAGCTGAGCGGGTATATAAGGCTTTCCCAGTGACTATAGACAGTCGTCAGACTCTAGCCGACTTGATAGAGTTGGATATGACGGACTTTGATGTAATTATGGGTATGGATTGGCTAGCGTCTTGCTATGCCAATGTGGACTGTAGAGAGAGATTAGTTCGGTTCCAGTTTCCTGGTGAGCCGGTTATCGAGTGGAAGGGGAACACTGCGTCGCCGAGGGGTAGGTTTATTTCTTACCTCAAGGCTAGGAAGATGGTGCGGAAGGGGTACATATACCATATGGTTCGGGTATTCGATACTGAGGCTGAGATACCGGACCTTCAGTCAGTTCCGGTCGTTAGAGAGTTTTCAGACGTATTCCCAGACGAGCTTCCGGGTATCCCTCCTGAGAGGGAGATTGAGTTTTGCATTGATTTGGCGCCAGATACCCGACCGATATCTATTCCACCATATAGGATGGCACCTGCTGAGTTGAAGGAATTGAAAGACCAGCTGAAGGATTTGCTGGAGAAAGGCTTTATCAAGGCAAGTGTTTCTCCCTGGGGAGCGCCAGTGTTGTTTGTAAAGAAGAAGGATGGGACGCTGCGTATGTGTATTGATTACAGGCAGCTGAACAAGGTAACTATCAAGAACAGATATCCCCTCCCCAGGATTGATGATTTGTTTGACCAGTTGCATGGTGCGAGGTGTTTCTCCAAGATAGACCTGCAGTCTGGTTATCATCAGGTGCGAGTTAGAGAGGCAGACATCCCGAAGACTGCATTCAGGACCCGGTATGGGCACTATGAATGCAGGGTGATGTCTTTCGGGTTGACCAACGCCCCAGCAGTATTCATGGATTTGATGAACAGGGTGTTCAGGCCATTCTTGGACATGTTCGTTATAGTATTCATTGATGATATCCTGGTTTATTTACGCACAGAGCAGGAACATGCGAATCATTTGAGGACGGTATTGGGAGTCCTCCGGGACCGACAGTTGTATGCCAAGTTCTCGAAATGCGAGTTTTGGTTGGCTTCAGTGGCTTTCTTAGGGCATGTTATCGGGGCCGATGGTATTCGGGTAGATACAACAAAGATTGAGGCAGTCAAGAATTGGCCCAGACCCACTACACCGACAGAGGTGCGCAGTTTTTTGGGCCTTGCGGGTTATTATCGGAGGTTTGTGGAGAAGTTTGCTTCCATTTCAGCACCTTTGACTAAGCTGACTCAGAAGGCAGCTATGTTCCGGTGGACGGATGCTTGTGAGGGAAGTTTTCAGTTGCTAAAGGAGAAATTGACGACCGCCCCAGTTCTTACTCTTCCAGAGGGTTTAGACGGATATGTGGTTTATTGTGATGTGTCAGGTGTCGGGCTTGGATGCGTGTTGATGCAGCACAGTAAAGTTATAGCTTACACATCTCGACAGCTTAGGAAACATGAGAAGAACTATCCCACACATAACTTAGAGTTGGCAGCAGTGATTCACGCCTTGAAGATCTGGAGACATTATTTGTTATACCCCGTATTTCCAGAGTATGTACGTGAGGGCGTACGTATACAATTTGAGCCTTAAAGTAGGCATAGATTCGAAATTTGTACACAACACCCGGTTAGAGTCGTTTTTCGACGAAACGTTTCCACAGCTTTCGTAGGGAAAATTCCGGCTATGTCATTTATAATTTTTGCGGATTTTTCTGAGAGACGTAACATTTTGGACCAACGGGAGGGTGACATGTGTCACCCTCACATTGGAAGAGGTTGGACGGCAATTGGCCATTCTTGGCACGTTTTTGTTGCCCAATTTTGGTCAAGGGTTAGGTAGGATATTTTTGTGTAGATGGATAAGGTTGCACATGGATTAATCTTGGCCTTACACTTGCCTTGCACTTGGCACCATCTTGGCCATTGGTTGGCCTTCACTTGACCTATAAATACCCCCTTAGTTGATGAACTTTCTTCATCCAAAAAAATTGAGCAATCTACCTAAGTCTCAAAATACTCCCTCCCTCTTGTAGTTCTCGTCCAAAGCCTCTCCCCCTCCTAGTGGCCGTTGGCCGCGAGTTTCCTCCCTTTGTAGTGGTTAGCCGTGGGGTACCCCCCCCCAGCCTAGTTGTCTCGTATAAATACCCCTTGTAGTGGTATAGAAATACTCTCCTAGTATTGTTATAATGTCCAAATACCTTGGCCCAAATACCTTGGCCCAAATACCTTGTAGTATTCCCAAGGTTACACTTATACTAGCCCAGAAAATACCATTATACTTTCCCTCAGTCGCTAAAACGAAACCCTAAGTAAATCTTCACCCGTAGTTGAAGTTATAAGTAGAAGTTGGTTAGAACTTCTAAGGGTTGTTTGGAGCGGATTGGAGCACTCGGAGTAGGAGCTAAACCTTGCTCAGGATCGACATATAAACTCGGATAATTTTGGGCTTATCGAGGTAAACATTCTTGACCTTCTGTTGTAATTGGAAATTACATGTTGTAGGAGTATATAGTTAAAGTATACTATATATAGAATTGAACATAGGCGTGGCAATGTGTTTTGACTTAAGCTTTGAATAATACTTACGCAATGTCTTGCGACTTAAGCTGAATTTAAATAAGAGAAGCGAATCAGTAATTACATAGGGTGTATTAGACATGAGACTTGTGTAGTATTCGTGAGTAAAATTGTACACGTCCGGTTAGACGTGCAAACCCCGGTTGGCTTGGTAGCCACCTGAAAGGAGGAGATTAACGCATTGCGGGGAGGTCTTTGCCGAATTTTCTGTAGAATATGGAACGATGTTAATAAGCGCCTTGTGGCCTTATAGGTTGAAGTACTACGTGTGGTGCGATCTACGTGGCTTAAGGAGTAGCCGACGGTTTGAAGTACTTGGAGCGTTTTGCTATTAGTCGGCACTCGTCGCGAGGTATGTGAACCTCTTCCTATCTCTTATAGCATGATATGTGTGAACTATGTAGTACGGTAGACGTACATGTGTTAACTGTGTTTGATTGTTTTTAAAACATAAAGTGTTATAACGGCTTTATGGGAAGTTGGTTATAACAGCTTTATGTAGGTAAGAAAATACTTTGTGGTTTTAAAAGGTAACTGATGTGAATTATAACTGGCTAGTTATAATAAAGAACTTGATGTATTTCAAAAGATTTATAAATCGTTTTGAAGGGAGAGTAACACTTGGTTTTAAAGGTTTTAAAAAGAGTTATACTAGCTTTATGGGGAGTTAGGTATAATGTCTTAAGAGAGGTAAAGAAAATGGTTTACTGATGTTAGAAGTTAAGAGACTTGATCTTATAAGATAAGAGACTTAACTTATTTGTTTAATGTGAATGTTTGTGTGAAACCTCATTCGTGAGTAATGAGTACTTGGTTTTATTTAAAGGGATAATGTTTCTTGATTTGAAATCATAATGTGTATCGACAGACCACTGCAGCGTAATAAAGGAAAATGTATTGAATAATGATGTATCGTATTAAAACCAGTAGAAACCTCCATCTGCATAGAAGCTAAGATGAGACAAAATGATATTACATATCCTAGATCATGGCTGCTTAATAAGATCGATTATAAACAAGAATAACCTACTCACATATAAGGCATATGTTTCTCAAATCATTAAAGGAGAATTATGTTTTAAAGGATTAAAACTATGAACTAAGAGACCTTTTCTAAAAATGAGAAACTTGAGCATTTGAAATTAGGCAAACTTGAACGTTTGGAAAATAAGGTTGTTACTTGATTTTTACAAAGGAAAGCATTTTTTTACTTAACAATGTTCGTCACTCTATTTTTATACTACGGACATCGGGTGACTTTTATAAAAGGAATGGATCTCTTTAAAAGGAATTTAACGTACGTAGTACTTTAGGGTTAAAAACCCGGACTTTGGCATAAAATGAAAGTAGCTTGTGTTGTGTAACTTGCCTATACTGGTTGTTGTGTAACTTGCCTATGCTTGTGTTGTGTAACTTGCCTATGCTTGTTGTTGCGTAACTTGCTTATGCTTGTGATGATAGCCTTGGTTGTGCAAGAATTGTTATTTTTATGGACTAGCTCTCCATGAGGTTTCTTACTGTTCGGCCTTGGTCCCTGGTGGTCGGCTCTCGTACTTGCCCCGTCTCATGACTGATTCGGCCTTGGTACCCGGTAGTCAGCCCTCGCACTTGCCCCGTTCAGTGTAGTGACGAAGTCTCGTGATACGGCCTTGGTCCCTGGTGGTCAGCCCTCGTACTTGCCCCGGCCACCACGTGGCCGGCCTTGGTATCCGTGAGTCGGCTCGCACTTGCCGTGACGGCTTCGTGTTTTGGTTGCATTATATTATTTGTACGGTCGGATCTGGTAGTTATACTTGTCCTATACGGTTTTTATGACACAGGTGGGACCTAGTGTTCATGTATACTCCTTGGTATTGTCATATCATAAACTGCCGGCAGTGAGGAAGAAATTCCACGGGCACGAGTGATAATTTGGAGGGCGTGAGTCCCTGACTTGATGTAACTAGTTATATGTTATGTACTGTAGCTTGGTCATCATACATGTCTCCTGCTTTATATAGACTATTATGATTTCATTTCTGATTTCTGATTCACATACTTGGTACTGTTAGATCGACTCCTTCGGGGCTGCGTTAAATGCCGCAGTAAGTACATCGTGTCGATCCCCGCTCTTAGGATCACCTTTCAGCGCATTGGGAAGCTCCGTTCCTTCGGAGGCTTATCTTTTGGTATGTGTTCCCTGAGTTGTAGGTTCTTGTACATTCAGGGGTATGGCGGGGCCCTGTCCCGTCATAGTTGTTGTAAATCTTAGAGGTCTGTAGCACTGTGTGGGCAGGGTTTTGTAAAAAGGATTAAACTGTTCGTTTTGAAAGAGTTGTTTATATATATTTTATTGGAAGGTAACCGTTTGGTTGGCCTGTTTTATTATCTTGTCTCATGTTCATGTTTAAGTTTTTATTTCCGCTGGTTTTCTCTGATGTAGTATCACTAGGGTGCCCGGGGTAAGGCACCAGTCACGGGCCCGGGATCGGGTCGTGACATTATTTATATGGAGTTCACGTGGATATTTACACAGACCACAAGAGCCTCCAGTATATCTTCAGCCAGAGGGAGCTGAACTTGCGGCAGAGACGGTGGTTGGAGTTACTTAAGGATTATGATGTCGATATCCTATACCATCCAGGGAAGGCCAATGTAGTTGCAGACGCCCTTAGTCGTCGATCGATGGGTAGTCTGTCAGGTGTGCAGCCAGAGAAGAGGGACATGGTCCGCGAGTTACATCAGCTAGCAAGCCTTGGGGTTCGTTTGGTTGATTCTGATAGTAATGGAGTTCGGGTTCGAGAGGTTGCCGAGTCTTCCATCATCGAGGAGGTGAAGAGGCGATAGTATGAGGATCCGATTATGGTACGGTATCGAGATGCAACTCTCTAGGAGGAGAAGAGTCTATTTGAGGTAGCACCTGATGGGGTGCTAAGATTCGAGGGCCGGTTGTGTGTTCCCGATGTGACAGGACTTCGTCAGCAGATTCTGGGGGAGGCACACAGTGCTCGTTATTCTATTCATCCGGGGTCGACAAAGATGTACCATGACCTCAGATGTGTGTATTGGTGGGATGGCCTGAAGAGGGACGTGGCAGGTTTTGTTGCCCGATGCGAATTGTCGCAGTCAAGATTGAGCACGAAGCCGGTGGTATTACGGAGATATTGATATTCCGATGTGGAAATGGGAGGTGATAAATATGGACTTTATTACAGGGTTACCTCACACTCAGAGGAAGCATGATTCCATTTGGGTTATCGTCGACAGGCTGACGAAATCAGCCCATTTTCTTCCAGTCAGGACGATTTTTTTGGCCGAGGATTATGCTAGATCAGATATCGAGAGATTGTGAGATCGCACGGAGTTCCTATATCGATTATTTCGCATGAGGAGCCCAGTTCACGACTAACTTCTGGAGGTCTTTCCAGAAGGGATTAGGGACACAGGTGAGTCTTAGTACTGCATTTCATCCTCAGACCGACGGACAGGCCGAGCGCACTATCCATACACTTGAGGATATGCTGCGGGCTTGTGTTATCGATTTCAAGGGTAGCTGGGAGGATCATTTACCTCTTGTGGAGTTTGCCTATAACAACGGCTATCATTCTAGTATTCAGATGGCGCCTTATGAGGCCTTATACGGGAGGAAGTGCAGGTCACCGATAGGCTGGTTCGAGGTGGGAGAAGTTCACTAGTCGGGCGGACTTGGTTCAAGTGCGATGGATAAGGTGAAGCTTATCCAGAGCGGTTATTGTCACCGTAGTCGGCAGAAGTCGTATGCAGATCATCGGCGTCGACACTTGGAGTTTGAGGTAGATGATTGGGTCTTCCTGAAGGTATCACCCATGAAGGGCGTGATGAGATTTGGGAAGAAGGGGAAACTTAGCCCAAGGTACATTGGGCCTTATCAAATTGTCCGTAGGGTAGGCAAGGTTGCCTATGAGTTGGATCTGCCGTCCGATTTGGAGGCAGTACACCCGGTTTTTCACGTATCTATGTTGCGGAAATGTATTGGAGATCCATCTAGAGTGCACCCGATTCATGATGTCCAGGTGACAGAGGGGTTATCGTATGAGGAGAGTCCCATAGCGATACTCGATCGTCAGGTTAGGCGACTTCGGACAAAGGATGTGGCTTCCATCAAGGTCTTATGGCGGAACGAGAACAGGGAGGAGATGACGTGGGAAGCGGAGGATGACATGATGAAGAAGTATCCTCACTTATTCCCTATACCTCCAGGTAACCCACTTTCCTGATTGTTAGTTTTAATTTGACAATTATGCTCGAGTAATGTTGTGGCTATGTGGAGTGTTTTATTTCCAAAGAGAAATAGTAAGAGGGTCTATGTCGATATCATGATTTGAGTAGGCCTAGAAGGAACATTCGGGACGAATGTTTTTAAGGGGGTGGGGGGAGAATGTTATACCCCGTAGTTCTGGCCATACGTGTGAGAGCGTACGTAAGGGATTAAGACTTAAATTTTAGAAGGATGGGTTGACGGATTGTTTCGGACGGGTTTATGGTCAACTTTGAGGCGGGTTATGACCTGATACATTGAGGGTTCCTAGGTGTTTCAAAGGCCTAGTGCGTAGTTCGTTGAGTCTAGTTTCCAACGCAACTAACCGTTCGTCGATAGGACATCATAGTAGAAAGTTATGGGAGTTACAAGTTCAGTGCACAGTTGGACAGAAAGGTGTTTCGGTCAGGAGCCTCAGGGCCGCGGCGCCGGGTGCAGGGCCGCGGCGCCAGTTGATCTGAGGGTTCGCTGAAGTTGCAGCGCCGCGGCGCCGGGAAGCAGGGCCGCGGCGCCGGAAAGTTCTGAGGGCTGGCAGAGGTTTCAGCGCCGCGGCGCCGAGGCGAAGTTGAGTGGAAAATTCTGCACTATTTTGTTTTAAAAGAGGCCATGAGTGTGTGACAAGTGTCCCCCCCCATTTGATTTTACATGCACTACTTATTGACCAAGTCTTGAAGACTTGGTCATTCTTCAAACTCTCATCTCTCTCTAAAGCTAAAGCTCTCCCTTCTCTCTAGAATTCCAAGAGGAAATCAAAGCTTGAGGAAAATCTGAAAAAGGTGTGGCAAGAAGGAAGCTTGTGGCTAGCTTGTAGGAGTTATTGTGGTGGTGTTCTTGGAAAGGAGGCTAGCAAAGTTGTTGGAATAATTTTGGCTAAAGCTCTAAGGTAACAATTCTTCTCTTGTAGCTAGTTATTGGTGTTGCATGTGAAGAAGAAGGAACTTGTAGTAATAAATAATGCTCTTAGATTCATTGCATGTAAGAAATATGGTTTGGATATGAAAGGATTGGTTAAGAGGGTTATGTGAGCATGTTGTAGCCTACAAATTACCTTAAACTTGTTTAGTTAGTTGTTATACATTGTGGGGCAGAATTTTACACATCCAAGATTAGGTGTGTAATCCCCTTTGAAATGTTTGGATTGTTGGGCCTTAAATGTGGCGTTTGGATGTTGAATTCGGCCTTGAAAAAGGTGGCAAAGTATGTAGAAACAAAGGAAATGCTGCCCAATTTTCCATAGAATTTAGTGGCTTTGCACTTGGAAAGTCTACATTGAAACTAGAAGTTAATAAACGTATTATGGTCATTATAGGTTGACATATTACGTGCGGTATTTTGGACTTAGCAAGTGGATTGACCGAAGAGGTATGTGGAGCTTTCTTATCTCTTGAGCATGAGTAGTTGTACCTATGTAGTACGGTAGACGTACAAGATTTGACATTCTTCACTTGTTTTAAGTATATGATACTTGTTTCGTTTAAAAGTATAAGTCCCTTGGATATAGTGAGATGTGTTTGACTAGTGTATAATGATAATATAACAACTTTATGGGAAGTTGGTTGTATTGGCTTTATGAAAGGTTAATGAGGAAAGGTTTACTCCAAGTAAAATAAGTACGAATAAAGGATTTGAATTTGTGGAAGACAAATTATTTTTAAGGCATTAATTGCCTAAGGTTTTAAAAGAGATGAAGTCACTTGATTTTAGAAGCCTATTGTATTTTTAAAGGTAAACGTGACTTGTTTTGAAAAGTTGTCGTGTCTTGATGCTACGGTTATCAGTATCTTGGGAGTTTTTACATAAAAAGGAGTCATTTTCTTAAAAGGTTTAAGGAACGTGGTACTTGGGTTAAATTCCCGGAATTTCTTTTAAAATGACATGTAGTGCCTTAAGTAACTTAAATGAGAGGATGTACTAGAAATGTTATTAAGAAGTTAGGTGATATTCTTAACTTGCTTACGTTATGATAAGCCGGTAGCGTTTATGTTATGTATGATAGCCGGTTGTGCTGATTTATGTATTATTATTATTATTACTATTTATGCCATGGATTTGCTACCCATGATGCGAGTGCGGCGCTTGTACTCATGCGGGCCCACCGGCTCCATGCGGGTGAAATAGTCCCATGCGAGGCGGATGACCTCATGCGGGTGAAATAGTCCCATGCGAGGTGATGACCTTATGCGGGTCCACAGGACCCATGCGGGTGAAATAGTCCCAGGAGTAGGATTGCTTAATGATACTACGGGCGGAAGACCCTGTTTTGATCATGAGCCTCCTATTTTTATGCAGTAAAGTTTATACTTGTGTTACACCCCGTAGTTACAGAGTATGTATATGAGGACGTACGTACGAGAATACGACAGAAAAATTGGAAAGGAAGAAAGATGTGATTTTTCGACGGAAAAGTTTCCGGATTTGGTGAAGGAAAAAGGTTCGTTAATGGGAATTGGATTCCCAGATTTGGTATTCGGACTTTTTGGAATATTTGAGAATTATGGAATTTTATTTCCGGAATCGGTTTTGTGGGGCCCACTTTATTTTCGGATTTTTGGCATTACGGATTTTTCTGAGAGATGAAATATTTTGGACCAATAGGAGGGCGACATGTGTCACCCTTAGGTGGCATGGTTGGACGAAAATGGTGGGCTAGTGGACAAGTCAAATAGTCAAGTCTTGCAAGATAATTCTTTGGGATAGTGGGAGTAGGTTGGACGATTTTTGTGGGCAAGTGGGGGCTTGCCTTGGACGTTTTTTTGGTGCTAGTGGATGGCCACATGTCTCTTTGTTGTGGGGGACATATGTCCCAAAGTTGTGGTGGACATATGTCCCAATGTTGTGGTGGACACTTGGTGGAAGACTTCACTTGAACAAGCTACCTAATCTACACCCTCCACTTGCTTGAATCTTGGCCCTTCATTGTTCTATAAATACCCCTACAGTGTAAGACTTCTTCATCCATTAAACATTTTCCAAGTCTCAAAACTCCCTCCCCCTTTGAGAAAGCTCTCGTCCAAAGCTTCCCCTCCGCCCCCTCTCTTGATAGTTCTCGTCCGAAACACCCCCCCTTGGTAGAAAAGTTGTCTTCTAGTATTGTTACTATTCCAAAATACCTTAGCCTAAATCCCTTGTAGTATTCTAAAGTTATCCCAACATAAGAGCCCGAAAATACTACTTTATTCCTATAGTCGCAAAAATGAAGCCCTAGAAAAATCTTCATAGCTTAAATGAAGTGTTAAGAGAAGTTGTTTGGAAACTTCTAAGGGTTGCTTGGAGCGGGTTGGAGCATCAGGAATTGGAGCTAAACGTTGCTCAGGATCGACTTATAATCTTGGAAATTTTGGGCTTATCGAGGTAATGATCTTTGTCCCCCTATTGTAATTGGATATTACATGTTGTGGTAATGTATAGTTGAGTATACTATATGTAGAATGAATATGGATAAGAATTGAATCGTAGGATTTGTTTTCTGATGGTAGTAGTATTATTGTGGAGTAGAATTGTACACATCCGGTTAGACGTGTAACCCCCCCTGGGATTGTTGGTTTGGTAGCAGGCCTCGTTAGAGGAGGAGATTTATGTGGTTGCGGGGGGGGGGGGAGGTGCTGCCGAATTTTCCGTAGAATAAGGAATCTTGTATCTAGAATTATTCTACGAAGAGATCTAGAGGTTGATAGACGTTTTGTGGCCTTTATAGGTTGAAGTTCTACGAGTAGCGTATTCTACTTGAAGGGTGGAAAAGGCGAACAAGGTTAGAGTACTTTGGAGCGTTTTGCTTTTTGTCGATAATCGTCGCGAGGTATGTGAACTTCTTCCTATCCTCTTGAGCATGATATTTTTGATATATATATATATATAGTACGGTAGACGTACATGTGTTAACTAAAATTGGTTTTACTCTGATGTCTTTTGACTTGAGTTTTAAATAATAAGAATCTTGAAGTATTTCAAAAGAGTTATGAATCATTTTTTTGAAAGAAAAGTAATACTTGGTTTTAAAAGCTTAAAGAGTTATACTAGCTTTATGGGAAGTTAGGTATAACGACTTAAGAAAGATAAAAGGAACGATTTACTTATTTGTTTATGAAAGTCTTGTATTGATTTCTGAAAAGTGTAGTAAGATGGTGTCACGACCCGACCCCGGGGCCGCGACTGGTACCCTTCCGGGGTACCCTGTCAGGTATATGTCAGAGAATAGCAGCGGAACATACATGAAACAAATCTGTATAAGGTAAACATCACTAGCAAGCCGATAAGGCCGCCTTTCATAAAATAACTTAACCGATAGTGAAACAGTACAACTTTATTCTTACAGCCCAAACCACAAACGTGACTACAGACCTCTAGGAATAACAACTGTGGCGGGACAGGGCCCCGCCATACCCCCTGAATGTACAAAAGTCTATAACCTCAGGGAATCATACCAAAAGACAAAGCCTCCGGAGAGATGGAGCTTTCCAAGAAATGAACAGTGATCCTAAGAGTGCGGACCAGCAAGCTACGTATCTCGACCTGCGGCATGAACGCAGCCCCCCGAAGGAGGTCAGTACAACAGGTACCAAGTATGTGAAACTGAAAATACTGTAATGAATTCATAATAGCATATATATAAAGCAGGAGACATGTATGATAGCCAAACTACGGTACACAACATATACGCAGCCATGTCAAGTCAGGGACTCACGCCCTCTAAGTCATCACTCAAATATAACCATAGGTCTCATGCCCATAATATCAATCGTGCCCGTGGAATTCCTTCCTCACTGCCGGCAGTCTATGATATAACAACACTAAGGAGTACATATGAATACTAGATCCCACCTTGCATCATAAGAACCGTACGAGGCAAGTACGAAGGCATAGCTACCAGATCCACCCTGCATCCTCAATCGGCCAGGGCAAGTCGAAGCCGGCTACGGATCCACCCGTACCAACAATACTAATACCTGAATCACGAAGCTGACCGGGGCAAGTGCGATAGCCTCTACCAGATCCACCCTGCGTCACGTCGCTGACCGGGGCAAGTACGTAGGCTAACCACCAGATCCACCCTGCATCACACCACTTCGCCCTAACCCTGACCGGGGCAAGTACGAAAGCCAACTACGGATCCACTGCATCACGTCTCGGCCAGGGCAAATGCGAGGGCTAACTACTAGATCCACCCCGCATCGAGACCTCGTGGAGAGCTAATCCATGGAACAAAATATCGCCAGCGGAAGCGAACCTCATCGTGGCCGCATACGTGGAATCCTCCATCACCGGCAGACGCCCAAATAGACTCATAACTGAACAATGGAAGCATACCCGTGGAATCCTTCATCACTGGCGGTACGTCCAAGTAACTCATAACTGAACGATGGAAGCATACCCGTGGAATCCTTCATCACTGGCGGTACGTCCAAGTAACTCATAACTGAACAATGGAAGCATACCCGTGGAATCCTTCATCACTGGCGGTACGTCCAAGTAACTCATAACTGAACAATGGAAGCATACCCGTGGAATCCTTCATCACTGGCGGTACGTCCAAGTAACTCATAACTACATGCTTTTAATTCGAATTTCAATATCATGCCTTTACATAAACCAAGACAATTACCATGCCTTCTTTTCACATAAACCAAGAGAATTCTTATTTAAGCAAGCCAAAGTACTTATCAAGGCACACATAGAATAATTCTCAATTGAACAAGCCCAAAACACTATCAAGGCACAAACAGAATAATTCTCTTTTAACAAGCCAAAGTACTACGTACGTACATCCTTTCCAAGAGATTCCTTTTTATGCAAAATCCAAGATACTAACACCCGTAGTATCAAGGAGCGTCTATTTTTCAACGTAAGTTACTACACCTTTAGAAAACTCATTTCAAAGCTTGAAACCAAGTAACTTCAATTTTTCACAATCTAGACAACTTATGCTCATTAATCAAAATAGACAACTTTCATAACCTTCCATAAAGTTATTATAACCAACTTCCCATAAAGCCGTTATACTAACTTTATGCTTTAGAAATTTACGACATCCTTATCCATTCATAAGGCCGTTATAACTAACTTCTCATAAAGCCGTTATAACTCCTTATGAACCATTTCGTTCTTTTACTATCCAAGAGGCTTATACTTCAACAAATTCATACAATTTTCAAAAATACTTCGAGCCTCTTATCTTTAGAATAATTCAATACTCAATACTTTCACACCAAGTACTCTATACTTTTGTAAAATCATACTTTTCCCTTAACCAAGGGACTTATACTTCTTAAAACAAAACAAGTCTTTGTTTATACTTAAACAAGTAAAAATACTAAATCTTGTCGTCTACCGTACTACATAGATACAAATACTCATGCTCAAAGATAGGAAAGCTTCACATACCTCTTTGGTCAATCCACTTGCTAAGCTCAACTACCGCAAGTAATATTTCAACCTATAATAACCATGATATGTTTATTAACCTCTAATTTCAATGTAGAATAATCTAAACTCAAAGCCACTAAATTCTATGGAAAATTGGGCAGCATTTCCTTTGTTTCTACTCACTTTGCCACCTTTTCAAAGGCCGATTTTTAACACTCAACGCCACATTTTAAGGCTCGATCAATCCAACAATTTAAAGGGGATTACACACCCAAATACCAATTCGCCCATAAGTTTACAATAATTCACTTAACAATTCTAGGGTAGTTTTTAGGCTACAACATGCTCGTAATCTCTTCTTAACCCATTCTTCATAACCAAACCACATTTCTAGCATGCAATGACTCTAAGAGCATTATTTACTACCACAAGTTCTTTCTTCTTAACATGCAACACTATAAACTAAATCTAAAGGAAGAATCATTACCTTAAAGTTTTAGCCAAAACTTATTCCAAGTATTGCTAGCTTCCTTGCCAAAAACACCACCACAACAATGCCAACAAGCTAGCTACAAGCTTCCTTTTTGGTTCTTAACTATTCAGATTTTTCTAAGGGTTTTTAGAGAGAAGGGGGAGCAATTTGAGAGAGAGAGAGAAGATGAAAGATAGAAAATGTCCAAGTCTTGGTCAATATATTGCATGCAACAGAAAATCAGATGGGGGGGGACACTTGTCACCCTCCCATGGTCTCTTTTAAAACAAAAATCAGACTTTCTAAGTTTTTCCGCCCAAAAATCCGCCGGCGCGCAGCCACAGCGCGGCGCTGAAATCTCCGCAGGCTCTCTGATCTTTTGGCGCCGCGTTATGCCGTGGCGCGCTGCAACTTCAGCGACCCTTGAACTTTAGCGCCGCGTTCGCATCCGGCGCCGCTGCCGCCGCCGCAAACACATTTCTGTCATTGCGCCGAACTTGTAACCTCATAACTTTCTACTCCGACGTCCTATCGGCGAGCGGTTGGTTGCGTTGGAATCTAGACTCAACGAACTACGCCCCAGGCCTTTGAAACACTTATGAACTCTCAATGTACCGGGTCATAACCCGCCTTTAAAGTTGACTAAAACCCGTCGGAACAATCCACAACCTATCTTACGAAAATTTTAAGTCTTACTCCTTTAAACGCCTCATGCGCATGACCTGAACTACGGGGTGTAACATTCTCCCCCCCTTAGAAACATTCGTCCCCGAATGTTCTTTTAGAGCCAATCTACTATTCCTCGGTACATCCTCGTACTATATACTAATGGAACTTCATTATGCCACCTATGACCCTAAGATATCGCACACGCATACCCATTCACTGTAAGTCAAACAGAAAATGAACCCAAAATATGAACCATTACTACTTACCTCGCTCACGGCCTAACAGAATTGCCCGTTCGAATTTACCACTCATTCTATCACATGTACACAGTCTCAATATCCTCTTGTTCATAACACTAAATCATACAACAATCCTATCATGCATACTAATCTCTAAGGGTCAAAGACATACCTGTAATTATTGCTTCACATTCCCCTTGTCGTTCTAATCATGATCCTGCCCTGCACGGCGCATAACAAAAGAAGCGATGAACCACCCATCGATCCACGAAGGTGAATCTCTACATCCGTGCTATCTCTCGGTGACAGTTCCTCGCATAATGGCCCTGTTGGCCGCATGCATAGCAATTACCCAAACTAGCACGACACTCCCCATAATGGGTGTTACCACATCGGCTACACCGAGGTAGAGGTGGCTTCCTCAGACTAACACCCTTACTCTCCCGAAACACAACCGCGAGCCTGTCACGCTCCGAATCTCGAGCGTCACGAAGGCGTGGTGGAGTACTCCGTACTGGCTGAGGAGCATAACTAGCCTGCTGCTGAGGCGGTCCGCCTCGAAAACCGCCCTGAGATCCTGCTGCACAGCCTCTTGGCCGGCTCGAGTCAAGTCGGCCCTCCTTTCTCTGTCCTCATCCTGCGCATATGCTGCATCTGGCGATATCCATACACAGGTGAAGAGCCACTCCCAAGCACGCAGTAATCATATGACGGTCTAGCCCCATCACATAGCGATGAACTCTGTCTGCCATATTGGCTACAATAGTGTGCGCATACCTGGCCAAAGAGTCAAACTCCATGCTGTACTCTCTGATGGTCCTCCCATTCTGCCTCAAGGTCAAGAATCTATCCACGCGGGCTCTCCTCAACTCAGGAGGCAAGAAGTGATCCAGGAAGGCCTCTGCGAACTCCTCCCAACCTGCTGGAAGAGCACCCTCCCCTCTAGACAATTCCCATGACTCAAACCAGTTCAACGCAATATCGCGTAACCTGTAAGAAGCTAACACAACGGACTCCGTCTCCGAGGCCCTAAGCACCTGCGTAGTCCGCCGCACCTGTCGAATAAACTCCTGAGGATCCTCCTCAGGCCTCGAACCATAGAACTCGGGTGGATTACAACTCAGAAAGTCCCGAATCCTTAAACTGTCGGCCCTAGGGTTAGCCACCGGCCTGTCTTTGCCTGCCACGATGCTAGTCAACAACCTGATCCGCTCAGTAATCCCTATACTCGCCTCGCCGCGAATCTGGCTCGCACGGAACCTCTGGAGCTACCGCCGCTCTGCCTTTCTAATACTGCCGGCGTAGCTGAACTCGCCGACCCGCCTACTGCCTCAGGCATAGTTTGTGCCCGAGTCCTGGTAACTCTCTGCGTACCACTAGCAGCTCCTGCTGATGCCTTGCCCTTCTGGGCTCTGGTCGCCTTCCGTGGAGGCATAACTGGCACATAAGAATAGGTCAGAGAGGACTCAACCTACTATGACTCTCATCGCACGATCTCAAAGAGAGAAGAATGAAACCAACCCTAAATGTCCTGCGCACCTCGATTATAGATGTGGTGCACAACACACCGATAATCAAGACTCTACTAGACACGGTCTGTAGACACTTTCCGAGGACTAACTGCTCTGATACCACTTTTGTCACGACCCGACCCCGGGGCCGCGACCGGTGCCTTAACCCGGGCACCCTAGTGACACAACATCAGAGAAAACCAGCGGAATGTAAACTCAAGATAAACAACCATTAAGATATAGAATAGTCTAGCACGAATCAAGCTAACCCAAAAGTACATAAACCAATTACATCCTTAACGAACCAAGTTCGACAAGACTACATGCCTCTAAGAATGAATAACACTATGACGGACAGGCCCCGTCATGCCCTGAATGTACAAAATAACAACAACCTGTGGAGAACCGTACCAAAAGTCGAGCCTCAGAAGAAATGGAGCTCGACACTGAGTACAAGATCCTAGGAACGAGGATCTACCACCTGCTTTCCCTTACCTGCGGCATGAACGCAGCCCCCGAGGAAGGGGGTCAGTACACAACGTACCAAGTATGTAAAACTGGAAAATACTGTAGTAATATCATAAGTCCAAAATACATTAAAGTTATAGATAAAACCAAATTATGTTGCCGTGCCTTACTAATAATGAGAGTAACAAGTATACATTTTATAGCATAAAAATAGGAAGCTCATGATCAAAACAGGGTACCTCGCCCGTAGTATCATTAAGCAATCCTACTCCTGGACTATTTCACCCGCATAGGTCCTGTGGACCCGCATGAGGTCATCCGCCTCGTCATGGGACTATTTCACCCGCATGGGACTATTTCACCCGCATGGATCCTGTGGATCCGCATGAGTACCATCGCGTACTCGCATGGGACTATTTCACCCGCATGGATCCTATGGTCCAGATCCGCATGAGTACAAGCGCCGCACTCGCATCATGGGTAGCAAATCCATGGCATAAATAATAACCCGGGTTTACGTAACAATATATATATAACATAGCTCATCCGGCTATCATACATAACATAAGCACTACCGGCCTATCATATCATAACATAAGCACTACCGGCCTATCATATCATAACATAAGCACTACCGGCCTATCATATCATAACATAAGCACTACCGGCCTATCATATCATAACATAAGCACTACCGGCCTATCATAACTTAAGCAAGTTAAGAATCACCTAACTTCTTATTAATAGTATTAATACATCCTCTCATTTTAGTATACCTAAGGCACGATCATGTCTTTTAATAAAAATCCGGGAATTTAACCCAAGTATCATGTACCTCTAACCTTTTAAGGAATAACTCTTTTATACAAAAATTCCAAGATACTAATCACCATAGTATCAAGTTACGATTTCTTTTCAAAACAAGTCACATTTCCTTTTAAAACTATCTCAAGCTTCTAAATTAAGTGACTTCATTTCTTGTAAAACCTTAGGCAATTCATGCCTTAAAACCATTTTCCTTCCACAAGTTCAAAACATCAAAACCTTTCTCCATTAAACTTTCACAAACTAATATAACCAACTCCCATAAAGCCGTTATATTAGAGTTAACAATAGTAAAACACATTCCTTAAGTCGAGGATTTTTATACTTTTCTTTTAAAGCGAAGCAAGTATCAAATGCTTATAACAAGCGAAGATTTTCAAATCTTGTCGTCTACCGTACTACATAGGTACAACTAATCATGCTCAAGAGATAGGAAAGCTCCACATACCTCTTCGGTCAATCCACAAGCTAAGTCCAATTTACCGCACGTAGTATGTCAACCTAAAATGACCACAATACGTTTATCAAGCTCTAATTACAAATGCAGAATTTCCAAGTTAAAGTCACCAATTTCCTACGGAAAAATCAGCGTTTCCTTTGTTTCTACATACATTGCCACCTTTTCCAAGGTCGATTTTTAATGCTCAAATGCCATGTTTAAGGCTCAACAACCAACCAACACCAAGGGGATTACACACCTAAACTTTGGTGTGTACAATTCAGCCCCACAAGTTACAACAACTAACCCAACAAGTCTAATGTAGTATTTAGGCAACAACATGCTCATAAAATCCCCCAAACCAATTCTTTCATAATCAAACCCCATTTCTTACATGCAACTACTCTAAGTGCATTTTCCAACTACAAGTTCTTCCTATTAAACATGCAACACCCAATACCAACTACAAGAGAAGAAATGTTACCTTAAGTTTTTGCCAAACTTATTCCAACACCTTGCTAGCCTTTTCTCCAAGAACACCACCACAATAGTCCTCACAAGCTTGTAATAACCTTTCCTTCCTATTACACTTTTCAGATTTTTCCCTTAGGCTATAATTCCTCTTGGGAATTTAGAGAGAAGGATGAGCTTTTTAACTTAGAGAGAGATGGAGTGTAGAGATGAAATGTTGAAAGAAATGACCAAGTCTTGGTCAATATAATGCATGTAGCAGAATCGGATGGGGACACTTGTCACCTCCCATGGCCTTTTAAAACAAAATCAGACTTTCTAAGTTTTCGCCCAATTTCCGCCCTCGGCCAGGCCTGCTTCCCGGCGCCGCGGCGCCGCAACTCATGCGGACCCTCGGATCTTTTGGCGCCGCTCGCTTCCGCCGCGGCGCTGAAACTTGGCGACCTCGATTTCCGAGCCGCGGCCCGACTTAGGTCGCGCCCTACAATCACTGCCTTGGCGCCGCGCCGCTCCGGCCAGTGCTGAGACCCGACGCGGTCGGGCGAACCACGGGGTATAACATTCTCCCCCCCTTAGAAACATTCGTCCCGAATGTTCCTTCTAGCCTCACACAAAACACAATATAAACATATCTTCTTAACTATTCCTTTGCAAATAAGAATGCTCCCCGAGCCACAACATTACTCAAGCATAATCAACTAAATCAAAACTAACAAGCAGGAAAGTGGGTTACCTGGAGGTGTAGGGAATAAGTGAGGATACTTCTTCATCATGTCATCCTCTGCTTCACGTCATTTCCTCCTGTTCGTTCGCCATAAGACCTGACGGAAGCCACGTCCTTCGTCCAAGTCGTCTAACTCGACGATCGAGTATCGCTATGGGACTCTCCTCATACGATAACTTCTCTCACACTGGACATCCTGAATCGGGTGTACTCTAGACGGATCTCCAACGCATTTCCGTAACATAGACACGTGAAAAACTGGATGTACCGCCACAAGATCGGACGGCAGATCCAACTCATAGGCAACCTTGCCCACTCTTCGGACAATCTGATACGGCCCAATGTACCTTGGGCTGAGTTTCCCTTTCCTCCCAAATCTCATCACACCCTTCATGGGTGACACTTTCAGAAAGACCCAATCATTAACCTCAAACTCTAAGTGTCGACGCCGATGATCTGCATATGATTTACATGCGACTGGCTGCCAATAACCGCTCTGGATAAGTGAAGCTTATCCACCACTCTTGAACCAAATCTGGCCCGATTAACTGCACTTCTCCCACTTCAAACCAACCTATGGGTGACCTGCACTTCCTCCCGTATAAGGCCTCATAAGGCGCCATCTGAACACTAGAATGGTAGCTGTTGTTATAAGCAAACTCCACAAGAGGTAAATGATCCTCCCAGCTACCCCCGAAATCAATAACACAAGCCCGCAACATATCCTCAAGTGTCTGGATAGTGCGCTCGGCCTGTCCGTCCGTCTGAGGATGAAACGCCGTGCTGAGACTCACCTGTGTCCCTAATCCCTTCTGGAAGGACCTCCAGAAGTTAGCCGTGAACTGGGCTCCTCTATCTGATATAATCGACACCGGGACTCCGTGCAATCTCACAATCTCTCTAATATATAACCTGGCATAGTCCTCGGCTGAAAACGTCGTCCTGACTGGAAGAAAGTGGGCTGATTTCGTCAGCCTGTCAACAATAACCCAAATGGAATCATGTCTCTTCTGGGTGCGAGGTAACCCTGTAATAAAGTCCATGTTGACCACCTCCCACTTCCACATCGGAATATCAATAGCCTGTAATAGCCCAGCTTCGGTGCTCAACCTTAACCTGGCGACAATTAGGACCTTTGGGCAACAAAACCGGCCGCGTCCTCTTCAAACCATCCCACCAATACATGCACACGAGGTCATGGTACATCTTAGTCGACCCGGATGAATCGAATAACGAGCACGTGTGCCTCACGAGAATCTGGCGTGAAGTCTGTCCGCATCGGGAACACACAACCGGCCCTCGAATCTTAGCACCCGTCGGTGCTACCTCAAATAGACTCTTCTCTTCTGGAGAGCTGCGTCTGATGCCGTACCAAAATCGGATCCTCATCATCGCCTCTTCACCTCCTCGACGATGGAAGACTCGGCGACCTCTCGAACCAATTCCGTTACTAACGGAATCAACCAAACGAACCCGAGGCTTGCTAGCGGTGTAGCTCTCGGACCATATCCCTTTTCTGCATGCGAACATCAGATAGACTACCCATCGATCTGCGACTAAGGGCATCTGCCACTACATTGGCTTTCCCTGGGTGGTACAGAATTTCAACATCGTAATCCTTAAGTAGCTCCAACCACCGTCTCTGCCGCAAGTTCAGCTCCCTCTGGCTGAAGATGTACTGGAGTTTCCTGTGGTCTACGCAAATATCCTCATGAAATCTATATAAGGAAATTGCCTCTAAATCTTCAAGGTACGATTAACTGCCGCCGACTCTAAATCGTGAGTAACGTACTTCCTTTCTTGCTTCCCTAACCGCCGGGAAACATAAGCTCTAACCTTATCGTGTTGCGTCAGCACACAACCTAGCCCAACACCCAACGTGTTACAATAATACCCTAACCCTCTAGTCTCTCAAGAGGGGTTAGAACTGTAGTCGTGGTCAACTTCTCTTCCAATAACTGGAAGCCTCTCTTGCACTTGCAAAATATTCGAGCATCCTTAATCTCAGTTATGGTTCCTGTTTCCCTTTCTCTGTTGCAACCAAACTTGGTTACTATACTTGGATCTGATTCCTTTGCCGCATGGCTAAGACTTCTGCCAATCACAATTTAGGGGAAGACTTCCTTGATCTTGTCAAGTAGTAATCCTATTATCCTCTCCATTTCGTAGAGCTTATAGTCCGGTGTTCAACCTCAATTCACGGTATTACATAATCCAATGACTTGTCAAGATTTCTTATCGTTCGAGTGTCTACTCGTCTTTCCTTTATAAGTTAATTCAAGTTGTCATGGGGTCCTTTACCTCTCCATATTCTCTTACTATCTTTCTCGTCAGTACAGATGCTACTACCTTTCCTCGAGGTGTTCCTACTGCCCATTACCTACTAATGGTCTTACACTAGTTCGGGGTAACTGTGTCTCGTGCAACTTACATAACCATAGTTGTATTCTCTTTTATCCTTTTGGTCATAACCTACCTTATGCTTATTAATAGTAAAGTGTTTCTAATTTGATCCATAATCGTGCGATTTCAAACATGTGTACTACCTTCATTTTTCTTACGACACTTCCCGACCGTTTCGTGGCGTCGTTCTTAATTACCCCAACATAATACTTTTTCACGGTTATCTAAAGCGTAACTTATGGCATGGCGATCGAAGACCTACGGTCTCCCATCCTTCGTCTAACTACATGGGTACACATAACCCATGTCGTAAGACTATCCTTTTATGTATGGGAGAGAACTTATCTCCCTTCAAAAAAACTTTCCTTGGTGTCACAACCCTAATCAAGGTCCTCTCGTGGTCTGTAAATATCTAATCATTACATCGCCTTAAAATCGTGTGGATTTTCAAAACCTACCAAAGATGCCCTCTTCTTCCGTCAGGCCGTAGATTTTATTCTTGCCTTGCACATTTCCTTGAAATTATCCAGGAAGGTCGTGGTACGCCGCCACACCAACCCAACTCAAGTACTTCGAGCACTTAACATAAATTCCTTCAAATCCAAGTATTACTTACTTTCTGCGTCAATTTTCCTCAATGAACAAGTCACCTGGACTTATTAAAACAAAATGCCAAAGAAGGAAGGATAATTCACCTTTACTACTACTTCACTTCCTTTGCGAATCAATCTCTCTTACGTAGTCACGTTGGCATAACCAGAGGCCAACTAGTCGTACTCATAATGACCTCAACGTCTGTCATGCGATTACGCTAGGTTTGCTAGGGTCCCACGATCATCGCCTCCGGCAATTAGTATACACCCGCTCGGCTACCACCCATCACTCGCGGGTGTAGTTACTCTAAAGGTTCTCATGGATTCGGACTCTATTTCTTTCACACTGGTTGCTTACTTCCTTACGGTCGTACTCTTTTCGTACTCCCAAACTTATTCTAGCTTACGTACATAACTTCCATAATAAAGGCGGCCCCAATCTTGGAGTTACTAAGTCAAACAATATAAGGCCATTTCGGCTCTCACAACCGGTTCGGTGGAATGCGTCCACGAACTGTATAACGATTAACCGGACTCGGGCTTGTTCCTCGTGACCCGATTTACGTGGCGGGACTACTATCAACTGATCCCACCCATGTAAACGGGTACCCTAACTTCTCATAATACCATGGCCGTGTCGCCTTGATCCACAACAACCATTACTTACTCCACGGATCTCATCCAGTACTACCTCTTAAGCGTACCACGTAGCTTAATTTACAAACATAGCCTCCCATTGGGCCCCTTAATTAAGCTTCTTAAGGTTCCATTACTTTTTCCGACAACTCATCATCTCCTAATTATCTCAAACTAGCACGCAAAACCTCGATGAGAGTTCCTTAGCTCACACCTTCCGGTATCTATTTAGTCCTTACAAATCACGGTAATCTAAAATCATTCTAGGCAACACATATGTGACCCTCACACAGAAATCCGTATAGCTGTATGTCACAATACCAACTATACTACAAGTATTACCAACCTGGATACGCAATCCGCATAATCCTCCTCAGGCCTCGAACCATAGAACTCGGGTGGATTACAACTCAGAAAGTCCCGAATCCTTAAACTGTCGGCCCTAGGGTTAGCCACCGGCCCCTGGCGGTGCTGCCCTGCCACGATGCTAGTCAACAACCTGATCTGCTCTCCGTAATCCCTATACTCGCCCGCCGCGGACGGGGGCTCGGGTCTGGAACCTCTGGAGCTACCGCCGCTCGGCTCTCTAATCTGGCGTGGCTGAACTCGCCGACGCCATCGCCTCGGGCATAGTTTGTGCGAGTCTGGTAACTCTGCGTACCACTAGCGACTCCTGCTGATGCCTTGCCGCCACGGGCTCTGAGTGCCTTCCGTGGAGGCATAAGCGCACATAAGAATAGGTCGAGAGAGGACTCAACCTACTATGGCGGCTCTCTGCGATCTCAAAGAGAGAAGAATGGAAACCAACCCTAAATGTCCTGCGACCTCACGATTATAGATGTGGTGCACAACACACCGATAATCAAGACTACTAGACACGGTGCAGTAGACACTTTCCGAGGACTAAGCGCTCGATACCACTTTTGTCACGACCGAACACGGGCGCGGTAGTACCTTCCGGTACCACTGTATATGTCGAGGAGAATAGCAGCGGAACATACATGAAACAAATATGTATAAGGTAAACATCACTAGCAAGCCGATAAGGCGCGCTTTCATAAAATAACTTAGCAGATGGTGAAGCGGTACAACTTTATTCTTACAGCCCAAACCACAAACGTGACTACAGACCTCTAGGATTAACAATTGTGGCGGGACAGGGCCCCGCCATACCCCCTGAATGTACAAAAGTCTATAACCTCAGGGAATCATACCAAAAGACAAAGCCTCCGGAGAGATGGAGCTTTCCAAGAAATGAGCGGTGATCACAGAGTGCGGATCAGCAAGCTCGTATCTCGACTGCGGCATGAACGCGGCCAGAAGGAGGTCGATCTGACAAGTACCAAGTATGTGGCTGAAAATCAGTAATGAATTCATAATAGCATATATATAAAGCGGGAGACATGTATGATAGCCAAACTACGGTACACAACATATCTGCGGCCATGTCAAGTCGGGGACTCACGCCTCTAAGTCATCACTCAAATATAACCATAGGTCTCGTGCCCATAATATCAATCGTGCGTGGAGTTCGCCGCCATTCTGGCGATGCATGATATAACAACACTAAGAGTACATATGAATACTAGATCCCGCTTGCATCATAAGAACCGTGCGAGGCAAATGCGAAGGCATAGCTACGAGATCCACCTGCGTCCTCAATGGCCAAGGCAAATCACGAAGCCACTACGAGATCCACCGTACCAACAATACTAATACGAATCACGAAGGCGGCCAAGGCAAGTCGATAGCCTCTACGAGATCCACCTGCGTCACGTCGGCCGGGGCAAATCGTAGGCTAACCACAGATCCACCTGCATCACACCACTTCGCCAACCCGGCCAGGCAAGTCGAAAGCCAACTACGGATCCACTGCATCACGTCTCGGCCGGCAAGTACGAGGGCTAACTACTAGATCCACCCTGCGTGATGAAGCCTCGTGGAGAGCTAATCCATGGAACAAAATACCGCATCAGCGAAAGCGAACCCTCATCGGCGCATACGTGGAATCCTCCATCACCGATGCGCCCAAATAGACTCATGGCGAACAATGGAAGCATACGTGGAATCCTTCATCACGGCGATGCGTCAAGTAACTCATAATCGAGCGATGGAAGCATACGTGGAATCCTTCATCATCGGGCGATGCGTCCAAGTAACTCATAATCGAACAATGGAAGCATGCGGTGGAATCCTTCATCATCATGATGCGTCAAGTAACTCATAACTGAACAATGGAAGCATACCCGTGGAATCCTTCATCACTGGCGGTACGTCCAAGTAACTCATAACTACATGCTTTTAATTCGAATTTCAATATCATGCCTTTACATAAACCAAGACAATTACCATGCCTTCTTTTCACATAAACCAAGAGAATTCTTATTTAAGCAAGCCAAAGTACTTATCAAGGCACACATAGAATAATTCTCAATTGAACAAGCCCAAAACACTATCAAGGCACAAACAGAATAATTCTCTTTTAACAAGCCAAAGTACTACGTACGTACATCCTTTTCAAGAGATTCCTTTTTATGCAAAATCCAAGATACTAACACGTAGTATCGAGGGCGTATATTTTTCAACGTAAGTTACTACACCTTTAGAAAACTCATTTCAAAGCTTGAAACCAAGTAACTTCAATTTTTCACAATCTAGACAACTTATGCTCATTAATCAAAATAGACAACTTTCATAACCTTCCATAAAGTTATTATAACCAACTTCCCATAAAGCCGTTATACTAACTTTATGCTTTAGAAATTTACGACATCCTTATCCATTCATAAGGCCGTTATAACTAACTTCTCATAAAGCCGTTATAACTCCTTATGAACCATTTCGTTCTTTTACTATACAAGAGGCTTATACTTCAAACAAATTCATACAATTTTCAAAAATACTTCAAGCCTCTTATCTTTAGAATAATTCAATACTCAATACTTTCACACCAAGTACTCTATACTTTTGTAAAATCATACTTTTCCCTTAACCAGGACTTATACTTCTTAAAACAAAACAAGTCTTTGTTTATACTTAAACAAGTAAAAATACTAAATCTTGTCGTCTCAGTACTACATAGATACAAATACTCATGCTCAAAGATAGGAAAGCTTCACATACCTCTTTGGTCAATCCCACTTGCTAAGCTCAACTACATGATAATATTTCAACCTATAATAACCATGATATGTTTATTAACCTCTAATTTCAATGTAGAATAATCTAAACTCAAAGCCACTAAATTCTATGGAAAATTGGGCATTTCCTTTGTTTCTACTCACTTTGCCACCTTTTCAAAGGCCGATTTTTAACACTCAACGCCACATTTTAAGGCTCAATCAATCCAACAATTTAAAGGGGATTACACACCCAAATACCAATTCTGCCCCATAAGTTTACAATAATTCACTTAACAATTCTAGGGTAGTTTTTAGGCTACAACATGCTCGTAATCTCTTCTTAACCCATTCTTCATAACCAAACCACATTTCTAGCATGCAATGACTCTAAGAGCATTATTTACTACCACAAGTTCTTTCTTCTTAACATGCAACACTATAAACTAAATCTAAAGGAAGAATCATTACCTTAAAGTTTTAGCCAAAACTTATTCCAAGTATTGCTAGCTTCCTGCCAAAAACACCACCACAACAATGCCAACAAGCTAGCTAAGCTTCTTTTTGGTTCTTAACTATTCAGATTTTTCTAAGGGTTTTTAGAGAGAAGGGGGAGCAATTTGAGAGAGAGAGAGAGAAGATGAAAGATAGAAAATGTCCAAGTCTTGGTCAATATATTGCATGCAACAGAAAATCAGATGGGGGGGGACACTTGTCACCCTCCCATGGTCTCTTTTAAAACAAAAATCAGACTTTCTAAGTTTTTCCCAAAAATCCCGCCTCGGCGCGCGGCCATGGCCAGCGGCTGAAATCTCCGCGAGCTCTCGATCTTTTGGCGCGCGGCCACGCTATGCGGCGTCGCGGCGCTGAAACTTCAGCGACCCTTGAACTTTGGCGCGCGACCTGCATCCGTGGCCGCGGCACGCCGCGCCGCTCACATTTCTGTCATTGCGCCTGAACTTGTAACCTCGTAACTTTCTACTCGACGTCCTATCGACAAGCGGTTGGTTGCGTTGGAATCTAGACTCAACGAACTACGCCCGGGCCTTTGAAACACTTATGAACTCTCAATGTACCGGGTCATAACCACTTAAAGTTGACTAAAACCGTCGGAACAATCCGTCAACCTATCTTACGAAAATTTTAAGTCTTACTCCCTTACGTACGCCTCATGCGCATGACCTGAACTACGGGGTGTAACATTCTCCCCCCCTTAGAAACATTCGTCCCCGAATGTTCTTTTAGAGCCAATCTACTATTCCTCGGTACATCCTCGTACTATATACTAATGGAACTTCATTATGCCACCTATGACCCTAAGATATCGCACACGCATACCCATTCACCGTAAGTCAAGCGAAAATGAACCCAAAATATGAACCATTACTACTTACCCTCGCTCACGGCCTATGAATTGCCGTTCGAATTTACCACTCATTCTATCACATGTACGGTCTCGATATCCTCTGCTCATAACACTAAATCATACAACAATCCTATCATGCATACTAATCTCTAAGGGTCAAAGACATACACGTAATTATTGCTTCACATTCCGCATCGTTCTAATCATGATCACACGCACGCGCATAACAAAAGAAGGCGATGAACCAGACCGATCCGAAGGTGAATCTCTACATCCGTGCTATCTGCAGTGAGACGGTTCCTCGCATAATGGCCTGTTGGCGCATGCATAATTACCCAAACTAGCACGACACTCCCATAATGGGTGTTACCACATCGGCTCTGTAGAGGTAGAGGTGGCTTCCTCGGACTAACACCCACTCTCCGAAAACTGAACCCTTGGAGCCATCACGCTCCGAATCTCGAGCGTCCACGAAGGCGTGGTGGAGTACTCCGTCTTGGTGAGGAGCATAACTAGCTCTTCTTGGCGGTCCGCCTCGAAACCGCCCCGAGATCCTGCTGTCACCGCCTCTTGGTGGCACGAGTCAAGTCGGCCCTCGCTCTCATCCTCTATCCCTGCGCATATGCTGCGTCTGGCGATATCCATACACAGGTGAAGAGCCACTCCCAGCACGCGATAATCATATGACGGTCTAGCCCCAATCACATAGCGATGAACTCTGCATGCGCCATATTGGCTACAATAGTGTGCGTACACGGCCAAGAGTCAAACTCCATGCTGTACTCTCGATGGTCCTCCCATTTACGCCTCAAGGTCAAGAATCTATCCACGCGGGCTCTCCTCAACTCGGGAGGCAAGAAGTGATCGGGAAGGCCTCTGCGAACTCCTCCCAACTGCTTGGAAGAGCACCTCCTCAGACAATTCCCATGACTCAAACCAGTTCAACGCAATATCGCGTAACTGTAGAAGCTAACACAACGGACTCGTCTCAGGGCCCTAAGCACTGCGTAGTCGCCGCACTGTCGAATAAACTCCACGAGGATCCTCCTCGGGCCTCAACCATAGAACTCGGGTGGATTACAACTCGTAAAGTCCGAATCCTTAAAGCGTCGGCCTAGGGTTAGCCACGGCCCTGGCGGTCGCCACTGCCACGATGCTAGTCAACAACCGATCCGCTCTCAGTAATCCTATACTGCGCCGCCGCGGGCTGGGGCTCGGTGCGGAACCTCTGGAGCTACCGCCGCCTCGGCTCTAATCTTTGTGGCGTAGCTGAACTCGCCGACCGCCATCGCCTCAGGCATAGTTTGTGCCCGAGTCCTGGTAACTCTCTGCGTACCACTAGCAGCTCCTGCTGATGCCTTGCCCTTCTGGGCTCTGGTCGCCTTCCGTGGAGGCATAACTGGCACATAAGAATAGGTCAGAGAGGACTCAACCTACTATGACAGCTCTACTGCACGATCTCAAAGAGAGAAGAATGGAAACCAACCCTAAATGTCCTGCAGCCTCCTGATTATAGATGTGGTGCACAACACACCGATAATCAAGACTCTACTAGACACGGTCTGTAGACACTTTCCGAGGACTAACTGCTCTGATACCACTTTTGTCACGACCCACCGGGCGCGGTCGTACCTTCCGGTACCGCATCGGTATATGTCAGAGAATAGCAGCGGAACATACATGAAACAAATCTGTATAAGGTAAACATCACTAGCAAGCCGATAAGGCCGCCTTTCATAAAATAACTTAACCGATAGTGAAACAGTACAACTTTATTCTTACAGCCCAAACCACAAACGTGACTACAGACCTCTAGGATTAACAACTGTGGCGGGACAGGGCCCCGCCATACCCCCTGAATGTACAAAAGTCTATAACCTCAGGGAATCATACCAAAAGACAAAGCCTCCGGAGAGATGGAGCTTTCCAAGAAATGAACAGTGATCCTAAGAGTGCGGATCAGCAAGCTACGTATCTCGACCTGCGGCATGAGCGGCCCAGAAGGAGGTCGATCTGAAGTACCAAGTATGTGGCGAAAATCATAATGAATTCATAATAGCATATATATAAAGCGGGAGACATGTATGATAGCCAAACTACGGTACCAACATATCTGCGACCATGTCAAGTCGGGACTCACGCCTCTAAGTCATCACTCAAATATAACCATAGGTCTCATGCCCATAATATCAATCGTGCGTGGAGTTCCTTCCTCACCGCCGATGCATGATATAACAACACTAAGGATTACATATGAATACTAGATCCACTCATCATAAGAACCGTGCGAGGCAAATGCGAAGGCATAGCTACCAGATCCGCTGCGTCCTCAATGGCCAGGGCAAGTACGAAAGCCGGCTACGGATCCACCGTACAGCCAATACTAATACGAATCACGGTGGCCAAGGCAAGTGCGATAGCCTCTACCAGATCCACCTGCGTCACGTCGGCCGGCAAGTCGTAGGCTAACCACCAGATCCACCTGCATCACACCACTTCGCCCAACCGACCGGCAAGTACGAAAGCCAACTACGGATCCACCTGCATCACGTCTCGGCCGGAGGCAAGTGCGAGGGCTAACTACTAGATCCACCGCTGCGTGATGAACCTCTGGAGAGCTAATCCATGGAACAAAATGCATCAGCGAAGCGAACCCTCATCATGGCGCGTACGTGGAATCCTCCATCGTGATGCGCCCAAATAGACTCATAATCGAACAATGGAAGCATACGTGGAATCCTTCATCAGCGATGCGTCGAGTAACTCATAATCGAGCGATGGAAGCATGCGTGGAATCCTTCATCGCGGCGATGCGTCAAGTAACTCATGGCGAACAATGGAAGCATACGTGGAATCCTTCATCACGGCGATGCGTCAAGTAAATCATAATCGAACAATGGAAGCATACGTGGAATCCTTCATCGGCGGTGCGTCGAGTAACTCGTAACTACATCTTTTAATTGAATTTCAATATCATGCCTTTACATAAACCAAGACAATTACCATGCCTTCTTTTCACATAAACCAAGAGAATTCTTATTTAAGCAAGCCAAAGTACTTATCAAGGCACACATAGAATAATTCTCAATTGAACAAGCCCAAACACTATCAAGGCACAAGCAGAATAATTCTCTTTTAACAAGCCAAAGTACTACGTCGTCGTCATCCTTTCCAAGAGATTCCTTTTTATGCAAAATCCAAGATACTAACACCCGTAGTATCAAGGAGCGTCTATTTTTCAACGTAAGTTACTACACCTTTAGAAAACTCATTTCAAAGCTTGAAACCAAGTAACTTCAATTTTTCACAATCTAGACAACTTATGCTCATTAATCAAAATAGACAACTTTCATAACCTTCCATAAAGTTATTATAACTAACTTCCCATAAAGCGTTATACTAACTTTATGCTTTAGAAATTTACGACATCCTTATCCATTCATAAGGCCGTTATAACTAACTTCTCATAAAGCCGTTATAACTCCTTATGAACCATTTCGTTCTTTTACTATCCAAGAGGCTTATACTTCAAACAAATTCATACAATTTTCAAAAATACTTCAAGCCTCTTATCTTTAGAATAATTCAATACTCAATACTTTCACACAAGTACTCTATACTTTTGTAAAATCATACTTTTCCCTTAACCAGGACTTATACTTCTTAAAACAAAACAAGTCTTTGTTTATACTTAAACAAGTAAAAATACTAAATCTTGTACGTCTACCGTACTACATAGATACAAATACTCATGCTCAAAGATAGGAAAGCTTCACATACCTCTTTGGTCAATCCACTTGCTAAGCTCAACTACCGACAGTAATATTTCAACCTATAATAACCATGATATGTTTATTAACCTCTAATTTCAATGTAGAATAATCTAAACTCAAAGCCACTAAATTCTATGGAAAATTGGGCAGCATTTCCTTTGTTTCTACTCACTTTGCCACCTTTTCAAAGGCCGATTTTTAACACTCAACGCCACATTTTAAGGCTCAATCAATCCAACAATTTAAAGGGGATTACACACCCAAATACCAATTCTGCCCCATAAGTTTACAATAATTCACTTAACAATTCTAGGGTAGTTTTTAGGCTACAACATGCTCGTAATCTCTTCTTAACCCATTCTTCATAACCAAACCACATTTCTAGCATGCAATGACTCTAAGAGCATTATTTACTACCACAAGTTCTTTCTTCTTAACATGCAACACTATAAACTAAATCTAAAGGAAGAATCATTACCTTAAAGTTTTAGCCAAAACTTATTCCAAGTATTGCTAGCTTCCTTGCCAAAAACACCACCACAACAATGCCAACAAGCTAGCTACAAGCTTCCTTTTTGGTTCTTAACTATTCAGATTTTTCTAAGGGTTTTTAGAGAGAAGGGGGAGCAATTTGAGAGAGAGAGAGAAGATGAAAGATAGAAAATGTCCAAGTCTTGGTCAATATATTGCATGCAATAGAAAATCAGATGGGGACACTTGTCACCTCCCATGGTCTCTTTTAAAACAAAAATCAGACTTTCTAAGTTTTTCCGCCCAAAAATCCGCCTTCGCGCGCCACTTGCCAGCCGGCGCTGAAATCTCCGCAGGCTCTCTGATCTTTTGGCGCCGCGGCCCTGCTATGCCGGCGCCGCGGCGCTGCAACTTCAGCGACCCTTCAGAACTTTAGGCGCCGCGGCCCTGCATCCGGCGCCGCGGCCCTGTCGCCTTCGCCCGAAACACATTTCTGTCCGATCACGCCGAACTTGTAACCCTCATAACTTTCTACTCCGACGTCCTATCGGCGAGCGGTTGGTTGCGTTGGAATCTAGACTCAACGAACTACGCCCGTGCCTTTGAAACACTTATGAACTCTCAATGTACCGGGTCATAACCCGCCTTAAAGTTGACTAAAACCCGTCCGAACAATCAGTCAACCTATCTTACGAAAATTTTAAGTCTTACTCCCTTTAAATGCGCCTCATGCGCATGACCTGAACTACGGTGTAACATTCTTTTGTCACGACCGACCGGCCGCGCGGTACCTACCGGTACCACTATCGGTATGCATCGAGAATAGCAATGAACATACGTGAAACAAAATCAGTATAAGGTGAACATCACTATGGCCCGATAAGGCCGCTTTCATAAAATAACTTAACCGAAAGTGAAAGCAAGATAACTTTATTCTTACGTTCCAAACCACAAACGTGACTACGCACCTTAGGATTAACAATCGTGGCGGGGCCACGCCATACCCCTGAATGTACAAAAGTCTATAACCTCGTGGAATCATACCAAAAGACAAAGCCTCCGAGAGATGGAGCTTTCCAAGAAATGAGCAGTGATCCTAAGAGTGCGGATCGCCAGCTCGATCTCGACTGGCGTGACGCAGCCCAGGAGGTCGATAACAGTACCAAGTATGTGGAAATCAAAATCAGAATGAATTCATAATAGCATATATATAAAGCAGAGACATGTATGATAGCCAAACTACGATTACACAACATATACGCAGCCATGTCAAGTCAGGGACTCACGCCCTATAATTCATCACTCAAATATAACCATAGGTCTCATGCTCATAATATCAATCGTGCCCGTGGAATTCCTTCCTCACCGCCATCATGATATAACAACACTAAGGAGTACATGAATACTAGATCCCACAGATCATAAGCGAAATGCACGAGGCAAGAAAGGCATAGCTACGGATCCACTGCATCCTCAATCGATCGGCAAGTACGAAAGCTACCACCAGATCCACCGTACCAACAATACTATAATCAAATCACGGTTGACCGGGCAAGTCGATAGCCTCTACCGGATCCACCTGCGTCACATCGTTGGCCGGTACGCAAAGCTAACCACGGATCCACCTGCGTCACACCACTTCGCCCAACCACGGCAAGTACGAAAGCCAACTACGGATCCACCTCGCATCACGTCTCGGGCGGCAAGTCGAGGGCTAACTACTAGATCCACCTGCATCGCGTGAACCTGCGGAGAGCTAATCCATGGAACAAAATACTGTCAACAAGGAAACGAACCCTCATCATGGCCGCATACCCGTGGAATCCTCCATCACTGACGGTACGCCCAAATAGACTCATAACTGAACAATGGAAGCATACCCGTGGAATCCTTCATCACTGGCGGTACGTCCAAGTAACTCATAACTGAACAATGGAAGCATACCCGTGGAATCCTTCATCACTGGCGGTACGTCCAAGTAACTCATAACTACATGCTTTTAATTCGAATTTCAATACCATGCCTTTACATAAACCAAGACAATTACCATGCCTTCTTTTCACATAAACCAAGAGAATTCTTATTTAAGCAAGCCAAAGTACTTATCAAGGCACACATAGAATAATTCTCAATTGAACAAGCCCAAAACACTATCAAGGCACAAATAGAATAATTCTCTTTTAACAAGCCAAAGTACTACGTACGTACATCCTTTCCAAGAGATTCCTTTTTATGCAAAATCCAAGATACTAACACCCGTAGTATCAAGGAGCGTCTATTTTTTCAACGTAAGTTACTACACCTTTAGAAAACTCATTTCAAAGCTTGAAACCAAGTAACTTCAATTTTTCACAATCTAGACAACTTATGCTCATTAATCAAAATAGACAACTTTCATAACCTTCCATAAAGTTATTATAACCAACTTCCCATAAAGCCGTTATACTAACTTTATGCTTTAGAAATTACGACATCCTTATCCATTCATAAGGCCGTTATAACTAACTTCCCATAAAGCCGTTATAACTCCTTATGAACCATTTCGTTCTTTTACTATCCAAGAGGCTTATACTTCAAACAAATTCATACAATTTTCAAAAAATACTTCAAGCCTCTTATCGTTAGAATAATTCAATACTCAATACTTTCACACCAAGTACTCTATACTTTTGTAAAATCATACTTTTCCCTTAACCAAGGGACTTATACTTCTTAAAACAAACAAGTCTTTGTTTATACTTAAACAAGTAAAAATACTAAATCTTGTACGTCTACCGTACTACATAGATACAAATACTCATGCTCAAAGATAGGAAAGCTTCACATACCTCTTCGGTCAATCCACTTGCTAAGCTCAAACTACCGTAAGTAATATGCCAACCTATAATAACCATAGTACGTTTATTAACCTCTAATTTCAATGTATGAATTATCTAAGTTCAAAGCCCCTAAATTCTATGGAAAATTGGGCAGCATTTCCTTTGTTTCTACATATTTTGCCACCTTTTTAAGGTCCGTATTCAACATCCAAACGCCACTTCTTAGGCCCAACAATCCAAACAATCTCAAGGGGATTACACACCTAAACTTGGGTGTGTAAAATTCTGCCCCAAAAGGTAAACAATTAACTTAACAAGTCTAAGGTAGTTTTTAGGCTACAACATGCTCACATAATTTTCTTAACCCATTCTTCATAACCAAACCACATTTCTAGCATGCAGTGACTCTAAGAGCATTATTTACTACCACAAGTTCTTTCTTCTTAACATGCAACACTATAAACTAAATCTAAAGGAAGAATCATTACCTTAAAGTTTTAGCCAAGCTTATTTCAACACCTTGCTAGCCTTTCCTCCAAGAACACCACCACAACAAAGCCAACAAGCTAGCTACAAGCTTCCTTTTTGGTTCTTAACTATTCAGATTTTTCTAAGGGTTTTTAGAGAGAAGGGGGAGCAATTTGAGAGAGAGAGAGAGAAGATGAAAGATAGAAAATGTCCAAGTCTTGGTCAATATATTGCATGCAACAGAAAATCAGATGGGGGGGACACTTGTCACCCTCCCATGGTCTCTTTTAAAACAAAAATCAGACTTTTCTAAGTTTTTCCGCCCAAAAATCCCGCCTCGGCGCCGCGGCGCTGAAACCTCCGCGACCTCTCTGATCTTTCGGCGCTGAAACCTCTGCGACCTCTCTGATAAAGTTATTATAACCAACTTCCCATAAAGCCGTTATACTAACTTTATGCTTTAGAAATTTACGACATCCTTATCCATTCATAAGGCCGTTATAACTAACTTCTCATAAAGCCGTTATAACTCCTTATGAACCATTTCGTTCTTTTACTATCCAAGAGGCTTATACTTCAAACAAATTCATACAATTTTCAAAAATACTTCAAGCCTCTTATCTTTAGAATAATTCAATACTCAATACTTTCACACCAAGTACTCTATACTTTTGTAAAATCATACTTTTCCCTTAACCAAGGGACTTATACTTCTTAAAACAAAACAAGTCTTTGTTTATACTTAAACAAGTAAAAATACTAAATCTTGTCGTCTCGTACTACATAGATACAAATACTCATGCTCAAAGATAGGAAAGCTTCACATACCTCTTTGGTCAATCCACTTGCTAAGCTCAACTACCAGTAATATTTCAACCTATAATAACCATGATATGTTTATTAACCTCTAATTTCAATGTAGAATAATCTAAACTCAAAGCCACTAAATTCTATGGAAAATTGGGCAGCATTTCCTTTGTTTCTACTCACTTTGCCACCTTTCAAAGGCGATTTTTAACACTCAACGCCACATTTTAAGGCTCAATCAATCCAACAATTTAAAGGGGATTACACACCCAAATACCAATACGCGTATTCACTTAACAATTCTAGGGTAGTTTTTAGGCTACAACATGCTCGTAATCTCTTCTTAACCCATTCTTCATAACCAAACCACATTTCTAGCATGCAATGACTCTAAGAGCATTATTTACTACCACAAGTTCTTTCTTCTTAACATGCAACACTATAAACTAAATCTAAAGGAAGAATCATTACCTTAAAGTTTTAGCCAAAACTTATTCCAAGTATTGCTAGCTTCCTTGCCAAAAACACCACCACAATAATGCCAACAAGCTAGCTACAAGCTTCCTTTTTGGTTCTTAACTATTCAGATTTTTCTAAGGGTTTTTAGAGAGAAGGGGGAGCAATTTGAGAGAGAGAGAGAGAAGATGAAAGATAGAAAATGTCAAGTCTTGGTCAATATATTGCATGCGCAGAAAATCAGATGGGGACACTTGTCACCTCCCATGGTCTCTTTTAAAACAAAAATCAGACTTTCTAAGTTTTTCCGCCCAAAAATCCCGCCTCGGCCGCCACGCCTGCCGCCGCGAAACACATTTCTGTCATCACAGACTGAACTTGTAACTCTCATAACTTTCTACTCCGACGTCCTATCGGCGAGCGGTTGGTGCGTTGGAATCTAGACTCAACGAACTACGCCCTGGGCCTTTGAAACACTTATGAACTCTCAATGTACCGGGTCATAACCCGCCTTAAAGTTGACTAAAACCCGTCCGGAACAATCCGTCAACCTATCTTCTGAAAATTTTAAGTCTTACTCCCTTTCGTACGCCCTCATGCGCATGACCTGAACTACGGGGTGTAACATTCTCCCCCCCTTAGAAACATTCGTCCCCGAATGTTCTTTTAGAGCCAATCTACTATTCCTCGGTACATCCTCGTACTATATACTAATGGAACTTCATTATGCCACCTATGACCCTAAGATATCGCACACGCATACCCATTCACTGTAAGTCAAACAGAAAATGAACCCAAAATATGAACCATTACTACTTACCGCCACGGCCTAACATTGCGGCTCGAATTTACCACTCATTCTATCACACGTGTACACGCCTCAATATCCTCTGTTCATAACACTAAATCATACAACAATCCTATCATGCATACTAATCTCTAAGGGTCAAAGACATACCTGTAATTATTGCTTCACATTCCCCTTGTCGTTCTAATCATGATCCTGCCCTGCACGGCGCATAACAAAAGAAGCGATGAACGACCATCGATCACGAAGGTGAATCTCTACATCCGTGCTATCTCTGGTCGGACAGTTCCTCGCATAATGGCCTGTTGGCGCGTCATAGCAATTACCCAAACTAGCACGACACTCCCATAATGGGTGTTACCACATCGCTACACCGAGGTAGAGGTGGCTTCCTCGGACTAACACCCTTACTCTCGAAAACTCAACCTCGAGCCTGCCCTGCTCTCGAATCTCCCGAACGTCCTGAAGACTGTGGTGGAGTACTCCGTACTGGCTGAGGAGCATAACTAGCCTGCTGCTGAGGCGGTCCGCCTCGAAAACTGCCCTGAGATCCTGCTGTCACAGCCTCTTGGTGGTGGCTCGAGTCAAGTCGGCCCTCCCTTTCTCTGTCCTCTATCCCCAGCGCATATGCCTGCATCCTGGCGATATCCATACCTGGCTGAAGAGCCACTCCCAAGCACGCAATAATCATATGGGTCTAGCCCATCACATAGCGATGAACTATATGCGCCATATTGGATACAATAGTGTGCGCATGCCAAAGAGTCAAACTCCGTCAGACTCTGATGGTCCTCCCATTCTGCCTCAAGGTCAAGAATCTATCAACTCAGGAGGCAAGAAGTGATCCAGGAAGGCCTCTGCGAACTCCTCCCAACCTGCTGGAAGAGCACCCTCCCCTCTAGACAATTCCCATGACTCAAACCAGTTCAACGCAATATCGCGTAACTGTAGAAGCTAACACAACGGACTCGCCTCCGAGGGCCTAAGCACCTGCGTAGTCCGCCGCACCTGTCGAATAATCTCCTGAGGATCCTCCTCAGTCCTCGAACCATAGACCTCGGGTGGAGTACAACTCGTAAAGTCCCAATCCTTAAATCGGCCACTGGGTTAGCCAGGCCCACGGCGGTCTTTGCCTGCCACGATGCTAGTCAACAACGACCGCTCTCCGTAATCCTATACTGCGCCTCGCCGCGGGCTGGGGCTCGGGTGCGGAACCTCTGGAGCTACCGCCGCTCGGCTCATCTAATCTTGTCAGGCGTGAACTAACTCGCCGACCGCCATCGCCTCAGGCATAGTTTGTGCCCGAGTCCTGGTAACTCTCTGCGTACCACTAGCAGCTCCTGCTGATGCCTTGCCCTTCTGGGCTCTGGTCGCCTTCCGTGGAGGCATAACTGGCACATAAGAATAGGTCAGAGAGGACTCAACCTACTATGACAGCTCTACTGCACGATCTCAAAGAGAGAAGAATGGAAACCAACCCTAAATGTCCTGCGACCTCACGATTATAGATGTGGTGCACAACACACCGATAATCAAGACTCTACTAGACACGGTGCAGTAGACACTTTCCGAGGACAACGGCTCGATACCACTTTTGTCACGACCCGACCGGGCGCGGCGATCGTACCACCGGTACCGCCGGTATATGTCGAGAGAATAGCGGTAAACATACATGAAACAAATCAGATAAGGTAAACATCACTAGGCCGATAAGGCGCCTTTCATAAAATAACTTAACCGATAGTTAAACAGTACAACTTTATTCTTACAGCCCACACCACCAACGTGACTACAGACCTGCAGGATTAACAATCGTGGCGGGGACGGGGCCGCCATACCCCGAATGTACAAAGTCTATAACCTCGTGAAATCATACCAAAAGACAAAGCCTCGGAGAGATGGAGCTTTCAAGAAATGAGCAGTGATCCTAAGAGTGCGGATCGCCAGCTTACGTATCTCGACTGCGGCGTGAACGGCCCGAAGGAGGTCGATAACAAGTACCAAGTATGTGGCCCGAAAATCGTAATGAATTCATAATAGCATATATATAAAGCGGGAGACATGTATGATAGCCAAACTACGGTACCACAACATATACGTGACCATGTCAAGTCGGGACTCACGCCTCTAAGTCATCACTCAAATATAACCATAGGTCTCATGCCCATAATATCAATCGTGCGTGGAGTTCCTTCCTCACCGGCGATGCATGATATAACAACACTAAGAGTACATATGAATACTAGATCCCCACTTGCATCATAAGAAATGCGAGGCAAATGCGAAGGCATAGCTACGGATCCACCCTGCATCCTCAATCGCCAGGCAAGTACGAAAGCCGCCTACGAGATCCACCCGTACCAACAATACTAATACCTGAATCACGAAGGCGGCCGGCAAGTCGATAGCCTACCGAGATCCACCTGCGTCACGTCGTGGCCGGCAAGTATGTAGGCTAACCACGGATCCACTGCATCACACCACCGCCCTAACCACGGCCGGCAAGTACGAAAGCCAACTACGAGATCCACCTGCATCACGTCTCGGCCGGCAAGTACGAGGGCTAACTACTAGATCCACCTGCGTCGATGAACCTCGGAGAGCTAATCCATGGAACAAAATCATCAGCGGGAAAGCGAACCCTCATCATGGCGCGTACGTGGAATCCTCCATCACCGGCCAGATGCGCCCAAATAGACTCATAATCGAACAATGGAAGCATACGTGGAATCCTTCATCAGCGATGCGTCCAAGTAACTCATAATCGAACGATGGAAGCATACGTGGAATCCTTCATCATGGCGATGCGTCAAGTAACTCATAATCGAACAATGGAAGCATACGTGGAATCCCGTCATCAAGCGATGCGTCCAAGTAACTCATAATCGAACAATGGAAGCATACGTGGAATCCTTCATCATCGCGTCGTCCAAGTAACTCATAACTACATGCTTTTAATTCGAATTTCAATATCATGCCTTTACATAAACCAAGACAATTACCATGCCTTCTTTTCACATAAACCAAGAGAATTCTTATTTAAGCAAGCCAAAGTACTTATCAAGGCACACATAGAATAATTCTCAATTGAACAAGCCCAAAACACTATCAAGGCACAAACAGAATAATTCTCTTTTAACAAGCCAAAGTACTACGTACGTACATCCTTTCCAAGAGATTCCTTTTATGCAAAATCCAAGATACTAACACGTAGTATCAAGGCGCGTCTATTTTTCAACGTAAGTTACTACACCTTTAGAAAACTCATTTCAAAGCTTGAAACCAAGTAACTTCAATTTTTCACAATCTAGACAACTTATGCTCATTAATCAAAATAGACAACTTTCATAACCTTCCATAAAGTTATTATAACCAACATCCCATAAAGCCGTTATACTAACTTTATGCTTTAGAAATTCGACATCTTATCCATTCATAAGGCCGTTATAACTAACTTCTCATAAAGCCGTTATAACTCCTTATGAACCATTTCGTTCTTTTACTATCCAAGAGGCTTATACTTCAAACAAATTCATACAATTTTCAAAAATACTTCAAGCCTCTTATCTTTAGAATAATTCAATACTCAATACTTTCACACCAAGTACTCTATACTTTTGTAAAATCATACTTTTCCCTTAACCAAGGGACTTATACTTCTTAAAACAAAACAAGTCTTTGTTTATACTTAAACAAGTAAAAATACTAAATCTTGTCGTCTAGTACTACATAGATACAAATACTCATGCTCAAAGATAGGAAAGCTTCACATACCTCTTTGGTCAATCCACTTGCTAAGCTCAACTACATGAGTAATATTTCAACCTATAATAACCATGATATGTTTATTAACCTCTAATTTCAATGTAGAATAATCTAAACTCAAAGCCACTAAATTCTATGGAAAATTGGGCATTTCCTTTGTTTCTACTCACTTTGCCACCTTTTCAAAGGCCGATTTTTAACACTCAACGCCACATTTTAAGGCTCAATCAATCCAACAATTTAAAGGGGATTACACACCCAAATACCAATTCTGCCCCATAAGTTTACAATAATTCACTTAACAATTCTAGGGTAGTTTTTAGGCTACAACATGCTCGTAATCTCTTCTTAACCCATTCTTCATAACCAAACCACATTTCTAGCATGCAATGACTCTAAGAGCATTATTTACTACCACAAGTTCTTTCTTCTTAACATGCAACACTATAAACTAAATCTAAAGGAAGAATCATTACCTTAAAGTTTTAGCCAAAACTTATTCCAAGTATTGCTAGCTTCCTTGCCAAGAACACCACCACAATGCCAACAAGCTAGCTACAAGCTTTTTGGTTCTTAACTATTCAGATTTTCTAAGGGTTTTAGAGAGAAGGGAGCAATTTGAGAGAGAGAGAAGATGAAAGATAGAAAATGTCCAAGTCTTGGTCAATATATTGCATGCAACAGAAAATCAGATGGGGGGGGACACTTGTCACCCTCCCATGGTCTCTTTTAAAACAAAAATCAGACTTTCTAAGTTTTTCCGCCCAAAAATCCCGCCTCGGCGCCGCGGCCCTGTCGCCTTCGCCCGAAACACATTTCTGTCCGACTGCGCACTGAACTTGTAACCCTCATAACTTTCTACTCCGACGTCCTATCGACGAACGGTTGGTTGCGTTGGAATCTAGACTCAACGAACTACGCCCCATGCCTTTGAAACACTTATGAACTCTCAATGTACCGGGTCATAACCCGCCTTAAAGTTGACTAAAACCCGTACGGAACATTCCGTCAACCTATCTTCCGAAAATTTTAAGTCTTACTCCTTTAGACGCCTCATGCGCGCATGACCTGAACTACGGGGTGTAACATTCTCCCCCCCTTAGAAACATTCGTCCCCGAATGTTCTTTTAGAGCCAATCTACTATTCCTCGGTACATCCTCGTACTATATACTAATGGAACTTCATTATGCCACCTATGACCCTAAGATATCGCACACGCATACCCATTCACTGTAAGTCAAACAGAAAATGAACCCAAAATATGAACCATTACTACTTACCCTCGCTCACGGCCTAACAGAATTGCCCGTTCGAATTTACCACTCATTCTATCACATGTACACAGTCTCAATATCCTCTTGTTCATAACACTAAATCATACAACAATCCTATCATGCATACTAATCTCTAAGGGTCAAAGACATACCTGTAATTATTGCTTCACATTCCCCTTGTCGTTCTAATCATGATCCTGCCCTGCACGGCGCATAACAAAAGAAGGCGATGAACCAGCCACTGATCCTGAAGGCTGAATCTCTACATCCGTGCTATCTCTGGTCGGACAGTTCCTCGCATAATGGCCCTGTTGGCCGCATGCATAGCAATTACCCAAACTAGCACGACACTCCCCATAATGGGTGTTACCACATCGGCTACACCGAGGTAGAGGTGGCTTCCTCAGACTAACACCCTTACTCTCCCGAACACGAACCGCCCGGAGCCCTGTCCTGCTCCCGAATCTCCCGAACGTCCTGAAGACTGTGGTGGAGTACTCCGTACTGGCTGAGGAGCATAACTAGCCTGCTGCTGAGGCGGTCCGCCTCGAAAACCGCCCTGAGATCCTGCTGTCCTGGCCCTCTTGGGCTGGCCTGAGTCAAGTCGGCCCTCCCTTTCTCTGTCCTCTATCCCCTGCGCATATGCCTGCATCCTGGCGATATCCATACCTGGCTGAAGAGCCACTCCCAAGCACGCAGTAATCATATGACGGTCTAGCCCCATCACATAGCGATGAACTGCATGCGCCATATTGGCTACAATAGTGTCGCGACACCGCCAAAGAGTCAAACTCCATGCTGTACTCTCTGATGGTCCTCCCATTCTGCCTCAAGGTCAAGAATCTATCCACGCGGGCTCTCCTCAACTCAGGAGGCAAGAAGTGATCCAGGAAGGCCTCTGCGAACTCCTCCCAACCTGCTGGAAGAGCACCCTCCCCTCTAGACAATTCCCATGACTCAAACCAGTTCAACGCAATATCGCGTAACACAGCAGAAGCTAACACAACGGACTCCGCCTCGAGGCCCTAAGCACTGCGTAGTCCGCCGCTGTCGAATAAACTCCACGAGGATCCTCCTCGGGCCTCGAACCATAGAACTTCGGGTGGATTACAACTCGAGAAAGTCCGAATCCTTAAAGCGCCGGCCTGGGGTTAGCCACGGCCACTGGCGGTCGCCCTGCCACGATGCTAGTCAACAACCGACCGCTCTCGTAATCCCTATACTGCCACGGCCGCGGGCGGGGGCTCGTACGGAACCTCTGAGCTACTGCGCTCTCGGCTCCTCTAATCTGCCGCGTGGCCGAACTCGCCGACCGCCTCTTGCCTCGGGCATAGTTTCAGTGCCGAGTCACGGTAACTCTCTGCGTACCACTAGCGCCTCCTGCTGATGCCTTGCCGCCACGGGCTCTGGTGCGCGCCGGTGGAGGCATAATCGCACATAAGAATAGGTCGGAGAGGACTCAACCTACTATGACGACTCTGCACGATCTCAAAGAGAGAAGAATGAAACCAACCCTAAATGTCTGCGACCTCACGATTATAGATGTGGTGCACAACACACCGATAATCAAGACTACTAGACACGGTGCGTAGACACTTTCCGAGGACAACCGCTCGATACCACTTTTGTCACGACCCAGGCCGGGGCGCGTACCTTCCGGTACCACATGTATATGTCGGAGAATAGCAATGAACATACATGAAACAAATCAGATAAGGTAAACATCACTAGCAAGCCGATAAGGCGCCTTTCATAAAATAACTTAACCGATGGTGAAGCGGTACAACTTTATTCTTACAACCCAAACCACAAACGTGACTACGGACCTCAGGATTAACAAGCGTGGCGGAGACGGGGCCGCCATACCCCTGAATGTACAAAGTCTATAACCTCGAGAATCATGCAAAAGACAAAGCCTCGAGAGATGGAGCTTTCAAGAAATGAGCGGTGATCCAGAGTGCGGATCGGCCAAGCTACGATCTCGACTGCGGCGTGAACGCAGCCCGAAGGAGGTCGATAACAAGTACCAAGTATGTGGCCCGAAAATCAGTAATGAATTCATAATAGCATATATATAAAGCGGGAGACATGTATGATAGCCAAACTACGGTACACAACATATCTGCGCAGCCATGTCAAGTCGTGACTCACGCCTCTAAGTCATCACTCAAATATAACCATAGGTCTCATGCCCATAATATCAATCGTGCGTGGAGTTCCTTCCTCTCCTGCCGATATGATATAACAACAATAAGTAGTACATATGAATACTAGAAACCACCTTGCATCATAAGAACGTGCGAGGCAAGTGCGAAGGCATAGCTACCGAGATCCACCTGCATCCTCAATGGCCAAGGCGAAATCAAGCCGGCTACGGATCCACCCGTGCAACAATACTAATACACGAATCACGGTGGCCGGGCAGCAAGTCGATAGCCTCTACCAGATCCACCTCGCGTCGTCGGCCGGGCAAATCGTGAGCTAACCACCGATCCACCTGCATCACACCACTTCGCCTAACCCCGGGCAAGGCGAAGCCAACTACGGATCCACCTGCATCACGTCTCGACCGGGCAAGTCGAGGGCTAACTACTAGATCCACCTGCGTGATGAACCTCATGGAGAGCTAATCCATAGAACAAAATCACAGCGGAAACGAACCTCATCATGGCGCGTACCCGTGGAATCCTCCATCACTGACGGTACGCCCAAATAGACTCATAACTGAACAATGGAAGCATACCCGTGGAATCCTTCATCACTGGCGGTACGTCCAAGTAACTCATAACTGAACGATGGAAGCATACCCGTGGAATCCTTCATCACTGGCGGTACGTCCAAGTAACTCATAACTCAACAATGGAAGCATACCCGTGGAATCCTTCATCACTGGCGGTACGTCCAAGTAACTCATAACTGAACAATGGAAGCATACCCGTGGAATCCTTCATCATCAAGCGATGCGCCCAAGTAACTCATAACTACATGCTTTTAATTCGAATTTCAATATCATGCCTTTACATAAACCAAGACAATTACCATGCCTTCTTTTCACATAAACCAAGAGAATTCTTATTTAAGCAAGCCAAAGTACTTATCAAGGCACACATAGAATAATTCTCAATTGAACAAGCCCAAAACACTATCAAGGCACAAAAAGAATAATTCTCTTTTAACAAGCCAAAGTACTACGTCGACATCCTTTCCAAGAGATTCCTTTTTATGCAAAATCCAAGATACTAACACCCGTAGTATCAAGGAGCGTCTATTTTTCAACGTAAGTTACTACACCTTTAGAAAACTCATTTCAAAGCTTGAAACCAAGTAACTTCAATTTTTCACAATCTAGACAACTTATGCTCATTAATCAAAATAGACAACTTTCATAACCTTCCATAAAGTTATTATAACCTTCCCATAAAGCCGTTATACTAACTTTATGCTTTAGAAATTTACGACATCCTTATCCATTCATAAGGCCGTTATAACTAACTTCTCATAAAGCCGTTATAACTCCTTATGAACCATTTCGTTCTTTTACTATCCAAGAGGCTTATACTTCAAACAAATTCATACAATTTTCAAAAATACTTCAAGCCTCTTATCTTTAGAATAATTCAATACTCAATACTTTCACACCAAGTACTCTATACTTTTGTAAAATCATACTTTTCCCTTAACACAGGGACTTATACTTCTTAAAACAAAACAAGTCTTTGTTTATACTTAAACAAGTAAAAATACTAAATCTTGTCGTCTGTACTACATAGATACAAATACTCATGCTCAAAGATAGGAAAGCTTCACATACCTCTTTGGTCAATCCACTTGCTAAGCTCAACTACATGATAATATTTCAACCTATAATAACCATGATATGTTTATTAACCTCTAATTTCAATGTAGAATAATCTAAACTCAAAGCCACTAAATTCTATGGAAAATTGGGCAGCATTTCCTTTGTTTCTACTCACTTTGCCACCTTTTCAAAGGCCGATTTTTAACACTCAACGCCACATTTTAAGGCTCAATCAATCCAACAATTTAAAGGGGATTACACACCCAAATACCAATTCTGCCCCATAAGTTTACAATAATTCACTTAACAATTCTAGGGTAGTTTTTAGGCTACAACATGCTCGTAATCTCTTCTTAACCCATTCTTCATAACCAAACCACATTTCTAGCATGCAATGACTCTAAGAGCATTATTTACTACCACAAGTTCTTTCTTCTTAACATGCAACACTATAAACTAAATCTAAAGGAAGAATCATTACCTTAAAGTTTTAGCCAAAACTTATTCCAAGTATTGCTAGCTTCCTTGCCAAGAACACCACCACAACAATGCCAACAAGCTAGCTACAAGCTTCCTTTTTGGTTCTTAACTATTCAGATTTTTCTAAGGGTTTTTAGAGAGAAGGGGGAGCAATTTGAGAGAGAGAGAGAGAAGATGAAAGATAGAAAATGTCCAAGTCTTGGTCAATATATTGCATGCAACAGAAAATCAGATGGGGGGGGACACTTGTCACCCTCCCATGGTCTCTTTTAAAACAAAAATCAGACTTTCTAAGTTTTTCCGCCCAAAAATCCCGCCTCGGCGCCGCGGCCCCGCCGCCGGCGCCGCGGCGCTGAAACCTCCGCAGGCTCTCTGATCTTTCGGCGCCGCGGCCCTGCTATTCCGGCGCCGCGGCGCTGCAACTTCAGCGACCCTTCAGAACTTTAGGCGCCGCGGCCCTGCATCCGGCGCCGCGGCCGCGCCGCCGAAACACATTTCTGTCCGACTGCGCACTGAACTTGTAACCCTCATAACTTTCTACTCCGACGTCCTATCGACGAACGGTTGGTTGCGTTGGAATCTAGACTCAACGAACTACGCCCCAGGCCTTTGAAACACTTATGAACTCTCAATGTACCGGGTCATAACCCGCCTTAAAGTTGACTAAAACCCGTCCGGAACAATCCGTCAACCTATCTTCTGAAAATTTTAAGTCTTACTCCCTTTCGTACGCCCTCATGCGCATGACCTGAACTACGGGGTGTAACAGATGGTTTGATAAGTAAATATGTTATGATGCTACGTGTGTTAGTGTCTTGTGATGTTGTGTAAGGGGGTTATTCTTGTTGTGCTTACGTTGTTAAACGTTAAGCCCGTTGTACTGTTATTATATCACATACCCCCCTGACTTGTTATGATGCCGAGGACTTGCCACCCTCGATGCGAGGAATACCTCATGCGGTCTGTGTGACCATGCGGAGCTGCGGGAGTTCCAGGATGATCACTCCGGGTGTGTTACCCGATGCGAGGTATACCTCATGCGGTCTGTGTGACTATGATGCGAGGAATACCTCATGTGGTCTGTGTGACTATGCGGACTGCGGGAGTCCAGGAGGATGTCGCGGGTTAGCTACCCCCAATGCGAGGAATACCTCATGCGGGTCTGTGTGTGACCTATGCGGACTGCGGGAGTTCAATGATTAGGCTCGCATAATGATACTATGGGCGATTAGCCTTGCTTCGATCATTAGCGGCCTAGAAAAGACTAGTTACGTTATATCTATTTTGCTCTTGTTTATGCTGTGGCACTATGTGCAGTTAAATTGGTTGTTCGTACGTATTTGTAATTGGTTTTAAAATATTATGATTTGATTTCGATTTTTCTGATTTCACATACTTGGTACTGTTATCGACCTCCTTCGGGGTGCGTTCATGCCGCAGTAGAGGTACACGATCGCCGATCCTCTCATAGGATCACGTCAGCGTTTTGGGAAGCTCCGCTTCTCGGAGGCTTATCTTTCGTATAGTCCTATGCGTTGTAGGTACTTACATTCGGGGTATGGCGGGCCTGTCCGTCGTTGTTGTTATAACATTCGTAGAGTGCAGAATCTTGTTGTAGGCGAGTTTGTAAAAGGGATGTAACTGTTCGGGTTCAAGTTTTATTTATATTCAGAAAGGTAACCGTTTTGGTTAGCCTGTATTCTTATTTCATTATTGTATATCTTGTTCTTGTGTAAGTTTTTATTTCCGCTGATTTTCTCTGATGTTGTATCACTAGGGTGCCCGGGGTAAGGCACCAGTCACGGGCCCGGGGTCGGGTCGTGACAAAAGTGGTATCAGAGCAGTTAATCCTCGGAAAGTGTCTGAACCGTATCTAGTGAGTCTTGATTATCGGTGTGTTGTGCACCACACCTATAATCGAGGAGTGCAGGATATTTAGGATTGGTTTCCATTCTTCTCACTCGAGATCGTGCCTTAGAGTTGTGTTATAAGTTGGACTCCACATGGCGTATTCGTATGTGCTAGTTATGCCTCTACGCAGGCAACGAGCCCGGAAGGGCAAAGCGTGAGGAGGCTGCTAGTAGAGTCTGAGGGTTACGTGGCACGGGCCCAGTCATTATCTGAGACAGCGCTACATTCGGGGAGTTCTGCGACGCCGCTAGCCCCAAGAGAGTTTAGAAGCGTGCGAGCTACCGAGACCACGATACTGAGCTTAGTTCCACGGCCAGGAGCCGAGGATATGGTTACTAGGAGATGGCCAGTTACTAGCTAGGCTTGTAGCGGCATGAGGACAGACGAGAGTCAGAGGTTCCTGTAGTATTAGTAGTTCACCCTAGATCCGATAGTTGAGATTTCGGGACTTCTTGAGTTGCCACCCGAGTCCTATGGATTGAGGCGAGGAAGATCATCGAGTTTATTCGATTCAGCAGATCATGAAAGTGATCAAGACCTCGAGGCATTTCTTACACCTTGCCCTCGCAGTGAGGAGAGCTCGGGCGCATAGATTTATGAGGTTGAGGCGAAGCAGGCGGGACGGTTGGGAATCTGATATAGAGTTTGACTTATTGGCTCGTTATGTCCCCGTTAGTGGCGTACATGGAGGATAGAGTGCACCGATATGTCACAGACATGACGATTATCTAGCGAGAGTTGTACAAGAGTAGCTCTTGATCGATACATGGACATTGCCCGTCAGAGCTTACGCCGCGGTCGAGCGTAGAGATCGGCGGAGTAACCAAGATCAGCAGAAGAGGGCCAAAACAGCAGGGTCCTTTGGTAACTTTCGAGGCGGACCTTCTCAGCAGCAGACTGGTTATGCGCCTCCGCCAGTACAGAGTGGTCCTCCATAGACTTCAGGACGCTCGGGGTATTTAGGAGTTGGTCAGAACTCCAGGGTTTCTGGTTCACAGATTTACATAGGTTCTAGCCAGCCAGATTCAGTTTTCCCTCAGTGTTCACTATGTGGTAGACGTCATCCTGGGAAATGTTGTCTTTTTACTAATGCTTGTTTTACCAGAGGCCGCCAGGGCCGTGTGAGGAGAGAATGTCCTAGTAGGAGGGATACAGGTGGGATGACTTAGACTACCAAGTCGATTCTGGTCGGTGGAGTCGGAGAGGAAGGGGTGTTAGCGGAGGAGCGCCCCATCTCGGTATGGCCGTTGTGGTAAGTGTTCTTATGAGTGTCGCACTACTTAGATAGCTTGTTAGGCTTGCGGCGGGGCCATTTGCGAGAAATTGTCCAGAGCAGGTGGCGCGGATGTTACGACTCGACCGCCGGGATCGATGGGTGGTTCATCACCGTCAGAAGTTATGCGCCCGTGAGCGGGATTTGATTAGAGCGACAAAGGGAAAGTGAGGCGATGAGTTCTGAGAGATATCTTCACCGCCGAGAGACTTGTTTAGGTCGTTATGGTAGATACATGTGGAGTGCTATGTTCGGTTAGCATTGTGTAAGTTATGATTAGAAAACATGGGTAGTTGAAAAGGGTAAGTCTGGGGACGAGAAAATGGGGAGCCTTAGAATTTATAACAGTTGGGACCTTGGATGCAAGGCCGTCCTGAGTGGATGATTTTACGGTTGGTCTTTGTCGAAGTACTCGGTATACGTGGTGTATTTGTGTGATAATTCCATGGGTAGTGTGAGATGGAAGTGGTAGCCTTCATGACGTGAACTGGTAAGGTTATTCCGGATCGGGGAACGAGAGTTTAGTACGAAGTGGGTCGGGTTGAGGCCATATCGCGAGTCAACCCGCACTGAACGCGCGGGTCGGTTGAGGTGGTCCCGCCAGATGATAGGTCACGCAGGTGTTAAGCCCAAGTTAGGTAACCATCGTGCGAGTTCGTGGACGCGTTCGACCCGATGGCCGGGCGATGAGGTCAGCCCATCTTGTCTTTCGCCAGATTTGTTACTCGGCGGAGGTTATGCGAGATGTTATCGTAAAGGTTGTCAGCCGCACGGTTCCTACTTTTATTTTATGGCGGAAGTGGAGCCCGGTTTATGGCTATTTCTTTTCGGAGGTTTTGCGGCGGGTTAGGAACTCATGTGAGTCTCGATTGCATTCACCTCGCCGACTTGACGAACAACGATTTTTATCCGCATATTTGAGGATAGGTTACGGGTAGGTGTTTTGATTTCGAGGGTAGCTGAGGATTATTTGCCTCTGGTTGAGTGAATATTTTCTAGCGACCATTTCATTATTAGGATGTTGCCTTATGAAGCCTAGTTTGGGCGGCAGTGTAGGTTGCCGGTCGATTGGTTCGTTGTTGTCAAGGTTCAGATAGTTGGTCCCTACTTGATTCAGCAGGATGTGGGTAAGGTGAAGCTTATCCAGAAGAGGTTTTTAGCGGCTCGAGTCAGCGAAGTAAATGCGGGTATCGGCATCGACACTTGGAGTTCAGGTTGCCGGTGGGTCTTCTTGAAGGTACCACCCCGGAAGGGGTGTGACGAGATTTGGAAAGCAGGGGAAACTTAGCCCGAGGTACTTTGGGCATTTTCATATCGTTGTAGAATAGGCCAGGTTGCCTATAAGTTAGCACTGCCGTCCGACTTAGGAGGCCGTACGTCCGGTATTCCATGTTACTATGTTTCGGAAGAGTATCGGAGATCCATCCAGAGTGTTCCCAGTTAATGATGACCAAGTTGGAGATAGTAACCCCGAGATTTTGGAAACTGAAGCAATGATGAAATGTAATGCGATAGTAGGAAGAGTTTGAGTGTACGAGGAGGGTACGACGAGTAAGAAAAGAGACGTAGATGTGTTAAGAAGATGGAAGTGTCCTTTTTATAAGTAAGGATGTGAAGAAAGTATCCTTTAGACCATGGGTGGAGCTAATGGTATTGTTATATACGTTAGAGGTGATTCTTCGTTGGCTCGGATGTGAGTTTTGCGCGTATGTTGTATTATGGCCATGTGTGACATATTTGGTTTCGTAAGTATAGTAGTGAAGACTATATCGGCACAGGTGTGCTTGGAGACTTAGAAGGAACATTCGGGACGAATGTTTCTAAGGGGGGAAAAATGTTACACCCCGTAGTTCCAGAGTATGTATATGAGGACGTACGTACGAGAATACGACAGAAAAATTGGAAAGGAAGAAAGATGTGATTTTTCGACGGAAAAGTTTTCGGATTTGGTGAAGGAAAAAGGTTCGTTAATGGGAATTGGATTCCCAGATTTGGTATTCGGACTTTTTGGAATATTTGAGAATTATGGAATTTTATTTCCGGAATCGGTTTTGTGGGGCCCACTTTATTTTCGGATTTTTGGCATTACGGATTTTTCCGAGAGATGAAATATTTTGGACCAATAGGAGGGCGACATGTGTCACCCTTAGGTGGCATGGTTGGACGAAAATGGTGGGCTAGTGGACAAGTCAAATAGTCAAGTCTTGCAAGATAATTCTTTGGGATAGTGGGAGTAGGTTGGACGATTTTTGTGGGCAAGTGGGGGCTTGCCTTGGACGTTTTTTTGGTGCTAGTGGATGGCCACATGTCTCTTTGTTGTGGGGGACATATGTCCCAAAGTTGTGGTGGACATATGTCCCAATGTTGTGGTGGACACTTGGTGGAAGACTTCACTTGAACAAGCTACCTAATCTACACCCTCCACTTGCTTGAATCTTGGCCCTTCATTGTTCTATAAATACCCCCCCTCTAGTGCAAGACTTCTTCATCCATTAAACATTTTCCAAGTCTCAAAACTCCCTCCCCCTTTGAGAAAGCTCTCGTCCAAAGCTTCCCCTCCCCCCTCTTGATAGTTCTCGTCCGAAACACCCCCCCTTGGTAGAAAAGTTGTCTTCTAGTATTGTTACTATTCCAAAATACCTTAGCCTAAATCCCTTGTAGTTTTCTAAAGTTATCCCAACATAAGAGCAGAAAATACTACTTTATTCCTATAGTCGCAAAAATGAAGCCCTAGAAAAATCTTCATAGCTTAAATGAAGTGTTAAGAGAAGTTGTTTGGAAACTTCTAAGGGTTGCTTGGAGCGGGTTGGAGCATCAGGAATTGGAGCTAAACGTTGCTCAGGATCGACTTATAATCTTGGAAATTTTGGGCTTATCGAGGTAATGATCTTTGTCCCCCTATTGTAATTGGATATTACATGTTGTGGTAATGTATAGTTGAGTATACTATATGTAGAATGAATATGGATAAGAATTGAACTGTAGGATTTGCTTTCTGATGATCGTAGTATTATTGTGGAGTAGAATTGTACACATCCTGTTAGGCGTGTAACCCCGATTGTTGGTTTGGTAGCAGCCTCGTTAGAGGAGGAGATTTATGTGGTTGCGGGGAGGTCTTTGCCGAATTTGCCGTAGAATAAGGAATCTTGTATCTAGAATTATTCTACGAAGAGATCTAGAGGTTGATAGACGTTTTGTGGCCTTTATAGGTTGAAGTTCTACGAGTAGCGTATTCTACTTGAAGGGTGGAAAAGGCGAACAAGGTTAGAGTACTTTGGAGCGTTTTGCTTTTTGTCGATAATCGTCGCGAGGTATGTGAACTTCTTCCTATCCTCTTGGGCATGATATTTTTGATATATATATATATATATATATATATATATATATAGTACGGTAGACGTACGTGTGTTAACTAAAATTGGTTTTACTCTGATGTCTTTTGACTTGAGTTTTAAATAATAAGAATCTTGAAGTATTTCAAAAGAGTTATGAATCATTTTTTTGAAAGAAAAGTAATACTTGGTTTTAAAAGCTTAAAGAGTTATACTAGCTTTATGGGAAGTTAGGTATAATGACTTAAGAAAGATAAAAGGAACGGTTTACATATTTGTTTATGAAAGTCTTGTATTGATTTCTGAAAAGTGTAGTAAGATGGTTTGATAAGTAAACATGTTATGATGCTACGTGTGTTAGTGTCTTGTGATGTTGTGTAAGGGGGTTATTCTTGTTGTGCTTACGTTGTTAAACGTTAATCCCGTTGTACTGTTATTATATCACATACCCCCCTGACTTGTTATGATGTCGAGGACTTGCCACCCTCGATGCGAGGAATACCTCATGCGGTCTGTGTGACCATGCGGAGCTGCGGGAGTTCCAGGATGATCACTCCGGGTGTGTTACCCGATGCGAGGTATACCTGCGTGGTGCAATGTGACTATGATGCGAGGAATACCTCATGCGGTCTGTGTGACTATGCGGACTGCGGGAGTCCAGGAGGATGCCGCGGGTTAGCTACCCCCGATGCGAGGAATACCTCATGCGGGTCTGTGTGTGACCTATGCGGACTGCGGGAGTTCCAGGATTAGGCTCGCATAATGATACTATGGGCGATTGGCCTTGCTTCGATCATTAGCGGCCTAGAAAAGACCAGTTACGTTATATCTATTTTGCTCTTGTTTATCTTTGTGGCACTATGCGATTAAATTGGTTGTTAAATGCGTATTTGTAATTGGTTTTAAAATATTATGATTTGATTTGATTTTCTGATTTCACATACTTGGTACTGTTATCGACCTCCTTCGGGGCCTGCGTTCATGCCGCAGTAGAGTACACGATCGCCGATCCTCGCTCATAGGATCACGATTCGGCGTTTTGGGAAGCTCCGTTTCTCCGAGGCTTATCTTTCGTATAGTCCACTGCCGTTGTAGGTACTTACATTCGGGGTATGGCGAGCCTGTCCGTCGTTGTTGTTATAACATTCGTAGAGTGCGTAATCTTGTTGTGGCGAGTTTGTAAAAGGGATGTAACTGTTCGGGTTCAAGTTTTATTTATATATTCAGAAAGGTAACCGTTTTGGTTAGCCTGTATTCTTATTTCATTATTGTATATCTTGTTCTTGTGTATGTTTTTATTTCCGCTGATTTTCTCTGATGTTGTATCACTAGGGTGCCCGGGGTAAGGCACCAGTCACGGGCCCGGGGTCGGGTCGTGACAACTTGTTACTCTCATTGTTAGTAAGACACAGTGTACTGTATTTTGATTTTCTTCCATGACTCCAGCTTATTTTAGACTTATGATATTAATACAGTATTTTCCAGTTTTACATACTTGGTACATATTGTGTACTGACCCCCTTCCTCGAGGGCTGCGTTCATGCCGCAGGTAAGGGTAAGCAGGTGGTGGATCCTCATTCTTAGGATCTTGCTCAGGTGTCAGGAGCTCCATTTCTCCGGAGGCTCGACTTTTACTGCTTCTCCTGTTGTAGATATTTGTACATTCAGGGGCATGACGGGGCCCTGTCCCGTCATAGTGTTTACTCATTCCTAGAGGCCTGTAGTCCTGTTATAGCTTAGGTTGTTAAGGATGTAACTGTTCAGCTTTGTTATATTAGAGGTAGCCATTTTTGGTTAGCCTATTTATTTTCTATATGGGTTCTTGTTGTGAGTTTATTTTCCGCTGGTTTTCTCTGATGCTGCATCACAAGGGTGCCCGGGGTAAGGCACCGGTCACGGGTCCGTGGTCGGGTCGTGACACGGGACATGTTATACCTTATATGACTTTACACCGAGACCCAGAAAGGGCTGGGACATATTATACCTTATATGTCATTAAACCGAGACCCAGAATGGGCCGAGACAAGGTATACCTTACATGACTTATATGACTTTACACCGAGACCCAGAATGGGCCGGGACATGTTATACCTTATATGACTTTACACCGAGACCCAGAATGGGCCGGGACTTGTTATACCTTACATGAATTATATAACTTTACACCGAGACACAATGGGTCGGGACATGTTATACCTTACATGACTTATATGACTTTGCACCGAGACCTAGAAAGGGTCGGGACATGTTATACCTTATATGACTAAACACCGAGTCCCAGAATGGGCCGGGACATGTTATACCTTATACGACCTTACACCGAGTCCCATTATGGGCCGGGATATGTTAGATACAGAGTATGAGGACCGAGTCCCAAGATGGGTCGGGACATGTTATAGGTACGGAGTATGATACGTTATCTATACGTGTATGCACATGATGATTCTATGAGTAGACATCCATGAGGCGAGTACAGTAGTACAGTGGTACAGGGGTACAGTGATACAAGGTACAGTTGACTCTTATTTTATATGACACGGTTGAATCTGGTATTTGATTATTTTACTTGCCCCTGTCATTTCTTGGCCAACCATGATTTTAATACTGTACTTTATTTTCATTCCATACTTAGTACTTGTTGTACTGACCCCCTTCGAGGGGCTGCGTTCATGCCCGCAGGTTTAGGTTCGCAGTTGGGTGATCCGCGTGTGTGGGATCTTGTTCAGCTGTTGAGGTAGCTTCCTTGTTCCGGAGCTTACCCTTGGTACGGTTGGTTTAGACTGTTGTTTATTTCAGGGTACGGTGGGGCCTTGTCCCGTCATAGTTGTTGTCAAAACTCTTAGAGGTCTGTATTCATATGTGGGTTGGACTGACGTGAGTTGTATTTATATTGTTGTACAGTTGTAGTCCCATTCGAGTGTTATATATTATGGCAGCCTTGCTGGCTTTGCCTTTGTTTAAACAAAAAAAGTGTTATTTAGCTTCTGCAGGTTACTTGTGTTGTATGAATAGAAGGGTGCCCAGGTAGGGCACCAGTCGCGGGCCTGGGGTTCGGATCGTGACAATTATTTAACACACACCGCAATCATAGCAGACGGTCTTCGTACGCTGAGACTGTTCCTAAAATATTTAAAAAGGACCGAGGGAAGACTCTTTGTAAAGATGTATGTAATTTGATACCTGGAGGGGACATGGCAGATGCGTGCTTGTCCACGAGCTACCTTTTCGCAAACAAAGTGAATGTTCATCTCGATATGTTTAGTGACCTGGTGCTGAACCGGATTACCAGAAAGGTAGATGACACTAACATTATCACAATAAATCAAGGTAGCCTTCTGAATAGGACAATGAAACTCTAAAAGTAAATTACGTAACCAACACGATTTAGAGACTACATTCCCGACCCCTCGATACTCGGCCTCTTCACTGGAGCAGGACAAAGTCTACTGGCGTTTCGCAGACCATGAGACCATGTTATTACTAAGAAATATACAATAGTCAGACATAGAGTGTCTGGTGTCCGGACAACCTCCCCAATAAGGATATGTATACGAGATAAGTGTAGACGTCGATGAGGGATATAAATGTAAGTCAAAGTCAAGTGTCCCTTGGATATACCGAATAATACGTTTGAGCGCATTCATGTGCTCAACCCTGGGATCGTGCATAAATAAACACACATGCTTACATCATACGTAATATCTAGTCTCATGAAAGTAAGATACTAAAGAGCCCCTACAAGACTGTGATAGCGGGTTAGATCCTCATACGGTGAGCCAGTCACAACACCCAACTTGGGTTTAGTATCAACTAGAGTGGAAGTGGACTTATAGGATGACATCCTAGCCCTCTCAATGATCTCAGCTGCATACTTCCTCTGGGATAAGAACAACCCACCTGCATGACGAGAGACAACAATCCTTAAAAAAAACTCAAGGCCCCCAAGTCTTTCACAGCAAACTCAGAACTGAGCATTGTCATGATAGACTGACGTAATACATCAGAAGAGGCAGCCAAGATAATATCATCAACATATAAGAGTATATAAGCAAGGAAGATCCACAATGATATATGAACAATGAATTATCAAACCTGCTGTGAGAGAACCCAATAGTCAAAACACAGTATGCAAACCACTTATACCAAGCCCGTGGAGACTGGGTAAGCCCATACAAAGACTTTTTCAACAAACAGACATGATGAGGATATTTGGGATCCCTAAAGCCCAAGGGCTGATGCATATAAACTGTCTCATTGAGAACACCATGTAAGAAAACATTCTTCATATCTAACTGATAAATGGGCCATACTTTCTAAAGAGCTAAGCTGAGCATAGTGCTAATGGTAGTCGGCTTAACCACCAGACTAAACGTCTCACCACAATCCATACCAACCTGCTGAGTCTTACCATCACCTACAAGACGAGCATTATGCATATCAAAAGAACCGTCAAGACTTTCTTTATGAGTAAAAATCCACATAGACCAAACAATATTAACACCAGATGGACGGGGTGTCACGACCCGACCCCGGGGCCGCGATCGTGTCCTACACAGGCACCCGTTCTGTATACATCGAGAATAGCAATGAACATATATGAAACTTATAAATAAATCAACAAAGATAAAATCTACAGGTTAGCCGATAAGGCTACCGCCCTGGATAGTACATACATAAACGAAGCAGTTGCCTCGTTTTCTTTACAAACTGACCCACAATATGTGACTACAAACATCTAAGAGTTTTTAACATAACAACTGTGGTGGGACAGGGCCCCACCATACCCCTGAATATACATGAATCTACAACCTCAGGGGAAACCGTACCAAGAGATAAGCCTCCGGAGCAAATGGAGCTTTTTCCCAAAACTGAACCGAGATCCTAAGAACAAGGATCACCAACCTGTGCACCTAATATCTGCGGGCATGAACGCAGCCCGAGAAGTCGATAACAGTACCGAATATGGAATGTAAATAAAAATCTGATGTGATCATAACTGTACAAAAGAATGACAGGGCAAGTATAAAAGAAGTACATACCAGATCCTGCCGTGTCATTATCACTTATGAACTTAATCGTACCTTATTATCTTTTCCCATTTAATAAAAGTTATAGTCACTTTATTACGTACATGTTTGGGAAAAATCGTCAAGTTCATTACCATATAACTTACTTATCTTTCATAACATAATCCGGCCCTTTATGGAGGGACGCATATACTACCCGGCCCAATCTGGGACGCGATCAAGTCACACAAATATCAAAGCGTGCCCGTGGAATCCCCCATCACTGCCGACAGTCATAAGTGTAACATATAACCATGTGATGCGCCCGTGGCATCCCACCTCACTGTCGGCGTACACATACACAATACATATATATATCTCCTGCCCGTGGAATCCCACATCACTGCCGACAGTCATAAGTGTAACATATAACCATGTGACGCGCCCGTGGCATCCCACCTCACTGTCGGCGTACACATATACAACACACATATATATATATACAGTCATAAGTGTAACATATAACCATGTGACGCGCCCGTGGCATCCCACCTCACTGTCGGCGTACACATATACAACACATATATATATATATATATATATATATATATATAACTTGGCCGCAGGCCCCAGAATCCCTCATCGTATAAGCATGGCCATAACGAGCCCTCGACAGCCCGCATCGTAGGTGCAGTCTTCGTGGGAGCTAGCCCATGGAGTAATAATATAACATGCCCCCGGAATCCCTCAACGTGGGTACATGTCTTCATGGGGAGCTAGCCCATGGAGTAATAATCGTACATAGCATGGTCGCATGCCCCGAAATCCCTCATCGTATAAGCATGGCCATGGGTAATAGAACAAATCCGGGAATCTAACCCGCCTCTTGGTCACATGCCCCGGAATCCCACATCGTATAAGCATGTCCAAGGATCACTCATAATGGAAGCATACCCGTGGAATCCCACATCATCGCCGACGCCCAAGTAAACTTGCAACAAGACAGCCGACCCTCCAACTGAGAGTCACGACCACGTAAACATATAATACTTGCACTCAAAGCTATCACAAGCAAACACATGCAAGTTCATTAAACCTTTATACTTCCATTTTTATAAACTCATGGCACTTCCGTTTCACACATAAAAAACCGGGAATTTAACCCCAAGTACTACACACCTCTACTCCTTTAGAAAGACTCTTTTTCAAATAAAACTTCCAAGATACTAACAACCGTAGTATCAAGTCATATCTACCTTCAAGACAAGTCACAATACCTTTTCAGAAATACATTTACCGGCTTCTAAATCAATTGACCCTTACTTTAAAGCTTTAAGAAGTGATACCTTTAAATCAAATTGCCCTTCCTTAAATCAAGTTATTTCTTTGCTTACCTTATTAGAGAAAACCATTCTCTTAACCTTCCATAAAGCCGTTATAACCAACTTCCCATAAAGCCGTTATAACCCTTTATGGTTTTAGACAAACTCATCCCTTTTATAACCAAGAGACTTATACTTTTTAAAACCAAGTATTAAAATACTTTCAAATCAATTCTCTTAACCTTTTTTTTAAAATACAATTAGTCTCTTAACTTTTAAGAAAACAAGTTTCTTAACTTTAGAAATCAAGTCTTTCCAAATCGAGTATTCTATACTTGTAAATCAATTCCTTTCTTCCTTTAAGAATCAAGTCTCCTAACTTGAAAAATAAAGTATCTTAACTTTAAAAAATTTGAGATCCATAGCCTTAAAACTTCATACGTAAATTCTTATAAGTTAAGTAACATATACTTTGGTGCGTTGTGAATAAGTTATACTTATTTATAGCGATCTTATTCAAGTAGTCATGATCTAGAAAATGTAATACAATTTTGTCTTATCTTAGCTTCTATGCAGATGGAGGATTCTACTCATTTTAACATAATTGATTGTCATTACATTTTCCTTTATTAACGCTGCAATGGCTTGCTCGATACTTATTCTCATTCGTTCCATAAATTAGCCAAGTCAACTTGGCTCCAAAGTACCTCCTAACGACTCTTACCAACATCCCCCATAAGACTCGGTAAGGACTTAGGATAACCTTGACATAAACTTTACATATAGTAAATCACACACATACCTCTTAACTTCTACGAGTAGAAGAAACATGAAATAATACCACATGTATATTCTATACATAGAATCATGCCAAAGGAAGGAAGAGGTTCACATACCTCGCGACGATTATCGACAAGTAGCAAAATGCTCCAAAGTACTTCAACCTTGATAGCTATTCCATCCTTCAAGTAGGATACGCTATACTTAGTACTTCAACCTATAATGGCCACAATACGTCCATTAACCTCTTACTTCAAACGTAGAATATTCTAAGTGCTAAGTCACTAAATTCTACGGAAAATCGGACAGCACTTCCTTTGTTTCTACTTACTTTGCCACCTTTTTCAAGGCCGAATACAATAACCAAACACGCCACATTTAAGGCCCAATCAATGCAATCAACAATAGGGGATTACACGCCTACTAGACGTGTAAAATTCCGCCCCACAAACGACATCAAACTAATACAATTACTAGGCCAAATCGGCACACTTGAGGTAATATAACATCAATTCTTATCCAATTTCCATTTCAATCCAAATTGTTAGCATAACATGATATCAAGTCGCAATCGATTATACTACTATAATCTTCAAGTAAGTAACATGCGACGATTCTAGTAAACGACCAAATTGTAATCCAACTTCACATGGCTTACATTACATTTCAGATTTTTAAGGCTACAAGCAATCCATAATACTTATAAACTTCAACACATATACTTCATGCTAGCAACATATAAAGCTAACAACAATATAAATAATCTTATAACACTTTTAAGAAACAAGGTTATACCTCAACGAATCTTAATCCAACTCCAAATCTGAAGTCACTCCTTAGCAACTTAGAGCCTCTTCAAGACACTTCAATCCGCTAGTTGAGACCCTTAGAACAACACCAACAAATTTCCTTCAAACTTCCAAACCAAAACCTAGAGAAATCAACTAGGTTTTCACCTTGCGACTAATACGAAAACTATCTTTTTTCGAGATTTTTCTATTGAGATACACTTACAATACACTCAAGAACCTTGGTTTAAAGTGTGGAGCTTAATGGACAAGAAACAAAAATTTTTCCTTTTTGATCTAAGTGAACCCGAGAGCTAGAAGAATGAGCTCTTCAATTTCTTGAAAATTTTCAAAGTGTTGGACTCACTCTTGCTACTAGTAGTATTAAATAGCACATTGGAGGGTCAAGATGCAACCAAATGGGTGGTTTGGATGAGCTCTTATTAAATATCAAGCCTTGTGGGTCCTTTGACATAGTCAAGAATCTCAAGCTCACTACTTGCAAGACTTAGTCATCCTAAGACTATGGTCAATGACCATTTTGGCCATGACATTTCGTCCAAGGCAACAATAAGGGGGGTGACACGTGTCGCCCTCCCATTCGTCACAATAATACGTTTTTCGACAATTCCATAATTCCGATAAATTTTTACAAGTCTCAAATCTTAACACTTGTGAGTTCTTACGTACGTTATTAAAGCATGTCCTGCAAATACGGGGTGTAACATTATTCCCCCCTTAGAAACATTCATCCCCGAATGTTCTTTCGGAGTCAAACTTATAATTAGCGACATAGTTTCCTTTCACAACCCCGACATACCAACAATGCCACACATGACCCTAATACCTCGCACACGCATATCTGTCCATCATAAGCCCAAAAGAGATTATCTTTCGTACTTCCAACTCCTTCTAACATATACATAGTCTCAATATAATATGTTCATGACACTTAAACATACCACAACTTTATCATGCATACAAGTTTCTAAAGGGCCAAAGACATACCTGAAATCATACAGACGGTTCAAAGGACCGCTAAAACTGGGAACTTCCACCACGGCCTCTGTCACGGCCTGCCGGTGCATAAACATCCTGCCTAGCTATGGAAGGCGAAGAACCATGAATCGATCCGATGGCTGCGCTATCCCACCATGCCACCTCCGGTGGACGATCTCTCACAAATGACCGCTGGCGCAAGCATAACAAGTCGCCAGTAGTACGACACTCCCCAAAATGGAATCTACTACAGTGACCACACCGGGGCAAAGGTGGCTTCCCCTGGCTACTATTCTCGGACATCTGTGAACTCAGCCCTCGAGCCACGACCGCCCCGAATATTCCCGGTGACCAAACCTCCGGCCAGAAGACCGGGAAGGAGCACTCTGTGTCAGCTGAAATGTGGACCTACTCTGTTGCTGAGGCTGTCCGCCTCGCGAATTGCCCTGGAACCCTGCTGTCCTGGCCCTCTTGGGCTGGCCTGAGTCTAGCTGACCCTCTCTCTCTCTGTCCTCTATCCCCTGCGCATAAGCTTGCATCCTGGCAATATCCATACCGGGCTGAAGGGCCACTCCCAGGCATGCAGTAATCATATAATGGTCTAGCCTCATCACATAGCGGTGAACTCTGTCCGCCATATCAGCCAAAATAGTGTGTGCATACCTGGCCAACGAGTCAAACTCCAGGTTGTATTCCCTGATGGTCCTCCCATTCTTCCTCAATGACAAGAACCTATCAACACGGGCCCTCCTCATTTCAGGAGGCAAAAAGTGATCAAGAAAGGCCTACGTGAACTCATCCCAAACTCTTTGGGCGCACCCACCTCTCGACAGCTCCCAAGACTCAAACCAGTTCAACGCAATATCGCGTAACCGGTAAGAAGCTAACACAACTGACTCTGTCTCCGAGGCCCTGAGCACCTGCATAGTCCGCTGTAGCTGCCGAACGAACTCTTGAGGATCATCCTCAGATCTCGAACCATAAAACTCGGGTGTACTACAACTCAGAAAATCCCGAATCCTCAAATTGTCGGCTCTAGGGTTAGCTACCTGCTCCTGTCGGCGCTGCCCTACCACTATGCTAGTCAATAGCCTGATCTGCTCTCTATAATCTCTAAACTCTGCCCCTGACTGCGGAACTGGAGGCTCGAGTACCGGAACCTTTGGAGCTACTGCCGCTCTCAGCTCCTCTAATACCGCCGACGTGGCTGAGCTCGCCGATCCGCCTACTACCTCAGGCATAGTCTGTGCCCGAGTCCTGATAACCCTCTACGTACCACTAGCAGCTCCTGCTGCTGCCTTGCCCTTCTGGGCCCTGGTCGCCTTCCGTGGAGGCATAACTGTTACATAAGAAGGGGTCAGAGAGGATTCAACCTACTAGGACAACTCTACTGCACGATCTCAAAGAGAGAAGAACGGAAACCAATCCTAAATGTCTTGCAGCCTCCTGATTATAGATGTGGTGCACAACACACCGATAATCAAGACTCTACTAGACACGGTCTGTAGACACTTTCCGAGGACTAACTGCTCTGATACCACTTTGTCACGACCCGACCCCGGGGCCGCGACTGGTGCCCTACCTGGGCACCCCATTCAGGTATACATCAGAGAATAGCAGCGGAACATACATGAAACTTATAAATAAATCAACAAAGATAAAATCTACAAGTTAGCCGATAAGGCTACCGCCCTGGATAGTACATACATAAACGAAGCAGTTGCCTCCTTTTCTTTACAAACTGACCCACAATATGTGACTACAGACCTTTAAGAGTTTTTAACATAACAACTGTGGCGGGAAAGGGCCCCGTCATACCCCTGAATATACATGAATCTACAACCTCAGGGGAAACCGTACCAAGAGATAAGCCTCCGGAGCAAATGGAGCTTTTTCCCAAAACTGAACCGAGATCCTAAGAACAAGGATCACCAACTCAGGCACCTAATACTGCGGGCATGACGCAGCCCGAAGAAGTCGATTACAACAGTGCAGAATATGGAGAAATAAAGTATAGTAAATGGATCATAATCATACAAAAGAATGACAGGGCAAGTATAAAAGAAGTACATACCAGATCCTGCCGTGTCATTATCACTTATGAACTTAATCGTACCTTATTATCTTTTCCCATTTAATAAAAGTTATAGTCACTTTCTTACGTACATGTTTGGGAAAAATCGTCAAGTTCATTACCATATAACTTACTTATCTTTCATAACATAATCCGGCCCTTTATGGAGGGACGCATATACTACCCCGCCCAATCTGGGACACGATCAAGTCACACAAATATCAAAGCGTTCCCGTGGAATCCCCCATCACTGCCGACAGTCATAAGTGTAACATATAACCATGTGACGCGCCCGTGGCATCCCACCTCACTGTCGGCGTACACATACACAATACATATATATATATCTCGCGCGTGGAATCCACATCACAAACGATCATAAGTGTAACATATAACCATGTGACGCGCCCGTGGCATCCCACCTCACTGTCGACGTACACATATACAACACATATATATATATATATATATATAACCTGGCCGCATGCCCCGGAATTGTTATACCCCGTATTTCCAGAGTATGTACGTGAGGACGTACGTAGAAAAGTTTGAGCCTTAAAAGGCAAGGGCCGAAAATTTTGTTCACAACTACCGAAAGGAATCGTTTTTCGATGAAACGTTTTACAAACTTTGCGAATGGAAAATTCCGCTATGTCATTTATATTTTTTGCGGATTTTTCCGAGAGATGAAACATTTTGGACCAACGGGAGGGTGACATGTGTCACCCTCATATTGGACGTCAATTGGGGCAGCAAGTGGACGATTTGGAGGTCTTGGTTAGGTAGGATATTTTGTGTAGTAGATGGATAAGGACACTTGGATAAATCCTCACCCTACACTTGCATAACACTTGGATTGATCTTGGCCATTGGTTGGCCTATAAATACCCCCTTAGTTGATGAACTTCTTCATCCAAAAATTGTTCTAAGTCTTGAAAGCCCTCTTCCCCCCCCCTTTTGAGTTGAGTTCTCGTCCTAGCCTCCCCCTCCCCCCTTTTCGTGAGGCCCTTAGCCGAGGGATACACCCCCCATCCTAGTGGTGCAAAGCCGAGAGTACCCCCCCTACCTTAAGTTGTTTTCGTAAAATACACCCCCCTCTTGGTAGAAATACTCTCCAAGTATTGTTACTATACCAAAATACCTTGGCCCAAATACCTTGTAGTATTCCAAGGTTACACTTATACGAAAAGCCCAGAAATACTATTATACTTCCCTTCAGTCACAAAAACGAAACCCTAAGGAAAAATCTCCATAGTTGGTTGGAGTATTAAGAAGAAGTTGCGTAGAACTTCTAAGGGTTGTTTGGAGCGGGTTGGAGCACCCGGAGTAGGAGCTAAACGTTGCTCAGGATCGACATTTAACTTGGATAATTTTGGGCTTACCGAGGTAAATAATCCTATCCTTCTATTGTAATTGGAAATAACATACTGTAGTTATATAGAAATGAATGTAAGATTCATAGAAGAGATTGAACTGTAATAGAAGGATATTACAGAATAGACTTGAACTGAAATCACATCAGAAGAATATTCTACAAGAGTAGTCTAGGCATTGATAGACTTGTATAACCCTTATAGGTTGATTGATCTGCGAGTAGCATGTACTACTTGAAAGGTGGACGAGGCTAGACGGGTTATAGCGTGGGCGTTTTGCTAATAGTCGATAATCGTCGCGAGGTATGTGATCCTTCCTATCCTCTTGAGCATGATATTTTAAAAGAATATATATAGTACGGTGAGCGTCGTGTGTTAACTGAACGTAGTTGTACGGCAATGTCTTTTGACTTAAGCCTGAATAATAAGAATCTGGAAGTATTTTAAAAGGAATATATATATAGTACGGTAGACGTACGTGTGTTAACTGAATGTAGTTTTACGGCAATGTCTTTTGACTTAAGCCTGAAAAAATAAGAATCTTGAAGTATTTCAAAAGAATTAAGAATCCTTTTTGAAAGAAGAATAATACTTGGTTTGAAAGCTTAAGAGTTATACTAGCTTTATGGGAAGTTAGGTATAACGACTTAAGAGAGATAAAAAGAATGGTTTATTGATCTTAAAAGATAAGAGACTTGATCTTAAAAGATAAGAGACTTGACTTAATTGAATTAATATGAATTTTGTTAAAAAGTGTGAAACCTCATTCGTGAGTAATGAGTACTTGGTGTTTAAAAGGAATAATGTTTTACTGATTTCGGAAATCAGAATAAGTATCGAACAAACTACTGCAGCGCTAATAAAGGGAAATGTATTGAATAATTAAGTATTATTAAAACCAGTAGAAACCTCCATCTGCATAGAAGCTAAGATGAGACAAAATGATATTACATTTCCTAGATCATGGCTTCTTAAATAAGATTGATTATGAACAAGAATAACCTACTCACATACAAGGCATATGTATCTCAAAATTGTTTTAAAGGAGAATTATATCATTATGTGATTAAAACTATGAACTACGAAACCTTGCGAAAATGAGAAACTTAAGCATTTGGAATTAGGCAAATTTGAACGTTTGGAAAATAATGTTGTTACTTGATTTACAAAGGGAAGTGTTTTGGTTTACTTAAAAGGATAGTCACTCTATTTTTATACTACGGGTATTGTGTGACTTTTTGAAAGAAACAGATCTTTTAAAAAGAGTTAATGTATGAAGTACTTTGGGGATAAAAACCCGAAATTGTTAACATAAAGTAGAAAGTACCTTGTGTGAATAACTTGATTGTGTTGGTTTGTGATAGCCTTGTAATACTTTCTTGTTAATTTGATAAGTAAACATGTTAGGATGCTACGTGTGTTAGTATCCGTGATGTTTGTGTAAAGGGTTCCCCTTGTTGTGCTTATGTTGTTTAACGATAAGGTTATGTTATTATATCACATACCCTCGACTTGTTATACCGAGGGCTTGCCACCGATGCGGTCTATACGGCCTATGCGGTCTGCGTGACTATGCGGATCTGCGGGAGTTCAGGTTGATCATTCCGGTGTTTTATCCGTCACGGGGATGCCCTATGCGGTCAATGTGACTACGCGGTCTATCGAGACTATGCGGATCGCGGAGTCCAGGAGAATGCAGGGGTTAGCTACCGATCACGAGGAATACCTCATGCGGGTCTATGTGTGACTATGCGGATCGCGGAGTCCGTAGTTAGGCATTCATAATGATACTATGGGCGATTGGCCTTGCTTCGATCATTCGCGCCCTAGGAAAGACCTGTTATAGTTTACCTATTATTGCTCTTGTTTGTGATATGGCACTATGTGCAAATTGAACTAATTGTATTTGCAAATGGTTTTAAATACTTTGATTTCATTTAAAGTACTTTCTGATTTCACATACTTGGTACTGTTATCGACCTCCTTGGCTGCGTTCATGCCGCAGGTAGAGGTACACCAGTCGTTGATCCTCGCTCTTAGGGTCACAATTCAGCGTTTGGGAAGCTCGGTTTCTTCGGAGGCTTATCAGTGGTATAGTCCCCTGTCGTTGTAGGTACTTACATTCAGGGGTATGGCGGGGCCCTGTCCCGCCATTGTTGTTATCCTTCTTAGAGGTCTGTAACACTGTTGTGGGCAGAGTTGTAAAAAGGGATGTAACTGTTCGAGTTGTTATATATATTTATGCCGAAAGGCAAGTTTTCTTAGATGAACTGTTTCATATTTCATATTATGTCATGTCTTGTTTTATATTCCGCTGATTACTCTGATGTATATCTACTTGGGTGCCCGGGTAAGGCACCAGTCACGGGCCCGGGTTCGGGTCGTGACAAAAGTGGTATCAGAGCAGTTAATCCTCGGAAAGTGTCTACAGACCGTATCTAGTAGAGTCTTGATTATCGGTGTGTTGTGCATCACACCAATAATCAGGAGGCTATAGGATATTTAGGATTGGTTTCCATTCTTCTCACTCTGAGATCGTGCCTTAGAGCTGTGTTATAAGTTGGACCCCTCCAACGTATTTCTTTCCCTCACCGTTATGCCTCCGCGTAAGGCAACCCGGGCCCAGAAGGGCAAAGCGGTAGGAGCTGCGAGTAGAGCACAGAGGGTTACGAGGGCACAGGCCCAATCATCACCTGGGGTGGTGCTTCATTCGGGGAGTTCTGCGACATCGCCAGCCCCAGCAGAGTTTAGCACGGCGGCAGCAGTCCCTACTGCGGCCATGACATTTACACCTTCAGTGACCTGTAGCAGAAGTATAGTTTGCAAGGGGACGACCCTGTTACTAGCTAGGGATTTGGCTACCAGAGAGTTTATGATATACCGATTTAACGCGGGCCTTGATGAATATCTAAGAGAGGGTTGTACTAGAGTAGCTCTTCAGTCAGGCTTGAGCATGACCTGTGTACGGTCTTATGCGCAGCAGGCCGAGAGACGTAGGGATCAACGGGTTGACCAAGATCAGCAGAAGAGGGCCAGAACAGCAAGGTCCTTCGGTAACTTTCGAGGCGAACCGCCTCAGCAGCAGATTAGATATGCACCTCCGCCCGATCAGTGGTCCTCCGAGGTTCGGGGCGTTCGAGGTGTGCCGGAGTTGTTCAGAGCTCCAGGGCTTCTGATCCACAGCTATACGTATGTTCTAGCCAGAGTTGATTTTCCTCGGTGTTCACATGTGCGACGTCATCCCGGGGAATGTCGTCTTTTGTTGGTACTTGTTTTACCGGCGGCCGTCAGGGCCATGTGTCGAAAGGATGTCCTAGTAGGAAGGATGCAAGTAGGAGGACTCAGCCTACCAGATCAGTTGCGGATTCAGTGGTTCGGAGAGGAAGGGGTGCTAGCCAGAGGAGGCCACCCCCACCTCGATGTGGCCGTTGTGGTAAGTGTCATCGTGGAGAGTGTCATACTTCTTCGACAGCTTGTTATGCTTGCGCCCAGCAGGGCAGGATTGATTGGAACGGCAGAGGGTAGTGAAGCAGTAGATACAGGTGTATCCTTAACCCTCTAGAGATAACATTGTGTAAATTGTGATTAGTAATCATGGTTAGTTAACTGGGTAAGATTGGGGGATAGAGAAAGTGGGAGCCTTAGAGTTTTATACGTAGAGACCTTAGAAGTAAGGCCATCTCGAGTAAAAGATGTATTTTTATGTGTTTGACCCTTATCGGAGTGCATAGTGCACGTGAGTTATATTTGTATAATAAGTCCCTGAGTAGTGTGGAATGAAAGAGGGTAGTTGAGCTAAGAGGACCACTAGGTTTTTCGTGACTTAAGTGTGGGATTGTTCCGGATCGGGGAGCAAGTGTTTGGCGCGATGGCGGGTCGGGTTGCGGACCGATTGCGGGTCAACCCGTGGCCTGTAATGTGGTGGGGTCAGTTCGAGGTGGTCCCGCCATGTGGTGGGGTCACAAGGGTGTTAGGCCCAAGTTTAGTTAACCATCGTGCGAGTTCGTGGATGCGTTCGACCAGTAGTCGGGCCGATGAGGTCAGCCCCTCTTGTCTTTCAATCAAGATCGTTTTACTCGGCAGAGGGTTATGCGAGATGTTATACCAGGAAGGTTGTAAGGCTGCACGAGGTGCCTACCTTCACCTTATGACAGACAGTGGAGCCCAGGTTACGGCTGTTTCTTTTTCTGGAAGTTTTACCAGGCAGGGTTAGGAACTCAGGTGAGTCTCAGTATCGCATTCGCCCTCGGGCCAGTGTTTGGATTTCAGGGGTAGCTGTGAGGATTGTTGTCTCCTGTTGAGGGAGTGTTTTATAGCTACCATTTCAGTATTCGAATGTCGCTTTATGACGCCTTGTAGGAGCGGAAGTGTAAGTTGTCGTTCGATTGGTTCGATGTTGGCAAGGTTCAGGTAGTTGGTTCATACGTGTTCAGCAGGATGTGGATAGGGTGAAGCTTATCCAGAAGAGGTTATTGGAAGCTCAGAGTCAACAGAAGTTGTGCGGATAATCGGCGACGACGCTTGTAGTTTAGGTTGACGGTGGGTTTTCTTGAAGGTACCACCCTGGAAGGGTGTGACGAGATTCGGAAAACAGAGGAAACTTAGCCCGAGTTACTTTGGGCCTTTTCAGATCTTTTGAAGAAAAAAAAATGGGCTAAGTTTCCTATAGTTAGCATTGTCGTCCGACGTAGGAGGCAGTACGTCCGATCTTTCATGTTGCTATGTTCAGAAGAGTATCGGAGATCCATCCAGAGTGATCCCAGTTAATGATGACCAAGTTGGAGGTAGTAACCCAGAAATTTGGAAACTGAGGCAGTAACAGAAATGTGGTAAGTTATGAGAAAGAGTGCAAATGTACGAGAAAGGTACGACGAGTAAGGGAAGAAGCGAGCATGTGTTAATAACATAGATGTGATCATTTCTTTTGTAAGTGAAGGTGCGAAGGGAGTATATTTTAGCCCTTGGGTGGGAGATTTTGAGGTCGAGGTGATTCCTCGTGGACTTGGATTACGTATATTGCGCGTGTGATATTTTTGTGACAATGGTAACTTGTTATGTTAAGAGGAACTTATCGTTATCTGTCTTGAGAAGGAACATTCGGGACGAATATTTCTAAGGAGGGGAGAATGTTATACCCCGTATTTCCAGAGTATGTACGTGAGGACGTACGTAGAAAAGTTTGAGCCTTAAAGTAGGCAAGGGCCGAAAATTTTGTTCACAACTACCGAAAGGAATCGTTTTTCGACGAAACGTTTTACAAACTTTGCGAAGGGAAAATTCCGGCTATGTCATTTATATTTTTTGCGGATTTTTCCGAGAGATGAAACATTTTTGACCAACGGGAGGGTGACATGTGTCACCCTCATATTGGACGTCAATTGGGGCGGCAAGTGGACGATTTGGAGGTCTTGGTTAGGTAGGATATTTTGTGTAGTAGATGGATAAGGACACTTGGATAAATCCTCACCCTACACTTGCATAACACTTGGCTTGATCTTGGCCATTGGTTGGCCTATAAATACCCCCCTTAGTTGATGAACTTCTTCATCCAAAAATTGTTCTAAGTCTTGAACGCCCTCTTCCCCCTTTTGAGTTGAGTTCTCGCCCTAGCCTCCCTTTCCCCTTTTCGTGGCGCCTTGGCGAGGTACACCCCTCCTAGTGGTGCAAAGCCGAGAGTACCCCCCCTACCTTAAGTTGTTTTCGTAAAATACACCCCCCTCTTGGTAGAAATACTCTCCAAGTATTGTTACTATACCAAAATACCTTGGCCCAAATACCTTGTAGTATTCCACGGTTACACTTATCTGAAAAGCCTGAAATACTATTATACTTCCTTCACTACAAAAACGAAACCCTAAGGAAAAATCTCCATAGTTGGTTGGAGTATTAAGAAGAAGTTGCGTAGAACTTCTAAGGGTTGTTTGGAGCGGGTTGGAGCACCCGGAGTAGGAGCTAAACGTTGCTCAGGATCGACATTTAACTTGGATAATTTTGGGCTTACCGAGGTAAATAATCCTATCCTTCTATTGTAATTGGAAATTACATACTGTAGTTATATAGAAATGAATGTAAGATTCATAGAAGAGATTGAACTGTAATAGAAGGATATTACAGAATAGACTTGAACTGAAATCACATCAGAAGAATATTCTACAAGAGTAGTCTAGGCATTGATAGACTTGTATAACCCTTATAGGTTGATTGATCTGCGAGTAGCATGTACTACTTGAAAGGTGGACGAGGCTAGACGGGTTATAGCCGTGGAGCGTTTTGCTAATAGTCGATAATCGTCGCGAGGTATGTGATCCTTCCTATCCTCTTGAGCATGATATTTTAAAAGAATATATATAGTACGGTAGACGTACGTGTGTTAACTGAACGTAGTTGTACGGCAATGTCTTTTGACTTAAGCCTGAATAATAAGAATCTGGAAGTATTTTAAAAGGAATATATATATAGTACGGTAGACGTACGTGTGTTAACTGAATGTAGTTTTACGGCAATGTCTTTTGACTTAAGCCTGAATAAATAAGAATCTTGAAGTATTTCAAAAGAATTAAGAATCCTTTTTTAAAGAAGAATAATACTTGGTTTGAAAGCTTAAGAGTTATACTAGCTTTATGGGAAGTTAGGTATAACGACTTAAGAGAGATAAAAAGAATGGTTTATTGATCTTAAAAGATAAGAGACTTGATCTTAAAAGATAAGAGACTTGATCTTAAAAGATAAGAGACTTGACTTAATTGAATTAATATGAATTTTGTTAAAAAGTGTGAAACCTCATTCGTGAGTAATGAGTACTTGGTGTTTAAAAGGAATAATGTTTTACTGATTTCGGAAATCAGAATAAGTATCGAACAAACCACTGCAGCGCTAATAAAGGGAAATGTATTGAATAATTAAGTATTATTAAAACCAGAAGAAACCTCCATCTGCATAGAAGCTAAGATGAGACAAAATGATATTACATTTCCTAGATCATGGCTGCTTAAATAAGATTGATTATGAACAAGAATAACCTACTCACATACAAGGCATATGTATCTCAAAATTGTTTTAAAGGAGAATTATATCATTATGTGATTAAAACTATGAACTACGAAACCTTGCGAAAATGAGAAACTTAAGCATTTGGAATTAGGCAAACTTGAACGTTTGGAAAATAATGTTGTTACTTGATTTACAAAGGGAAGTGTTTTGGTTTACTTAAAAGGATAGTCACTCTATTTTTATACTACAGGTATTTTGTGACTTTTTGAAAGAAACGGATCTTTTAAAAAGAGTTAATGTATGAAGTACTTTGGTGATAAAAACCCGAAATTGTTAACATAAAGTAGAAAGTACCTTGTGTGAATAACTTGATTGTGTTGGTTTGTGATAGCCTTGTAATACTTTCTTGTTAATTTGATAAGTAAACATGTTAGGATGCTACGTGTGTTAGTATCTGGTGATGTTTGTGTAAAGGGGTTCCCTTTGTTGTGCTTATGTTGTTTAACGATAAGTTGTTATGTTATTATATCACATACCCCCTTGACTTGTTATACCGAGGGCTTGCCACCGCCGATGCGGTCTATACGGCCTATGCGGTCTGCGTGACTATGCGCGAGTCGCGGAGTTCCAGGTTGATCATTCCGGTGTTTTATCCCGACGGGGATGCCCTATGCGGTGCAATGACTATGCGGTCTATTGAGACTATGCGGACCGCGGAGTCCGGGAGGTGCAGGGTTAGCTACCCCCGATGCGAGGAATACCTCATGCGGGTCTATGTGTGACCTATGCGGACTGCGGGAGTCCAGGGTTAGGCATGCATAATGATACTATGGGCGATTGGCCTTGCTTCGATCATTCGCGGCCTAGGAAAGACCTGTTACAGTTTACCTATTATTGCTCTTGTTTTTTATATGGCACTATGTGCAAATTGAACTAATTGTATTTGCAAATGGTTTTAAATACTTTGATTTCATTTAAAGTACTTTACAGTTTCACATACTTGGTACCTGTTGTACTGACCTCCTTCGGGGGGCTGCGTTCATGCCGCAGGTAGAGGTACACCAGTCGTTGATCCTCGCTCTTAGGGTCACAGTTCAGCGTTTGGGAAGCTCCGTTTCTTCGGAGGCTTATCAGTGGTATAGTCCCCTGTCGTTGTAGGTACTTACATTCAGGGGTATGGCGGGGCCCTGTCCCGCCATTGTTGTTATCCTTCTTAGAGGTGCAGAACACTTTGTTGTGGCGAGTTGTAAAAAGGGATGTAACTGTTCTAGTTGTTATATATATTTATGCCGAAAGGCAAGTTTTCTCAGATGAACTGTTTCATATTTCATATTATGTCATGTCTTGTTTTATATTCCGCTGATTACTCTGATGTATGTCTACTTGGGTGCCCGGGTAAGGCACCAGTCATGAGCCCGGGTTCGGTTCGTGACAGGAATCCCTCATCGTATAAGCATGGCCATAACGTGCCCTCGGCATCCCTCATCGTAGGTGCAGGTCTTCATGGGGAGCTAGCCCATGGAGTAATAATATAACATGCCCCCGGAATCCCTCATCGTGGGTACATGTCTTCATGGGGAGCTAGCCCATGGAGTAATAATCGTACATAGCATGGTCGCATGCCCTAATCCTCATCGTATAAGCATGGCCATGGGTAATAGAACAAATCCGGGAATCTAACCCGTCTCCTGGTCACATGCCCCGGAATCCCACATCGTATAAGCATGTCCAAGGATCACTCATAATGGAAGCATACCCGTGGAATCCCACATTACTGTCGGTACGTCCAAGTAAACTTGCAACAAGACAAATTCTCCAACTGAGAGTCACGACCACGTAAACATATAATACTTGCACTCAAAGCTATCACAAGCAAACACAGGCAAGTTCATTAAACCTTTATACTTCCATTTTCTAGGTCGCTAATTATCGAAGCAAGGCCAATCGCCCATAGTATCATTATGCGAGCCTATTCCTGGACTCCCGCAGTCCGCATAGACCACCTAGGTCCGCATGAGGTATTCCTTGCATCGGGGGCAGCTAACCCGCGGCATCAACTCGACTCCGCATCGCATAGTCACACAGACCGCATAGGCCATATAGACCGCGTCGGATAACACACCCGGATTGATCATCCCGAACTCCGCAGACTCGCATAGGTCACACGCACCGCATAAGGTATTCCTCGCATCGGGGGCGGCTAACCCTCGGAATTTCAAGTCAGAGGTGTAAGTGATATAATATCAGCACAACTGCTTATCGTTAAACAACATAAGCGCAACAAGGGAACCCCCTTTACACAAACGTTACAAGATATTAACACACGTAGCATCATAATATGTCTACTTATCAAACCATCTTACTACACTTCCCATAAATCAATACAAGGCTTTCATAAACACATAAGTAAACCGTTCTTTTTATCTTTCTTAAGTCGTTATACCTAACTTCCCATAAAGCTAGTATAACTCTTAAGTTTTTTGTTTAAAAACCAAGTATTACTCTTCTTTCAAAAATGATTCATAATTCTTTTGAAATACTTCAAGATTCTTATTATTTAGACTCAAGTCAAAAGTCATCAAGTAAAACCATGTTCAGTTAACACACGTACGTCTACCGTACTATATATATATTTTAAAATATCATGCTCAAGAGGATAGGAAGAATCACATACCTCCTACAAATCCACCTGCCAAGTCGAATATGTCGCGCGCAAAGTATCAACCTATAATAGTCAAATACGTCTATCAACGTCTAGACTACACTGTAGAATATTCTAAGCAGAGGGTTCTCTATTCTACGAAAAATTGGGCAGCACTTCCCTGCCCGTCAAACTATACAGTCCTATGTAAGTACAGTTCAATTCTCTTCTTTTATACCATCCTTCTATATATTTTATACTCATTTCTATACTACTACAGTATGTAATCTCCAATTATAATAGAAGGACAAGATATTTACCTCGGTAAGCCCAAAATTATCCAAGTTTAAATGTCGATCTTGAACAACGTTTAGCTCTTAATTTGCACGCTCCGATAGCTCCAAGAAACCCTTAGAAGTTTCTAAACAACTTCTACTTAATACTTCAACCAACTATGAAGATTTCCCCAGGGTTTCGTTTGTGACTAATGGATATAAAGTAGTATTTCCGGGCTTTTAGTCTAGAGGTAACTTAGGAAAACTACAAGGGATTTAGGCTAAGGTATTTTGGAATAGTAACTATACTTGGAGAATATTTTCTACCAAGGGGGGGGTGTGTTTCGGCGAGAACACAAGGAATGGGAGGGGAAGAGCTTGGACGAAAGCTCACAAAGGGAGAAGGGAGTTTTTGAGACTTGAAAAATATTTTTGTGGATGAAGAAGTCTTGCACTAAAGGGGGTATTTATAGGACTTTCAATGGCCAAGATCCAAGCATGTGGATGGTGTAGATTTGGACATGTGCAACCTTATCTATCTACTCCACAAATATCTAGCAAAACATTGACCAAATGTTTAAGGCCTTTAACATGGCAAAAACGTGCCAAGAATTCGTCCACAATGTCGTCCACTTGAGGGTGACACATGTCGCCCTCTCGTTGGTCCAAAATATTTCATCTCTCGGAAAAATCCAAAATAAATAAATTCTTGAAAACGTAAAATTCCCTTACAAGGTTCGGAAAATTTTCCGTCGGAAAAACAATTCTTTTCGTAGGAAGCTCACAATTTTTGTCCCTAACATAATTCGGGCTTACACAATTGTACGTACGTCCTCACATACATACTCTGGAAATACGGGATATAACATCCTCCCCTCTTAGAAACATTCGTCCCGAATGTTTCTTCCCAAGACAGATAACGATAAAGTTCCTCATAACTTAAACAGTTTGCAAATGCCACACATGGCCACAATACAACACTTAAGTACATATGCCAAAGAAAATTTACAAGTAGGAAAGTGAGTTACCTGGAGGTGTGGGGAATAAGTGAGGATACTTCTGCCTCATGTCCTCCTCTGCTTCCCACGTCATCTCCTCTCTGTGCTCGTTCCGCCATAAGACCTTGACGGAAACCACATCCTTCGTCCGCAGACGCCTAACCTGACGATCAAGTATCGCCATGGGAATCTCCTCATACGATAACCCCTCGGTCTCCTGGACATCGTCAATCGGGTGCACTCTAGATGGATCCCCGATACATCTCCTCAGCATAGAAACATGGAAAACCGGATGCACTGCCTCCAGATCGGACGGCAGATCCAACTCGTAGGCAACCTTGCCTACCCTGCGGACAATCTGATAAGGCCCAATGTACCTTGGGCTGAGCTTCCCTTTCCTGCCAAATCTCATCACACCCTTCATGGGTGACACCTTCAGGAAAACCCAATCATCAACCTCAAACTCCAGATGCCGACGACGATGATCTGCATACGACTTGCCGACTCGAGTGTCGATAAGCGCTCTGGATAAGCTTCACCTTATCCATCGCTGTGTATCAAGTCTGGTCCCACTAATTGCACTCGCCCACATCAAACCAGCCTATCGCGATCTGCACTTCCTCCCATACAAGGCCTCATAAGGCGTCATCCGAATCGGAGTGGTAGCTATTATTATACGCAAACTCAACTAGAGGAAAATGATCCTCCAGGTACCACAAGTCAATAACAAGCTCGTAGCATATCCTCGAGTGTCTTGATAGTACGCTCGCTTTGTCGTCCGTCCCGAGGGTGGAATGCGATCGAGGCTCACTGCGTCCCTAATCCCTTTCGGAAAGACCAGTTAGCGTAACTGGCTCGCCGATCGGATATGATATAAATAGGGACCATCTGATCTCACGATCTCTGATGTAAAGTCCGGCATAATCATTGGCGAAAAAGTCGTCCCCGGAAGAAAGTGGGCTGATTTTCACACCGTCGACGATAACCCAAATAGAATCATGTTTCCTGAGTGCGAGGTAACCCGTGATAAAGTCCATGTTGATCACCTCCCACTTCCGTGTCGGGATCTCTATCGCTGCAACAACCCACTGTGTCTCGTGCTCTACCTTCACCGACAACACGGAATCGAAAGCAACAAACTCGCGACGTCCTCTTCGTGCCATCCCACCAATACACGATCGAGGTCGTGGTACATCTTTGTCGACCGGATGGATAGAGTAACGCCGCGCTGTGTGCTTCCCTAGAACTCTTTGCCAAGTCCGGAATATCCGAACACACAACCTGCCCTCAAACCTTAGCACCCCATCAGGTGCTACCTCAAAAGAACCCTTCCCCTCACAAAGATCTGTATCACGATACCGTGTCAAAACCGGATCCTCAAACTGTTGCCTCTTCACCTCCTCGACGATGGAAGACTCGGCAACCTCTCGAACTTGAACCCCACTACTATCAGAATCAATCAATCGGACTCCAAGACTCGCTAGCTGATGCAACTCGCGGACCATGCCCCTCCTCTCTGGCTGCACATCTGATAGACTCCCCATCGACCTACGACTAAGGGCATCTGCCACAACATTGGCCTTCCCTGGGTGGTACAGGATATCGACATCATAATCCTTGAGTAACTCTAACCACCGTCTCTGTCGTAAGTTCAGCTCCCTCTGGCTGAAGATATATTGGAGGCTCTTGTGGTCTGTGTAAATATCCATGTGAACTCCATACAAATAGTGCCTCCAGATCTTCAAGGCGTGAATCACCGCTGCCAACTCCAAATCATGGGTGGGGTAGTTCCTCTCATGCTTCTTAAGCTGTCGGGATGCGTACGCTATAACCTTACCCTGCTGCATCAACACACATCCAAGCCCGATGCCTGACGCATAACAATACACCACATAGCCGGCAAGACCCTCAGGAAGAGTAAGAACTGGGGCGGTCGTCAGCCTCTCCTTCAGTAACTGGAAACCCTACTCACAAGCATCACCATCAAACTTAGCGCTTACGAGTCCGCCTAGTCAATGGTGCACAAATAGAAGCAAACTTCTCCACGAACCGCCGATAATAACCCGCAAGGCCCAGAAAGCTGAGTACCTCTGTCGGTGTAGTAGGTCTAGGCCAACTCCTGACTGTCTCGATCTTGGCCGTATCCACCCGAACACCATCGGCCCCGACAATGTGCCCAAGAAAAGCCACCGAAGCCAACCAAAACTCACATTTGGAAAACTTGGCGTAACTGGCTGGTCTGGAGAACTCAAGGCCGATCGCCAAATGCTCCGCATGCTCCTGCTCTAAGAGAGAATAAACCAAGATGTCATAAATGAATACTATCACAAACGTATCCAAAAATGGCTTGAACACTCGGTTCATCAAATCCATAAATACCGCCGGAGCATTGGTCAAACCAAAATACATAACCCTGAACTCATAGTGCGTCACGTCCGAATGCGATCCTGGGACATCCGCCTCTCTAACTCGCACCTGATGATAGCCCGATCGCAGATCAATCCTGGAGAAACATCTCGCACCCTGCAACTGGTCGAACAAATCATCAATCCTGGGAAGGGGGTATCTGTTCTTAATAGTCACCTTGTTCACCGCTCAGTAATCAACACACGCGCAACGCCCCGCCCTTCTTCTTCACGAACAATCTGGCGTTCCCGGGGAGAAACACTAGGCTGATGAAGCCGCTTCTCCAAATCTCTCACCGGTCCTTCAACTCTCTTAACTCGGCAGTGTCATTACGTATGGCGGAATGGAAATAGGTCGAGTGTCCGCAAAGACATCGATACAAAACTCTATCTCCTCTCGGGAGGATACCCGAGGTCATCCGAAACACATCCGGGAACTCTTCGACTCTGAATCGATCAAAATCTGGTACCGCAACCTCAGTATCAAACACCCGAATGAGATGGTAGATATACCCCTTCTGCACCATCTTTCTAGCCTTGAGGTAGGAAATAAACCTACCCCTCGGCGACACAGTGTTCCCCTCCCACTCAACAACCGGCTCCCCGGGAAACTGGAACCGTACCAACCTCGCCCTGCAGTCCACATTGGCGTAGCAAGAAGCTAGCCAATCCATACCCATAATCACATCGAAATCGGTCAGGTCCAACTCTACCAAGTCGGCAAGGGTCTGACGACTGCATATAGTCACTGGGCAAGCCCTATATACCCACCGATCTACCACTGAATCACCCACTGGCGTAGCTACCTCGAAAGGGTCTATGGACTCAGGCTCTATCCCTATCCTACTAGCAATAAGGGGAGATATATAGGACAGAGTAGAACCCGGATCTATCAAAGCATACACGTCACAACATGAAACTGATAAAGTACCTGTGACGACATCCGGCGATGCCTCCTGGTCCTGGCGGCTGGACAGGGCATAAATGCGGTTCTAAGGACCGCTAGAATTGGGACCCGCGCCACGACCTCTGCCGCGACCTGCTAGTCCATGAGTACCCTGCCCTCCGGGGCGAGTAACTGTAGGGGATGAAGACCCGGCAAAAGACCATGTAGGCTGACCCCTACCATCTGCGCTGCCGCGGTGGACGGTCCTCGCAGTGACCGCCGACCGCAAGCAAAACAAACTCCTGAAGTAGGGCCACAACTCCCAGAATGGAATCCACCATATCGGACACACTGAGAGGACCTCGATCGGTTAGCACCCCTGCTACCCTGGAAGTACGAAGTCCTGGGGCCCTGATCTGCCCCCGAATACCCTGGTTGTCCTGAAGATGGTGTAGGAGTGCTCTGAGCTGGCTGTGGTGCAAATCTTGACTGCTGCTGAGGCCGTCCGCCACGAGAGCTACCAAAAGATCATGCCGTCCTGGCCTTCTTCTGCTGCTGATATCTGTCGACCCGTCGACCTCTCCGCTCCTCACACCCAAGTGCATGAGCCTGCATGCGGGCAATGTCCATGCCCGACTGAAGAGCCAATCCTGAGCAAGACTCTGCCAAATAATCATCTAACCCGGTGACGTAGCGGTGTACCCTGTCCTCCATATCTGCTACCAACGCAGGGACATACCGAGCCAACGAATCGAACTCAACGTTGTACTCCCGGCGTGGGCCTCTGCGTCTCAACATCAAAAACTTGTCGGCCCGTGCCCTCCTCATCTGCGGAGGCAAGAAGTGAGTGAGAAAAGCCTCCGAGAACTCGTCCCAAATAGCTGGAGGCGCGTGCTCTCCCCGAGACAGCTCCCACGAGTCAAACCAGTCGACTGCGGTATCACGCAGCCGATGTGAACCTAAGACCACTGACTCGGTCTCCGAAGCCTTGATCACTCGCATGATCCGGCGTAGTCGCTTGATGAACTCGCGGATCATCCTCGTGCCTCGACCCGTAGAACTCGCGGGCTACAACTCGTAAAATCCGTAGCCTCAAACTATCCGACCTCGGGTGGACCCGCGGTGCTTCTTTGGGCTGGCTGCTGCGTCGGCCTATCTCCGTTCGCCACGATCCCGGCGATGGCGCCATCTCTCTCAGTAACCCATCTCCTCTGCTCCGGTGTGGGGTGGAGGTGCAGTCGTGGTCTCATCGGCCCATCGCTGCTGCGCTCTAAACCTCGCTGGGGCGGCGTCGTGGACTCGCCGTCAGGTATCGCCTCGGGTATAGGCGGGCACAGGCCTCGTGACCCTCTGTGTCCTACTAGCAGCTCTCCTGCCGCCTTGCCGCCCTGGGCCGGGCGCTTTGCGCGAGGCATAATCGTAAAGAAAAGAAATACGTTAGAGGGTCCAACTTATAACACAACTCTAAAGCACGATCTCGAGTGAGAAGAATGGAAACCAATCCTAAATATCCTATAGCCTCACGATTATTGGTGTGGTGCACAACACACCGATAATCAAGACTCTACTAGATCTGATGCGTAGACACTTTCCGAGGATTAATCGCTCGATACCACTTTTGTCACGACCGATCCGGGCTGTGGTAGTGCCTTACCCGCCCAAGTAGACATCGAGTAATCACGGAATCAAGACAAGAAACAAATGTAAAATGTAATACTGTTTATCTGAGAAAAATTTGCCTTTCTGCATATATATATGTACCAAGTCCGCGATTACATCCCAACTTTACAACAGACTACAGACCTCTAAGTAAACAACTATGGCGGGACGGGGCCCGCCATACCTGAATGTACAAAATATCTACAATACCGGGAGAGTCGTACCAAAGTCGAGCCTCGGAGAAAGGAGCTCACGACACTGCAGTAAGGATCCTAAGAATGAGGATCTACCACCTGCTTTCCCTTACCTGCGGCATGAACGCAGCCCCCCGAAGGAGGTCAGTACAACAGGTACCAAGTATGTGAAACTGTAAAGTACTGAAATGAAATCAAAGTATTTTAAAACCATTTACAAATACAACCAGTTCAACCGCACATAGTGTCACAGCATAAACAAGAGCAAAATAGATATAATGTAACTGGTCTTTTCTAGGCCGCTAATGATCGAAGCAAGGCCAATCGCCCATAGTATCATTATGCGAGCCTATTCTCGACTCCGCGATCGCATAGACCACCTAGGTCCGCATGAGGTATTCCTCGCATCGGGGGCAGCTAACCCGCGGCATCAACCTGGACTCCCGCAGTCCGCATAGTCACACAGACCGCATAGGCCATATAGACCCGCATCAGGATAACACACCCGGATTGATCATCCTGGAACTCCCGCAGTGTCACGACCCGATCCCGAGCCCGTGACTGGTGCCTTACCCCGGGCACCCTAGTGATACAACATCAGAGAAAATCAGCGAAAATAAAACTTAAACATGAAACAAGAGATAAGATCATAAAACAGGCCAACCAAACGGTTACCTTCCAATAAAATATATGTATACAAATCTTTCAAACCGAACAGTTTAATCATTTTTACAAACCCTGCCCACAACAAGATTTCATGCACTCTAAGAGTTTTTATACAACATGACGGACAGTGGCCCGCCATACCCCTGAATGTACAAGAACCTACAACTCAGGGTAACATACCAAAGATAAGCCTCCGGAGAAACGGAGCTTCCCAACGCTGAACTGTGATCCTAAGAGCGAGGATCAACAACCGATGTACCTCTACCTGCGGCATGAACGCAGCCCCCCGAAGGAGGTCAAGATAACAGTACCAAGTATATGAAATCAAAATATCAGAATGAAATAATAGCGATCTATATAAAGCGGGAGACATGTATGATAACCAAACTACGATTCACAATAAATAAGCGATCATGTAAGTCGTGACTCACGCCTCGTAGTCATCACTCAAATATAACTACGGGTCTCACGCGCAACATCAATCATGCCCGTGGAATACCTTCCTCACTGCCGACAGTCTATGATATAATAACACCACGGAGTACACATGAATACCAAGTCTATACTAACAATACTATACAACCAAACCACGGGCGACACGGCAAGTCTGAAGCCGACTACCAGATACCAAGGCGTGTCACGAATGGCGGCGGCAAGTACGAGGCTAACTACCGTGTACCAGGCGTATCACGAGACCGTCACTAAACCGAACGCAAGTCACGAGGGCTAACTACCAGTACAGGCGAATCAGCCACGAGGACGGCAAGTCTGGCCGACCACCGGATACCAAGGCCGATCAAGAAACCTCACGGAGAGCTAGTCCATGGAATAACACTATCAACGGAAACGAACCTCATCACGGCGCATACCCGTGGACCATCCATCGAGTCAGTATGCCCATGGACTATCATAGTGGAAGCATACCCGTAGGCCACCCATCGTGTCAGTATGTCCAAAATGATCCAGAATAACTCGACCGGCCCTCCATTCGAGAGACGCGGTAACATAAGAATACAACACTTGCACAACAAGGCTATCATACGCAAACATAGGCAAGTTACACACAACTCAAGGTACTTTCGTTTTATGCCAAAGTCCAGGTTTTAACCCCAAAGTACTACGTATGTTAAACTCTTTTTTTAAAGGATCCATTTCTTTTAAAAAGGTCACCCGATACCCGCAGTATAGAGTGGCTAACATCTTTTAAGTAAACCAAAACAACTTCCATACTTTCCTTTTAAAACCAAATTAAGGCAATACCATGCCTTCTTTTTAGACCAAAACACTTCTTCTTTTAAAGTCAAGTTACCACTTTAAAACCAATGATAAAACCATTCTTTAGTTTTCATAAAGTCGTTATAACTAACTTCCCATAAAACTGTTATAACACTTTATGTTTTAAACCAATTTTAAGACAAAACAATGCCTTTCTTTTAAACCAAAAACTCTTTAATTTCCTCAAGTCTCTTTTAGAAATCAAGTTCCTTACTTATTCTCATTTCCGAAATTAGTAAAACATTATTCTTTAAAAACCAAGTACTCATTACTCACGAATGAGGTTTCACACTTCTTAACAACTTTCACATCAATTTAATTAAGTCAAGTCTCTTATCTTTTAAGATTAAGTCTCTTAACTTCTACAATCAATAAACCATTCCTTTTATCATCTTAAGTCGTTATACCTAACTTCCCATAAAGCTAGTATAACTTTTAAGCTTTCAAAACCAAGTATTACTCATCTTTCAAAAACGGTTCTTAAATCTTTTGAAATACTTCAAGATTCTTATTATTCAGGCTTAAGTCAAAAGACATTGCCGTAACACTACATTCAGTTAACACATGTACGTCTACCGTACTATATATATATTCTTTTTAAAATATCATGCTCAAGAGGATAGGAAGAATCACATACCTCGCGACGATTATCGACTATCAGCAAATAGCTCCAAAGTACTGTAATCCTGCTAGCCTTTTTCACTTCTTCGAGTAGAATACGCTACTCGCAGTACTTCACCCTATAATGGTCACACAAGTCTATCAACGACTAGACTATCTGTAAAATAATTCTACGGAAAATTGGCGTGACTTCCCTACCCGCCAAACTACACAAGTCATCAGAATACAAATTCCTATGTAAGTACAGTTCAGTTTCCTTCTTATATACCTTCCTGGTATATAACTTATACTTAATTCTTATACTTCAACAGTATGTAAACTCTAATTACAAAAGAAGGTCAAGCGTATTTACCTCAATAAGCCCATAATTATCCAAGTTTAAATGTCGATCCTGAGCGACGTTTAGCTTCAACTCTGGGCGCTCCAACCCGCTCCAAACAACCCTTAGAAGTTCTACGCAACTTCTACTTAATACTTCAACTCGCTATGAAGATTTTCCTTAGGGTTTTGGTTTGAGACTAAAAGGACAAAAGGTAGTATTTCCGGGCTCTACGTATAGAGGTAACTTTTGGAATACTACAAGGTATAAGGCTAAGGTATCTTGGTATAGTAACAATACTTGGAGAGTATTTCTCTACCAAAAGGGGGGTATTATACGAGAACAATACTCAAGAGGGGGGGGGGTATACTCTCGGCCAAGGGGCCTTTACTAGGGAGGGGGGAGACTCTCGGCCAAGGGGCCTCACAAAGGGGGAGGGGTGCTCAAGGACGAGAGCATCAAGAAGAGGGGGGGGGAGGATTTTAAGACTTAGAACTCATTTGTGGATGAAGAAGTCTTCAACAAGGGAGGGGTATTTATAGGACAACCAAGGGCCAAGATCAAGCCAAGTGGGGGGCAAGTGGAGGGTCAAGATCAAGCCAAGTGCACCCTAACCCTACTCCACAAATCCCTCACAAACATTGACCCTTGGATTAGGCCACAAAACATGCCAAGAACCCTCCCCATTCTCGGCCACTAGAACGCCCACTTGAGGGTGACAAGTGTCACCCTCTCGTTGGTCCAAAAATATTTCGTCTCTCGGAAAAATCCGCAAAAATTAAAAATGACATAGCCGGAATTTTCCCTTCGCAAGTTCTGTAAAACGTTTCGTCGAAAAACGATTCTTTACGGGGGTTGTGTACAAATTTCGAATCTTGCCTAACTTTAAGGCTCAAACTTTTCTACGTACGCCCACACGTACATACTCTGGAAATACGGGGTATAACATTCTCCCCTCCTTAGAAACATTCGTCCCGAATGTTCCTTCTCAAGACGGATAACGATGAAGTTCCTTCTTAACCTAAACAAGTTGCCAATGCCACACATGGCCACAAAATAACACACGCTCCAATACTTAATCCAAGTCTACGAGGAATCACCTCTAACATCACAAAAGCTTCCACCCTGGTCTAAAGGATACTCCCTTCGCATCTTCACTTCACAACAAAATGATCTCTTTTATTCTGCTAACACACGTTCACATCTTTCCTTACTCGTCGTAATCACTTGAACTCTCCCAAGATAATGCACCATACTTCAGTCATTACTTCAGTTCCCAAAATTTCTGGAGCCACTACCTCCAAACTTGGTCATCTTACTAGCCTCGATCTTCTTTAAGGCCATTCCCGGCCTTCACGATCCGCTTCTGATCGAACATATCCACGAACTCATATGATGGTCATCTTAAACTTGGGCCTAGCACCCTCGTGACCCCACCATCTGGCGGGACCACCCAGAACGACCCACCTAATCAAGACTCACGGGTTGACCGCATCGCCTCAACCCGACCCTCCGTCGCGCCAACTCTTGCTCCTCGATACGGAACAATCTTACTAATTCACATTAGGAAAGCTACCACTTTCATTTTACACAACTCACGGAATTATCCCACAATACATTATACGCAAACCAAGTATTTTGACAAAGACTAACCGTAAAATCTTTTATTCAAGCCGGCCTTACATCTAAGGTCTCAACGTGTAAAATTCTAAGGTTCATACCTTCCCTGTCCCCACACTTATTCTTTCAACTAACCAAGTCTCTAAACCACAATATACACAATGCTATCTGTACATAGTACTCAACATACAATCATCGTATCACACATGCAAAACTCTAGAGGGTTAAGGATATACTTGAAAAGATAGGCGGTTCAAAGGACCGCTAAAATCGAACTTCCACGCGACCTCTGCGTGGCTCTTTGGTGTATGAACATCCTGCCTAGCTATGGAAGGTGAATAACCCGCAACTGATCTCGTAGTCTGCGCTATCCTACCAGTGCTACCCCTGGTTGGACAGTCTCTCGCTAGATGGCCCTGTTGGCCGCAAGAATAACAATCTCCCAAGTTAGTACGACACTCTCCTTTATGAAGTTTTCCACAACGGCCATACTGAGACAAGGGCGACCTCATCCGCGAGCACTCTACTCCTGAAAATCTGAAACCTGGAGCCACGACCGCTCTCAATATCCGAAGGTCCCGGCGTGGAGGACCACTGCATCTTGGCGGAGGTACATAACTAGCCTGCAGCTGAGGCGGTCCGCCTCGAAAGTTATCAAAGGACCCTGCTGTTCTGGTCCTCTTCTGCCGATCCTGGTCATTCCGTCGACCTCTCCTCTCCTCACACCCAAGTGCATAAGCCTGCATGCGGGCAATGTCCATGCCGGTGAAGAGCTACACCAACAAGCCTCTGCCAAGTAGTCATCGAGCCGGTGACGTGGCGGTGCACTCGCCCTCCATCAAGCTACTAACGCGGGGACATACTGAGCAATGAGTCGAACTCCACATTGTACTCGACCGTCGCCGATGCGCCTCAACACCAAAAATCTGTCGGCCCGAGCCCTCGCCGCGGAGGTAAGAAATGTGCAAGAAATGCCTCGAGAACTCGTTCCATACGGTGGAAGTGCATGCTCTCCCGGGACAGCTCATGAATCAAACTACCGATCATTGCGGTATCACGCGGCCGATGCGAACCCAAGACCATCGACTCGGTCTCCAAGCCTTGATCACTCTCACGATCCGTCAATCGCTTGATGAACTCGCGGATCATCCTCGTGCCTCGACACAGTAGAACTCTGGCGGGCTACAACTCAGGAAAGCCCGTAGCCTCAAACTATCTGCCCTCGGGTGAACCACGGGTGCTATCGGGCTGCTGCGTCCGGCTATCCTCATGCTCGCCACGATCTCGGCGATGGCGCCATCTCTTTGTAACCCATATCCTGCTCCGGTGTGGGGTGGAGGCTCAGTCTTGTGGTCTCAGCAGCCCACCGCTGCGGCTCTAAACTCTCTATCGGTTGGTGGCGTCGCAAAACTCGCCGTCAAGTACTATCTCGTAAAGGCGGGCTGCGCCCCGCACTCCTCTGTACCCACTGCGCCTCCCTTGCCTTGCCCATCCGGGCTCAGGTTGCCTTGCGGAAGCATAATCGATAAAAACGAGATACGTCGGAGGGTCCAACTTACAACACGGCTCTAAGGCACGATCTCGTAATGAGAAGAATGGAAACTAATCCTAAATGTCCTGCAGCCTCACGATTATAGATGTGGTGCACAACACACGATAATCAAGACTCTACTAGACACGGTCAGAGACACTTTCCGAGGATTAATCGCTCGATACCACTTTGACACGACCGATCCGGGCGTGGATCGTGCCTTACCGGGCACCCTAGTGATACAACATCGAGAAAATCACGGAAATAAAACTTAAACATGAAACAAGAGATAAGATCATAAAGCAGGCCAAAGCGGTTACCTTCCAATAAAATATATGTATACAAATCTTTCAAACCGAACAGTTTAATCCTTTTTACAAACCACACTTGCAGATTACATGCACTTCTAAGAGTATTTATACAACATGACGACGGGCCCCGCCATACCCCTGAATGTACAAGAACCTACAACTCAGGGTAACATACCAAAGATAAGCCTCCGGAGAAACAGAGCTTCCCAACGCTGAACTGTGATCCTAAGAGCGAGGATCAACAACCGATATACCTCTACCTGCGGCATGAACGCGGCCCAGAGGTCGATGACAACAGTACCAAGTATATGGCGAAAATCGTAAATGAAATCATAGCGATCTATATAAGCAGAGACATGTATGATAACCAAACTACGATTCACAATAAATAGCGATCATGTATGTCGTGGACTCACGCCTCGAGTCATCACTCAAATATAACTATGGGTCTCACGCGCCAACATCAATCATGCGTGGAATACCTTTCCTCTGCCGGCAATGCATGATATAATAACACCACGGAGTACACATGAATACCAAGTCTATACTAACAATACTATACAACAAACCACGAAGGCGTCACGGGCAATCTGCCGACTACGGATACCAAGGTCGTGTCACGTGGTGGCCGGCAAGTACGATGGCTAACTACCAGTACAGGCCGTATCACGAGACTTCGTCACTAAACCGAGCAGGGCAAGTCGAGGGCTAACTACTGTGCAAAGGCGAATCACCACGAGGCGGGGCAAGTCTGGCAAGCCACCACGGATACCAAGGCCGATCAGTAAAACCTCATGGAGAGCTAGTCCATGGAATAACACTATCAATAGGGAAACGAACCCTCATCATGGCCGCATACCCGTGGACCATCCATCGAGTCAGTATGCTCATGGACTATCATAGTGGAAGCATACCCGTGGGCCACCCATCGTGTCAGTATGTCCAAAATGATCCAGAATAACTCGACCGGCCCTCCATTCGAGAGACGCGGTAACATAAGAATACAACACTTGCACAACAAGGCTATCACACGCAAACATAGGCAAGTTACACACAACTCAAGGTACTTTCGTTTTATGCCAAAGTCCATGTTTTAACCTCAAAGTACTACGTATGTTAAACTCTTTTTTTAAAGGATCCATTTCTTTTAAAAAGGTCACCCGATACCCGCAGTATAGAGTGACTAACATCTTTTAAGTAAACCAAAACAACTTCCATACTTTCCTTTTAAAACCAAATTAAGGCAATACCATGCCTTCTTTTTAGACCAAAACACTTATTCTTTTAAAGTCAAGTTACCACTTTAAAACCAATGATAAAACCATTCTTTCGTTTTCATAAAGTCGTTATAACTAACTTCCCATAAAGCTGTTATAACACTTTATGTTTTAAACCAATTTTAAGACAAAACAATGCCTTTCTTTTAAACCAAACTCTTTAATTTCCTCAAGTCTCTTTTAGAAATCAAGTTCCTTACTTATTCTCATTTCCAAAATTAGTAAAACATTATTCTTTAAAAACCAAGTACTCATTACTCACGAATGAGGTTTCACACTTCTTAACAACTTTCACATCAATTTAATTAAGTCAAGTCTCTTATCTTTTAAGATTAAGTCTCTTAACTTCTACAATCAATAAACCATTCCTTTTATCATCTTAAGTCGTTATACCTAACTTCCCATAAAGCTAGTATAACTTTTAAGCTTTCAAAACCAAGTATTACTCTTCTTTCAAAAACGGTTCTTAAATCTATTGAAATACTTCAATATTCTTATTATTCAGGCTTAAGTCAAAAGACATTTCCGTAACACTACATTCAGTTAACACACGTACGTCTATCGTACTATATATATATTCTTTTTAAAATATTATGTTCAAGAGGATAGGAAGAATCACATACCTCGCGACGATTATCGACTATCAGCAAATAGCTCCAAAGTACTGTAATCCTGCTAGCCTTTTTCACTTCTTCGAGTAGAATACGCTACTCGCAGTACTTCACCCTATAATGGTCACACAAGTCTATCAACGACTAGACTATCTGTAAAATAATTCTACGGAAAATTGGGCAGCACTTCCCTACCCGCCAAACTACACAAGTCATCAGAATACGATCTTATGTAAAATCTGATTCAGTTCCCTTCTTATATACCTTCCTGGTATATAACTTATACTTAATTCTTATACTTCAACAGTATGTAAACTCTAATTACAAAAGAAGGTCAAGCGTATTTACCTCGATAAGCCCATAATTATCCAAGTTTAAATGTCGATCCTGAGCGACGTTTAACTCCAACTCTGGGCGCTCCAACCCGCTCCAAACAACCCTTAGAAGTTCTACGCAACTTCTACTTAATACTTCAACTCGCTATGAAGATTTTCCTTAGGGTTTTGGTTTGAGACTAAAAGGACAAAAGGTAGTATTTCCGGGCTCTACGTATAGAGGTAACTTTTGGAATACTACAAGGTATAAGGCTAAGGTATCTTGGTATAGTAAAAATACTTGGAGAGTATTTCTCTACCAAAAGGGGGGTATTATACAAAAACAATACTCAAGAGGGGGGGTATACTCTCGTCCAAGGGGCCTTTACTAGGGAGGGGGGAGACTCTCGGCCCAGGGGCCTCACAAGGGGAGGGTGCTCGGGGCGAGGCATCGAAGAGGGGAGGATTTTAAGACTTAGAACTCATTTGTGGATGAAGAAGTCTTCAACAATGGAGGGGTATTTATAGGACAACCAAGGGCCAAGATCAAGCCAAGTGGGGGGCAAGTGGAGGGTCAAGATCAAGCCAAGTGCACCCTAACCCTACTCCACAAATCCCTCACAAACATTGACCCTTGGATTAGGCCACAAAACATGCCAAGAACCATCCCCATTCTCGGCCACTAGAACGCTTACCTGAGGGTGACAAGTGTCACCTCGTTGGTCCAAAATATTTCGTCTCTCGGAAAAATCCGCAAAAATTAAAAATGACATAGCGAATTTTCCTTCGCAAATTCAGAAAGCGTTTCGTCGAAAAACGATTCTTTACGGGGGTTGTGTACAAATTTCGAATCTTGCCTAACTTTAAGGCTCAAACTTTTCTACGTACGCCCACACGTACATACTCTGGAAATACGGGGTATAACACGCAGCTCCGCATAGGTCACACAGACCCGCATAAGGTATTCCTCGCATCGGGGGCGACTAACCCTCGGAATTTCAAGTCAGGGGTGTAAGTGATATAATATCAGCACAACTGCTTATCGTTAAACAACATAAGCGCAACAAGGGAACCCCCTTTACACAAACGTTACAAGACATTAACACACGTAGCATCATAATATGTCTACTTATCAAACCATCTTACTACACTTCCCAGAAATCAATACAAGACTTTCATAAACACATAAGTAAACCGTTCCTTTTATCTTTCTTAAGTCGTTATACCTAACTTCCCATAAAGCTAGTATAACTCTTAAGCTTTTTGTTTAAAAACCAAGTATTACTCTTCTTTCAAAAATGATTCATAATTCTTTTGAAATACTTCAAGATTCTTATTATTTAGACTCAAGTCAAAAGTCATCAAGTAAAACCATGTTCAGTTAACACACGTACGTCTACCGTACTATATATATATTTTAAAATATCATGCTCAAGAGGATAGGAAGAATCACATACCTCCTCGGCGAAATCCACCTGCCAAGTCGAATATGTCGCGCGCAAAGTATCAACCTATAATAGTCAAATACGTCTATCAACGTCTAGACTACACTGTAGAATATTCTAAGCAGAGGGTTCTCTATTCTACGGAAAATTGGGCAGCACTTCCCTACCCGTCAAACTACACAAGTCTACTGTAAGTACAGTCCTATGTAAGTACAGTTCAATTCTCTTCTTTTATACCATCCTTCTATATATTTTATACTCATTTCTATACTACTACAGTATGTAATCTCCAATTACAATAGAAGGACAAGATATTTACCTCGGTAAGCCCAAAATTATCCAAGTTTAAATGTCGATCCTGAACAACGTTTAGCTCCTAATTTGCACGCTCCGATAGCTCCAAGAAACCCTTAGAAGTTTCTAAACAACTTCTACTTAATACTTCAACCAACTATGAAGATTTCCCCAGGGTTTCGTTTGTGACTAATGGATATAAAGTAGTATTTCTGGGCTTTTAGTATAGAGGTAACTTAGAAAAACTACAAGGGATTTAGGCTAAGGTATTTTGGAATAGTAACTATACTTGGAGAATATTTTCTACCAAGGGGGGGGGTGTGTTTCGGCCAGAACACAAGGAAGGGGAGGGGAAGAGCTTGGACGAAAGCTCACAAAGGGAGAAGGGAGTTTTTGAGACTTGGAAAATATTTTTGTGGATGAAGAAGTCTTGCACTAAAGGGGGGTATTTATAGGACTTTCAATGGCCAAGATCCAAGCATGTGGATGGTGTAGATTTGGACATATGCAACCTTATCTATCTACTCCACAAATATCTAGCAAAACATTGACCAAATGTTTAAGGCCTTTAACATGGCAAAAACGTGCCAAGAATTCGTCCCTGATATGCGTCGGCAGGGTGACACATGTCGCCCTCTCGTTGGTCCAAAATATTTCATCTCTCGGAAAAATCCAAAATAAATAAATTCTTGAAAACGTAAAATTCCCTTACAAGGTTCGGAAAATTTTCCGTCGGAAAAACAATTCTTTTCGTAGGAAGCTCACAATTTTCGTCCCTAACATAATTCGGGCTTACACAATTGTACGTACGTCCTCACATACATACTCTGGAAATACGGGGTATAACAAAAGCAACTAGGTTTTCACCTTGCGACTAATACGAAAACTATCTTTTTTCGAGATTTTTCTATTGAGATACACTTACAATACACTCAAGAACCTTGGTTTAAAGTGTGGAGCTTAATGGACAAGAAACAATTTTTTTTTCCTTTTTGATCTAAGTGAACCCGAGAGCTAGAAGAATGAGCTCTTCAATTTCTTGAAAATTTTCTAAGTGTTGGACTCACTCTTGCTACTAGTAGTATTAAATAGCACATTGGAGGGTCAAGATGCAACCAAATGGGTGGTTTGGATGAGCTCTTATTAAATATCAAGCCTTGTGGGTCCTTTGACTTAGTCAAGAATCTCAAGCTCACTACTTGCAAGACTTAGTCATCCTAAGACTATAGTCAATGACCATTTTGGCCATGACATTTCGTCCAAGGCAACAATAAGGGGGTGACACGTGTCGCCCTCCCATTCGTCACAATAATACGTTTTCCGACAATTCCATAATTCCGATAAATTTTTACAAGTCTCAAATCTTAACACTTGTGAGTTCTTACGTACGTTCTTAAAGCATGTCCTGCAAATACGGGGTGTAACACGGGGCACCGACTCCCATGTCTTATTATCAATAAGAGCATTATATTCATCAGTCATAACAAGTTTCCTATTCGGGTCATTTAAAGCAGATACTGGGTTACGGAGTAAAAGTGATTTAAGAACATTAGAATGTAAATTAAAATGTGTTTTTGTTTTAAAAATACCTCGTTGACTATGAGTAACTAGTCCATGACCCAGGGGAGAATTGGGTGAATTTTGGAAAATAATCGACCGATGTGATCGCGATGGCGATGAGCCCTGGCGCGAAGGGCCACTATTTTGGTCGGAAACTATGGATGAAGAACTGGGATAGGGAGGCGGCCCAGTGCCTCAACCCTTGACAGAAGGCAGAGACGATAATATAGGACCAGCGGGCAGTGGGCCCGCTGGCGGAGTTGGAGTGCGGGATACATCCGGAAAATGGTAAATAATATACGAGGATATACTATCATTCAAAAATATTATACGAACTAGGCACGGGATTACTAACCTTAGTAAACGAAAATTGGGTTTCATAAAAATTACATGACGACTAATGATGATTTTATTAGATGACAAATCAAAATACTTGTAACCACGATGATTTTGTGGATAACCCAAAAACACACAAGGGGTAGACCGGGTCTGAAGTTTGTGAATTGTGGTGGATGGAAACAGTAGATAGCATAAGCACTCAAAGACCCAAAGATGTGAATACGAAGGAGTTTTATTATATAAAATTTGAAGAGGAGACGAATATGTCAAACCTTTGGAGGGAAGAATGTTAAGAAGATAGGTAGTCATTTGTAAAAAATGATGCCAAAAAGAAGGAGGTACGAAAGCATGAATCAATAAAGTTCGGACAATGTTATTAATGATACGATTTTTGCATTCGGCTTTCCCATTTTGTAAAGACGTATGAGGACAGGAAAAATGAAAATTGATCCCATTATTAGCACAAAACTCCCAAAATACCTCCATTATCGTATTCTTTTCCATATCACGTTGAATATTTTTAATCTCCCATTCGAATTGAATTCTAATGAATGCTCTAAAATGTGAGAAAGTGGAAAAACATGAGATTTTTTCGCTATCGGGAAAGCCCATAAAATATTAGAGTAATCATCTAGAAATAGAACATAATATCGATGACCCATAGAACTGAGAACAGGAGATGTCTATAAATCGCTATGAATAATGTCGAATGACATTAAAATATGAGAATTAGAGTCTACAAATAACAACTTAATAATTATTGACAATTCAGAGTGCTATGCGTACCCTTACAAGAAAGAAAATTATTTTTATCTAAGGAAGACAACATAGACGACCTCGGATGACCTAGACGAGTATGCTACAAGAAACGTGCAAGGGTCGCAAATGTTGATGGCAAGGCTGGACTCAAGAGGCTGGAACATAGAGTGATAGGATAAATATCACCCCTACTATCACACCTCATTAGAGGAATCCCCGTCTTGAAATCATTCACAGAAAATCCAAATGGATCAAATTCAACCGAAATAGAATTATTAGTGGAGAATTTACGAACAGACACCAATTTTTTAATCAATTTAAGAGCATGAAGGATATTTTTCAATATAAGGGATGGATGGGGAAGACAAAGTTTTATGACCATAACCACGAATTGGAATTGAATTACCATTACCAACAATTATACCACGATTACTGTTCAAATTGGAATAAGACGAGAGAGTACCTTTGTCGGACGTCATGTGGGTAGTAGCACCGGTGTCCATGTACCAATTTGAGCCGGGTGGATTTAATCCAAGTGTGTGCATCGCGGTTTCAATATCGGTTTGTGTGGGTCCCGCTGCATGATGGGCTTGCAGAGGGTGAGGCCTAAGCACAATGGTTTGCTGCTCCGGCCCATAGGATGACCTGTTTACCAAGACTGGACCCGAGAAATCGGGCCTGGGCTGTTGTGAAAACTAGGCCCAGTTTCCCGGGTAATTCACTGGAAATGGGGTATTGTTCGGCCCATAAGGACAAGCCCAGTTCCATGGCATAGGGGCTCACTGCGGGACCCATTATTGTTGTTTTTGTCCACTGCCCCGAGGGCCACCACCACTATTCCGACTGCCACCATGGTTGTCGCATCGATTTTACCATTATTTTTCTGGTTTTGATCCTTTTTACTGCCACCGTTGTTGCGGTTTTTGCTGGAATTGTTACCAAAATTAGGAGACGTAGTATAATCCATCATCATGGCCACAGGACTCGCACTTGTAGCCGCCTTCTTAGCCAAACCAGTTTCTTCCAAAGTAAGCATGTAGCGTGCTTGATAGAACTTTCGAAGGAGGTTACTTTGACGAAGGAGAGTTCCAACGTCACTATAGTTCTCGAAGAGGCCAGCAACCATCTGTAAAATAAGAAAACCATCACTAACGGGCGCACCAACGTTGTGGAGTTGGTTCGCCAGTTCTTTCAACCTTTTGCAATGATCTGAAACGTTCGGGAAATTTTTCATGTTGACGTGGAAAAATCCTGCTCAATGTAACAACTCTAGCTGATTATCTTGGAATATGTCACGCAATCTATCCTAATAATCCTTTGTCATAGTGTCCTGCTCAATAATCATTTGCAACAGGTCAGTAGAGATAGTTGAGTAAATTCATTGAAGGACAGTGGCATCAAGAGTCGTCCACGACTTAGGATCATCCTCGCGTTTTGGCACCTCCGTATCCTCAGGAGCCGCGGGGATTATGTGATGGATGACTTGATGCGAGTGCGCGTGAATTTTGAACAGTTCGACTCATGTCGCATATTGGATGTTTTTTAATTCAAGAACAAGAGGGATGTGATTCTTGATGTTAGAAACTCTAAGGGTATGATGAATGTGTTCTTTGATGTAGACATAATGATAGAAAAATATGTGATTGAGAGGTTTGGAAGAAAGAATTTTAGGCTGGATAAACAAAACTCACGGAAACCGAGAAACACACTCACGGAAACCAAGGACGAGTTTGGCGGAAGCAAGGGAGAAAAATAACTTAGACTTTTGATACCATGAAAGAAATAATCCCTTGATTATTTTCATTAATTGAAAGAGTATATATACAATTTACATATTTTCATAATAGAAAAATCTTATTCATATTTTAATCTCAAAATCATATTCTAGTAGTACAAGACTCCTATAACTATGGTAAGTGTACAAGACTAATTAATGTAATATTTACCTTAAACTATTACAACAACGTTACCATAAAATCAACCCAAATCGTGAGCCTCATATATACACAATCCGAGACCTAATATTCACAAGTATACACGTGAGGTCTCGGATTGTGTATATATGAGGCCCACGACACGTGTATATTATATGTATATGCACCGTATACACGAGTATACTTATGTATTATTTAACATATATAATTAATTTTTTTATTGTTGTATAACAATGAATAGCGATAAATATAATAATAATTAAAATAATATTTTATTTAAACTAATACAGTAACAACCATCCAAGCAAGCTGAAATAGCTAGCCACTGGATAGCATGAATGTTAATTAGAGGTAGATTTAGGACGAATTTCAATTAGATGCGTTGTTTCTTTTATTGGGGTTACTCTCTGAACTTGCTGATCCTCACTCCTTTGCGTGTTGTCTTAATTATACTTGGTTGGTTTCCCTAAGAATTAGATTTCGAATTTGTACTAAAGCTTAGATAAACTACTGATCTAGGTGCCTTAGTACTTACTCTTGAAGTCGCTGATATATTCAATATACATTATTGAATTGTATGTACAATTCATCTAAACATTTAAATCTTTACGTATGACACTTGTTATTTATTAATTTACTTAATTCTATCTTCCTCTAAGAATCTAGTTGTGGGACTATATCTGGTATATATTATGATACTTAGTTATATCTTCAATTCAACCTGCTTGCCCAATCTAATTGTGGGACTATATCGGGTATATATTATGATACTTAGTTATATCTTCAACTCAACCTGCTTGCCCCTAGCATAAATGGTTTTATATGTATGGTCAGAGGTAGTTGATCACGTGGCTCCTAATTGTTTGAATCAAGACTCCGTGTCACTTCTATATTTCCCTAAATCAACATGATGAGAGTATATTTATGTCCTAGAGATAATATGTATTAGGACAAATGTACTTTATACACATTCTTATTATTATTAATGTAGATTAATATTATGGCATTTGCAATTGTTGAATTATTAGTTGATTGTTTAAAATACTCTATAACATGCATCCCTAGAGGTTACGTGGTTATTAATAGTGTAAAATATTAATATTATAACGTAACTATTAAAATAGCCTCGACTAATGATCATCGAGAGTGAGATATCGATGATATGTGATAAGTCGACATGTGGTCTGCATCACATCCTTGGAGGATGTAGTATGTCTCACCTGCTACGAGTTACATATACTCATGATGGACACATGAATACTTTGGAAGTATTGATATACCCTGCTGATATATTATTTGTTATATATGTCTAAAGTATAATAAGCATGTGAGAGATAGAAGTCCTTAGACTTGAAGTCGATACACACTTTGTCTACTGAGTAATGTACTTTGATCTTGTCCTAAGCTCAAATGTCTTATAGGTTGAGATACGGCTTGTATTGGGTACATTACGATGTAGATTAAATGTGGTAGTTGAGCCAAGATTAAGATTCATTCCTCGAATGTATATTCGAGAGAGCTCAATTTCTTAGTGATATTAGGTTGACTAAGTCGTTGCCAACGCAATAGACATATCTAGGATATGGTCTTGTTGTCAACTAATATAGATGAGATATAATGATCAAGTCATTTGGATAGACACTTGGCAGATCCTAAGCTTGATCGAGTGTGTCGTGAATGAAAGGATTTTATCTTCCCACATAGAGGTTTAGTTTACCATGTTCGAGTAAATGTACTTTACATATTGAGCCCGTCTTCCGGTGCCGTCTAGGAGTTCCGTGTAGATCCTAATATGATTAGTGTCGATATGTGAAGGTCTGTAGGGTAACACTATGTCAATTGTTCCTAAAGATGTAATGTGAGAATATAAATGTTCGACACATTTGAGTGAATAATGATTATTTAATTAAGCCGAGATTGGATTTCTTAATTAATTAAAAGATCCTAATATGATTAGTGTCGATATGTGAAGGTCTGTAGGGTAACACTATGTCAATTGTTCCTAAAGATGTAATGAGAGAATATAAATGTTCGACACATTTGACTGAATAATGATTATTTAATTAAGTCGAGATTGGATTTCTTAATTAATTAAAATGAAAACGAGACGACGTCCTACGCTGGACTAGGGCCGCACACATATGACACAGGCGTCGCGCCGCCGCCAAGGCAGTGGGTCAGACTGACCCACTGCGCCTCGTTTTTTGGGTCTGGCCCACGGGAAACCCTATGTTGCGTTTTAACCCTAAAACGCAGCTATAAATAGTGGTTTTATTTCATTATTCAATACACTTGATTCATTAATATTATTCTAAGTCTTAGAGACCTAGAATTAAAAGATATTCTTTCGAACGACCGGCGAATTTCCTAGTTGTTCAAAAGAGGATTGCATCGGAGTTCTAGGAACTTATAGTCGAGGATCAATTGTGTGCGCACCCTCGGACATCAGAGGCGTCTTTGGGCCTGTGCCAACTGTGCTATAGCACAGGGCCCAAATACGCATGGGGCCTCCAAAAATACTTCAGTCATATCTGCACTCTTTGGGCATGCTTTCTGTTTGATTTTGTCCGGCAAAAGAGTATGCCATCATATTTTTTGGACAGAGTTAAAACACTTGATAGATATTTTCCAAACATAACAAAATGATAGATGTTGCACTCCAAGGATTTTCATGTGCTGGCTTAAGATAGGACAATGTAGCTCTCGTGTGGGGAGTGTGTTGAAGATTATTAAAGTTTAAGCTCTAAGTTGAGATGGAGAGATTTATTGAATAGTTGGAAGATCCATTCCTCTGTCTACCCTGATCCATGTTGAGATATTAAGGACTCACTTTTATGAATTAGAACAAGACCCTTAAAATGTTTGAGACGGCCCTGTCGGACATTATACTAAAAGACTCCAGATATATCAAACCGTAATTATTTTGTCGATGCATTACAGTTATACAAACATGTTATGTGATTTGCATGTTTTACATTATTACATAATCATTCAGCTGCGTACACGAATTCGACAAAATCCTACATATGGGTTTGTGCACCTTGTATAACCCTTTTAGAAATTTGAACTGTTATATGATCAACAACATGTCAACTTAGTAGGGTGTGAAAATCGGTATTCAAAAGACGTTTGGCTTCGTGTTTCTAGGAGAAAACCTCTCTTCTTACTTAATTTGCATTCGCATTCGCCTTCTAGCAAGCAAATAATCCATCTTTCAGAAAGAGCAGATGACTATTTCTGTGATACCATGCTATTCTCAGCTTCTCCAACTAATTCTTCTGATTGGGTGATCTTTGGTATAGCTTGTTTAAGCGTGGTGGATCGAGTTAGAATTTCATATTTAAGAGCATGGGATGATAATTGGACTAGCGTGACAAAGGCCAATGAGGTACCTTTTGTACTTTCATGTTCTAGTCCTGTCTACTTTGTTCAAGAATTTTGCGTTATAGGCCACACTGGTGATGTGGGTGCATTTGGCTTCTTACAAAACCGAGAACCTTAATGGGTTATCCATCAAATTTGTCATCTATAATCGCCTCTTTTTCCTGGCCCTAGACGACACGACGTAGGTTTTTAGGGTCATACTTCTTTAAAGCTATAAGCCACAAGTTTGAACTCTAAATAGTTGATTACTTTGGATACAATATTGAATTGCTTAATCATTTCTTTTAAAATATAAATTGTTAAATATATTATGCTTTTATTTATTTAATTATTTCTCCAACAGAGATTTATTTGAATCATCATCATGTACCTAAGAAATCAAGAATTGACAATTGAAAGAGTGTGTAGTCAATTGTCAACTACCAATTGTCCCACCAAAGGACTTTATAAGGTCTTGAATTACTTCACAAAATGCTGACTTTTAGGTCCGATGTCATTTTCTGGAACTAGTGTGGTCTTTCACGGAACGGAGGTACAATTCTAGACGCATGTTCAGTCTAATTTAGTAACTTTTTAGTTAAATAGTGTATTTGTGTATATATATATAAATTTAAACTACAATTATTACTATTTGAAGTTGTTATTCTAAAATTCAGAAATCCTAAAATTCAAATTTTAGCTCGCCTCTAATCTTTTACACTGAAAGTTATTCTCCGGTTTTGTATTAAGGGTTGCTTTTAGCTTGTGCATACCTTTAAACAATCTACTCATTCCTAGAAAGTAGAAGTATTTTACTACCTTACTCTTAATTAAATAATTAGTGATTATGTGTCACAAGCGGGTTTGGCTGAGGAGGAGAAAAGACGATTATGGGAGGAGGTGTATGAGGTTGTGAGAGGTATCACACGGATCGAGAAACTAGTGTTATGATGGGATTTTAATGGTCACATAGGGATTGTTTCAAGAGGATATAATGATGTACACGGGTATGGTTTTGGGGATAGAAACGAGGAAGGAATCTCACTCTTAAACTTTGCAAAAGATTTTGAGTTGGTCATAACTAACTCGAGCTTCCGAAAAAAGAAAGGAGCACATGGTGACCTACCGTAGTGCGGTGGCTAAGATTCAGATAGATTACTTGCTCCTGAGGAAGGGATATAGAGGGTGTATGCAAGGACTGTAAGGTTATCCCAAGCGAGAATCTTACAACCTAACATAAGCTAGTGGTTATGAATTTGGAGATCAAGAGAAGGGTTTCTCACGACCTACCAAAGATTAGGTGGGGAGGCGGCTAAAGCTCAGGAGATGAGAGAAGTTGGCAGTCATGGGGGCGTGGAAGAGTAGTGGGGATGCAGAAAGTATGTGGGCTAACACAGTCGAATACATCAGGGAAGTAGCGAGAGAGGTGTTAGGGGTCTCTAGAGGAAACTCAGGTGGGCATATCGGTGATTGGTGGTGGAATGGAGAGGTCCAAGGAAGCGTAGAAGCCGAGAAGGTTGCTTACGCGGTGCTAGTGGAAAGCGTCGATAAGGAGGAAAATATGAGGAATAAGGTATAAGACAGCGAAGAATGAAGCAAAGCTTGTAGTCACGACAGCTAAAGCATCAGCTTTTGAGTACTTATATGAAAAGCTTGAGGGCAAAGGTGGGGATAGAAAGTTGTATAGGCTTTCCAAGATGAGATAGAGAGAGAGTATTGTGACTTGGACCAAGCAAAGTACATCAATAATAAGAACGAAGAAGTGTTAATAGAAGAAACTCATATTAAACGGAGATGGTAGACGTATTTCCATAAGCTCTTGATTGAAGAGGGGGACAGGGATATCATGTTGGGGGAGTTAGAGCATTTTGCGAGTCGTAGATTGTCGTGCCCGCTTTTTCCGATCGCCCCGTTTTGCGAGGGTTGGGGGGTCTATGTGTTGCGCGATCTTGACATGTGCCGGTGATTCATGAATTAAACCATCATTTTAAGAAGTCGCCACCTAATTATTAGGGTGAATTAGGACACCTAAATTATTACAGTAAAATACTGCAAATGATCTCCATATGATTGGTCTGCGAAATTTGTGAGATTTTGGATAAGAGTTTTCTATTATCCTAAAGGAAATGGGTTAGACATCCTTTAAGATCCGCTAACATGCGGTTATCCTGTCAAACTTAGGCTTATTGTATTTTCGCTTTAGAAAACATGCATTTGGAAAATATGAAGTTAATTAAAAGGATGTTGCAAAAAAAATGCTTTGAAAATATATACAAAGGCGATTTTATTTATAAGATGCGTTTAAAATGATATATATTGATTTTAATAAAGTATGATAAAATGTGATATGAAAATTGAGTTTTGATAGAATATAACATGGTTATTTTTATGACAAAGAATATATTTACATAGTATAACAGAAAAAGGTATACATTTGGAAGGCATTGTATAAAATAGATTTGTGTAAGAAATAAGTATTTGTATGACATTATTTAAAATAAAATACATTTTTTGGTAATTTTGATATAAGGAATAAAAGATAAATTGTTTGTAATATAGAAGAAATGATTTATGCTATTTTATTGTAAATCGGATGAAAACCAAACAATTTATTTGGCGTGATTAAATATGCAAACAAAAGGTAACTAATTTATTTTGAAAAGTTTGAACGTTCGTAGACGAACATAAAATATAACTAGCGGTTTTGAAAATATGTGTGACGGGCCCTAAAAAAACTAACGTTTTGGAAGTATGGGTGACAGTCCTAAATAAATAGCCTAGCAATATTTGGTACCTATTCTAAACAATTCAATAATTACAATTACAATAAAATACAATACAAAATAAGAATAAAATTGAATTTAAATACAACAACAAAAATAAATCTCCGAGGGTATCTTGTCTTCTTTAACCTTTATAGGCATTCTTCACAAGCTGTCAAAACAAACGGTTAGAAACAATTAAATATAAATAAATTTGGATTCGTACCCAAAACAGTAAATGTTTTGGTTACGAAGGGCTCAGACTTAAATTTTGAAAAGGTCATTCAAATCGCGATGTGGTTGCAGACATATGACTCGTTGGTCATTTTAGTCGTCTTACCTCCCGGACGTGTTGGTCACTTGGGTGAGATAAAAAGGATTTAAGTATACATGCTAGCCCAATTCCGAAGGAGCGCAGATCGAGGGACATCCTTTAAAGGATAGGCCTCAAATTTATTTCATCGTCCTAAGTGTAGTATCATGTTCAAATCAGAATATTATACCAAACTCGGACCAAAACCGAGAACCAATTTCCAAAGGGAAGTGGCCTCAAATTTCATTTCATTGGCCCAAGTGTAGTATTTATTCAAATCATAAAATTATACCAAAACCTGGACCAAAATCGAGAATCAATTTCCGAAGGGACGCGACCTTAAATTTAATTTCATTGGCCTAAGTGTAGTATTTATTCAAATCAGTAAATTCACAAAATAACTCAAACAGTCCACAATTAAAACAACTGACCCGGATTGTTGTCACAATTCGAACCCCGGGCCCGCGACTGGGGCCCTACCTGACACCCTTATACCCATACATCACATATTACCAGCGAAAGCTTAAGAAAAACTCATTTTAATAAAACAGGCAAGCCGACAAGGCCGCCACTTTGCATAGAATTGTTCAAACGAACTACAACTGTACATATGCCCAAATACACATTAACCACCCACACCTGTCTAAATACCTCTAAGAGTATCACAATAACTATGACGGGACAAGGCTCCGCCGTATCCCTGAATATACATAAGCCATAATGGAAGACCTGTACCAAAATGACAAGCTACGGAACAGTGGAGCTATCTAAAAAAGCTCGGCAAAGATCCTAAGCTCGAGGATCACCAAACTGAGTACCTATACCTGTGGGCATGAACGCAGCCCCCGAAGGGGGTCAGTACAACAAGGTACCAAGTATGTAAACATGAAGTACAGTAAACAAGATCATAACCGTACAAAAGAATGGCAGTGACAAGTATGAAAATCAATTACCAGATCCTACCGTGCCATATAAAGAAGAGCCAAATGTACCTTGTATCACTGTACCGCTGTACCATTGTACCACTGTACCTTATAGAAATGAGAGTCGTCGTATTTGTTTTCATAAAACGCATCCCGGCCCTTTAGTGAGGGACTCGGTGAACTCACTATAACGTATCCCTGCCCTTTAGTGAGGGACTCGGGGAAATGGAATAATAACACTTGCACGAATAGCTATCATAAGAAACCTTGTGCAAATTAACTCATAGTTTGACTCTCAAAGGAATAAAACCAAGGTACCAACATCTCATGTACCAATCACATATACGAACTTTTCATTTTAGCTATGCCAAGGTACCAACATATCATGTACCAAACACAATTAAAATCTTTCATTTTAACTATGCCAAGGTACCAAAACATCATGTATCAAACACATATAAAATCTTTCATTTTAAATATGCCAAGGTACCAAAACATTATGTACCACACATATAAAATCTTTCATTTTGGCTATGCCAAGGTACCAACATATCATGTACCAAACACATATAAAATCTTTCATTTTAGCTATGCCAAGGTACCAACATATCATGTACCAAACACATATAAAATCTTTCATTTTAACCAAATCTAGGTACCAACATCTCGTGTACCAAATATTTAAAATGAACTTTCCTTTTAGATATGCGTGGTACCAACATATCATGTACCAATCACATCTTTCATTTTAGAAAACATCAAGGCACTATCATACCTTCCTTTTAGAAAACCCAGTGCACTATCATGCATTTCCTTTTAGAAACACCAAGGCAATACCATGTCTTCCTTTTTAGAAAAACCAAGGCAATACCATGTCTTCCTTTTTAGAAATACCGAGGCACTCTCATACCTTTCATTTTTAAATCCTCATTTGGAAATCAAGACACTTATCATATCAAGTATCATTTTAAATCCTCTTTTGAAAAATCAAGACACTTACACTTTTACAATCAAGTGACTTATACTTTTAAAATCAAGTTACTATCACCTCATGTACCACATGAAATCTAGATTCATTTAAAACACGTACGTCCACCGTATACTCATTTTATAAAGTTCATGCTCAAAGAAAAAAGGAAGAGTCACATACTAACACTTGTCGTCTGTACCAACTCGATAATCTAAATTCGTCTCGCTCCTCTGGCTAACATTATGGAAACATTTGAATGGTGATAACCGATCCGAATTGCCAAATTAATCCATTTTATGAGTCGTTAGTAGGTTATATATTTAATAATGATCTTATCTAATCAGCTGTGAACCTAGAAAATATAAAACGAACTGGTTATATATTAGCTTCTATGCATATGGAAATTCTACTCATTTCAATATAATTGATTGTCGATATCTTTTTCATTTAACGCTGCAATGGCTTGTTTTAACACGTTTACCAAAATCGATCTCAACGCTTAATACTTATTATTATTGTAGCTTAGCAAGATCAACTCGATCCCAAAGCTTACTAAAAACTCTTACCAACATCTCTCATAAGACTTGGTAAGGACTTAAGAATAATTTAGACATGTCTTTAGCATAGAATCAACAACATGAATACTCCTTAACTTCTAAGAGTAGAATAACTTTTGAAACAATACCACAGTTATGGTTCACACGTATAACATGCCAAAAGAAAGAAAGAATAAGTTCACATACCTTATTGACGACTAACCAACACGACAAGTAGAATACGTCCCAAATAGGTACTTCAACCTATAATGACAACAACATGCCTATCAACTCCATGATACTAGTGTAAGACATATACCAAGTAATGACTCTCTTTTCTTGTAAAAATTTGGGCAGCACTTCTCATATTTATATGTACTTTTCCACCTTTCAATAAGACCAATTCATCAATAACCAAGGCACCAATTAATGGCACAAGGAACAGTTAACAAAGGTTATTCACACACCTATTTCTCACGTAAAACAACCTCTTAATCACGTAAAACTATCCATAAAAACAGTCCACAAAACAGTCCACAATCCAACAACAACGAGGGTAAAATGTGAGGCCTTTCAACACTTTTTCACACCCTTATTCCCTTAGGACTTTCATTAGTAATTACTACATTTAAACATGCATATTGGTGGCTGAATTTTCAACATTATATCACCACAAAACAGCCCCTAAAACCACACCACAATTATCCAACTGTTTGGTACATTTCTCGGCCAACAACAACAACAACAATCTAAAGCCCTTTTCATAATTCCTAATAATCCAATTCAAGTTTCAACACTTTATATAAACCATATCAACTATAAAAGGGGGAAAGAAAGGGTGTTCCATGCCTTGTTCTAATAGAATCGTGAAATTAGAACTACTACACAACAAATATCTACGTTCAATTCGAACTGCGTAGCGGAAACCCTGAAATGAGAATTGCTACGCTCCTCTCACTTCATTTTAAAGATCAACAACAACATTTCTTTCATTTAATAACATGCAACAAGTGAAGATAACAACAATAATAACCAACGAAATCCGACAACCAAAACTGCCCATTCTCGGCCAACACACCAAAAATGTCACATGCATTTCTTATTCTCCATTCTTCTTAGCACAAGTTCATCTATTAACTATAACAACATGTAGCTTCCAAATACTTTAAGAGGAAGAAGAAATTTTACCTTTCATATTGCCCAAAACAGTCCACTTAAAGTCAACCCACAGTTTTGTCTTAGCTCCACTTCTTCAAGTTTCAATCACACACATGTATCCACTACAAGCTTGTAACCATCTTCCCTTCTTGTTTTACTTCCAAAAAGTTCATCTCTAAGCCTAGTTTTCAAGGAAACTCTTGGCCAAACCACTATTTGTGTGTTAACTTGGCTTAGCACTTAGTTAGAAAGCTTAATCTTGGAAAATAACTAAGTCTTGATCTTCACTTTTTGCCATGGATTTCGAAAATGAGAAGGCTAAGGAAGAGAGAAGGGAAGGTTTGAAAGATGAAGATATTATTGTGAGCTCAAGTCTTGCAAAGCCTATCCATATATACAAGTGGACTTATAAGACAAGTGGAGGGACACGTGTCACCCTCTCATTGGTCATAAATTTGTCTTCACAAAATAACTCCCACACTTGGCCAAATATCTTAAAAATTTCGAAGGGCCCCACAAAATTGTGAAATTTTCGGTAGGCCCCGTATTATCAATGTCAAGATTTAATAATACAATACTAAGTCCATAAATCCATATTAAGGAATCTAACTCCAAGTTAATAAATTTTCGTCGTCACATTTTTTCCAAAATTTTCCATATAAGAAAATGTAAGTATACTTTCCTTCCAACATTCAAATCTTAATTCCATAACCATGTTCTCACTTATATGCCCTGGAACTACGGGGTGTAACATTCTTCCCCCCTTAGAAACATTCGTCCTCGAATGTTCATCAAAGGTCTCAAGCTATACAAATTTCGGCATAGTCTCTTTTAGCTATACCTATCAACCTATACTTGTTAGTGTCGTACATGATGTATGCGTCGGCAGCGATGCGGAATTCTCTTGCCCTCAAGTTTCACTGCAGATCACGTCCTTTGGCACCGAGGCGCTGTGCTTGAAATTCTCAGCACGCCTTTTTCTCACTTAATCTCTTCATTTTCTACAAGTTCCAACAATACTCAGCAAATCCAAAGATGCCTCACATGGCCACCATATAACACATAGTCTCATTCATCAATCACAACTAATATACTTCACATATACTATGTACTTTAACCAAGATCAAACATAGAATACTTTACTCAAGAAAGCCTTGTATATCTAAGGGCTCAACGATTATCAAATATTCTAAGATCCTTAAATACTCCATGCCCCAAGCTTACACTATCTCTCCCCGTATACGGGCAAGATAGCTTCTCAATATCTCAAAATCATGTTGTCTTAATCACAACAACCCTATTTACTCCATACCAATATTATTCGTGCATCTCAATTAAGCATACAACACAGCTTAATCTATCAATATGGTATGCCATAAAGTAAATTAAACATGATCCTTTAAGGGTTCATCACCCTTTCAGACAGCTCATCACCTCCTAATTATTCCAAATTAGCACATATATAACATTGATGTGGATTCATTAAACTGTTTCATACCTTCCAAGCCATTATCAAAGCTTAACCAACTCATGATAACCCACAATCACATTAGGCAACACACACAATGCCCTAATAAATATGTTTGTATAGATGTATATCATTATCACACCAACTATACAACAATTTTTACCAACATGGATACAAAGTCCATATATTCCCCTTCTGGGCCACTTTCGCTTTCTCATAGATGCAACCACAATAATACGTTAGGGAGGGACTACCCTAACAACATGGCTCTATCGCACGATCTTAGAGTAAGAAGAATAGAAATCAATCATAAATGTACTGTAGCCTCCTATTTATGGGTGTGGTGCACAACACACCGATAACCAAGACTCTACTACATACGGTCTATAGACATTCCGAGGACTAACTGCTCTGATACCACTCTTGTCACGATCCAAACCCCGGGCCCGCGACTGGTGCCCTACCTGGGCACCCTTATACCCATACATCACATATTACCAGCGGAAGCTTAAGAAAAACTCATTTTAATAAAACAGGCAAGCCGAAAAAGCCACCACTTTGCATAGAATTGTCCAAAAGGACTACAACTGTACATATGCCCAAATACACATTAATCACCCACATCTGTCTACAGACCTCTAAGAGTATCACAACAACTATGGCGGGACAAGGCCCCGCCGTACCCCTGAATATACATAAGTCATAATGGAATACCTGTACCAAAATGACAAGCTCCGGAACAGTGGAGCTATCTCAAAAAGCTGGGCAAATATCCTAAGCTCGAGGATCACCAAACTGAGTACCTATACATGCGGGCATGAACGCAGCCCACCGAAAGGGGTCAGTACAACAAGGTACCTAGTATGTAAACATGAGGTACAGTAAACAAGATCATAACCGTACAAAAGAATGGCAGGGACAAGTATGAAAATCAAATACTAGATCTTACCGTGCCATATAAAAGAAGAGTCAAATGTACCTTGTATCATTGTACCGCTATACCATTGTACCACTGTACCTTATAGAAATGAGAGTCGTCATATCTGTTTTAATATAACGCATCCCGACCCTTTAGTGAGGGACTCGGCGAACTCACTATAACGTATCCCGACCCTTTAGTGAAGGACTCGGGGAAATGGAATAATAACACTTGTACGAATAGCTACCATAAGAAACCTTGTGCAAATTAACTCATATTTTGACTCTCAAAGGAATAAAACCAAGGTACCAACATCTCATGTACCAATCACATATACGAACTTTCATTTTAGCTATGCCAAGGTACCAACATATCATGTACCAAACACATATAAAATATTTCATTTTAACTATGCCAAGGTACCAAAACATCATGTACCAAACACATATAAAATCTTTCATTTTAACTATGCCAAGGTACCAAAACATCATGTACCAAACACATATAAAATCTTTCATTTTGGCTATGCCAAGGTACCAATATATCATGTACCAAACATATATAAATCTTTCATTTTAGCTATGCCAAGGTACCAACATATCATGTACCAAACACATATAAAATCTTTCATTTTAACCAAACCTAGGTACCAACATCTCGTGTACCAAATATTTAAAATGAACATTTCTTTTAGAAATGCGTGGTACCAACATATCATGTACCAATCACATATAATAAACTTACCCTTTTAGAAATGCGGGGTACCAACATATCATGTACCAATCACATCTTACAATTTAGAAAACACCAAGGCATTATCATACCTTCCTTTTAGAAAACCCAAGGCACTATCATGTCTTTCCTTTTAGAAACACCAAGGCAATATCATGGCTTCCTTTTTAGCAAAACCAAGGCAATAATATGCCTTCCTTTTTAGAAATACCAAGGCAATACCATGCCTTCCTTTTTAGAAATACCGAGGCACTCTCATACCTTTCATTTTTAAATCCTCATTTAGAAAATCAAGACACTTATCATATCAAGTATCATTTTAAATCCTCTTTTGGAAAATCAAGACACTTACACTTTTACAACCAAATGACTTATACTTTTTAAATCAAGTTACTATCACCTTATGTACCACATGAAATCTAGATTAATTTAAAACACGTACGTCCAACGTATACTCATTTTATAAAGTTCATGCTCAAAGAAGAAAGGAAGAGTCACATACTAACACTTGTCGTTTGTACCAACTCGATAATCTAAATTCGTCTCGCTCCTCTGCTAACATTATGGAAATATTTGAATGGTGATAATCGATCCGAATTGCCAAAATAATCCATTTTATGAGCCGTTAGTAGGTTATATATTTAATAATGATCTTATCTAATCAGTTGTGAACCTAGAAAATGTAAAACGAACTGGTTATATCTTAGCTTCTATGCAGATGGAAATTCTACTCATTTCAATATAATTGATTGTCGATATCTTTTTCATTTAACACTGCAATGGCTTGTTTTAACACGTTTATCAAAATCGGTCTCAACGCTTAATACTTATTAGTGTTGTAGCTTAGCAAGATCAACTCGACCCCAAAGCTTACTAAAAACTCTTACCAACATCTCCCATAAGACTTGGTAAGGACTTAAGAATAATTTAGACATGCCTTTAGCATAGAATCAACAACATGAATACTCTTTAACTTCTAAGAGTAGAATAACTTTTGAAACAATACCACAGTTATGGTTCACACGTATAACATGCCAAAAAAAGAAATAAGAGGTTCACATACCTTATTGACGACTAACCAACACGACAAGTAGAATACGTCCCAAATAGGTACTTCAACCTATAATGACAACAACACGTCTATCAACTCCATGATACTAGTGTAAGACATATACCAAGTAATGACTCTATTTTCTTTTAAAGATTTGGGCAGCACTTCCCCTATTTATACGTACTTTTCCACCTTTCAATAAGGTCAATTTCATCAATAACCAAGGCACCAATTAAGGGCACAACCAACAGTTAACCAAGATGATTCACACACCTATTTCTCACGTAAAAACAGCCTCTTAATCACGTAAAACAGTTCATAAAAATAGTCCACAATCCAACAACAACGAGGGTAAAATGTGAGGTCTTTCAACACCTTTCCACACCCTTATTCCTTTAGGACTTTCATTATCAATTACTACATTTAAACATGCATATTGGTGGCTGAATTGTCAGCATTATATCACCACAAAACAGCCCCTAAAACCACACCACAATTATCCAACAGTTTGGTACATTTCTCGGCCAACAACAACAACAACAATCCAAAGCTCTTTTCATAATGCCTTATAATCCAACTCAAGTTTCAACACTTTATATAAACCATATCAACTAGCAACAACAATATTTATTTCATTTAATAACATGCAACAAGTGAAGATAACAACAATAATAACCAACGAAATCTGACAACCAAAACTGTCCATTCTCGGGCAACAGACCAAAAATGTCACATGCATTTCTTATTCTCCATTCTTCTTAGCACAAGTTCATCTATTAACTATAACAACATGTAACTTCCAAATACTTTAAGAGGAAGAAGAAATTTTACATTTCATATTGCCCAAAACAGTCCACTTAAAGTCAACCCACAGTTTTGTCTTAGCTCTACTTTTTTGTCACGATCCGACCTCGGGCCCGCGACTGGTGCCTTACCCCGGGCACCCTAGTGATAATACATCAGAGAAAAACCAGCGGAAATAAAAACTCAAAGACATGAAACGATAAAATATAAGAATACAGGCTAACCAAAACGGTCACATTTCTGCATATATATATAAATGATTAAACCTGAACAGTTACATCCTTTTTACAAACCCTGCCCACAACAGTACTACAGACCTCTAAGAGTTTAACAACAACTATGACGGGACAGGGCCCCGCCATACCCCTGAATGTACAAGAACCTGATCTCGGGAAACATGCAAAAGATAAGCCTCGGAGAAACGGAGCTTCCCAACTGAATCAGGATCCTATGAGCGAGGATCAACAACGGTGTACCTACTGCGGCATGAGCGGCCCAGCGAGGTCGATCTACAGTACCAAGTATGTGAAACTGAAAATATTGTAAATGAAATCATAATAGTCTATATAAAACAGGATACATGTATGATAACCAAACTACATTTCACAATATATATTAGCAGTCATGTCAAGTCAGGGACTCACGCCCGTAAAATCATCACTCAAATATAACCCGGGAATTTAACTCGCAAGACACTGCATGCCGGCATCTTACCTCGGTATAAGCATGGCCATGGAACCATCCTAATGGAAGCATACCCGTGGGCCACCCATCGTGTCAGTATGTCCAAAGGAAATAACAAGATAATAATCATAATGGAAACATACTCGTGGGCCACCCATCGTGTCAGTATGTCCAAAGCAAATAACAAGATAACACTTCTAATGGAAGCATACCCGTGGGCCACCGTGATGTCGGTATGTCCAAAAGCCAATCACCAGAGAACAATCATAATGGAAGCATACACGTGGGCCACCCATCGTGTCGGTATGTCAAATCAAATAACAAGATAACACTTAATGGAAGCATACCTGGGCCACCCATCGTGTCGGTATGTCCAAAAGGAAATAACAAGATAACAATCATAATGGAAGCATACTGCGGGCCACCCATCGTGTCGGTATGTCCAAAGCAAATAACAAGATCACACTTAATGGAAGCATACCGTGGGCCACCCATCGTATCGGTATGTCAAAAGGATCGATATAGTGGAAGCATACTGGGCCACCCATCGTGTCGGTATGTCCATCAATCAACCGGATAGCCGACCTCTCCAGAGCGGTGCGGTACGTAAATACAACACTTGCACAACAAAGGCTATCACCACAAGCATAGGAAAGTTCAACATACTCATAGACTTTCATTTTTATTACAACAAATCCGGGTTTTAACCCCAAAGTACTACATACATTAATCCTTTCAAAAAGATCTCTTTTTACGTAAAAACAACTCGATACTATTATCCGTAGTACCAAATACGTCATTTTTAAAATCAAGTACTTTACACTTTTTTTAAACCAAGTGGCTTACACTTTTAGAACAATGTCAAGTATACTTTTAAAACCCAAGTAACTAACTCTTTTAAGATCAAGGTACTCATACCTTTTAAAACCAAGCCACTTATATTTTTCTCATCAAGAAAAGTTCGATATTTGAAAATAAGTTACTTATACTTTTAAACTCAAGTAATTCTCTTTTCCCAAAATCAAGTTACCATTTTAAATCCAATAATAAAACCATTCTTTTGTTTCCATAAGGTCGTTATAACTAACTTCCCATAAAGTTATTATAACACTTTATGTTTTAAACCAATTTAAGACAAAACCATGCCTTTCTTTTAAACCAAAACACTTCAAATTCTTAAGTCTCTTTTCTTTTAGAAATCAAGTTCCTCACTTTGGAATTTTAAGAAAATCAAAACTTGATTATAATAATTCTTATTAGAGCAGCCATGGTCTAGGAAATGTAATACAATTTTGTCTTATCTTAGCTTCTATGCAGATGGAGGTTTCTACTGGTTTTAATATAATTAATTATTTGTCAATACATTTTCCTTTATTAACACTGCAGTGGTTTGTTCGATACTAATTCTCATTTCCGAAATCAATATAACTTATTCCTTTTAAAACCCAATTACCCATTTCTCATAAATGTGGTTTCACAACTTTTTAACACAATTCAAGTCCTTAATATTTCACATCAAGTCATTTATAAGTCAAGTCTCTTATCTTTTAAAAACCACAGACCATTCTTTACCTACATAGAGTTGTTATAACAAACTCCCCATAAAGCCGTTATAACACTTTATGTTTTAAACCAACCAAATTCTTTAGCACACGTACGTCTACCGTACTACATAGTTCACACAATCATGCTAGAAAAGATAGGAAGAGGTTCACATACCTCGCGACGATTATCGACAATTAGCAAAACGCTCCAAAGTACTATAACCCTGCTAGCCTTTTCCACCCTTCAAGTAGAATACGCTACTCGTAGTACTTCAACCTATAAAGGCCACAAAACGTCTATCAACCTCTAGATCTCTTCGTAGAACAATTCTAAGTACAAGGTTCCTTATTCTACGGAAAATTCGCAGCACCTCCCCCGCAACCACATAAATATCCTCCTCAATCAAGGCCCGCTACAAGCCAACAACTCCAGGGGTTACACGTCTAACCTGACGTGTACAACATCGCCCACAATAATACTACAAGTCTCAGTAAATACAATTCAATTCTTATCCATATTCATTCTACATATAGTATACTCAACTATACATTACTACAACATGTAATATCCAATTACATAGGGACAAAGATAATTACCTCGATAAGCCCAAAATTATCCAAGATTAAAAGTCGATCTGAGCAACGTTTAGCTCGATTCCTTACGCTCCAACCCTCTCCAAGCAACCCTTAGAAGTTTCTAAACAACTTCTCTTAACACTTCATCTAAGCTATGAAGATTTTCTAGGAGCTTCATTTTGCGACTATTGGAATAAAGTAGTATTTCCGGGCTCTTAGTATTGAAATAACTTTGGAATACTACTAGGAATACTAGGCTAAGGTATTTGGGATAATACAACAATACTTGAAGTATTTACTACACAAAGTGGGGAGAAAGCGAGAGCAAGCTAAAGGGAGGGAGTATTTGCCTTGGAAAATCTTTAAGTGGATGAAGTCTTCACTACAAAGGGGGGGGGGGGGGTATTTATAGAGAAATCAAGGGCCAAGATTTAAGCAAATGTAAGGTGAGGATTGGGGACATGTTGTGTGGGTAATTGCCAACCAAGTGTCCACCACAAAAATGGGACAAGTGGCTTGCCACTTGTCCCCACAAAAAAACGTCCAAGTGTCCACAACTTTTGGCCATGGGGTCACATGGGGGTGACACGTGTTGCCCCCCTACTCGTCCAAAATATTTCATTTTCCGAAAATATCCGTAATGCCAAAAATCCGAAAATAAAGTGGGCCCCACAAAACCGTAATTTCTCCCGTGGGCCCCACGTGACCAATTTCGGAAATAAAATTCCATAATTCTCAAATATTCCAAAAAGTCTGAATACCAAATCTGGGAATCCAATTTCCATTAATGAACCTTTTTCCTTCACAAAATCCGGAAACTTTTCCGTCGAAAAATCACATCTTTCTTCCTTTCCAATTTAAATGTCGTATTCTTGTACGTACGTCCTCACATACATACTCTGGAACTACGGGGTGTAACATTCTTCCCCCCTTAGAAACATTTGTCCCGAATGTTCCTTCTAAGTCTCTAAACACACATGCGCCGGTATAGTCTTCACTACTATACTTACAAAACCAATTATGTCACACCTGGCCATAATACCACATACGCGCAAAAACTCACATCTAAGCCAACGAGGAATCACCTCTAACATCAGAAAAGCTTCCACCCATGGTCTAAAGGATACTCCCTTCGCATATTCACTTCACAACAAAATGATCTCGTTTATTCTGTTAACACGCGTTCACTTCCTTCCTTACTCGTCGTACCCTTCTCGTACACCCGAACTCTTTCTAGTACACGTACCATACTCCAGTCATCGCTTCAGTTTCAAAAACCTTGGAGTCACTACCTCCAAACTTGATCATTTTACTAGCCTCAAATTCCTTTAAGGCCATTCCCGGCCTTCACGCTCCGATTCTAGTCGAACACATCCGCGAACTCGTACGATGGTTACCTAAACCTGGGCCTTGCACCCTCGTGACCCCATCACCTAGCGGGACCACCTCAAATTTACCTTACTTCATTCCGGGCTGCGGGTTGACCCGCAATCTGGCCTCAACCCGACCCATTTTCGTGCCAAACTCTCTCGTTCCCCGATCCGGAACAATCTTACTAATTCTCGTCATGGAAGCTACCACTTCTATCTCAAACTACCCATGGAATTATCACATAAAACTCCACGTATACTATGCACTCCAACAAAGATTAACCGTAAAGTCTTTTACTCACAACGGCCTTACATCTAAGGTCTCAACTGTCATAAATTCTAAGGTTCACAATTGTCTCATCCCCAGACTTACCCTTTTCAACTACCCATGTTTTCTAATTCACACTTAACACAATGTTATTCGTACATAGCACTCCACATGTATCTACCGTAACAACATAAATAAGTCTCTTAAGGGCTAAAGATATCTCTGTAACTAATGCCTCACTTTCCTTTTGTCGCTCCAATCATAACCCTGCCCTGCAGGGCGCCTAGCTATATAAGGCGATGAACCAGCCACCGATCCCGAAGGCTGAGTCTCTACATATGTGCTACCTCTGGTCGAACAAACTCTCCCCAAATGGCCCTGTTGGCGCATGGCATACAATTTGTCGAGCAAGATCGACACTCCCATAATGGAGTCTATTACAACGGCACAACGAGGTAGGGTGACCTCATCCGACTAACACCCTTCCCCAACAACCGAACATGGCCCGGCCGGTGGGTGAGTCATCCCTCTTGTATCCCTCCTACTTGGACATCCCCCCATCACATGGCCCTGACGGCCGCAGGTATAACAATCTCCCAAACTAGCACGACACCATGAGGATCATCCTCTGCTCTCTATCCATAGAACTCTGGCGAACTGCAACTCAAGAAATCCCGAAGTCTCAGACTATCGGATCTAGGGTGAATCACTGGTACTGCCGGAACCACCGGCTCCCGTCCGTCCTCATTTCCAGCCACCAGCCTAGCTAGTAACTGGGCCATCTCCTTGAACTCATATCCTCGGCTCGCGAGTGGGCGAGGCTCGTATCGTGGCCTCGGTGAATCGATGCCGCTCTTAACTCTGCTGGGGCTAGCGGCGTCATAAAACTCGTCTTCTGAAGTACTATCTCAGGTAAGGACCAGGCCTGTGCCCTCATAACCCTCTGTGTTCTACTCGTAGCTCCCTCTGCTGCCTTGCCCATCTGGGCCCTGTTGCCTTGCGTAGAGGCATAACGGGTACATAAGAATACGCCAGAGGGAGTCCAACTTATAACACAGCTCTAAGGCACGATCTCAGAGTGAGAAGAATGGAAACCAATCCTAAATATCCTGCGACCTCGATTATAGGTTTGGTGCACAACACGCCGATAATCAAGACTCTACTAGATACGGTGCATGAGACACTTTCTGAGGATTAACTGCTCTGATACCACTTTTGTCACGCCCGACCTCGGGCCCATGACTGGTGCCTTACCCGGGCACCCTAGTGATAATACATCAGAGAAAAACCAGCGGAAATAAAAACTCAAAGACATGAAACGATAAAATATAAGAAAAACAGGCTAACCAGCGGTCACCTTTACATATATATATAAATGATTAAACTCGAACGATTACATCCTTTTTACAAACCACCTTGCAACAATACTACAGACCTCTAAGAGTTTAACAACAACTATGACGGACGGGGCCCGCCATACCACGAATGTACAAGAACCTACAATCTCGTGGAAGCATGCAAAAGATAAGCCTCGAGAAAGCGGAGCTTCCCAACGCCGATCGTGATCCTATGGCGAGGATCAACAAGCGTGTACCCTACCTGCGGCATGAACGCGGCCCGAAGGAGGTCGAGATGCAGTATGCGAAGTATGTGAAACTGAAAATACTGTAAATGAAATCATAATAGTCTATATAAAATAGGAGACATGTATGATAACCAAACTACAATTCACAATATATATTAGCGATGCGTCAAGTCGTGGACTCACGCGTAAAGTCATCACTCAAATATAACCGGGAATTTAACCCGCACGACGCGTGCCGGCGTCTTACCTCGGTATAAGCATGGCCATGGAACCGTCCTAATGGAAGCATACGTGGGCCACCCATCGTGTCGGTATGTCGAAGGAAATAACAAGATAATAATCATAATGGAAACATACTCGTGGGCCACCCATCGTGTCGGTATGTCAAAGCAAATAACAAGATAACACTTAATGGAAGCATACGTGGGCCACCCATCGTGTCAGTATGTCCAAAAGGAAATAACAAGATAACTATCATAATGGAAGCATACTCGTGGGCCACCCATCGTGTCAGTATGTCCAAATTAAATAACAAGACAACACTCACAATGGAAGATACGTGGGCCACCCATCGTGTCGGTATGTCGAGGAAATAACAAGATAACAATCATAATGGAAGCATACTCGTGGGCACCCATCGTGTCGGTATGTCAAAGCAAATAACAAGATCACACTTAATGGAAGCATACGTGGGCCACCCATCGTGTCGGTATGTCAAAAGGATCGATATAGTGGAAGCATACGTGGGCCACCCATCGTGTCGAGTATGTCCATCAATCAACCGGATAATGGCCTCCAACGAGAGACGCGGTAGCACAGAAATACAACACTTGCACAACAAAGGCTATCACCACAAGCATAGGCAAGTTCAACATACTCATAGACTTTCATTTTTATTACAACAAATCCATGTTTTAACCCCAAAGTACTACATACATTAATCCTTTCAAAAAGATCTCTTTTTACGTAAAAACAACTCGATACTATTATCCGTAGTACCAAATACGTCATGTTTTAAAATCAAGTACTTTACACTTTTTTTAAACCAAGTGGCTTACACTTTTAGAACAACGTCAAGTATACTTTTAAAACCCAAGTAACTAACTCTTTTAAGATCAAGGTACTCCTACCTTTTAAAACCAAGCCACTTATATTTTTCTCATCAAGAAAAGTTCGATATTTGAAAATAAGTTACTTATACTTTTAAACTCAAGTAATTCTCTTTTCCCAAAATCAAGTTACCATTTTAAATTCAATAATAAAACCATTCTTTTGTTTCCATAAGGTCGTTATAACTAACTTCTCATAAAGCTATTATAACACTTTATGTTTTAAACCAATTTAAGACAAAACCATGCCTTTCTTTTAAACCAAAACACTTCAAATTCTTAAGTCTCTTTTCTTTTAGAAATCAAGTTCCTCACTTTGGAATTTTAAGAAAATCAAAACTTGATTATAATAATTCTTATTAGAGCAGCCATGATCTAGGAAATGTAATACAATTTTGTCTTATCTTAGCTTCTATGCAGATGGAGGTTTCTACTGGTTTTAATATAATTAATTATTTGTCAATACATTTTCCTTTATTAACACTGCAATGGTTTGTTCGATACTTATTCTCATTTCTGAAATCAATATAACTTATTCCTTTTAAAACCCAATTACCCATTTCTCATAAATGCGGTTTCACAACTTTTTAACACAATTCAAGTCATTAATATTTCACATCAAGTCATTTATAAGTCAAGTCTCTTATCTTTTAAAAATCACAGACCATTCTTTACCTACATAAAGTTGTTATAACAAACTCCCCATAAAGGCGTTATAACACTTTATGTTTTAAACCAACCAAATTCGTTTAGCACACGTACGTCTACCGTACTACATAGTTCACACAATCATGCTAGAAAAGATAGGAAGAGGTTCACATACCTCGCGACGATTATCGACAATTAGCAAAATGCTCCAAAGTACTATAACCCTGCTAGCCTTTTCCACCCTTCAAGTAGAATACGCTACTCGTAGTACTTCAACCTATAAAGGCCACAAAACGTCTATCAACCTCTAGATCTCTTCGTAGAACAATTCTAAGTACAAGGTTCCTTATTCTACGGAAAATTCGGCACCTCCCCGCATGACCACATAAATATCCTCCTCAATCAAGGCCCGCTACCAAGCCAACAACTCTGGGAGGTTACACGTCTAACGGACGTGTGTACAACCTTGCCACAATAATACTACAAGTCTCGTAAATACGGTCAATGTAAATCTGATTCAATTCTTATCCATATTCATTCAACATATAGTATACTCAACTATACATTACTACAACATGTAATATCCAATTACAATAGGGGGACAAAGATAATTACCTCGATAAGCCCAAAATTATCCAAGATTAAAAGTCGATCCTGAGCAACGTTTAGCTCCAATTCCGCTCCAAGCAACCCTTAGAAGTTTCTAAACAACTTCTCTTAACACTTCATCTAAGCTATGAAGATTTTTCTAGGGCTTCATTTTGCGACTATTGGAATAAAGTAGTATTTTCGGGCTCTTAGTATTGAAATAACTTTGGAATACTACTAGGAATACTAGGCTAAGGTATTTGGGATAATACAACAATACTTGAAGTATTTACTACACAAAGTGGGGAACGAGCAAGCTAAAGAGAGAGTATTTGCCTTGGAAAATCTTTAAGTGGATGAAGTCTTCACTACAAAGGGGTATGTATAGAGAAATCAAGGGCCAAGATTTAAGCAAATGTAAGGTGAGGATTGGGGACATGTTGTGTGGGTAATTGCCAACCAAGTGTCCACCACAAAAATGGGACAAGTGGCTTGCCACTTGTCCCCACAAAAAAACGTCCAAGTGTCCACAACTTTCGGCCATGGGGTCACATGGGGGTGACACGTGTCGCCCCCTACTCGTCCAAAATATTTCATTTTCCGAAAATATCCGTAATGCCAAAAATCCGAAAATAAAGTGGGCCCCACAAAACCGTAATTTCTCCCGTGGGCCCCACGTGACCAATTTCGGAAATAAAATTCCATAATTCTCAAATATTCCAAAAAGTCTGAATACCAAATCTGGTAATCCAATTTCCATTAACGAACCTTTTTCCTTCACAAAATCCGAAAACTTTTCCGTCGAAAAATCACATCTTTCTTCCTTTCCATTTTAAATGTCGTATTCTTGTACGTACGTCCTCACATACATACTCTGGAACTACGGGGTGTAACATTTTTCAAGCTCCAATCACACACATGTATCTACTACAAGCTTGTAACCATCTTCCCTTCTCGTTTTACTTCCAAAAGTTCATCTCCAAGCCTAGGTTTTCAAGGCAACTCTCGTCCAAACCACTATTTGTGTGTTAACTTGGCTTAACACTTAGTTAGGAAGCTTAATCTTGAAAATAACTAAGTCTTGATCTTCATTTTTTGCCATGGATTTCGAAAATGAGAAGGCTAAGGAAGAGAGAAGGGAAGGTTTGAAAGATGAACATATTATTGTGAGCTCAAGTCTTGCAAAGCCTATTCATATATACAAGTGGACTTGTAAGAAAAGTTGAGGGACACGTGTCACCCTCTCATTGGTCATAAATTTGTCTTCACAAAATAACTCCCACACTTAGCCAAATATCTTAAAATTTTTGAAGGGCTCCACAAAATTGTGAAATTTTCGATGGGCCCCGTATTATCAATGTCAAGATTTAATAATACAATACTAAGTCCATAAATCCATATTAAGGAATCTAACTCCAAGTTAATAAATTTTCGTCGTCACATTTTTTCCAAAATTTTCCATATAAGAAAATGTAAGTATACTTTCCTTTCGACGTTCAAATCTTAATTCCATAACCATGTTCTCACTTATATGCGCTGGATTTACGGGGTGTAACAATTCTGACTCGGATCCGACTCGAGACAGTGTAGCAACAATGTGTGAGGAGATAGAAGCATTTTTTGTCCAAATATCAAATTAAACAAATCATGATTTTAGAAACCGAATCGATTCGACGTCGCACGTCGACCGATCCGAATCAGGCAGAGCGATGTAACAGCGGTCAAGGAAATGGAATATTTTTTTGTTCAAATAAAAATAAATAAATCATGATTTTGTAGAAATCTGCCCAGATTTAGACCTAACCCGGTTCAATGACCCGAGAATGAACAATAGCAAAACAATGCAAAAATATTGATTCCCAGTCTAAAATACCAAAATAAACAACAAATCATAATTTACAACCCGACCCGGATCTAGACCCGACCCGGTTCAACGACCCGAGAATGAACAATACTAAAACAATGCAAAAATATTGATCCTTAGTCCAAAATACCAAAATAAACAACAAACCATAATTTTAGAACCCAACCCGGATCTAGACCCGACCCGAGACTGATCCGAGAATCCAAGAACCACAGATTTCAGTTCTTGTTTTGCATGTTTTCAAACAACCAACTAAAAATCAAAATAGATATTTACCAAATCAAATCAAAGAAGAATAACCTTTTTATTTTCGGATTCAGACACGAATATCCAAGTTTCTTCGGTTCAAAACAGAGAGTAGCAACATGATTTACCACAAATGAAGAAATCAATTTTAGAAATCCTAAATTTCTTTCCTTTTCTGATTTTCTCCCTTTCTTTTTGATCCTCCAAAATAGAAGACAGATGGGGGGGGGATTTTATAGGTGGGTTTCCCCTCAAAAACTTTCACCCTCACACCCCCTTGAAATAATTCAAAATAAAGTAAAAACATCTGACAATCAAACGGATTTGGGGGATGAGGTTCCAGATTTTAGGGTATTAGGGGTATGAGTGGTGTCAAGGGTTGGTGGAAGTGATGGGGAAGGTAAAGGGGTGAGGTCGACGGGGTGGGACAGGGGGTAGGGTGCGGCGTAGGAGGTTGGGTAGATTTGGGGTTTTAGAGAATAAGGAAAAGGGGGTTTTAAAATATATATATATATATATATATATATATATATATATATATATATATATATATATATATAAAAAGGAGTTCGTTAAAAATGTTTTGAACAAAAATTATAAATTATTAAAAATAACAATGTGATAAAAATAAAACATAATATTTAAGAAAATGCTAAATGCTTAATTTAAATAAAAAAGGTGATGCCTATTTTGGGAAAGTAAAATAAAAAGGAATATTTGGGTAAAACTATGATTATTATATAAAAAATGCAAATGATAATAAAAGTGTGGATAATAATAATAATGGTAATAAATACTAAATTTCTTTTGGCAATGTGATAATAATAAAATGTAATATTTAGAAAAAATGCTAAATGCTTAATTTAAATAAAAGTGTGATGCTTATTATTTGCAAAAAATAAAATAACATAATATTAAAGTAAAAATATGATTATTATATAAAAATGCAAATGATAATAAAAGTGAGGATAATAAGGATAATAAATACTAATTTTCTTTTGTGATGCCAAAAAATATTTTAAATTACAAGTAAATAAGCGGAAGAAGGGGGAAAAATTGGATGTCAACAGCATGTCCCTCTTTGGCTGGAGACGGTGAAAGAGTTTTTGGACAAAGATGTTGACTGATTAGCCAATTTTGTCCTGATTGACGGAACTGAAAGAAACAGGTAGAGGTGGAACTCCGGGGAGAAGAAATTTGACCTATAGGAGAATCGAGACGCCGGAGTCGGTGCGGATTCAAGAAATAATGCTCCAGTGTCGAGTTATGATGACAATGGTTGCGAGTACGGTAAGATGGCGTCTGGAAACGATCGGGATTTCTGTAGGAGAGTCTTGCTTCCCACAGACTGTTTTGGTAGGACATAGCTCCGTGTTGCGTTGGAATTCCTGTTGATTCAGTTCCTGTAGACTAAGGCTAAGATAAAAATTAGTGCATAATTGCGAATAACAAATGGACATATGAAAAATACTATTTTTTGTAGAATGGAATAATGTCCTTGCATAGATTCGATGTGATGTGAATGACGTCGGTGTACAGGCGTAATGCACATGACGTCGGTGTATAGACGTAATGCAGATTGTCGTCGTTGTATAGACGAAATGAAGATGTCGTCGTTGTATACACGAAATGAAATGACGTCGGTGTACATGTGTAATGTAGATAACGTTGGTGTACAAACGTAATGCAGATGTTGTAGTTGTATAGACAAAATGAAATGGCGTCGGTGTACAGGCGTAATGCAGATGAAGTCGGTCTACAGACGTAATGCATATGTGACCCTGAGGTCGAAATGCTATATGAAGCTTTTTCTTAAATGTGAACAAAAAACTAAATGCAAGGACATCGGTGATGTAAAATAAATAGTTGGGGGTAAGAATGTGACCCTGTGAGTCAAAATATCATCTTTGTATAAACCCGACGCGGTAGGGGGACCTTGTAGGCCAGAACAGTTCCTTTTGCACAAACGCTCCAAACAGGAATGCAGTCTTTGTGGACTGAATTGTGATGCTAAAGTTCTTCGCGAAGTTCGACGTCTTCCTACCTTCGTTAACCTGAAGTACCTACATCCAAAGAATTTGTGAGTTTGGGGAGGGGTGGTTGATTCGCGTTAACTTTGGAGCTTCCGTCATTGGCGCTTTCATGCTCCGTCAGTAAAAAATACTATTTATTGAAAAGTATGTTTTATAAAATATGCATTTTTAAGAAAGAATTTTTTCTATCGAATTTTCGAACAATGACACGCGGTGAAACAAAGCAACCATCTTTTTTCCAAATCTTTCATCTGGCCAAAGATTTAATTGGATGACACTTGTTGTCCATCACATCTTTTCGCAATGAATCCTTAAAATTCCCCAATTTCTGGTAGACGAGGATGTTGATTTTTCATCTGGACAAAGATCGAGTCTCGTATGAGTAACCCGTCTACCCCCGATGAAGTGGTCAAATGAGCGTGTAGTATTATATGTATGATAGGGGAGAAAAAGTTTTTCAGTGGTGGGACCGAAGTCGATGTGGGCCGCCTACGTATCTCGCCGAGGGAATCAGATCATAACGTAGTTCAAGTTACAAAAGGGAATGGTAGACTTTTCTGAGAGTGGGACCAAAGCCGATGTGGCCTCCTACGTATCCCGCAGAGGGAATCAGGTCATAATGTAACTTAGATTACAAAAGAGAATGTGGGGAAATTTTGGACTTTTTAAAGAGACGGAACCGACATGGGTTCTTTGAGTATCTCGCCAAGGGAGCGCAAATTTTACAACATAGAAAAATGCATTACATGGAAGAATTCCTAAATGTAATATCTTATCACCGCATCTGCATTGATTTATTTCGGCCATACTTCGCCGTCCATTTCAGCCAGTATCAGTGCTCCTCCTGTCAGCACTCAGTGAACTATGTAGGGCCCTTGCCAATTGGGTGTGAATTTTCCTTTACCTTCGCTTTGAGTTTGGGAATATGCCTTTCAATACCAATTGCCCCGGATTGAATTTTCTTTCTGAAGTCTCTGGTTCGTCATTTGGACTTTGTTCACTCATTTCATCACATGTCACATTCACATCATTGATAGATTTATTAGTATGCATGCTGAAAGAGAATTGATTTAAACAGAATAAATTTTGAAATTGCAAAAAAACGGTTTAAATTTTAAGTTTTTCAAAAGACAGAGGCAAAACACATTAAAGGCATAAATGCAATTCAGGCCTCAATTTGAAACACACTTGTTTCAAAAATATAAGTTCTACCAAGCCTCTCGGGGAAACATGGTAGGGGTACAGGTATAATTTTTAAGGTATCCCCTTGTTTTGCGTCCCAGATGGTTGGTATTTCCTCGTGATCATCCCGGATCACATTGCACTCTGCGCCTTCTTCTATAACAAAATATTTTTGAGTCCTTCGACGAGGTTGTCTACATCGTCTTCTTTTGATTCATGCGTAGCGCATGGTTTGACATATGACTGAATCAAAGGCGGAACATGCTTTGGCCAGGGAGTGTCTATCTTCCTATGGAGATTGGTCGATGTTTCCACCATTTCCTCTCTCTGTACATGCACAATAGTCCCTTCCAAACTACTTTCTTCAACGACAAAAATCATGTTCGCATGGGCATTGCCATGATTTGGCAGGGGGTGTTGTGTACATTAGGGGAATCTTCATTCAGTATGATGAATCCTTCTTTTATCAATGCCTCAATCATATTTTTGGGAGAGTAGCAGTTTCCAGGGTCATGCCCAGTGACTCCAGAGTGGTATGCACAACGCTTGGCCTCGTCATACTGTTAAGTGTATTTTGTATACACTTTTGAGTCCTTTTTAGTTAGTATTTTACTCTTTTATTTTGTGTTTAGTATAGTGTTAGATGTGTTTTTCCTTCATTTTGTGTCACATCGGTTATAAAGGAGAAGATACTACTTTTGAGATGGAATTTCACACTAAAAGGACAAGAAATAAAGTCTAAGAAGTTTCAGGAAGTATAGAAGAAATCAGACGAAGTTCGGACGAGAAAATGACAAAATATCAGAAAATCCAGTAGAGGTACGCCGTCGACGCTGCGGTGCCAGCCAGCAGTGCTAAAACACCTGCGTGCTCTGATTTTTTTGCAGTACTTTCGGCATCGTGGCGCCAGCCTGCAGGGACACGGCGCCGAGGCGGAAAATCTGATTTTTGGGGCGAATTTGACACGTTTTCATGGTCCGAAAGGGCAACGTTTTCCAACTATAAAACCGTAAAACCCTGCTCATTATACGGGAGCTTATACGATATTACAAATCATACTTTTGGGAGGCAAGAAGGAGGCTACAATTGGAGACCCTTGTTCAAGTTCTTTTTCTTTCCTTTACTTTATTTCAGTTTATGTTGGATTGTAATTTAGTTCTTGACATGACAATGTTTAGGAGCTAAATACTTTAGTAGGGTTTCCATCGAATCTTCTTGAAGTTCTTTCATATAGTTAATGCATTAGTTATTGATTTCTTCTTCAGCGTATTAAGATCTATTCAATATTGTTATGACTGCTTGATAATTAACTAGCTATTAATTGTCATCACTTATATGATTTCGAATCAAAAGTTTGAAAGGTGAGATTTGAATATGCTGTAATTGTTTAGACATAGGTTAAAATCGTGGACGAAAGTACTCTGATACTTGTGTAGTATTTAAAGGTTATTGTTCTTAATCCTCATGTATGGTAAAACTTATCATAGAAATATAGAAGGTTTCTGCACAAGGTTGAGTTCTTGTATGTCCTAACCGGAATATAATGACAGATTAGTTAACCTGCTATCTTAATAAGAAGAAAAATCATTAGCATTGCATTAACACGTGAAAGAGCGGATAGTTGATGTTATACCCCGTATTTCTAGAGTATGTACGTGAGGACGTACGTACAAAAGTTTAGCCTTAGTTAGGCACTTTGGACGAAATGTTTGTGCACAACTCGCTAAAAGAATCGTTTTTTTAAACGTTTTACAAAACTTGCGAAGGGAAAATTACGGCTATGTCATTTATATTTTTTGCGGATTTATCCGAGAGACGAAATATTTTGGACCAACGAGAGGGCGACACTTGTCACCCTCTAATTGGCGGATGTGTGGGCGGTAATGAGATGATTTGGAGGGCTTGGAGTAGGTAGGATATTTGTGATATTTTGTGTGGTAGTTGGATAAGGTACACATGGAGGAATCCTCACCCTACACTTGCATAGCACTTGGCTTCATCTTGGCCATTGGTTGGCCTATAAATACTCCCCTAACTTGAAGGTTTTCTTCATCCACAAATCACTCTCCAAGTCTTGAAAATCCTCCCCTCTCCCTTGTGAGCTTTTCGTCCAAGCCTCCTCCCCCCAGGTGAATCTTAGCCGAAACAACCCTCTTCCCTCTCTAGCCCTAGCCGAAACACCCCCCCCCTTGGTAGATAGTTGTCTTCCAAATACCCTAGCCCAATTCCCTTATAGTATTTAAGTAGAAGTTGTTGGAAACTTCTAAGGGTTCTTGGAGCTATCGGAGCGTGCAATTAGGAGCTAAACCTTGCTCAGGATCGACGTTTATACTTGGATAATTGTGGGCTTATCGAGGTAAATACTTTTGTCCTTCTATTGTAATTGGATATTACATATAAGAATAGCTAAGACTTGAGTATAAGATACTTAGAAGGATATTACATCATAGAATTGAACATATCACGATGAAGGGTATAAAAGAAGAATAATTGAACTGTACTTACATAGGACTGTTTTCACAGTAGACTTGAGTAGCTTGACGGGTAGGGAAGTGCTACCCAATTTTCCGTAGAATAGAGAACCCTCTGCTTAGAATTGTTTACAGAATAGTCTAGACATTGATAGACGTATTTGACTATTATAGGCTGATTCTCTGCGCGCGACATATTCGACTTGGCAGGTGGATTTCGCCGAGAAGGTATGTGATTCTTCCTATACTCTTGAGCATGATATTTTAAGAATATATATATAGTACGGTAGACGTACGTGTGTTAACTGAACGTAGTTTTACGGCAATGTCTTTTGACTTAAGCCTGAATAATAAGAATCTTGAAGTATTTCAAAAGAATTATGAATCATTTTTAAAAGAAGAGTAATACTGGATTTTTAAACAGAAAGCTTAAGAGTTATACTAGCTTTATGAGAAGTTAGGTATAACGACTTAAGAAAGATAAAAGGAACGGTTTTACTTATTTGTTTATGGAAATCTTGTATTGACTTCTGCAAATTGTAGTAAGATGGTTTGATAAGTAAACATGTTATGATACTACGTGTGTTAGTGTCTTGTGACGTTATTCTTGTTGGGCTTACGTTGTTAAACGTTAAGACCGTTATCGTTATTATATCACATACCCTTTGACTTGTTATACAGGGCTTGCCACGCGATGCGGGTTTATACGGCTATGTGGTGCAGTGTGACTATGCGTGGCTGCGGAGTTCGAGATTGATCATTCGGGTGTTTTAGCGTCACGGGGATGCCTATGCGGTCTGTGTGACTATGCGGTCTATTGAGACTATGCGGTGCGAGAGTCGAGGAGAATGCAGGGGTTAGCTACCGTCGAGGAATACCTCATGCGGGTCATGTGTGACTATGCGGTGCGGAGTCGAGATTAGGCACGCATAATGATACTATGGGCGATTGGCCTTGCTTCGATCATTCGCGGCCTAGAAAAGACCTGTTACAGTTTACCTATTATTGTTCTTGTTGTGATATGGCACTATGTGCAATTGAACTGATTGTATTTGCAAATGGTTTTAAATACTTTGATTTCATTTAAGTACTTCTGATTTCACATACTTGGTACTGTTGTACTAACCTCCTTGGGGTGCGTTCATGCCGCGGTAAGAGGCAGCAGGTGCTAGATCCACATCCTTAGGATTTTTTTTCTTGGGTGTCAGGAGCTCCATCTTCTCCGGAGGCTCGACTTTTGGGTATGATCTCCCTGTTGTTGTATATAGTTTTGTACATTCAGGGTATGGCGGGGCCCTGTCCCGCCATAGTTGTTTATCTTCTTAGAGGTCTGTAGTCCTATTGTACAGTTGGAATGTAGCTGCAAAACTATGTTTATATATATATGCCGAAAGGCGACATTTTCTCACATAAAACTGTTTCTCATTTTACAAACTGTTTTATGTCTTGTTTTTATATTCCGCTGATTACTCTGATGTATGACTACTTGGTATTTCCTCGTGATCATCCCGGATCACATTGCACTCTGCGCCTTCTTCTATAACAAAATATTTTTGAGTCCTTCGACGAGGTTGTCTACATCGTCTTCTTTTGATTCATGCGTAGCGCATGGTTTGACATATGACTGAATCAAAGGCGGAACATGCTTTGGCCAGGGAGTGTCTATCTTCCTTTGGAGATTGGTCGATGTTTCCACCATTTCCTCTCTCTGTACATGCACAATAGTCCCTTCCAAACTACTTTCTTCAACGACAAAAATCATGTTCGCATGGGCATTGCCATGATTTGGCAGGGGGTGTTGTGTACATTAGGGGAATCTTCATTCAGTATGATGAATCCTTCTTTTATCAATGCCTCAATCATATTTTTGGGAGAGTAGCAGTTTCCAGGGTCATGCCCAGTGACTCCAGAGTGGTATGCACAACGCTTGGCCTCGTCATACTGTTAAGTGTATTTTGTATACACTTTTGAGTCATTTTTAGTTAGTATTTTACTCTTTTATTTTGTGTTTAGTATAGTGTTAGATGTGTTTTTCCTTCATTTTGTGTCACATCGGTTATAAAGGAGAAGATACTACTTTTGAGATGGAATTTCACATTAAAAGGCCAAGAAATAAAGTCTAAGAAGTTTCAGGAAGTATAGAAGAAATCAGACGAAGTTCGGACGAGAAAATGACAAAATATCAGAAAATCCGGTAGAGGTACGCCGTCGGCGCTGCGGCGCCAGCCAGCAGTGCTAAAACACCTGCGTGCTCTGATTTTTTTGCAGTACTTTCGGCATCGTGGCGCCCGGACTGCGGGGACAATGGCGAGGCGGAAAATCTGATTTTTGGGGCGAATTTGACACGTTTTCATGGTCCGAAAGGGCAACGTTTCCCAACTATAAAACCGTAAAATCCTGCTCATTATACGGGAGCTTATACGATGCGAGGAATACCTCATGCGGGTCTGTGTGTGACCTATGCGGACTGCGGGAGTCCAGGATTAGGCACGCATAATGATACTATGGGCGATTGGCCTTGCTTCGATCATTCGCGGCCTAGAAAAGACACATTACGATTTACCTATTATTGTTCTTGTTGTGATATGGCACTATGTGCAATTGACCGATTGTATTTGCAAATGGTTTTAAATACTTTGATTTCATTTAAGTACTTTCTGATTTCACATACTTGGTACTGTTATCTTGACCTCCTTGAGGCTGCGTTAATGCCGCAGGTAAGGGCAAGCAGGTTCTAGATCCACATACTTAGGATCTTTTGCTTGGGTGTCGTGAGCTCCATCTTCTCCGAGGCTCGACTTTTAGGTATGATCTCCCGTTGTTGTATATAGTTTTGTACATTCGGGGTATGGCGGGGCCTGTCCCGCCATAGTTGTTTATCTTCTTGAAGTGCGTAGTCCTATTATGCAGTTGGGATGTAGGCAAAACTATGTTTATATATATATCGAAAGCGATATTTTCTCACATAAAGCGTGTCTCATTTTACAAAGCTGTTTCATGTCTTGTTTTTATATTCCGATTACTCGATGTATGACTACTTGGGTGCGGGTAAGGCACGATCCACGGCCCGGGCAGTCGTGACAAAAGTGGTATCGAGCGATTAATCCTCGGAAAGTGTCTACAGAACCGTATCTAGTAAGTCTTGATTATCGGTGTGTTGTGCACCACACCAATAATCGTGAGGCTATAGGATATTTAGGATTGGTTTCCATTCTTCTCACTGAGATCGTGCCTTAGAGTTGTGTTATAAGTTGGACCTCTAACGTATTCCTTTTACATATGATTATGCCTCACGTAAGGCAACCCGCCCGAGAAGGGCAAAGCGTAGGAGCTACTAGTAGGACACCGAGAGTCACGAGGGCTCGTGCCCGATCTATACAGGGCGGCGAGTTCCATGACGCCGCCCGGCCCAGCGAGACCACGATACCGCGCCTCGTCCCACGGCTGGGCGGAGGAGTTAGGGTACAAGGATATGGCCCGGCTATTGGCGGGATCGTGGCGAACATGAGGGCAGTGGATGCGGCGATTCGATTCGGCCCAGAGTACCGTGGTTCACTCGAGGGCAGATAGTTTGAGGCTACGGGATTTTATGAGTTGTAGCCCGCCAGAGTTTTACGGGTCGAGGCCGGAGGATAATCCGCAGGAGTTCATCCGTCGATTCTGAAGGATTATGAGTGATCGGGCGTCGGAGACCGAGTTTGTGATCTTCGGTTCGCGTCGTGCGTGATACCGCGATCGATTGGTTTGTTTCGTGGGAGTTATCCGGGAGAGCAGCGTCCCGGCTACTTGGGATGAGTTCTCGGAGGCTTTCTCACTCACTTCTTGCCTCGCGGATGAGGAGGACACGCGGTAAACAGATTTTCTTCTTTGAGGCAGAGAGGCGCCTGATTAGGGAATACAACGTCGAGTTCGATTCTTTGGCTCGATATGTCCCGGCATTGGTAGCGGATATGGAGGACAGGGTGCATCGCTACGTCACCGGGCTAGATGATTATATGGCGAAGTCTTGTGCGGGTGTGGCTCTTGACGAGCATGGACATTACCGCATGCGAACTCATGCACTTGGATGCGAGGCGTAGAGGCAAGCGGGTCGACAGATATCAACAGAAGAAGGCGAGACGGCGGTTCTTTTGGTAGTTCTCGGGGTGGACGGCCTCAGCAGACGTCTAGATTTGCGCCACAGCCAGCTCAGAGCACACCTCGTTTCGGTCTGACCAGAGCATTCGAGGCGGTCGGGGCCCGGGACTTGAACTTCGGGGTAGCAAAGGGTGCTAACCGATCGAGTGCCTCGGTGTGTCGTTGTGGTAGATTCCATTCGAGGCGTAATGCGCCGGAGCTTGCTACACTTGTGGCCGAGGTCATTATGCGAGTCTGTCCGAGGCGGTCTGAAAGGTAAGTCGACGCCAGTGCATTCTGCGGTCTTCATCCCTTGATTACTCGCCGGAGCGTGGTACTCATGGACCAGGCCAGTCGCGGCAGGTCGTGGCGCGGGTCCCGATTCTAGCGGTCCTCGAGAACGCATTTATGCCTGTCGGCCGGCGGGACGGGGCGTCGCTGGCGTTATCACAGTACTATATCGGTTTACGGTTATGATGTATGCGCCTTGATAGATCCGGTTCTACTGCATCCTATATCTCCCCTTATTGCTAGTAGGATAGGGATAGAGCACGAGTCCATAGACCACTTTCGAGGTAGCTACGCCGATGGTGATTCGGTGATAGCTCGGCGGGTATATAGGGCTTGCCAGTGTCTTTATGCGATCGGCGGACCTAGCCGACTTGATAGAGTTGGACATGACCAGTTTGATGTGATCATAGGTATGGATTGGTTAGCTTCTTGCTACTCCGGTGTAGCTGCGAGAGAGAGTGGTACGGTTCCGGATTTCTGAGCCGGTTATTGAGTGGGAGGAACACGGTGTCGTAGGGGTAGGTTTATTTCCTACCTCGAGGCTAGGAAGATGGTGCGAAGGGTATATCTACCATCTCATTCGGGTGTTTGATCACGAAAGTGCGGTACCAGATTTTGATCGATTCGATGAGTCGAGAGAGTTCGGATGTGTTTCCGACGACCTCGGGTATCCTCCCGAGAGGAGATAGAGTTTTGTATTGATGTCTTTGCGGACACTCGGCCTATTTCCATTCCGCCATACGAATGGCTGCCGAGTTGAGAGAGTTGAAGGACGGTGAGAGATTTCTTTGGAGAAAGGGCTTCATCGGGCCTAGTGTTTCTCCAGGGAAGCGGTATTGTTCGTGAAGAAGAAGGGCGGGGCAGCTGCGCGTGTGTGTTGATTCTGACGGTGAACAAGGTGACCATTAAACGAATACCCCCTTCCCGGGATTGATGATTTGTTCGACCGGTTGCGAGTGCGAGATGTTTCTCAAGATTGATCTGCGATCGGGCTATCATCAGTGCAGTCGAGAGGCGGATGTCCCTAGGACTACATTCGGACGGTATGGGCATTATGAGTTGGTCATGTCTTTTGGGTTGACCAATGCTCGTGCGGTATTCATGGATTTGATGAACGAGTGTTCAAACCATTTTGGACACGTTTGTGATAGTGTTCATTGATGATATCTTGGTTTATTCTCGCTCGAGCGGGAGCATGCGAGCATTTGAGGCGTGATGAGAGTTCTCCAGACCGTGATTTATGCGCCAAGTTTTGAAGTGTGAGTTCGGTTGACTTGATGGCTTTTCTTGGGCATATTGTCGGGTGATGGCATTCGGGTGAATCGGCCAATCGAAGCGATCGAGGACTTGGCCTGAACTCTTACTCCGGCAGTGCGCGATTTTACGGGCCTTGCGAGTTACTATCGGTTCGTGGAAAAGTTTGCTTCTATCTCGCACCATTGACTAGGTGACTCGAAGCGGCTAAGTTTCGATGGTGATGCTTGTGGCGGGTTTCGATTCTTGAAGGAGAGGCGACGACCGCCCCGTTCTTACTCTTCGGAGGTCGAGCGGCTATGTCGTGTATTGTAATCGTCGAGAATCGGGTTGGGATGTGTGTTGATGCAGCGGGGCAAGGTTATAGCGTCGCATCCCGAAGCGACTTAAGAAGCATGAGAGGAACTACCCCACCCATGATTTGGAGTTGGCGGTGATTCACGCCTTGAAGATCTGGAGGCACTATTTGTATGGGGTTCGTGGATATTTATCACGACCACAAGAGCCTCCAGTATATCTTCGGCCAGAGGAGCCGAACTTACGGCGAGAGCGGTGGTTAGAAATTTGCTCAAGGATTATGATGTTGACATCCTGTACCACGGGAAGGCGATGTTGTGGCGGATGCTCCGAGTCGTAGGTCGATGGGAGTCTATCGGATGTGCGGTGGAGAGGAGGGCACAGTTCGCGATTTGCATCGATTAGCGAGCCTTGGTGTCCGCTTGATTGATTACGATAGCGATGGGGTTCGAGTTCGAGAGGTTGCGAGTCTTCCATCGTCGAGAGGTGAAGAGGCAATTTGAGGATCGATTTTGACACGGTGCCGTGATACGGCTCTTTGTGAGGAAGGGTCCTTTTGAGTAGCACGATGGGGTGCTAAGGTTTGAGGCGAGTTGTGTGTTCGGATATTGCGGGACTTGACGCGAGTTCTAGGGAAGCACACGCGGTAGCGCGTTACTCTATCCATCCAGTGCGACCAAGATGTACCATGACCTTAGATCCGTGTATTGGTGGGATGGCTTGAAGAGGGCGTTGCGAGTTCGTAGCTCGGTGCGTGTTGTCGGCATGTGAAGGTAGAGCACGGAGGCTTGGTGGTTTGTTGCGACGATAGAGATCCCGACCGGAAGTGGGAGGTGATCAACATGGACTTTATCACGGGATTACCTCGCACTCGGAGGAGACATGATTCTATTTGGGTTATCGTCGGCCAGTGTGAAATCAGCCCACTTTCTTCCGTCGGGACGACTTTTCGGTGAGGATTATGCGGACTTTACATCAGAGATCGTCGGTGCATGGAGTCCTATTTCTATCATATCGAGGAGCCCGGTTTACGGCTAACTTCGGAGGTCTTTTGAAGGGTTTAGGGGCCGCAGTGAGCACAGTCGCATTCCATCCACGCAGACAGGCCGGTGGCGCACTATCCGCACTCTTGAGGATATCTGCGAGCTTTGTGTTATTGACCGAGGGTAGGGGAGGATCATTTGCCTCTAGTTGAGTTTGCATATAATAATAGATACCACTCCAATATTCAGATGACGCCTTATGAGGCCTTGTATGGGAGGAAGTGCAGATCGCCGATAAGGCTGGTTTGATGGGCGAGTGCGATTAGTAGGACGGTTTGGTGCGAAGCGATGGATAAGGTGAAGATTATCCGGAAGCGGTTCTTGTGGCTCGAGTCGGCGAAGTCATATGCGAGATCATCGTCGTCGGCATCTGGAGTTCGAGGTTGATGATTGGGTTTTCCTGAAGGTGTCACCCATGAAGGGTGTGATGAGATTCGGGAAGAAAGGGAAACTCAGCCCAAGGTACATTGGGCCCTATCAGATTGTCTGCAGGGTAGGCAAGGTTGCCTATGAGTTGGATCTGCCGTCCGATCTGGAGGCAGTGCATCCGGTCTTTCATATTTCTATCTTTGAGAGATGTGTCGGGATCCATCTAGAGTGCATCCGATTGGCGATGTCCGGTGTGGGGTTATCGTATGAGGAGATTCCCATAGCGATAATCGATCGTCAGGTTAGGCGTCTGCGGACCAAGGACGTGGCTTCCGTCAAAGTTCTGTGGCGGAACGAGCTCAGGGAGGAGATGACGTGGGAAGCTGAGGAGGACATGAGGCAGAAGTATCCTCACTTATTCCCCACACCTCCAGGTAACTTACTTTCCTATTTGCTGGTTTTTAATTATCGTATTTGCTTAAGTGTTATATTGTGGCCATGTGTGGCACTTGCAAACTGTTATGTTGTGAGGTACTTTATCGTTAACTGTCTTGGGAAGGAACATTCGGGACGAATGTTTCTAAGGAGGGGAGAATGTTATACCCCGTATTTCCAGAGTATGTACGTGAGGACGTACGTACAAAAGTTTAGCCTTAGTTAGGCACTTTGGACGAAATGTTTGTGCACAACTCACTAAAAGAATCGTTTTTCGACGAAACGTTTTACAAAACTTGCGAAGGGAAAATTACGGCTATGTCATTTATATTTTTTGCGGATTTTTCCGAGAGACGAAATATTTTGGACCAACGAGAGGGCGACACTTGTCACCCTCTAATTGGCGGATGTGTGGGCGGTAATGAGACGATTTGGAGGGCTTGGAGTAGGTAGGATATTTGTGATATTTTGTGTGGTAGTTGGATAAGGTACACATGGAGGAATCCTCACCCTACACTTGCATAGCACTTGGCTTCATCTTGGCCATTGGTTGGCCATTGGTTGGCCTATAAATACTCCTAACTCAAGGTTTTCTTCATCCACAAATCACTCTCAAGTCTTGAAAATCCTCCTCTCCCTTGTGAGCTTTTCGTCCAAGCCTCCTCTCCCCCCCTGGAGTGAAGCTTAGCCGAAACAACCGGCGGCCCCCTCGAGCCCTAGCCGAAACACCCCTTGGTAGGTAGTTGTCTTCCAAATACCCTAGCCCAATTCCCTTATAGTATTTAAGTAGAAGTTGTTGGAAACTTCGAAGGGTTCTTGGAGCTATCGGAGCGTGCAATTAGGAGCTAAACCTTGCTCAGGATCGACGTTTATACTTGGATAATTGTGGGCTTATCGAGGTAAATACTCTTGTCCTTCTATTGTAATTGGATATTACATATAAGAATAGCTAAGACTTGAGTATAAGATACTTAGAAGGATATTACAGAATAGAATTGGTATTATCACGATGAAGGGTATAAAGAAGAATAATTGAAGCATTTACATAGAATTTGTTTTCACGATGAACTTGAGTAGCTTGACGGGTAGGGAAGTGCTGCCCAATTTTCCGTAGAATAGAGAACCCTCTGCTTAGAACTGTTTACAGAATAGTCTAGACGTTGATAGACGTATTTGACTATTATAGGTTGATTCTCTGCGCGCGACATATTCGACTTGGCAGGTGGATTTCGCCGAGAAGGTATGTGATTCTTCCTATACTCTTGAGCATGATATTTTAAGAATATATATATATAGTACGGTAGACGTACGTGTGTTAACTGAACGTAGTTTTACGGCAATATCTTTTGACTTAAGCCTGAATAATAAGAATCTTGAAGTATTTCAAAAGAATTATGAATCATTTTTAAAAGAAGAGTAATACTGGATTTTTAAACAGAAAGCTTAAGAGTTATACTAGCTTTATGGGAAGTTAGGTATAACGACTTAAGAAAGATAAAAGGAACGATTTTACTTATTTGTTTATGGAAATCTTGTATTGACTTCTGCAAATTGTAGTAAGATGGTTTGATAAGTAAACATGTTATGATACTACGTGTGTTAGTGTCTTGTGACGTTATTCTTGTTGGGCTTACGTTGTTAAACGTTAAGACCGTTGTACTGTTATTATATCACATACCCCTTTGACTTGTTATACCGAGGGCTTGCCACCCTTGATGCGGGTTTATACGGCCTATGTGGTCTGTGTGACTATGCGTAGCTGCGGGAGTTCCAGGATTGATCATTCCGGGTGTTTTAGCGTCACGGGGATGCCCTATGCGGTGCAGTGTGACTATGCGGTCTATCGAGACTATGCGGTGCGAGAGTCGAGGAGAGTACAGGGTTAGCTACCCCGATCACGAGAATACCTCATGCGGGTGCAGTGTGACTATGCGGTGCGAGTCGAGATTAGGCACGCATAATGATACTATGGGCGATTGGCCTTGCTTCGATCATTCGCGGCCTAGAAAAGACACATTCTGTTTACCTATTATTCTTGTTGTGATATGGCACTATGTGCAATTGAATCGATTGTATTTGCAAATGGTTTTAAATACTTTGATTTCATTTAAGTACTTCTGATTTCACATACTTGGTACTGTTGTCTTGACCTCCTTGGAGTGAGTTCATGCGCAGTAAGAGGCAGCGGTGCTAGATCCACATCCTTAGGATCTTTTTCTTGGGTGTCGTGAGCTCCATCTTCTCCGAGGCTCGACTTTTAGGTATGATCTCCTGTTGTTGTATATAGTTTTGTACATTCAGGTATGGCGGGGCCCTGTCGCCATAGTTGTTATCTTCTTAGAGGTGCAGTAGTCCTATTATGCAGTTGGAATGTAGCTGAAACTATGTTTATATATATATGCGAAAAGCGACATTTCTCACATAAAAAGCTGTTTCTCATTTTACAAACTGTTTTATGTCTTGTTTATATTCCAGATTACTCGATGTATGACTACTTGGTATTTCCTCGTGATCATCCGGATCACATTGCACTCTGCGCGCCTTCTATAACAAAATATTTTTGAGTCCTTCGACGAGGTTGTCTACATCGTCTTCTTTTGATTCATGCGTAGCGCATGGTTTGACATATGACTGAATCAAAGGCGGAACATGCTTTGGCCAGGGAGTGTCTATCTTCCTTTGGAGATTGGTCGATGTTTCCACCATTTCCTCTCTCTGTACATGCACAATAGTCCCTTCCAAACTACTTTCTTCAACGACAAAAATCATGTTCGCATGGGCATTGCCATGATTTGGCAGGGGGTGTTGTGTACATTAGGGGAATCTTCATTCAGTATGATGAATCCTTCTTTTATCAATGCCTCAATCATATTTTTGGGAGAGTAGCAGTTTCCAGGGTCATGCCCAGTGACTCCAGAGTGGTATGCACAACGCTTGGCCTCGTCATACTGTTAAGTGTATTTTGTATACACTTTTTAGTCCTTTTTAGTTAGTATTTTACTCTTTTATTTTGTGTTTAGTATAGTGTTAGATGTGTTTTTCCTTCATTTTGTGTCACATCGGTTATAAAGGAGAAGATACTACTTTTGAGATGGAATTTCACACTAAAAGGCCAAGAAATAAAGTCTAAGAAGTTTCAGGAAGTATAGAAGAAATCAGACGAAGTTCGGACGAGAAAATGACAAAAGATCAGAAAATCCGGTAGAGGTACGCCGTCGGCGCTGCGGTGCCAGCCAGCAGTGCTAAAACACCTGCGTGCTCTAATTTTTTTGCAGTACTTTCGGCATCGTGGCGCCAGCCTGCAGGGACACGGCGCCGAGGCGGAAAATCTGATTTTTGGGGCGAATTTGACACGTTTTCATGGTCCGAAAGGGCAACGTTTTCCAACTATAAAACCGTAAAACCCTGCTCATTATACGGGAGCTTATACGATATTACAAATCATACTTTTGGGAGGCAAGAAGGAGGCTACAATTGGAGACCCTTGTTCAAGTTCTTTTTCTTTCCTTTACTTTATTTCAGTTTATGTTGGATTGTAATTTAGTTCTTGACATGACAATGTTTAGGAGCTAAATACTTTAGTAGGGTTTCCATCGAATCTTCTTGAAGTTCTTTCATATAGTTAATGCATTAGTTATTGATTTCTTCTTCAGCGTATTAAGATCTATTCAATATTGTTATGACTGCTTGATAATTAACTAGCTATTAATTGTCATCACTTATATGATTTCGAATCAAAAGTTTGAAAGGTGAGATTTGAATATGCTGTAATTGTTTAGACATAGGTTAAAATCGTGGACGAAAGTACTCTGATACTTGTGTAGTATTTAAAGGTTATTGTTCTTAATCCTCATGTATGGTAAAACTTATCATAGAAATATAGAAGGTTTCTGCACAAGGTTGAGTTCTTGTATGTCCTAACCGGAATATAATGACAGATTAGTTAACCTGCTATCTTAATAAGAAGAAAAATCATTAGCATTGCATTAACACGTGAAAGAGCGGATAGTTGATGTTATACCCCGTATTTCTAGAGTATGTACGTGAGGACGTACGTACAAAAGTTTAGCCTTAGTTAGGCACTTTGGACGAAATGTTTGTGCACAACTCGCTAAAAGAATCGTTTTTCGACGAAACGTTTTACAAAACTTGCGAAGGGAAAATTACGGCTATGTCATTTATATGTTTTGCGGATTTTTCCGAGAGACGAAATATTTTGGACCAACGAGAGGGCGACACTTGTCACCCTCTAATTGGCGGATGTGTGGGCGGTAATGAGACGATTTGGAGGGCTTGGAGTAGGTAGGATATTTGTGATATTTTGTGTGGTAGTTGGATAAGGTACACATGGAGGAATCCTCACCCTACACTTGCATAGCACTTGGCTTCATCTTGGCCATTGGTTGGCCATTGGTTGGCCTATAAATACTCCCCTAACTTGAAGGTTTTCTTCATCCACAAATCACTCTCCAAGTCTTGAAAATCCTCCCCTCTCCCTTGTGAGCTTTTCGTCCAAGCCTCCTCCCACACACAGAGTGAATCTTAGAAACAACCCTCTTCCTCTCTAGCCCTGCCGAAACACCCCTTGGTAGATAGTTGTCTTCCAAATACCCTAGCCCAATTCCCTTATAGTATTTAAGTAGAAGTTGTTGGAAACTTCTAAGGGTTCTTGGAGCTATCGGAGCGTGCAATTAGGAGCTAAACCTTGCTCAGGATCGACGTTTATACTTGGATAATTGTGGGCTTATCGAGGTAAATACTTTTGTCCTTCTATTGTAATTGGATATTACATATAAGAATAGCTAAGACTTGAGTATAAGATACTTAGAAGGATATTACATCATAGAATTGAACTGTTATCACAGTAGAAGGGTATAAAAGAAGAATAATTGAACTGTACTTACATAGGACTGTTTTCACAGTAGACTTGAGTAGCTTGACGGGTAGGGAAGTGCTACCCAATTTTCCGTAGAATAGAGAACCCTCTGCTTAGAATTGTTTACAGAATAGTCTAGACATTGATAGACGTATTTGACTATTATAATTTGATTCTGCTGCGACATATTCGACTTGGCGGTGGATTTTAGAGAAGGTATGTGATTCTTCCTATACTCTTGAGCATGATATTTTAAGAATATATATATAGTACGGTGAGCGTCGTGTGTTAATCGAGCGTAGTTTTACGGCAATGTCTTTTGACTTAAGCCTGAATAATAAGAGTCTTGAAGTATTTCAAAAGAATTATGAATCATTTTTAAAAGAAGAGTAATACTGGATTTTTAAACAGAAAGCTTAAGAGTTATACTAGCTTTATGAGAAGTTAGGTATAACGACTTAAGAAAGATAAAAGGCGGTTTTACTTATTTGTTTATGGAAATCTTGTATTGACTTACGCAAATTGTAGTAAGATGGTTTGATAAGTAAACATGTTATGATACGTGTGTTAGTGTCTTGTGGCGTTATTCTTGTTGGGCTTACGTTGTTAAGCGTTAAGACCGTTATCTTATTATTATATCACATACCCCCTTTGACTTGTTATACAGGGCTTGCCACGCGATGCGGGTTTATCGGCTTTGTGGTGCAGTGTGACTATGCGTAGCTGCGGGAGTTCCGTGAGTTGATCATTCGGGTGTTTTAGCCCGTCACGGGGATGCCCTATGCGATGCTGTGTGACTATGCGGTCTATTGAGACTATGCGGTGCGAGTCGAGGAGAATGCAGGGTTAGCTACCCCGTCGAGAATACCTCATGCGGTGCATGTGTGACCTATGCGGTGCGGGAGTCGAGGATTAGGCACGCATAATGATACTATGGGCGATTGGCCTTGCCCGATCATTCGCGGCCTAGAAAAGACACATTACTGATTTACCTATTATTGTTCTTGTTGTGATATGGCACTATGTGCAATTGAACGGATTGTATTTGCAAATGGTTTTAAATACTTTGATTTCATTTAAGTACTTTCTGATTTCACATACTTGGTACTGTTGTACTAACCTCCTTGGAAATTGCGTTTCACGCGGTAAGAGGCGGCAGTGCTAGATCCACATCCTTAGGATTTTTTCTTGGGTGTCGTGAGCTCCATCTTCTCGGAGGCTCGACTTTTGGGTATGATCTCCCTGTTGTTGTATATAGTTTTGTACATTCGGGGTATGGCGGGGCCACTGTCCGCCATAGTTGTTTATCTTCTTAGAGGTGCAGTAGTCTATTATGCAGTTGGAATGTAGCTGAAACTATGTTTATATATATATGCTAAAGCGACATTTTCTCACATAAAACTGTTTCTCATTTTACAAACTGTTTTATGTCTTGTTTTTATATTCCGCTGATTACTCTGATGTATGACTACTTGGTATTTCCTCGTGATCATCCCGGATCACATTGCACTCTGCGCCTTCTTCTATAACAAAATATTTTTGAGTCCTTCGACGAGGTTGTCTACATCGTCTTCTTTTGATTCATGCGTAGCGCGTGGTTTGACATATGGTCGAATCAAAGGCGGAACATGCTTTGGCGAGTGTCTATCTTCCTTTGGAGATTGGTCGATGTTTCCACCATTTCCTCTCTCTCTGTACATGCACAATAGTCCTTCCAAACTACTTTCTTGGCGACAAAAATCATGTTCGCATGGGCATTGCCATGATTTGGCAGGGGGTGTTGTGTACATTAGGGGAATCTTCATTCAGTATGATGAATCCTTCTTTTATCAATGCCTCAATCATATTTTTGGGAGAGTAGCAGTTTCCAGGGTCATGCCCAGTGACTCCAGAGTGGTATGCCTGGCCTTGGCCTCGTCATGCATTAAGTGTATTTTGTATACACTTTTGAGTCATTTTTAGTTAGTATTTTACTCTTTTATTTTGTGTTTAGTATAGTGTTAGATGTGTTTTTCCTTCATTTTGTGTCACATCGGTTATAAAGGAGAAGATACTACTTTTGAGATGGAATTTCACATTAAAAGGCCAAGAAATAAAGTCTAAGAAGTTTCAGGAAGTATAGAAGAAATCAGACGAAGTTCGGACGAGAAAATGACAAAATATCAGAAAATCCGGTAGAGGTACGCCGTCGGCGCTGCGGCGCCAGCCAGCAGTGCTAAAACACCTGCGTGCTCTGATTTTTTTGCAGTACTTTCGGCATCGTGGCGCCAGCCTGCAGGGACACGGCGCCGAGGCGGAAAATCTGATTTTTGGGGCGAATTTGACACGTTTTCATGGTCCGAAAGGGCAACGTTTCCCAACTATAAAACCGTAAAATCCTGCTCATTATACGGGAGCTTATACGATATTACAAATCATACTTTTGGGAGGCAAGAAGGAGGCTACAATTGGAGACCCTTGTTCAAAGTTCTTTTTCTTTCCTTTACTTTATTTCAGTTTATGTTGGATTGTAATTTAGTTCTTGACATGACAATGTTTAGGAGCTAAATACTTTAGTAGGGTTTCCATCGAATCTTCTTGAAGTTCTTTCATATAGTTAATGCATTAGTTATTGATTTATTCTTCAGCGTATTAAGATCTATTCAATATTGTTATGATCTTGATAATTATATAGCTATTAATTGTCATCACTTATATGATTTCGAATCAAAAGTTTGAAAGGTGAGATTTGAATATGCTGTAATTGTTTAGACATAGGTTAAAATCGTGGACGAAAGTACTCTGATACTTGTGTAGTATTTAAAGGTTATTGTTCTTAATCCTCATGTATGGTAAAACTTATCATAGAAATATAGAAGGTTTTACGCACAAGTTGAGTTCTTGTATGTCCTAACCGAATATAATGATTAGTTAACCTGCTATCTTAATAAGAAGAAAAATCATTAGCATTGCATTAACACGTGAAAGAGCGGATAGTTGATGTTATACCCCGTATTTCTAGAGTATGTACGTGAGGACGTACGTACAAAAGTTTAGCCTTAGTTAGGCACTTTGGACGAAATGTTTGTGCACAACTAGCTAAAAGAATCGTTTTTCGACGAAACGTTTTACAAAACTTGCGAAGGGAAAATTACGGCTATGTCATTTATATTTTTTGCGGATTTATCCGAGAGACGAAATATTTTGGACCAACGAGAGGGCGACACTTGTCACCCTCTAATTGGCGGATGTGTGGGCGGTAATGAGATGATTTGGAGGGCTTGGAGTAGGTAGGATATTTGTGATATTTTGTGTGGTAGTTGGATAAGGTACACATGGAGGAATCCTCACCCTACACTTGCATAGCACTTGGCTTCATCTTGGCCATTGGTTGGCCTATAAATACTCCCCTAACTTGAAGGTTTTCTTCATCCACAAATCACTCTCCAAGTCTTGAAAATCCTCCCTCTCCTTGTGAGCTTTTCGTCCAAGCCTCCTCCCACAGTGAAGCTTAGCGAAACAACCCTCTTCCCCTCTAGCCTGCCGAAACACCCCCTTGGTAGATAGTTGTCTTCCAAATACCCTAGCCCAATTCCCTTATAGTATTTAAGTAAAAGTTGTTGGAAACTTCTAAGGGTTCTTGGAGCTATCGGAGCGTGCAATTAGGAGCTAAACCTTGCTCAGGATCGACGTTTATACTTGGATAATTGTGGGCTTATCGAGGTAAATACTTTTGTCCTTCTATTGTAATTGTATATTACATATAAGAATAGCTAAGACTTGAGTATAAGATACTTAGAAGGATATTACAGAATAGAATTGAACTGTTATCACAGTAGAAGGGTATAAAAGAAGAATAATTGAACTGTACTTACATGAATTGTTTTCACGATGAACTTGAGTAGCTTGACGGGTAGGGAAGTGCTGCCCAATTTTCCGTAGAATAGAGAACCCTCTGCTTAGAACTGTTTACAGAATAGTCTAGACATTGATAGACGTATTTGACTATTATAGGCTGATTCTCTGCGCGCGACATATTCGACTTGGCAGGTGGATTTCGCCGAGAAGGTATGTGATTCTTCCTATACTCTTGAGCATGATATTTTAAGAATATATATATAGTACGGTAGACGTACGTGTGTTAACTGAACGTAGTTTTACGGCAATATCTTTTGACATAAGCCTGAATAATAAGAATCTTGAAGTATTTCAAAAGAATTATGAATCATTTTTAAAAGAAGAGTAATACTGGATTTTTAAACAGAAAGCTTAAGAGTTATACTACCTTTATGGGAAGTTAGGTATAACGACTTATGAAAGATAAAAGGAACGGTTTTACTTATTTGTTTATGGAAATCTTGTATTGACTTCTGCAAATTGTAGTAAGATGGTTTGATAAGTAAACATGTTATGATACTACGTGTGTTAGTGTCTTGTGACGTTATTCTTGTTGGGCTTACGTTGTTAAACGTTAAGACCGTTGTACTGTTATTATATCACATACCCCCTTGACTTGTTATACCGAGGGCTTGCCACCCTTGATGCGGGTCTATACGGCCTATGCGGTCTGTGTGACTATGCGGAGCTGCGGGAGTTCGAGATTGATCATTCGGGTGTTTTAGCGTCGCGGGGATTCCTATGCGTGCGTGTGACTACGCGGTCTATTGAGACTATGCGGTGCGGGAGTCGAGGAGAATACCGGGGTTAGCTACCCCGTCGCGAGAATACCTCATGCGGGTGCATGTGTGACCTATGCGGATCGCGGAGTCGATTAGGCGCATAATGATACTATGGGCGATTGGCCTTGCCCGATCATTCGCGGCCTAGAAAAGACTCATTCTGATTTACCTATTATTGTTCTTGTTGTGATATGGCACTATGTGCAATTGAACTGATTGTATTTGCAAATGGTTTTAAATACTTTGATTTCATTTAAGTACCTTGCAGTTTCACATACTTGGTACCTGTTGTACTGACCTCCTTCGGGGGGCTGCGTTCATGCCATAGGTAAGGGCAAACAGGTGCTAGATCCACATCCTTAGGATCATTTTTCTTTGGTGTCAGGAGCTCCATCTTCTCCGGAGGCTCGACTTTTGGGTATGATCTCCCTGTTGTTGTATATAGTTTTGTACATTCAGGGTATGGCGGGGCCCTGTCCCGCCATAGTTGTTTATCTTCTTAAGTGCAGTAGTCTATTATGCAGTTGTGATGTAGCTGCAAAACTATGTTTATATATATATGCCGAAAGGCGACATTTTCTCACATAAAACTGTGTCTCATTTTACAAACTGTTTCTTGTCTTGTTTTTATATTCCGCTGATTACTCTGATGTATGACTACTTGGGTGCCTGGGTAAGGCACCAGTCACGGGCCCCGGAACGGGTCGTGACATTTGAGGAGATTTGAAGCCTTATTCCCTTCATAACTGTTATAAACCCAAAGTATTATAATCTTTAGTTTATTTTATGCACTTAGTCATAATTCGTAGTGATAATTCTCAAACTAAAGAACGTCAACCAAATAGATATCATAGAATAGATAACCGGTACTTAATAAACCAGTCTCTGTGGACGATAAATTCGGTCTGGCAAATCTTTCTTACTTGAACAAAACTACACTTGCGTAAGCACCTAGAAATATCGCAACAAGGTTTTGGCGCCGTTGCCGGGGACTGGCGTATTGTTAATATCGGTCTTATCTATTCTTATTTCTAATTTGGTTTTTATTTTTTGTTTATTTTATTTTATTTTAGAACATTTTCCGTGATCTGTTTGTTATTTTTGATCAATTTTAGGAAACTTAGTTTATGCGAAGTAGGAGAGGAGCAGACACTCCTATCCCTTTGAACTCTGATATTGAAAGATTGTGCAGACAGAACAGGAAAAACAAGAGAACTGCTGACTCTGTAGCAATGGGAGATCTGTGAAAGAACAACTTGGTGAATGATGAGTTACCGTCTGTGTTAAGACAAGTCCCTGCAGAAAAGAGCTTAAGGGACTATGTGATACCTACAATTACAGGGGTGCAGACTTGCATCAGGTTTCCAATTGTTGAAGGCAACAATTTTGAAATCAAAGCCAGCCATATTGCACATGGTTCAAAGCTCAGTTCAGTTTGGGGGACTACCGTATGAAGATCCCCATTTGCATCTAGCAAATTTTCTGGAGATGTGTGCAACTTTTAAGTACAATGGTGTTACTGATGATTTCATTCAGTTGAGACTCTTCCCATTCTCACTCAGGGATAGAGCAAAGTGTTGGCTAAACTCATTACAGGCAAACTCCATCACTACATGGCAAGACTTAGCCCAAAAGTTTCTTGTCAAGTTCTTTCCTCCAGCCAAAGCAGCAAGACTTAGAGGTGAGCTTAATAACTTCTATCAGCTATAGGGAGAACCATTATAAGATGCATGAGAGAGGTTTAAAGATTTGCAGAGGAAGTGCTCACATCATGGGATTGAGAAGTGGATAATAGTCCACATATTTTACAATGAGATGTGTTGTCACGACCCGTTCCCGGGCCCGTGACTGGTGCCTTACCCGGGCACCCAAGTAGATATACATCAGAGTAACCAGCGGAATATAAACTTACCAACAGAAAACAGTGTAAAATGAGAAACAGATTAATCAAGAAAAAGTTACCTTTCGGCATGTATATATATACCCAAAACTGAACAGTTACATCCCAAATTTACAACAGGACTACAGACCTCTAAGAATGTAATCAACTATGACGGACGGGGCCGCCATACCCTGAATGTACATAACCTACAATGACAGGAAATCATACCCAAAAGATAAGCCTCCGAGAAACGGGGCTTTCCCAGCGAGCGGTGATCTAGGAGCGGGGATCAACAATCGAGTACCTCTACTGCGGCGTGAACGCAGCCCGAATGAGGTCGATCTAATAGGTACCAAGTATGTGAAATCGTAAAATCAAATAAAATCATAACATTTTAAAACCGGTTCACAAATACGTTTAAACAACCCAATTTAACGCATATAGTGCCCAAAGATAAACAAGAGCAAAATAGATGTAATGTAACTGGTTTTCTAGGCGCTAATGATCGAAGCAAGGCGATCGCCCATAGTATCATTATGCGAGCCTAATCCTCGAACTCCGCAATCCGCATAGGCCACTAGGCGCGTGAGGTATTCCTCGCATCGGGGTAGCTAACGCGGCATCGCCCCGACTCCGCGATCCGCGTGTCATGGACGCGTGAGGTATTCCTCGCATCGGCGTAACACACCCGGAGTGATCATCCTGGAACTCCCGCAGCTCCACATAGGTCACATGGACCCGCATGAGGTATTCCTCGCATCGGGGGTGGCTAACCCTCGGCATAACAAGTCAGGGGGGTAAGTGATATAATACCAGCACAACTGCTTATCGTTAAACAACATAAGCACAACAAGAAAAACCCCCCTTACACAAACGTCACAAGACACTAACACACGTAGCATCATAACATGTTTACTTATCAAACCAACTTACCACACCTATAGAAATCATTGCAAGGCTTTTATAAACAAATAAGTAAACCGTTCCTTTTATCTTTCTTAAGTCGTTATACCTAACTTCCCATAAAGCTAGTATAACACTTAAGCTTTTTAAAACCAAGTATTTCTTTTCTTCCAAAAATGATTCATAACTCTTTTTGAAATATTCAAGATTCTTATTATTTAGAACTCAAGTCAAAAGACACCAAAGTGAAACCAAATTTAGTTAACACACGTACGTCTACCGTACTATATATATTTCACAAATATCATGCTCAAGAGGATAGGAAGAATCACATATCTCCTCGGCTAAATCCACTTGACTAGTATAATATTTCGATCAGAGTGTCAACCTATAATAGCCAAAACACGCTTATCAACTTCTAGTTCTACATAGGATTCTTCTAAGTAAGATCTCTTATTCTACGGAAAATTGGGCAGCACTTCCCCCGTTTCTACTCACTTTTCCATCTCTTTCAAGGTCCGATAACCGTAATTAACATATTATATTTAAGGTGCAATAATTCCGAAATTTAAAGAAGGGCATCACACGCCCAAACGCAACGCGATTAACAATCTTCCCCTTAATAACAACAATAATTAAAGAAGGGGATCACACGCCCAAACGGACGCGATTAACAATCTTCCCATTAACAACAACAATAATTAAAGAAGGGGATCACACGCCAAACGGAACGCGATTAACAATCTTCCCCTTAACAACAATGTAAATACAGTCCAAAGTAAATACAGTCCAAAGTAAATACAGTCCTTAAGTTGGGGTCCTTGGCCAACTTTTACAATTTTACTTATCCAATTACTTCATTAGTCTTCCAACTTATATTCCAATCTTAATATAAGTTATAGTTACTTTGTTATTAACTTCTTAGTAAGTAATGGATACATTTTTACTATTTTAATGGCTAACATGCCAAGTCTTCTTTTAACAAGTTAACAAGATCCAAATCTTTCCAAACCTTACTCCATATATCTTATACTCCATAATATACTTCCAATATACATAAAAATTCAACTTCACAAAGAGGACAAGGTTCATTACCTCAAATAGCCCAAAAATATCCAAGACTTAAAGTCGCTCCTAAGCAAGTTTTAGCTCCAAATCCTTATGTTCCAAACCACCACAAGTCACCCTTAGAAGATCCTAACCAACTTCTAATCAAGAACCAACTCAAAAAAGTGAAGAACACTTAGGTTTTAGAGATGGCATGTCTCGGCCAAGGGGTGGGTTTGAGGTTAGGGGTGTGAAATCTTGTCTAACTCTTGGTTACTAATCTTCCTAATACATAAAGGAAGAACACTTAGAAGTTTAAGAATTATTGGACAATGTTTGGTTAAGAAATCTAGGCTTGGACGAGAACTTCAAGAAGGGAGAGGGAAATATTTTTCAAGTCTTGAAATATACTAAGTGTGGAAGATTTCATCAACTAGAGGGGTTTATATAGGACAACCAAGGGCTAGGATAGAATCATGTGTATGGTGTAGATTGGGGACATGTGTTTGTGTGGGTCCCTCTTGCCCACTTGCCCAACAAATATCTTGCAAGACTTGGCCACTTGTCCACTAATTTTCGTCCAACATGTGCCACCTAGGGGTGACACATGTCGCCCTCCTATTGGTCTAAAATATTTCATCTCTCGGAAAATCCGTAATTGGTTAAAATATTAAAAACGTAAAATTTCCTTCACAAGGTTCGGAATCTTTTCCGTCGGAAAAACAAATCTTTCATCCTTAACCTAATTTGGGCTATACATTTGTACGTACGTCCTTACATACATACTCTGGAACTACGGGGTATAACATTCTCCCCTCCTTAGAAACATTCGTCCCGAATGTTCCTTCTCAAACAAAGATAACGATATAGGCCCTCATAATCAGATCCCCAATCAAGAATGCCATGCATAGCCAAAATAACACGTAAGCAAAATGACAATTAAAATCAACAAGTAGGAAAGTGAGTTACCTGGAGGTGTGGGGAATAAGTGAGGATACTTCTGCCTCATGTCCTTCTCTGCTTCCCACGTCATCTCCTCTCTGTTCTCATTCCGCCATAAGACCTTGACGGAAGCCACATCCTTTGTCCGCAGTCGCCTAACCTGAAGATCGAGTATCGTTATAGGACTCTCCTCATACGATAACCCCTCCGTCACCTGGACATCATCAATCGGGTGCACTCTAGATGGATCTCCGATACATCTCCTCAGCATAGAAACATGAAAAACCGGATGCACTGCCTCCAGATCGGACGGCAGATCCAACTCATAGGCAACCTTGCCTACCCTACGGACAATCTGATAAGGCCCAATGTACCTTGGGCTGAGCTTCCCCTTCTTCCCAAATCTCATCACACCCTTCATGGGTGACACCTTCAGGAAAACCCAATCATCAACCTCAAACTCCAAATGTCGACGCCGATGATCTGCGTCGACTTACATCGACTCGGTATCGATAACGCTCTGGATAAGCTTCACCTTATCCACTGCCTGCTGTATCAAGTCCGGCCCGACTAACTGCACCTCGCCCACATCGAACCAGCCTATCGGTGACCTGCACTTCCTCCCGTATAAGGCCTCATAAGGCGCCATCTGGATACTGGAATGGTAGCTGTTATTATACGCAAACTCCACTAGCGGTAAATGATCCTCGCAGCTACCCCTGAAATCAATAACACAGGCTCGCAGCATATCCTCAAGTGTCTGGATAGTACGCTCTGCCTGTCCGTCGGTCTGAGGATGGAATGCAGTACTGAGGCTCACCTGCGTCCCTAATCCCTTCTGGAAAGACCTCCAGAAGTTAGCCGTAAACTGGGATCATCTGTCTGATATGATGGAAATAGGGACCCCATGTAGTCTCACGATCTCTCGGATGTAAAGTCTAGCATAATCCTCAGCCGAAAAAGTCGTCCTGACGGGAAGAAAGTGGGCGGATTTCGTCAGCCTGTCAACGATAACCCAGATAGAATCATGCTTCCTCTGAGTGCGATGTAACCATGTGATAAAGTCCATATTGATCACCTCCCACTTCCACGTCGGGATCTCTATCATCTGCAACAACCCACCAGGCCTCTGGTGCTCCACCTTGACCTGCTGACAACTCGGGCACTGAGCAACAAACTCTGGCGTCCTCTTCGTGCCATCCCACCAATACACAGATCTGAGGTCGTGGTATATCTTCGTCGACCACGGATGGATAGAGTAGCAGCGTCTTTGTGTGCTTCCCCAGAACCTCCGTCGAAGTCCCGCAATATCTGGAACACACAACCGCCCTCAAAACTTAGCACCCATCGGTGCTACCTCAAATGGACCCTTCCTCACGAAGAGTCGTATCACGCGTCCGTGTCATAATCGAATCCTCATCGTCGCCTCTTCCTCCTCGACGATGGAAGACTCGGCAACCTCTCGAACCGAACCCCACTACTATCGTAACCAATCAATCGGACTCGAGGCTCGCTAGCGATGTAAATCGCGGACCATGCCCTTCTCTCTGCTGCCGTCGATAGACTACCCATCGACCTACGACTAAGGGCATCTGCCACTACATTGGCCTTCCCTGGGTGGTATAGGATATCGACATCGTAATCCTTGAGTAGCTCTAACCACCGTCTCTATCGTAAGTTCAGCTCCCTCTGGCTAAAGATATAATGGAGGCTCTTGTGGTCTGTGTAAATATCCATATGAACCCTATACAAATAATGTCTCTAGATCTTCAAGGCATGAATCACTGCTGCCAACTCTAAGCCATGTGTGGGGTAGTTCTTCTCATGCTTCTTGAGCTGTCGAGATGCGTAAGCTATAACCTTACCCTGCTGCATCAGCACACACCCAAGCCCGATGCCCGACGCATCACAATAAACCATGTAGCCGTCTGGACCCTCTGGAAGAGTAAGAACTGGGGCGGTCGTCGATCTCTCCTTCAGCAACTAGAAGCCCTCCTCACAAGCATCCGTCCACTGAAACTTAGCTGCCTTCTAAGTCAGCTTAGTCAAAGGGGCTGAAATAGAAGCAAACTTCTCCACGAACCTCCGATAATAACCCGCAAGGCCCAGAAAGTTGCGCACCTCTGTCGGTGTAGTAGGTCTAGGCCAAGTCTTGACTGCCTCGATCTTTGTCGTATCCACCCGAATACCATCGGCCCCGACAATGTACCCTAAGAATGCCACCGAAGCCAACCAAAACTCACATTTCGAAAACTTGGCATACAACTGTTGTTCCTGGAGAACTCTCAGCACCGTCCTCAAATGCTCCGCATGCTCCTGCTCTGAGCGAGAATAAACCAAGATGTCATCAATGAATACTATCACAAACGTATCCAAAAATGGCTTGAACACTCTGTTCATCAAATTCATAAACACTGCCGGAGCATTCGTCAACCCGAAAGACATAACCCTGAACTCATAGTGTCCGTACCGGGTCCGGAACGCAATCCTAGGGACATCTGTCTCCCTAACTCGCACCTGATGGTAACCAGATCGCAGGTCTATCTTGGAGAAGCACCTCGCACCCTGCAACTGGTCGAACAAATCATCAATCCTGGGGAGGGGGTATCTGTTCTTAATAGTCACCTTGTTCCGTATGCGTAATCAACACACATACTGTGCGTCCATCTTTCTTCTTCACGAACAATACGGCGCTCCCGGGGAGAAACACTAGGCTGATGAAGCCGCTTCTCCGAGAAATCTCTCGGTGGTCCTTGACTCTCTCAACTCTGCAGGTGCCATTCTGTATGGCGGAATGGATATATGTCGAGTATCAGGCAGAATATCAATGCAAAACTCTATCTCCATCTCAGGAGGGATACCCGGGAGGTCGTCTAGAAACACATCTGGGAACTCTCTGACTACTGGAACTGACTAAAGGTCTGGTATCTCGGCCTCAGTATCAAACACCCGAATGAGATGGTAGATATACCCTTCGCACCATCTTCCCGGCTCGAGGTAGGAAATAAACCTATCCCTCGGCGACACGGTGTTCCTCCCACTCGATAATCGGCTCCCGAAAGCGAACCGTACCACTCTCTCCTACGATCTACATTGGCGTAGCAAGCTAACCAATCCATACCCATGATCACATCAAAATCGGTCATATCCAACTCTATCAAGTCGGCTAGTGCGGCGAATGCATATAGTCACCGTAAGCCCTATATACCCGGCTACCACGAATCACCATCATGGCGTAGCTACCTCAAAGGTCTATGGACTCAGGCTCTATCCCTACCTTACTAGCAATATGGGGAGATATATAGGACAAGGTAGAACCCGGATCTATCAAGGCATACACGTCACAACATGAAACTAATAATGTACCTGTGACGACATCCGGTGACGCCTCCTGGTCCTGGCGGCTGGACATGGCATATATGCGGTTCTGAAGACCGCTGGAACTAGGACCCCTGCCATGACCTGCCGCGACCTTCCGCCCATGAGCACCCCGCCGGGCGAGTAATCTATGGGAGATGAAGACCGCGAAAGACCACGTAGGTGAACCCCACCATCTACGCTGCTGGTGGACATCTCGCAAAGTGACCTGCCGCCGCAAGTGTAACAAGCTCCCGAAATAGTACCACAACTCCCGTAATGGGATCTACCACATCGGACACACTGAGAGGACCTCGATCGTTTAGTACCCTGCTACCTCGAAGTCAAGCCCGGGGCCCGACACGCCCTGAATACCTGGCATCTGAAGGCGGTGTAGGAGTGCTCTGAGTTGGCGAGGGCAAATCTAGTCTTCTTCTTGGTCGTCGCCCGAGAGCTACCAAAGGACCCTGCCGTCCTGGCCTTCTTCTGCTGATATCTGACAACCCGCTGGCCTCTACGCTCCTCACATCCCAGTGCATAAGCCTGCATGCGGTAAATATCCATGCCCGGTTGAAGTGCTACACCCGAGCAACCCTCTGCCAAATAGTCATCAAGCCCGGTGACGTAGCGGTGCACTCTGTCCTCCATGTCTTCTACTAACGCAGGGACATATCGAGCCAACGAGTCGAACTCCACGTTGTACTCCCGAACCGTACGCCCTCTCTGTCTCAGCATCAGAAATCTGTCGGCCCGTGCTCTCCTCATCTGTGGCGGCAAGAAATGGCCAAGGAAAGCCTCTGAGAACTCGTCCCATACAGCTGGAGGCGCATGCTCTCCCCGGGATAGCTCCCACGAATCAAACCAGTCGACTGCAGTATCACGCAGCCGATGCGAACCTAAGACCACTGACTCGGTCTCCGAAGCCTTGATCACTCTCATGATCCGCTGTAACTGTCGGATGAACTCCTGCGGATCATCCTCAGGCCTCGACCCGTAGAACTCTGGCGGGCTGCAACTCAGAAAATCCCGTAGTCTCAAACTATCCGATCTGGGGTGAACTACGGGTGCTACTGGAACTGCTGCATCCAGCCTATCCTCGTGCCGTGCCACGATCCTGGCTAGTAACTGGGCCATCTCCCTGTAACCCATCTCCTCTGCTCCAGGCTGTGGGACTGGAGGCGCAGGTACCGTGGTCTCAGTAGCCTCTGCTGCGGCTCTAAACTCTGCTGGGGCTGGTGGCGTCGTGGAACTCGCCGTCTGTAGCACCACCTCTGGTAAGGACTGGGCCTGTGCCCTCGTGACCCTCGGTGTCCTGCTAGCAGCTCCCTCAGCTGCCTTGCCCTTCTAGGCCCGGGTTGTCTTGCGTGGAGGCATAGCTGGTACATAAGAATGCGTTAGAAAGAGTCCAATTTATAACACAGCTCTAAGGCACGATCTCAGAGTGAGAAGAATGGAAACCAATCCTAAATATCCTGCAGCCTCCTGATTATTGGTGTGGTGCACAGCACGCCGATAATCAAGACTCTACTAGATACGGTCTGTAGACACTTTCCGAGGATTAACTGCTCTGATACCACTTTTGTCACGACCCGTTCCCGGGCCCGTGACTGGTGCCTTACCCGGGCATCTAAGTAGATATACATCAGAGTAACCAGCGGAATATAAACTTACCAACAGAAAACAGTGTAAAATGAGAAACATATTAATCAAGAAAAAATTGCCTTTCGGCATGTATATATATACCCAAAACTGAACAGATACATCCCAAATTTACAACAGGACTACAGACCTCTAAGAATGTAATCAACTATGACGGGACAGGGCCCCGCCATACCCCAGAATGTACATAACCTACAATGACAGGGAAATCATACCCAAAAGATAAGCCTCCGGAGAAACGGGGCTTTCCTAAGCGAGCGGTGATCTAGGAGCGGGGATCAACAATCGAGTACCTCTACTGCGGCGTGAACGCCACGAAGGAGAGTCGATTAACAGTACCAAGTATGTGAAATCGTAAAATCATCAAATAAAATCATAACATTTTAAAATCGGTTCACAAATACGTCTTAAACAACCCAATTTAACGCGCATAGTGCCACAAAGATAAACAAGAGCAAAATAGATGTAACGTGAATCGTCTTTTCTAGGCGCTAATGATCGGGCAAGGCGATCGCCCATAGTATCATTATGCGAGCCTAATCTCGAACTCCGCGGTCGCATAGGCGCTAGGCGCATGAGGTATTCTCGCATCGGGGTAGCTAACGCGGCATCGCCCCGACTCCGTGGTCGCGCGCCACATGGACGCATGAGGTATTCCTCGTATCGGCGTAACACCCGAGTGATCATCCCGAACTCCGCGACTCGCATAGGTCACATGGACGCGTGGTATTCCTCACATCGGGGGTGGCTAACCCTCGACATAACAAGTCAGGGGGGTAAGTGATATAATACCAGCACAACTGCTTATCGTTAAACAACATAAGCACAACAAGAAAAACCCCTTACACAAACGTCACAAGACACTAACACACGTAGCATCATAACATGTTTACTTATCAAACCAACTTACCACACCTATAGAAATCATTGCAAGGCTTTTATAAAAAAATAAGTAAACCGTTCTTTTTATCTTTCTTAAGTCGTTATACCTAACTTCCCATAAAGCTAGTATAACACTTAAGCTTTTTAAAACCAAGTATTTCTTTTCTTCCAAAAATGATTCATAACTCTTTTTGAAATATTCAAGATTCTTATTATTTAGAACTCAAGTCAAAAGACACCAAAGTGAAACCAAATTTAGTTAACACACGTACGTCTACCGTACTATATATATTTCACAAATATCATGCTCAAGAGGATAGGAAGAATCACATACCTCCTCAGCTAAATCCACTTGCCGAGTCAAATATGTCGCGCGCAGAGTGTCAACCTATAATAGCCAAAACACGCTTATCAACTTCTAGTTCTACGTAGGATTCTTCTAAGTAAGATCTCTTATTCTATGGAAAATTGGGCAGCACTTCCCCCGTTTCTACTCACTTTTCCATCTCTTTCAAGGCCCGATAACCGTAATTAACATATTATATTTAAGGTGCAATAATTCCGAAATTTAAAGAAGGGCATCACACGCCCAAACGGAACGCGATTAACAATCTCCCCCTTAACAACAACAATAATTAAAGAAGGGGATCACACGCCCAAACGGACGCGATTAACAATCTTCCCCTTAACAACAACAATAATTAAAGAATGGGATCACACGCCCAAACGGAACGCGATTAACAATCTTTCCCTTAACAACAATGTAAATACAGTCCAAAGTAAATACAGTCCAAAGTAAATACAGTCCTTAAGTTGGGGTCCTTGGCCAACTTTTACAATTTTACTTATCCAATTACTTCATTAGTCTTCCAACTTATATTCCAATCTTAATATAAGTTATAGTTACTTTGTTATTAACTTCTTAGTAAGTAATGGATACATTTTTACCATTTTAATGGCTAACATGCCAAGTCTTCTTTTAACAAGTTAACAAGATCCAAATCTTTCCAAACCTTACTCCATATATCTTATACTCCATAATATACTTCCAATATACATAAAAATTCAACTTCACAAAGAGGACAAGGTTCATTACCTCAAATAGCCCAAAAATATCCAAGACTTAAAGTCGCTCCTAAGCAAGTTTTAACTCCAAATCCTTATGTTCCAAACCACCACAAGTCACCCTTAGAAGATCCTAACCAACTTCTAATCAAGAACCAACTCAAAAAAGTGAAGAACACTTAGGTTTTAGAGATGGCATGTCTCGGCCAAGGGGTGGGTTTGAGGTTAGGGGTGTGAAATCTTGTCTAACTCTTGGTTACTAATCTTCCTAATACATCAAGGAAGAACACTTAGAAGTTTAAGAATTATTGGACAATGTTTGGTTAAGAAATCTAGGCTTGGACGAGAACTTCAAGAAGGGAGAGGGAAATATTTTTCAAGTCTTGAAATATACTAAGTGTGGAAGATTTCATCAACTAGAGGGGTTTATATAGGACAACCAAGGGCTAGGATAGAAGCATGTGTATGGTGTATATTGGGGACATGTGTTTGTGTGGGTCCCTCTTGTCCACTTGCCCAACAAATATCTTGCAAGACTTGGCCACTTGCCTTGGCCACTTGTCCACTAATTTTCGTCCAAGGGGTGGCACATGTCGCCCTCCTATTGGTCCAAAATATTTCATCTCTCGGAAAATCCGTAATTGGTTAAAATATTAAAAACGTAAAATTTCCTTCACAAGGTTCGGAATCTTTTCCGTCGGAAAAACAAATCTTTCATCCTTAACCTTATTTGGGCTATACATTTGTACGTACGTCCTTACATACATACTCTGGAACTACGGGGTATAACATGTGTGGTACAACTCGTACCATCATTGATGCTGCAGCAGAGGGGACATTCATGAAAAAGAGTGTCAATGAGGCACATGATCTGTTAGAAGATATGGCCACAAACAACCATCAGGGGGCCGATGAGAGAGAAGTGAACAGCAGGAAAGTGGCTGAGATTCATGAGTTGGATGTTATCACTGCATTGACTGCGCAGCTTGCCACTTTGACAAAATAGATGCAGCAGAGCACCATGACAGTTAAAGCATTTCAGACACCAGTGAGATGTGAAATTTGTGGGGTTCCCCATACTTTTGATAGATGCACAGCAGTGGACCCAAATAATATGCCTATAGAGCAAGTTCAGGCAGTGGGAAATTTTCAGAGGCCCTACAACAACCCCTACTCTAACACATACAATCCGGGGTGGAGAAATCACCTAATTTTTTCATGGAAGAATGAATAAGGGCAGCAACCATAATGTCGGGCATCATCCTCACAGTAGTTCAGCCCACCAGACCCACAAGAGAATCTAGATGACATAAAAGTAACACTATTGACCTTGGCCAACTCTCAGACTCAATTCATGGCAGAAACCAGGTCCTCAATTTCATCCTTGGCCAATACTCAAACAAAATTTATGACAGAGACCCAGCAGTTCATGACAGAGACTAGGTCTTCTATCAGAAATTTGGAAACACAGGTGGGACAGCTGGCACACACACTGAACAGTAGACCGCAAGAAAACCTCCCTAGCAACACAGTGATGAACCCAAGGGAGCAGTGTCAGGTAATCATCCTGAGAAGTGGTAAACAGTTAGAGCATGTTACACCCCCAGCCAGTGGTTGAGAAGGAGAATGATGTGGAGAAGACAGCGGATACAAAAAATGAGGGGGTTACTAATGACCACCCTATTTTAGAGAAGGCTCCACCCTCAATAATGAGAGGGTACACAGACAAAATTCCTTACCCTCAAAGACTGTAGAAGAAGGTTTTGGATAAGCAGTTTTTGAAATTTTTGGAGAAATTCAAAAAACTGCATATCAATCTTCCATTCATTGAGGCCTTGGAGAAAATTCCAGCGTATGTGAAGTTCATGAAAGACATCATTTTTAAGAAGAGGAATCTGGCAGATTATGAGACAGTGGTGCTGACAAAGGAGTGCAGTGCTATATTGCAGAAGAAACTTCCCCCAAAGTTTAACGATCCAGGGAGTTTCACCTTACCTTGCACCATAGGGTTACATGTAAAAGAGTTTTATATGATTTGGGGGAAAGTGTCAACCTGATGCCCCTCTCTGTGTTTAGAAGACTTAGTTTGGGGGAGGCGAGACCAACCACAGTCACCCTGCAGCTAGCTGATCGCTCGATTGTGCATCCCCAAGGAATTATTGAAGATGTGTTGGTACAAGTAGGAAAATTCATCTTTTCTACTGATTACCTCATTTTAGAAATGGATGAAGATGAAAATATGTCCATCATCCTTGGGAGACCATTCTTAGCCACAGAGAGGGCACTTATTGATGTTGAGAAGGGAGAGTTGAAGCTCAGAGTTCAAGAGGATGAGATGATCTTCAAAGTTCTCATACCATCCCCTGAACCACAAGTTTATGATAGATGTTTCGCTGTTGGTGTAGTTGATAAAAGGCTCCTCGTGAAAGTTCCAAGGGTACTGATGCCCTTGATGGTAAGACTTCTGAACTAGAAATTGATGAAAAAGAATTGAATTCCTCTGAAATCAGAACTGTGAAAAAAAAAAGGAAGAGAAAAAGAATGATGCTAAAGTGGATATGCGGAGGGGACACTCTACCCTCTTGATTTAGTAAGTAACTTGTGTCCGGCTAAAGGACGTTAAAGACATCGCTACTTGGGAGGCAACCCAATGGTTTTAATTAAATTTTGGTTTAGTTTGTTTTATTTTGTCTTGAACAGTCTCACGATCTGGTATGTTAATGTTTTTGGATGACAGATAAAATCAGGAACTGACTCCGAGGAGAAAAGGGCGAAAAATGTTGAAAACTGAGAAAATTGGCAGCAGCGCCGTAGCGCCAAAATGCAGGGCCACGACGCTGAAACTTCAGAGGGCCCAAAAGTCGTCCATTATCCAGATTTTTTCCTTCCAGACCTCCGTTTTGACGCTGTGTTGTGTCAGTAAGTTGTCCCTATTTTTAGTCTTTACACATTGGGGACAATGTGTCGATTAAGTTTGGGAGGGTGTCTTATTTTGTTTTTGAATCTTTTTTATTGTCTTTGTGTTGTTTTGTGTGTTTTTTAGTCAGAATTTTTTTAGGATCATGTATGATGTAGTTTATAACGATATTGAGTGGATAAAGTGGGATAATGTAGTGGAATTAAAAGTGACAATATGTGTGCTTAAGTTAGATATGCCAAAAATTCATAACATCTAATTATTTGGGATATTTGTGCTTAGCCTATGTGTGTCAGTTATGGAAAGAAATTTGAAAAATATCTAGAAAATCTGCTTGCTTGTTATTTGAGGCGAAATAGTAAAGATGTACATGTTTAGGGAGATGATTCAGACATTTCTTTGATAGCCCTTCTGACCATTCATTACCTACCCTGACATAAAATGTATCACTAGTCAGCCCTTTTGAGCCTAAAATAATATCTTTCTTTAACACCCTATGATTACATGTGTTGTGCCATAAGTAATAATTGAAAGTTAGTGAAATGAAAGGTGTTGAAAAAGAAACAAGAAGAGAGTGAAAATTTGATGTACCCTAATGAAAAATATACAAAAGTCTAAGTTTTGGGGTGTTTGCTATTTATAATATATCCCATTCTCTCAAAATAAAAGAGGAGAAAAATAGGTATGATATTAAAAAGAAAATCAAAAAAAAGGAAAATGAGTTGAATGAAAAGTGTTTATGGTACGTAATTAAGCCTAAATGCCTACTTTTATCTACCCCAACCTAAGTCTACATTACAACCTTAAAAGTCCTGATGATCTCTAATATGTATGTTTATGATTAGTGGAGAATAACAAGTGAACAGATCTATAGCGTTTTGGGAAAGATGGATTGGAATTGACATGCATAGGTTAGGTGTTTGTATTTTCAGTGATGGTGATCTAAGTGAATTTGCGAAATATCTAATTTGAAATTCTAGATTGCTGAAACATTCATGCTATATATGTTCTAACATATTATCCCAACTTTCATCCATAATGTTGAAGAAGTATTGCTATGACTACTTGATCCATTTCATAGGGTCTTTGTTTTTGTTTTGTTTTTGTTTTTGTTTATTGTTTAGTGTTTTACTCGAGAGCGAGTAAAGTGTAAGTTTGGTGGTGTTTGTTAATTGTATTTTGTATACACTTTTGAGTCATTTTTAGTTAATGGAATTGCACACTAAAAAGGCCAAGAAATGAAGTCTAAGAAGTCCCGGGAAGTATAGAAGAAATCAGACGAAGTTCGGACGAGAAAATGACAAAATATCAGAAAATTCGGTAGAGGAACGCGCCGGCGCTGCGGCGCTAAAACACATGCGTTCTCTGATTTCGTTGCATTACTTTCGGCGCCGTGGTGCCTGCAGGGCCACGACGCTGAGGCGGAAAATCTTATTTTTGGGCCGAATTTGACACGTTTTCATGGTCCGAAAGGGCAACGTTTCCCAACTATAAAATCGTAAAACCCTGCTCATTATACGGGAGCTTATACGATATTACAAATCATACTTTTGGGAGGCAAGAATGAGGCTACAATTGGAGACCCTTGTTCAAGTTCTTTTTCTTTCCTTTACTTTATTTCAGTTTATGTTGGATTGTAATTTAGTTCTTGACATGACAATGTTTAGGAGATAAATACTTTAGTAGGGTTTCCATCGAATCTTCTTGAAGCTCTTTCATATAGTTAATGCATTAGTTATTGATTTCTTCTTCAGCGTATTAAGATCTATTCAATATTGTTATGACTGCTTGATAATTAACTAGCTATTAATTGTCATCACTTATATGATTTCGAATCAAAAGTCTGAAAGGTGATATCTAAATATGTTGTAATTGTTTAGACATAGGGTAAAATCGTGGACGAAAGTACCCCGATACTTGTATAGTATTTAAAGGTTATTGTTCTTAATCCTCATGTATGGTAAAACTTATCATAGAAATATAGAAGGTTTCTGCACAAGGTTGAGCTCTTGTATGTCCTAACCGAAATATAATGACAGATTAGTTAACCTGCTATCTTAATAAGAAGAAGAATCATTAACATTGCATTAACACGTAAAAGAGTGGATAGTTGAGGATATTGGAAGCCCTATTCCTTTCATAACTGTTATAAACCCAAAGTGTTATAATCTTTAGTTTATTTTCTGCACTTAGTCATAATTCGTAGTGATAATTCTCAAACTAAAGAACGTCAACCAAATAAATACCATAAAATAGATAACCTGTACTTAATAAACCAGTCTCTGTGGATGATAAACCCGATCTTACAGATCTTTATTACTTGAACGATACGTACACTTGCGTAAGCATCTAGAAATATCGCAACACATACCATGTTGTAATAGGATTATAGATTGTTCTTTGGATCGGTTGGAGTATCCCTGTGTTCCTCAATCTCTCATATAGTTGGGGTAAAGGTTCAGCTAAAGGTGTGTAGGTTTTGACATGCCTTCTTTCGTAGTTTGTGCTAGGTCTGTGTGCGTTTGTGGATGGATTTGTGGTCGGGGTGAGTATGTAGGTTGATATTGTGGAGTGCTTGGATATGTAGGTGCTCGGGGTGTGCTCTATTTTGGTTGGGTATGATAAATAGGGTATGGATCAAGTGAGTGTAGGTGGTAAGGATGAGGGCCTTTGGCGTTTTGGCCATAGTAGTAAGGCTGAGATGATGGGCTCTGGTAGGTTGACATTTGGTTTGACCTACGTTCCTGGATTGTCATGACATGGCAGGGGACACTTTATCCCCCTTCTTCTTGATTGCTCCTCCTATGTAAGAGGAAAAGAGCGAAAAACTTACTTTTAGGTAGTCGAAATTCTCTGTCTTCGTTCGTGATCATGTTGGACGAGTCTGACTGGATTGATTTACTCGTTGCTTGAAACGCTGTTTTGATACCTTCTTCGATGAAGTCTCTCATCCTCACAACTTCGGAGAAACTCCGCCCTATAACACTTATCATTCTCTCATAATATGTTACATCTTTCATAGATTGCACAAAGAGAGTAATCTTTTCACTTTCTTCCATCGGGGGTTAAACTTTGGCTACTTCTGCCCTCCACCTCATGGAGTATTCCCTGAATGTCTCTATGGATTTCCTTTCTAACTTCATCAAGTAAAACCTGTCCAAGATCGGGTCAGTGTTAAATCTAAGCCTGTCCACAAAATCTTGTGCCATTGGGCTCCAACTATGCAATTTTCGCGGATTCTGACTAGTGCAGTGTACCAGTCGAGCGTTTCACCTATCAAGCTTCTTACGAACATCATCAAAATTATGGCTTGATCTTTGCCTACTCCAACCAATTTATCACAGTATGATCTTAAATGGGCACGAGGGTTTCCTTTCTCGTCGATTAAATTGAATTTTGGCACTTTATAACCGGCGGGTAATTCGACATCGGGGTGCATGCAAAGATCCTCATACTCGAACCATTCATGCCCTTTGCTCATTTGCATGTTTTTGAATGCTTATTTTAGGTTGTGTATTTCCCTCGCTACACTTTCATCTGTCTGGATCCTCGCCCGTCTTTCAATTTCCTCATATTGATCAACCTCCTGGGGAGGTAGGTTTAGTATGGTAGTAGAAAAGGGTTGGGATTCCGTTGCATATATCAGTGGCACATATTGCTTGTTCTAGTTAGCTATGTGTGTCATCGGCATTTGCTGAGTCGCCTGGTAATTTTGGGTGAGTGGGATATTTTGAATGAGTGGGGTAGTTTGGGTAAGTGGAGATTGAGGCATATATGGGGCTGTAAAGGATGAAGGATCGTTTTGCGGCTGGCTTCTTTGTGGGCTAGCCTGTGGGTTGACAGAGTGTGGATTAGTGGGTTGCGGGTTGGCATATTGTGGATTGGTGTTATTTAATGGAGAATTTTGAGGGAGTTTTTGGGGAAGTGGAGGTTCAGGCGATGGAAAGGTTTGTGGCGTAGTTGTAGTTATCCTTTGTTCGGGAAATGAATTGTTGAGACTAATGGACAAATTGGTGAGATTTTGCAGTCGCTCAATCTCGATTTGCGTGTTTACCGTTTGTTGCAATAGCTGGGCGAGATATTTGTCCTGGACACTCGGATTTCCCCTTCTTGATTTTTCAGGTTCATCTCTTGGAATAAAGATGAGTCCTAAGCCTGTCTGTTCGGAAGCCCCTGAGTCGATCATTCTGTTGGAATAGCGTGCTTTTGATTTGGTGAAATAAGGGTGTTCTGCTAGCTTTAGTCAACACGAATCAACCTTTGGAAAAATAAAGAAGCAAGAAATCATTTAAACACGAAGAAAACCAAGTTAGTATACCGTTAGTAACTTTGAAAATAATATGCACAAAGTAATAAAAAAATAGCAAACAGGTTGTATAAAAAATTAGAAACGCGTTCTAATATGCATGGGCCTCTCTTATGTCAGATGTGGGCCTAAACGTCAAATATGTGAGATTGTGATAGATTGATCCAAGCTGTTTAAACTGCAACGCTTTTGTTGGAAATGACAGACAAAAAATGAATGTACATTTTCCAATTTCGGCATGTCATGTTTAGGCTTGGATCCGTCTATCATTTTCACGCTACATATAATATATTGATGGGTCATTGGGTTGTGAATGTTACACCCCGTAATTTCAGGACATGTTTAAGAGAATGTACGTAAAGAAGCAGGACTTTAAAAATTTTGAATGAAAGAAGAATTCGTAATTCTTAAGGAAATTCTTCCGACCCTCGGGAAGGAAAAATGGTTGTTAATGAGAATTGGGTTCTCAAATTCGTTATTTGAGGCTTAAGGAAATTATTAGAATTATGGAAAATTATTTTCGGATTTGGTCACATGGGGCCACTCGGGAAATTTTAAGTTTTGTGGGGCCCGCGTGGTTTTCGATATTTTGACCAATTATGAAAATATTGGGAAACGAAATTTTTTGGACGAATGGAAAGGTGACACGTGTCACCCCCACATGGTCTTGGTCGAAAATGACCAAGGGTTATGTTATACCCCGTATTTCCAGAGTATGTACGTGAGGGCGTACGTAGAGAAGTTTTAGCCTTAAGATAGGCAAGGATCGAAAATTTTGTTCACAACCCCCGATTAGAATCGTTTTCTGACGAAACGTTTTACAAAGCTTGCGAGGGAAAAATTCCGGCTATGTCATTTATTATTTTTGCGGATTTTTCCGAGAGATGTAATATTTTGGACCAACGAGAGGGCGACACCTGTCACCCTCAAGTTGGCGGTTTGTGTGGCCGATTGAGTGCTTGTTTCTTGGCATGTTTTGTGCCATGTTTTCTTGCCTAATCCATGGGTCAATGTTTGTGAGGGAATTGAGGAGTAGGGCTAGGGGGCACTTGGGCAAATCTTGGCCCTCCACTTGCCCCCCACTTGGTTAGATCATGGCCATTGAACTCCCTATAAATACCCCCACAGAAGACTTCTTCATTCCAAAACTTCTAAGTCTTGAAAGCCCTCTTCCCCCTTTGTGTTGAGTTCTCGTCCTAGCCTCCCTCCCCTTTGTGAGGCCCTTGGCCGAGAGTACCCCCCCTACCTTGTGTTGTTCTCGAAAAATACACCCCCCTCTTGGTAGAAAATACTCTCCAAGTATCGTTGCTATACCAAAATACCTTAGCCTTATACCTTGTGGTATTCCAAAGATACCTCTATACGTAGAGCCCGGAAATACTACCTTATGTCCTATTAGTCTCAAACCGAAACCCTAAGGAAAAATCTTCATAGACGGTTGAAGTATTAAGAAGAAGTTGCGTAGAACTTCTAAGGGTTGTTTGGCGCGGGTTGGAGCGCCCAGAGTAGGAGCTAAACGTTGCTCAGAATCGACATTTAAACTTGGATAATTATGGGCTTATCGAGGTAAATATCTTGTCTCCCTATTGTAATTGAGTTTACATACTATTGAAGTATAAGAATTAAGTATAAGTTATATACCAGGAAGGTATATAAGAAGGGAATTGAACTATTTACATAGAATTTGTATTCTGATGAACTTGTGAAGTTTGTGGGTAGGAAGTCTTGCCCAATTTTCCGTAGAATCTTGTATCTAGATTTATTCTACCGAGTAGTCTAGACATTGATACACTTGTATAACCGTTATAGGTTGAAGTACTGCGAGTAGCATATTCTACTCGAAGGGTGGAAAAGGCTAGCCGACTACGATCTTTGGAGCTATTTGCTAATAGTCGATAATCGTCGCGAGGTATGTGATTCTTCCTATCCTCTTGAGCATGATATTTTAAAAGAATATATATATAGTACGGTAGACGTACGTGTGTAACTGAACGTAGTTTTACGGCAATGTCTTTTGACTTAAGCCTGAATAATAAGAATCTTGAAGTAATTCAAAAGAGTTAAGAAACCTTTTTGAAAGAAGAGTAATGCTTGGTTTTAAAAGCTTAAGAGTTATACTAGCTTTATGGGAAGTTAGGTATAACGACTTAAGAGTAGTAAAAGAATGGTTTACTGATTTTAGAAGATAAGAGACTTGACTTAAATGAATTAATATGAATTTTTTGTGTGAAACCTCATTCGTGAGTAATGAGTACTTGGTTTTTAAAAGGAATAACGTTTTACTGATTTCGGAAATCAGAATAAGTATCGAACAAACCACTGCAGCGTTAATAAAGGGAAATGTATTGACTAATTAAGTATTATTAAAAACCAGTAGAAACCTCCATCTGCATAGAAGCTAAGATGAGATAAAATGATATTACATTTCCTAGATCATGGTTGCGTTAATAAGATTGTTATAAACAAGAATAACCTACTCACATATAAGGTATATGTTTCTCAAATTATTTTAAAGGAGAATTACATTATTAAGTGATTAAAACTATGAACTATGAAACCTTTCGAAAATGAGAAACTTGAGTATTTGAAATTAGGCAAACTTGAACGTTTGGAAAGAATATTGTTACTTGATTTTTACAAAGAGAAGTGTTTTGATTTACTTAAGAAGATAAGTCACTCTATTGTGATACTACGGGTATTGTGTGACTTTTGTGAAAGAAACGGATCTTTTAAAGAGTTAATGTATGAAGTACTTTGGGGATAAAAACCCGAACTTGTCGACATATAGTAGAAAGTACCTCGTGTGATTAACTTGATTGTGTTGGGTTGTGATAGCCTTGTAATACTTCCTGGTTGATTTAATTATTAAACATGTTAGGATGCTACGTGTGTTAGTGTCTTGTGATGTTTGTGTAAAGGGGTTTCCCTTGCTATGCTTATGTTGTCTAACGGTAAGCCGTTATTCTAGTATTACATCACTCACCTCTTGACATGATTCCGGGGGTTAAGCTGCCCTCCGATGCGGGGTAGACTCAGGCGGGTCTGTGTGACCTATGATTCGAGAATACCTCATGCGGGTCTGTGTGACCTATGCGGAGCTACGAGAGTTCCAGGTTAGTGTGCGGCCTTTATGGTCATGTGGTCTATGTGGCCATGCGGACTGCGAGTCCAGGACGTTGCCGGGGAGTAGCTACCCTCGATGCGGAGAATACCTCATGCGGGCCATTGGAGTGGCCTATGCGGAGCTGCGGGAAGTTCCAGGACTAGACGCGCACATTAGATACTGCGGGCAAGTGGTCGGCTTTGATCATGTGACGGTCTAGACAGATCTCATGATACAGTTTATGACTTTGTTGGTACTGTGGGTGTTAGTAGTCGGCTATGCCTTCGTACTTACCCCGTACGGTTTTTTTATTATGACACAGGTGGGACCTGGTGTTCATGTGTATTCCTTGGTGTTTTTATATCATAGACTGCCGGCAGTGAGGAAGGTATTCCACGGGCATGATTGATGTTGTGGGCGTGAGACCCATAGTTATATTTGAGTGATGACTTTGAGGGCGTGAGTCTCTGACTTGACATGACCTTATTTATTGTGAATCGTATTTTGGTTATCATACATGTCTCCGCTTTATATAGACTACTATGATTTCATTTCTGATATTTTGATTTCACATACTTGGTACTGTTGTCTTGACCTCGCCCGGCTGCGTTCATGCCGCAGTAGGTACACGCATTGATCCTCGCCATAAGTCACGATTCGGCGTTTGGGAAGCTCCGTTTCTCGGAGGCTTATCTTTCGTATAGTCCCTGTTGTTGTAGGTGCTTACATTCGTGGTATGGCGGGAACCTGTCCGTCATTGTTGTCATATCATTCGTAGAGGTGCAGTAATCGTTGTGGCAGAGTTGTAATGGGATGTAACTGTTCGGATTTAATCTTTTATATATATATATGCCGAAAGGCAACTTTTCTTCAATAAACATGTGTCTCCTTTACATTGTTTCATGTTATGTTTTATATTCCGCTGATTACTCTGATGTTATATCACTAGGGTGCCCGGGGTAAGACACCAGTCACGGGGCCGGGTTCGGGTCGTGACAAAAGTGGTATCAGAGCAGTTAATCCTCGAAAAGTGTCTACAGACCGTATCGATGTAAGTCTTGATTATCGATGTGTTGTGCACCAACAATAATCGAGGCTATAGGATATTTAGGATTGGTTTCCATTCTTCTCACTCTGAGATCGTGCCTTAGAGCCGTGTTATAAGTTGGACCCTCTAACGTATTTCTTTCCTCACCGCTATGCCTCGCGTAAAGCGGCCAGAAGGCAAGGCAAAGCGAGGAGGCTGCAAGTAAACACAGAGGGTTACGAGGCACAGCCCAATTATCACCTAGGATAGTGCTTCATTCGGGAGTTCTGCGACATCGCCACGGCCAGCGAGTTTAGCACGGCGGCAGCAGTTCCTACTGCGGCCATGACATTTACACCTTCAGTTCCACGACTAGTAGCAGAAAGTATAGTTTGCAAAGGGACGACCCTGTTACTAGCTAAGGATGTAGCTATGAGAGAGTATATTATGTATCGATTATCACGGGTCATGATGACTATCTAAGAGAGGGTTGTGCAAGAATAGCTCTTGATCGAGCATGGCGCATGACTGCGTCTGAGCTTATGCGCAGCAGGCCGAGGAAACGTAGAGATCGACGGATTAACCAAGATCAGCAGAAGAGGGCCAGAACCACAGGGTCCTTTGGTAACTCTCGAGGCAAACCGCCTCAGCAACAGATTAGATATGCACATCCACCAGTGCGGAGTGGTCCTCCACAGGGTTCAAGACGTTCAGAGTATGCCGGAGTTGGTCAGAGCTCCAGGGCTTCTGGTGCACAGATACACGTAGGTTCCAGCCAGCCGGATTCATTTTCCCGGTGTTCACTGCGGTGTGGCGCCATCCCGGGAATGTCGTCTTTTTGTTGGTACTTGTTTTACTTGCGGCCAGCAGGGCCATTTTGCGAGAAATTGTCCGACCAGAGGTGGCGCGGATGTGGAGACTCAACCTTCAGGATCAGTGGCTAGTTAAATCACCTTCCTAGATATCGCCCAGCCAGGATTGATTAGAACGACAGAGGGGAGTGAAGCAGTAGAGACAGGTATATCCTTAACCCTCTAGAGAATTGTATGTGTGATAGGATGAGTATCTCTTAAGTGTTGTGTCCAGATAGCATTATGTGAATTGTGGTTAGAAATCATGGTTAGTTAAAAGGGTAAGATTGGGGATAAGGAAAGTGTGAGCCTTAGAGTTTTATACGTAGAGACCTTAGAGGCAAGGCCATCTCGAGTAAAAGATGTATTTTTATGTGTTTGACCCTTATCGGAGTGCATAGTGCACGTGAGATATATTTGTATAATAAGTCCCTGAGTAGTGTGGAATGAAAGAGGGTAGTTGAGCTAAGATGACCACTAGGTCTTCGTGACTTGATTGTGGGATTGTTCCGGATCGGGGAGCAAGTGGTTGGCGCGATAGCGGGTCGGGTTGCGGACCAATTGTGGGTCAACCCGCGGCCTGTATGGTGGTGGGGTCAGTTTGGGGTGGTCCCGCTTTGTGATAGGGTCACGAGGATGTTAGGCCCAAGTTTGGTTAACCAGCGTACGAGTTCGTGGATACGTTCGACCAGTAGTCGGGCCAATGAGTTCAGCCCCTCTTGTCTTTTAGTCATGACCGTTTACTCGGTAGAGGGTTATGCGAGATGTTATTTCTGGAAATTTGTGAGGCTGCACGAGGTGCCTACTTCCACCTTATGACAGGCAGTGGAGCCCAGGTTACGGCTATTTCTTTCTGAAAGTTTTACCAGGCAGGGTTAGGAACTCAGGTGAGTCTCCGTATTGCATTCACCCTCGGGCCAGTGTTTGGATTTCAGGGGTAGCTGTGAGGATTGTTGTCTCCTGTTGAGGGAGTGTTTTATAGCTACCATTTTAGTGTTCGGATGTCGCCTTATGAAGCCTTGTAGGGGCGGAAGTGTAAGTTGTCGGTCGATTGGTTCGATGTTGGCAAGGTTCAGATTGTTGGTTCATACCTGTTTCAGCAGAATGTGGTTAGGGTGTGACGAGTTTTGGAAAACAGAGGAAACTTAGCCTGAGGTACTTGGAGCGTTTTCAGATCCTTTGAAGGATAGGCCAGGTTGCCTATAGTGGGCATTGCCGTCCAACGTGGGAAGCGATCGTCGATCTTCGTGTTGTTATGTTCGGAAAGTATCGGAGATCCATCAGTGTTCCCGATTAATGATGACCAAGTTGGAGATAGTAACCGAGATTTTGGAAAGCGACGAGCGAAAATGGGGTAAGATTATGAAAGAGTTCGAGTGTGCGAGAAGAGTCTGACAGTAAGAGAATAGAAGTAATCATTTCATTTGTAAAGAGAAGGTGCGAAGGGAGTATCTTTTAGCCCTTGGGTGGGAGTTTTTGTAGATGATGGAGGTGATTCCTCGTGGACTTGGATGTAAGTATTTGCGCGTGTTGTATTGTGGCCAGGTGGCATGATTGTTTTCGTAAGTATAGCAGTGAAGACTATACTGGCGCATGTTTGTTTTGAGACTAAGAAGGAACATTCGGGACGAATGTTTCTAAGGAGGGGAGAATGTTATACCCCGTATTTCCAGAGTATGTACGTGAGGGCGTACGTAGAGAAGTTTTAGCCTTAAGATAGGCAAGGATCGAAAATTTTGTTCACAACCCCCGATTAGAATCGTTTTCTGACGAAACGTTTTACAAAGCTTGCGAGGGGAAAATTACGGCTATGTCATTTATTATTTTTGCGGATTTTTCCGAGAGATGTAATATTTTGGACCAATGAGAGGGAGACACTTGTCACCCTCAAGTTGGCGGTTTGTGTGGCCGATTGAGTGCTTGTTTCTTGGCACGTTTTGTGCCATGTTTTCTTGCCTAATCCATGGGTCAATGTTTGTGAGGGAATTGAGGAGTAGGGCTAGGGGGCACTTGGGAAATCTTGGCCCTCCACTTGCCCCCCACTTGGCTAGATCATGGCCATTGAACTCCCTATAAATACCCCCCCCCCCCCTTGAAGACTTCTTCATTCCAAAAACTTCTAAGTCTTGAAAGCCCTCTTCCCTCCCTTTGTGTTGAGTTCTCGTCCTAGCCTCCCCCTCCCCCCTTTGTGAGGCCCTTGACCGAGAGTACCCCCCCTACCTTGTGTTGTTCTCGAAAAATACACCCCCCTCTTGGTAGAAAATACTCTCCAAGTATCGTTGCTATACCAAAATACCTTAGCCTTATACCTTGTGGTATTCCAAAGATACCTCTATACGTAGAGCCCGGAAATACTACGTTTTGTCCTATTAGTCTCAAACCGCAACCCTAAGGAAAAATCTTCAGAGCCGGTTCACGTATTAAGAAGAAGTTGCGTAGAACTTCTAAGGGTTGTTTGGAGCGGGTTGGAGCGCCCAGAGTAGGAGCTAAACGTTGCTCAGGATCGACATTTAAACTTGGATAATTATGGGCTTATCGAGGTAAATATCTTGTCTCCCTATTGTAATTGAGTTTACATACTATTGAAGTATAAGAATTAAGTATAAGTTATATACTAGGAAGGTATATAAGAAGGGAATTGACTGACTTACATGGGAATTTGTATTCTGATGAACTTGTGAAGTTTGTGGTGGGAAGTCTTTGTGATTTTCCGTAGAATCTTGTATCTAGATTTATTCTACTGAGTAGTCTAGACATTGATACACTTGTATAACCGTTATAGGTTGAAGTACTGCGAGTAGCATATTCTACTCGAAGGGTGGAAAAGGCTAATGGGACTCTGATCTTTGGAGCTATTTGCTAATAGTCGATAATCGTCGCGAGGTATGTGATTCTTCCTATCCTCTTGAGCATGATATTTTAAAAAAATATATATATAGTACGGTAGACGTACGTGTGTAACTGAACGTAGTTTTACGGCAATGTCTTTTGACTTAAGCCTGAATAATAAGAATCTTGAAGTAATTCAAAAGAGTTAAGAAACCTTTTTGAAAGAAGAGTAATGCTTGGTTTTAAAAGCTTAAGAGTTATACTAGCTTTATGGGAAGTTAGGTATAACGACTTAAGAGTAGTAAAAGAATGGTTTACTGATTTTAGAAGATAAGAGACTTGACTTAAATGAATTAATATGAATTTTTTGTGTGAAACCTCATTCGTGAGTAATGAGTACTTGGTTTTTAAAAGGAATAACGTTTCTCGATTTCTAAATCGAATAAGTATCGAACAAACCTCTGCAGCGTTAATAAAGGGAAATGTATTGACTAATTAAGTATTATTAAAAACCAGTAGAAACCTCCATCTGCATAGAAGCTAAGATGAGACAAAATGATATTACATTTCCTAGATCATGGCTGCGTTAATAAGATTGTTATAAACAAGAATAACCTACTCACATATAAGGTATATGTTTCTCAAATTATTTTAAAGGAGAATTACATCATTAAGTGATTAAAACTATGAACTATGAAACCTTTCAAAAATGAGAAACTTGAGTATTTGAAATTAGGCAAACTTGAACGTTTGGAAAAAATATTGTTACTTGATTTTTACAAAGAGAAGTGTTTTGATTTACTTAAGAAGATAAGTCACTCTATTTTGATACTACGGGTATTGTGTGACTTTTGTGAAAGAAACGGATCTTTTAAAGAGTTAATGTATGAAGTACTTTGGGGATAAAAACCCGAACTTGTCGACATATAGTAGAAAGTACCTCGTGTGATTAACTTGATTGTGTTGGGTTGTGATAGCCTTGTAATACTTCCTGGTTGATTTAATTATTAAACATGTTAGGATGCTACGTGTGTTAGTGTCTTGTGATGTTTGTGTAAAGGGGTTTCCCTTGCTATGCTTATGTTGTCTAACGGTAAGCCGTTATGCTAGTATTACATCACTCACCTCTTGACAGGATTCCGGGTTAGGCGCCTCCGTCGGGGTAGACTCGGCGGAGTGTGTGACCTATGATTCGAGAATACCTCATGCGGTGCATGTGACCTATGCGAGCTACGAGAGTTCGTGTTAGTGTGCGGCCTTTATGGTCATGCGGTCTATGTGGCTACGCGGTGCGAGTCGGGGCGTTGTCGGGAGTAGCTACCCTCGATGCGGGAATACCTCATGCGGGCCATCGAGTGGCTATGCGGAGCTGCGGAAGTTCCAGACTAGACGCGCATTAGATCTGCGGGCAAGTGGCCGCTTTGATCATGTGGCCTGCAGACAGATCTCATGATACGCTTTATGACCTTATTGGTGCATGGGTGTTAGTAGTCGGCTATGCCTTCGCACTTACCGTGCGGTTTTTATTATGACAGTGGGACTCGTGTTCATGTGTATTCCTTGGTGTTTTTATATCATGATCGCTGGCGGTGAGGAAGGTATTCCACGCATGATTGATGTTGTGGCGTGAGACCCATAGTTATATTTGAGTGATGACTTTGAGGCGTGAGTCACGACTTGACATGACCGCTATTTATTGTGAATCGTAGTTTGGTTATCATACATGTCTCCCGCTTTATATAGACTACTATGATTTCATTTCCGGTATTTTGATTTCACATACTTGGTACTGTTGTCTTGACCTCGCCCGGGTGCGTTCATGCCGCAAGTAAGTACACCAAGATTGATCCTCGCTCATAGGAGTCACGATTCGGCGTTTGGGAAGCTCCGTTTCTCGGAGGCTTATCTTTCGTATAGTCCCTGTTGTTGTAGGTGCTACATTCGTGGTATGGCGGGGCCCTGTCCCGTCGTTGTTGTCATATCATTCGTAGAGGTCTGTAGTACTGTTGTGGGCAGAGTTGTAATGGGATGTAACTGTTCGGATTTAAGCTTTTATATATATATATATGCCGAAAGGCAACTTTTCTTCAATAAACATGTGTCTCCTTTACATTGTTTCATGTAATGTTTTATATTCCGCTGATTACTCTGATGTTATATCACTAGGGTGCCCGGGGTAAGGCACCAGTCACGGGCCCGGGTTCGGGTCATGACAGGTTAGATGGTCAAGTCTTGAAAGCCAAGGCTTGACATAATTGACCAAGTCAACTAGCCAACTTGTACAAGATCTTTTGTCTTCTTGAATCTCAACCACACAAGTGTTCTAATCTTGACCCTTGAGTGTAGTATATCAACACACTAGTAGCAAGCTCACAACACTTAGAAAATTTTCCAAAACTTTCTTGCTCTTGAGGAGCTCTCGGCAATAGCCCTTAGCTCACAATTGTTTTTTGCAATTGTGGATCATAAATCACAATACTTAAACCAAGGGTTCCTAAAGGTATTCTAAGGGTATCTCAATATAAAAATCTCGGAAAAACTACGTTTTTACGTTAGTCGCAACATGAAAACCTAAGGGGTTTTTCATAATTGGAGTTGGAACTTGAAGAGGAGTTCTTCATAAGCTTCTAAGGGTTTCTTGGAGTGGATTGGAACGTCGAAAAGAGGAACTAAAGTTGCTAAGGATCGACTTGAAGTCTTGGATTAGATTTGGGCTTATTGAGGTATAAATCTTCGTCTTACTATTGTAATTGAAGATTCCATCTTATGATAAGTTAGAAATGATCATATTCTATATAGAATGAAGATCTATTAATGTTATGGAATTTAGAAGCTCAAAACCGAAAATGGCAAGTTAGCCGTTAAGATTGTAAATCAATATGGTCGATAGTTACAATCGTCGCTTGTTAAAGAAGAAAAGATTTATAGTTGTTATAATGGTTATTATGTATATAACATGTTGGAATAACAACTTGGATTGAAAAGGAATTGAACGGAAATTGACATTGTTGTTGGCATTGATTATAGCCGAGAATTGCCTTAATTGTTGGACAGTTTTATATTAATTGTGGGGCAGAATTTTACACGTCATGTTAGGCGTGTAATCCCATTTTGGTTAGCTGAATTGTTGAGCCTTAAATGTGCCATATTGGTTGTTGATTTCGGGCCTTGAAAAAAGGTGGAAAAGTATGTAGAAACAAAAGAAGTGCTGCCCAATTTTTCGTAGAATAAATGACTTTACACTTAGAATATTCTACATTAAAAGCTAGAAGTTGATAGTCATATTATGGTCGTTATAGGTTGACATTCTACGTGCGGCATATTCAACTTGGCAAGTGGATTAAGTCGGAGAGGTACGTGGAACCTTCCCTATCTCTTGAGCATGAGTATTTACAAATTCATAGTACGGTAGACGTACAAACTTTAAATGAATTCAGTTTCATTTTGATATCATTGACTTGATTTAAGGTATGTAAGTTTGGTTGAGTGGGAAAGTTAAACTCATGTGATTTTAAAGAATGCAATGCTTGGTTTAGAAAGACATAAAGTGTTATAATGGCTTTTTAGGAAGTTAATTATAACGACTTTATGGGACAAGGATAAATGATTTGGTTTTAAGAAAGACAACTTGATTTAAAAGCATAAGTTGCCTAACTTTTGAAAGTAGAAGTCACTTGGTTTAAAAGCCTTGAAATGAATTTCTAAAGATGTAGTGACTTGTTTTGAAAAAGTAAGCATGCTTTGATACTAAGAGTGTTAGTATCTTGGGGTTTTATATAAAAATGAGTCTTTTGAAAAGAATAGAAGTATGTGGTACGTTGGGGTAAATTCCCGGATTTTTCATGACATGTTAGTGCCTTAAGTTAAATAAAATGAGAGTGCATGCTAAGTAAGTCTAATAAGAGTTAAGGGATTTCTTAACTTGCTTATGATATTTATGATAGTCGGTTGTGCTTATGTTGTGTGATTATGATAGCCGGTTGTGCTTATGTTATGCGATTATGATAGCCGATTGTGCTTATGTTACGTGATTATGTTAGACAATTGTACTTGTGATATCTTATTCATTACGGGGTCATTCTCCGGGGCATATTGCATTTGCATATTCCGCGGATTTGCTCCCCACGATGCGAGGAAGTTATCTCATGCGAGTCTGTAGGGCTCATGCGGGTGAAAGCGATCTGCAGGCGGACGATCTATCACGAGGAATTACCTCATGCGAGTCCGTAGGGCTCATGCGGGTGAAACAGTCCCATGCAGGGCGGACTAGTTCTATGAGAGGAAATTACCTCATGCGGGTCCATTCGGCCTATGCGGGTCCATTCGGCCTATGCGGGTGAAATAGTCCCAGTAGTAGGATTGTATAATGATACTACGGGCGGGTGGCCCTAGGTTAATCATAAGCTTCCTGTTTTAAAAACTGACAAAGTTTATTCTTGTTCACTCTCTTTGATTAATAAGACACAAGTGTACTGTTAATTTGGCTGTCATACTTGTATCCAGCTTTATGTCTAGACTTATGATTTAAATTGCAATACTTTCAGTTTCACATACTTGATACATATTTTGTACTGACCCCCTTTCCTCGGGGGCTGCGTTCATGCCGCAGGTAGAGTTAAACAGGTTGTTGATCCTCACTCTTAGAATCAATATTCAGTTGTTGAGAAGCTCCATTACTCCGGAGGCTTATCTTTGGTTCAGATCCCTGGTATTGTCGGTTGTTGTACATTCAAGGGTATGGCGGGGCCCTGTCCCGTCACAATTGTTACGTCAAAACTCTTAGAGGTCTGTAGTCATATCTTGTGGGTCGGCTTGTAAATAAAAAAGGATGTAACTGCTTTTGGCTATCTATATATATATATATATATATATCCAGGAGGGCAGCCTTATCGGCTAGCCTGTTGTTTACTTCATATTGATTTAAGTTATGTGTTTTACATACGTTCCGCTGATTTTCTATAATGGTTCATGTAAGGGTGCCCAGGTAGGGCACCAGTCGCGGGCCCGGGGTCGGGTCGTGACAAAAGTGGTATCAAAGCAGTTAGTCCTCGGAAAGTGTCTACAGACCGTGTCTAGTAGAGTCTTGATTATCGGTGTGTTGTGCACCACATCTATAATCAGGAGGCTATATGACATTTAGGATTGGTTTCCATTCTTCTCACTCTGAGATCGTGAGATACAGCTGTGTTGTTAGGGTAGTCTCTCCCTAACGAGTTATGTTGATTGCAGCTATGAGAAAGGCAACAGTGGCCCAGAAAAGATTATTATGGATTGCTTATCCAGGTTGGTAAAAATAGTTGTATAGTTGGTATAATGATGTACGACTATACGGATTTATGTATGAGGGTCATACATAGGTTGCCTAGAATGCTTATAGATTACCAAGAATTGGTAAGGACTAAATAGAAACCGGGAAGGTATGAAACAATTTAATGAATTCTCATCAAGGTTTTACATGTTAGTTTGAGATAATTGGGAGATGATGAGCTATCTGATAGGGTAATGAACCCTTAAGAAATCATGTTAAGGGACTTAATGGAAGACTATGTTAGTAAATTAAGCTACGTGGTATGCTTAAGAGAATTGTACGGACGAGATCCGTATGGAGTAATTATGGTTGTTATGATTAAAACAACACGATTGAGAGTTTATGAGAAGCTATTTTACCCGTATACGGGGGGGGGGGGACTGAAAAGTTAGGCTTGGAACATGGAAATTGCGAGCCGAAAAATATTGATAACCGCCGAGACTTAGGTATATAAGGCCTTCTCGGGTAGTAAACATTTAAGTCAGACCAAGGATAAGAGTTAAATGCGACACCGAGTCGAGTTATGGACCTATTACGGGTCGACCCATAGCCTGTAATGAAGCGGGGTCAGTTAAGGGTTGTCCCGCTATGTGACAGGGTCACGAGGGTGCAAGGCACAAGTCTAGTTAATCGTTTTACGGGTTCGTGGACGCGTTCCACCGGAACCGGATCGTGAGAGCCGAAAATGACCTTATATTGTTCGATATAGTAACTCCAACTATTGGAGGCCAGAATCAGTATGGAGGTTATGTACGTATGCTAGAATAAGTTTGAAGTACGAAAAGAGTACGACCAATAAGAAAGAGAGCAACTAAGTGTAGAGGAATAGAGCATGAATCCATAAGGACCTTTCGAGGTAGCTACACCAGTGGGTGATTGGGTGGTAGCTGAGCGGGTATATAAGAATTGCCCGGTGACGATACAATCGTCAGACCCTAGCAGACCTAGTAGAGCTGGATGTGACAGACTTTGAGGTCATTATGGGTATGGACTAGTTGGCTTTTTGAATGTCAATGTTGACTATAGAGAGAGATTGGTTCGATTCCAGTTTCCCGGTGAGCCGGTTATTGATGGGGAAGGAATGGAAGTGTTAGTATTATGTAAGTTATTCCTTCCTTCCTTGACATGATAAATTGTGGAGTCTATGTGACTTGTTTCATTGAAGTGATTAATTTGAATTTGAACGATAAGAGACGGAGATAAGAACGTACGATTATTGAAGGATTTTTTATAAATACCCTTGGAGGTACTTGGAGTCGGCTTAGTGTGGCGGTCAGGGCCACGACTTCTGAATAATCTCCAGAGAATGCGCAAAGCAAGAATAAGATAAGTATGAGTGATACCGACAAAAAAACATAAGACATCATTAGTAGGTTTTGAAAATCTACACGATTTTTAAGGCGGTGCTTGATGATTAGAATTATAGAGGAAACTGCAACATGACCCTGTGAATAGGGTTGTAACTTCAAGGAAAGATTATGAAAGAGAGATAAGCTCTGTCCGCCACGTAAAGGGATAGTTTTACGTATCTTTGAGGGTTATGTGTACCCATATTATTAGGCGATGGATATGAGACTGGTAAAGTCTTCAGTTTCGTTATGCAATAGATTACAATTTTAGATAACCATGGGAAAAGTATTGTGTTGGGGTAATTGAGGACGATATCAGGAAATGGACGAGGATGTACCGTAAGGATATAAATGCTGGTAATAAGCATGAATGGAAATGTATGACCGAGGATCAAGATAGAAATATTTTGGGTTAATAATAAGTATAATGAAGGATTATGACCAGAATGATAAGGCGAATGCAACCATAGTTATGTAAGTTTCCCAACACATAATTACCCCAGACTAGCGTAAGGACCATTAGTAGATGATGGGCAGTAAGAACACCTCGAAGAAAGGTGGCAATCCTATAATGACGGGCCAGACCGTATAATATACGGGGAGATAAGAGACCCCAGGACAACTTGAAATGGGAAAATAAAGGTAAGATGAGCAGACACTCGAACGATGAGAGACCTAATCATGACAAGGCCAGAAATCTTGGCAAGCCATTGGATTATGTAGTACCATGAATTGGGGTTTGAACGCCTGACTATAAGCTTCATGAGCTGGGGAGAATAATATGATTACTACTTGACGAGAGCAAGGAAATCTCCCCCTAAATTGCGATGGGCAGGAAGTCTTAGCCATGAGACATGCGAAGGAATTGAATCTAATTATAGTAACCAAGTTGGGTGTGACAACACCCAGGATGGGGAAACAGGAATCATGATTGAGATTTTGGTTATACCCGAATATTTCGGAAGTGTGAGAAAGGCTTCCAGCTATTGGGAGATAAGCTAACTACGACTACAGTTCTAACCCCTCTTGAGGAACATGATCCGTGAGATTCATCGGCTAGCGAGCCTTGGGGTTCGTTTGGTTGGTACCGAGGGTAGCGGGATTCGGGTTCGAGAGGTTGCCGAGTCTTCCATTATTGAGGAGATGAAGAGGCGACAGTGTGAGAATCCGGTTCTGACATGGTATCGAGATACGACTCTTCGGGATGAGAAGAGTTTGTTTGAGGTAGCACCTGATGTAGTGCTAAGGTACGAGGGCAGATTGTGTGTTCCCGATGTTGCAGGACTTCGTCAGCAGGTTCTAGGGGAAGCACACAGTGCTCGTTACTCTATTCATCCAGGGTCGACTAAGATGTACCATGACCTCAGATGTATGTATTGGTGGGATGGCCTGAAGAGGGACGTAGCAGAGTTGTTGTTCAGTGTCCAAATTGGCAGCAGGTCAAGGGTGAGCACCAGAAGCCCAGTGGGCTATTATCGACGATTGAGATCACGACTTGGTAGTGAGAGGTGATTAATATGGATTATGTTATAGGGTTGCATCATACTCAGAAAATCGACTCGCTTACGGGTCTAGTAGACGGTAGCGAGGTCACCATTTTTATTCCGGTCAGGACTACTTACTCGGCTAAGGAGTGTGCTAGATTATTTATCAGGAAGATTGTGAGACTGCACGGGGTTCCTACATTTATTATGACAGACAGATGAGCCCAGTTTACGGCTAACTCCTGGAGGTCTTTCCAGAAGGGATTGGGGACACAGGTGAGTCTCAGTACTGCATCTCACCCTTAGACCGACGGACAGGCAGAACGTACTATACAGACACTTGAGGATATGATGCGGGCCTATGTTATTGATTTCAGGGATGGCTGGGAGGATTATTTGCCTCTTGTTGAGTTACGTACGATAACAGATACCCTTCCAGTATTCAGATGGCCCTGTATAAGGCTTTGTATGGGAGGAAGTGTAAGTCACCGATTGGTTGGTTTGTTATTGGCCAGGTTCAGTTAGTTGGCCCAGATTTGATTCAGCAGGTTGTGGATAAGGTGAAGCTTATCCAGGAAAGGTACATTGGGACTTATCAGTTTATCCTTAAAATAGGCAAGGTTGCCTATAAGTTAGATCTGATGTGCGATTTGGAGGCAGTACATCCGGGCTTCTATGTTGCTATGTTACGGAAGAGTATCGGAGATCCATCCAGAATTTTTCCCAGTTAGTGATGTCCAGGTGACAGAGGGGTTATCGTATGAGAGGAGCCTATAGCGATACTTGATCGCCAGGTCAGGCGACTACGGACTAAGGACGTGGCTTCCGTCAAGTCTTGGGGCGGAATGATACTAGAGAGGAGATGACTTGGGAGGCAGAGGGTGACATGATGCAGAAGTATCCTCACTTATTTCCCTACACCTCCAGGAAATTCATTTCCTTACTTGTCAATTATTATTGACGTGTTTGCATAAGTATTATTATGTGGCCATGTGTGGCACATGAAATTATGTTGAGTGTAGTTAAAGGAGACTATGCCGATATCTATTTAGATAGAGCCTCGAAAGAACATTCGGGGACAAATTTTTCTAAGGAGGGGGGAGAATGTTACACCCCCTAATTCCAGGACATGTTTCAGAGAATGTACGTAAGGAAGCAAGACTTTAAAAATTTTGAACGAAAGAAGAATTCGTTATTCTTAAGGAAATTCTTCCGATCCTCGGGAAGGAAAAATGGTTGTTAATGAGAATTGAGTTCTCAAATTCGTTATTTGAGGCTTAAGGAAATTATTAGAATTATGGAAAATTATTTTCGGATTTGGTCACGTGGGGCCCACTCGGGAAATTTTACGTTTTGTGGGGCCCACGTGGTTTTCGATATTTTGACCAATTATGGAAATTTCGGGAAACGAAATTCTTTGGACGAATGGGAGGGTGACACGTGTCACCCCCCCCCCCCCCACATGGTCTTGGTCGAAAATGACCAAGAATTATATGGTCAAGTCTTGAAAGCCAAGGCTTGACATAATTGACCAAGTCAACTAGCCAACTTGTACAAGATCTTTTGTCTTCTTGAATCTCAACCACAAAAGTGTTCTAATCTTGACCCTTGAGTGTAGTATATCAACACACTAGTAGCAAGACAAGCTCACAACACTTAGAAAAATTTCCAAATCTTTCTTGCTCTTGAGGAGCTCTCGGCAATAGCCCTTAGCTCACAAATATTTTTTGCAATTGTGGATCATAAATCACAATACTTAAACCAAGGGTTTCTAAAGGTATTCTAAGGGTATCTCAATACAAAAATCCCGGAAAAACTACGTTTTTACGTTAGTCGCAACATGAAAACCTAAGGGGGTTTTCATAGTTGGAGTTGGAACTTGAAGAAGAGTTCTTCATAAGCTTCTAAGGGTTGCTTGGAGTGGATTGGAACGTCGAAAAGAGGAGCTAAATTTGGTAAGGATCGACTTGAAGTCTTGGATTAGATTTGGGCTTATTGAGGTAAAAATCTTCGTCTTACTATTGTAATTGAAGATTCCATGTTATGATAAGTTAGAAATGATCATGTGTTATATAGAATGAAGATCTATTAATGTTATGGAATTTAGAAGCTCAAACCCGTAAATGGCAAGTTAGTCGTTAAGATTGTAAATCAATTTGGTCGATAGTTACAATCGTCGCTTGTTAAAGAAGAAAAGATTTATAGTTGTTATAATGGTTATTATGTATATAACATATTGGAATAACAACTTGGATTGAAAAGGAATTGAACGGAAATTGACATTGTTGTTGGCATTGATTATAGCCGAGAATTGCCTTAATTGTTGGACAGTTTTATATTAATTGTGGGGCAGAATTTTACACGTCATGTTAGACGTGTAATCCCCTTTTGGTTAGCTGAATTGTTGAGCCTTAAATATGGCATATTGGTTGTTGATTTCGGGCCTCGAAAAAAGGTGGAAAAGTATGTAGAAACAAAGGAAGTGTTGTCCAATATTTCGTAGAATAAATGACTTTACACTTAGAATATTCTACATTAAAAGCTAGAAGTTGATAGTTGTATTATTGTCGTTATAGGTTGACATTCTACGTGCGGCATATTCAACTTGACAAGTGGATTAAGTCGGAGAGGTACGTGGAACCTTCCCTATCTCTTGAGCATGTGTATTTACAAATGTATAGTACAGTAGACGTACAGGCTTTAAATGAATTCAGTTTCATTTTGATATCATTGACTTAATTTAAAGTATGTATGTTTGGTTGAGTGGGAAAGTTAAACTCATGTGATTTTAAAGAATGCAATGCTTGGTTTAGAAAGACATAAAGTGTTATAATGGCTTTATGGAAAGTTAATTATAACGACTTTATGGGAAGTTAAATGAGTGGTTTAGTCAAATGATTTAAACAAGAATAAATGACTTGGTTTTAAGAAAGACAACTTGATTTAAAAGCATAAGTTGCCTAAGTTTTGAAAGTAGAAGTCACTTGGTTTAAAAGCCTTGAAATGAATTTTTAAAGGTGTAGTGACTTGTTTTGAAAAAGTAAGCATGCCTTGATACTAAGTGTGTTAGTATCTTGGGGTTTTATATAAAAATGAGTCTTTTGAAAAGAATAGAAGTACGTGGTACGTTGGGGTAAATTTCCGAATTTTTCATGACATGTTAGTGCCTTAAGTTAAATAAAATGAGAGTGCATGCTAAGTAAGTCTAATAAGAGTTAAGGGATTTCTTAACTTGCTTATGATATTTATGGTAGCCGGTTGTGCTTATGTTGTGTGATTATGATAGTCGGTTGTGCTTATGTTATGCGATTATGATAGCCGATTGTGCTTATGTTACGTGATTATGTTAGCCGGTTGTGCTTGTGATATATTATTCATTACGGGGTCATTCCCCGAGGCATGTTGCATTTGCATATTCCGTGAATTTGCTCCCCACGATGCGAGGAAGTTACCTCATGCGAGTCCGTAGGGCTCATGCGGGTGAAACAGTCCCATGCAGGGTGGACCAGTCCTATGCGAGGAATTACCTCATGCGAGTCCGTAGGGCTCATGCGGGTGAAACAGTCCCATGCAGGACGGACCAGTTCTATGAGAGGAAATTACCTCATGCGGGTCCATACGGCCTATGCGGGTGAAATAGTCCCAGGAGTAGGATTGCATAATGATACTACGGGCGGGTGGCCCTAGGTTAATCATAAGCTTCCTGTTTTAAAAATCGGCAAAGTTTATTCTTGTTCACTCTCTTTGATTAATAAGGCACGAGTGCTGTTAATTTGGTTGTCATACTTGTATCCAGCTTTATGTCTAGACTTATGATTTAAATTGCAGTACTTTCAGTTACACATACTTGATACATATTTTGTACTGACCCCCTTTTCTCGGGGGCTGCGTTCATGCCGCAGGTAGAGTTAAACAGGTTGTTGATCCTCACTCTTAGAATCACTGTTCAGCTGTTGAGAAGTTCCATTACTCCGGAGGCTTATCTTTGGTTCAGATCCCTGGTATTGTCGGTTGTTGTACATTCAGGGGTATGGCGGGGCCCTGTCCCGTCACAGTTGTTATGTCAAAACTCTTAGAGGTCTTGTGGGTCGGCTTGTAAATAAAAAATGATGTAACTGCTTTTGGCTATCTATATATATATATCCCGGAGAGCAGCCTTATCGGCTAGCCTGTTGTTTACTTCATATTGATTTAAGTTATGTGTTTTACATACGTTCCGCTGATTTTCTCTGATGGTTACCTGTAAGGGTGCCCAGGTAGGGCACCAGTCGCGGGCCCGGGGTCGGGTCGTGACAGTGAAACTCACCGACAAGTTTGGTAATTTCCTAATCGCGACGTCGATATCATGGACCGACCCACCTAAGGTGAATGCATGCATGACTTAATATAACGGGTGGTATATCTATATCTTAAATTTTCTAAGATTTGGCTTACTAGAATCAAGGTTTCCAAGCGGACTGCTAGAGTGAGAAGGCTACGCGGACACCAGACGGATCGGAAAACTCCGCACCTCGCGTGTAATGTGTGATAGTGTCAATTTTTCGGAATGGAAGAAGTATGAGCGGAATGTCAATTTGAGAAAAACAGTAAATAATGTAGAAATATAAAGCAATTTATACAATTTCATGATAAAATATCAGTTTAAGGAAAGCAGGAAAAGAAGCTAGCAATTATAGCAATTTTAAAATCTTTTAAAAAAAATCAATTTAAGGAAAGCAGTAAAGCAGTTTAAACATTTAAAAACTTACTAAGGAATTAATTTAAAGCATTATATCAAATAAGGAGTAAATAAAGCACAATAATAAAGCCTAAATTTGCTATGGTTGAAAACCTAATTCCCGATAGGTCGCGAGTGTCCGCTTTTAAACCGCCCAGATCATGGCTGGGGGTCTATGTGTTGCGCGGTCTCGACGTGTGCCAGTGATTCATGAATTAAACCACCATTTTTAAGGAGTCGTTACCTAATTATTTGGATGAATTAGGACACCTAAATTATTGCAGTAAAATACTGCAAATGATCTCTATATGATTGGTCTGCGCAATTTTTGAGATTCTGGGTAAGAGTTTTCTATTATCCTAAAGGGAATGGGTTAGGCATTCTTTAAGATTCGCTAACATGCGGTTATCCGGTCAAACTTAGGATTATTGTATTTTGCTTTAGAAAACATGCATTTGAAAATATGAAGTTAATTAAAAGGATATTGCAAAAAAGATGTGTTTGAAAATATATACAAAGGCGTTTTTATTTATAAGATGCGTGTAAAAATGATATATATTGGTTTTGATAAAGTATGATAAAATGCGATATGAAAATTGACTTTTGATAGAATATAACATGATTAATTTTATGACAAAGAATATATTTACATAGTATAACAATACATATATAATTGATGTTTTTGAAAGAAGGCATATATTCGCATAACATGGTTTATAAAAGATAATGTGGAGTTGGTTTTTGGTAAAAGGTATACATTTGGAAGGCATTGTATAAAATAAATTTTTTGTAAGAAATAAGTATTTGTATGACATTATTTAAAATAAAATACAATTTTTGGTAATTTTGATATAAGAATAAAAGAAAAATTGTTTGTAATATAGAAGAAATGATTTATGCTATTTTATTGTAAATCCGATGAAAACCAAACAATTTATTTGGCGTGATTAAATATGCAAACAAAAGGTAACCAATTTATTTTGAAAAGTTTGAACGTTCGTAGACGAACCTAAAATATAAACTAGCTGTTAAATATGGGTGACGTGCCCTAAAAAATTAACGTTTTGGAAGTATGAGTGATGATACTAAATAAATAGTCTAGCGGTTCCCGATTTTAATCTACCATTTCTAAGTTATTAATCCTAAATCTACCTATTCTAAACAATTCAATAATTACAAATTACAATAAAATACAATGCAAAATAAGAATAAAACTGAATTTAAATACAACAACAAAAATAAATCTTTGAAGGTAATCTTGTCTTCTTTAACCTTTATAGACATTCTTCACAAGCTGTCAAAACAAACATTTAGAAACAATTAAATATAAATAACTTCGAATTCATACCCAAAACAGTAAATATTTTGGTTACGAAGGGCTCAGACTTAAATTTTGAAAAAGGGCATTCCAATCACGCCATGGCTGCAGACATATGACTCGTTGGTCATTTTAGTCTCCTTACCTCCCGGACGTGTTGGTCACTTGGGTGAGATAAAAAGGATTTAAGTAATCATCCTAGCCTAATTCCGAAGGAGCGCAGACCGAGGGACACCCTTTAAAGGACAGGCCTCAAATTTAATTTCATCGGCCTAAGTGTAGTATCACGTTCAAATCACTAGATTATACCAAAACCCTGACCAAAATCGAGAACCAATTTCCAAAGGGACGTGACCTCAAATTTAATTTCATTGACCCAAGTGTAGTATTTATTCAAATCAGTAAATTATACCAAAACTCATACCAAAATCGAGAATCAATTTCTGAAGGGACACAGCCTCAAATTTAATTTCATTGGCTCAAGTGTAGTATTTATTCAAATCAGTAAATTCACAAAATAACTCAAACAAATCGACAATTAAAACTAACGACCCGATTCTGACCCGAATCCGACTCGAGACAGTGTAGCAACAATGCGTGAGGAGATGAAGCATTTTTTGTCCAAATACCAAAATAAACAAATCATGATTTTAGAAACCGAACTGGATTCGACCCGACCCTAGACAGTGTAGCAACAGTGTGCAAGGAAATGGAACATTTTTTTGTTCAAATAAAAATAAATAAATCATAATTTTGTAGGAATCGGCCCGGATTTAGACCGTACCCGGTTCAATGACCCGAGAATGAACAATATTAAAACAGTGCAAAAATATTGATTTCCAATCTAAAATACCAAAATAAACAACAAATCATAATTTAGAACCCGACCCGGATCTAGACCCAACCTGGTTCAACGACCCGAGAATGAACAATACTAAAAAAGTGCAAAAATATTGATCCTTAGTCCAAATACCAAAATAAACAACAAATCATAATTTTAGAACCCGACCCGGTTCAACGACCCGAGAATGAACAATACCAAAATAGTGCAAAAATATTGATCCTTAGTCCAAAATACCAAAATAAACAACAAACCATAGTCTTTAGAATCCAACCAGGATCTAGACCCGACCCGAGACTGATCCGAGAATCCAAGAACCACGGATTTCGATTCTAGTTTTGCATGTTTTCAAAAAACCAACTAAAAATCAAAATAGATATTTACTAAACCAAATAAAAGAAGAATAACCTTTTTATTTTCGGATTCGGACCCGGATATCCAAGTTTCTTCGGTTCAAAACAGAGAGTAGCAAGATGATGTACCACAAATCAAGAAATCAATTTTAGAAATCCTAAATTTCTTTCCTTTTCCAATTTTCTCCCTTTCTTTTCGATTTTTTTGGTCCTCCAAAATAGAAGACAAAGGGAAAATTTTATAGGTGGGTTCCCCACCCCCCTCAAAAAAACTTTCACCCTCACACCCTCTTGAAACAAATTCAAAATAAAGTAAAAAATTAGGTAATAAATACTAATTTTCTTTTGTGATGCCAAAAAATATTTTAAATTACAAGTAAATAAGCGGAAGAAGGAGATAAAATTTGGTATCAACAGTAGATATTTTGGGTATTGTAGGTGCATAAATATTGCAGAGGTTGTGGGATATTCGAAAGATGAGAAGGGGAAGAGCCACCGGACCAGACGAGATCCCCGTGGATTTTTGAAAGAACGTGAATGAGGCGGGTATGGAGTGACTGACTCAGTTGTTTAATGTTATATTTATGACTACTAAGATATAAAAAGAGTGGAGGTGGAGTAAAATGATCCCGTTATACAAGAATAAATGCAACATCCAAAATTACAATAATTATAGGAGTATCAAACTGCTAAGCCACACTATAAAATTATGAAATATGATGGTCGAGATGAGGATGAGAAGGAATGTGTCTATATCAGAGAATCAGTTCAGATTTATGCAGGGGTGATCAATTACAGAAGCTATTCATCTCGTCAGGAGATTATTGGAGCAGTATAGAGACAAAAATAGAGACTTACACATGATGTTCATTAATCTTGAGAAGGCGTATTATAAAGTCCCTCGGGAGATTATTTGGAGATGTTTGAAGTCTAAAGTTGTGTCAGTGGCCTATATCAGAGCAATTAAAGACATGTACAAGGGTGCCAAGACCAGGGTTAGGACAGTCAGAGATGACTTAGAACAGTTTCCGGTCATGATGGAGTTGCATCAGGGCCAGACCCCATATTGTGGGATTTTCACTGGGTATGTTGTTATTGTTGATGTAGTTGCATCAGGGATTAGCCCTTAGCACATTTCTATTTGCATTAGTGATGAATGAATTGACACAACATATTCAAGATGAGGTTTCGTGGTGTATGTTATTCGCAAACGACATAGTGCTGATTGAGAAGACATACGGTGGAGTAATTGATAGGCTGGAAGTTTGGAGGACAACCTTAGAGTAAAGATTTTAGGTTAAGTAGGACGAAGATGGAGTACATGGAGTGCAAGTTGAGTGACGTGCGGCAGGAGACAGACGTGGAAGTAAAGATCGAGACACAAGTTGTAACTAAAAAAGAAAACTTCAAGTATATTGGATCTATAATCCAAGAAGACAGAGAGATTGATGATGATGTCGCACACCGTATTGGAGCAAGATGGATAAAATAGAGGTTCGCCTCTGGGTGCTTTGCGATAAGAAGTGTCACTAAGGATAAAAGGTAAGTTCTACAGAGTGGTGGTTAGACCAACATTATTATATGAGGCAGAATGTTGGCAGTCAAGAACGTACATGTTCGATGAAGGTAGCGAAGATGAGGATGTTGAGATGGATGTGTGGTCATACTATGAGAGATATGATGAGGAATGAAGTTATACATGACAAGGTCGGAGTGGCCTCCGTGAAGGATAAGATGAGGGAAGCGAGGTTGTGATGATTCAAACATGTGAAGAGGAGGTGTAAGAATGTGTCAGTCATGAGGTGTGAGAGATTGACGATAACAGAAATTAGGAGGGGTAGAGGTAGGTCGAAGAAGAACTAGGGGGAAGTGATTAGAAATGACATGGCATAACTCCAGCTGACTGAGGACATGACCTTATATAGGAAGATTTGGAGGTCGAGAATTAGGGTAGAAGGTTCGTGAGTAGTTGAGTTTTTGTCACAATGTGTGGGATAAGTAGGGGTTAGCCTCTTATTATTCTTTTCTTAGTCGTATTGTTTAGGTATCGCGTAAATCCTTACTCTTTATGTGTGTATTACCATGTGTTGCTTCATTTGCTTTATATCCAAATATTTTGTTGCCTTATTTTTCTTGTAATCATGCATATACTGCTTTCTTTTGAGTCGATGGTCTATCGGAAATAACCTCTATACCCATAAATGTTGAGGAAGATCAGCGTACATCATACCCTCCCCAAACCCCACTTTGTGGGATTACACTGGGTATGTTGTTATTGTTACTCTTAATTAAATAATGTCTATTTACCATAGTTTCTTAGTTACATAAAATTTCACTTATCTAGATCGAGGTAGATTTGAAAAAAAAAAATTCATACCTTCTTAATTACGCCTTGCGTTCACTTTTACTTGTCATATTTTGATTCTCGAGAGCTAAATTTCATGGACTTTGATCAATATTTTAATATGTATTTTTTCATCATATTAATATCAGAAGAATTGTAATTTATAATATTTTTTTGTATAGTTTTTGAATATCTAAATTTAAAATAATTAAATTAAATTTAGTTTTAAAAATTAATTAAATCAATTATCATCAAGAAAAATGTGAAGTAAAAATACCGAGAGGAAGTACGTAAAACCCACCTACTTTGGATGAAAATAAAAAAAAGTAAAAATACTACTACCACTTATTTTTTACCAGAGTACTACTTTTGTAAATCTGACGCATTTGTTAATTATCCACGACAAAATAGTCGTAGTCACATGAAGACCCCCACAAGACAGACTGATCTAGTTAAATATTATTTAATTTCAAGTTGCTCTATTTCTTTTATTTTTTCTTGAAACTTCTCGAGCAACTAGAACACGTTTGTTACGTTGTATTAAGTTGGACTGTATTTGATAAAAAAATAATACAGCGTTAGGTGAGCGTTTTCATCCGCACTGAACCGTATAATTTTTAGAAATAGTACAGTCTAACTGCCATTTTTGAGACTCATCTAATAGATGGTATCCCCTGAACTGTACTAAAAATAAATAAAAAAATAAAAATACAATTCATTATATATTAATACTCTAATTCCGTCCATTATATATTAATATAGTCCAATCTAATACAGTATAATCTAGTCCAATGAAATTAATACAGTCCAGTACGACGTACCAAACGAGCCCCGGTGGTTATCATTAAAAAATTGGAATCCTGCTTTATTCCTAGAACAACCTGTTTGGCCAAGCTAAAATCAGCTTTTAAATTTTACTTATTTTAAAATAAAATTGTCAGATGTATTTTTTGAAAATTGGAGAGTAAATATTCGTGGCTGGCTAATCAATTTAAAAATATTTTTATCAATAGATAATAATTTTGGCTTGATCAAGATTTTAGAAGTGTTTTCTCGAAAAGTTATTTTTTCCGCTTTTAAAAAACAACTTTTTTTTTTAATATTCAAAAACTTGTCAAACATCTTAAATCTCTAAAATAAATATTTGTGCTTTTGTTTTATTTTAAGAAATTTTGGCCAACCTGACTATTTTTCGTAGGCTATACTTAATAATTTACCATAGTTGAATTATTTCAAAATCACTAAAACGTCACCACAAACGCAAGAATTCTATTTGTTTATGTAAAAATATGTTTACAGAAGGAAAAAATATGACAACTAGTACTATTATATATAGAGAGAGGAAGATAATCCTCAAAGAGAGACTCAAAAGTGTATAGATATGGACAAGTTGAAGTATGAGCCTTTATTTGAGACCAAGAAGGCAAAGGGGAGGATATTATATAGACTATTTGCAAGTTCTATGTTTTGTGGGATTATTTTTATCTGGATATATAGACTATGTAATATACCAGAACCAGGTGAAAATGGTAGATATGGTTGGCTTGGAATGCTTGGAGCTGAACTATGGTTCGGGTTTTACTGGCTCCTCACTCAGTCTCTTCGTTGGAACAGAGTTCATCGTCATACATTTCGAGACAGGCTCTTACTAAGGTACGTGATAATCTCATCTAAAAGTTTAATCCGTTAGATTGAGCGTCTTTTATGGTGATGACATGAGTTGAGCTTAAATGAAGCAGTGAGATTCATATAGACAACCCCAACTTCTTTGGGACAGTAGCGTATTGTTGTTGTTGTTTCTTTAGTTAAGCATTCGTTTATGACGATCACATGAGTTGAGCTTAAATGAAGCGATTCATATCATATAGTCGACTAAGGCGTACTTGTTGTTGTTGTTTATTGAGCTGAGTGCGCATTTATGACGATGACATGAGTTGAGCTTAAATGAAGCAGTGGAGATTCATATAGTCGACCGCAATTTGTTTGGGACTGAGACATATATAGTTATTGTTTATTGAGCTAAGCACTTGCTTATGGTGAGACATAAGTGTTAACAATCTGTATTGCAAAAAAACCAGTAAACAATAATAACTGAAAATGAATAGATCAGTGTTGGAAAAAATATTTTTCAAAATATAATCGAGCCACTTAGTTCAAAGTGTGTCTTTAAGGAAATTATTCCCCTCACAGTACTCGAGGTAGATGGAATATCGCCTCTCAGGATAGAACGATTATCTTACCAGAATAGTAGTACTCCAAATTCAGGTAGCGGCGAACTACTCAACAGTAGTATATCACACAAAATTTATTCGTGCAGAAGAAGAAGAAGCTTTTTTGTTCAGAAAATTAGTGAGTAAGATTCTGAGGAATCAAATGAATTTATAGTCATGGAAGTACTGTTTCAGAAGGTTTGCAATAAAGCAGAGAATCACTAATTTAACTTCGGAATTGGAATTTCCGCATCGGCACCACGGTACCGAAAGATCTGCAGCCTGCATGATTTTCTTTTAATTAATTAATTAATTAAAATTAAAGAAAATTTGATCCAAAAAAAATTATCAATCAATCAGATCATTTGACCAAATCCGATCCAAATCCGATCCGATCCGATCCGAGCCGAGCCGAGCCGAGCCGAGCGACGACGACGGCGCGAGGGGTCCTTGCTCCCCCAACCCTTTTAGTGACTATAGAAGGTGTAATGTAATATATACACTTCTCTTTTCATCTCTTTTTCCGATGTGGGACAAGGGACCTTTTACATTCCCTTCATCATTTTTCATTCACCAATATCAAAACCCAACAATCCCCCACATGAATGGAGAATGGCCATAATATAAAAGAATGCGCGGACAAGTGTGATATACAAGCGAGAATTGACTGTATCTGGATAAGTAGGTTTCCGTTTGAACTTTCCGTAGTGAACTTATATCGGATATACTCGATCAATCGGTAGATTTGATATCTTTGAACCGTCGAACTTTGTTGTATACCTAGACAACATAAGTCACACAATCAACCCTCAACCGTTTATGGTTCTCACGGTTGTGTTAACGACCGTGAACACGCTGGTTTCGTGAGTGCGTAGAGAATGACCGCTTCACCGTCATTCCCTTCAAAGCGGCTTACACTTAACACTCGCATAGGTGATTTCTAAACATGTGGTCCTATAGCCACGTTATGCGGTCATCTGTTGCGGTTAGAAAATCATTAAAAACCTTAATGCTTTATTAACTCATTAACAAGCCGTAAAGTTTTATCCTTATTTACGAACATTATCTTCATCAGAATGGGTTGAGTTATTTGATAATGTTGAGCGTCGATCATGACTTTGTTTGATCTCCTTGAACCTAGCTCTTGGGATCTCCAGTCTGCTAGGTAGAGTTATCGCCATGATGACTTGTCCTCGGCCTTAACCCCATTCCCATTGATGATCTATTAACTCCCTCTCTAGATAAGCCTTTTGTAAGCGGATCTGCCACGTTATCTCTTGACCTTACATAGTCAATCGTGATAACTCCACTAGAGAGGAGTTTTCTAACGGTATTATGTCTCCGTCGTATGTGACAAAAATTTTCGTTATACATTACGCTCCCTGCCCTACCTATTGCTGCTTGACTGTCAAAATGTATACATATAGGAGCCAAAGGTTTGTGGCAGAATGGAATATCTTCTAAGAAATTCCGGAGCCATTCAACTTCTTCACCGGCTTTGTCTAAAGCTATAAATTCAGATTTCATTGTAGAGCGGGCGATGCATGTCTGTTTTGATGATTTCTAAGACACTGCTCCTCCACCAACGGTGAAAACATATCCACTAAGGGATTTAACTTCAGATGATCCGGTGATCCAGTTTGCATCACTATATCCCTCAAGTACTACGGGATATTTATTATAATGCAAATCATAGTTTTGGGTGTGTTTTAAATACCCCAAGACTTGTTTCATTGTCATCCAATGAGTTTGATTGGGATTACTCGTGAATCGACTCAGCTTGCTTATAGCGCATGCTATATCTGGTCGTGTATAATTCATAATATACATCAAACTTCCCAAAACTCCTGCATAATCCAATTGTGAGTCACTTTCACCTTCATTCTTTTGAAGTGCAAAATTTACATCAATTGGAGTCTTTGCAACATTGAAATTTAAATACTTGAACTTGTCAAGTACCTTTTCAATATAATGTGACTATGATAATGCTAGACCTTGTGGAGTTTTATGGATAGGAATTAGATCAAATCAGCAACTCCTAAGTCTTTCATATCAAATTGCTATCGAGCATACACTTCGTAGCATTTACATCGGCAATATCTCTACTCATTATTAACATGTCATCAACATATAAACAAACAATGACTTCATGATTTGGAGTATTTTTAATGTAAACACATTTGTCACACTCATTAATCTTAAATCCATTTGCTAACATTGTTTGATCAAATTTCGCATGTCATTGTTTGGGTGCTTGTTTAAGTCCATAAAGTGACTTAACAAGTCTGCACACTTTTCCTCTATTTACTAGGAACCACAAAACCCTCAGGTTGTTCCATGTAAATTTCTTCTTCCAATTCTCCATTTAAGAAAGTTGTCTTGACATCCATTTGATGGATTTCAAGACCATATCTGACGCTTGATGTCACTAACACGAATAGATGTTATTAACATTCTGCGTGAAATATGTGTCAAAGTAATCAAGACTTTCCTTTTGTCTATAACCTTTGACCACAAGTCTTGCCTTATATTTGTCAATAGTGCCATCAACTTTCATTTTCCTTTTAAAAATTCACTTTGATCCTAAAGGTTTATTTCCAGGAGGAAGATCAACCAATTCCCATGTATGGTTGTTCAAGATTGATTCAATCTCACTATTGACAGCTTCTTTCCAAAATGATGAATCAAAAGATGGCATTGCTGCTTTAAATGTTTGAGGTTCATTTTCAAGCAAGAATGTCACAAAATCTGGTCCAAAGGAAGTAGATGTCTTTTGACGTTTGCTACGTCTTGGATCCTCTTTGCTTGGTGTACTTTCCTTTGGTTCTTCCCGCGGTCGTTTAGATCTTTTACTTGACGACTCACATTCAGTTTTATACGGATAGATGTTTTCAAAGAATTCAGCATTATCTGATTCAATTACCGTATTAACATGAATTTCGGGATTGTCCGATTTGTGAACCAAAAATCGACAAGTTTTGCTGTTTGTAGCATAGACAATAAAAATACAATCCACAGTTTTTGGTCCGATTTTTACCCTTTTGAAAAAAGGAACTTGGACCTTTGCTAAACACCCCCACACTTTGAAATATTTCAAGTTGGGTTTTCTTCCTTTCCATAGTTCATATGGAATAGATTGTGTTTTGCTGTGGGGCACTCTGTTGAGTATTCAGTTAGTTGTAAGGATAGCTTCCCCACAAGCTCTGCGGTAAACCGGAACTTATTAATAGAGCATTCATTATTTCCTTTAATGTTCGGTTTTTCCTTTCCGCAATTTCATTTGATTGTGGTGTGTAAGGGGCAGTAGTTTGATGAATAATTCTATATTCTAAACATATCTCTGCAAAAGGAGATTCGTACTCTCCACCCCTGTCACTTCTAATCATTTTTATCTTTTTGTTCAATTGATTTTCCACTTCGTTCTTGTATTGCTTAAATGCATCGATTGCTTCATCCTTACTATTAAGCAAATACACATAACAATATCGAGTGCAATCGTCAATAAAAGTTATAAAATACTTTTTTCCACCGCGAGATGGTATTGACTTCATATCACATATATTTGTGTGAATTAAGTCTAAAGGATTTGAATTCCTATCAATAGACTTATATGGATGTTTAACAAACTTAGATTCAACACAGATTTCACATTTTGATTTGTTACACTCGAATTTAGGCAATACTTCTAAATTAATCAATTTTCGCAAGGTTTTGTAATTAACATGTCCTAAACGAACATGCCATAAATCATTTGACTCCAATAAGTAAAACGAAGCTGAATTCTTATTAATACTGGAAACAACCATTACATTGAGTTTGAAAAGGCCCTCGGTGAGGTAGCCCTTTCATATGAACATATCATTCTTACTTATTACAATTTTCTCACTAACCAACACGCACTTAAACCCATTTTTGACGAGTAGTCCGGCTGAAACTAAATTCTTCCGAATTGTTGGAACGTGCAGAACATTGTTGAGAGTCAGGACCTTGCCGGAAGTCATCTTCAGAAGTATCTTCCTATATCCTTCAACCTTGGCTGTTGCAGTATTTTCCATAAACAGTACCTCTTCGGGTCCAGCGGGAGCATATGTTGCAAATGCTTCTTTTGCAACGCAAACATGTCGAGTGACACCAGAATCAAGCCACCACTCCTTTGGGTTTCCAACCAAATTGCACTCTGATAGCATTGCACACAGATTATTCATATCATCATTCATTTCCACCATATTGGCTTGTCCTTTTCCCTTGTCCTTTTTCGGGAGACGACAATCTGGACTTTTGTGGCCAGCTTTCCCACAATTATAGCAGTTTTCCTTGAACTTTTTCTTGTTAGAGTCCTTCTCCTTTCCAGAAGGCCTCTTTCTTTTCTTGTTCTTTTTCGGTGCTTGCCCCTTCAATTGGTGAACTCTTACGGTACCTCTTCTCAGCGGTTTTGTTATCTTCCTCGATCTTGAGACGAATCACAAGATCCTCCAACTTCATTTCCTTTCTTTTGTGCTTACGATAATTCTTGAAATCTTTTCATGAGGCGTGACTTCTCAATCATTGCGACGGCTGAACGCTTCATTCACTACCATACCTTCAACAATAAGGTCATGGAAGATAAGTTGAACTCTTGAACTTGGGTTCAACGGTTTCCATCCACCATTTTGTAGTCTAGGAATTTGGCAACCACAAACTTCTTCAAGCAAGTATCTTACATGCTTGTACTTCTTTTCAAGTGCATTTCATAGTTCTTTGAAGTCTCTCTTTGCTGTAGACGTTGTACAAGTCATCTTCTAAGGCACTTAAAATGTAGCCTTTGCACAAAAAATCAGCCTGTTTCCAAGCCTCAGTAATCATGAACTGTTTGTTGGTTGTCAGGCATGTCGGTGGTAGGCACGGGAGGGTCCTCACTGGTGAACTTTTGCAAATCAAGAGTGGTAAGCCAAAAGAACATTCTTTGTTGCCATCCTTTAAAGTTGGCACCGATGAACTTCGCAGGTTTCTCGGTAGGTGATGCTGCGATGCAGGTTGTAGAATGCATTGGTGCGATATTTGCAGAGGTAGTTCCAGTCTCAATTGCCATTGTTTGTCACTGTCAAATCGACAAACTGTTTTAGTTAATAAAACCAGAATAACAATTAATTCACAGACTTCAACGATGAAGATTTTATTTCTTCAAATCGCAGTTGAATTATGAAACTTAAACGATGGAGATTTTATTTCTTCAAATCGCAGTATAATTATGAAACTTTAGTATTCCAACGAAGTTTTTATATCTTCAAGTCAGAATACTAATATTCATATGGAGTAGAAAACTACACAAGTTTAATCTCCTTAAACAGAACGATGAAGTTTTTATGTTCTCCAAATCGTTGTACAAGTATGAACTTTAATATTTCAACGAAGTTTTTAAGTCTTCAAGTTAGAATATGGAATTTCATACGGAGTAGAAAACCATACAGGTTTTAGTCTCCAAACCAGAATACATATTAAAAATAAAAAATAAATATAATTTCCTTAAGATTGTTAACAATATGTATTGCAAAAAAACCAGTAAACAATAATAACTGAAAATGAACAGATCAGTGTTGGAAAAAATATTTTCCAGAATATAATCGAGCCCACTTAGTTCAAAGTGTGTCCTTAAGAAAATTATTCCCCTCACAGTACTCGAGGTTGATGGAATATCGTCTTCCAGAGTAGAACGATTATCTTACCAGAATAGTAGTACTCCAAATTCAGATAGGGCCGAACCACTCAACAGTAGTATATCACACAAAATTTATTCGTGCAGAAGAAGAAGAAGCTTTTTTGTTCAAAATATTAGTGAGTAAGATTCTGAGGAATCAAATGAATTTATAGCCATGGAAGTACTGTTTCAGAAGGTTTGCAACCCTTCACAAATATGGTGGGAAAAGGAATAAAGCATGGAATCACTAATTTAACTTCGGAATTAAAATTTCCGCATCGGCACCGCGGTGCCGAAAGATCTGCAGCCTCTTTGGTCCAAAAAGATTATCAATCAAATCATTTGACCAAATCCAAATCCAAATCCAAATCCGAGCTGAGCCGAGCAACGACGACGGCGCGAGGGGTCCCCCTCAACCCTTTTAGTGACTAGAGAAGGTGTAATGTAATATATACACTTCTCTTTTTATCTCTTTTTCCGATGTGGGACAAGGGACCTTTTACATTTCCTTCATCATTTCCCATTCACCAATATCAAAACCCAACAATAAGTTGAGCTAAAAGAAGCAGCGAGGATTCATATAGCGTATCTCAACTTGTTTTGAACTAAGACGTAGTTATTGTTGTTGATTGAGCAGATCACTTGTTTATTCATTTAATTATATTTTCATATCACCCCTCATATAAGGGCCTCATTGTTTTATGTGTCAAGCACGTAAACGTTTTTTTTTATTAAGAGTAGAGATAGATTTGAACTCGGAATTACTCCAATACCATCATATCATCTAAAATTTTAGATTGTTAGAGAGAGTAGATTTTATTTACTTAATTATTTAGTTTTATCCATTTAACAGGTATGAGAATGAGTTGCCAAGAGTAGATGTGTTTGTGTGCACAGCTGATCCTGCAATAGAGCCACCAATTATGGTGATAAATACAGTTTTATCAGTCATGGCTTACAATTATCCACCAGAAAAGCTAAGTGTTTATCTCTCAGATGATGCTGGCTCCGAGCTTACCTTTTATGCCTTGCTAGAAGCTTCTCGCTTTGCAAAGCATTGGCTTCCCTATTGCAAGAAATTCAGCGTTGAGCCGAGATCCCCTGCTGCCTATTTTACGTCTTTGTCTGTGTCGGATCAATCCGATGCAGATTTTTCCGAAATAAAGGTACTCCCTCTGTTTCAATTTATATGGCATTAGCTTCTTTTTAGTCTGTTTCAGAAAGAACGACGCGTTTATATTCTTGGAAACTCTTCAACTTTGAAGTCATATTTTATTCTTAGTGGCGTGCTCTTATAGTCATAGACATAAATTCTAAAGATGCTTTTCGTATGTGTCAAAAGTCTTTCTTTGTTAAACTACGTGTCCTATAAATTTGTTCTTTACTATCATGGAGGATGGTAAGGGTTTAAAGTATTGTTTTGTTCATTGAAAGTTATTGGTCCAAATGATTAAGTTGTTAAACTTCTCAATTATTTATATACCAACTGCAACATAGTAGGTGAATGGTTCTGCCAACCACCTTGAGTAAACTGTATATTCATCTTTTATTCTTGTTGTCCATTACCTACTACTTGATGATGAGGCTGCATATGAAAAGTTTACAAGTTACTGCTCTCTCTGCAAAGGCTATTTTGCTCGGACTCTCCAAAATTGTGTCCTCACATGTGTCGGATCTTCCACAATGCCTACTTTTGGAGGTTCCGACACGCACCAACAACATTTTTTAAGAGTCCGAGCAACATAGGTAAAAGGTGCTAATCTAGTTTGATTCAATTAAATAGCTGCCCATTATATGCAAAATTATTATAGGAGTGACAATCTGTTCTTTTTATGCTTCTGATTTTGTATGTAATAAGCACCATCGATTTTATCTTCGAATTCTGTTCCTTATTTACCATAAAACTGTTGACAGTTAGTAAGTGAAATCGATAAAATGCTGAGGTATATATACGGTTTGATAGCCAACGTCCTTTCTTAATGCTGCAGAGACTATACGAGGACATGGCAAACAGAATTGAAGCTGCATGCAAGGCTGGAACAGTCTCTGATCAAGCAAAATTAGAATACACGGGATTTTCCAAATGGGATTCATATTCATCCAAGAAAAAACATGCTGCTATCTTGCAGGTATAAAAAAGAAAAAAACATAATATTAAAAGTACTAGTGCAAGTTAGGCCATGTAGTCGTTTCTTATGTTAAGAGAGATTCAACAATTTATATATACACAATAAAAAAGTTTTTACTCTTCTTTGTACAGTGTAATTTTCCGATGAAGGGGATTCAATTGAATCCTCTTCGTTAAAGGTGGGTCCGCTGCTGACTATCACATATGGATTAATGGATAGTATAAATGCAACTTTACATATCTGATCTTATCTATGTCTGCTTTCATTCGCGTACTAGATACTAATCGACAGCAGAGACGAAGAGACAAAGGACATTGACGGGGTAAGACTGCCAACTTTGGTCTATGTGGTTCGGGAGAAGCATCCTCAGCACTTCCATAATTTCAAAGCCGGGGCGATGAATGCATTGGTAAGTCTAGTACCAGTTGCTCATAACATAAGTGAGCAAGATGTTTTTGTTACTTCATGAAATCTTGGATAAAAATGTGGATGATTTTGTAATTAAAACTTTCAGATCAGGGTGTCGTCAGAGATCAGCAATGGGCCAGTAATTCTGAGTGTAGATTGTGATATGTACTCGAACAACTCAAACTCGATTCAAGATGCTCTTTGCTTCTTTATGGATGAAGAAAGAAGCCATGAAATTGCATTCGTGCAATTTCCACAAACTTTCGAAAATACCACTAAAAACGAAGTTTATGGTTCTTTAAGAGTAATCGATGAGGTCAGTACATCTCTAGTTTGTTTCATCTCCCGAATCATTCAATGTGTGTTGATGAATAAAATTTTCCTTCCATTATTTTTACGTCAACTTAAGGTGGAATTCCATGGTGTGGATGGTAATGGAGGCCCGATGTATGTTGGAACTGGCTGCTTTCATAGGAGAGATACCCTTTATGGTAGAGAGATTAGCAAGGAAGCTAAGACTGATTTGAAGAGTACATGTCCTGAAAAGACAGAAAAAAATGTGCACGAGTTGGAAGAAAGACTAGAAATATTAGCAAGTTCTACGTACGAGCAAAACACTCAATGGGGAAATGAGGTAAGTCTAATCTAATGTTGAAGACATAAATAAGTAAATAAAAGTGTTTTATCTCTAAAATCTTAAAATATTAGATGAGATGGTCACACACTTTAGTAATTGACTCGTTATGAACTTTATGAACATGGCGGCAGATTGGTTTGAAGTACGGGTGCCCAGTCGAAGATGTATTGACCGGGTTGACAATTCAGTGTAAAGGTTGGAAATCCGTTTATTATCGTCCGAAAAGGAAGGCATTTTTAGGGCTTACTGCAACAACTTTGGATCAGATACTAGTGCAGCATAAGAGATGGTCCGAGGGCGACTTAACTATTCTGCTTTCCAAGTATAGCCCTGTTCGGTATGGACTTGGAAAGCTCAATTTTTGCCATATGCTTGGGTATCTCACTTACTGCCTATGGTCTCCGAATTTCTTGGCGACTCTGTACTATTCTATCGTCCCTTCGCTTTATCTACTCAAAGGAATTTCCTTGTTTCCACAGGTATTTCGCCCCTTAATTATCGCCATTTTCTTAACAACATCATACTTAAACTTTAATTCGATGGGTTTAGCTAAGATAAATTCGGAAATTACAAACTTATTCTTTTTCTGTTTGGTGCGAACTCAACTTACTTTAGAGCTATAATAGAATCATCAACAATACCTGTCTAATTTACTCCACAAGTTGATTGCTGAGCAAAAATGTTGTAGCCTCTTTTGAGTCAATAAGAATACCAGAATTCCACTTTAAAGAACTTTTACCTTAAATATGTCGAAATTGAAGTTATCCCAGGAGTGGCAATGATGCTATCAATGAAATATATACACTTGTGGACTTCGTCCTATTAAATCTACTGTCTGTTATGGTTTGACACATACAAACAAAGAATGATCAAACTGTAGGTGTTTTCTTACACGCAGCGGAATTTGAAAATTTATGTTTCAAACCCGACTTTCGGTCGAACTGTAATATGAATATGTAATGTAAACAAAACCACACAGTAAATGTAATACTTCGATAGAAGACTTACATTTTGGAGATAGCAATCTGCTTAATCTGTGTCTTGGTGTAGTCCGAGGGTGCACAAATGTTAGGCCGATTTCCAATTGCTCACGCAAGTGTACGTATCGTTACAAGTAATATAGTCTGGTAAGACCGAATATCGTCCTCAGAGACTGGTTTCTAATTACCGAACATCTATTCTAGGTTATCTATTTGGAAAACGATAAGTTGATTTGATTTTTATCTAACACTAGTAGAGTAATTGCAAGAATTAAACTAAATTATTGAGGTTTAATCAGTTATGAAGGAATTAGGGCTTCCAATATCCTCAACTATCCACTCTTTTCAATCCTTAATGCAACTAGAATGACTTCTTCTACGTTAAGATAGCGGTTAGCTAGACTGTCTTATATTTCGGTTAGGATATATAATCGCTCAACCCCAGTGCAGAAACCTTCTATATTTCTATGATAGGTTTTACCACATAGCAGGATTAAGAACAATAACCTATAATGCTACACAAGTATCGGGGTACTTTCGTCCGCGAGTTTAACATATGTCTATTCAATTACAACATATCCAAATCTCTCCTCTCGGTTCTTGATTCGAAATCATATAGATTATGATAATTAGTGATCAATTAACTATCAAACATTCATACCAATATTGAATAAATCTTAATCAAGTGAAGAAGAAAATAAAACTAATGCATTAATTCATGAATAAGAGTTTCAAGCGATTCAATAGGAAAGCTCTAATAAAGTGTTTAGCTCCTAGCCATAGACATGCTAAGAACTAATACAAATCCAAACATGAACTGAATTACAATAGAGAAAAGAAAGAAAAATACTTGGAACTAGGTCTCTAATTGTAGCCGTCAAGCGTTGTGTTGTGTTTTTCCCAAGAGAAGATGTATGGTAGAATAATCCCTAAAATATGTCCCTTATATGTTGTCAAAACGTGTGCCTTGGACCCTTTTGCCCCTTGTCAATTCTGTTTCGGAGTGGAAATTGTCGCATCAGTGCCGAAAGTACTGCGGCTTCTCAGTAATTATGGCACCGCGGTCCTGCAGAATGGCACCGCGGTCCTGCAGTCTTTCATCCGGATCTGCCAACTTTCATTTTTTTTTGCTTCGTGAGCTCCTTTTCTGCCCACTTTTAGCTTCTTTTTGCCATTTTGCAATTTAGAACCGCTGTGACTCAAAAGAAAGAAAAACGACCCTAACACGACACTTATTTAAACGAAAATAGGAAAAATACCAACTAAAAATGACTCAAACGCGTATACAAAATACACCTAACAAATACCCCAAACTTAACCTTTGCTTGCCCTCGAGCAAAGATCAAACTAAAATCAAAGAAACAAAACAACAGACTCAAATACTAAAATCAAGCAGCTGCACAAGGTTACTTAGAAAAGCATGAATGTCAGTTGGAATAATATGCTGGAACATATATAGCATGAATATAGAAATCTAGAATTTCAAGCCAGATATTTCGCAAATTCATTTCAATCACACTCAATGAAAACATGAACACTAACCTATGCATGTCAATTTCATTTAGTTCTATGTGCCTGTTTACTTGTTATTCTCCACTAATCATAGACATACACTCTAGAGATCTTCAGGACTTTTTAGGGTTGTAATGTAGGCTTAGGCAGGGGTAGATAAAAGTTGGCATTTAGGCTCAAATTACGTATCATAAGCGTTTTTCTCATTCAACCATTGTGTCCTTCATTTTGGTATTCTTTCCGTTCATACCTATCATTCCCCTCTTCTCTTTTTGAGAGCATGAAACACATTCACATAGGCACCCCCAAACTTAAGCTTTTACATTTTTTCATTGGGGTGCATCAATTTTTTTTCACTCTCTTTTGATATTTATTTTTCACTCTTTTTCATTCATGTTTTCACTTACTACTTATGACACACAAGTAAATCATGGGGTGTCAAAGAAACAACTTATTTTAGGCTCAAAGGGGCTGACTAGGGATAATTTACTGCATGATAGGTAACCTAAAGGTAAGAAGGGCTAACAAAGAAATGTCTGAGTCATCTCCCTAAACATGTACATCTTTAACTATTTCGCCTCAAATAACAAGCACGCAGACTTCATAGACATGTTTCAATCATTCTTTTCACAATTGGCATACATAGGCTAAGCACAAAATATTCCAAATAATTAGACTTACATGAATCTTTGACATATCTAACTTAAGCACACAAATTTTGGCTTCTCATTCCATTACATTATCCCACTTGATTCCCTAGGCGTTTTCAGTAACTACAACATGTATGACTCATAAATAAAAAAATTGACTCAAATATGACACGAAAATCAATCGAAAAGACTCAAAAACAGACATACTAAAAATAAAATAAGAACCCCCCCCCCAAACTTAAACGACACATTGTCCCAAATGTGTAAGACTTAAAAAAATAAAAGGGACGACTTACAGACAATAGCGGTTCAAAATGGTGGTGGTGGCGGCGGATGTTGCATTGAGACGGTATATGTGGGAAGGGATTTGGTGATTTAGGGCTTTTTATTTTTCTGAAATCCCCTGAGCGTCGCGCCTAAACTCTGCACCTGCAGAAAAATAGGCGTCGCGGCCACGAATCTTTCTTGTTATGCAGATTTCGTGTATTCGCTTCCGTTTCATGTCGATTCCCTCACCTCATCACAACAAAACAAAAATACCAAAAGTAAGAATGTTCTATTTAAACTAATTGCATAATTTAAACATTGGGTTGCCTCTCAAGTAGCGTTGTTTTTAACATATTTTAACCGGACGCATGTTCCTCTTTACTGTGGCTTGAAACAGATAGTAGAGTTGAGTTGTTCTATGTCATTCAATAAGTATGATTTCACTCTCTGTCCGTTCACTTTGAATGGAGCACCTTTTTTCCCTCTCACTTCGACTGCACCATAGGGGATCACTTTCTCCACAACGAATGGCCCTGACCATCTGGACTTTAACTTGCCTGGGAACAATCTAAGCCTTGAGTTGAATAGGAGTACTTGTTGCCCAAGCTGTATCTCTTTCAGGATCAAGTTCTTGTCGTGCCATGCCTTGGCCCTTTCCTCAGATTTTGCATTTTCATGTGCATTGTTCAAATTCATCTAGCTCATTTAGTTGCAGTGATCTCTTACGCCTCATTGTTTTGGCATCCATGTTCAGCTTTCTCATTGCCCAGTATGCCCTGTGTTCAAACTCCACCGGTAGATGACATGTCTTCACATAGACCATCTTGTATGGTGACATCCCAATGGGAGTCTTGAAAGTTGTCCTATAGGCCCATAGTGCATCATCCAGCTTCGTAGACCAATTCTTCCTTGAGCCATCCACTGTCTTTTCTAGTATGTTTTTCACTGCCCTGTTTGAAATTTCAGCATGTCCATTGGCTTGCGGGTGGTATGGCAAAGCAGTCCTGTGGTAGACTCCATAACGTGCCAGCAAGGTGTCAAGCTGCTTGTTGCAAAAATGACTCCCTTCATCGCTGATGAGGGCTCTTGGAGTGTCAAACCTTGTGAATATGTTTTTATGGAGGAATTTCAAGACAATTTTACTATCATTCTCTTTCGTAGCCACTGCCTCGACCCATTTGGACACATAATCCACTGCGAGAAGAATGTATTGGTTCCCAAAGGACGTTGGGAACGGGCCCATGAAATCAATCCCCCACACGTCAAACAACTCCACTTCTAAGATCCCAGTTAGGGGCATTTCATTTCGCCTTGACATGTTCCCAGTTCTTTGGCAACGATCACAACCCCTCACGAAGGAGTTGGCATCCTTGAATAGGTTTGGCTAATAGAATGCACTCTGCAATACCTTGGCTGCTGTCCCTGATGCTCCAAAATGCCTACCACATTGCAAGGTGTGACAATGAGTAAGAATTTGGTGCATTTCATCCTCGGGTACGCACCGGCTTATGACTTGATCAGCACAGTGCTTGTAGAGAATTGGCTCCTCCCAGTAGTAATGTTTTACCTCTGAATATAACTTTTTCACCTGCTGCCTTGTCATTCCTGAAGGCAATACTTTTGTTGCAAGAAAATTAACAAAGTCAACGAACCAAGGTAAATTTACACGGGTACTTACCTGAAACAGTTGCTCGTCTGAGAAGTAGTCATTTATTTGCACATCCTTGGTGTTCTGACTCTCTTCCACTTCAAGCCTTAACAAGTGGTCTGCAACCACGTTCTCAGTCCCCTTTTTATCGCGGATCTCTATGTCAAATTCTTGTAGTAACAACACACATCGTATAAGCCGAGATTTTGCATCTTTCTTAGTCATCAAATACTTAATGGCTGAGTGATCAGTGTACACTATCACCTTATTCCTAATGAGGTATGTCCTGAAGTTTTCAAATGTGTATACTATGGCTAGCAGCTCTTTCTCTGTCGTCGCATAATTCAACTGAGCATCATTGAGGGTTTTGCTAGCATAGTAAATTGACCTGAATACCTTGTCAATTCTCTGTCCAAGAACTGCTCCCACTGCGTAGTCATTTGCATCGCACATTAATTCAAATGGGAGTGTCCAGTCAGGTGCAGTGACTATAGGTGCTGAGGTTAGCCTCTCGTTAAGTATTTGAAAGACAGTCAGACATTCTTCATTGAATTCAAAAGTAACCCCATTCATCAACAAGGTGGATAAAGGTTTAGATATCCTTGAGAAGTCCTTGATGAATCTTCTGTAGAAACCAGCGTGCCCAAGGAAACTTTTGATCCCTTTTACCGATACTGGAGGTGGCAGATTTTCGATCACTGAAACCTTAGCCTTGTCTACCTCAATGCCTTTGCTGGAAATCTTGTGGCCAAGAACGATACCTTCCTGCACCATAAAGTGACACTTCTCCCAGTTCAGCACCAGATTCGAGTCTTTGCACCGCTGCAACACTGCTTCTAAATGCTTTAAGCATTCATCAAAGGAGGACCCAAAAACAGAAAAATCATCCATGAAGATTTCTATGGTCCTCTCCACCATGTCAGAAAAGATAGCCATCATACAACGCTGAAAGGTGGCGGGTGCATTGCAAAGCCCAAATGGCATTCTCCTGAAAGCAAACGTACCAAAGGGGCATGTGAAGGTTGTCTTCTCCTGATCTTCTGGAGAGATGACAATTTGATGATACCCTGAATAACCATCCAGGAAGCAATAGTAGTTGTGTCCTGCAAGCCTGTCAAGCATTTGGTCAAGAAAAGGCAAAGGAAAATGATCATTCCTGGTTGCTTTGTTCAACTTGCGGTAGTCAATACACATTCTCCACGTTGTAGTTGTTCTGGATGGAATAAGCTCATTCTTTTTGTTAGTCACCACAGTCATGCCACCTTTATTGGGTACCATTTGCACAGGGCTTACCCATGCACTGTCAGAGATAGGATAAATCACCCCAACATCGAGCCATTTCAGGATCTCTTTTCTCACCACCTCTTTCATGGTTGGATTTAGTCTCCTATGTGCCTCAATGGAGGGTCTACTCTCATCTTCTAGACGAATTTTGTGCATTACTATAGAAGGACTTATCCCTCTAATGTCTGCCAGTGTCCACCCAATCGTGAGCTTGTGAGCCCTCAATACTCTCAACAGTTTTTCAACCTCCACTTTGGATAGATGACATGATACGATCACTGGTAAGGAGTGGTTCTCACCTAGATATTGATAGTGCAAATGATCTGGCAGAGTCTTCAACTCTAGTTCTGGAGCTTGTTCTGTGGATGACACTGGTCTCTCTGGCATGGTTCCTAGCTCCTCATATTTTTTTATAGCAGGGCTCATTGGAATCCAACCAATTCGCATACTCCATCAATTATGTGTCATTACCACTATCATCATCCTATTGTGTCATCAACACTTCAAGAGCATCCGCACTCCTGAACCCGTTTTCAGAAACTGCTTTATCAACCACATCAATAGCATATCAGTTATCACTTGCCCTTGGGTAGGTTGTTGCCCTGAATACATTGAAAATCACCTCTTCTCCCTGAACAAGAAGTCTCAGCTCACCTTTCTGAACATCAATGAGTGCATGTACCGTGGCTAAGAATGTCCTGCCAAAGATGATGGGCATCTCTTCATCTTCTTCCATGTCTAGGATGATGAAATCAGTGGGGAAGATAAACTTGTCCACCTTAACCAACACATTCTCGATTATTCCTCTAGGGTGGACGATAGAGCGATCTGCTAGTTTTAAGGTTATGGTTGTAGGTCTTGCTTCCCCCACTCCAAGTTTGCTGAACACAGAATAGGGCATCAAATTTATACTTGCCCCCAGATCACATAGAGTCTGTTGACATTCAAACTTCCCTATAGTGCAAGGGATGGTGAAGCTTCCCGGATCTTTCAACTTTTGAGGTAACTTTCTCTGTAGGATGGCACGGCATTTCTCAGTCAACACCACTATTTCATACTCCTCCAACCTCCTTTTTTTTTACAGAGGATCTCCTTCATGAACTTCACATAACTTGACATTTGTTCTAAGGCTTCAGCAAATGGAATGTTGATGTGCAGTTTTTAAAGACCTCCAGAAACGTAGAAAACTGCTTGTCAAGAGAATTGTTTTCTAAGTCTCTGAGAATATGGTATCTTCACCTGCGGTGTGTCAACGACTGCTGGTGGTGATCTTTGGTCCGTAGGAAGATCTTCTATGATTATTGCATCCTCTGACTCCTTCACCTTACTGGGTTCACCATTTTTTTCTGGACATATTGGGGATGAACCTGTCTCCATGTGTTTGCCACTTCTCAAATCAATTGCTTGGCACTGTTCTTGTGGGTCTGCACCAGTATTGCTAGGGCAGTTCCGCGCATACCGCTTTCTCGGCTTATTGCTTCATTTGCCCAACTGCATCTCTAGATTCCTGATGGATGATCTTGTTTCCACCATGAACTGATTTTGGGCATTTGAGAGTGCCCAAAGAACTGCTCCCATGTTATCTAGCTCTCCTGATGGAGCTTGATTCTGTGGTGGATAAGTTAGGCCTTGAGGATTCTGGAACTCGGTGAGCCTGAGTAAGGCTTCCTGCAGCTCATTTCGCTCCTCTTGCGGGGCACATGTGGTCTAAATCGCTGCGGTGGACAAATGTCATAGTCCTGCAGCCCCTGATAGTGATAGTCCATGTACCAATTCTTGACTTTACCTGCAAAATTACAAAAACAACAAAAATTGATAAAAATATGCTCTCAGAACAAGTTAAGAATAAATAGTTCGATATTAGAAGTACGCCAGTCCCCGACAACGGCGCCAAAAACTTGTTAGGTCGATTTCCAATTGCTCACGCAAGTGTACGTATCGTTACAAGTAATATAGTCTGGTAAGACCGAATATCGTCCTCAGAGACTGGTTTCTAATTACCGAACATCTATTCTAGGTTATCTATTTGGAAAACGATAAGTTGATTTGCTTTTTATCTAACACTAGTAGAGTAATTGCAAGAATTAAACTAAATTATTGAGGTTTAATCAGTTATGAAGGAATTAGGGCTTCCAATATCCTCAACTATCCACTCTTTTCAATCCTTAATGCAACTAGAATGACTTCTTCTACGTTAAGATAGCGGTTAGCTAGACTGTCTTATATTTCGGTTAGGATATATAATCGCTCAACCCCAATGCAGAAACCTTCTATATTTCTATGATAGGTTTTACCACATAGGAGGATTAAGAACAATAACCTATAATGCTACACAAGTATCGGGTTACTTTCGTCCGCGAGTTTAACCTATGTCTATTCAATTACAGCATATCCAAATCTCTCCCATCGGTTCTTGATTCGAAATCATATAGATTATGATAATTAGTGATCAATTAACTATCAAACATTCATACCAATATTGAATAAATCTTAATCAAGTGAAGAAGAAAATCAAACTAGTGCATTAATTCATGAATAAGAGTTTCAAGCGATTCAATAGGAAAGCCCTAATAAAGTGTTTAGCTCCTAGTCATAGACATGCTAAGAACTAATACAAATCCAAACATGAACTGAATTACAATAGAGAAAAGAAAGAAAAATACTTAGAACTAGGTCTCTAATTGTAGTCGTCAAGCGTTGTGTTGTGTTTTTCCCAAGAGAAGAAGATGTATGGTAGAATAATCCCTAAAATCTGTCTCAAAGGTTTATATATGTTGTCAAAAACGTGTGTCTTGGACCCTTTTGTCCCTTGCCAATTCTGTTTCGGACTGGATATTCATGCATCGGCACCGTGGTGCCGAAAGTACTGCGGCTTCTCAGTAATTATGGCACCGCAGTCCTGCAGAATAACACCGTGGTCCTGCATTCTTTCGTCCGGATATGTCAACTTTCGTCCTTTTTGCGTCGTGAGCTCCTTTTCTGCTCACTTTTAGCTTTTTTTTTCCATTTTGCCATTTAGAACCGCTGTGACTCAAAAGAAAAAAAAATGACCCTAACACGACCCTTATTTAAATAAAAATGGGAAAAATACTAACTAAAAATGACTTCAACGCGTATACAAAATACACCTAACAACACGCAAACGTCCCTCGATTTGCAAGTTTTTGGAAACTATGATGTAATTGCTAAGTCTAGAATGTTAGGGATTCCGACAAAGTTTTAGAATATATTTGTGTATTGCAATTAGTGTATTGAAATGGGAGGAGGAAGCCCTCTATTTATAATTGAGAATAGAGGCTTCTACAGGCTTGCTTAAGCCCATAAATGGACTTCTGTAGCCTGCACACAACATTTGGTCTGGACTCACATGAAAAACCCTCGGGTTGTTTCATATACACTTCCTTAATTAGATTACCATTGAGGAATGCAGTTTTGACGTCCTTCTGCCAATTGTCATAATCATAATGTGCAGCTATCACAAGAAAAATCTGAATAGACTTTATCTTAGCCACCGGTGAAAAAGTTTCATCATAATCCACACCAGGACGCTGAGTAAAACCTTTAGCCACTAGTCTAGCTTTATAAGTCTGAATCTTGCCAGATGCATCAATCTTCTTCTTGAAGACTTATTTGCACCCAATGAGTTTAACCCCATTTGGAAAATCAACCAAGTTCCATACTTGATTGATATACATAGATTCCATTTCGGATTTCATGGCCTCTTGCCATCTCTTCGAATCAATGTCTAGCATTGCTTCGTTATAGGTTCTAGGCTCGTCATCATCTGGAATATCTAGCTCATTTTGTGTTTCCACAAGTAGATTTAGTCTTTCCGGAGGACGATGAGTTCTAGTAGACCTACAGAGTTGATTGTCTTGCAGTTCAGTTACAGGTATGTTCTGATTGTGAGTAGGTTCTTGTGCGCTGGTCGATCCACCAACATTAGAGCTTTCAGGAATATTATTTTCATGTCTTTCCTGAATGGGAGGAAATGCAACTGGTGCACTTGCTCTCAAGGTCTGTGTCGGAAGATCTTGCATTTCTGCATTATTTCTCGTAGCACTCCCACTGGCCGAAGGGGGTACCCTAAACACCCAATCTTCACCTAAAGCTCCCACTGAATTCTTGCCTTCATCATCGGGTAAGGATTCAACCTCTATATTACCTTGTTCTTGAATTTCTTTAAGTTCTATCTCCGTGCAACTCTCATCCTTGTAGACATATTCATCTTCAAGAAAAGTTGCGTTCCTAGAAACAAATATATTATGTTCTCCAGAAAGATAGAAATAGTATCCCTTAGTTTCCTTTGGATACCCAATAAAGTAACATTTCTCACTTTTAGATTCCAACTTATCAGTGATCAACTTCTTGAAAGATGCAAGACACCCCCAGGGCCTCACGTGTCTAAGTGATGGTTTCTTGTCACACCATACCTCATATGGTGTCTTTTCGACTGATTTAGATGGAACTCTGTTCAGAACATATATTGAGGTCAAAATAGCATATCCCCAAAGGTATGTAGGAAGAGCTGAAAATCTCATCATGGAACGAACCATATCAAGTAAGGTTCGATTTCTCCTCTCGGCAACACCATTCATATGTGGTGTTCCAGGAGGTGTCCATTCGGAATGAACTCTATGCAGCTTTAAGTATTCAAGAAATTCTTTACTTAAGTATTCACCCTCACGATCATATCGGAGAGTCTGGATACTCTTTGAGAGTTGTTTCTCAGCTTCACACTTAAACTCCTTAAACTTCTCAAAGGCCTCGGATTTGTGTCTCATAAGATACACATATCCATACCTTGATAAGTCGTCTGTGAAAGTAATGAAGTAAGAGAAATCTTCTCTAGCATGAGTCAAAAATGGTCCACATACATCCGTATGTACCAACTCAAGCACCTCCTTGGCACGGATTCCCTTTCCAGAAAGTGGTTTAATGGTCATCTTACCTTTCAAACAGGATTCACAGTTACCATAAGATTGTAAGTCAAATGGTTCGAGGTAATTTAATTTCCTCAACCGTTTTATCCTCGTTTGATTGATATGACTAAGTTTGCAATGCCACAAGTAGGTAGAATTTCTTTCATTTAACTTAGCTCTTTTATTTTGTACATTGAAAATTTCCATGCGGCAGTTTAATGTATACAATCCATTCATAAGAGGCGCAATTCCATACACAACATCATCAAAAGTCAAAATCATATTACCATTAGACATGTTTGAGGAAAAACCCTCTGAATCAAGTACATGAATGAAAATAATGTTCCTTGTTAAAGAAGGAACATAATAACAATTGTTTAACATCAAAACTTTGTCGGAAGGTAAATCTATCCTATAAATTCCCACGCGCTCAGCAACAACGTGTGCTCCATTTCCGACGCGCATGTCCACCTCTCGAGGCCCGACCGTCCTGCTATTAGCTAGCCCCTGCACATTTGTACAAATGAGTGAGCCACAAGCGGTATCAAGTACCCAGGAATGAGAATCATTTATAGATAGATTAATTTCAATTACAAACATACCTTGCCCAGTAGAGGCTGAAGCACCTGGTGCTATTCCTCCGCCTGGAGCAGTACAATCCTTTCTCCAATGCCCCTTCCTGTTTCTATTCATGCAAACATCCGATGTCGGCAGTTTCTTCTTCTTCTTCGCCCCTCCCTTGGGCTTCATTGTTGCTGCCGGAGCAACAACTTTTCCCGTCCTCTTATGTTGTCCCTTACCTTTCGGTTTAGGGCGACTAGAGGAGCCAACCATCAGAATAGGTTTGCTCTTGGAGGTCGAAGATTCAAAAGTTTTCAGCATATTATGTAACTCCAGCAATGTCGCGTAGTTCCATTCATATTATAATTAACAATGAAACTCTCAAACGACCTTGGAAGTGAGTGCAGGATGAGGGTGATGGAGACTCTGTCTTGAAACTTTATGTCTATAGAGGTCAACCTCTCAATCAACTCAATCATCCTCAACACATGAGGTGAAACTTGACCCCCTTCATTTAGCCTACACTTGAAGAGTTCTATTAGCAGGTCATACTCCATTGTCTGAGACTGCGAATCATAGAGACTACTCAAATGGGCTAACATTTCGTTGGGCCCCATAGTTTCATGCTGTTTTTGCAATTGTGGTGACATAGAAGACAACATTAAGCATTGAACTAAGGTGACATCCTTATAATGTTTCTCGTAATCAGCCTTGTCGAAGGTTGCATACTCAACAGAGTCCTCCGTCGGAGCGGTGGGGAATACTTTGTCCAATGTATACTCAATTTGTTCTTGTCTCAGGACAATTCTGATATTCCTGAGTCAGTCTATGATGTTGGGTCCAGTAAGTCTGTTGGACTCCATAAGCATTTTCAACGAAAAATTTGGCATTCTGAAGATCTGATGATATAGATAGAACAGGAAAATTCAATCAAAATTGATTCTCCTAATTTATACACATTCATTATATTCTAATTTAACATGGTCTTTTGTTTAATTAGCTCCCACTATTTTACATACTTCTACGGCCCCATGGTAGAATACAGACCTAAATTAATATAAAGGTCATAATGGGCCAAGATCCAAACATATGTTATATCCGCGTTTGTTTTGACTGATAATTTCAATAGCACACTTTGGTAGGTCCTCAACCAATTATAAAGCAACTCTACAACTCTTGGTTTGATTAAATATCTTTTATTTTAATATTACGTCTTTAGACTAGTCCGACACTTTGGCGCCAAAATTCATCTAAACAAGTCAACCCCATTACACGACTGCGTTTAAATGCCTAAGTAAATTTAGTCTTTGCAAGCAAACACTTTGGTGTAAATACCTACAAAAGTTTGTTATCTACTTTCATTTTAACATATCTATGAAAGGGCATTAGTCCTCGTAGACTTAGAGCAAATGCTTTGGCATAAATAATCGCATCGCCGAAGAGGATTTAGCACCCTAACAATTATAATGGACTACGCGTTATAATTAGACTTGTATTTAATGTTTGGGGAACATTTTTAGTTTTCGGCGATTCATTCAAGATCAACAATCAAGTCATACATCATATGACATCCTATCATGCAATTTCTAAACACAGTTAGATGAGAAACCATCATACCCAACATGCATGATAAAAGATGGTTTTAATCACATACTGGGCGTCGTCTACCCAGACAGTTATAACGGTCATTTGAAATTAAATAATTACTGGGCGCCGCCTACCCAAATAATAATTGCGGACGCTATGTTAATAATTTAAATGCATCACATTCAATCACTTAGCATATTTGTATATTATACAATAATATACTATTAATGATAATCATGGGTCTATTTGTCTAAACTCTACAATCTATGTCAATGTCAAACAGTCCCTAAACATTTTCTAATTTCAAAATTCTTATTTTCAGGAATTTTGCAAACTATTAATATTTACAGTTTAGTCCCTTAAGAATTTAAAAGTTCAATTTGAACCCCTATAAATTCAGAAAATGCAATTCTAAACCTCAGAAAATATTTTAAAGTTTCTGAGACCTTGTTTGCAATTTCCAGAACCTAAAATCAATTTTCAGAAAACTTTCTTTAATTATAGATTTTCCCGAAAGGACCAAATTTGTTTGATTCAAAACTTATTTTCAGAAACTGAAACTTTTAAAACTTCAGATTCAAAATCTGAAACTTTTAAGTCTCTGTTTTTTATTTTCAATTTTTTTTAACAAACTGTCGTCGGCACCGCGGTGCCTCTACGGCAGTGAGCTACTGGAATCTTGCAAAATTAATTAGCATCGCGGTCCCAACATGTGGCACTGCGGTGCCTCATAAATTACCGTCACAGGAACCGCAGTCCTAATAGGTGGCACCGCGGTGCCTCGAAGGCATAATGTACGAAAAATTAATTTTAAGCTTCTGGATGAACAGCACCGCGACTCCCATGAACAGGACCGCGGTGCCTCTGACTTCATCTGGGCAGCACCGCGGTGCTCCATCGTGGAACCGCGATGCCTTCTCCCCAGAATCACGGAATCTGAAATATCAGAACCCCTAAAATTGGTTTAGAGCCAGATCTTTCAGATATATCACTTGTATTACCATCACCATTAAAACAACATGTTCATCGACCATCAAATTCAATTTTCTTCTCGTTCTTCGTTTCAATGCACCATGATTTAAGCCAGATAACACATATCATCTTAGAAGAGTTATTTATTGGATTGATTTTCTCGAATACATAATTGTTTTAATAGATCTGGGCACAAGGATCATGAATTTTAAAGATTTAGTATTTTAAAGTTTTTAACAACATAAATATAGATCTAAACAAAATTCTAACTCATATTATCATTAATATTCATTACATATCACACGAAATAGCCCAGACTCTGATACCACTGTAGGTGTTTTCGTCGGGTTCGTACACGCAGCGGAATTTGAAAATTTATGTTTCAAACCCGACTTTCGGTCGAACTGTAGTATGAATATGTAATGTAAACAAAACCACACAGTAAATGTAGTACTTCGATAGAAGACTTACATTTTGGAGATAGCAATCCGCTTAATCTGTGGCTTGGTGTAGTCCGAGGGTGCACACACAAACGTCCCTCGATTTGCAAGTTTCTGAAAACTATTATGTAATTGCTATGTCTAGAATGCTAGGAATTTCGACAGAGCTTTAGAAGAGATTTGTCTCTTGCAATTAGTGTATTGAAATGGGAGGAGGAAACCCTCTATTTATTATTGAGAATAGAGACTTCTATGGTTTCCATGGGGCCAGGCCCAACAGAAACCGAACTGGCCAAAATTCGGACTGCCCGAAAATGCCTTGGCACCGCGGCCCAAAGTAAGTGGCACCGCGGTGCCTACGCACGTTTCGACACCGCGGTCCTAAATCAAAGGCACCGCGGTCCTGTCCCAATTTCCAGCCTTGTTCTCATTTATAATGTCCCGGTCTTCAACCGAACATATATTTAATCTCCTTCTAATTACATCCTTCAATCGACGGAACATTTGACTTAGTGTTACCCTTCAGGCTTTTACATATCGTCACTAATTACATTAGGATCTTCACGGAACTCCTAGACTACGCCGGAAGACGAACCCAATATGTAAAGTTTAGCTACACAAAACATGTGAACTGAACCTCTATGTGAGAAGATAAAATCCTTTCATTCTTGACACACTCAATCAAACTTAGTATCTGTCAAGTGCCTATCCAAATGGCTTGATCATTATAACTCATCTATATTAGTTGACAACAACACCATATCACAGACATGTCTATTTCATTGGCCAATGACTTAGTCAACGTAACACCATATGAGTATCTGAGTGTTCACTTGAATATACATTCAAGGAATGAATCATAATCTTGGCTCACATACCACCTTTAATTTACTTACAAGACATTTGAGCTTAGAACAGGATCAAAGTACATTACTCCGTAAACAAGGTAATATTGACCTCAAGTCTAAGGACTTTTATCTCCCACATGCCGATGACATTATAGACATATAACAAATAGTGCATCAGGTATACCAATACTTCAACAAATATTCATATGTCTATCACGAGTTGCCATAACTCGTAGCAAGCGACACATACTACATCCCCTGAGGATATGATGCAGACCACACGTCGACGTATCGCATATCATCAATATCTCAATCTCGATTATCATTAGTCGAGGTAATTTAAGAGTTACGTTATAACATTAATTCTCACATCATTAATAAACACGTAAACTCTAGGGATGCATTTATAGAATATTATAAACAATCAACTAATAATTCAATAAATGTAAATGCCATAATATTAATCATCATTAATATAAATACGAATGTGTATAAAGTACATTTTGTCCTAATACAGACTGTCTCTAGGACATACATATACTTTCACAAACTTTACACCAGAAAATGCAATTTTAGTAATAACTGGCAGAAAGGAGTTAAAACCTATGTTGCTCTGACTCTCCAAAAATGTTGCCGCACCCGTGCCTATCCTTCAAAGATACACTACTTTTGGAGAATCTGACGCGCACCCGGCCGTCATTTTATTTTTGAAGAGTCCGAGCAAACATAAAACTAGCTCTAAAAGCACATGGTGGAGCAAAAATCACTGGCATTCAAAAGAACTTTACAAAGTCTCCATTTGCTCTCAACTTTCAGGTGTCAAGCAAATGGTTCTTGCCATTTACTTACGTGATAATCGCGGAATTAATATACAGTTTCGCCGAATTCCTCTATAGCGGTGGAACGGTTCTTGGATGGTGGAATGAACAAAGAATTTGGCTTTACAAGAGAACAAGTTCATATATATTTGCTTTTCTTGATACAATGTTGAAGTTCTTTGGTTCTTCCAATACAACATTCATAGTCACTCCAAAAGTCACTGATGAAGATGTGTTGTCGAGATACAAACAAGAGAAAATGGAATTTGGAAGTGCTTCACCTATGCTTACAATTTTGTCAACACTGGCAATGCTCAATCTTTTTTGCCTTGTGGGGTTAGTGAAAAATTTGATATTAACAAGAGAAGTGGGATTGAAATATGTATTTGGAACTATGGTTTTGCAAATTTTGCTTTGTGGGGTTCTTGTTTTTGTTAACTTGCCTTTGTATAATGCTCTCTTCTTTAGGCAAGACAAGGGGAAAATACCTAGTTCCACTACAGTTCAGTCAGTTGTTTTTGCACTTTCTATTTGCACATGTGTTGCATATTTGTATTAGTAGTACTGTAAATTTTAAATATTTTTTGAAACAATGTAATTTTGGAATCATGAGAAAAAATATATGCTACTGTGTTAAATCCTTACCGAGTTTAAGTTTTATATATTGATGGTGTGTTATTGTGAATTGGTAAGTTTTGTGGTGGCTATCAGCCTACCGCCCCTTCTCTTTTATCCGGGCTTGGGATTGGCAATGTGAGCAAGGCTCACCGCTAACACATGTGGAGTTTGCTGATGGTGTGTGAAGTGTAAAAAATATTTATACAATCTAGTTAATTATAAGATCTCTATGATAAAGATTATTTGTGATCCGGTAAAACCGATAACTCTATAATCGAAAGTTAAACTACGTTGATAATGCATATAGCTTAGCTTAAATCCTCAGAAGGAAAAACCAATGAAAAAAATAAAAAGAAAATAAAGATATTTGAAAATTTTGTGGTGTTTTGTTCTTTTATTTCCTTTTTGTAACTCCTATTAAAATGAAGTAATGAATCACGTGTGAATCTCTCATAGAAAGAAAAGAGAATAGAACAATATTTCTTTTGATTATTAGATTCAAGTTTTGCTATTGAGAAAACAGGATTAACTTGATCTGTCACATCTAATTAACTGATTTGAAATTTAATAGCTTCAGAATAATTGTTTAAATTGTATCATGTAATCTAAATTAGATTTACTAGAACTTGTAATATAGTACAAGCTTTCCTTGTGGGAGCACTTGTTTTCACAACCATAAGACGATTTACATAATTAATTTTGAGTTAGTATTAGTTATTTGACATAAACTAGAATAGTGGAGTATCAAAGGTATCTATTTTAATTAATTGCAACTAGTTTCTTTTAAAGGGTTATTGGGAAGTGAAATTTGAACCCGTAACACTAGTTTTCGTTGTGAAATCTTTAATTTTTAGTTCGTCTTCACTTTTCACGAGACATTAATTTCAATTTGTTAAATATACCCGTTCACAATACCATGTATATCACGGTTTCACAAGGCAAGTTTCCTTATGTGAAACCGTGATATACACAGTATACAAGCCCGTGTATATCACAATTTTTGGAAAGAATTTTAGTGTAAATATTGTATTAATTAGCGTTGTACACTTACAATAATTATAAGATTCTTGTACAACTAGAATAGGATTTTAGGAGTAGAATAAGAATAGAATTTCCTATTATGGAAAATTGTATATATATACTCTTTTATTAATGAAAATAATCAAGGGATTATTTCTTTCATGGTATCAGAAGTCTAGGTCTAAAATTTCTCTCCCAAATCTTTCTTCTTCGTGCATCGAAATCCGAGCAACTACTCTCGGTTTCCATGCAAACTCCCTTCCCAAATTTCTTTTCCAAATCCCTGCCTCACGTCTTTCATTGCGGTGATAGCTAAGAACACATTTCACCTTGCCCTCACTGTTTCTAACATCAAGAATCGCATCCCTATCATTCTTGAAATAGAAAACGTTCAATACGTGATGTGGGACGAACTATTCAAAGTTCACGCACGCTCGCATCAAGTCCTCCATCACATTATCTCCGCGACTCCTGATGATACAGAGGTGCCTAAACTCGAGGATGATTCTAAATTATGGACGACCCTTAATGCGACTGTTCTTCAGTGGATTTATTCCATTATCTCTACCGACCTGTTGCAAACGATTATTGAACTAGACACACGACTTTGGCTACTTGGAATAGAATTCGTGATATATTCCAAGACAATCAGAATTCTAGAGTTGTTACCCTTGAGCAGGAGTTCTCCCACGTCAACATGACAAATTTCCCAAACGTGTCAGCTTACTGCAAAAGGTTGAAAGAATTGGTGGAAAAACTCCACAACATTGGCGCGCCAGTTACCAATGACCATCTTGTCCTTTAGATGGTTGCAGGCCTGTCTGAGGCCTATAATGGTGTTGGTACGCTTCTTCATCCGAGCAAATCCTCTTCTGCAGTTCTACTGGGATCGTTCCATGCTCACTCTCGAAGAAGCCGGCTTGGCCAAAAAGGCGGCTACCGGCGCTAGTCACATAGTCATGATGACGTCCTTCCCTAATTCTCCTGACTTTGTCGATAATTCAGGCAAAAACCGTTCTCACGGTGGCGACAAGAATAATCAGAAAAATAATGGAAAAAATCGCGGTTAATCGTGGTGGTTTTGGCAGAGGATGCGGTGGCCAGAACAGTGGAAGTGGGCCCCATCCCGGTGGTAGTAGGCCACAGTCCAACTGGTCCCACCCATGGGCCCCCTGGAAGTGGGACAGTGTCCCAACAACCCTTATTTCCAGCTTCAAAATTTCCAGCTCCGCGGGCCACCCAACAATATTTCAGGCCCAATTCAACGTGGTTCAGTGGCCACCGCAACAACGCTGGGCTGGGGCAGCAAGCAGGTATGCTTGGGCCTCGGACTCCGCAGGCCCACCATACAGCGGGGCCCACCTAAACCGACATTGAAGCCGCAATGAACACACTTGGATTAAATTCTCCGAACGTAAATTAATACATGGACACCGGAACCATTACTCATATGACGGCTGACCAAGGTACTCTCTTGTCTTATTCCAATTTGAGCAATAGTCGTGGCATAATTGTTGGCAATGACAACTCAATTCCAATTCGCGGTTACAGTCATAAATATTTATCTCCTCCCCATCTGTCACGCCCCGAACCCCGAGCCCGCGACTGGTGCCTTACCTGGGCACCCTTCTATTCATACAACATAAGTAAACTGCGGAAGATAAATAACACTCATATTTTTTTCTTTAAACAAAGACAAAGCCGATAAGGCTGCCATAATATATAGCACCCAAATTACAACAATGTAAATACAACTCGCGCCAATCCAGCCCACATATGAATACAGACCTCTAAGATTTTAGACAGTAACTATGACGGGACAAGGCCCCGCCGTACCCCTGAATATACTTAACCATAACGACAAGCTCCGGAACATTGGAGTTATCCCAAAATGCTGAACAAGGATCCTAACTCGCGGATCCACAACTGAGTACCTAAACATGCGGGCATGAACGCAGCCCCCCGAAGGGGGTCAGTACAATAAGGTACCAAGTATGTAAACATGAAGTACAGTAAATAAGATCATAATTGTACAAAAGAATGATAGGGGCAAGTATGAAAATCAAATACCAGATCCTACTGTGCCATATAAAATAAGAGCCAACTGTACCTTTTTGTATCACTGTACCACCTCAATTATGAAATCACTACCATTTCAAAATATGAACGCCATGTCAAAATCAGGGACACCTGCCCTCAGAATTGTTACACACATCCTATTACGGAAGCATACCCGTGGAATACTAACCTCACCGTCGGCACCTCTATAGAATAATATATAAACACTATCACAGAAACATGCTCGTGGAATACAACATCACCGTCAGCATGTAACAAATATAATATATAACCATCATCCAGGAAGCATGCCCGTGGAATTTCAACATCACTGTCAGCGTGTCCTTAGAATAATATATAAACAGTATCGAGAAAGCAAGACCGTGGAATTCCAACATCATTGTCAGCGTGTCAACCTCACAGAAGCATGCCCGTGGAATTCCAACATCACTGTCAGCGTGTCTGTGGTATACTATCAAATCAGCATCACTGGAACATGCCCGTGGAATACTGTCAGCAGTCCATGATACAATAAACATCACAGAAGCGTGCCCGTGGAATTCCAACATCACTGTCAGCACGTCTATGATATATCATATAACCAACCCTACAGAAGCATGACCTTGGGAATAACATATAATCAATATCACATGTATACATATAACAAAGGCCGACCCCCAAGCGAGGGACTCGGTGAGGTGAAATACAACACTTGCACGAATAACCATCATGAGAAACCATGTATAAGTAGAACTCATCTTTTCACTCTACTAGAAGGTATATCACGTCTTCTACTTTAGAAAGCCTAAGACATTATTAAGATAAGAAAGATTAAGGATAGAAGGAATGACACATCTTCTACTCTATAAAGCTCAACTATACAACGTACGTCCGTCGTACGTTCCCTCTCTTATAACACCCGAGACACTAACACTTGTAGTCTCCAACACTTCCACTTTCTATCACCAAGTAACTTACAATCTAAAGCCAAGTTACTCACACTTTTCAAATCAATTCACTTCACACTTTTTTGAAACCCAAAGTACTATAGGTAGAACAACTTTCACTTAAAAAAAACCCAAGGTACTACACACATCCATTCTTTATAAAAGAATCATTTCATGTAATAAACTCCAAGATACTAACACTTGTAGTATCAAGGTACTCCTTCTTTCAAAATCAAGTAACCTATACCTTTAAATCAAGTTACTTCTTCCCTTAAAAAAATCAAGTAACCTATCTCTTTAAAATCAAGTAACTCGACTCCAATGCTTCCTAAAACTCTTACCAACATCTCCCATAAGACTTGGTAAGGACTTTAGGAAGAATTTAGACATGCATTTAGTATAAAATCAACAACACGAATACCCCTAACTTCTACGAGTAGAATCACTTCTCTTTATAAAATCAAGTCAAGTATACTTCAAGAAACAAGTCAAGTATACTTCAAGAAACAAGTCAAGTATACTCCAAATAATCATGCCGATAGAAGGAAGAAGTTCACATACCTCGTTGACGACTAACCAACACGACAAGTAGTAATACACCCCAATGTACTTCAACCTTATTGGCTATTCCTCATGCCAAGTAGAATATGCTACACGTAGTACTTCAACCTATAATGACGATAACACTTCTATCAATATCAAGCTTACTAGTATAAGACTTATACCAAATAATGGCCCTCTAATTCTACGAAAATTTGGGCAGCACTTCCTTTGTTTCTACGTACTTTTCCACCTTTTCCAAGGCCCGAATTCATCAACCAACAAGCCACATTTAAGGCACAATCAACAGTTGACTAAAGGGAATTACACGCCTAACTTGACGTGTAAAATTTTGCCCCACAAACTACATAAAACAGTCCGCAAAATAGTCCATAATAAACCAACATTAAGGGTACAATGTGAAGCCTTTAACACCCTTATTCCTTAGGACTTTCATTAGCCATTTTACTACATTAATCATGCATGTTAGGGTCTGATTTTCCAGCATTACAACACCCCAAAACAGTCCATAAAAACGACACAATGACGTCTAACAGGTTTAGGCAGTTTTCGGCCAACAACAACTACAACAAACCATAGTCCTTTTCCTTAATTCCTTTTAATCCAATTCTCATTCCAACATGTTATATAAGTTATATTAACTATCAACAACAATATTTCCTTCATTATATAACATGAAACACGTGTAAATAACGACAATAAAAACCAACGAATCCAATGGAGACAAAAGTGCTACTCTCGGCCAACTTGCCAAAAATGGCTCAAATACTTTTCAATCTTCATTCTTTTTAGTACATGCTCATCCATACATATCAACAATAAGTAATATCCAATTACTTTAATTTAAGAAGAACTATTACCTCATTTTTGTGCCAAAAATCGTTCAAAACAGCCCGCTATAGATTGGCCCGCAGTTTTCGTTTCGCTCCACTTCTTCAAGTTCCAATCACATATATGTGACCCCTATGAACTTATACACAACTTAACTTTGTATTTCACTTCCAAAAAGTCGACGGAACCTTAGGGTTTCACACCCTCATTTTCGGCCAACCTATTGTTCTTGGGGTTTAAGGGGTTATCTTTGCTTAGCACTTCATTAGGGAGCTTAGTCTTGAGTTTGAGGATTTATCACCAAAGATTGAAGAATTTTTGTCTCCAAAAGAGGCCCAAAACCGAGAGCACTCAATGAGAGAAAGAGATATGAAATATGGTTAAGTGTTGAGTGAAGTCTTGCACTCCTCTATGTATAATATAATGTATCCCATGTAGTGAGATCTTGCCAAGTGTATGACCTAAGTGTAGCAAGAAAAGTGGAGTGGGACCCACATTTCCACTTGTCCTCAAAATATCTAAAGAGTCCAAGTCTTCAAGACCAAATGGGGGTGACACGTGTCGCCCTCTCATTCGTCCAAAATATTTCCTTCCCCCAAAATATCTATAATTGGTCAAAATATCGAAAACCTTGTGGGCCCCACAAAATCGTAAAATTTTCCGAGTGAGCCCCACATGACCAAATCCGAAAATAAAAAAGCAAAAATCCAATATATTCCAAAAGTCTCAAATACCAAATTTGAGAACCAAATTCCAATTAATAAACCTTTTCCTTCACAAATTTCTGATATTTTTCCTTAAGAAAAAGTAATCTTTCTTTCTTTCCAAAATTCAAATCTCAATTTCTTACGCATGTTCTCATCTCATTGCATTGAAAATACGGGGTGTAACACCATCCACCTATTATATTGAAAAATACCCTTCATGCCCCTAACTTAATTAAAACTTTGGTGTTTGTCCGTAAATTCACCACTGATAATTAGATTGTTGTTAATTTTGATCCTTTTGGGTTTTTTGTGAAGGATTTCAAGACGAGGATTCCTCTCATGAGATGTGATAGTGGGGGAGATCTTTATCATATCACGTCAACGCCCGATCTTTCGCGTCAAGCATTGCCATATACTTTTGCTGTTTTTGCTCCTTCCTTGTGGCATGCTCGTCTAGGTCAACTGGGATCGTCAATTTTGTCTTGCTTAGATAAAACAATTTTATTTTTTATTAGGATACGCGTAGTAATCCACGTTGTCAATCCAGTCCTTTAGGGAAACATGTTAGTTTACTATTTGTAGACTCTACTTCTCGTACGTTAATGTCATTTGATATTATTCATAGCGATTTATTGACGTCTCACATTTTAAGTTCTGTGGGCCATCGTTATTATGTACTATTTTCTGATGAATATTCTAATTTTTTATGGACCTTTCCGTTAGCGAAAAAATCACAAGTTTTTTCCATATTCTTAAAATTTAGAGCATTCATCTGTATCAAATTCGACAGGTAAATAAAAAATATACAATGTGATAATGGCAAAAAATATGATAATGGTTATTTTGAGTTTTTTGTGACACTAATGACATAGTTTTTCGTTTCTCTTGTCTTCAAACTTTCTCATAGATTAGGAAAGCCGAACGAAAAATTTGTACCATCAATAATATTGTCCGTACTTTATTAGTCCATGTTTTCGTACCCCCTTCCTTTGGCATCACGCTCTACAAATAATTACTTATATTCTTCACATACTTCTTACCAAATATTTGGCATATTCATCCCCTCTTCAATTCTTATATAATAAGACTTATTCGTATTCCCATTTTAGGATATTTGGGTGCTTATGTTATCCATTCTTTCCGTCAACCACAATTAACAAACTTCAGGTCTGTTCTACCCCTTGTGTGTTTTTGGGTTATCCGTTTAATCATCATGGTTACAAGTGTTTTGATTTATCCTATAATAAAATCATCATTAGTCGCCATGTAATTTTCGATGAAACCTAATTTCTGTTTGCAAAAGTAAGTAGTCCCGGGCCTGGTTCATATAATTTTTTAGATGACGATGTCTCCATGTATATTATTCACCATTTATCGGACTTGTCCCGCACCCAAAATATTACACCCCGTAACTCCAGGACATGTTTAAGAGAATGTACGTAAGGAACTCAAGACTTGAATAGGGCACGAAAGGAAGAATTGTTTTTCCGACGGAAAATCTTCCGAACGTCGGAGAGGAGAAATGTTCGTTGGTGAGAATTAGATTCTGAAAATGCATTAATTGAAGAGTATGAAACTAATTAGCATTATGGAAATTTAATTTTACGGATTTGGTCACGTGGGGCCCACCCGAGGAATTTTACGTTTTGTGGGACCCACGAGGGTTACGGAATTTTATGGACGAATGGGAGGGCGACATGTGGCACCCCCACATTGGTCTTGGACGAATTGGAGCAAGGGTAAGATGATCATTGACCAAGGTATAAGATTAGTCTTGCTAGCATGATATTATTGACCAAAGTCAACTTGTCCACTTGGCTATTTAATTAATGTTCTTCATCCTAGCCACACATTTGTTATAATCTTGACCCTTCATTGTGTTTTATATACACACTAGTGCAAGACCAAGTCTTCAAACACTTAGAATTATTTCAACATTTCTTGTTCTCTTAGTGAAGCTCACGGGTCCACCTAAATTCCCACACAAAATTTTTAGTTTGTGATCCATTATTCACAAACTTAAACCCAAGGTCCCTAAGGGTATTATAAGGATATCTCAATAGAAATATTTCGGAAAATTGGCGTTTTCACGTTAGTCGCAAGGCGGAAACTTAAGGGGTTCTTCAACTTTGAAGTTGGAACTTGAAGATGGGTTCTTCATAGGCTTCTAAGGAGTGCTTGAAGCGGATTGGAACATAAGGAAAGGAGCTAAGAATTTCTAAGGAGCGACTTTGAATCTTGGAAAGATTAAGGGCTTGTAAAGGTATAATTCTTGTCGTTTTAGTAATTAAGATTGCTTATTGTTGTAGCTATGGATATTAGCAAGAATGATGTTTATATTATGAAGTTGATAAGTGTTAGGGATATTGGAACCCTAATCCGAAAACTAGCATGTTTAACACTTAAGATTTCAATTCAAGTTGATTATTAGTTTAAGTAGTCGCATGTTATATAAGGAAGGAATTATAGTTGTTGAAGTTGTTTATGACTATATAACATGTTAGACCTAAGAATTTGGATTAAAAGAATTGGAAAAGACTTTGAGTTGTTGTTTATGTTAGCCGAGAATGGCTTTAATTATGGAACTAGTTTCGTATTAAATTGTGGGGCAGAATTTTACACGTCCTGTTAAGGCGTGTAATCCCACTGGTCGGTGAGTTGTTGGGCCTTAAATGTGGCGTGTTTGGTTATTGTATTCGGCCTTGAAAAGGTGGCAAAGTATGTAGAAACAAAGGAAGTCTTTGTCCAGATTTTCCGTAGAATTTAGTGACTTTGCACTTAGAATATTCTACGTTCGAAGCTAGAGGCTAATGGACGTATTATGGCCATTTTAGGTTGAAGTACTAAGTATAGCGGATCCTACTTGAAGGATGGAATAGCTATCAAGGTTGAAGTACTTCGGAGCATTTTGCTATTTGTCGATAATCGTCGCGAGGTATGTGAACCTCTTCCTTCTTTTGACATGATTCTATGTATGGAATATACATGTGGTATTATTTCATGATTCCTTCTACTCTTAGAAGTTAAGAGGTATGTATGTTGATTTACTCTACGTAAGGGTTATGTCTAAGTTATCCTAAGTTCTTACCAAGTCTTATGGGGGATGTTAGTAAGAGTCGTTAGGAGGTATTTTGGAGCCAAGTTGACTTGGCTAAGTTACGGCACAAATGAGAATAAGTATCGAACAAGCCACTGCAGCGTTAATAAAGGAAAATGTAATGACAATCAATTATGTTAAAATGAGTAGAATTCTCCATCTGCATAGAAACTAAGATAAGACAAAATTGTATTACATTTTCTAGATCATGGCTACTTGAATAAGATCGTTATAAATAAGTATAACTTATTCACAACGCACCAATGTATATGTTACTTAACTTATAAGAATTTACGTATGAAGTTTTAAGACTATGGATCTCAAATTCTTAAAAGTTAAGGGACTTTATTTTTCAAGTTATGGGACTTGATTCTTAAAGGAAGAAATGAATTGATTTACAAGTATAGAATACTTGATTTAGAAAGACTTGATTTCTAAAGTTAAGAAACTTGTTTTCTTAAAAGTTAAGAGACTTGAAGTATTTTGAAAGCTATGTGATTTGATTTGAAAGTATAAGTCTCTTGGTTATAAAAAGAATGAATTTGTTTAAGACATAAAGAGTTATAACGGCTTTATGGGAAGTTGGTTATAACAACTTTATGGAAGACTAAAAGAATGGGTTTCTTCAGTAATGTAATCAAAGAAATGACTTGAAATAAAGAAGGGCAAATTGTTTTATGGTACCAATTGCTTAAGGTTTTAAAGAAAGAAGTCACGTGATTTAGAAGCCTATAATTGTATTTCTAAAAAGGTATTGTGACTTGTCTTGAAAAGTAAGTATGACTTGATACTACGGTTATTAGTATCTTGGAAGTTTTATTTGAAAAAGAGTCATTTTAAAGGAGTAGAGGTGCGTAGTACTTTGGGTTAAATTCCCGGATTTTTATGTGTGAAACGAAAGTGCCATGAGTTTATAAAAATGGAAGTCTAAAGGTTTTATGAACTTGCCTATGTTTGCTTTTGATAGCTTTGAGTGCAAGTATTATATGTTTACGTTGTCGTGACTCTCAGTTGGAGGCCTTTGTCTTCTTGTAAGTTTACTTGGGCGTCTGCAAAGCGGTGATGTGGGATTCCACGGGTATGCTTCCATTATGATTGATCCTTGGACATGCTTATACGATGTGGGATTTGGGGCATGTGACGGAGGCGGGTTAGATTCGGTTGTTTTATTACCCATGGCGTACTTATCGATGAGGATTAGGGCATGCGACCATGCTATGTCGACTATTACTCCATGGGCTAGCTCCCGTGAAGACATGCGCCCACGATGAGGATTCCGGCATGTTATATTATTACTCCATGGGTTAGCTCCCGCGAAGACTGCACGTCACGATGAGGATGCGAGGCACGTTATGGCCATGCTTATACGATGAGGATTAGGGGCATGCGGCCATGTTATATATATATATATATATATATATATGTGTTGTATATGTTACACCTACGGTGTCGGCGATGATGTGGGATTCATGAGCGGGAGATATATATATGTATTGTGTATGTATGCGCGGCGGTGAGGTAGGATGCCGCAGGCGCGTCACATGGTTATATGTTACACTTATGGTATCGGCGGTGATGGGGATTCCACGGGCACACTTTGATATTTGTGTGACTTGATCGCGTCCCAGTTGGTAGGGTAGTATATCGTCCTCATAAAGTAGTATTATGTTATGAAAGATAAGTAAGTTATATGGTAATGAACTTAATGATTTTTCCTAAGCATGACGTAAGAAGGTGACTATAACTTTTATTGAAAAATGGGAAAAGATAATAAGGTACGATTAAGTTCACGAGATGGTAATGGCGGTAGGATCCGTATGTACCACTTTTTATACTTGCCTGTCATTCTTTTATGCGATTATGATTTGTTTCTTTGTACCTTATTTTCCGTTCCATATTAAATTTTTGTTATCGACCCGCCCGAAGTGCGTTAAATGTCGCGAGTTTAGGTACGATTGTGGATCCATGAGCTTAGGATCTGATTGACATTTTGAGATCGCTCGATGTTCCGAGTTGTCATGGATATGTACATTCGAAGTGCGGCGGGGCCTTGTCCGTCATAGTATTTGTTCAAATCTTAGAGTGCGTATTCATCGTGAATTGGGTGGCTAGAGTTGTTTTTTTACATTGTTAAGCAGTGTAGACCCTTTCGGGTAACTTTTATGATTATGGCAGCCTTATCGGCTTGACCTTGGTTTTTTTTTAAAAAAAGTGTGTTATTTATCTTCCGCAGTTTGTTATGTTGTATGATTAGAAGGGTGCCCAGGTAGGGTACCAGTCGCGACCCGGGGTCGGGTCGTGACACAAAATCCGCCAATCGCCCAGCTGGGTCTGATGCGTCGCCTCTGCCCGACCACTTGATCCACGGGTCGAAACTTGGCGAATATTCAGCCGATTTTCCCACGCTTGTGGGCGATTTTTATTCTCGGTCGACTCGCATGTTGGGCGGCCCACTCGTTGATCGATCGTCGCAATCGATTTTCCCAAAATTCACCAAATTCTCCCCCGAGTCATAGACTTGTTACTCATAGTCAGCGGGGTATTTTTAAACCAAAAATATATTTTAATCTCAATTCTAATGTTTTTAAATCACCCGTGACCCAGTTTCAGCTTTAAATAACCCGAATTGGAAAATTGCTATGACTGACGAATATAATGTTCTTATTGATAATAACACGTGGGAGTTGGTACCCCGTCCTTCAGATGTTAATATTATTCGGTCTATGTGAATTTTTAGACATAAGGATAATTCTGACGGTTCTTTTGTGATGCATAAGACTTGTCTTGTAGGTGATAGTAAGACTCAGTAGGTTGACGTGGATTGTGGTGAGACATTTAGTCCGGTGGTCAAACCAGCTACCATTCGCTCTGTTCTCAGTTTGGCTCTTTCGAAAGCTTGGCCCATTCATCAGTTAGATGTGAAGAATGTTTTCTTACATGGGACCTTAAGGAGAACATTAACATGCATAAGGCCTGGGTAGAGATGGCAACGGATCCGGTGGATCCAGATCCATTTTATAGGATATGGATCTTCAAAATTTGGACCGACGGATCTAGATATGGATCTTCGTTTTGTCACGACCCGAACCCCGGGCTCGCGACTGATGCCCTCCCTGGGCTCCCTTCTACCCATACATCACAAGTAACTCGCGGAAGCTAAATAAAACTCTTTTTTTTTTGTAACAAGCAAAGGCAAAGCCGGCAAGGCCGCCATTATATATATATAAACCAAAAAGACACTACAATGTACACGAATCCAACCCACATATGAATACAGACCTCTAAGAATTTGACAGTAACTATGGCGGGACAAGGCCCCGCAATACCTCTGAATATACATAGGACTGTAATACAAACTCCGTACCAAAATGACAAGACTCCGGAATAGTGGAGTTGTCTCAATAGAAGCTGAATGGAGATCCTAAGCTCGCGGATCAACCAATCGAGTACCTATACCTGCGGGCATGACGCGACCCGCCGAAGAGGATCGAGACAACAATGTACAAAGTATGTAAACATAAAGTACAGTAAATAAGATCATAACTGGCCAAAAGATGACAGGGACAAGTATGAAAATCAAATACCAGATCCGAATGTGCCATATAAAATAGAGCCAACTGTACCTTTCACAAGTATGAGAGTTATTTTAAAACCATGAATGCCTTTTCATATAATCATATACTGTTATGGGTATCTATACCCGCATCATAGCAACCTTGTGTAATGTAACTCATCTTTTGACTCTCAAATGAATAAAACCAGGGTACCAACATCTCATGTACCGACCATTAAAACGAACTTCCCTTTTAGAAAAACTAAGGTACCAACATCTCATGTACCAATCACATATACAAACTTTCATTTCAGTTATGCCAAGGTACCAAAACATCATGTACCAAACACATATAAAATCTTTCATTTAGCTATGTCAAGGTACCAAAACATCATGTACCAAACACATATAAAATCTTCCATTTAGCTATGCCAAGGTACCAAAACATCATGTACCAAACACATATAAAATCTTCCATTTAGCTATACCAAGGTACCAAAACATCATGTACCAAACACATATACAATCTTCCATTTTAGATAAACCTAGGTACCAACATCTCTTGTACCATACACATATAATGAACTTTCATTTTGGATAAACCTAGGTACCAACATCTCGTGTACCATACACATATAATGAACTTTCATTTTAGATAAACCTAGGTACCAACATCTCGTGTACCATACACATATAATGAACTTTCATTTTAGAAACTCAAAGTACTATCAATAGGATAGGTAAACAACTTCCATTTTAGAAATTCAAAGTACTATCAATAGGATATATCACTAAGGATTATGTTCCAATAGAACTCTATAAAGATCGATTCAAGTATCGTTATGGATTAGGATCCACTCACTTTCTAAAATCAAATCATGTATCAATAAGGATTAAAATCCACTCACTTTATAAACTCAAATCAAGTATCAATAAGGATTAAAATCCACTCACTTTATAAACTCAAATCATGCCAAATGAAGAAGGGATAGTTCACATACCTTATCGACGAGCTAACCAACTCTACAATCTAGGATACGTCTCAAAGTACTTCAACCTATAACAACAATAACACGTATATCAACACGTGCTTACTAATGTAGGTTATATACCAAGTAAGGGCTCTCTTATCCTATAAAAATTTGGGCAGCACTTCCCCTATTTATACGTACTTTTCCACCTTTCAAGAAGACCAATTTCAACAAAAACCAAGCCACAATTAAGGGCACAACCAAACAGCAACCAAAGGGGATTACACGCCTACCTTACGTGTAAAATTCAGCCCCTTAATCCATATAAAAACAGCTCACAAAACAGTCTGTGTTCCACAACAACAAGGTTAAAATGTGAAGTCTTCCAAAACCTTTCTACACCCTCAATCCCTTAGAACTTTCATTAGAAATTACTACCTTTAAACATGCATATTGGTGGCTGATTTTTTAGCATTTTAATACCTCAAAACAGTCCCTAAAAACTGCATAACAATATCCAACAGTTTTATAGTATATACGGCCAACAACCCAATACGATAACCCTTTCCATAATCCTTTATAATCCAATTCAAGTTCCAATACTTTTATACAAGTCATAATAACTTATCAACAACAATATTACTTCATTATAATATGCAACTGAGTTTTTCTTACTACATAGGCGGCTAAACGAAGCCCCAATCCTTTTTTTATAGATGAAGATAATAACAACAATAACCAATGAAACCCGAAGTCCCAAAAAACTGTCACTCTCGGTCCAACTTCACCAAAATTGTCCAAACACTTTTTATTATTCATTCTTCTTAATACAAGTTCATATATTAACTACAACAATATGTAATATCCAATTACCTCAAGAGAAGGAAGAATTTTACCTTTTATTAGTCCAAAAAAACGTCCAAACAGTCCGCTCAACTTTGGCCCACAGTTCTCAGTTTGCTCCACTTCTTCAAGTTCCAACCACACGCATGTATCCTCTACAAGCTTATAGCCAACTTTCCTTATTGCCTTACCTCCAAAAAGTTGATAATCAAGCCTAGGGTTTCAACCCACAACTCACGGCCCAAATAGAATTTGGAGGATCTTGGAGAGTTAACTTGACTTAAGACTTGATTAGTGTTCTTAATCTTGGATAATAATCAACTCTTGTACTTGAAATTGTTCTTGAGATTTTCGAAATTTAAGGCAAGAGAAGAGAGAACTTTGGAGAATGAAATATTGTGAAATGTGGCTAAGTCTTCCATCTTTATCTCTATATAGATATTTCCCTTTGCAAGACAAGTGGATGAGGACACATGTCACCTCTCCATTGGCCCAATTTCCTTCTTAAAAAAATATCTAAATACTTGTCCAAAATATCTTAAAATCGAATGGCCCCGCAAAATTGTGAAACTTTCGGCGGGCTCCATATTATCAATTCCAATACTTCATAATCCAATACTAATTTCATAAATCCAATTAGAAGAATTAAACTCCAAGTAAATAATTTTCCATCGTCACATTTTTTTCAAAATTTTCCATAAGAAAATGTAAATGTACTTTCCTTCCAACATTCAAATCTCAATTCCTTAGTCACGTTCTCATATCAATGCCATGGCATTACGGGGTGTAACATCCTTCCCCCCTTAGAAAATTCGTCCCGAATGTTCATAATAAGTTTCAAGCTAAACAAATTTCGGCATAGTCTCCATTAACTATACTTGCCAACCTATACTTCTCAAAACCAACGATGCCTCACACGGCCACAACATAACACATGTATATACACCAATAAAAAGCCAAACGAGGAGTCAAATCTAGAGTGTGTGTATCATCACAATTAACTCTCATTCACGGTCTAAAGGATTCTCTTTTTGTACCTTCATTACTCATAACTATAAACACTTCAATTTTTTTCACACTTGTTCACTCCTTTTCTTACTTGTCGAACTTTTCTCATACTTCCAAAATTATTCTCGTATATATTTGTAATCTCAAATATGGTTCCTGTTTCCACTCCATGGCGTTACTATATCCAAACTTGGTCATTATACTTAGATTTAATTTCCTTCACTTGCCTCATGGCCAAGACTTTCCGTCTTACCATTATTAGGTCTCTCATTGACCGAGTGCCCATTAGTCTTACCTTTTTCACTCCCATTTCAAGTTACCATGAGGGTCTCTTTTCTCAAAGTATCTCTCACACTATTGTTATCAAAAGGTATGTAGAATCGTAACATGACGTACAACGTAGCCGAAGCCGAAGACCTTCCCAGTCCAATATCTATAGCATACCTTAGCTTACTAACCTTGATACAAGTAACTCTTAATAATACACAATATCTCCCTTTATGCGAGGAAAAAGGCTTATCTCACTTTCATAATCTTTCTTCCTAGCATTGTTCTTTGCTCCTCACTTACCACCACTCCTTGTCTCACTATATAACTTGTTGTCCTTAGCACATTGCACTTCCTTTGTAATCACAACCACATTCATAGGGTCCTGTTGTGGTTTCCTTTATAATTCTAATCATCAAGCGCCACCTTAAAACATGTAGATCTTCATAACCTACAAAATCTTCCAATGATGTCTTCTATTTTCTTTTTCATTAGTATCACTTATACTCATCTTATCCTGCGTATCAACTTGGGATACTTCGAAACATTGTGGCCATAGTTGCCACACCAAACTAACCTCCTGTACTTTTTGTACACCGTCTATCAATGTAGTAATGCAGGGGATCATCTAAACAATCTTTCCCCAGTTTCTTCATAGCATCTATATGGACCTTTAAGTTCAACTACAAGTGTGAATTTTTGCAACCCTCCAACATAAATTCCTTCAAGGGTCTTATTTCTAGTTTCCATATTATATCCTACATTAACAACACAAGTGGTTATTACTCAAACCAAGGAATCATCACAACTAATATACTTCACATATACCATGTACTTTAACCAAGATCAATCGTAAAATCCTTTACTCAAGAAGGCCTTGTATCTAAGGTCTTAACGATTATCTAATATTCTAAGGTTCTCAATTATTCCATGTCCCAAGCATACATTATCTCTCCCCGCATACGGGTAAGATAGCTTCTCATAATCTCAAAAACAGGTTGTCTCAACCACAACAACCCTATTTACTCCATACCAATATTACTCGTACATATCACTTAAGCATACAACATAGCTTAATCTAAGAACATGGTATGTCATTAAGTCAATTTAACATGATCTCCTAAGAGTTCATCCCCCTCTCAAACAGCCCATCACCTCCTAAATATTTCAAATTAGCACATATAATATGCCTTGGTGTGGATTCACTAAACTGTTTCACACCTTTTTCAAGTAATTATTAAAGTTTAACCAACTCATGGTAACCCATAATTACTTCAGACAACATACACATGGCCCCAAATAAACACGTTCATATAGATGCACATCATCATAATACCAACTATACAACAAGCTTACCAACCTGTATACAAGGTCCATATATTCCGTTCCGGGCCATTGTTGCCTTCTTCGGAGGCATAACTGCAACACCACACTACGTTAGAGAGGATTATCCTAATATACAGCTCTATTGCACAATCTTTAGAGTAAGAAGAATAGAAACCAATCCTAAATGTCATGTAGCCTCCTGTGTATAAGTATGGTGCACACATACCCATACCAAGACTCTACTAGACAGGGTATATAGACATTCTGAGGACTACCTGCTCTAATACCACTTTTGTCACGACCCGAACCCCGGGTTCGCGACTGGTGCCCTACCTGAGCACCCTTCTACCCATACATCACAAGTAACCCGCAGAAGATAAATAAAACTCATTTTTTGTAACAAGCACAAGCAAAGTTGGCAAGACCGCTATTATATATATATAAACCAAAAAGACACTACTGTACACGAGTCCAACCCATATATGAATACAAACCTCTAAGAGTTCGACAGTAACTATGGCGGGACAAGGCCCCGCCGTACCTCTGAATATACATAAGACTGTAATACAAACTCCGTACCAAAATGACAAGACTCCGGAATAGTGGAGTTGTGTCAATAGAAGCTGAATGGAGATCCTAAGCTCGCGGATCACCCAATCGAGTACCTATACCTGCGGGCATAAACGCAGCCCCCCGGAGAGGGGGTCAGTACAACAATGTACAAAGTATGTAAACATAAAGTACAGTAAATAAGATCATAACTGGCCAAAAGGTGACAGGGACAAGTATGAAAAACAAATACCAGATCCGACCATGCCATATAAAATAGAGCCAACTATACCTTTCACAAGTATGAGAGTCATTTTAAAACCATGAATGCCTTTTCATATAATCATATACTGTTATGGGTATCTATACCCGCATCATAGCAACCTTGTGTAATTTAACTCATCTTTTGACTTTCAAAGGAATAAAACCAGGGTACCAACACCTCATGTACCGACCATTAAAACGAACTTCCCTTTTAGAAAACCAAGGTACCAACATCTCATGTACCAATCACATATACAAACTTTCATTTCAGTTATGTCAAGGTACCAAAACATCATGTACCAAACACATATAAAATCTTCCATTTAGCTATGCCAAGGTACCAAAACATCAAGTACCAAACACATATAAAATCTTCCATTTAGCTATGTCAAGGTACCAAAACATCTTGTACCAAACACATATAAAATCTTCCATTTAGCTATGCCAAGGTACCAAAACATCATGTACCAAACACATATAAAATCTTCCATTTAGCTATGCCAAGATACCAAAACATCATGTACCAAACACATATAAAATCTTCCATTTAACTATGCCAAGGTACCAAAACATCATGTACCAAACACATATAAAATCTTCCATTTTAGATAAACCTAGGTACCAACTTCTCGTGTACCATACACATATAATGAACTTTCATTTTAGATAAACCTAGGTACCAACATCTCGTGTACCATACACATATAATGAACTTTCATTTTAGAAACTCAAAGTACTATCAATAGGATAGGTAAACAACTTCCATTTTAGAAACTCAAAGTACTATTGTTACACCCCGTAGTTTCAGGGTATGTATATGAGGACGTACGTAAGAGAATACGACCTTAAGTTTGAAAAGGGAGAAAGATTTCTTTTTCCTATGGAAAATGTTCCGAACCACGTGAAGGAAAAATGTATGTTATTGGGAATTGGATTCTCAATTTTGGTATTTAAGACTTATAGGATTTATAAGAATTATTGAATTTTATTTCCATATTTGGTCATGTGGGGCCCACAAAGTTTTTGATATTTGACCAATTATTGAGATTGTGGGGAGATGAAATATTCTGGACTAATAGGAGGGCGACACGTGTCACCCCCATGTGGCCCATGTTGGGCGAGAATGAGAGAACAAGTGGCAAGCCAAGTGTCTCAAGATATTTATTGGACAAGTGGCTTGTGAGACCCACACATACTTGTCCCTAATCTCAACCACATAATTGCTTTGATCCTAGCCCTTGGTTGTCTTATATATATGTCACGACCCGACCCCGGGCCCGCGACTGGTGCCTTACCCCGGGCACCCTAGTGATAATACATCAGAGAAAAACCAGCGGAATAAAACTCGTAGACATGAAACAATGGAATACAAGAAACAGGCTAACCAAAACGGTCACCTTTCTGCATATATATAAAAACTCGAACAGTTACATCCCTTACAAACCCAACTCATAAAAAGACTACATACCTCTAAGAGTTTGATATAACAACTATGATGGGACAGGGCCCCGCCATACCCCTGAATGTACAAGTACCTACAATGACAGGGAACCATACCAAAAGATAAGCCTACGGAGAAATAAAGCTTCCCAATACGCAGAACCGTGATCCTATGAGCGAGGATCAACAACCGGTGTACCTCTACATGCGGCATGAACGCAACCTCCCGAAGGAGGTTAGTACAACAGGTACCAAGTATGTGAAACTGAAAGTACTGTAATGAAATCACATTTCATCATTTTTAAAAGACCATTTCACAATATATAAACAATTATGTCAAGTCGAGGATCGTGCCTCAAAACATCACTCGCATATAACTATGGGTCGTACCCATGATATCGATCGTGCGTGGAACTCCTTCCTCGCTGACGATGCATGATGTAAAACAACACTCGTATGTGTGCACGAACACTAGATCACGCTGCGTCATAAAACCGAGGGCGAGTAGCATAGCCAACTACGAGATCGATCTGCGTCATAAAACTTCACGGGCAATCGAAGCCAACTACGGATCTAATTCTGCGTCACGCGGCCGGGAAAGTATCTTAAGCCAACGTACTAGAGCCTACCGTTTCACGAGATATGACAGGGGCAAGTATCTTAAGCTATCTACCAGAGCCTGCCGATACACGAGAAATGACCAGGACAAGTATCTAAAGTGTGCCTGTAACAACATGTACAAATCAAGCCCGTGACCACTCATCACTGCGGCAAGCTTCATGGATAGCTAGTCCATGGACTAATAACATAACCCGGGAATTTAACGCGCCATGGCGCGTGCCCCGGAATCTTACCTCGGTGTAAGCATGGTCATGGAACAATCCTAGTGGACGCATACCCGTGGACCATCCATCGTGTCAGTATGTCCAAAAGAACGATATAGTGGAAGCATACCCGTGGGCCACCCAACATGTTACACCCCTTAGTTCCAGGGTATGTATGTGAGGACGTACGTACGAGAATACGACAGTAATATTGGAAAGAAAGAAAGATGTGATTTTTCGACGGAAAAGTTTCCGGGTTTTGTGAAGGAAAAATGTTCGTTAATGAGAATTGGATTCCCAGATTTGGTATCTGGGCTTCTTGGATTATATTAGAATTATTAGATTTTATTTTCGGAAATGGTCACGTGGGACCCACGGGAGAAATTTACGGTTTTGTGGGGCCCACTTTGTTTTTGAGATTTTCGGTATTTTGGATATTTTCGGAAGACGAAATATTTTGGACGAGTAGGGGGCGACACGTGTCACCCCCATGTGGCCAAGGTTGGCCGAATTGGCTTGACAAGTGTCCCTTGGCCGAAATGGGCCAACATGTGGCAAGCCACTTGTCTTCATCTTTGGGTAGCCATTTGGAGGGTGGGACCCACACACACTTGTCCCAAGATCTCACCACACACTTGCCTTGATCTTGACCATTGATTTCTCTATAAATACCCCATGAATGCAAGACTTATTCTTCATCCCACACTTAGATTTTCCAAGGCAAAACTCCCTCCCCTTTCCTTGTGAGCTCTCGGCCATGGGCTGTTTTGGTGTGCTAAAGTGGTCCAAAAATTCTTAAAGTTTTAAGTGTTCTTCCTTAGGGTGTTAGGAAGATTGTGTACCAAGAGTTGGAAAAGATTTCACACCCCTAGCCTTATATATACCCCTTGGCCGAAACATTGCCAAATTGTAGCCTAAGTGTTCTTCACTTTTTGGAGTTGGATCTTGAAGAGGAGTTGGTTAGGAGCATCTAAGGGTCTCTTGTAGCGGATTGAAACGTAAGGAATTGGAGCTAAACGTTGCTCAGGATCGACTTATTAATCTTGGATAATTTTGGGCTTATCGAGGTAATGATCTATGTCCCCCTATTGTAATTGGATATTACATGTTGTAGTAGTTATACTTGAGTATATTATTTTGGAAGAATGATTATAAAGGATTGAATTGTATTTACATTGGACTGTATTTACAGTAGACTTGTAGTATTATTGTGGAGAGTTGTACACGTCCGGTTAGACGTGTAACCCCCTTGGAGTTGTTGGCTTGGTAGCGGGCCTTGATAGAGGAGGAGATTTATGTGGTTACGGGGGGGGGGGGGAGGTGCTGCCGAATTTTCCGTAGAATAAGGAACCTTGTACTTAGAATTGTTCTACGAAGAGATCTAGAGGTTGATATACGTTTTGTGACCTTTATAGGTTGAAGTTCTACGAGTAGCGGATTCTACTTGAAGGGTGGAAAAGGCTAGCAGGGTTATAATACTTTGGAGCGTTTTGCTAATTGTCGATAATCGTCGTGAGGTATATGAACCTCTTCCTATCTTTTCTAGCATGATTGTTGTGAACTATGTAGTACGGTAGACGTACGTGTGCTAAACGAGGTTTGGTTGGTTTAAAACATAAAGTGTTATAATAGCTTTATGGGAAGTTAGTTATAACGACTTTATGTAGGTAAAAGAATGGTTTATTGATTTTAGAAGTTAAGAGACTTGATCTTGAAAGATAAGAGACTTGACTTAATTGGCCTGATATGAATTTTGTTAAAAAGTTGTGAAACCTCATTCGTGAGTAATGAGTACTTGGGTTTTAAAGAATAATGTTTTACTGATTTCGGAAATGAGATTAAGTATCGAAAAAACCACTGCAGCGTTAATAAAGGAAAATGTATTGACAAATAATTAATTACATTAAAACCAGTAGAAACCTCCATCTGCATAGAAGCTAAGATAAGACAAAATTGTATTACATTTCCTAGATCATGGCTGCTTTAATAAGATTGTTATAAACAAGTATAACCTACTCACACATAGGCATATGTTACGCAAATTGTTTTAAAAGAGATTACGTTATTAAGTGATTAAGACTATGAACTAAGACTTGAGTATTTGAAATTATGCAACTTGAACTTTTGGAAAAGAATGTTGTTTCTTGATTTTAAAAAGGAAAGTGTTCGGTTTAAGGGAGGGCATGATATTGCCTTAGTTTGATTTAAAAGGAAAGCATGGTATTATCTTAATCTGTCTTAAAAGTGGGTTTAAATGTTATGGCCGATTCAACCTCGAGTCCCATGAGATGAGCCGAGATATGTATACCAACCGATTCGACACCGAGTCCATGAGATGGACCGGGAATGTATTCCATACGATCCGACACCGAGTCCATGAGATTGACCGGGAATGTATTCCATACGATCCGACACCGAGTCCATGAGATGGACCGAGAATGTATTCCATACGATCCGACACCGAGTCCATGAGATGGACCGGGAATGTGACCATGCGATTCCACCTCGAGTCCCATGGGATGGGCCGAGACATGTTACGTATCACACGATTTATACCTAGACTGCCGGCAGTGAGGAAGGAGTTCCACGGACATGAGGGATGACTTTGAGGGCGTGAGTCCTGGACATGGCATGACTGCTTTTATGTTGTGGCGTGATGCCGTTATCATACATGTCTCTGTTTTATATAGTATCATGATTTCATTCTGATATTTTCATTTCACATACTTGGTACTGTTGTCTTGACCTCCTTCGGGCTGCGTTCATGCCGCAGCGGTAGAAACCTGCGGTTGTTGATCCTCGCTCATAGGATCACAGTTCAGCGTTTTGGGAAGCTCCGTTTCTCCGGAGGCTTATCTTTTGGTATGATTCCCTGAGATTGTAAGTTCTTGTACATTCAGGGGTATGGCTGGGCCCTGTCCCGTCATTGTTGTTATAAAATTCTTAGAGGTCTGTAGTACTGTTGTGGGCAGGATTTGTAAAGGATATAACTGTTCGGGTTTTACGTTTATATACAGAAAGGTGACCGTTTTGGTTAGCCTGTTTCTTTTCATATTGTTCATATGCTTAAGTTTTTTATTTTCGCTGATTTTCTCTGATGTTGTATCACTACGGTGCCCGGGGTAAGGTACCAGTCACAGGCCCGAGGTCGGGTCGTGACAAAAGTGGTATCAGAGCAGTTAATCCTCGGAAAGTGTCTACAGACCGTGTCTAGTAGAGTCTTGATTATCGGTGTGTTGTGCACCACATCTATAATCAGGAGGCTACCGGATATTTAGGATTGATTTCCATTCTTCTCACTCTGAGATCGTGCCTTAGAGTTGTGTTATAAGTTGGACTCCCTCGGACGTATTCGTATGTACCAGTTATGCCTCTACGAAAGGCAACGAGGCCCGAATAGGCAAAGCGGCAGAGGAGCTACGAGTTGAACACGAGGGTTACGAGGGCGATCTGGTCATTACGAGATAGTACTTGACGCAGCGAGTTTTATGATGCCGCTAGCCCCAAAGAGTTTAGAGCGGCAACGATTTCTCACGAGGCCACGATACGAGCCTCGGTTCGCGGCGAGCCGAGATATGAGTTGAGAGATGGCGATTACTAGCTAGGTGGTGGCGGGAATGAGGACGGACGAGGCCGGTGGTTCCGGCGATACGATGATTCACCTAGATCCGATAGTGTGAGACTTCGGGATTTCTTGAGTTGCAGTTCGCCAGAGTTCTATGGATAGAGAGCGGAGGATGATCATCAGGGTGTCATGCTAGTTTGGGAGATTGTTATGCTTGCGGCCAGCAGGGTCATTTGGTCAGAGTTTGTCCGATTAGAGGTAGCACAGATGTAGAGACTCAGCCTTCGGGATCGGTGGCTGGTTCATCGCCTTATATAGCTAGGCGCCCTGCAGGGCATGATTATGGTTAAAGCGACAAAGAGGAAGTAAGGCAGTAGTTACAGAGATACCTTTAGCCCTTAAGAGACTTGGTTATGTTGTTATGGAGGATACGTGTGAAGTGCTATACGTGTTACACCCCGTAGTTCCAGAGTATGTATATGAGGACGTACGTACGAGAATACGACAGTAAAATTGGAAAGGAAGAAAGATGTGATTTTTTCGACGGAAAAGTTTCCGAATTTTGAGAAGGAAAAACGTTCGTTAATGGGAATTGGATTCCCAGATTTAGTATTTGGGCTTCTTGGATTATATTAGAATTATGGAATTTTATTTTCCGAAATTGGTCACGTGGGGCCCACGGGAGAATTTCTGGTTTGTAGAACCCACTTTATTTTGGATTTTTGGCATTTGGATATTTTGGAAGATGAAATATTTTTGACGAGTAGGGGCGACACGTGTCACCCCATGTGGCCATGTGGCGGGTATTGTGGAATGACGGCTTGGACGGTAGGTGAGGGGACAAGTGGCAAGCCACTTGTCCCATTTTTATGGTGGACACTTGGTTGGCCAACTACCCACACACATGTACCCATCCTCACCACACACTTGCATTAATCTTGACCCTTGATTCTTCTATATATACCCTCCCTTAGTTGAAGACTTCATATCATCCACACTTAAGCTTCCAAAGTTATTTCAATACTAGGAGCCCGGAAATACTACTTTATTCCAATAGTCGCAAAATGAAGCCCTAGAGAAATCTTCATAGCTTAGATGAAGTGTTAAGAGAAGTTGTTTAGAAACTTCTAAGGGTTGCTTGGAGCGGGTTGGAGCGTCAGGAGTTGGAGCTAAACGTTGCTCAGGATCGACTTATAAACTTGGATAATTTTGGGCTTATCGAGGTAATGATATATATCCCCCTATTGTAATTGGAAATTACATGTTGTAGTAATTAATAATTGAGTATAAGGTATATTGGAAGTATAATTATGAAGAATTGAATCAGATTTACATTGGGTGTATTCTGATGAACTTGTAGTATTATTGTGGGGCGATGTTGTACACGTCCAGGTTAGGCGATGTAACTCCCACAGGAGTTGTTGGCTTGGTAGCGGTCCTTGATAGAGGAGGAGATTGATGCGGTTTCGGGGAGGTCTTTGCGAATTTTCCGTAGAATAAGGAAATCTTGTATCTAGAATTATTCTCTGAAGAGACCTAGAGGTTGATAGATGTTTTGTGGCCTTTATAGGTTGAAGTACTACGAGTAGCGTATTCTACTTGAAGGGTGGAAAAGGCGAGCAAGGTTAGAGTACTTTGGAGCGTTTTGCTAATTGTCGATAATCGTCACGAGGTATGTGAACCTCTTCCTATCCTTTCTAGCATGATGTTTTGTAAACTATGTAGTACGGTAGACGTACATGTGCTAAATGAGTTTTGGTTGGTTTAAAACATAAGGTGTTATAATAGCTTTATGGGAAGTTAGTTATAACGACTTTATGTAGGTAAAAGAATGGTTTATTGATTTTAGAAGTTAAGAGAATTGATCTTAAAAGATAAGAGACTTAACTTATAAATGACGTTTTATGAAATGTTAAGGGCTATGAATTTTGTTACAAAGTTGTGAAACCTCATTCGTGAGTAATGAGTACTTGGCTTTTAAAGAATAATGTTTTACTGATTTCGGAAATGAGAATAAGTATCGAACAAACCACTGCAGCGTTAATAAAGGAAAATGTATTGACTAATTAAGTATTATTAAAACCAGTAGAAACCTCCATCTGCATAGAAGCTAAGATAAGACAAAATCGTATTACATTTTCTAGATCATGGATGCTTTAATAAGATTGTTATAAACAAGAATAAGTACTCACACATAAGGTATATGCTACTCAATTGTTTTAAAAAGAGATTACGTTATTTGATTAAGACTATGAACTATGAAATCTTTCGGAAGTAAAAGACTTGAGTATATTTTAATTAGGCAACATGAACTTTTGGAAAAGAATGTTGTTACTTGATTTTAAAAAAGGAAAGTGTTTGTGATTTAAAAGAAAAGTATGGTATTATCTTAATCTGTCTTAAAAGAGAGTTTAAATGTTATGGCCATTTTGATACCGAGTCCATGAGATGGACCGGGAATGTATTCCATACGATCCGACACCGAGTCTATGAGATGGACCGGGAATGTGACCAAGCGATTCCACCTCGAGTCCCATGGGATGGGCCGAGACATGTTATACGTATCACACGATTTATACCTAGACTGCCGGCAGTGAGGAAGGAGTTCCACGGGCATGAGGGATGACTTGAGGGCGTGAGTCCCTGACTTGACTGCTTTTATGTTGTGATCGTAGTTTGTTATCATACATGTCTCTGCTTTATTTTAGATCATATGATTTCGTTTCTGATGTTTCCAATTTCACATACTTGGTACTGTTGTCTCGACCTCGCCGGGCTGCGTTCATGCCGCAGGTAGAGGTACATCGGTTGATCCTCACTCTTAGGATCACAGTTCAGCGTATTGGGAAGCTCCGTTTTCTCCGGAGGCTTATCTTTTGGTATGTTTTCCCCGAGTTTGTAAGTTCTTGTACATTCAGGGGTATGGCGGGGCCCTGTCCCATCATAGTTGTTGTAAAAATCTTAGAGGTCTGTAGTATTGTTGTGGACATGATTTGTAAAAGGGATGTAACTGTTCAAGTGTATATATATATATGCAAATGAGCGCTTTTCTCAGATAAACTGCTTCTCACTTCATTTTGTTTCATGTCTTGTTTTATTCCGCTGGTTACTCTGATGTATGTCTACTTGGGTGCCCGGGTAAGGCACCAGTCACGGGCCCGGGATCGGGTCGTGACAAAAGTGGTATCAGAGCAGTTAATCCTCGGAAAGTGTCTACAGACCGTATCTAGTAGAGTCTTGATTATCGGTGTGTTGTGCGCACCAATAATCGTGAGGCTATAGGATATTTAGGATTGGTTTCCATTCTTCTCATTCGAGAACGTGCCTTAGAGCATGTTATAAGTTGGACTCCTCGACGTATTCTTTTCACCCGTTATGCCTCTGCAAGGCAACGAGCCCGGAAGGCAAAGCGTGAGAGGAGGCTGCGAGTAAATCTGAGAGGGTTACGAGGCAGGCGGTCATTATCGAGCAGCTTCATTCGGGAGTTCTGCGACGCCGCTAGCCCAGGAGGTTTAGAGCGTGCGGTAGCTCACGAGACCACGATACCTGAGCCTCTAGTCCCACGGCCAGGAACAAAGGATATGAGTTACAAGGAGATGGCCCAGTTACTAGCTAGTCTGGTGGCTGGAAATGAGGACGGACGGGAGCCGGTGGTTCCGGCAGTACCAGTAGTTCACCCTAGATCCGATAGTTTTGAGACTTCGGGACTTCTTGAGTTGCAGTCCACCCGAGTCCTATGGATTGAGAACTGAGGAAGACCCTCAGGAGTTTATTCGACAGTTGCAGCGGATCATGAAAGTGATCAAGACCCTAGAGGCATTTCCTACACGCTTCTTGCCCTCGCAGATGAGGAGAGCTCGGGCAGATAGATTTTTGATATTGAGGCAGGACGGGCGGACGGTTCGGGAATATAGTATGGAGTTTGACTCGTTGACTCGTCATGTCCCCGCTTTAGTGGCAGACATGGAGGATAGAGTGCACCGATATGTCACCGGACTTGACGATTATCTAGTAGAGAGTTGTACAGGAGTAGCTCTTCAGCCGGGCATGGACATTGCGTGACATGTGCTTATGCACGAGGATTGAGGAACGTAGAGATCGACGGATTTACCAAGATCAGCAGAAGAGGGCCAGAATAGCAGGGTCCTTTGGTGACTTTCGAGACGCACCTTACCGGCCAGATCGTTATGCGCCTCCGCCCGATGCAGTGGTCCTCGCGCACCGGGACGTTTGGGGTAGTTGAAAAGGGTAAGTCTGGGGACGAGAAATGGTGAGCCTTAGAATTTATAACGGTTGGGACCTTGGATGCAAGGCCGTCTTGAGTGGATGATTTTACGGTTGGTCTTTGTCGAAGTACTTGGTATGCGTGATATATATTGTGGGATAATTCCATGGGTAGTGTGAGATGGAAGTGGTAGCTTTCATGACGTGAATTGGTAAGATTGTTCCGGATCGGGGAACGAGAGTTTAGTACGAAGTGGGTCGGGTTGAGGCCATACCGTGAGTCAACCCGCAGCCCGGAATGTGGTGGGGTCAGTTGAGGTGGTCCCGCTAGATGATAGGGTCACGAGGGTGTTAAGCCCAAGTTAGGTAACCATCGTACGAATTCGTGGATGCGTTCGATCAGTAGTAGGGCCGATGGGGTCAGCCCATCTTGTCTTTTAGTCAGGACTGTTTACTCGGCGGAAGGTTATGCGAAATGTTGTATATCAGGAAGGTTGTAAGGCTGCACGGAATTCCTACATTTATTTTATGACAGGCAGTAAAGCCCAGTTTTCGGCTATTTCTTTTGTTTATGGAGGTTTTACCAGGCGGGGTTAGGAACTCAGGTGAGTCTCAGTATTGCATTCACCCTCGGGCTGGTGTTTTGATTTCAGGGGTAGCAGTGAGGATTTTGTGCCTCTTGTTGAGTGAGTATTACAATAGCTACCATTTCAGTATTCGGATGGTGCCTTATGAAGCCTTGTATGGGCGGAAGTATAGGTTGCCGGTCGATGGGTTCGATGTTGACGAGGTTCAGATAGTTGGTCCCTATTTGTTTCAGCAGGATGTGGATAAGGTGAAGCTTATCCAGAAGAAGTTATTAGCAGCTCAGAGTCAACAGAAGTCGTGTGGATAATCAGCGTCGACACTTGGAGTTCAGGTTGACGGTGGGTCCTCTTGAAGGTACCACCCCGGAAGGGTGTGACGGGATTTGGAAAGCAGGGGAAACTTAGCCCGAGGTACTTTGGGCATTTTCAGATCGTTTGTAGAATAGGCCAGGTTGCCTATAAGTTAGCACTGTCGTCCGACTTTGGAGGCAGTACGTCCGGTATTCCATGTTGCTATGTTTCGGAAGAGTATCGGAGATCCCTCCAGAGTATTTTTTCCCAGTTAATGATGACCAAGTTGGTGATAGTAACCCCGAGATTTTGGAAACTAAAGCAATGACAGAAATGTGGTAAGTATGCTAGGAAGAGTTCGAGTGTACGAGTAAGGTACGACGAGTAAGAGAAGAGGCTAAGATGTGTTAAGAAGATGGAAGTGTCCTTTTTATAAGTGAAGAGGGGAAGAAAAGTATCCTTTGGACCATGGGTGGAAGTTTTTGTGTTGTTATACACATTAGGGGTGATTCCTCGTTGGCTTGGATTGAGTTTTGAGCGTATGTTATACTATGGCCATTGGTGGCAGGATTGGTTTGGTAAGTATAGTAGTGAAGACTATACCGGCGCAGGTATGACTTGAAGGAACATTCGGGACGAATGTTTCTAAGGGGGGAAGAATGTTACACCCCGTAGTTCCAGAGTATGTATATGAGGACGTACGTACGAGAATACGACAGTAAAATTGGAAAGGAAGAAAGATGTGATTTTTGACGGAAAAGTTTCAATTTTGAGAAGGAAAAAGCGTTCGTTAATGGGAATTGGATTCCCAGTTTGGTATTTGGGCTTCTTGGATTATATTAGAATTATGGAATTTTATTTTCGAAATTGGTCACGTGGGGCCACGGGAGAATTTACGGTTTGTGGGGACCACTTTATTTTGGATTTTGGAATTTGGATATTTTGGAAGATGAAATATTTTTGAGTAGGGGCGACACGTGTCACCCCTGTGGCGTGTGGCCGAATTATGGGACACTCGCCTGGGCGGTAGGTGAGGGACAGTGGCAAGCCACTGTCCCATTTTGTGGTGGACACTTGGTTGTGACTACCACACACATGTACCCATCCTCACCACACACTTGCATTAATATTGACCCTTGATTCTTATATATACCCCCTTAGTTGAAGACTTCATATCATCACTTGCTTCCAAGGCAAAATACTCCCCTCCCCTTTGTAGTTGTTTTCGTTCCCCCCTCCCCCACTTAAGTAGAAAATACTTTGAGTATTATTGTATATTCCCAAATACCTTGGCCTAGTATCCCTAGTAGTATTCCAAAGTTATTTCAATACTAGGAGCCCGGAAATACTACTTTATTCCAATAGTCGCAAAATGAAGCCCTAGAGAAATCTTCATAGCTTAGATGAAGTGTTAAGAGAAGTTGTTTAGAAACTTCTAAGGGTTGCTTGGAGCGGGTTGGAGCGTCAGGAGTTGGAGCTAAACGTTGCTCAGGATCGACTTATAAACTTGGATAATTTTGGGCTTATCGAGGTAATGATATATATCCCCCTATTGTAATTGGAAATTACATGTTGTAGTAATTAATAATTGAGTATAAGGTATATTGGAAGTATAATTATGAAGAATTGAACTGTATTTACATTGGACTGTATTCTGATGAACTTGTAGTATTATTGTGGGGCAGTGTTGTACACGTCCGGTTAGACGTGTAACTCCCCCTAGGAGTTGTTGGCTTGGTAGCGGTCCTTGATAGAGGAAGAGATTGATGCGGTTTCGGGGGGGGGGGGGGAGGTGCTGCCGAATTTTCCGTAGAATAAGGAAATCTTGTATCTAGAATTATTCTACGAAGAGACCTAGAGATTGATAGATGTTTTGTGGCCTTTATAGGTTGAAGTACTACGAGTAGCGTATTCTACTTGAAGGGTGGAAAAGGCGAGCAAGGTTAGAGTACTTTGGAGCGTTTTGCTAATTGTCGATAATCGTCACGAGGTATGTGAACCTCTTCCTATCCTTTCTAGCATGATGTTTTGTAAACTATGTAGTACGGTAGACGTACATGTGCTAAATGAGTTTTGGTTGGTTTAAAACATAAGGTGTTATAATAGCTTTATGGGAAGTTAGTTATAACGACTTTATGTAGGTAAAAGAATGGTTTATTGATTTTAGAAGTTAAGAGAATTGATCTTAAAAGATAAGAGACTTAACTTATAAATGACGTTTTATGAAATGTTAAGGGCTATGAATTTTGTTAAAAAGTTGTGAAACCTCATTCGTGAGTAATGAGTACTTGGCTTTTAAAGAATAATGTTTTACTGATTTCGGAAATGAGAATAAGTATCGAACAAACCACTGCAGCGTTAATAAAGAAAAATGTATTGACTAATTAAATATTATTAAAACCAGTAGAAACCTCCATCTGCATAGAAGCTAAGATAAGACAAAATTGTATTACATTTTCTAGATCATGGCTGCTTTGATAAGATTGTTATAAACAAGAATAAGTACTCACACATAAGGTATATGCTACTCAATTGTTTTAAAAAGAGATTACGTTATTTGATTAAGACTATGAACTATGAAATCTTTCGGAAGTAAAAGATTTGGGTATATTTTAATTAGGCAACTTGAACTTTTGGAAAAAAATGTTGTTACTTGATTTTAAAAAAGGAAAGTGTTTGTGATTTAAAAGAAAAGTATGGTATTATCTTAATCTGTCTTAAAAGAGAGTTTAAATGTTATGGCCATTTTGATACCGAGTCCATGAGATGGACCGGGAATGTATTTCATACGATCCGGCACCGAGTCTATGAGATTGACCGGGAATGTGACCATGCGATTCCACCTCGAGTCCCATGGGATGGGCCGAGACATGTTATACGTATCACACGATTTATACCTAGGCTATGGTGTCACGACCGAACCGGGCGTGGTCGTGCCTTACCCCGGACACCCAAGTAGACATACATCAGAGTAATCAGCGAAATATAAAACAAGACATGAAATAAAAACAGTTCATCTGAGAAAATGCGGCATATATATAACAACTAGAACAGTTACATCCATTTTTACAACTGCCACAACGATTACTCGCACCTCTAAGAATGATATGACAACAATGACGGGACGGGGCCGCCATACCACGAATGTAAGCACCTACAACGGCAGAGGACTATACCACTGATAAGCCTCCGAGAAAGCGGAGCTTCCCAATGACTGTGACCACGAGCTAGGATCGACGGCGGTGTACCTACTGCGGCATGACGCGGCCCGAAGGAGGTCGATAACAAGTACCAAGTATGTGAAACTGTAAAGTACTTTCAATGAAATCAAGTATTTAAAACCATTTGCAAATACAATTAGTTCAATTTGCACATAGTGCCATATCACAAACAAGAGCAATAATAGGTAAATCAGCTGTGTCTTTCTAGGCGCGAATGATCGGGCAAGGCAATCGCCCATAGTATCATTATGCATGCCTAACCACGACTCCGCGATCCGCATAGGTCACACATAGACCGCGTGAGGTATTCCTCGCGTCGGGTAGCTAACCCCGGTACCCTCCTCGACTCCGCGATCGCATAGTCTCAATAGACCGCATAGTCACATTGCATCGCATAGGCATCCCCGTCGGGATAAAACACCGGAATGATCAACCACGGAACTCCGCGACTCCGCATAGTCACGCAGACCGCATAGGCGTATAGACCGCGTCAAGGTGTGGCAAGCCTCGGTATAACAAGTCGAGGGTATGTGATATAATAACATAACAACTTATCGTTAAACAACATAAGCCAACAAGGAACCTCTTTACACAAACATCACGGATACTAACACACGTAGCATCCTAACATGTTTACTTATCAAATCAACAAGAAAGTATTTACAAGGCTATCACAAACCAACACAATTAAGTTATTCACACAAGGTACTTTCTACTTTATGTTAACAATTTGGGTTTTATCCCCAAAGTACTTCATACCTTAACTCTTTTTAAAAGATCCGTTTCTTTCAAAAAGTCACACAATACTCATAGTATAAAAATAGAGTGACTTTCCTTTTAAGTAAACCAAAACACTTCCCTTTGTAAATCAAGTAACAACATTATTTTCCAAACGTTCAAGTTTGCCTAATTCCAAATGCTTAAGTTTCTCATTTTGAAAGGTTTCAGTAGTTCATAGTTTTAATCACTTAATGATATAGTTCTCCTTTAAAACAATTTGAGATACATATGCCTTATATGTGAGTAGGTTATTCTTGTTCATAATCAATCTTATTTAAGCAGCCATGATCTAGGAAATGTAATATCATTTTGTCTCATCTTAGCTTCTATGCAGATGGAGGTTTCTACTGGTTTTAATAATACTTAATTAGTCAATACATTTCCCTTATTAACTGCGATGGTTTGTTCGATACTTCTTCTGATTTCCGAAATCAGTAAAACATTATTCCTTTTAAAAACCAAGTACTCATTACTCACGAATGAGGTTTCACACTTTTTAACAAAATTCAGATTAATTCAATTTAAGTCAAGTCTCTTATCTTTTAAGATCAAGTCTCTTAACTTCTTAAATCAATAAACCATTCTTTTTACCTTCCTTAAGTCGTTATACCTAACTTCCCATAAAGCTAGTATAACATTAAAGTTTTAAAACCAAGTATTACTCTTCCTTCAAAAAGGTTTCTTAATCCTCTTGAAATACTTCAAGATTCTTATTATTCAGGCTTAAGTCAAAAGACATTGCCGTAATTATTATTCAGTTACCACACATACGTCTACCGTACTATATATATATTCTTTTAAAATACTTCCAGATTCTTATTATTCAGGCTTAAGTCAAAAGACATTGCCGTACAACTACGTTCAGTTAACACACGTACGTCTACCGTACTATATATATATGTTCTTTAAAATATCATGCTCAAGAGGATAAGAAGAATCACATACCTCGCGATGATTATCGACTATTAGCAAAACGCTCCACGGCTATAACCCGGCTAGCCTCGTCCACCTTTCAAGTAGTACATGCTACTCGCAGATCAATCAACCTATAAGGGTTATACAAGTCTATCAATGCCTAGACTACTCTTGTAGAATATTTACGATGTGATTCGGTTCAAGTTTATTCTGTAATATCCTTCCATTACAGTTCAATTCTCTTCTATGAATCTTATATTCATTTCTATACAACTACAGTATGTAATTTCCAATTACAATAGAAGGATAGGATTATTTACCTCGGTAAGCCCAAAATTATCCAAGTTTAATGTCGATCCTGAGCAACGTTTAGCTCTACTCGGTGCTCCACCGCTCCAAACAACCCTTAGAAGTTCTATGAAACTTCTTCCTAATACTTCAACCAACCGTGAAGATTTTCCTTAGGGTTTCGTTTAGTGACTGAAGGGAAGTATAATAGTATTTCTGGGCTTTTCGTATAGGGGTAACCTTGGAATACTACAAGGTATTTGGGCCAAGGTATTTTGGAATTAAAACAATACTTGGAGAAGTATTTCTCTACCAAGGGAAGGGTATTTTGACGAGAACAACTTTAGGTAGGGGGGGGTATGTTCTCGGCTAGAACACTACAAAGGGAGAGGGTTTCGGCAAGGGCCTTTTCAAGGGAGGGTGGCTTTGGACGAGAACCACACTCAAAGGAGGAGAGGGTTTTCAAGACTTAGAAAGATTTGAGGGATGAAGAAAACCTTCAAGCAAGGGGGGTATTTATAGGACCACCAATGGTCAAGATCAAGCCAAGTGGTAGGCAAGTGTAAGGTGTAGATTAAGCCATGTGTTGTGTGGGTCCCACTTACTCATCAACTACAAAAATATCCTACCTAATCCTTGACCAAGGAAAAGGCAAGAAAAACGCCAAGAATGGCCCTTGAAATCGTCCACTTGAGGGTGACAAGTGTCACCCTCTCGTTGGTCCAAAATATTTCCGCTCTCGGAAAAATCCGCAAAATTTATAAATGACATAGCCGTATTTTTCCCTTCGCAAAGTCCGGAAAACGTTTCGTCGAAAAACGACTCTTTACGGGGGTTGTGCACAAAATTCCGTCCTTGCCAAACTTTAAGGCTCAAACTTTTCTACGTACGTCCTTACGTACATACTCTGGAAATACGGGGTATAACACCGGCAGTGAGGAAGGAGTTCCACGGGCATGAGGGATGACTTGAGGGCGTGAGTCCCTGACTTGACTGCTTTTATGTTGTGAACTGTAGTTTGTTATCATACATGTCTCCTGTTTTATTTTATTTGTTATGATTTACGTTCTGATGTTTCCAGTTTCACATACTTGGTACCTGTTGTACTGACCTCCTTCGGGGGGCTGCGTTCATGCCGCAGGTAGAGGTACATCGGTTGATCCTCACTCTTAGGATCACAGTTCAACGTATTGGGAAGCTCCGTTTTCTCCGGAGGCTTATCTTTTGGTATGTTTTCCCCGAGTTTGTAAGTTCTTGTACATTCAGGGGTATGGCGGGGCCCTGTCCCGTCATAGTTGTTGTAAAAATCTTAGAGGTCTGTAGTACTGTTGTGGACATGATTTGTAAAAGGGATGTAACTGTTCAAGTGTATATATATATATGCCGACAGGCAGCTTTTCTCAGATAAACTGTTTCTCACTTCATTTTGTTTCATGTCTTGTTTTATTCCGCTGGTTACTCTGATGTATGTCTACTTGGGTGCCCGGGTAAGGCACCAGTCACGGGCCCGGGATCGGGTCGTGACAAAAGTGGTATCAGAGCAGTTAATCCTCAGAAAGTGTCTACAGACCGTATCTAGTAGAGTCTTGATTATCGGTGTGTTGTGCACCACACCAATAATCAGGAGGCCATAGAATATTTAGGATTGGTTTCCATTCTTCTCATTCTGAGATCGTGCCTTAGAGCTGTGTTATAAGTTGGACTCCCTCTGACGTATTCTTTTCACCCGTTATACCTCTACGCAAGGCAACCAGAGCCCAGAAGGGCAAGCGGCGAGGAGGCTGCGAGTAAATCTGAGAGGTTACGAGGCACGCCCGGTCATTATCTGAGACAACTCTTCATTCGGGGAGTTCTGCGGCGCGCTAGCCCATGAGGTTTAGAAGCGTGCGATAGCTGAGACCACGATACCTGAGCCTCTAGTCCCACGGCCAGGAACAAAAGATATGAGTTACAAGGAGATGGCCCAGTTACTAGCTAGTCTGGTGGCTGGAAATGAGGACGGACGGGAGACGGTGGTTCCGGAAGTACCAGTAGTTCACCCTAGATCCGATAGTTTTGAGACTTCAGGACTTCTTGAGTTGCAGTCCACCCGAGTCCTATGGATTGAGGCGAGAAGACCCTCGGAGTTTATTCGACGATTGCGGCGGATCATGAAAGTGATCAAGACCACAGAGGCATTTCTGCACGCTTGCCCTCGCAGATGAGAAGAGCTCGGGCAGATAGATTTTTGATATTGAGGCAGGACGGGCGGACGGTTCGGGAATATAGTATGGAGTTTGACTCGTTGACTCGTCATGTCCCCACTTTAGTGGCAGACATGGAGGATAGAGTGCACCGATATGTCACCGGACTTGACGATTATCTAGTAGAGAGTTGTACAGGAGTAGCTCTTGTTGGGCATGGACATTGCAGTGTGCTTATGCACAAGGGATTGAGGAACGTAGAGATCGACGGATTTACCAAGATCAGCAGAAGAGGGCCAGAATAGCAGGGTCCTTTGGTGACTTTCGAGACAGACCTTCTCAGCAGCAGACTGGTTATGCGCCTCCGCCAGTACAGAGTGGTCCTCCACAGACTTCAGGACGTTCGGGGTAGTTGAAAAGGGTAAGTCTGGGGACGAGAAATGGTGAGCCTTAGAATTTATAACGGTTGGGACCTTGGATGCAAGGCCGTCTTGAGTGGATGATTTTACGGTTGGTCTTTGTCGAAGTACTTGGTATGCGTGATATATATTGTGGGATAATTCCATGGGTAGTGTGAGATGGAAGTGGTAGCTTTCATGACGTGAATTGGTAATATTGTTCCGGATCGGGGAACGAGAGTTTAGTACGAAGTGGGTCGGGTTGAGGCCATACCGTGAGTCAACCCGCAGCTCGGAATGTGGTGGGGTCAGTTGAGGTGGTCCCGCTAGGTGATAGCGTCACGAGGGTGTTAAGCCCAAGTTAGGTAACCATCGTACGAATTCGTGGATGCGTTCGATCGATGGTAGTGATGGGGTCAGCCCATCTTGTCTTTTAGTCAGGACTGTTTACTCGGCGGAAGGTTATGCGAAATGTTGTATATCAGGAAGGTTGTAAGGCTTCACGGAGTTCCTACATTTATTTTATGACAGGCAGTAAAGCCCAGTTTTCGGCTATTTCTTTTGTTTCTGGAGGTTTTACCAGGCGGGGTTAGGAACTCAGGTGAGTCTCAGTATTGCATTCACCCTCGGGCTGGTGTTTTGATTTCAGGGGTAGCAGTGAGGATTTTGTGCCTCTTGTTGAGTGAGTATTACAATAGCTACCATTTCAGTATTCGGATGGTGCCTTATGAAGCCTTGTATGGGCGGAAGTATAGGTTGCCGGTCGATGGGTTCGATGTTGACGAGGTTCAGATAGTTGGTCCCTATTTGTTTCAGCAGGATGTGGATAAGGTGAAGCTTATCCAGAAGAAGTTATTAGCAGCTCAGAGTCAACAGAAGTCGTGTGGATAATCGGCGTCGACACTTGGAGTTCAGGTTGACGGTGAGTCCTCTTGAAGGTACCACCCCGGAAGGGTGTGACGGGATTTGGAAAGCAGGGGAAACTTAGCCCGAGGTACTTTGGGCATTTTCAGATCGTTTGTAGAATAGGCCAGGTTGCCTATAAGTTAGCACTGTCGTCCGACTTAGGAGGCAGTACGTCCGGTATTCCATGTTGCTATGTTTCGGAAGAGTATCGGAGATCCCTCCAGAGTATTTTTTCCCAGTTAATGATGACCAAGTTGGTGATAGTAACCCCGAGATTTTGGAAACTGAAGCAATGACAGAAATGTGGTAAGTATGCTAGGAAGAGTTCGAGTGTACGAGTAAGGTACGACGAGTAAGAGAAGAGGCTAAGATGTGTTAAGAAGATGGAAGTGTCTTTTTTATAAGTGAAGAGGGGAAGAAAAGTATCCTTTGGACCATGGGTGGAAGTTTTTGTGTTGTTATACACATTAGGGGTGATTCCTCGTTGGCTTGGATTGAGTTTTGCGCGTATGTTATACTATGGCCATTGGTGGCAGGATTGGTTTGGTAAGTATAGTAGTGAAGACTATACCGGCGTAGGTATGACTTGAAGGAACATTCGGGACGAATGTTTCTAAGGGGGGAAGAATGTTACACCCCGTAGTTCCAGAGTATGTATATGAGGACGTACGTACGAGAATACGACAGTAAAATTGGAAAGGAAGAAAGATGTGATTTTTTCGACGGAAAAGTTTCCGAATTTTGAGAAGGAAAAACGTTCGTTAATGGGAATTGGATTCCCAGATTTGGTATTTGGGCTTCTTGGATTATATTAGAATTATGGAATTTTATTTTCCGAAATTGGTCACGTGGGGCCCACGGGAGGAATTTACGGTTTGTGGGGACCACTTTATTTTCGGATTTTTGGAATTTCGGAGATTTTCGGAAGATGAAATATTTTTGACGAGTAGGGGGGCGACATGTGTCACCCCCATGTGGCCATGTGGCCGAATTGTGGACAACGGCACTTGGACGGTAGGTGAGGGGACAAGTGGCAAGCCACTTGTCCCATTTTTGTGGTGGACACTTGGTTGGCCAACTACCCACACACATGTACCCATCCTCACCACACACTTGCATTAATATTGACCCTTGATTCTTCTATATATACCCCCCCTTAGTTGAAGACTTCATATCATCCACACTTAAGCTTCCAAGGCAAAATACTCCCCTCCCCTTTATAGTTGTTTTCGTTCCCCCCTCCCCCACTTAAGTAGAAAATACTTTGAGTATTATTGTATATTCCCAAATACCTTGGCCTAGTATCCCTAGTAGTATTCCAAAGTTATTTCAATACTAGGAGCCCGGAAATACTACTTTATTCCAATAGTCGCAAAATGAAGCCCTAGAGAAATCTTCATAACTTAGATGAACTGTTAAGAGAAGTTGTTTAGAAACTTCTAAGGGTTGCTTGGAGCGGGTTGGAGCGTCAGGAGTTGGAGCTAAACGTTGCTCAGGATCGACTTATAAACTTGGATAATTTTGGGCTTATCGAGGTAATGATATATATCCCCCTATTGTAATTGGAAATTACATGTTGTAGTAATTAATAATTGAGTATAAGGTATATTGGAAGTATAATTATGAAGAATTGAACGGTATTTACATTGGGTGTATTCTGATGAACTTGTAGTATTATTGTGGGGCGGTGTTGTACACGTCGGTTAGGCGTGTAACTCCCCCTAGGAGTTGTTGGCTTGGTAGCGGTCCTTGATAGAGGAAGAGATTGATGCGGTTTCGGGGGAGTCTTTTGCGAATTTTTCGTAGAATAAGGAAATCTTGTATCTAGAATTATTCTACGAAGAGACCTAGAGATTGATAGATGTTTTGTGGCCTTTATAGGTTGAAGTACTACAGTAGCGTATTCTACTTGAAGGGTGGAAAAGCGAGCAAGGTTAGAGTACTTTGGGCGTTTTGCTAATTGTCGATAATCGTCACGAGGTATGTGAACCTCTTCCTATCCTTTCTAGCATGATGTTTTGTAAACTATGTAAATGCGGTGAGCGTCATGTGCTAAATGAGTTTTGGTTGGTTTAAAACATAAGGTGTTATAATAGCTTTATGGAAAGTTAGTTATAACGACTTTATGTAGGTAAAAGAATGGTTTATTGATTTTAGAAGTTAAGAGAATTGATCTTAAAAGATAAGAGACTTAACTTATAAATGACGTTTTATGAAATGTTAAGGGCTATGAATTTTGTTAAAAAGTTGTGAAACCTCATTCGTGAGTAATGAGTACTTGGCTTTTAAAGAATAATGTTTCTTGATTTGGAAATGAGAATAAGTATCGAACAAACCATCAGCGTTAATAAAGGAAAATGTATTGACTAATTAAGTATTATTAAAACCAGTAGAAACCTCCATCTGCATAGAAGCTAAGATAAGACAAAATTGTATTACATTTTCTAGATCATGGCTGCTTTAATAAGATTGTTATAAACAAGAATAAGTACTCACACATAAGTTATATGCTACTCAATTGTTTTAAAAAGAGATTACGTTATTTGATTAAGACTATGAACTATGAAGTCTTTCGGAAGTAAAAGACTTGAGTATATTTTAATTAGGCAACTTGAACTTTTGGAAAAGAATGTTGTTACTTGATTTTAAAAAAGGAAAGTGTTTGTGATTTAAAAGAAAAGTATGGTATTATCTTAATCTGTCTTAAAAGAAAGTTTAAATGTTATGGCCAATTTGATACCGAATCCATGGGATGGACCGGGAATGTATTCCACACGTTTTGATACCGAGTCCATAGGATGGACCGGGAATGTATTCCACCCGATTTGATACCGAGTCCATGGGATGGACCAGGAATGTATTCCACACGTTTTGATACCGAGTCCATGGGATGGACCGGGAATGTATTCCACCCGATTTGATACCGAGTCCATGGGATGGACCGGGAATGTGTTCCACACGTTTTGATACCGAGTCCATGGGATGGACCGGAAATGTATTCCACCCGATTTGATACCGAGTCCATGAGATGGACCGGGAATGTATTCCACACGTTTTGATACCGAGTCCATGGGATGGGCCGAATGTATTCCACGATTTGATACCGAGTCCATGGGATGGACTGGAATGTATTCCACTGATTTGATACTGAGTCCATGAGATGGGCCGAATGTATTCCATACGATCGGCACCGAATCCATGAGATGGGCCGAATGTGACCATGCGATTCCACCTCGAGTCCCGTAGGATGGCGAGACATGTTATCGTATCACACGATTTATACCTAGGCTGGCGGTGAGGAAGGAGTTCCACGCGTGAGGATGACTTGAGGCGTGAGTCCACGACTTGACATGGCGCTTTATGTTGTGATCGTAGTTTGTTATCATACATGTCTCTGTTTTATTTTATTTATTATGATTTCGTTTCTGATATTTCGATTTCACATACTTGGTACTGTTGTCTTGACCTCGCCCGAGGCTGCGTTCATCTGCGGTAGAGTACATCGGTTGATCCTCACTCTTAGGATCACGATTCAACATATTAGGAAGCTCGTTTTCTCCGAGGCTTATCTTTTGGTATGTTTTCCCGAGTTTGTAAGTTCTTGTACATTCGAGGTATGGCGGGCCACTGTCCGTCATAGTTGTTGTAAAAATCTTAGAAGTGCATGAAATCTGTTGTGGACATGATTTGTAAAAGGGATGTAACTGTTCAAGTGTATATATATATATATGCCGACAGGCAACTTTTCTCAGATAAACTGTTTCTCACTTCATTTTGTTTCATGTCTTGTTTTATTCCGCTGGTTACTCTGATGTATGTCTACTTGGGTGCCCGGGTAAGACACCAGTCACGGGCCCGGGATCGGGTCGTGACAATACGGATAACATTGTGTTAATTGTGAATTAGAAAACATGGGTAGTTGAAAAGAGGAGTATGGGGACGTGGAAGGTGTGAGCCTTAGAATTTATAACAGTTAGGACCTTGGATGCAAGGCCGTCTTGAGTGGATGATTTTACGGTTGGTCTTTGTCGAAGTACTTGGTATGCGTGATTTATATTGGGGGATAATTCCATGGGTAGTGTGAGATGGAAGTGGTAGCTTTCATGACGTGAATTAGTAAGTTTATTCCGGATCGGGGAACGAGAGAGTTTGGCGCGACGGTGGGTCGGGTTGAGGCCATATTGCGGGTCAACCCGCAGCCTGGAGTGAGGTAGGGTCAGTTCGAGGTGTTCCCGCCAGGTGGTAGGGTCGCGAGAGTGCTAGGCCCAAGTTTAGGTAACCATCGCACGAGTTCGCGGATGTGTTCGACTAGAATCAGATCGTGAAGGCCGGGAATGGCCTTGAAGGAATTTGAGGCTAGAAAGAAAGATGTGATTTTTCGACGGAAAAGTTTCCGGGTTTTGTGAAGGAAAAAGGTTCGTTAATGAGAATTGGATTCCCAGATTTGGTATCTGGGCTTCTTGGATTATATTAGAATTATGAGATTTTATTTTCGGAAATGGTCACGTGGGACCCACGGGAGAAATTCTGGTTTTGTAGGCCCACTTTGTTTTGAGATTTTCGATATTTTGGATATTTTCGAAGATGAAATATTTTGGGCCAGTAGGGAGGCGACACGTGTCACCTATGTGGCGAGTTGGCGAATTGGCCCAAGTGTCCTTGGCGAAATGGGCCAACATGTGGCAAGCCACTTGTCTTCATCTTTGGGTAGCCATTTGGAGGGTGGGACCCACACACACTTGTCCCAAGATCTCACCACACACTTGCCTTGATCTTGACCATTGATTTCTATATAAATACCCCATGAATGCAAGACTTATTCTTCATCCCACACTTAGATTTTCCAAGGCAAAACTCCATCCCCTTTTCTTGTGAGCTCTCGGCCATGGGCTGTTTTGGTGAGCTAAAGTGGTCCAAAAATTCTTAAAGTTTTAAGTGTTCTTCCTTAGGGTGTTAGGAAGATTGTGTACCAAGAGTTGGAAAAGATTTCACACCCCTAGCCTTAGATATACCCCTTGGACGAAACATTGCCAAATTGTAGCCTAAGTGTTCTTCACTTTTTGGAGTTGGATCTTGAAGAGGAGTTGGTTAGGAGCATCTAAGGGTCGCTTGTAGCGGATTGGAACGTAAGGAATTGGAGCTAAACGTTGCTCAGGATGGACTTATTAATCTTGGATAATTTTGGGCTTATCTAGGTAATGATCTATGTCCCCCTATTGTAATTGGATATTACATGTTGTAGTAGTTATACTTGAGTATATTATTTTGGAAGAATGATTATAAAGTTATTGTATTTACATTGGGTGTATTTACAGTAGACTTGTAGTATTATTGTGGAGTAGAGTTGTACACGTCCGGTTAGACGTGTAACCCCCTTGGAGTTGTTGGCTTGGTAGCGGGCCTTGATAGAAGAGGAGATTTATGTGGTTACGGTGGGGGGGGGGAGGTGCTGCCGAATTTTCCGTAGAATAAGGAACCTTGTACTTAGAATTGTTCTACGAAGATATCTAGAGGTTGATAGACGTTTTGTGACCTTTATAGGTTGAAGTTCTACGAGTAGCGGATTCTACTTGAAGGGTGGAAAAGGCTAGCAGGGTTATAATACTTTGGAGCGTTTTGCTAATTGTCGATAATCGTCGCGAGGTATGTGAACCTCTTCCTATCTTTTCTAGCATGATTGTTGTGAACTATGTAGTACGGTGAGCGTCGTGTGCTAAGCAGTGCAGTTGGTTTAAAACATAAAGTGTTATAATAGCTTTATGGGAAGTTAGTTATAACGACTTTATGTAGGTAAAAGAATGGTTTATTGATTTTAGAAGTTAAGAGACTTGATCTTGAAAGATAAGAGACTTGACTTAATTGGCTTGATATGAATTTTGTTAAAAAGTTGTGAAACCTCATTCGTGAGTAATGAGTACTTGGTTTTTAAAGAATAATGTTTCTTGATTTGGAAATGAGAATAAGTATCGAACAAACCAACTGCGGCGTTAATAAAGGAAAATGTATTGACAAATAATTAATTACATTAAAACCCGGTAGAAACCTCCATCTGCATAGAAGCTAAGATAAGACAAAATTGTATTACATTTCCTAGATCATATTGCTTTAATGAGATTGTTATAAACAAGTATAACTACTCACACATAGGCATATGTTACGCAAAGTGTTTTAAAAGAGATTACGTTATTAAGTGATTAAGACTATGAACTAAGACTTGAGTATTTGAAATTATGCAACTTGAACTTTTGGAAAAGAATGTTGTTGCTTGATTTTAAAAAGGAAAGTGTTCGGTTTAAGGAGGCATGATATTGCCTTAGTTTGATTTAAAAGGAAAGCATGGTATTATCTTAATCTGTCTTAAAGAGGGTTTAAATGTTATGGCGATTCTACCTCGAGTCCACGTGAGATGGGCGAGACATGTATACCACCGATTTGACAGGAGTCCATGAGATGGGACCGAATGTATTCCATACGATCCGACACCGAGTCCATGAGATGGGCCAGAATGTATTCCATACGATCCGACAGGAGTCCGTGAGATGGGCCGAATGTATTCCATACGATCCGACACCGAGTCCGTGAGATGGACCGGGGAATGTGACCATGCGATTCCACCTCGAGTCCCGTAGGATGGGCGAGACATGTTACGTATCACACGATTTATACCTAGGCTGGCGGTGAGGAAGGAGTTCCACGGGCATGAGGATGACTTTGAGGCGTGAGTCACGGACATGGCATGGCTAACTTTTATGTTGTGAATCGTAGTCCGTTATCATACATGTCTCTATTTTATATAGACTATCATGATTTCATTCTGATATTTTGATTTCACATACTTGGTACTTGTTATCGACCTCCTTGAGGGCTGCGTTCATGCCATGGTAGAGTACCGGTTGTTGATCCTCGCTCATAGGATCACAATTCAGCGTTTTGGGAAGCTCCGTTTCTCCGGAGGCTTATCTTTTGGTATGATTCCCTGAGATTGTAAGTTCTTGTACATTCAGGGGTATGGCGGGGCCCTGTCCCGTCATTGTTGTTATAAAATTCTTAGAGGTCTGTAGTACTATTGTGGGCAGGGTTTGTAAAAGATATAACTGTTCGGGTTTTACGTTTATATACAGAAAGGTGACCGTTTTGGTTAGCCTGTTTCTTTTCATATTGTTCATATGCTTAAGTTTTTTTATTTCCGCTGATTTTCTCTGATGTTGTATCACTAGGGTGCCCGGGGTAAGGCACCAGTCACGGGCCTGAGGTTGGGTCGTGACACAACGTGTCAGTATGTCCAAGGAAATAACAAGATAACACTCATAGTGGAAGCATACCCGTGGGCCACCCAATGAGTCAGTATGTCCAAGTAAACAACAAGATGAACGACCCTCCATCGAGAGACACGGTAACATAAGAATACAACACTTGCACAACAAGGCTATCACAAGCAAGCATAGGCAAGTTACCATACTTCTAAACTTTCATTTTATGCCAACAATCCGGGTTTTAACCTCAAAGTACTACATACTTTAATTCTTTCAAAAAGATCTCCTTTTATGTAAAAACAATACGATACTAATATTCGTAGTATCAAAACACGTTCATGTTTAAATCAAGTACTTTATACTTTTTAAACCAAGTGGCTTACACTTTTAAAACAACGTCAAGTATACTCTTTAAAACCCAGGTAACTCACTCTTTTAAGATCAAGGCACTCACACCTTTTAAAATCAAGCCACTTATACTTTCCCATTCAAAACAAGTTCAATATTTAAAAACAAGTTACTTACACTTTTAAACCCAAGAAACTTACTTTTTTCAAAACAAGTAACCTATACTTTTAAATCAAGTTACTTATCCTTTTTCAAAATCAAGTCGTTTAGCTTTCAAAATAAAGTCTTTCTTTTATCTTCATAAAGTCATTATAACTAACTTCCCATAAAGCCATTATAACACTTTATGTTTTAAACCAACCAAAGACAACCCAATTCATTTAACACACGTACGTCTACCGTATTATATATTTCACAACAATCATGCGCAAGAGGATAGGAAGAATCACATACCTCCTCGGCTAATCCACTTGCCAAGTCGAATATGCCGCGCGTAGAATATCCACCTACAATAACCATAACACATCTATCAACTTCTAGTTTTCGTCGTAGAATATTTCTAAGTATAAGGTCCCTTATTCTACGGAAAATTGGGCAGCACTTCCCCTGTATTTACGTACTTTTCCACCTTTTTCAAGGCCCAAAATTCAATAACCAACATGCCACATTTAAGGCGCAGTAAACCAACAACTCAAAGGGGATTACACGCTTAACTGGACGTGTAAAATTCTGCCCCACAATATACAAAACAGTCCATTTCTTTTCAATCTTCCTTCCACATATTATATACTCAATTATAAACTACTACAACATGTAATCTCCAATTACAATAGAAGGACAAAGATCATTACCTCGATAAGCCCAAAATTTTCCAATGATTAAAAGTCGATCCTTAGGAATCTTAGCTCCAATTCCTTACGTTCCAATCCACTCCAAGCAACCCTTAGAAGTTCCTAACCAACTTCTCTTAACACTTCACCCAAAAATATGAAGATCACCTTAGGGTTTCACTTTGCGACTATCGGTTTAACGTAGTATTTCCGGGATTTTTGTGTTGGGATATCTTTAGAACACTACTAGGGACACTTGGTTTAAGTGTTGGGATTTATCAACAACAATTGAACAAATTCTAAGCCTAAGGGGAGGGGTGCCGAGAGTGAGCATAAGGGAGGGAGTATATTTGCCTTGGAAATTAATCTAAGTGTGGATGAAGTTGTCACGACCCGACCCCGGGCCCGCGACTGGTGCCCTACCTGGGCACCCTTACAGGTATACATCAGAGATAATCAGCGGAACATACATGAAACTTATAAAATAAATCAACAGAAATAAAATCAACAGACTAGCCGATAAGGCTACCTCCCTGGATATATAAATACATAACCGAAGCAGTTGCCTCATTTCCTTTACAAACTGACCCACAATATGTGACTACAGACCCCTAAGAGTTTTAACATAACAACTGTGGCGGGACAGGGCCCCGCCATACCCCTGAATATACATGAATCTACAACCTCAGGGGAAACCGTACCAAAAGATAAGCCTTCGGAGTAAATGGAGCTTTTTCCCAAAACTGAACCGAGATCCTATGAGCAAGGATCACCAACCTGTGTACCTAAATACATGCGGGCATGAACGCGCCCCAGAAGAAGTCGATAACAGTGCAGAATATAGAACGAAAATAAGGTACAGTAAACAAATCATAACTGTATACAGGATTGACAGGGGTAAGTATATAAACAAAATATATACCAGATCCTACCGTGTCATTACAATCTCGTGAACTTAATCACACCTTATTATCCTTTCCCATTTTTCAATAAGAGTTATAGTCAAATTCTTACGTACATACTTAGGGAAAATCATCAAGTTCATAACCATATAACTTACTTATCTTTCATAAATAATCCGACCCTTTATGGAGGGCGCTATCTTGCCCAGGCCAATGCGGGACGCGATAAAGTCACATAAGTCGCCCATAAAGGTATCTTGTCCGCCCAATCGGGACGCGATAATGTCATATAGTCCGCCCATAAAGGTATACTGCCGGCCCATTCTCGGGGCGATAATGTCATATATAGTCGCCCGTAAAGGTATCTTGCGGCCCATTCCTGGGACGCGATAATGTCATATAGTCTGCCCATAAAGGTATACTGCCCGGCCCATTCCTGGGACGCGATAATGTCATATAGTCTGCCCATAAAGGTATACTACCCGGCCCATTCCTAGGACACGATAATGTCATATAGTCTGCCCGTAAAGGTATACTGCCCGACCCATTCCTGGGACGCGATAATGTCATCTTTGCATAACATTTTAAACCCTCTTTTCACTTCTTCTTAAGTCGTTATAACAACTTCCCATAAAACTATTATAACAACCCTTTTCACTTTAGAGAACTTAAGGCACTTTTATTCCTTATTACTTTAGGGAAAAATTAAACCCAAAAGTACTACGTACATACATACTTAAAAAGAATCTTAAAACTCCTTCTCTTTTTAAATCATTAAACTTCTTCTTTTGAAAAACTCAAGTTACATTCTCTTTTGAAATCAAGCCTCTTAACTTTTGAAATAAATCATAGAAACCATACTTTTTACATCAAGTCATTTCTTCCTTTAAGAATCAAGTCTCATAACTTGAAAAATAAAGTCTCTTAACTTTTTTAGAATTCAAGGTTCATAGTCTTAAAACTTCATGACATAAACTCTTTAAATTAAGTAACATATACTTTTACGAGTTGTGAATAGGTTATACTTGTTTATAACGATCTTATTAAAGCAGCCATGATCTAGAAAATGTAATACAATTTTGTCTTATCTTAACTTCTATGCAGATGGAAAATTCTACTCATTTTAATATAATTGATTGTCGATACATTTTCTTTTAGTAACGCTGCAATGGCTTGTTCGATACTTATTCTCATTCGTGCAGTAAAGTAAATTAGCACAGTCAACTTGACTCCAAATATTTCCTAACGACTCTTACCAACATCCCCCATAAGACTTGGTAAGAACTTAGGATAACTTAGACATAACCTTTACATAGAGTAAACCAACATACATACCTCTTAACTTCTAAGAGTAGAAGGAATCATGAAATAACACCATATGTATATCTCATACATAGAACCATGCCAAAAGAATGAAGATGTTCACATACCTCGCGACGATTATCGACAAGTAGCAAAATGCTCCAAAGTACTACAAACTTGATAGCTATTCCACCCTTCAAGTAGAATACACTATACTTAGCACTTCAACCTATAATGGCCATAATACGTCCATTAACCTCTAGCTTCAAACGTAGAATATTCTAAGTGCAAAGTCACTAAATTCTACGGAAAATCGGACAGCACTTCCTTTGTTTCTACATACTTTTCCACCTTTTTCAAGGCCCGAATTCAATAACCAAACGCCACATTTATGTCACGACCCGACCTCGGGCCCGCGACTGGTGCCTTACCCCGGGCACCCTAGTGATACAACATCAGAGAAAATCAGCGAAAATAAAACTTAAACATGAAACAAGATATACAATAAGAAAACAGGCTAACCAAAACGGTCACCTTTCAGCATATATATATAAATATTCGAACAGTTACATCCTTTACACACCCTGCCCACAACAGTACTACAGACCTCTAAGAGTTTTTATAACAACTATGACGGACGGGGCCGCCATACCACGAATGTAAGTACAACGACGGGGACTATACCAAAGATAAGCCTCCGAGAAACGAAGCTTCCCAATACGCGAACCGTGATCCTATGGCGAGGATCAACAGGTGTACCTCACCGCGGCATGAACGCAGCCCCGAAGGAGGTCGACAACATGTACCAAGTATGTGGCGAAAAACACGTAAATGAAATCATAATAGTCTATATAAAGCGGGAGACATGTATGATAACCAAACTACAATACAACATATAAGTAGTCATGTCAAGTCGTGACTCGCCTCAAAGTCATCACTCGTACGTGAAATTCCTTCCTCATCGCCGCGATCCATGACATAAATCATACTCGTGTGATGCGCGTGGCATCCTACCTCATCGGCGTATACATATACAATACATATATATACCTCCCGCGTGGAATCCTCGTCACACGCCGTAGTAGGTGTAACATATAACCATGTGTCCGCCGTGGCATCCTACCTCACTGCCACATATACAATATATATATATATATATATATATATATAATACGCGGCCGCATGCCCCGGAATCCCTCATCGGTGTAGCATGGACATAACGTGCCCTCGGCATCCCTCATCGACGGTGCATGTCTTCATGGGGAGCTAGCCCATGGAATAATGATTGTATATACCATGCCCCCGAAATCCCTCATCGGTGTAGACAGGTCTTCATGGGGAGCTAGCCCATGGAATAAAAGTAATGGTCACATGCCCCCGGAATCCCTCATCGGTGTAGACATGCCCATGTGACAATAATAATATACCGGGAGTTTAACCTGCTACATGGCCGCATGCCCCCGGAATCCCTCAACGGTATAGACATGTCCATGTGATAATAACAATGGAAGCATACCCGTGGAATCCTCCGTCACTGCCGGTACATCCAATGAAACGTACGGGCATCTAACCCGCATCCTGGTCGCATGCCCCGGCATCCCTCATCGTATAAGCATGGCCAAGATCAAACAAAATGGAAGCATACCCGTGGAATCCTCCGTCACTGCCGGTACGTCCAACAAATTCACAACAAGTCAGTCGGCCCTCCAACCGAGAGACGCGGTAACATAGTAATACCACCAAGGCTATCACAACTAGCATAGGCAAATTTAACATACTCTTAGACTTCCATTTTATGACAACAAATCCGGGTTTTAACCCCAAAGTACTACATACATTAATCCTTTCAAAAAGATCTTTTTTTACGTAAAAATAACTCGATACTATTATCCGTAGTACCAAACACGTTCATGTTTAAATCAAGTACTTTACACTTTTTAAACCAAGTGACTTACACTTTTTAAAACAACGTCAAGTATACTTTTAAAACCCAAGTAACTAACTCTTTTAAGATCAAGGTACTCCTACCTTTTAAAACCAAGCCACTTATATTTTTCTCATCAAGAAAAGTTCGATATTTGAAAATAAGTTACTTATACTTTTAAACTAAAGTTACTTCTCTTTTCCCAAAATCAAGTTACCATTTTAAATCCAATAATAAAACCATTCTTTTGTTTTCATATAGTCGTTATTACTAACTTCCCATAAAGCTATTATAACACTTTATGTTTTAAACCAATTTAAGACAACACCATGCCTTTCTTATAAACCAAAACACTTCAAATTCTCAAATCTCTTTCCTTTTAGAAATCAAGTTCCTTATTTTGGAATTTAAGAAAACAATACTTGTTTATAATGATTCTTATTAAAGTAGCCATGATCTATGAAATGTAATACAATTTTGTCTTATCTTAGCTTCTATGCAGATGGAAGATTCTACTTGTTTTAATATAATTATTTGTCATTACATTTTCCTTTATTAACGCTGCAATGGCTTGTTCGATAGTTATTCTCATTTCCGAAATCAAGTAAAACTTTATTCTTTTAAAGACCAAGTACTCCTTACTCACGAATGAGGTTTCACCACTTTTTAACACAATTAAAGTTCTTCACATTTCATATCAAGTCAAATATAAGTCAAGTCTCTTATCTTTTAAAAACTCAACAAACCATTCTTTTACCTACATAAAGTCGTTATAACTAACTTCCCATAAAGCTATTATAACACTTTATGTTTTAAACCAACCAAAATTCGTTTAGCACACGTACGTCTACCGTACTACATAGTTCACAACATCATGCTAGAAAATATAGGAAGAGGTTCACATACCTCGCGACGATTATCGACAATTAGCAAAATGCTCCAAGTACTATAACCTTGCTAGCTTTTTCCACCCTTCAAGTAGAATACGCTACTCGTAGTACTTCCACCTATAATGGCCATAAAACGTCTATCAACTTCTCGATCTCTTTGTAGCACAATTCAAAGTACAAGGTTCCTTATTCTACGGAAAATTCGGCAGCACCTCCCCCCCACAACCACATAAATCTCCTCCTCTATCAAGGCCCGCTACCAAGCCAACAACTCCAAGGGGGTTACACGTCTAACCGGACGTGTACAACACTTCCCCACAATAATACTACAAGTCTACTGTAAATACAGTTCAATTCTTTATAATCATCCTTCCAATATATCTTATACTCAATTCTAAACTACTACAACATGTAATATCCAATTACAATAGGGGGACAAAGATCATTACCTCGATAAGCCCAAAATTATCCAAGATTAATAAGTCGATCCTGAGAAATGCTTAGCTCCAATTCCTTACGCTCCAACCCGCTCCAAGCAACCCTTAGAAGTTTCTAAACAACTTCTCTTAACACTTCAACCAACTATGAAGATTTTTCTAGGGTTTCACTTTGTGACTATTGGAATAAAGTAGTATTTTCGGGCTCTTAGTATAAAGATAACTTTGGAATACTACAAGGGATTTCAAGGCTAAGGTATTTGGGACTATACCAACACTTGAAGAATTTTCTACACAAAGGGGGGGGGGGGTGTTTGGACGAGAATTACACTAAGGAGGGAGGGAGAATTTTGCCTTGGAAATTATTTCAAGTGAGGGATGAATAAGCCTTGCAAACAAGGGGGGTATTTATAGAGAAATAAATGGCTAGGATCAAATCAAGTGTATGGTGAGGATTTGGTCAATGTGGGAGTGGAGTCTTCCAACCAAATGTCCACCACAACCTTGAGACATATGTCCACCACAAAAATGGGACAAGTGGCTTGCCACTTGTCCACCAACCATTCGGCCAACATGGCCACATAGGGGTGACACGTGTCGCCCCCTACTCGTCCAAAATATTTCGTCTTCCGAAAATATCCGTAATGCCAAAAATCCGAAAATAAAGTGGGCCCCACAAAACCGTAAATTCTCCCGTGGGCCCCACGTGACCAATTTCGGAAATAAAATTCCATAATTCTTAAAAATTCTTAAAGTCTTAAATACCAAAGTTGAGAATCCAATTCTCAATAAAAAAACCTTTTTCCTTCATAAAATCCGGAAACTTTTCCGTCGAAAAAATCACATCTTTCTTCCTTTCCAATTTTAATGTCGTATTCTCGTACGTACGTCCTCGTATACATACCCTGGAACTATGGGGTGTAACAATTTAAGGCTCAAACAAATCAGCTAACCAAAGGGGATTACACACCTTAACATGACGTGTAAAATTCTGCCCCACAATTAAAATGAAACTGTCCAAAAATTAAGGCAATTCTCGGCTAACATGAACAACAACTCAAAGTCTTTTCCAATTCTTTTCCAATCCAAGTTCTTAGGTCTAACATGTTATATAGTCATAGATAACTTTAACAACTATAATTCCTTCTTTATATAACATGTGACGACTTAAACTAATAATCAAATTGTAATCTTAAGGGCTAAACATGCTAGTTTTCGGATTAGGGTTCCAATATCCATAACACTTATCAACTTCATAATATATACATCTCATGCTTGCTAATATCCATATCTATAACAATAAGTAATCTTAATTGCTAAAATGACAAGATTGTTACCTTTATAAGCCCTTATAAATTCCAAGATTCAAAGTCGCTCCTTAGCAATTCTTAGATCCTTTCCTTTACGCTCCAATCCGCTATTTGAAGCCTTTAGAAGTTCACAACCAACTTCTCTTCCATTTCCAATCCAAAACTATGAAAACGACTTAGGTTTTCGCCTTGCGACTAACGTAAAAACGTCGTTTTTCCGGGATATTTCTATTGAGATATCCTTACAATACCCTTATGGACCTTGGGTTAAAGTCTTGTGAATTATGGACAACAATTGAAAAAATTTCATGCCTCTTCTAGCTCAAACCCGAGAGCTCCTAAAAGAACAACAAGTTCTTGGCTAATTTTTCCAAGTGTTAGAACTAGTCTTACAACTTAGGATGATATACTACCTTCAATGGCCAAGATTAGAACACTTGTTAGGGTTGGATGGAAAAGATCAAGCCAAGTGGCCCTTGGACTTAGTCAACAATATCAAGCTCTTTAATTAGCAAGACTTGGTCATCTATACATTGGTCAAATGACCATTTTGCCCTTGGCATAATTCAAACAAGCCCATGTGGGGGTGACACGTGTCGCCCTCCCATTCATCCATAAATTTTCGTAACCCTCGTGGGCCCCACAAAACGTAAAATTTCTCGGGTGGGCCCCACGTGACCAAATCCGTAAAAATACATTTCCATAATGTTAATAAGTTCCATAATCCTCAAACAATGAATTTTGAGAATCTAATTCTCATCAACGAACATTTTTTCCTTTCCGACGTTCAGAAGATTTTTCCGTCGGAAAAACAATTCTTCCTTTCGTACCAATTTTCAAGTCTTGTGTTCTCGCGTCTATTCTCTTATTCATGTCCTGAAATTACGGGGTGTAACAGAAGTCTTGCTACAAGGGTGTATTTATAAGAAAACCAATGGCTAGGATCAAAGCAAGTGTGTGGATGAGATTGGGGACAAGTGTGTGTGGGTCCCACAAGCCACTTGTCCAACACAAGACTTGGGACACTTGGCTTGCCACTTGTCCTCTATATTTCGGCCACAATGCCACATGGGGGTGACACGTGTCGCCCTCTTATTAGTCCAAAATATTTCATCTCCCGAAAAATATCCATAATGGCCAAAATCTCGAAAAATAATGTGGGCCCCACAAAATCGTAAATTTCTCCTGTGGGCCCCACGTGACCAATTCCGGAAAATAAAATCCATAATTATATTATATTCCCAGAAGTCCAAATACCAAAATTGAGAATCCAATTCCCAATAATAAACCTTTTTCCTTCACGAGGTTCGGAATATTTTCCGTCGGAAATTCAAAATTTTCTTCCCTTTCGTACTTAGTGTTATATTCTCGTACGTACGTCCTCACATACATACATACTCTGGAACTACAGGGTGTAACAATATACACACCTTGGGGTTGAAGACTTCAACACTTAGAAAAATTCAAGAACTATACTCCCTGCCTTGTTGTGCTCTCGGCACCCCCCCTTTTATGAAGAACAATTCTTCATTTGTTGTTGATTAATCTCATTTCTTAAACCAAGTGTCCCTAGTAGTGTTCTAAGGATATCCCAACACAAAAAATCCCGGAAATACTACGTTAATCCGATAGTCGCAAAGTGAAACCCAAAGGTGATCTTCATATTTATGGATGAAGTGATAAAAAAAGTTGGTTAGGAACTTCTAAGGGTTGCGTGGAGTGGATTGGAACGTAAGGAATATGAGCTAAGATTCCTAAGGATCGACTTTTAATCTTGGAAAATTTTGGGCTTATTGAGGTAATAATCTTTGTCCTTTTTATGAAGTTGGAAATTACATATGTTAGTAGTATATAAATGAGTATGTGATATGTGGAAGGAAGATTGAAAAGATTTGGACCTTAATAAGATGTTAAAAATCGAAATTGGCATGCTAGCCATTAAAGTTGTTAAAAACCGAAATTGACATGCTAGCCATTAAAGTTGTTAAAACATTACCTATTAATTGTTGACATGAAGGAATCTTGTTGATAACAAGTTAATATAACTTATATAAAGATTGGGATATAAGTTGGAATATTAAAGATGTAATGAAACAATATTGGCATGCTAGCCGAAAACTGGACAGTTTTGATTACAGTAGTTGGCCAAGAACACTAACTAAAGGACTGGACTAATGGACTGTTTTTACATTAGACTATAGACTAGTTTTAATGGACATGTTGGTTATTGATTTCGGGCCTTGAAAAAGGTGGAAAATGCGTAGAAAGCAGGGAAGTCTTTGATTTTCCGTAGAATAAGAGACCTTATGCTTAGAAATATTCTACGAAGAAAACTAGAAGTTGATAGACGTGTTATGGTTATTATAGGTTGATATTCTACGCGCGGCATATTCGACTTGGTAAGTGGATTTAGCCGAGGAGGTATGTGGAACTTTCCCTATCTCTTGAGCATGATGTCTTACAAATATATAGTACGGTTGACGTACATGTCTTAAATGAAATTGAGTTTCATTTTGGGTACCCTTGAATTGATTTAAAATGTGCAAGTTGGTTAAATTGGAAAGTATACTCACTTGATTTGAAGTATGTAAATGCCGTAGTTTCTAAAGACATAAAGTGTTATAATGGCTTTATGGGAAGTTGGTTATAACGACCTTATGAGAAGTTAAAAAAAAGTATAAATACATTGTTTTATAGAAGGGTAGTTTGATTTGAAAAGAGCCATTGCCAAAGAATAGGAGTACGTAGTACTTTGGGTTAAATCTCCGGATTTTACATAAAATGGAAGTGCCTTGAGTTTATAAAATGATAATCCATTTTACATGTTAATGAAAGTTTAAAAATATGTTAAAATTACCTATGCTAGTTGTGATAGCCTTTGTTGTGAAAACGTTGTATTTCTATGCTACCCCATCTCTCAATTGGAGAGCCGACCATCTTGTTGTATAATTTACTTGGCCATATCGATAGTGATGAAGGATTCCACGGGTATGCTTCCACTATATTGTTCCATGGACATGCCTGCACCGATGAAGGATTCCGTGCATCACGGCCATGATCGGTTCAATTCCCGGATGATATTATTATTCCATGGGCTAGCTCCCCATGAAGGCATGTACCCGAGATGCAGGATACCACGAGCATGTTATATATTATTATTATTCCATCGGCTAGCTCCCCATGAAGACATGTACCCGAGATGCAGGATACCACGAGAATGTTATATATGTAGATATATATTACATTGGCGCCTGCCGACAGTGACGAAGGATTCCACAGGCACGCTTTGTATTGCGGGCTTGAGACCCTTGTTTAAATTACGCAATGTTTATGAGGGCTTGTGTCCCTGACCTTGGGTGACTATATATATATGTTGAAAGGCGACCTTATCAGTTAGCCTGTTTTCTATTCTACATTGTTCCATGTCTATGAGTTTATTCCGTTGGTTTCTTTGATGTATATCTACTAGGGTGCCCGGGTAAGGCACCAGTTGTGGGCTCGAGATCGGGTCGTGACAAAAGTGGTATCAGAGCAGTTAGTCCTCAGAAAGTGTCTACATACCGTATCTAGTAGAGTCTTGATTATCGGTGTGTTGTGCATGTCACGACCCGAACCGGGGCCCGTGACTGGTGCCTTACCCCGGGCACCCTAGTGATACAACATCAGAGAAAATCAGCGGAAATAAAAACATGAACATGAAACAAGAGATATGATAAAAAAAAACAGGCCAACCAAAACAGTTGCCTTCTTGCATATATATAGAATCTGAACGATTACATCGCTACAACCACGCCACAACGGTACTACGGACCTCTGAAAGTGACAACAACTATGGCGGAGCGGGCCCGCCATACCACAGATGTACAAGAACCTCTGCACTCGGGGTAAAACTCGTATCTCGACCCATAAAACTCGGCGGTGCGACTTAGAAAGTCCGGAATTCTGCATCCGGCTATCCTCGTGCCTTGCCACTATCACGGCCAATCGCGGGCCGTCTCGCGTAACCCATCTCCTGTTCGCTGCAGTGGGTCGGCGTCTCGGTGCGTGGCCTCGATGAGACCGCTACTCTGCTCGCGACTCCTCCTGTTTGCGCGCCTCACAGGCCACGGCGCCTTGCGTAGAGGCATAACTGGCACATAAGAATACGTCAGAGGGAGTCCAACTTACAACACAGCTCTAAGGCACGATCTCAGAGTGAGAAGAATAGAAACCAATCCTAAATATCCTGCGACCTCACGATTATAGATGTGGTGCAACACACCGATAATCAAGACTACTAGACACGGTGCGTAGACACTTTCAGAGGATTAAGCGCTCGATACCACTTTTGTCACGACCGAGGCAAAGTCGTGGATCGTGCCTACCGGGCACCCTAGTGATACAACATCAGAGAAAATTAGCGGAAATAAAAATATGAACATGAAACAAGAGATATGATAAAAAAGCAGGCCCGACAAAGCGATTTGCCTTCTTGCGTATATACAGAATCGAGCGATTTACATCCTTCTAACCACGCCCACGGTACTACGGACCTCTGAAAGTGACAACAACTATGGCGGGACGGGGCCGCCATACCACTGACTGTACAAGAACCTACAGACTCAGGGTAAAATACCACAAGATAAGCCTCCGTAGAAACGGGGCTTCCCAATCTGTTGGCGTGATCACATGGCGAGGATCCTGACTATGTACCTCTACTGCGGCATGAACGCGGCCCCGAAGGAGGTCGATCTGGCAATTGCAGTATGTGGCGAAATCTGTAAATGAAATCATGTGATCTATATAAAGCAGAGACATGTATGATAGCGAACTACGATTTACAACATAAAAGTAGTCATGTCAAGTCGAGGACTCACACCGCGAAGTCATCCCTCATGCGTGGAACTCTTCCTCACCGCCGATCTAGGTATAAATCATATGATCGTATAACATGTCTCGACCCGTCCCAGGGACTCGAGGTGGAATCGTGTGGAATACGTGTCTCGGCCCGTCCCGTGGGACTCGATAAGAATCGTGTGGAATACATGTCTCGGCCCGTCTCACGGGACTCGATAGGAATCGTATGGAATACATGTCTCGGCCCGTCTCATGGGACTCGATAGGAATCGTATGGAATACGTGTCTCGGCCCGTCTCGTGGGACTCGATAGAATCGTATGGAATACGTGTCTCGGCCCATCTCACGGGACTCGATAGAATCGTATGGAATACATGTCGGCCCGTCTCACGGGACTCGATATGAATCGTATGGAATACATGTCTCGACCCATCTCACGGGACTCGATAGGAATCGTATGGAATACATGTCTCGGCCCGTCTCGTGGGACTCGATAGGAATCGTATGGAATACGTGTCTCGGCCCATCTCGTGGGACTCGATGGGAATCGTATGGAATACATGTCTCGGCCCATCTCATGGGACTCGATAGAATCGTATGGAATACATGTATCGCCCGTCTCGTGGGACTCGATAGGAATCGTATGGAATACGTGTCTCGGCCCGTCTCGTGGGACTCGATAGAAATCGTATGGAATACGTGTCTCGACCCGTCTCGTGGGACTCGATAGGAATCGTTCACAACCAATCAGCCGACCTCCGAGAGACGCGGTGGTATAGAAATCTGATGCTTGCACAACAAGGCTATCACGCAAACATAGGCAAGTTACACACAACTCAAGGTACTTTCATTTTATGTCAAAGTCCGGGTTTTAACCCCAAAGTACTACATACGTTAAATTCTTTTAAAAGATCCATTTCTTTTACAAAGGTCACCCGATACCCGTAGTATTAACATAGAGTGACTAACATTTATAAGTAAACCAAAACACTTTCCTTATTAAAATCAAGTAACAACATTCTTTTTCAAGTTTGCCTAATTTCAAATGCTCAAGTCTCTTATTTTCGAAAGATTCCATAGATCATAGTCTTAATCACTTAACGTAATTGTCACACCCCGAACCCCGGGCCCGTGACTTGTGCCCTACCTGGGCACCCTTCTACCTTAACAACTAAGTAAAACTGCAGAAATTAAATAACACCTCTTTTTTTTTTAAAACCAACATACGTGCAAGGGCAAAGCCGACAAGTGTCACGACCCATTCCGGGGCCCGTGACTGGTGCCTTACCGGGGCACCCAAGTAGTCATACATCAGAGTAATCAGCGGAAACATAAAGCAAGACATGAAACAGTTTATAAAACAAGACACAGATTTTGTGAGAAAACGTGGCCTTTCGGCATATATATATAATCATGTTTTAGCGATTCATCCAAACCTGTGCAACATGACTACGCACCTCTGAAATATACAACTATGGCGGGGACGGGGCCGCCATACCTAACTGTACAAAACTAACTACAACGGGAGATCATACCAAAAGTAGAGCCTCGGAAGAGATGGAGCTCACGGCGCAACGTAGAGATCCTGAGATGCGGATCTAGCTGCTTGCCACCTGCGGCATGAGCGCGCCCAGAAGGAGGTCGATTACAACAGTACTAAGTATGCGAAGCGTAAAGTACTTAAATGAAACATATCATTTTTAAAACCAGTTTTCAAATATGTATGAAACAACCACGGAAACCGTACATAGTGCCACATCACAAACAAGAGCAACAATAGGTAACTGTAATGAGTCTTGTCTAGGCTGTGAATGATCGAAAGCAGGCCACTCGCCCCATCATCGATTCGCAAGCCTAATCCTGGACTCCGAGTCGCATAGGCCACTCCATGGGCGCGTGAAGTCTGACCAGCGTCGAGGTAGCTACTCCTCGGCGTCGTCTGGACTCATTGTCGCGCAGCCACTGACCGCGTGAGGTATAACCCGCATACTAACACGGAACTCTCGTAGCTCGCATAGGCCCCACGGACCGCGTGAGGTATTCTCGAATCATGGTCCCGGACACTTTGAGTCTACCCGCGTCGGAGGCTTAACCCCGTATCATCTCGAGGTGAGTGATAGTATACTAACATAACAACTTACCTTTAAGTAACACAAGCACAACAAGGATACTACTTTATACAAATGTTACAAGATACTAACACACCTAGCATCATATCATGTCTACCTATCAAACCATCTTTTTATTCACAATATATAAGTACATTATAAACACATGGCAAACTTGTTTCTTTTATCAATCTTAAGTGGTTATACTTACTTCCCATAAAGCTAGTATAACTCTTAAGCTTCATTTAAAAACCAATTAGTCCTCCTGTTAATAAAAGGTTCAGTAGTCCCTTTGAAATGTTTTGATTCTTTATTATTTAGGCTTAAGCCGTGAGGCATTCTAGTAAGTATTATTCGAGCTTAAGCGTGAGGCATTCTGTAAGTATTATTCGATTAACACGTATGCGTCTAGTACTATATACATATTGTAAAATATCATGCTTTAGGAAGAATCACATACCTTACCATTGAAAACCACCCGAGTTGAATATGTGTGTGAGAGTCGACTATAATAGTCACAGATATCTATTAAAGACTACTCAAGGTCATTCTAAGCAGAGGGTCCTCGATTCTACGGAAAGTCGGGCGGCACAACCCTACCGGTGAGTTATATAAGTCTCTTTGTGAAAATCCTATGTAAATCTGATTTGATTATTCTTCTTTTAAACCCTTCAAGTGATTAACACTTCAATTCTATACGTGATATACTTCTAAGTATTTATACTATTCTTATTCTACAAGAGTAAGTATTCTTTAATTCAAAAGAGGGTTAGGATTAGTTACCTCGGCAAGCCCGATAATATCCTAGAAAAGTCGCGCTGAGCAAGGTTTTGCTCTAAGTTGTATGCTCAGGAAACCTTAGAAGTTCTTCACAACTTCTACTAAGTGCTAAGGTATTTGGGCTAGGGTATTTTGGGCATTATAACAATACAAGAAGGCAACTTTTCTACCAAGGGAGGGGTAGGTTTCGGCTAGGCTGGGGGTAGCCTCGGCGAGCTTCTCGAGGGAGGGTGTGTTTGGGCCGAAACAACAAGAGGGAGAGGGAGGGATGTGAGACTTAGGTAGATTGCTCAATTTAGGATGAAATAACTCTTCAACAAGGGGGGGTATTTATAGGTCAAGACATGGCCAACCAATGGCAAGATTATGCCAAGTGCAAGGCAAGTGTAGGGTGAGGATTTAGGCAAGTGTCGCGGCCAACTTGCACACAAAATATCTAGCCAACTTTATGACAAGGCTTGGCATCCAATCGCCCTATTGCGTGACAAGTCCACCAATGAGAGGGTGGAAAGTGTAAGCCTCTCATTGGTCCAAAGTGTTCGTCTCTCGGAAAAATCCAAAAATAAGAAATGACATAGCGGAATTTATCCTATGAAAGTGTGGAAGCGTTTAGTGGAAAACCGTAAGCTTGTGAGTTGTGCCTAAAAATCGTCCAAGGCCTAACTTTAAGACCAAAACTTTTTATGCGTATTCCTTACGTACATACCACAAATACGGTATAACATTCTCCCCTCGCCAAACATTCGTCGAATGTTCCTTCCAAGCAGATAACGATAAGGTTCTTCAAAACTTAAGCAGTTTGCAAAAGCCACACACGCCATAAACAACACTTAGGCATAAGCGATAATGAAGATTTACAAGTAGGAAAGTGAATTACGGAGGGTGGGGAAGCGGTGAGGATACTTACGCCTCATGTCCTCGCCGGCTTCCACGTCATCTCTCACGAGCTCGTTCGCCACAAGACTTTGTGGAAGCCACGTTCTTCGTCGCGAGCGCTAACACGGCGATCGATTATCGCTATGGGAATCTCCTCATACGATAACCCGCCGATCACTGGACATCGTCAATCGGATGTACTCAGATGGATCCGTCGTCTCGCCGGCGTAAAGCGTGAAACACCGGATGCATTGCCTCGGATCGGACGGCGAGATCAACTCATAGGCAACCTTGCCTACCTGCGGACAATGCGAAGCGGCCCGATGTACCTTGGTGAGTTTCCTTCTTCGAATCTCATCACACCGCCGTGGGTGGCGCGAGAAAACCCAATCATCAGCGCAAACTCCGGATGTCGGCGACGATGATCTGCATCGACTTACGCCGACTACGAAATTTGTCGATAGCGCTCTCGGATAAGCTTCACCTTATCCGGCTGCTGCGCACCAAATCTGGTCCCACTAGCCGCACCTCGCCCACCTCGAACCAACCTATAGGCGATGCACTTCCTCATACAAGGCCTCATAAGGCGCCATCCGAATCTTGGGTGGTAGCTATTATTATCGCGAACTCGGCGGAGGCAAATGATCCTCCCAACTACCACTGAAGTCAATAACACGGGCTCGCGGCATATCCTCGAGAGTGCGGATGATGCGCTCTGCTGTCCGTCATGCGTGGATGAAATGCGATGCTCGGGCTCACTGCGTCCCTAAACCCTCTGGAAGGACCTCCGAAGTTGGCGTGGCGGGCTCCTGCATGCGATATGATCGAAGTAGGGACTCCATGCGATCGGCGATCTCTCGGATGTAAAGTCGGCATAATCCTCGGTAGAAAAAGTCGTCTGACGGGAAGAAAGTGGGCTGATTTAAATCGACTGTCGACGATAACCATATAGAATCATGTCTCCGAGTGCGAGGTAATCTGTGATGAAGTCCATGTTGATTACCTCCCACTTCCGGTCGGGATCTCTATCGCTGTAACAAACCACGGGCCTGCGGTGCTCTACCTTCACTGCGACAACACGGGCGAGCTACGAACTCGCAACGTCCTCTTCAAGCCATCCCACCAATACGGATCTAAGGTCGTGGTACATCTTGGTCGACCGGATGGATAGAAGTAACGCAGCTGTGTGCTTCCCGAGAACCTGCTGCCAAGTCACGAAACATCTGGAACACCACGATGCGCCTCAAACCTTAGCACCGGCCGGTGCTACCTCAAGGACCGCGCCTCACGAAGAGGCGTATCACGATATCGAATCAAAGTGGATCCTCGGCGTTGCCTCTTCACCTCGCCGGCGATGGAAGACTCGGCAACCTCACGAACTCTAACCCCGCTATCGGAATCAATCAAGCGGACACAAGGCTGCTGGCGATGCAAATCACGAACCATGTCCCTCATCTCTGCCGCGTCCCGATAGGCTCCCGTCGACTACGACTCGGGCATACGCCTGACGTTGGCCTTCCCGGGTGGTATAGGATATCAACATCGTAATCCTTAAGCAACTCTAACCACCGTCTCTGCGTAAGTTCGGCTCCTCTGGTGAAGATATCTTTGGAGGCTCTTGTGGTACGTATAAATATCCACGTGAACCCATTACAAATAGTGCCTCGGATCTTGGCGTGAATCACGGTACGACTCCAAATCATGGGTGGGGTAGTTTCCTCGTGTTTCTTGGTGTCGGGATGCATATGCTATAACCACTGCCATCTGCGTCAATACACATCAACCCGATGCTGACGCGTCACAATACGATATAACCATCTGGACCTACGGAAGAAGTAAGAAGCGGTCGTCGATCTCTCTTTCGTAGCTCGAAACCACGCTCCAAGCATCGATCCATGAAACTTGGTGCGCCACGAGTCGACCTAGTCAATGGTGCGAAGATAGAAGCAAACTTCTCCGAACGCCGATAATACCTGCAAGGCCCGAGCTGCGAACCTCTGCCGGAGTAGTAGGTCTAGGCCAAGTCATTGCCTCGATCTTGGCGTATCAACTCGAATGCCATCGGCCAGCAATATGCCCAAGCGCCGAAGTCAACCAAAACTCACATTTGGAAAACTTGGCGTCAATCTGCTGGTCTGGAGAAGCGTCGGCCTGATCGCCAAATGCTCGCGTGCTCACTGCTCTGGCGAGAATAAACGAATATCATCAATGAACACTATCACAAGCGTGTCCAAAAATGGTTTGAACACTCGGTTCATCAAATCCATGAATACCTGGCGGAGCATTGGTCAACCAAAGACATGACCACTGAACTCATAATGCGTCACGGTCCGAATGCGATCCTAGGGACATCCACCTCTCGACTACTTTGATGATAGCGATCGCGGTCAATCTTGGAGAAACATCTCGCACTGCAATGGGTCGAACAAATCATCAATCTAGGAAGGGTATACATTCTTAATGGTCACCTTGTTCACCGTTGCAATGTCGACACACGTGCGCGGCGTCCGTCCTTCTTCACGAACAATCTGGCGCTCCCGGGGAGAAACACTAGGCCTAATGAAGCCGCTTCTCTGCAAATCCCTAAGTGATCCTTGACTCTCTCAACTCGGCGGTGCCGTTACGTATGGCGGAATGGAAATAAGTAAGTATCGCAACACATCAATACAAAACTCGATCTCCTCTCGGGAGGATACGAGGTCATCCGAAACACGTGCGGGAACTCGTGACTCTGGGGCGGAAAATCTGGTACATGACCTCGGTATCAAACACCGAACTAGATGGTAGATATACCCTTCGCACCATCTTCCTAGCCTTGGTAGAAATAAACCTACCCACCGGCGTCTGGTGCTCCCTCGCTCAACAATGGCTCGCCGGAAGCTGGGAACCGTACTACTCTCTCTGCGGTCTACATTGGCATAGCAGAGGCTGGCCAATCCGTCCCATAATCACGTCAAATTCAATCATCTCGACTCTATCAAGTCGGCTGAGGTCGGCGACGTAAATGGTCACAGACAAGCCTATATACGCCGAGCTACCACCGAATCACCCGGGGCGTAGCTACCTCGAAAGGGTCTATGGACTCGAGCTCTATCCACAACCTACTAGCAACAAGGGAGATATATGGGGCAGTAGAACCGGATCTATCAAGGCATAAATATCAAACCCGAGAACCGATAAGGTACGTGGCGACATCGGTGAGGCCTCACGATCTGTCGGTGGACAAAGCATAAATGCGGTTCGAGGACGCTAGAAGCTGGACACGAGCCACGACCTCTGCGCGACCTGGCGACCCGTGGCACCACGCCTCGGGCGATGGCGTAGGAGATGAAGAAGCGGCAGCAGAACACGGTGAGCCGCTTCCACAGCGCCCCGGTCGGACGATCCGCAAAGTGACCTGCGGCCTGGCGTAACAAGATCAAAAGTAGTACCACACTTCCGTAATGGGATCTGCATCGGCCCACTGGGAGGTGGTCGGCGGCGGCGATACCTCTGCTACCTGGGCGTCACGAAGCCACAGGGCCACAGTACGCCCTCAGCGTGGTCTTTGAGGCGGTGCGAGTGCTCTGTCTTTGGCGTGGTGCGAATCTAGGCTCTTCTTGAGGCGCCCACGATAACCACGAAGACCCTCCGTCTGGCGCCCTTCTGCTGCTTCCATCGTCGTCGACCTCTGCGCTCGCCGCATCAAGGCGTGAGCTGCGTGCGGGTAATGTCCATACCGGTGGAGAAACCCATACATGACTTCGGCCATATAGTCGTCTGGCGGTGACATAGCGGTGCACCTATCCTCATATCTGCTACCAATCTTTGGGACATATCGAGCAAAGAATCAAACTCGACATTGTACTCCACGACGGTCGTCCTCTGCCTCGATGGTAAAAATCTATCGGCCGCGCCCTCGCCGTCTGTGGAGGCAAAGTGAAGTGAGGAAAGCCTCGAGAACTCATCCCAGTAGGCGGGGACGTGCTCTCCGGGATAACTCCGTGAATCAAACCAATCGATTGCGGTGTCACGCGGCCTATGTGAACCAAAGATCACGCACTCGGTCTCGGCATACGATCACTCTCAAAATCCTCTGGTGACGGATGAACTCCTGCGGATCATCCTCGGCCTCGATCCATAAAACTCCGGTGGGCTCTGGCTCGAAGTCTCGTAGCCTCAAACTATCTGCCTCGGGTGTACCACAGTGCGGCCCGTGGGCTGGAGCCAGGCTGCGCGTCAATCTCTCCTCGTGTCGGGCCTGACTTTAGCCAAAAGGCGGGCCATCTCCTTGTACCCTAACTCGCCAGCGGTGTGGGGCGGGAGGTGTGGGTGCTGTGGTCTGTCTTTGGTTGGCGGCGTCATAGAACTCGCCGTCTACGGTATAGGCGGGCACGAGCCCTCGTGACTCTGGGTGTCTGCTAGCGACTCCTCCATTGCGCCTTGCCATACGGGCGGGTTGCCTTACGTGGAGGCATAAGCATTACGGGAAAGGAATACGTTAGAGGTCGACTATAACACGACTCTAAAGCACGATCTCGGAATGAGAAGAATGGAAACCAATCCTAAATATCCTATAGCCTCACGATTATTGGTGTGGTGCACAACACACCGATAATCGAACTACTAGATACGATGCAGACACTTTCCGAGGATTAAGCGCTCTGATACCACTTTTGTCACGACCCGTTCAGGGGCGTGGTGGTGCCTTAAGGGCACCCAGTAGTCATACATCGTAAGTGTCGTGAAACATAAAGCAAGACATGAAACAGTTTATAAAACAAGACCGATTTTGTGAGAAAGCGTGGCCTTTCGGCATATATATATAATCATGTTTTAGCGATTACATCAAACCATACAACATGACTACAGACCTCTGAAATATACAACTATGGCGGGACGGGGCCCGCCATACCACTGCATACAAAACTAACTACTGAGGAGATCATGCAAAAGTAGAGCCTCGGAAGAGATGGAGCTCACGGCGCAACGTAGAGATCCTGGGATGCGGATCTAGCACACCTTGCCGCCACTGCGGCATGAACGCGGCCCGAAGGAGTCGATGCAACATGTACTAAGTATGCGAAAGCGTAAAGTACTTAAATGAAACATATCATTTTTAAAACCGGTTTTCAAATATGTATGAAACAACGAGAAACCGCGCATAGTGCCGCATCACAAACAAGAGCAACAATAGGTAAGCGTAATGAGTCTTGTCTAGGCTGCGAATGATCGAAAGCAGGCCACTCGCCCCGTCGTCATTCGCAAGCCTAATCACGGACTCGAGTCGCATAGGCCACTCGCGTGGGCGCGTGAGTCTGACCCGCGTCGAGGTAGCTACTCCTCGGCGTAAATCACTGGACTCATTGTCGCATGGCCAGGACGCGTGAGGTATAACCCGCATACTAACACGGAACTCTCGTAGCTCGCATAGGCCCACTGGACCCGCGTGAGGTATTCTCGAATCATGGTCCCGGACCGCTGAGTCTACCCGCGTCGGAGGCGACAACCCGGTATCATCTCGAGGTGAGTGATAGTATACTAACATAACAACTTACCTTTAAGTAACACAAGCACAACAAGGATACTCACCTATACAAATGTTACAAGATACTAACACACTAGCATCATATCATGTCTACCTATCAAACCATCTTTTATTCACAATATATAAGTGCATTATAAACACATAGGCAAACTTGTTTCTTTTATCAATCTTAAGTGGTTATACTTACTTCCCATAAAGCTAGTATAACTCTTAAGCTCATTTAAAAACCAATTAGTCCTCTTGTTAATAAAAGGTTGATGAGTCCTTTGAAATGTTTTGGTTCTTTATTATTTAGGCTTAAGCAGTGAGGCATTCTGTAAGTATTGTCGGAGCTTAAGCGTGAGGCATTCCGTAAGTATTATTCGATTAACACGTATGCGTCTACCGTACTATATACATATTGTAAAATATCATGCTTTAGGAAGAATCACATACCTTCTCGTGAAAACCACGCCAAGTTGAATATGTCGCGAGAGAGTCGACTATAATAGTCACAGATATCTATTAAAGACTACTCGAAGGTCATTCTAAAGCAGGGTCCTCAATTTACGGAAAGTCGGGCAGCACAACCCTACCGGTGAGTTATATAAGTTCTTTGTGAAACAGTCCTATGTAAATCTGATTTGATTATTCTTCTTTAAACCCTTCAAGTGATTAACACTTCAATTCTATTACGTGATATACTTCTAAGTATTTATACTATTCTTATTCTACAACAGTAAGTATTCTTTAATTCAAAGAGGGTTAGGATTAGTTACCTCGGCAAACCAATAATATCCTAGAAAAGTCGCTGAGCAAGGTTTTGCTCACAAGTTGTATGCTCAAGAGACCTTAGAAGTTCTTCACAACTTCTACTAAGTGCTAAGGTATTTGGGCTAGGGTATTTTGGGCATTATAACAATACAAGAAGGCAACTTTTCTACCAAGGGAGGGTAGGTTTCGGCTAGGCTAGGGGTAGCCTCGGCGAGCTTCAAGGGAGGGTGTGTTTGGGACGAAACAACAAGAGGAGAGGGATGGATTTGAGACTTAGGTAGATTGCTCAATTTAGGATGAAATAACTCTTCAACAAGGGGTATTTATAGGTCAAGACATGGCCAACCAATGGCCAAGATTATGCCAAGTGCAAGGCAAGTGTAGGGTGAGGATTTAGGCAAGTGTCCTTGGCCAACTTGCACACAAAATATCTAGCCAACTTTATGACAAGGCTTGGCATCCAATCGGCCCTATTGCCGTGACAAGTCCACCAATGAGAGGGTGGAAAGTGTCGCCCTCTCATTGGTCCAAAGTGTTACGTCTCTCGGAAAAATCCGCAAAAATAAGAAATGACATAGCGGAATTTATCCTATGAAAGGCGTGGAAAGCGTTTCGTCGGAAAACCGTTCGCTTTGTGAGTTGTGCCTAAAAATCGTCCAAGGCCTAACTTTAAGACCAAAACTTTTTGTACGTATTCCCTTACGTACATACCCTGGAAATACGGGGTATAACAACAAGGCTGCCATATATACATAAACAAAAGACACTACACCGTACATGAGTCCAATCCCACATATGAATCTGCACCTCAGAGTTCTTGAACTATGACGGACAAGGCCACGTACCCGTAAATGTACAAAACACATGCTTGAAGGAACTCATACCAAAAAGATAACTCCCGAACAGAAGGAGCTATCCAAAACTCTTAGCAGGGTCCTACACCTGCCGATCACCAAATAGCGTACCTAAACTGCGGCGTGAGCGCCCGAAGGAGGTCGATCTGAAGAATGTACCAAGTATGTGAAAGCGATGAAATGCGTAAGTGAAACCATAACGATCATATAAAGCAGAGACATGTATGATAACCAAACTACAATTCACAATATATAAGCCGTCACGTAAAGTCGTGACTCATGCCTCCAAGTCATCACTCAAAATATAACCATGGGTCTCGCGCCACAACATCAATCGTGCGTGGAATTCCTTCCTCACCTTGGCGATCATGATAGAACAACACCAGAGTACACATGACACCGTATCCACGCGTGTCATAAAAAGCCGTCTGAGCAAGTGCGATGGCTAACTACCGGATACCAAAGCCGCGTCATCAACCGGCGGGCAAGTCGAAAGCCAACTACCGGATACCAAAGCCGTACTAACAATACCATACAACTAAACCACGAAGGCGACACGGGCAAGTCTGGCCGACTACGGTGCAGTAGTGTCACGTGGTGGCCAAGGCAAATCTGAAGGCTAACTACCGGTACCGAGTCGTGTCACGAGACCGTCACTAAACTGAGCGGGGCAAGTGTGAAGGCTAACTACCAGTACAGGCCGAATCAGCCACGAGATGGGGCAAATCTGGCCAACCACGGATACCAAGGCCGAATCGGTAAAACCTCGTGGAGCTAGTCCATGGAACAACAATCCTAATGGAACCATACAGTGGGCCACCCAACGTGTCGATGGGTCCGTGATCAAGAATAACATGACCGGCCCTCCGTGAGACGCGGTAACATAAGGATACAACACATGCACAACAAGGCTATCACACGCAAACATAGGCAAGTCACACACAACTCAAGTACTTTTTTATGTCAAAGTTCGGGTTTTAACCCCAAAGTACTACATACATTAATCCTTTCAAAAAGATCTCGTTTTACGTAAAACAACTCGATACTATTATCCGTAGTACCAAACACGTTCATGTTTAAATCAAGTACTTTCTACTTTTTAAACCAAGTGGCTTACACTTTTTAAAACGATGCCAAGTATACTTTTAAAACCCAAGTAACTAACTCTTTTAAGATCAAGGTACTCCTACCTTTTAAAACCAAGCCACTTATATTTTTCTCATCAAGAAAAGTTCGATATTTGAAAATAAGTTACTTATACTTTTAAACTCAAGTTACTCCTCTTTTCCCAAAATCAAGTTACCATTTTAAATCCAATAATAAAACCATTCTTTTGTTTTTATAAAGTCGTTATAACTAACTTCCCATAAAGCTATTATAACACTTTATGTTTTAAACAAATTTAAGACAAGACCATGCCTTTCTTTTAAACCAAAACACTTCAAATTCTTAAGTCTCTTTTCTTTTAGAAATCAAGTTCCTCCCACTTTTAAACCTCAAGTAACTCACACCTTTTAAAACAAGTTACTTCTCTTTAAATCATGTCATTTCTCCTCTTTTTTAAAACAATTAAGTAAATCCCTCCTTTGACTTTCCTAAAGTCATTATAATGACCTTTAGGTTTTGGAACTAAGGCACTAGCCAAAAGATTTGGAAATCACTTCCTTTTCAAGACTCTACGTACTTTACGTAAAATACTTCCACTCTTTAAGAATCCAAACTTCACTAAGGCAATGGATTATACAACTTACAATTTAAACATCAAAGTATAATCAAGGAAGTACATAGAACAAATTCTATATTAGGCAATCCAAGTACAACCAAGGAATGGATCATTTAAGGAGTAGAACGTACTTTCTTTATCTTTAGGAATCATGCTAGAAGAGGAGATAGTTCACATACCTTTTCGGCTAAATCCACAAGCTAAGCCGAATACGCCGTACGTAGAAGTGTCAACCTATAATGGTCACAACAAGACTATCAACTTCTAGTCTCTAACGTAGAAAATACTAAGTATACGGTCTCTAATTCTACGGAAAATCGGGCAGCACTTCCTTTGTTTCTACTCACTTTGCCACCTTTTTCAAGGCCGAATACAATAACCAACATACCACATTTAAGGCTCCAAACAACAACCAAACAAAGGGGATTACACGCCTTACAATACGTGTAAAATTCCGCCCCACAATTCATACCAAGTAGTTTAAAACTCCAAGCCATTCTCGGCCAACTACATACTAACAATTCAAAGTCTTTTCCAATCCTTTTCAAATTCCAAGTTCTAAGGCCTAACATGTTATATAGTTATAAACCACTTCAACAACTACAATTTCCTTCCTACACAACATGCGACGACTTAAACGAATAATCAACTTGAATTATAGTCTTAAGGCTAACATGCTAGTTTTCGGATTTAGGGTTCCAATAGCCAATATACTAATCCAACTACATAATATACATCTCATGCTTGCTAATAACCATAGCTACAACAATAAGTAAACTTAATTGCTAAAACGACAAAATTTATACCTTTCCAAGCCCTTAAAATTTCCAAGAATCAAAGTCGCGCCTTAGCAATTCTTAGCTCCTTTCCTTAAGTTCCAATCCGCTCCAAGCACTCCTTAGAGGCCTAAGAAGAACCCATCTTCAAGTTTCAACTTCAAAGTTGAAGAACTCCCTAAGTTTCCGCCTTGCGACTAATAAGAAAACGCCGTTTTTTCGAAATCCTTCTATTGAGATATCCTTATAAAACCCTTATGGACATTGGGTTAAAGTCTTGTGAATATTGGACAACAAACTAAAATTTTTGTGTGCACAAATTGTCCAAACCCGTGAGCCTCAAGAACAAGAAAAATGTTGTGAAATAATTCTAAGTGTTGGAAGACCTTGTATTGCACTAGACTAGTATATATAACCTGATGAAGGGCAGAGACTTAAACAAATGTGAGGCTAGGATGAGTTTCACTTGGATCAAGCCTAGGTGGACAAGTTGACTTGTCAACAATATCAAGCTTTGGAAGACTTATCTTCTACCATGGTCAATGACCATTTTACCCTTGCAACATTTCGACCAAGACCACATGAGGGTGCACGTGTCGCCTCTCATTCGTCCATAAAATTTTGTAACCCTCGTGGGCCCATAAAGCGTAAAATTCCTCGGGTGGGCCCCACGTGACCAAATCCGTAAAAAAATGAATTTCCATATGAATATAAGTTCCATACTCTTCAAATAATATATTTTGAGAATCCAATTCTCAACAACGAGCATTTTTCCTTTCCGACGTCCGAAAGATTTTCCTCGGAAAAACAATTCTTCCTTTCGTACTAATTTCCAAGTCTTGTGTTCCTTACGTACCTTCACTTATACATGTCCTGAACTTACGGGGTGTAACAGTAATCTCCTTTTAAAACAATTGAGTAACATATGCCTTATGTGTGAGTAGCTTGTTCTTGTTTATAACCATCTTATTAAAGCAGCCATGATCTAGGAAATGTAATACAATTTTGTCTTATCTTAGCTTCTATGCAGATGGAGGTTTCTACTGGTTTTAATATAATTAATTAGTCAATACATTTCCTTTATTAACGCTGCAATGGTTTGTTCGATACTTATTCTCATTTCCGAAATCAGTAAAACATTATTCTTTAAAAGCCAAGTACTCATTACTCACGAATGAGGTTTCACAACTTTTTAACAAAATTTATAGTCCTTAACATTTCATAAAACGTCATTTATAAGTTAAGTCTCTTATCTTTTAAGATCAAGTCTCTTAACTTCTAAAATCAATAAACCATTCTTTTACCTACATAAAGTCGTTATAACTAACTTCCCATAAAGCTATTATAACACCTTATGTTTTAAACCAACCAAAACTCGTTTAGCACACGTACGTATACCGTACTACATAGTTCACAACAATCATGCTAGAAAAGATAGGAAGAGGTTCACATACCTCGCGACGATTATCGACAAATAGCAAAACGCTCCAAGTATTTCAACCCGTCGGCTACTCCTTAAGCCAAGTAGATCACGCCACACGTAGTACTCCACTCCTAAAATGGTCATAGTACTTCTATCAAACCTTTCTTACCATTGAAGACTTATACCAATAAAAAGCCCTCTAATTCTACGGAAAATTGGGCAGCACTTCCCCCGTTTTTACTTACTTTTCCATCTTTCTCCAAGGCCCGAATAACCGTAATTATATGCCATATATAAGGCGTAATAATTTAAACAACATAAAGAAGGGGATTACACGCCCAAACGGTAACGCGGTTTACTATCACGCCTTCATAATAACAATAAGTAAAAGAAGGGGATTACGCGCCCAACCGGTAACGAGTTTACTATCACGCCTTCATAACAATACAATAATTAAAAAGGGGATCACACGCCCAAACGGAACGCGATTGAACAATCTTCCCCTTAACAGAAATGTAAATACAGTCCAATGTAAATACAGTCCAAAGTAAATACAGTCCAAAGTAAATACAGTCCTTAAGTTGGGGTCCTTGGACAACTTTTTCCATTTTACTTATCCACTTACTTTAGTCATCCAACTTATATTCCATCTTAATATAAGTTATAGTTACTTTGTTATTAGCTTCTTAGCAAGTAAGATACGTTTTTACCATTTTGTGGCTTTCTTGCCAATTTCCATTTTAGCAACTTAACAAGATCCAAATCCTTCCAAACTTTACTCCATATATTATATAATCCATAATATACTTATAATATATGTATAATAACCAATTCACAAAGAGGTTTAAGTTTCACTACCTCAAAAAGCCCAAGAATATCCAAGTTCTTAAAGTCGCTCCAAGCAAGTCTTAGCTCCAAATTTATGCGTTCAATCCGCTACAAGCAACCCATGAAGCTCCTAACCAACTTCTCTTCAATAACTTGACTCCAAAAGTGAAGAACACTTAGGTTTCAAAGATGACAACTTTCGGCCATGGCAACAAATAGAGGTTAGGGTGTGAAATCTTTTCCAACTATTGGTACACAATCTTCCTAACACCTTAGGGAAGAACACTTGAGAGTTTAAGAATTGTTGGACAAATTTAGGTCAAGATGAGGGCCCAAAACGTGAGCAACAATGAAGGGAGAGGAGGGTTTTCAAGTCTTGAAATGGGTCAGTGTGGAAGCGTTCATCAACTAGTAGTGTATCTATCGGACAACCAAGGGCTAGGATGAAGGCCCGTGTGTGGTTGAGATTGGGGACAAGTGTGTGTGGGTCCCACAAGCCACTTGTCCACACTAAAATATCTTGCAAGACAAGGCCACTTGTCTTGCGACTTAACATAATTTCGGCCACAAGGCCACCTAGGGGTGACACGTGTCGCCCTCTGCTAAATCAAAATATTTCATCTCCCGAAAATATCCATAATGGCCAAAATCTCGAAAACAAAGTGGGCCCCACAAAACCGTAAATTTCTCCCATGGCCCCACGTGACCAATTCCGGAAATAAAATTCCATAATTCTCAAATATTCCAAGAAGTCCGAATACCAAATCTGGGAATCCAATTCCCATCAACGAACCTTTTTCCTTCACGAAATCCGGAAACTTTTCCGTCGAAAAATCACATCTTTCTTCCTTTCCAATTTTTAATGTCGTATTCTCGTACGTACGTCCTTGCATACATACCCTGGAACTACGGGGTATAACAGTGCACTACACCTATAATCAGGAGGCTACAAGATATTTAGGATTGGTTTCCATTCTTCTCACTCTAAGATCGTGCAATAGAGTTGTGTTATAGGTTGGACTCCCTCTGACATATTCTTATGTACCAGTTATGCCTCCACGCAAGGCAACCGCGGCTCAGAAGGGCAAGGCAGTAGAGGGAGCTGCTAGTAGGACGCAAAGGGTTACCAGGGCACATGCTCAGTCATTTCCTGAGATAGTGCGTCAGACGACAAGTTCTACGACGCCGCCAGCCCCAGAAGAGTTTAGAGCAGCAGCAGTATCTACTGAGGCCACGGTACCTGAGCCTCCAGTCCCACGGCCAGGAGCGGAGGATATGGATTACAAAGAGATGACACAGTTACTAGCTAGGATCGTGGCAAGGCATGAGGACAAACGGGGCGGTAATGCGTGGTGCACCGAGCAAATAGTTTGAGGCTTCGGAACTTCTTGAGTTGCAGTCCACCAGAGTTCTATGGATCGAGAACTGAGGAAGATCCTCAGAAGTTTATTCGACAGCTGCAGCGGATCATGAAGGTGATCAAGGCCTCAGAGGCAGAGTCAGTGGTATTGGGTTCTCATCGGCTGCGTGATATTGCAGTCAACTGGTTTGATTCATGGGAAGTGTCCCGGGGGGAGCATGCGCTTCCAGTTGGTTGGGATGGGTTCTCGGAGGCGTTTCTTAACCACTTCTTGCCTCCGCAGATGAGGAGATCCCGGGTGGATAGGTTTATGATGTTAAGGCAGAATGGGCGGACGGTTCGGGAGTACAACATAGAGTTCGACTCGTTGGCTCGGTATGCCCCCACTCTAGTGGCAGACATAGAGGATATAGTGCACCGCTATGTCACGGGGATTGATGATTATCTAGCGGAGGGTTGCACGGGGGTAGCTCTTCAGTCGGGCATGGACATTACTGCGTGCGAGCATATCTGTGAGGCGAGAGCGTGAGGTCGGCGAAATGGCCAGAGATCGGCATAAGAGGCCAATACTGGCAGGGTCCTTTGGTAACTTTCGAGGCGGAGCGCCTCAGCAGCAGGCTTGATATCCACCTTAGCGATGCAGTACTCCTTCACGATCTTGGGGCGTCCGGGTATTCGAGTCGGGGCTCGAGGCTTGAGGTTCCAGAGAGCAGGTGTTAGCCAGATGAAACCACCCCTACCGCGGTGTGTTCGATGTGGTAGATCCCATTTTGGGGAATGTCATGCTACTATGAGAGCCTGTTATACTTGCGGTCGTCAGGGCCATTTGGCGAGGGACTGTTCGACCAGAGGCGGCACGGGTGGTATGGCGCAGCCTACAGGGTCAGTTGTCGGGTCTTCATCCTTTTTGGTTATGAGCCCCGGAGGACAGGGTGTTCACAGGACAGCAGGTCGCGGCAGAGGTCGTGGCAGGGGTCCTAGTTCCAGCGGTCCTCAGAACCGCATTTATGCCTTATCCATCCATCAGGACCATGAGGCGTTGTAGGATGTAGTCATAGGTACATTATTGGTTTCATGCTGTGACGTATATGCTTTGATAGATTTGGGTTCTACTTTGTCCTATATATCTCCTCATATTGTTGGTAGACTAGGGATAGAGCCTGAGTCCATAGAACCTTTTGAGGTGGCTACGCCAGTAGGTGATTCAGTGGTAGCGGAACAGGTATATAAGGCTTGCACAGTGGTATATCTGATACCGTCGGACCTAGCCGACTTGATAGAGTTGGATATGACAGATTTTGACGCTATTATGGGTATGGATTGGTTGGCTTCTTGCTACGCCAATGTGGACTGTAGGGAGAGATTGATACGGTTCAGATTTCGGTGGCCGTTGCTCGAGTGGAAAGGAATCTTTGCGTCGTAGGGTAGGTTTATTTCGTTCCTCAAGGCTAAGAAGATGGTTCAGAAGGGATATATCTACCATCTTATTCGGATATTTGATCTGAGAGGTGAGTTGCGGATATTGATCGATTCCGGTGGTTAGAGAATTTCCGGATATATTCCCGGACGATCTCCCAGGTATCCCTCCTGAGAGGGAGATAGAGTTATGTATTGTTGTTCTGCCTGATACTCGGCCTATATCTATTCCACCGTACAGAATGACACCTGCTGAGTTGAGGGAGTTGAAGGACCAGCTGAAAGATTTGCTGGAGAAAGGCTTTATTAGGCCTAGTACTTCACCTTGGGGAGCGCCGGTATTGTTTGAAAGAAGAAGGATGGGACGCTGCGTATGTGTGTCGATTATAGGCAGCTGAACAAGGTAACCATTAAAAATAGATATCCCCTCCCCAGGATTGATGATTTGTTTGATCAGTTGCAGGGTGCGAAGTGCTTTTCCAAGATAGACCTATGATCTGGTTATCATCAGGTGCGAGTTAGGGAGGCATATGTTCGTAGGACTGCATTCAGGACCCGGTATGGGCATTATGAGTTCAGGGTGATGTCTTTCGGTTTGACTAATGCTCCAGCAGTATTTATGGATTTAATGAACCGGGTGTTCAAGCCATTTCTGGATACGTTTGTTATAGTATTCATTGATGACATTCTGGTTTACTCTCGCACGGAACAGGAGCATGCGGATCATTTGAGGACGATCATCGAGAGTCCTCGGTAGCGATTGTATGCCAAGTTCTCTAAATGTGAGTTTTGGTTGGCTTCAGTGGCATTCTTAGGGCACGTTATCGGGGTCGATGGTATTCGGATTGATACAACAAAGATTGAGGCAGTCAAGACTTGGCCTAGACCTACTACACCAACTGAGGTGCGCAGCTTTTTGGGCCTTGCGAGTTATTATCGAAAGTTTGTGGAGAAGTTTGCTTCGATTTCAGCACCTTTGACTAGGCTGACTCAGAAAGCGGCTAAGTTCCAGTGGACGGATGCGTGTGAAAAGGGATTCCAATTACTGAAGGAGAAATTGACGACGGCCCCAATTCTTACTCTTCCAGAGGGTTTAGATGGGTATGTGGTTTATTGTGATGCGTCGGGTGTCGGGCTTGGATGTGTGTTGATGCAACATGGTAAGGTTATAGCTTACGCATCTCAACAACTCAGGAAGCATGAGAAGAATTACCCCACACATGATCTGTAGTTAGCAGCAGTGATACATGCCTTGAAGATCTGAAGGCATTATTTATATGGAGTTCATGTGGATATTTTTACAGACCACAAGAGCCTCCAGTATATCTTCAGCCAGAGGGAGTTGAACTTGCGGCAGAGACGGTGGTTAGAGTTACTTAAGGATTATGATGTCGATATCCTATACCATCCAGGGAAGGCCAATGTAGTTGCAGATGCTCTTAGTCGTAGATCTATGGGTAGTCTGTCAGATATGCAGCCAGATAGAAGAGGCATGGTCCGCGAGATTCATCAGCTAGCCAGCCTTGGGTTCGATTGGTTGGTTCCGATAGTAGTAGGGGTCGGGTTCGAGAGGTTGTCGAGTCTTCCATCGATGATGAGGTGAAGAGGCGACAGTATGAGGATCCGATTATGACACGGTATCAAGATACGACTCTTCGAGAGGAAAAGGGTTCATTTGAGGTAGCACCTGATAGGGTGCTAAGATACGAGAGTAAATTGTGTGTACCCGATGTTGCAGGACTTCGTCAGCAGGTTCTAGGGGAGGCACACAACGCTCGTTACTCTATTCATCCGGGGTTGACAAAGATGTACCACGACCTCAGATGTATGTATTGGTGGGATATGTTGCAGAGTTCGTTGCTCAGTGTCCAAATTGTCAGCAGGTCAAGGTGGAGCACCAAAAGCCTGGTGGGTTGTTGCAGACGATTGAGATTCCGACCTGGAAATGGGATGTGATCAACATGAATTTTGTTACAGAGTTACCTCATACTAAGAGGAAGTGTGGTTCCATCTGGGTTATAATAGACAGGCTGATGAAATCTGCCCACTTTCTTCCAGTCAGGATGACTTATTCGGCCGAAGATTATGCTAGACTTTATATCCGGGATATTGTGAGACTGCATGGGGTCCCTACATCTATTATATCGGACGGAGGATCCCAGTTTATGGCTAATTTCTGGAGGTCTTTCCAGAAGGGATTAGGGACGCAGGTGAGCCTCAATACTGCATTTCATCCTCAGACCGACGGACAGGCATAACGTACTATCCAGACACTTGAGGATATGATGCGGGCCTGTGTTATTGATTTCAGGGGTAGCTGGGAGGATCATTTTCCTCTTGTTGAGTTTGCGTATAATAACAGCTACCATTCCAGTATCTAGATGACGCCTTATGAGGCCTTATATGGAAGGAAGTGTAGGTCGCCGATAGGCTGGATCGATGTGGGTGAGGTTCAGTTAGTCGGGCCGGACTTGATTCAGCAGGCTGTGGATAAGGTGAAGCTTATCCAGGAGAGGTTATTAACAGCTCAGAGTCAACAGAAGTCGTATGCAGATAATCGGCGTCGACACTTGGAGTTTGAGATTGACAATTGGGTCTTCCTGAAGGTGTCACCCATGAAGGGTGTGATGAGGTTTGGGAAGAAGGGGAAACTTAGCCCAAGGTACATTGGGCCTTATCAGATTGTTCATAGAGTAGGCAAGGTTGCCTATGAGTTGGATCTGTCGTCCGATCTGGAGGCTGTACATCCGGTCTTTCATGTTTCTATGTTGCGAAAGTGTATAGGAGATCAATCCAGAGTGTTTCTGGTTAGTGATGTCCAGGTGACATAGGGGTTATCGTATGAGGAGAGTCCCATAGCGATACTTGATCGCCAGGTCAGGCGACTGCGGACAAAGGGCGTGGCTTCCGTACAAGTCTTGTGGAGGAACGAGCATAGAGAGAAGATGACTTGGGAAACAGAGGAGGACATGATGAAAAAGTATCCTCACTTATTCCCTACACCTCCAGGTAACTCACTTTCCTACTTGTCGATTTTAATTGACATATATGCTTAAGTGTTATTGTGGCCATGTGTGGCATTCATGATGGTGTGGGTATAGTTAAGGGTCTATGCCGATATCTGATTTAATTGAACTTAGAAGGAACATTCGGGACGAATGTTTCTAAGGGGGGAGAATGTTACACCCCGTAGTTTCAGGTTACATATATGAGAACGTACGTAAGATAATGCGACCTTAAGTTTGAAAAGGGAGAAAAATTTCTTTTTCCTACGGAAAATGTTCCGAACCACGTGAATGAAAAAGGTTTGTTATTGGGAATTGGATTCTCAATTTTGGTATTTAAGACTTATAGGATTTAGAAGAATTATGGAATTTTATTTCCAAATTTGGTCATGTGGGGCCCACCCGGGAAATTTTACGACTTTGTGCTGCCCACAAAGTTTTCGATATTTGACCAATTATTGAGATCGGACCAATAGGAAGGCGACACGTGTCACCCCCATGTGACCCATGTTGGGTGAGAATGAGAGAACAAGTGGCAAGCCAAGTGTCTCAAGATATTTGTTGGACAAGTGGCTTGTGGGACCCACACACACTTGTCCCTAATCTCAACTACACACTTGCTTTGATCTTAGCCCTTGGTTGTCTTATATATACACACCTTGGGGTTGAAGACTTCAACACTTAGAAAAATTCAAGAACTATACTCCCTTCCTTGTTGTGCTCTCGGCACCCCCCTCCCCCCCCTTTTGTGAAGAACAATTCTTCATTTGTTGTTGATTAATCCCATTGCTTAAACCAAGTGTCTCTAGTAGTGTTCTAAGGATATCCCAACACAAATAATCCCGGAAATACTACGTTAATCCGATAGTCGCAAAGTGAAACCCTAAGGTGATCTTCAAATTTTTGGATGAAGTGATAAGAAAAGTTGGTTAGGAACTTCTAAGGGTTGCGTGGAGTGGATTGGAACGTAAGGAATAGGAGCTAAGATTCCTAAGGATCGACTTTTAATCATGGAAAATTTTGGGCTTATTGAGGTAATAATCTTTGTCCTTTTTATGAAGATGGAAATTACATGTGTTAGTAGTATATAAATGAGTATGTGATATGTAGAAGGAAGATTGAAAAGATTTGGACCTTAATAAGATGTTAAAAACCGAAATTGGCATGCTAGCCATTAAAGTTGTTAAAAACCGAAATTGGCATGCTAGCCATTAAAGTTGTTAAAAACCGAAATTGGCATGCTAGCCATTAAAGTTGTTAAAAACCGAAATTGACATGCTAGCCATTAAAGTTGTTAAAACATTACCTATTACTTGTTGACATGAAGGAATCTTGTTGATAACAAGTTAATATAACTTATATAAAGATTGGAATATAAGTTGGAATATTAAAGAAGTAATGAAACAATATTGGCATGCTAGCCGAAAACTGGACAGTTTTGATTGCAGTAGTTGGCCAAGAACACCAACTAAAAGACTGGACTAATGGATTGTATTAGTGAACTAATGGACTATTTTTACATTGGACTATGGACTAGTTTTAATGGACATGTTGGTTATTGATTTCGGGCTTTGAAAAAGGTGGAAAAGTACGTAGAAACAGGGGAAGTGCTGCCCAATTTTCCGTAGAATAAGAGACCTTATGCTTAGAAATTGTTACACCCCGTAATTCCAGGATATGTTTATAAGAACGTACGTAAGAACTCAAAAATGTTAAGATTTGAGACTAGTAAAAATTTATCGGAATTATGGAATTGTCGGAAAATGAAATATTGCAACGAATGGGAGGGCGACACGTGTCACCCCCTTAATTGGTCTTGGACGATTGGGACATGGACATAATGGTCATTTGACCAATGTTAGGATGATCAAGTCTTGCAAAGACTTAAGCTTGACATTGTTGACTAAGTCCAAGGGCCACTTGGCTAGATTTTTAAATGAATTGGATCCAAGCCATCCATTTGTTCTAATCTTGACCCTCCATATGTTTATATAAGCTTACTACTAGCAAGACTAGTTCCCATACTTAGTAAAAATTTCAAGAACCTTGTTCTTCACTATGTTAGCTCTCGACAATTGGGCATTGTTCAAGAGGAAAATTTTCAATTTTTGTCCAATAATCTCCACACTTTAAACCAAGGTTCCTAAGGGTATTGTAAGGGTATCTCAATAGAAAGATCCCGGAAATGTGGCGTTTCGTATTAGTCGCAAGGTGAAAACCTAGTCACTTTCCTAGGTTTGGATTGGGAACTTAAGGAAAGTTGTTTGTGATCTTCTAAGGACTTGAAGTGGCGGATTGGAGTATCAAGGAGAGGCTCTAAGTTTCTAGGGAGCGACTTCGGATCTTGAAGTGGATTAAGGCTCACTAAGGTAACAATCTTGTTCTTTTAAGTGTTATAAGATTACATATTGTTGTAGCCTTACTTTTTGACTAGCATGAAGTATATGTATTAAAGATTGATAAGTTTTATGGATATTTGAAGCCTAAAATCCGAAATGACATGTTGAGCCATTTGAAATTGAAATACAATTTGGTCGATAACTAGAATCGTCGCATGTTATCTACTTGAAGATTATAGTTGTTATAATCGATTGCGGCTTTATAACATGTTATACTAAACAACTTGTATTGAAAAGGAATTGGAAAGGAAGATATGTTGTGACACCTTTTGGCCGAGAATGGCATTGTCATTTGGACTAGTTTGATATCAATTGTGGGGCAGAATTTTACACGTCCTGTTAAGGCGTGTAATCCCCTTTGTATTGCTGAATTGTTGGGACTTAAATGTGGCGTTTGGTTATTGATTTTCGGACCTTGAAAAAGGTGGAAAAGTATGTAGAAACAAAGGAAGCTCTGTCCGATTTTCCGTAGAATTTAGTGACTTTGCACTTGGAATATTCTACGTTTGAAGCTAGAAGTTAATAGACGTATTATGGTCATTATAGGTTGACATACTACGTACGACGTATTGGACTTAGCAAGTGGATTGAATCGAAGAGGTATGTGGAACTTCACTATCTCTTGAGCATGAGTAGTTGTAAATGTATAGTACGGTAGACGTACGAGATTTAAATGAATTTAGTTTCATTTGATATCCTTGACTTGTTTTTAAAGGATAGAAATGCCTTGGTTTCAAAAGCATAAAGTTGGTTAATAACTTTATGGAAAGAAAAGAAAGAATGGTTTATTCTAATAAGGTAAACAAAGATTTCTTGACTTGAAAATGTATAGAATACTTGATTTGGAAAGTATTGATCCCTTGAGCTATTCTAAAGTTAAGAAACTTGATTACTAATGTTAAGGGACTTGAAGTATTTTAAAATTATATGATACTTGTTTCGTTTTAAAAGTATAAGTCCCTTGGATATAAGGAAGAATGTAATTGTCTAAGGTATAAAGCTAGTATAACGGCTTTATGGGAAGTTGGTTATAATAGCTTTATGGAAAGTTAAAAAGAGTGGTACTCTAAGTAATGTAAGTAATGATAAATGACTTGAATTAATGAAAGGCAAATTGATTTGAAGGCATCAATTGCTTAAGGTTTTAAAAGAAAGAAGTCACTTGATTTAGAAGCTTATGAATGTATTTCTAAAGGGTATTGTGACTTGTCTTGAAAAGTAGATATCACTTGTGTTACACCCCGTAAGTCCAGGACATGTATAAGAGATTGTACGTAAGGAATGAAGGCTTGAAGATTTGTACGAAAGGAAGAATTGTTTTTCCGACGGAAAATCTTCCGAACGTCGGAAAGGAAAAATGTTCGTTGATGAGAATTGGATTCTCAAAATGCATTATTGGATGAGTATGGAACTTATTAACGTTATGGAAATTTATTTTTATGGATTTGGTCATGTGGGGCCCACCCGAGGAATTTTACGTTTTGTGGGGGCCACGAGTGTTACGGAATTTTATGGACGAATGAGAGGGCGACATGTGGCACCCCCCCCCCCCCCACATTGGTCTTGGACGAAATATGCAAGGATAGAATGGTCATTTGACCATTGTGGATGATAAGTCTTCAAGCTTGAGAATATTGACCAAGTCAACTTGTCCACTTGGCTATTATCCATGTGTTCTCCATCCTAGCCACACATTTGTTATAATCTTGACCCTTCATTGTGTTATATATACCCAACTAGTGCAAGACTAGTTCTTCAACACTTAGAATTATTTCACACTTTCTTGTTCTTCACTAGATAGCTCACGGGTTCACCTCACTCCCACAAGAAAAATTTGTAGTTTTGTTCCATTATTCACAAGACTTAAACCCAAGGTCCCTAAGGGTATTGTAAGGATATCTCAATAGAAAGATTTCGGAAAAGTGGCGTTTTCGTATTAGTCGCAAGGCGGAAACTTAAGGAGTTTTTCAACTTTGAAGTTGGGACTTGAAAATGAGTTCTTCATAGGCTTCTAAGGAGTGCTTGGAGCGGATTGGAACATAAGGAAAGGAGCTAAGAATTGCTAAGGAGCGACTTTGAATCTTGGAAATTTTAAGGGCTTGTAAAGGTATAATTCTTGTCATTTTAGTAATCAAGATTACTTATTGTTATAGCTTTGGATATTAGAAAGCATGAGGTATATATTGTGAAGTTTGATAAGTGTATTGACTATTGGAACCCTAATCCGAAAACTAGTATGTTAGCCCTTAAGATTGTAGTTCAATTTGGTTACTAGTTTAGTTGTCACATGTTGTATAAGGAAGGAAATTGTAGTTGTGGAAGTTGTTTATGACTATATAACATGTTTGACCCAAGAACTTAAATTGGATAAGAATTGGTGTTGTTGTATCTCAAGTTGCCGAATAGACATTGTATTTTTGTGGACTAGTTTTGATGTCAATTGTGGGGCGGAATTTTACACGTCTTGTAGGGCGTGTAATCCCCTTTGTATTTGATGAATTGATTGAGCCTTAAATGTGGTGTTTGGTTATTGAATTCGGCCTTGAAAAAGGTGGCAAAGTATGTAGAAACAAAGGAAGTGCTGCCCGATTTTCCGTAGAATTTAGTGACCTTGCACTTAGAATATTCTACGATTGAAGCTAGAGGTTAATGGACGTGTTATGACTATTATAGGTTGAAGTACTACGAGTAGCGTATTCTACTTGAAGGGTGGAAAGGCTAGCAAGGTTATAGTACTTTGGAGCATTTTGCAACTTGTCGCTAGTCGCCGCAAGGTATGTGAACCTCTTCTTTCTTTGGCATGATCCTACGTATGAAATATCCATGTGATAGTATTTCATGATTCCTTCTACTTTTAGAAGTTAAGAAGTATTCACATTGTTGACTCTAAATTAAAAGTATGTTAAATTGTCCTAAGTCCTTACCAAGTCTTATGGGAGATGTTGGTAAGAATGGTTAGGAAATTATGAGATTTGATTTAAAGCTATGTGTCTTGATTTATTTAAAGTAAGTAAGTGGATTTTATGTTCGAAAATGACTTGAATTTATATGTGAAAAGGGGATTGATTTTAAAAGTGGAAGTTATATGATTTTAAGAGAATAAGTTACTTGGTTTTGGAAGTGTATGGAACTTTATATTTTTTTTATAAGTATAAGTAATTGGACTTTAAAGAATGTATGTTATGAAGTTTTAAGACTATGAACTTTGATTGTCTTTTAAGGATTATGAAGTTTTAAGCGATATGATTTTAAAGAGTGTATGCTACGAGGGGTTAATACTATAAGCCTTGATTTTATGAGTGATAATGACTAAACTTTAAAAAGTATGGCTTCTTAATTTATTTCAAAAGTTAAGAAGATGGTTTAAAAAAGAGTATGTGACTTGAGCTTTAAAAAGAAAGAAGTTTTATGATTCTTTTAAGTATGTATGTACGTAGTATTTTTGGGTTTAGTTTCCCTAATGTTGTAAGAATAAAGTGCCTTAAGTTCTCTAAAATGAAAGGTTGTTATAATAGCTTTATGGGAAGTTGTTATGACGACTTAAGAAGAAGTGAAAAGATGGTTTAAAAATGCTATGTAAGGAAAATCACACCGAGCCTACAAATAGGCCGGATTACGTTATGAGATACACCGAGCCTACACATAGGCCGGATTACGCCATATTACCCCGAGCCTCCACATAGGCCGAGTTACGTCATCTTACACCGAGCTCGCGGGAGGCGGATTATGCTACATGATTCCACGATGCACCGAGCTCCACAGCGGGCGGATTATGCTACATGATTCCACAGTACACCGAGCCCCACAGGCGGGCCGGATTATGCCACATGATTTATCAGTACACCGTGTCCCACAAATGGGCCGGATTACGTTATCACGTATGGATAATCAAAGTAAGCTTCCAAATAAGAAGTCCCTCCATAAAGGGCCGGATTATGTTATGTAAGATATGTAAGTTATGTGGAAAAACTTGATTAAATTCTTAAGTATGTATGTAAGAATATGATGTTAATTCTTATTGAAAGAAGGAAAGAGCGGTTAATATACGATTGATTTCGGGAGTTAAAATGACATTCTTTCTCTGATTATGATTTGGTTGTTGCACCTTATTTACATTTCCTTACTGGTTTTGTTATCGGCCCGCCCGAGGCTGCGTTAAATGCCGCAGTGTTAGGTACACGGGTTGGTGATCCTTGCTCTTAGGATCTCTGTTGATTTTTGGGAAGAAGCTCCATTCACTCGAGCCTTATCTTTTTGATGCGGTTTCCACGATGTTGTAGATTTATGTACATTCGGGGTATGGCGAACCCGTCCATACGATTGTAATTCTTAAGTGCAGTAGTCACGTCGTGGGTCGGTTTGTAAAAAAAAAAGGATATAACTGCTGTTATTTATGTATATGTGTCCATGGAGGTAGCCTTATCGGCTAACCTGCTGTTTAAATTCTCGTTGTTTTATTTTATAAGTTTCATGTATGTTCCGCTGATTATCTCGGATGTATACCTGTAAGGGTGCCCAGGTAGGGCACGATCGCGAGCTTGGAGTCGTGACAAAAGTGGTATCAGAGCAGTTAGTCCTCGGAAAGTGTCTACAGACCGTGTCTAGTAGAGTCTTGATTATCGGTGTGTTGTGAACCACATCTATAATCAGGAGGCTGCAGGACATTTAGGATTGTTTTCCATTCTTCTCACTCTGAGATCGTGCAGTAGAGTTGTATTAATAGGTTGATCCGTCTCTGACGTATTCTTATGTATATGAATCAGCTATGCCTCGCGGAAGCGACCGAGGCCCGGAAGGGCAAAGCGGCAGCGAGGCGCGGTGGTGCAGAGGGTTACTAGGACTCAGGCTCAGACTATGCCTGAGGTTGTGGTCCAGGCGGTGAGTTTAGTTCTGCCAGCGATATTAGAAGCGAGAGCGCGCGGCTCGGGGTTTCGATACCGAGCCTACGGTCCACCGGCCGGGCGGAGTATAGAGATTATGGAGAGCGGTCGGGTTATTGACTAGCATAGTGGTAGGCGTGCGCCCGACGAGCGAGTAGATAACCCAGAGTGATTTGAGGATTCGGGATTTTCTGGGTTGTAGTCCACCCGAGTTCTTTGGTTCGAGATCTGAGGAGGATCCTCAGGAGTTTATTCAGCGAATCTGAGGGGACTATGCAGTGCTTAGGGTCTCGGAGACCGAGTCGGTGGTGCTAGCTTTACCGGATTCTGCGATATTGCGTTTAAGCGGTTTGAGTCATAGGAAGCTCTGGGGTGTGGGTGCTCCTCCAGCTGTTTGGTATGAGTTCACAGAGGCCTTTCTTGATCACTTTTTGCCTCCTGAGATGAGGAGAGCCCGTGTTGATAGGTTCTTGTCACTGAGGCAGAATGGGAGAACCATCAGTGTTACACCCCGTAAATCCAAGAAGATAAGATAAGAACATACCAAGGAATATAAGATTTGAAAGTTGAAAGATAAGTTGACAAACATGTGTTGGACGGATTTTGAGTCTACCTTGGAGTGTTGCACCCCAGTTGTTAAGAATTGATAGGTGTTTAAAAATCCTAGTGTGTAGTCCGTTAAATCTAGTTCCCAACGCAACAAACCGCTCGTCGATAGGACATCGGGGTCGAAAGTTATGGAAGTTACAAGTTCGGTCGCGATCGAGCAAAGCGATGGTTTTGATTCGAAGTCACAGCCGCGGCTGAGGCACGGCATGGCGCCATTTGTACTGAGGTTCGCGGGGTTGCAGCGGCCGCGAATGCGAGGCAGCGGTGCGGAATGCTGGAAATTCTCAGAAGTGGAAGCGCCGCGGCCGTGTGGCCGCGGCGCGCGGATTTTGGTCAGCGGGATGGGCTGAAATCAGGGGATATTTTCGAAAAGGGCCCATGGGAGGGTGACAAGTGTCCCTCCCATCCTTTTGACCAGAATAGGGTCCTATTTTAGGGCCAAGTCTTGGAAGGCTTGGCCATTTCATCTTGGAAACCCTCCTAAGAAATCCTCTCCCTCTTCTCTCTAGTTTGTGAAGAAAACCTAGCCTAAGGGGGAAAATTATTGGAGCGGCGGCGAGAAGGCAAAGTGTTGGTAAGCTTGTAGAGGGTTCGTGTGGGTGATTTTAAAGTGAAGAAGATTTCGGAAAGAGGGCTTCTTGAGGTAAAATCTCCACCTTCTTGTGTAATTGAAGATTTCAAGTTATAGTAGTTTAGAAATGAGCCTGAGGCTGTTATATTTAAGTTTGAATAGATTTGGATCTTGTTGTCTTGTTGAAAACCGAAAATGGGCATGTTAGCCTTAGGATTGTAACTTCAATTTGGTTACTAATTTAGTCGTCACATGTTGTAAAGGGGGAAATTGTAGTTGTTGAAGATGTCTAGGGCTAGACATCATGTTAGACCTAAGAACTTGGATTGGAAAATAATTGGAAAGGATTTAGGATTGGTTATATTGTTGGCCAAGAATGGCATGGAAATTATTGGGTTATTTTGTATTATTGTGGGGCAGAATTTTACACGTATTGTTAGGCGTGTAATCCCCTTGTATTTGCTAAATTAATTGAGCCTTAAATGTGGCGTTGGTTATTGAATTCGGCCTTGAAAAAGGTGGCAAAGTATGTTAAAACAAAGGAAGTGCTGTCCGATTTTCCGTAGAATTTAGGGACTTTGCACTTAGTTTATTCTACGTTCGAAGCTAGAGATTCATAGACGTTTTATGACCATATTAGGATTGAAGTACTACGAGTAGCGGATCCTACTTGAAGGGTATAGTACTGTGGAGCATTTTTCTAATTGTCGACAATCGTCGCGAGGTATGTGATTCTTCCTATCCTCTTGAGCATGACTATTTGTGAAATATATAGTGCGGTAGACGCACGTGTGTTAAAGGAATTTGATTTCCCTTTCGTGCCTTGATTTGATATGAAGTGTAAAGGTCTTGATTGTGTGAAAAAGTAGTAAACTCCTATTCGTTAGTAATGGGTACGCGATTGTTAAAGAATAAGTCCTCTTGGTCTCATAAATGTTTATAGTTGTGATTGGTTGGTTTAAAGCATAAAGTGTTATAACGGCTTTATGGGAAGTTTGTTATAACAACTTTATGTAGGTTAAAGAATGGTTTGTTGATTTCAAAAGATAAGAGACTTGACTTATAATTGACCTAAATGGTGTTGAAAAGTGTGAAACCTCATTCGTGAGTAATGAGTACTTGGTCTTTAAAAGAATAAAGTTTTATTTGGTTTCTTGACATTCTAAAGTAAGGAGACTAAAAGGCTTTTTTGAAGGTCATGTAACTTGTTTTCAAATATTGAACTCTTCTTGATGGAAAAATATAAGTGGCTTGGTTTTAGAAAGGTAGGAGTACCTTGATCTAAAAGGGGTTAGTTACTTGGGTTTTAATGGTATATTTGACGTTGTGTTAAAGGTGTTTAAAGTACTTGATTAAAACAAGAACATGGTTGGTGCTACGGATATTAGTATCAAGTTGTTTTTACGAAAGAAAAGAAGGAGATCTTTTTTTTTTGAAAGAATTAAAGTATGTAGTACTTTGGGGGTTAAAAACCCGGACTTTGACATAAAATGAAAGTACCTTGAGTTGTGTGTAACTTGCCTATGCTTGTTGAGATAACCCTTGATGTGCAAGTGTTTGATTTCGTGCTACCGAGTCTCTCGATGGAGGGCCGGCTATCTGTTTGATTGATGGACATACTGACACGTTGGGTGGCCCACGGGTATGCTTCCATTAGGAGTATTATCTTGTTATTGTTTGGACATACCGACACGTTGGGTGGCCCACGGGTATGCGTCCACAGTGAGTATTATCTTGTTATTGTTTGAACATACCGACACGTTGGGTGGCCCACGGGTATGCTTCCACAGTGAGTATTATCTTGTTATTGGTTTGGACATACTGACACGTTGGGTGGCCCACGGGTATGCTTCCACTATGGGTGTCATCTTGTTATCTCCTTTGGGCATCAAACACGTTGGATGGTCCGGGTATGGGCCACTAGGGCGATTCTAGGGCCATGCTTATACCGAGGTGAGATCTTGGGGCATGCGGCCATTGTGCGGAGTTAAATTCGGGTTGTATTTGAGTGATGATTTACGGGCATGAGTCCACGACTTGACATATTCGCTTATATGTTGTGTACTGTATTTTGGTTATCATACATGTCTCCTGCTTTTATTGACTATTATGATTTCATTTACAGTATTTTTAGTTTCACATACTTGGTACTGTTGTCGACCTCCTTGAGTGTGTTCATGCCGCAGGTTGAGGTACATAGCTTGCTGATCCGCACTCTTAGGATCGCTGTTCAGTTCTCGAAAAGCTCCATATCTCCGGAAGCTTGTCCTGTGGTACGGTTCCCTGATAGTAGACTTTTGTACATTCAGGGGCATGGCGGGGCCCTGTCCCGTCGTTATGGTTTTAAAATTCTTAGAAGTGCAGCAGCCTTTGTTGTGGGCAGGGTTTGTAAGGGATGTAACTATTCAAGTTTTCATTTATGTACAAAAAGGTAACCGTTTGGGTTAGCCTGTTTTCTTATTTCACTGTTTTTCTTTCATGAGTTTTTATTTCCGCTGGTTTTTCTCTGAGGTTGTATAACTAGGGTGCCCGGGGTAAGGCACCAGTCACGGGCCCGAGGTCGGGTCGTGACAAAAGTGGTATCAGAGCAGTTAATCCTCGGAAAGTGTCTACAGACCGTATCTAGTAAGTCACGATTATCGGTGTGTTGTGAACCACATCTATAATCGTGAGGCTATAGGATATTTAGGATTGGTTTCCATTCTTCTCACTCTGAGATCGTTCCTTGTGTTATAAGTTGTACTCCTCCGACGTATTCTTTGTATACGGTGATGCCTCGCATGGCAACCAGGCCCGAGAAGGGCAAGCGGCGAGAGGAGGCTGCAGCGGCAGCGGCGGCCTCTGCGAGACCACGACACACAGGCCTCGGTCCCACACAGGGCGAGAGGAGATGGGTTACAAGGATATGGCGATTACTAGCGTGATCGTGGCCATACGCGAGATAGTGGATCACGGCCGATTCGATGCACCGTGGTTCACGAGATCGGATAGTTTAAGGCTACGGGACTTTGAGTTGCAGCCGCGAGTTCTACGGTCGAGACACGAGGATGATCCGCAAGAGTTCATCAAGCGATTCTGGATCGTAGAGTGATCAAGGCTTGAGAGACCGAGTCGGTGGTCCTAGGTTCATCGGCTGCAATCTGCGATCAACTGTTTTGATTCATGGGAGCTGTCGGGGTGAGCATGCACTTCCAGCGATTTGGGACGAGTTCTCGAGGCATTTCTCGACCATTTATTGCCTCGCGGATGAGAAACGCAGGCGAATATATTTTGATGTTGAGGCAGAACGGGCGGACCGTTCGGGAATACAATGTAGAGTTTGACTCGTTGGCCCGGTATGTCCCTGCTTAGTGGCAGAAATGGAGGATAGAGTGCACCGTTATGTCACAGGACTCGATGACTACTTAGCAGAGAGTTGCACGGGAGTAGCTCTTCAGCCGGGCATGGATATTGCCCGCATGCAGGCTTATGCACTTGGGTGTGAGGCGTAGAGGTCGGCGGATTAACCAAGATCAGCGAGAAGAGGCGAGGATGCGAGGTCCTCTCGTGACCTTCGAGGAAGGCAGCCTCAGCAACAGACTAGTTATGCGCCTCCGCCCGATTGAGTGCTCCACCACGCCTTGTGACATTTGGGAGATTCAGGAGCAGGTCAGGGCTCCAAGGTTTCAGGTTTTTGGGGAAACATGGATGTTAGTCAGATGGGACCACTCCTACCTCGTTGTGGCCGTTGTGGTAAGCTCCATGATGGGGAGTGTCGTGCTAGTATGGGAGTTTGTTTTACGTGCGGCCAGCAGGGCCATTTTGCGAGAAATTGTCCAACCAGAGGTAGCGCGGATGTAGAGACTCAGCCTTCGGGATCAGAGACTGGTTCATCTCCTCCTTTTGTGCGCCGTGCAGGGAAGGAACATGATTAGAACGACAAAGGGAAAGTGAAGCAATAGTTACAAGTATATTCTTAACCCTCTAGAGACTAGTAGGCATTGATGTTATGGTAATGTGTTAAGTTTTATGTTCGGATAGCTTGATGTTAAAAATGTGATTTAGAAGCCTGGTTAGTGAAAAAGGGTAAGTCTGGGGATGAGAAAATTTTGAACCTTAGAATTTATAACAGTTGAGACCTTAGATGTAAGGCCGTCTTGAGTAGAAGACGTTACGGTTAATCTTTGTCGGAGTGTATAGTGTACGTGGAGTTTTGTGGGATAATTCCATAGGTAGTGTGAGATGGAAGTGGTAACCTTCATGACGTGGATTAGTAAGATGACCAAGTTTAGAGGTAGTGACTCCAAGGTTGGGGAAACTGAAGCGGCGACTGAATTGTGGTATGTATAATAGAAAGAGTTCAGGTGTACGAGGAGGGTACGGCGAGTAAGGATATGACGAGATTATCCTTTAGACCGGGGGTGGAGAAAATAGTGATGTTATGCACGTTAGAGGTGATTTCCTCGTTGGCATGGATGGGAGTTTTGCGCATGTGTTATATTATGGCCATGGGAGGCATAATTGATTTTTGTGGGCGTAGTAGTGAAGACTATACCGGCGCCTGCGTTGGAGACTTAGAAGGAACATTCGGGACGAATGTTTCTAAGGGGGGGAGAATGTTACACCCCGTAAATTCAAGAAGATAAGATAAGAACATACCAAGGAATATAAGATTTGAAAGTTGAAAGATAAGTTGACAAACATGTGTTGGACGGATTTTGAGTCTACCTTGGAGTGTTGCACCCCAGTTGTTAAGAATTGATAAGTGTTTAAAACTCCTAGTGTGTAGTCCGTTAAATCTAGTTCCCAACGCAACAAACCGCTCGTCGATAGGACATCGGGGTCGAAAGTTATAGAAGTTACAAGTTCGGTGCGTGATCGAGCAAAGCGATGGTTTCGATTCGAAGTCACGCAGCGCTGGCTGAGCGAACGCGGCGCCCGATTATCTTGAGGTTCGCGGGGTTGCAGCGTGCGCGCCGAATGCTGGAAATTCTCAGAAGTGGAAGCGCCGCGGCGCCAAGGCGGGATTTTGGTCAGCGGGATGGGCTGAAATCAGGAGATATTTTCGAAAAGGGCCCATGGGAGGGTGACAAGTGTCCCTCCCATCCTTTTGACCAGAATAGGGTCCGATTTTAGGGCCAAGTCTTGGAAGGCTTGGCCATTTCATCTTGGAAACCCTCCTAAGAAATCCTCTCCCTCTTCTCTCTAGTTTGTGAAAACCTAGCCTAAGGGGAAAATTGTTGGGCGGCGAGAAGGCAAAGTGTTAGTAAGCTTGTAGAGGTTCGTGTGGGTTATTTTAAAGTGAAGAAGATTTGGAAGAGGGCTTCTTGAGGTAAAATCTCCACCTTCTTGTGTAATTGAAGATTTCAAGTTATAGTAGTTTAGAAATGAGCCTGAGGCTGTTATATTTAAGTTTGAATAGATTTGGATCTTGTTGTCTTGTTGAAAACCGAAAATGGGCATGTTAGCCTTAGGATTGTAACTTCAATTTGGTTACTAATTTAGTCGTCACATGTTGTAAAGGGGGAAATTGTAGTTGTTGAAGATGTCTAGGGCTAGATATCATGTTAGACCTAAGAACTTGGATTGGAAAATAATTGGAAAGGATTTAGGATTGGTTATATTGTTGGCCAAGAATGGCATGGAAATTATTGGGTTATTTTGTATTATTGTGGGGCAGAATTTTACACGTATTGTTAGGCGTGTAATCCCCTTGTATTTGCTGAATTAATTGAGCCTTAAATGTGGCGTTGGTTATTGAATTCGGCCTTGAAAAAGGTGGCAAAGTATGTTAAAACAAAGGAAGTGATGTCCGATTTTTCGTAGAATTTAGGGACTTTGCACTTAGTTTATTCTACGTTCGAAGCTAGAGATTGATATACGTTTTATGACCATATTAGGATTGAAGTACTACGAGTAGCGGATCCTACTTGAAGGGTATAGTACTGTGGAGCGTTTTGCTAATTGTCGACAATCGTCGCGAGGTATGTGATTCTTCCTATCCTCTTGAGCATGACTATTTGTGAAATATATAGTGCGGTAGACGCACGTGTATTAAAGGAATTTGATTTCCCTTTCGTGCCTTGACTTGATATGAAGTGTAAAGGTCTTGATTGTGTGAAAAAGTAGTAAACTCCTATTCGTTAGTAATGGGTACGCGGTTGTTAAAGAATAAGTCCTCTTGGTCTCATAAATGTTTATAGTTGTGATTGGTTGGTTTAAAGCATAAAGTGTTATAACGGCTTTATGGGAAGTTTGTTATAACAACTTTATGTAGGTTAAAGAATGGTTTGTTGATTTCAAAAGATAAGAGACTTGACTTATAATTGACCTAAATGGTGTTGAAAAGTGTGAAACCTCATTCGTGAGTAATGAGTACTTGGTCTTTAAAAGAATAAAGTTTTATTTGGTTTCTTGACATTCTAAAGTAAGGAGACTTAAAGGCTTTTTTGAAGGTCATGTAACTTGTTTTCAAATATTGAACTCTTCTTGATGGAAAAATATAAGTGGCTTGGTTTTAGAAAGGTAGGAGTACCTTGATCTAAAAGGGGTTAGTTACTTGGGTTTTAATGGTATATTTGACGTTGTGTTAAAGGTGTTTAAAGTACTTGATTTAAACAAGAACATGGTTGGTGCTACGGATATTAGTATCAAGTTGTTTTTACGAAAGAAAAGAAGGAGATCTTTTTTATTAAAGAATTAAAGTATGTAGTACTTTGGGGGTTAAAAACCCGGACTTTGACATAAAATGAAAGTACCTTGAGTTGTGTGTAACTTGCCTATGCTTGTTGAGATAACCCTTGATGTGCAAGTGTTTGATTTCGTGCTACCGAGTCTCTCGATGGAGGGTCGGCTATCTGTTTGATTGATGGACATACTGACACGTTGGGTGGCCCACGGGTATGCTTCCATTAGGAGTATTATCTTGTTATTGTTTGGACATACCGACACGTTGGGTGGCCCACGGGTATGCGTCCACAGTGAGTATTATCGTGTTATTGTTTGAACATACCGACACGTTGGGTGGCCCACGGGTATGCTTCCACAGTGAGTATTATCTTGTTATTGGTTTGGACATACTGACACGTTGGGTGGCCCACGGGTAGGCTTCCACTATGGGTGTCATCTTGTTATCTCCTTTGGGCATACCGACACGTTGGATGGTCCATGGGTATGGGCCCACTAGGATGATTCTAGGGCCATGCTTATACCGAGGTAAGATGCCGGGGCATGCGGCCATTATGCGGGTTAAATTACCGGGTTGTATTTGAGTGATGATTTTACGGGCATGAGTCCCTGACTTGACATGACTGCTTATATGTTGTGTACTGTATTTTGGTTATCATACATGTCTCCTGCTTTTATTGACTATTATGATTTCATTTCTGATTTTTGATTTCACATACTTGGTACCGTTATCGACCTCCTTGGGGCTGCGTTCATGCCGCAGTTGAGGTACATAGCTTGCGATCCGCACTCTTAGGATCGTTGCTTCTCGGAAAGCTCCATATCTCCTAAGCTTGTCACGTGGTACGGTTCCACTCAAGTAGTAGACTTTTGTACATTCGGGGGCATGGCGGGGCCTGTCCGTCGTTATAGTTTTAAAATTCTTAAGTGCAGCCTTTGTTGTGGGCAGGGTTTGTAAGGGATGTAACTGTTCAAGTTTTCATTTATGTACAAAAAGTTAACCGTTTGGGTTTGCCTGTTTTCTTATTTCACTGTTTTTCTTTCATGAGTTTTTATTTCCGCTGGTTTTTCTCTGAGGTTGTATCACTAGGGTGCCCGAGGTAAGGCACCAGTCACAGGCCCGAGGTCGGGTCGTGACAAAAGTGGTATCAGAGCAGTTAATCCTCGGAAAGTGTCTACAGACCGTATCTAGTAGAGTCCTAATTATCAGTGTGTTGTGCACCACATCTATAATCAGGAGGCTATAGGATATTTAGGATTGATTTACATTCTTCTCACTCTGAGATCGTGCCTTAGATATGTGTTATAAGTTGGACTCCCTCTGACGTATTCTTTGTATACGCTGATGCCTCAGCGCAACCCGAGGCCCGAGAAGGGCAAGGTGGCGAGGAGGCTGCGAGCGGCCGCCTGCGAGACCACGACACCGAGCCTCGGTCCCGGCACAGGGCGTAGGAGATGGGTTACAAGGATATGGCCCGATTACTAGCGTGATCGTGGCGGACATGAGGATAAATTTGGATCTGGCCAGTTCGAGCACCGTGGTTCACGAGATCGGATAGTTTGAGGCTACGGACTTTACGAGTTGCGACCGCCAGAGTTCTGGTCGAGACACGAGGATGATCCGCAGGAGTTCATCCGAAGCGATTCTGGATCATGAGAGTGATCAAGGCTTCAGAGACCGAGTCAGTGGTCCTAGGTTCGCATCGGCTGCGTGATACTGCAATCAACTGGTTTGATTCATGGGAGCTGTCCCGGGGTGAGCATGCAATTCCAGCAGTTTGGGACGAGTTCTCGGAGGCATTTCTCAGCCATTTCTTGCCTCCACAGATGAGAAGAGCATGGGCAGATAGATTTTTGATGTTGAGGCAGAACGGGCGGACCGTTCGGGAATACAATGTAGAGTTTGACTCGTTGGCCCGGTATGTCCCTGCTTTAGTGGTAGACATGGAGGATAGAGTGCACCGTTCACAGGACTCGATGACTACTTAGCAGATAGTTGCACGGGAGTAGCTCTTCAGCCGGGCATGGATATTGCCCGCATGCAGGCTTATGCACTTGGGTGTGAGGAGCGTAGAGGTCGACAGATTAACCAAGATCAGCAGAAGAGGGCCAGATGCAGGTCCTCCCGTGACCTTCGAGGCGGCCTCAAAGCAGACTAGTTATGCGCCTCCGCCATTACGGAGTGCTCCACCACGCCTTCGTGACATTCGAGATTCGAGGCGGTCGTGGCTCCAAGGTTTGTGTTTTGGGAAAGCAGATGTTAGTCAGATGGGACCACCCCTACCTCGTTGTGGCCGTTGTGGTAGGCTCTATGATGGGGAGTGTCGTGCTATTATGGGAGTTTGTTTTACGTGCGGCCAGCAGGGCCATTTTGCGAGAAATTGTCCAACCAGAGGTAGCGCGGATGTAGAGACTCAGCCTTCGGGATCAGAGACTGGTTCATCTCCTCATTTTGTGCGCCGTGCAGGGAAGGAACATGATTAGAACGACAAAGGGAAAGTGAAGCAATAGTTACAGGTATATTCTTAACCCTCTAGAGACTAGTAGGCATTGATGTTATGGTAATGTGTTAAGTTTTATGTTCGGATAGCTTGATGTTAAAAATGTGATTTAGAAGCCTGGTTAGAGAAAAAGGGTAAGTCTGGGGATGAGAAAATTTTGAACCTTAGAATTTATAACAGTTGAGACCTTAGATGTAAGGCCGTCTTGAGTAGAAGACGTTACGGTTAATCTTTGTCGGAGTGTATAGTGTACGTGGAGTTTTGTGGGATAATTCCATAGGTAGTGTGAGATGGAAGTGGTAGCCTTCATGATGTGGATTAGTAAGATGACCAAGTTTGGAGGTAGTGACTCCAAGGTTGGGGAAACTGAAGCGGCGACTGAATTATGGTATGTATAATAGAAAGAGTTCAAGTGTACGAGGAGGGTACGACGAGTAAGGATATGACGAGAGTATCCTTTAGATCGGGAGTGGAGAAAATAGTGATGTTATGCACGTTAGAGGTGAATTTCCTCGTTGGCATGGATGGGAGTTTTTGCGCATGGGAGGCATAATTGATTTTTGTGGGCGTAGTAGTGAAGACTATACCGGCGCCTGCGTTGGAGACTTAGAAGGAACATTCGGGACGAATGTTTCTAAGGAGGGGAGAATGTTACACCCCGTAAATTCAAGAAGATAAGATAAGAACATACCAAGGAATATAAGATTTGAAAGTTGAAAGATAAGTTGACAAACATGTGTTGGACGGATTTTGAGTCTACCTTGGAGTGTTGCACCCCAATTGTTAAGAATTGATAAGTGTTTAAAAAGCCTAGTGTGTAGTCCGTTAAATCTAGTTCCCAACGCAACAAACCGCTCGTCGATAGGACATCAGGGTCGAAAGTTATGGAAGTTACAAGTTCGGTCTTGTGATCGAAGCGATGGTTTCGGTTCAGTCACTGTGCAAGGCTGAGCGAACAGGCGCCATTATGCTTGAGGTTCGCGGGGTTGCAGCGCGCTGGCGGAATCTTGGAAATTCTCGAAGTGGAAGCCTTGCTGGCCGGCCGCGGCGCCAAGGCGGGATTTTGGTCAGCGGGATGGGCTGAAATCAGGGGATATTTTCGAAAAGGGCCCATGGGAGGGTGACAAGTGTCCCTCCCATCCTTTTGACCAGAATAGGGTCCTATTTTAGGGCCAAGTCTTGGAAGGCTTGGCCATTTCATCTTGGAAACCCTCCTAAGAAATCCTCTCCCTCTTCTCTCTAGTTTGTGAAGAAAACCTAGCCTAAGGGGGAAAATTATTGGAGCGGCGGCGAGAAGGCAAAGTGTTGGTAAGCTTGTAGAGGGTTCGTGTGGGTGATTTTAAAGTGAAGAAGATTTCGGAAAGAGGGCTTCTTGAGGTAAAATCTCCACCTTCTTGTGTAATTGAAGATTTCAAGTTATAGTAGTTTAGAAATGAGCCTGAGGCTGTTATATTTAAGTTTGAATAGATTTGGATCTTGTTGTCTTGTTGAAAACCGAAAATGGGCATGTTAGCCTTAGGATTGTAACTTCAATTTGGTTACTAATTTAGTCGTCACATGTTGTAAAGGGGGAAATTGTAGTTGTTGAAGATGTCTAGGGCTAGACATCATGTTAGACCTAAGAACTTGGATTGGAAAATAATTGGAAAGGATTTAGGATTGGTTATATTGTTGGCCAAGAATGGCATGGAAATTATTGGGTTATTTTGTATTATTGTGGGGCAGAATTTTACACGTATTGTTAGGCGTGTAATCCCCTTGTATTTGCTGAATTAATTGAGCCTTAAATGTGGCGTTGGTTATTGAATTCAGCCTTGAAAAAGGTGGCAAAGTATGTTAAAACAAAGGAAGTGTTGTCCGATTTTCTGTAGAATTTAGGGACTTTGCACTTAGTTTATTCTACGTTCGAAGCTAGAGATTGATAGACGTTTTATGACCATATTAGGATTGAAGTACTACGAGTAGCGGATCCTACTTGAAGGGTATAGTACTGTGGAGCATTTTTCTAATTGTCGACAATCGTCGCGAGGTATGTGATTCTTCCTATCCTCTTGAGCATGACTATTTGTGAAATATATAGTGCGGTAGACGCACGTGTGTTAAAGGAATTTGATTTCCCTTTCGTGCCTTGACTTGATATGAAGTGTAAAGGTCTTGATTGTGTGAAAAAGTAGTAAACTCCTATTCGTTAGTAATGGGTACGCGGTTGTTAAAGAATAAGTCCTCTTGGTCTCATAAATATTTATAGTTGTGATTGGTTGGTTTAAAGCATAAAGTGTTATAACGGCTTTATGAGAAGTTTGTTATAACAACTTTATGTAGGTTAAAGAATGGTTTGTTGATTTCAAAAGATAAGAGACTTGACTTATAATTGACCTAAATGGTGTTGAAAAGTGTGAAACCTCATTCGTGAGTAATGAGTACTTGGTCTTTAAAAGAATAAAGTTTTATTTGGTTTCTTGACATTCTAAAGTAAGGAGACTTAAAGGCTTTTTTGAAGGTCATGTAACTTGTTTTCAAATATTGAACTCTTCTTGATGGAAAAATATAAGTGGCTTGGTTTTAGAAAGGTAGGAGTACCTTGATCTAAAAGGGGTTAGTTACTTGGGTTTTAATGGTATATTTGACGTTGTGTTAAAGGTGTTTAAAGTACTTGATTTAAACAAGAACATGGTTGGTGCTACGGATATTAGTATCAAGTTGTTTTTACGAAAGAAAAGAAGGAGATCTTTTTTTTTGAAAGAATTAAAGTATGTAGTACTTTGGGGGTTAAAAACCCGGACTTTGACATAAAATGAAAGTACCTTGAGTTGTGTGTAACTTGCCTATGCTTGTTGAGATAACCCTTGATGTGCAAGTGTTTGATTTCGTGCTACCGAGTCTCTCGATGGAGGGTCGGCTATTTGTTTGATTGATGGACATACTGACACGTTGGGTGGCCCACGGGTATGCTTCCATTAGGAGTATTATCTTGTTATTGTTTGGACATACCGACACGTTGGGTGGCCCACGGGTATGCGTCCACAGTGAGTATTATCGTGTTATTGTTTGAACATACCGACACGTTGGGTGGCCACGTATGCTTCACGATGAGTATTATCTTGTTATTGGTTTGGACATACTGACACGTTGGGTGGCCCACGGGTATGCTTCCACTATGGGTGTCATCTTGTTATCGCCTTTGGGCATACCGACATGTTGGATGGTCCACGGGTATGGGCCCACTAGGACGATTCTAGGGCCATGCTTATACCGAGGTGAGATGCCGGGGCATGCGGCCATTGTGCGGGTTAAATTCCCGGGTTGTATTTGAGTGATGATTTTACGGGCATGAGTCCCTGACTTGACATGACTGCTTATATGTCAGGTAATCGTATTTTGGTTATCATACATGTCTCCCGCTTATTGACTATTATGATTTCATTTAAAGTATTTTCGCCACATACTTGGTACAGATCGACCTCCTTCGGCCGCGTTCATGCCGCAGTTTGTCACGACCAACCCGCCCGGATCGTGCCTTACCCCGGGTACCCAAGTAGACATACATCAGAGTAATCAGCGGAATATAAAACAAGACATGAAATAACGTGAAAGTGAAATGCTTATTCGAGAAAAGTTGCCTTTCGATATATATAAAAACTTAAATCCGAGCTACATCCCATTTACAACTCGCCACAACAAGACTGCACTTCTAAGAATGATAACAACAATGGCGGGACAGGGCCCCGCCATACCCCTGAATGTAAATACCTACAACGACAGGGGACTATACCCAAGATAAGCCTCCGGAGAAACGGAGCTTCCCAACCGCTGAACTGTGACCCTATGAGCGAGGATCAACACTGGTGTACCTGTTATACCCCGTATTTCCAGAGTATGTACGTGAGGGCGTACGTATAATAAATTTAAGCCTAAAGGTGGGCTAGTTTCGAAATTTGTACACAACACCCGATTGGAGTCGTTTTTCGACGAAACGTTTCCACAGCTTTCGTAGGGAAAATTCCGGCTATGTCATTTCAAATTTTTACGGATTTTTCCGAGAGACGAAACATTTTGGACCAACGGGAGGGTGACAAGTGTCACCCTCACATTGGAAGGGGTGGGCGGTAATGCTTGGCCGATTGGGTCTTGTGTAGTAGGTAGGATATTTTGTGCAAGTTGTGTGGTAGATGGATAAGGTCCACATGGTTGAAATCTAGCCCTACACTTGCACCACACTTGTCTTCATCTTGGCCATTGGTTGGCCTTCACTTGACCTATAAATACCCCTCTAGTTGAAGACTTTCTTCATCCAAAAACTTGAGCAATCTATCTAAGTCTCAAAATACTCCCTCTCCTCAGCTGGCCCACCACACCCCCTCCCCTTTGAGCCCTCGCCGAGAGCCACCTCCTCCTCACAGTGTTTTGCCGTGGTACCCCCAGCCTAGTTGGCTCGTATAAATACCCTTTTGTGGTATAGAAATACTCCAAGTATTGTTATAATGCCCAAATACTCGCCCAAATACCTTGTAGTTTTCCCAAGGTTACACTTTTACAAGCCCAGAAAATACTATTATACTTCCCTCAGTCACAAAAACGAAACCCTAAGTAAATCTTCACCCATAGTTGAAGTTATAAGTAGAAGTTGGTTAGAACTTCTAAGGGTTGGTTGGAGCGGGTCGGAGCGCACGGAGTAGGAGCTAAACCTTGCTCAGGATCGACATTTAAACTCGGATAATTTTGGGCTTATCGAGGTAAACATTCTTAACCTTCTGTTGTAATTGGAAATTACATGTTGTAGGAGTATATAGTTAAGTATAATATATATAGAACTGAACATAGTTGTGCGGCAATGTCTTTTGACTTAAGCCTGAATGATACTTACGGCAATGTCTTGCGACTTAAGCCTGAATTTAAAGAAGAGAATCGAATCAGTAATTACATAGGATCAGACATGAGACTTGTGTAACATTACCGTAGTAGAATTTTACACGTCCGGTTAGGCGTGTTAACCCCGGTTGGCTTTAGCGCCTCGCCAGAAGAGGAGATTTATCTTCATTGCGGGTGGGAGGTGCCGAATTTTCTGTATGATATTCTCCATTGAGATCTAGATGTTAAAAGGCGCCTTTTGGCCTCTATATGTTTAAGTACTACGTAAGGCGAGATCTACAAGGCTTAAGGAGTACCCGAAGGTTAGAGGTACTTGCAGACATTTGCTATTAGTCGATAATCCTCCCCAGGTATGACAACCTCTTCCTATATGATCTACAATGATATGTGTATAACTATGTAGTACGCAGACGCACTGTGTTTAATGTATTTGACTGGTTTGAAACATAAAGTGTTATAACGGCTTTATGGGTAGTTGGTTATAACAGTTTTATGTAGGTAAGAAAATGCTTTGTGGTTTCAAAGGAGTAATACTTGGCTTTGAAAACATAAGAGTTGTACTAGCTTTATGGGAAGTTAGGTATAACGTCTTAAGAGTGATAAAAAGAATGGTTTACTGATTTTTAGAAGATAAGAGACTTGACTTAATGGTATTAATATGAATTTTGTTAAAAGTGTGCAAACTCATTCGTGAGTAATGAGTACTTGGTTTTAAGAGGAATAATGTTTTACTGATTTCGGAAATCAGAATGAGTATCGACAAACCACTGCAGCGTTAATAGAGGAAAATGTATTGAATAATGAAGTATGGTATTAAAACCGAGAAACCTCCATCCGCATGTAAGCTAAGATAAGACAAAATGATATTACATTTCCTAGATCATGGCTGCTTAATAAGATTGATTATAAACAAGAATAACCTACTCACATATAAGACATATGTTTCTCAAAACGTTTAAAGGAGAATTATGTTTTAAAGGATTTAAAACTATGAACTACGAAACCTTTTCTAAAATGAGAAACTTGAGCTTTTGAAATTAGGCAAACTTGAACGTTTGGAAAATAAGGTTGTTACTTGACTTTACAAAGGAAAGCATTTTGGTTTACTTAACAATGTTAGTCACTCTATTTTTTATACTACGGGTATCGGGTGACCTTCGTAAAAGAAATGGATCTTTAAAAGGAATTTAACGTACGTAATACTTTAGGGTTAAAATCCGGACTTTGACATAAAATGATAGTACCTTGATTTGTGTATAACTTGCCTATGCTTTTGTTATGAAACTTGACCATGTTACGTGTGATAGCCTTGTTGTGCAAGTATTGTGTTCTACTCAACTACCGGTTCATCCGGGAATGTATTTCACTTGATTACACGGTTCATCCGAATGTATTTCACTTGATTACGGTTCATCCGAATGTATTTCACTTGATTACCGGTTCATCCGGGAATGTATTTCACTTGACTACCGGTTCATCCGGGAATGTATTTCACTTGACTACCGGTTCATCCGGGAATGTATTTCACTTGACTACCGGTTCATCCGGGAATGTATTCCACACGTTTCTATATTAGGTCCATAAAGATGGGCCGAGACCTGTTATACATATCACATGATTTGTACCTAGATCGCCAAGCGGTGAGGAAGGAGTTCCACGCACGAGGATGACTTTGAGGCGTGAGTCCTCGACTTGACATTACCGCTTTTATGTTGTGAATCGTAGTTTGGTTATCATACATGTCTCCCGCTTTATATAGACTATTATGATTTCATTTATAGTATTTTACGCTTTCACATACTGTAATTGCCAGATCGACTCTCGGGCTGCGTTCATGCCGCAGTAAAGGTACATCGATCGCCGATCCCCGCTTATAGGATCACATTCCAGCGTGTTGGAAGCTCCGTTCCTTCGAGGCTTATCTTTGGTATGTTACCCCGAGTCCGTAGGTTCTTGTACATTCGTGGTATGGCGGGCCCTGTCCGCCATAGTTGTTGTCACTTCTTAGAGGTCCGTAGTACCGCTGTGGCGTAGTCCGTAAAAGGATAAACCGTCGTATTTATGTATATATACCAAGGCAACCGCTTTGGTTGGCCTGTTTACTTATCATGTCTCTTAATTCATGTTCATGTTTTTATTTCCGCTGATTTTTCTCTCGATGTTGTATCACTAGGTTCCTGGTAGGCACGATCACGCCCGGTTCGGTCGTGACAAAAGTGGTATCGGAGCGATTAGTCCTCTGAAAGTGTCTACGCACCGTGTCTAGTAGAGTCTTGATTATCGGTGTGTTGTGCACCACATCTATAATCGTGAGGTCGCAGGACATTTAGGATTGGTTTCATTCTTCTCATTCCGAGATCGTGCCTTAGCCGCTGTGATAAATCGACCCTCCGACGTATTCCTTTCCTTTACCGATTATGCCTCGCGTAAAACCAGCCCAGATGGGCAAGGCGATGAGGAGTCATAGTGAGATACAGAGGAGCACGAGGGCGCAGCCTGGCCAAGACTCCGACGACGGGTTTCGCGACGCCGCCACAAAGACCAAAGATAGTTTAGAGCCGCAGCAGTGGTCGCCGAGACTACAAGACTGAGCCTCCACCCCACACCGGAGCATGAGAGATGGAGTACAAGGAGATGGCCCGCCATCGCCGTGGTCGTGGCCAGATATGAGATAGGCCGACGCAGCAGCTCCACCCAAGAGCACCCGTAGTTCACCCCGAGCGCATGCGATTTGAGGCTACGTGACTTTCTCGAGTCAGAGCCCGCCAGTTGTTCTATGGATCGAGCCGAGGATGACCTCGTGAGTTTATCCGACAGCTACGGATCATGAGAGTGATCGAGTCTCGAGGCGTAGTCGGTGGTATTGGTTCGTGATCACCGCGTGATACCGCAGCTTGACCGTTTGATTCGCGAGTTGTCCCGGGAAGAGCATGCACTCCCACCGAATGGGACGAGTTCTCGCGGCTTTTCTTGCACATTTCTTGCCCCCACGTATGAGGGCTCGGGTCGATGATTTTTGACGCTGAGGCAGATCGCGACGGTTAGAGAGTACAATGTGGAGTTCGACTCATTAGCTCGGTATGTTCCCGCCAGAGTAGCCGATATGGAGGACGAGTACACCGCTACGTCACCGGCTGGATGATTACTTGGCGAGGCTTGTACGGAGTAGCTCTTCACCGCATGGACATTGCCCGCATGCAAGCTCATGCACTAGGATGCGAGGCACGAGAGGTCGACGGAATGGCCGAGATCGGCGAAGAGGCCGAACAGCAGGTCCTTTGGTAACTTTCGAGGCGGACCGCCACAGCAGCATTCTAGTAATGTACCTCCACCAGTACAGAGTGGTCCCCGCCTTGGACGCTCAGGTATTCGAGCCGGGTCGAGCTCCGTGGCTTCGTTCACAGTATACGTGAGTGCTAGCCCAGGATTCATGTCCCGCCGACGCACGATGTGGCAAACATCATCCCGGAATGTCGTCTTTTATCGGTGCTTGTTTCACTGCGGCCGCTGGCCATGTGACGAGAGTGCTTATAGAGAGGTACGGCAGCTGCGCAGCCTCACCGGATCGATGGCGGGTTCATCGCTTTCATGCGCATACTGCAGGCGCATTATGATTAGAGTGGAGCGGTAGCTGTGTATATCCTTAACCCTCTAGAGATTTGTATGCATGATTGATGACCTTATTATTGTGTGCTACGTTCGGATAGCGTTATGTTGGTTATGAGTTAGAAGCTTGGCTAGTTGAAAGGATATGTATGGGGGCATGGAAAGAGTGAACTTTAAAATATTTCATGTTGAGACCTTAGATGTAAGGTCATCTTGAATAAAAGATTTTTCGGTTAGTCCTTGTTGAAATACTTGGTTTGCGTATAAATGTATTGTGTGATAAGTCCCTGGGTTGGGTAAATGAAAGTGGTATCTTTCCTGATGTGATTTAGCAAGGTTGTTCCGGATCGAGAAACGAGAGAGTCGGCGTGACAGAGGCTCGGGTTGAGGACGTGTTGCGTGTCAACCCGTAGCCCGGAATGAGGTGGGGTCAGCTCTGGGTGGTCCCGCCAGGTGGTAGGGTCACGAGGGTGCTAGGCCCAAGTTTAGATGACCATCGTATGAGTTCGTGGATATGTTCGACCTGAAGCGGATCGTGAAGGCCGGGAATGGCCTTAAGGAAGATTGAGGCTAGTAGATGACCAAGTTTGGAGGTGGTGACTCCAAAGTTTTGGAAACTGAAGCGATGACTGAATTATGGTGCGTATACTAGAAGAGTTCAAGTGTTCGAGGAGGGCCCGACGAGTAAGGAAGGAAGAGAACGTGTGTTATGTTTGTGGCCATGTGTGGCAGTGGAAACTTGTTAGAAGAACTTCATCTTTATCCGCCTTGAGAAGGAACATTCGGGACGAATGTTTCTAAGGAGGGGAGAATGTTATACCCCGTATTTCCAGAGTATGTACGTGAGGGCGTACGTATAATAAATTTAAGCCTAAAGGTGGGCTAGTTTCGAAATTTGTACACAACACCCGATTGGAGTCGTTTTTCGACGAAACGTTTCCACAGCTTTCGTAGGGAAAATTCCGGCTATGTCATTTCAAATTTTTACGGATTTTTCCGAGTGACGAAACATTTTGGACCAACGGGAGGGTGACAAGTGTCACCCTCACATTGGAAGGGGTGGGCGGTAATGCTTGGCCGATTGGGTCTTGTGTAGTAGGTAGGATATTTTGTGCAAGTTGTGTGGTAGATGGATAAGGTCCACATGGTTGAAATCTAGCCCTACACTTGCACCACACTTGTCTTCATCTTGTCCATTGGTTGGCCTTCACTTGACCTATAAATACCCCTCTAGTGGAAGACTTTCTTCATCCAAAAACTTGAGCAATCTATCTAAGTCTCAAAATACTCCCTCTCCTCGAGCTGGCCCACCACACCCCCCTCCCCCTTTGAGAGCCCTTGGCCGAGAGCCACCTCCCTCCCCTTTGTGGTGTTTTGCCGTGGGGTACCCCCCCCCCCTAGCCTAGTTGTCTCGTATAAATACCCCCCTTTTGTGGTATAGAAATACTCTCCAAGTATTGTTATAATGCCCAAATACCTTGGCCCAAATACCTTGTAGTTTTCCCAAGGTTACACTTTTACAAGCCCGTAAAATACTATTATACTTCCTCACACAAAAACGAAACCCTAAGTAAATCTTCACCCGTAGTTGAAGTTATAAGTAGAAGTTGGTTAGAACTTCTAAGGGTTGGTTGAGCGGCCTGAGCGCACTGAGTAGGAGCTAAACCTTGCTCAGATCGACATTTAAACTCGGATAATTTTGGGCTTATCGAGGTAAACATTCTTAACCTTCATTGTAATTGGAAATTACATGTTGTAGGAGTATATAGTTAAGTATACTATATATAGAACTGAACATAGTTGTGCGGCAATGTCTTTTGACTTAAGCTCGATGATACTTACTGCAATGTCTTGCGACTTAAGCCTGAATTTAAAGAAGAGAATCGAATCAGTAATTACATAGGGTGTATCAGACAAGAGACTTGTGTAACATTACCGTAGTAGAATTGTACACGTCCGTTAGACGTGTTAACTTTCCCTTGGTTGGCTTGGTAGTCGGCCTCGCTAGAGGAGAGATTTACGCTGTTGTGGAGGTCGCCAATTTTCTCGTAGGATATTCTCCATTGAGATCTAGATGTTAATAGGCGCCTTGTGGCCTCTATAGGTCAAGTACTACGTATGGCGTGATCTACTTGGCTTAAGGAGTAGCCGACGGTTTGAGGTACTTGGAGCGTTTTGCTATTAGTCGATAATCGTCGCGAGGTATGTGAACCTCTTCCTATCTGTTCTAGCATGATATGTGTATAACTATGTAGTACGGTAGACGTACCTGTGTTTAATGTATTTGACTGGTTTGAAACATAAAGTGTTATAACGGCTTTATGGGTAGTTGGTTATAACAGCTTTATGTAGGTAAGAAAATGCTTTGTGGTTTCAAAGGAGTAATACTTGGCTTTGAAAACATAAGAGTTGTACTAGCTTTATGGGAAGTTAGGTATAACGTCTTAAGAGTGATAAAAAGAATGGTTTACTGATTTTTAGAAGATAAGAGACTTGACTTAATGGTATTAATATGAATTTTGTTAAAAGTGTGCAAACTCATTCGTGAGTAATGAGTACTTGGTTTTAAGAGGAATAATGTTTTACTGATTTCGGAAATCAGAATGAGTATCGACAAACCACTGCAGCGTTAATAGAGGAAAATGTATTGAATAATGAAGTATGGTATTAAAACCAGTAGAAACCTCCATCTGCATAGAAGCTAAGATAAGACAAAATGATATTACATTTCCTAGATCATGGCTGCTTAATAAGATTGATTATAAACAAGAATAACCTACTCACATATAAGACATATGTTTCTCAAAACGTTTAAAGGAGAATTATGTTTTAAAGGATTTAAAACTATGAACTACGAAACCTTTTCTAAAATGAGAAACTTGAGCTTTTGAAATTAGGCAAACTTGAACGTTTGGAAAATAAGGTTGTTACTTGACTTTACAAAGGAAAGCATTTTGGTTTACTTAACAATGTTAGTCACTCTATTTTTATACTACTGTATCGGGTGACCTTCGTAAAGAAATGGATCTTTAACTGGAATTTAACGTACGTTATACTTTAGTGTTAAATTCAGTCCTTTGACATAAAATGATAGTACCTTGATTTGTGTATTACTTGCCTATGCTTTTTTTATGACACTTGACCATGTTACGTGTGATAGCCATGTTGTGCAAGTATTGAGTTATACTCAACTACCGGTTCATCAGTGAATGTATTTCACTTGATTACCGGTTCATCCGGGAATGTATTTCACTTGATTACCGGTTCATCCGGGAATGTATTTCACTTGACTACCGGTTCATCCGGGAATGTATTTCACTTGACTACCGGTTCATCCGGGAATGTATTTCACTTGTCTACCGGTTCATCCGGGAATGTATTCCACAGGTTTATATATTAGGTCCATAAATATGGGCCGAGACCTGTTATACGTATAACATGATTTGTACCTAGATCGCGGTGAGGAATGAGTTCCACGCATGAGGATGACTTTGAGGCGTGAGTCCACGACTTGACATGATCGCTTATGTTGTGAACTGTAGTTTGGTTATCATACATGTCTCCTGCTTTATATAGACTATTATGATTTCATTTATAGTATTTTACAGTTTCACATACTTGGTACCTGTTGTACTGACCTCCTTCGGGGGGCTGCGTTCATGCCGCAGGTAAAGGTACATCGACTGTCGATCCCCGCTTATAGGATCACATTCCAGCGTGTTGGGAAGCTCCGTTCCTTCGGAGGCTTATCTTTGGTATGTTACCCTGAGTCTGTAGGTTCTTGTACATTCAGGGGTATGACGGGGCCCTGTCCCGTCATAGTTGTTGTCACTTCTTAGAGGTCTGTAGTACTGTGCATACATCACTGCACTTCCACTTGACACCTATCGTAATGATAAACGGCTCGTCTCGCCACAGAGTCTGTAAAAAGGATAATTGTTCGGGTATTTATGTATATATACTGAAGGCAACTATTTTGGTTGGCCTGTTTACTTATCATGTCTCTTAATTCATGTTCATGTTTTTATTTCCGCTGATTTTTCTCTGATGTTGTATCACTAGGGTGCCCGGGGTAAGGCACCAGTCACGGGCCCGGGTTCGGGTCGTGACAGTACCTCTACCTGCGGCATGAACGCAGCCCCCCGAAGGAGGTCAGTACAACAGGTACCAAGTATGTGAAACTGAAAATACTGTAAATGAAATCATAGTAGTCTATATAAAGCAGGAGACACATATGATAACCAAACTACAGTTCACAATAAATAAGCAGCCATGTCAAGTCAGGGACTCATGCCCTCAAAGTCATCACTCAAATATAACTATGGGTCTCACTCCCACAACATCAATCATGCCCGTGGAATACCTTCCTCACTGCCGGCAGTCTATGATATAAAAACACCAAGGAATACACATGAACACCAGGTCCCACCTGTGTCATAATAAAACCGTACGGGGTAAGTACGAAGGCATAGCCGACTACTAAAACCCACAGTACCAACAAGGTCATAAACTGTATCATGAGATCTGTCTAGACCGCCACATGATCGGCGCCGCCACTCGCCCGCAGATCTAATGTGCGCGTCTAGTCCTGGAACTTCCCGCACTCGCATAGGCCACTCACATAGGCCCGCATGAGGTATTCCCGCATCGAGGTAGCTACCGCATCGCCCCGACTCAGTCCACGGCCACATAGACCGCATGACCACAAAGGCCGCACACTAACACGGAACTCTCGTAGCTCGCATAGGTCCTCGGACCCGCATGAGGTATTCTCGAATCATGGTCCCGCATCACCGAGTCTACCCCGTGACGGAGGCGACTTAACCCCCGGTATCATGTCAAGAGGTGAGTGATATAATACTAACATAACAGCTTATCGTTAAACAACATAAGCACAACAAGGGAAACCCCTTTACACAAACATCACAAGATACTAACACACGTAACATCCTAACATGTTTACTTATCAAATCAACAAAAAAGTATTACAAGGCTATCAAAAACCAACACAATCAAGTTATTCACACAAGGCACTTCCTACTTTATGTCAACAAGTTCGGGTTTTTATCCCCAAAGTACTTCATACATTAATTCTTTAAAAGATCCGTTTCTTTCACAAAAGTCACACAATACCCGTAGTATAAAAATAGAGTGACTATCTTTTTAAGTAAACCAAAACACTTCCCTTTGTAAAATCAAGTAACAACATTATTTTCCAAACGTTCAAGTTTGCCTAATTTCAAATGCTCAAGTTTCTCATTTTCGAAAGGTTTCATAGTTCATATTCTTAATCACTTAATAAGATAATTCTTTCTTAAAACAATTTGAGAAAAATACGCCTTATGTGTGAGTAGGTTATTCTTGTTCATAACAATCTTATTAAAGCAGCCATGATCTAGGAAATGTAATATCATTTTGTCTTATCTTAGCTTCTATGCAGATGGAGGTTTCTACTGGTTTTAATAATACTTAATTAGTCAATACATTTCCCTTTATTAACGCTGCAGTGGTTCGTTCGATACTTATTCTGATTTCCGAAATCAGTAAAACATTATTCCTTTTAAAAACCAAGTACTCATTACTCACGAATGAGGTTTCACACTTTTTAACAAAATTCATATTAAATTAATTAAGTCAAGTCTCTTATCTTTTAAGATCAAGTCTCTTAACTTCTAAAATCAATAAACCATCTTTTTTATCTCTCTTAAGTCGTTATACCTAACTTTCCATAAAGCTAGTATAACTCTTAAGCTTTTAAAACCAAGTATTACTCTTCTTTCAAAAAGGTTTCTTAATTCTTTGAAATACTTCAAGATTCTTATTATTTAAACTCAAGTCAAAAGACATCGGAGTAAAACCACGTTCAGTTAACACGCGTACGTCTACCGTACTATATATATATATTCTTTTAAAATTATCATGCTCAAGAGGATATGAAGAATCACATACCTCACGACGATTATCGACTATTAGCAAAACGCTCCACGGCTATAACCCGGCTAGCCTTGTCCACCATTCAAGTAGAACATGCTACTCGCAGAACTTCAACCTATAAAGGTCATATACGTCTATCAACGTCTAGACTACTCTGTAGAATATTCTAAGCAGTAGGTTCTCTATTCTACGGAAAATCGGGCAGCACTTCCCTACCCGTTAAGCTACACAAGTCTACTGTAAATACAGTCCTATGTAAGTACAGTTTAATCTTCTTCTTTAATATCCTTCTATTACAGTTCAATTCTCTTCTGTAATATCCTTCTATGAGTCTTATATTCATTTCTATACTACTACAGTATGTAATTTCCAATTACAATAGAAGGTCAAGAGTATTTACCTCGATAAGCCCAAAATTATCCAAGTTTAAATGTCGATCCTGAGCAACGTTTAGCTCCTACTCTGGGCGCTCCAACCCGCTCCAAACAACCCTTAGAAGTTCTACGCAACTTCTTCTTAATACTTCAACCAACTATGAAGATTTTCCTTAGGGTTTCGTTTTTGGGACTGAAGGGAAGTATAATAGTATTTCTGGGCTTTTAGTATAGGCGTAACCTTGGAATACTACAAGGTATTTGGGCCAAGGTATTTTGGAATAGTAACAATACTTGGAGAATACTTTTCTACCAGGGGGGGTGTATTTTATGAGAACAACTCAAGGTAGGGGGGGTACTCTCGGCTAGCACCACTAGGAAGGGGGGGTACCTCTCGGCCAAAAGGCCTCACAAAGGGGGGAGGGGGAGGCTTGGACGAGAACCTCTCCAAAGGGGGGAAGGGTTTTCAAGACTTAGAAAGTGTTTTGAGGGATGAAGAAAGTCTTCAACAAAGGGGGGTATTTATAGGGAACTCAATGGCCATGATCAAGACAAGTGGGGGGCAAGTGGAAGGTGAGGATTTGCCCAAGTGCCCCCTAGCCATCTACTCCTCAATTCACTCCAAACATTGACCCATGGTTTAGGACACAAAACATGGCACAAAAACGTGCACCAATCGGCCAAGAATCCGCCAACTTGAGGGTGACAAGTGTCGTCCTCTCGTTGGTCCAAAATATTTCATCTCTCGGAAAATCCGCAAATATTATAAACGACATAGCCGTAATTTTTCCTACGCAAGTTTTGGAAAACGTTTTGTCGGAAAACAATTCGTTTAGTGGGTTGTGCACAAATTTTCGTCCCTAAGCCTACTTTAAGGCTCAAACTTTTGTACGTACGCCCTTACGTACATACTCTGGAAATACGGGGTATAACAAGGTTGAGGTACATAGCTTGTTGATCCGCACTCTTAGGATCGCTGTTCAGTTCTCGAAAAGCTCCATATCTCCGGAAGCTTGTCCTGTGGTACGGTTCCCTGAAGTAGTAGACTTTTGTACATTCAGGGGCATGGCGGGGCCCTGTCCCGTCGTTATGGTTTTAAAATTCTTAGAGGTCTGAGTAATCTTTTGTGGCGTGGTTTGTAAGGGATGTAACTGTTCAAGTTTTCATTTATGTACAAAAAGGTAACCGTTTGGGTTAGCCTGTTTTCTTATTTCACTGTTTTTCTTTCATGAGTTTTTATTTCCGCTGGTTTTTCTCTGAGGTTGTATCACTAGGGTGCCCGGGGTAAGGCACCAGTCACGGGCCCGAGGTCGGGTCGTGACAATCAGGGAGTACAACCTGGAGTTTGACTCGTTGGCCAGGTATGCACACACTATTGTGGCTGACATGGCTGATAGAGTTCATCGCTATGTTATGGGGCTAAACCGTTATATGATCACTGCTCTCCTGGGAGTGGCCCTTCAGCCAGGTATGGGTATTGCCAGGATGCAGACATATGCACAGGGGATTGAGGACAGGGAGAGAGAGGACCGACTGCACTACCGCGGCCAAGAGGCCGTGACGCAGTGGTTCAGGTGATTTTTGAGGCGAGAGCCTCAAAGCAGCTAGGTCTACATTTCACCAAGATGCAGTGCTCCTTCCCGCCGGGCAGAGGTTGGATCAACCGGGTAATTCAGAGCCGGTCGAGCTCTAGAGCTTCGATTCAGATGCGCATACACGGGTTCTAAGCGATCGGGGCCACTCTTCCTCGATGTCACAGTGTGGGCGTCACCACGGGAATGTCGTCGTGCTACTGGTGCCTGTTTTACCTGTGGCCGTCAGGGCCATATGTTGAGGGATTGTCCTAGTAGGAGAGTTACAGGAGGGATAGCACAGTCTACCGGATCAGTTGCGGGTTCTTCGCCTTCAGTAGCTAGGCAGGATGTTCATACACCGGCAGGCCGTGGCAGAGGTCGTGGTGGAAGTTCCCAGTTTTAGCGGTCCTTTGAACCGCCTATATGATTTCAGGTATATCTTCGACCCTTTAGAGATTTGTATGCATGATAAGGTTGTTGTATGTTTAAGTATCAAGAACGGATAATATTGAGATTATGTATGTATGCTAGAAGTAAGTTGGAAGTACGAAAAGATAATCCTTTTAGGCCATGAATGTTAGTAGATAGTGATGGTGCACACTTTGGATTTGTTTCCTCGTTTGGTTTGTGATGGATAAATATGCAAGTGCGGTGTATTAGGACAATATGTGGCATAATTATGTTTCACTACGTGCAGTTTTATGAGACTATGCCAACAAATGATAGATTGAGCTCCAAAAGAACATTCGGGGACGAATGTTTCTAAGGGAGGAAGAATGTTACACCCCGTAAGTCCAGGACATGTATAAGAGATTGTACGTAAGGAATCAAGGCTTGAAAATTTGTACGAAAGGAAGAATTGTTTTTCCGACGGAAAATCTTCCGAACGTCGGAAAGGAAAAATGTTCGTTGATGAGAATTGGATTCTCAAAATGCATTATTGGATGAGTATGGAACTTATTAACGTTATGGAAATTTATTTTTACGGATTTGGTCATGTGGGGCCCACCCGAGGAATTTTACGTTTTGTGGGGCCCACGAGGGTTACGGAATTTTATGGACGAATGAGAGGGCGACACGTGGCACCCCCCCACATTGGTCTTGGACGAAATATGCAAGGATAGAATGGTCATTTGACCATTGTGGATGATAAGTCTTCAAGCTTGAGAATATTGACCAAGTCAACTTGTCCACTTGGCTATTATCCATGTGTTCTCCATCCTAGCCACACATTTGTTATAATCTTGACCCTTCATTGTGTTATATATACCCAACTAGTGCAAGACTAGTTCTTCAACACTTAGAATTATTTCACACTTTCTTGTTCTTCACTAGATAGCTCACGGGTTCACCTCACTCCCACAAGAAAAATTTGTAGTTTTGTTCCATTATTCACAAGACTTAAACCCAAGGTCCCTAAGGGTATTGTAAGGATATCTCAATAGAAAAATTTCGGAAAAGTGGCGTTTTCGTATTAGTCGCAAGGCGGAAACTTAAGGAGTTCTTCAACTTTGAAGTTGGGACTTGAAGATGAGTTCTTCATAGGCTTCTAAGGAGTGCTTGGAGCGGATTGGAACATAAGGAAATGAGCTAAGAATTGCTAAGGAGCGACTTTGAATCTTGGAAATTTTAAGGGCTTGTAAAGGTATAATTCTTGTCGTTTTAGTAATCAAGATTACTTATTGTTATAGCTTTGGATATTAGCAAGCATGAGGTATATATTGTAAAGTTTGATAAGTGTATTGACTATTGGAACCCTAATCCAAAAACTAGTATGTTAGCCCTTAAGATTGTAGTTCAATTTGGTTACTAGTTTAGTTTTCACATGTTGTATAAGGAAGGAAATTGTAGTTGTGGAAGTTGTTTATGACTATATAACATGTTTGACCCAAGAACTTAAATTGGATAAGAATTGGTGTTGTTGTATCTCAAGTTGCCGAATAGACATTGTATTTTTGTGGACTAGTTTTGATGTCAATTGTGGGGCGGAATTTTACACGTCTTGTAGGGCGTGTAATCCCCTTTGTATTTGCTGAATTGATTGAGCCTTAAATGTGGCGTTTGGTTATTGAATTCGGCCTTAAAAAAGGTGGCAAAGTATGTAGAAACAAAGGAAGTGCTGCCCGATTTTCCGTAGAATTTAGTGACCTTGCACTTAGAATATTCTACGATTGAAGCTAGAGGTTAATGGACGTGTTATGACTATTATAGGTTGAAGTACTACGAGTAGCGTATTCTACTTGAAGGGTGGAAAGGCTAGCAAGGTTATAGTACTTTGGAGCATTTTGCAACTTGTCGCTAGTCGCCGCAAGGTATGTGAACCTCTTCTTTCTTTGACATGATCCTACGTATGAAATATCCATGTGATAGTATTTCATGATTCCTTCTACTCTTAGAAGTTAAGAAGTATTCACATTGTTGACTCTAAATTAAAAGTATGTTAAATTGTCCTAAGTCCTTACCAAGTCTTATGGGAGATGTTGGTAAGAATGGTTAGAAATTATGAGATTTGATTTAAAGCTATGTGTCTTGATTTATTTAAAGTAAGTAAGTGGATTTTATGTTCGAAAATGACTTGAATTTATATGTGAAAAGGGGATTGATTTTAAAAGTGGAAGTTATATGATTTTAAGAGAATAAGTTACTTGGTTTTGGAAGTGTATGGAACTTTATATTTTTTTTTATAAGTATAAGTAATTGGACTTTAAAGAATGTATGTTATGAAGTTTTAAGACTATGAACTTTGATTGTCTTTTAAGGATTATGAAGTTTTAAGCGATATGATTTTAAAGAGTGTATGCTACGAGGGGTTAATACTATACGCCTTGATTTTATGAGTGGAAATGACTAAACTTTAAAAAGTATGGCTTCTTAATTTATTTCAAAAGTTAAGAAGATGGTTTCCAAAAGAGTATGTGACTTGAGCTTTAAAAAGAAAGAAGTTTTATGATTCTTTTAAGTATGTATGTACGTAGTATTTTTGGGTTTAGTTTCCCTAATGTTGCAAGAATAAAGTGCCTTAAGTTCTCTAAAATGAAAGGTTGTTATAATAGCTTTATGGGAAGTTGTTATGACGACTTAAGAAGAAGTGAAAAGATGGTTTAAAAATGCTATGTAAGGAAAATCACACCGAGCCTACAAATAGGCCGGATTACGTTATGAGATACACCGAGCCTACACATAGGCCCTATTACGCCATATTACCCCGAGCCTCCACATAGGCCGGGTTACGTCATCTTACACCGAGCTCCACAGGCGGGCCAGATTATGCTACATGATTCCACAGTACACCGAGCTCCACAGGCGGGCCGGATTATGCTACATGATTCCACAGTACACCGAGCTCCACAGGCGGGCCGGATTATGCTACATGATTCCACAGTACACCGAGCCCCACAGGCGGGCCGGATTATGCCACATGATTTATCAGTACACCGTGTCCCGCAAATGGGCCGGATTACGTTATCACGTATGGATAATCAAAGTAAGCTTCCAAATAAGAAGTCCCTCCATAAAGGGCCGGATTATGTTATGTAAGATATGTAAGTTATGTGGAAAAACTTGATTAAATTCTTAAGTATGTATGTAAGAATATGATGTTAATTCTTATTGAAAGAAGGAAAGGAACGGTTAATATACGATTGATTTCAGGAGTTAAAATGACATTCTTTTTACAGTTATGATTTGGTTGTTGCACCTTATTTCTGTTCCATACTGCACTGTTGTAATCGACCTTCGTGGGGCGTTCATGCCCGCAGTGTTAGGTACACGGTGTGATCCTTGCTCTTAGGATCTCTGTTCAGTTTTTGGGAAGAAGCTCCATTCACTCCGGAGGCTTATCTTTTTGGTACGGTTTCCCTGATGTTGTAGATTTATGTACATTCAGGGTTATGGCGGGGCTCTGTCCCGCCACAGTTGTAATTCTTAGAGGTCTGTAGTCACATGATGTGGGTCGGTTTGTAAAAAAAAAATGATATAATTGCTGTTGTTTATGTATATGTGTCCATGGAGGTAGCCTTATCGGCTAACCTGTTGTTTAAATTCTCGTTGTTTTATTTTATAAGTTTCATGTATGTTCCGCTGATTATCTCTGATGTATACCTGTAAGGGTGCCCACGTAGGGCACCAGTCGCGGGCCCGGGGTCGGGTCGTGACAACTTGATACTACGGTTATTAGTATCTTGGAAGTTTTATATGAAAAAGAGTCATTTTAAAAGAGTAGAAGTACGTAGTACTTTGGGTTAAATTCCCGGATTTTTCTAATGACATGTTAGTGTCTTAAGTAAACTAAAATGAGAGTGTATATGAATAAGGCTAATAAAAAGTTAGGGGGATTTCTTAACTTGCTTATGTTATGTATGATAAGCCGGTAGTGCTTATGTTATGTTATGATAAGCCGGTAGCGCTTATGTTATGTACGATAAGCCGGTAGTTCTTATGTTATGTATGATAGCCGGTTGTGCTAGTTTATGTTATTATTACGGGGTAAAGCCCCGTGTTACTACTAATTCCATGGATTTTCTACCCATGATGCGAAAAGCGCGTTTGTACTCATTATCATGGGCCCACCGGGCCTAAGCGGGTGAAATAGTCCTGTGCGGGTGAAATAGTCCTATGCGGAGCGCATCGCTCCATTGCGGGTCCGCAGGACCTATGCGGGTGAAATTGTCCCATGCGGAGCACATCGCTCCATTGCGGGTCCACAGGACCTATGCGGGTGAAATAGTCCCAAGAGTAGGATTGCTTAATGATACTACGGGCGGGTGACCCTACTTTGATCATGAGCCTCCTATTTTTATGCAGTAAAGTATACTCTTGTTTACTCTCATTGTTAGTAAGGCACAGTGTACTGTTATTTGAGTTATCATACATGTCTCCAGCTTTATTTTAGACTTTATGATTTCATTACAGTGTTTCAGTTTTCACATACTTGGTACATGTTGTACTGACCTCCTTCGGGGGGCTGCGTTCATGCCGCAGGTAGAGTATACAGGTTGATGATCCTCATTCTTAGGATCACTGTTCAGCTGTTGAGAAGCTCCATTACTTCGGATGCTTATCCCTGGGTACAGATTCCTGGTATTGTCGGTTGTTGTACATTCAAGGGTATGGCGGGGCCCTATCCCATCACAGTTGTTATTCTTAGAGGTCTGTAGTCATGTCTTATGGATTGGGTTGTAAAGAGGAAAAAGATATATTGTTTTATTATGTTTATTTTACGGAAGGTGACCTTATCGGCTAGTCTGTTGATATTTAATGTCTAAGTATTTTTATGAGTTGTCTATGTTCCGTTGTTATTCTCTGATGTATACCTGAAAGGGGTGTTCGGGTAGGGCACCAGTCGCGGGCCCGGGGTCGGGTCGTGACAAAAGTGGTATCAGAGCAGTTAGTCCTCGGACAGTGTCTACAGACCGTGTCTAGTAGAGTCTTGGTTATCGGTATGTTGTGCACCACATCTATAACCAGGAGGCTGCAGGACATTTAGGATTGGTTTCCATTCTTCTCACTCTGAGATCGTGCTATAGAGTTGTGTGGTTAGGGTCGTCTCTCCCTAACAAGTTATGTTGATTGCAGCTACGAGAAAGGCAGCAGTGACCCAAGAAGGATTATGTGGATTGCGTATCCAGGTTGGTAATAATTGTAGTATAGTTGATATTATGACATACAGCTATACGGATATATGTATGAGGGTCAGAAGCGTGTTGCCTAGAATGATTTTAGGTTACCAGGATTTGGTAAGGACTAAATAAATACCGGGAAGGTATGAAACAGTTTAATGAACTCTTATCAAGGTTTTACGTACAAATTTGAGATAATTAGGAAATGATAAGCTACCTGATAGGGTAATGAACCCTTAAGAAGTCATAATTAAGGGACTTAGTGGAAGACTAGGTTAATAGAATAAGTTATGTGGTATGATTAAGAGAATGGTACGGATGAGATCCGTATGGAGTAAGGATGGTTATTATGATTAAGACAACACGATTAAGAGCTTATGAGAAGTTATCGTACCTGTTTACGGGGGGACTGATAAGGTAGGCTTGGAGCATGGAAATTGCGAGCCTAAGAATATTGATAACCGCCGAGACCTTAGGTATATAAGGCCTTCTCGGGTAGTAAAAAGTTAAGTCAGACCAAGGATAAGAGTTAAGTGTGACGCCGAGTCGGGTTGAAGACTTATTAAGGGTCGCCCCATAGCCTGAAATGGAATGGGATCAGTTGGTAGTAGTCCCGCTACGTGACAGGGTCACGAGGGTGCAAGGCCCGAGTCTAGTTAATCGTTTTACGGGTTCGTGGATGCATTCCACTGGAACCAGGTTATGAGAGCCGGAAATGGCCTTATATTGTTTAATTAAGTAACTCCAAAGATTGAAGGCCAGATTTAGTACGGAGGTTATGTACGTATGTTAGCATAAGTTTGGATGTACGGAAAGAGTATGACCCGTAAGGAGGACGACAACCAAGTGTACAGGAATAGAGCCCGGATCCATGAGAACCTTTCAAGGTGACGACACCCGTGAGTGATGGGTGGTAGCTGAGCGGGTACATAATAATTGCCCGGTGACGATACAGTCGTCGGACCCTAGCAGACCTAGTAGAGCTAATATGACAGACTTTGAAGTCATAACGGGTACGGGCTAGTTGGCCTCTTGTTATGCCAACATGGACTGCAGAGAGAGATTGGTTCGATTCCAGTTTTCCGGTAAGCCGGTTGTCGAGTGGAAAGGAAGGAAAGTGGTTGTAACCAGTGAATTATCCTTCCTTCTTTGACATCGTTGATTTTAACAAGTCGGTGTGACTTATTCATTTGAGGTAAATTGATACAGAAAGTAAGTAATACTTGAATTTGAAGGATTTTATGTTAAGTGCCCTTTGGAGATACTTGGAGTTGGTTTGGTGTGGCGGTCAAGGCCACGACCTTCCGGATAATTTCAGGAAAGCACACAAGTAAGAATAAGGTAAGTACGAGTGCTGCCTGCGGAAGACCGAGGACTTCATTGGTAGGTTTTGAGAATCTATATGATTTTTAAGGCGATGCTTGTTGATTAGATTTACAGGACCGCAAGAGGACCCAGTGAATAGGGTTGTAACTTCAAGGAAAGATTATGAAAGAGAGATGAGTTCTCTCCCCCACGTAAAAGGATAGTTTTACGTATTATGGGGTTAGGTGTACCCATGTTGTTGGACGAAGGATATGAGACTGGTAAGGTCTTCAGTATCGTCATGCCATAGGTTACAGTTTTAGATAACCGTGGGAAGAGTATTGTGTTGGGGGTAATTAAGAACGACGTTACGAAATGGTCGAGGAAGTGTCGTAAGGACATAAATGCAGGTAGTACGCATGTATGAAACTGTACGATTATGAATCAAGATAGAAATACTTTTGCTAGTAATAAGCATAAGGAAGGGTTATGACCAGAATGATAAAAGAGAATACAACTATGGTTATGTAAGTTGCACGAGATATGATTACCCCAGACTACTGTAAAGACCATTAGTAAATGATGGGCAGTAAGAACACCTCGAGGAAAGGTGGTAACATATGTACTAACGAGAAAGATAGTAAGAAAATACGGAGGGGTAAGGGACCCCAGGACAACTTGAAATAACTTATAAAGGAAAGATGAGTAGACACTCGAACGATAAGAAATTTTGACAAGTCATTGGATTATGTAATACCATGAATTGGGGTTGAACACCTGATTATAAGCTCTATGAGCCGAGAGAGAATAATAGGTTTACTACTTGGCGAGATCAAGGAAATCTCCCCCCCTAAATTGTGTCTGACAGGAAGTCTTAGCCATGAGGCAAGCAAAGGAATCAAATCTGAGTATGGTGACCAAGTTTGGTTGCAACAGAGAAAGGGAAACAGGAACCATAATTGAGATTAAGGATGTCCGAATATTTCGCAAGTATGAGAAAGGCTTCCAGTTATTGGAAGATAAGTTGACCACGACTATAGTTCTAACCCCTCCTGAGAGACTAGAGAGTTAGGTTATTATTGTAACACTTTGGGTGTTGGGCTAGGTTGTGTGCTGACGCAACACGATAAGGTTAGAGCCTATGTTCCCCGACGGTTAGGGAAGCATGAAAGGAATTACGCTACTCACGATTTAGAGTCGGCGGCAGTTAATCGTGCCATGAAAAATTGGAGGCATTCCTGATATAAACTTCATGTGGATATTTATGCAGACCACAGGAGCCTCCGGTATATCTTCAGTCAGAGGCAGCTGAATTTAAGACAGAGACGGTGGTTAGAGTTACTCAAGGAATGTGATATTGATATCCTATACCACCCGGGGAAAGCCGAGACTGTTACAGATTCTCTTAGTCGTGGATCTATGGGTAGTCTGCCAGATGGGCAGCCAGATAGACAGGACGTGATCCGTGAGATTCATCAGCTACCGAGCCGAGGGGTTCGATTATTTGTTTCCGAGGTGAATGAAGTTTGGATCCGAGAGGTTGCCGAGTCTTCCTTCGTCGAGGAGGTGAAGAGGCGACAATATGAGGATTCAGCGTTAGTATGTGATCGAGGTACGACTCTCCAAGAAGAGAAGAGCCTGTTTGAGTAGCACCAGATGAGGTGCTGTGATATGAGGATAGATTGTATGTACCCGGTGCTGCAGGACTTGTCAGCAGGTTTTAGGGGAGGCACGCAGTGCTTATTACTCTAATTGTTCGGGGTCGACTAAGTTGTGTCGTGACCTCAGATGTATGTATTGGTAAGATGGCCTGAAGAGGGACGTAGCACAAATTTATCGGAATTATGGAATTGTCGGAAAACGAAATATTGCGACGAATGGGAGGGCGACACGTGTCACCCCCTTAATTGGTCTTGGACGATTGGGACATGGACATAATGGTCATTTGAAACGGCCCAATGTACCTTGGGCTGAGTTTCCCCTTCTTCCCGAATCTCATCACACCCTTCATGGGTGACACCTTCAGGAAAACCCAATCATCAATCGCAAACCTGGATGTCGGCGATGATGATCTGCGATACGACTTGGCCGACTCGAGTCATCAATAGCCGCTCTCGGATAAGCTTCACCTTATCCACTGCCTGCTGCACCAAATCTGGTCCCACTAGCTGCACCTCGCCCACCTCGAACCAACCTATAGGCGATCTGCACTTCCTCCCATACAAGGCCTCATAAGGCGCCATCTGAATACTGGAGTGGTAGCTATTATTATACGCGAACTCAACTAGAGGCAAATGATCCTCCCAACTACCACCGGTCAATAACACAGGCTCGCAGATATCCTCAAGAGTCCGGATAGTGCGCTCGCCTCGCCGTCAGATGCTCTGGATGAAATGCAGACTGTGCTCACTGCGCCCCTAAACCCTCTGGAAGGACCTCCGTTGGCCGTGAACCGGGCTCCTCTGCGATATGATCGAAGTAGGGACTCCATGCACCGACGATCTCTGATGTAAAGTCCGCATAATCCTCACCGAAAAAGTCGCCCCGACGGAAGAAAGTGGGCTGATTTCGCCACCGCCGAATAACCCATATAGAATCATGTCTCCTCCGAGTGCGAGGTAATCCTGATGAAGTCCATGTTGATTACCTCCCACTTCCGTGTCGGGATCTCTATCGTCAGAACAAACCACCGTGTCTCTCGTGCTCTACCTTCACTGCGACAACACGCACCGAGCTACGAACTCGCAACGTCCTCTTCAAGCCATCCCACCAATACACGATCTGGGCGTCGTGGTACATCTTGGTCGACCCGGATGGATAGAGTAACGCGCTACCGCAGGCTTCCCAAGAACTCCGCCAAGTCCTCAAACATCCGAACACACAACTCGCTTCAAACCTTAGCACCCCATCGTGCTACCTCAAAAGGACCCTTGCCCTCACGAAGAGTCAGATCACGATATCGAATCAAAGCCGATCCTCGAATCGCTGCCTCTTCACCTCTCAACGATGGAAGACTCGGCAACCTCACGAACTCTAACCCCATTGCTATCGTAATCAATCAAACGGACACCAAGGCTCGCTAATCGTGCAAATTACGAACCATGTCCCTTCTCTCTAGCCGCACATCCGATAGGCTCATCGACTACCATTTACTGCGGCATTCGCCACAACATCGCCTTGCCCGTAGTACAGATGTCCACATCGTAATCCTTAAGCAACTCTAACCACCGCCTCGCCGTAAGTTCAGCTCCTCTCGCCGAAGATATACCGAGGCTCTTGTGGTCAGTAAAAATATCCACGTGAACCCCATACAAATAGTGCCTCCAGATCTTCAAAGCGAATCACACCGCCAACTCCAAATCATGGGGGTAGTTCCTCTCGTGTTTCTTCACCGTCGGGATGCATATGCTATAACTCGCCATGCCGCATCAACACACATCCCAACCCGATGCCCGACGATCACAATACACGACATAACCATCCGACCTCCGAAGAGTAAGAACGGGGCGTCGCCGCCTCTTTCAAAGAATCGAAACCCCGCCACAAGCATCACCATCAAACTTGGCCGCTTTCCGAGTCACCCTAGTCAATGGTGCGTAGATAGAAGCAAACTTCTCCACGAACCGATAATACCGCAAGGCCCGTAAAATTGCGAACCTCTGTTTGAGTAAGAGTTCAGGCCAAGTCTCGATCGCTTCGATCTTGCCGATCAACTCGAATGCCATCACCGACAATATGCCCAAGAAACGCCATCGGTTAACCAAAACTCACATTTGGAAAACTTGGCGTACAATCGCTGGTCTGGAGAATCACAAGACAGCCTCAAATGCTCGCATGCTCCTCGCTCGAGCGAATAAACCAAGATATCATCAATGAACACTATCACAAACGTGTCCAAAATGGTTTGAACACTCGGTTCATCAAATCCATGAATACCGCCGAGCATCGTCAACCCAAAAGACATGACCACGAACTCATAATGCCCGCACGTCCGAATGCGCCCTAGGGACATCCACCTCTCTCGACTTCGACTGATGATAGCCCGATCGCAGATCAATCTTGGAGAAACATCTCGCACTTCGCAACCGGTCGAACAAATCATCAATCCTAGGAAGGGGTATCTGTTTAATGGTCACCTTGTTCACCGCTGTAATCGACACACACATGCGCAGCGCCCCGCCCTTCTTCTTCACGAACAATACCGCGCTCCTGGGGAGAAACACTAGGCCTAATGAAGCCCTTTCTCTAGCAAATCCTGGCGATCCTTCAACTCTCTCAACTCGGCGCCATTCTCAGATGGCGGAATGGAAATAGGCCGAGTATCCGCAACACATCTATACAAAACTCGATCTCCTCTCGTGAGGATACCCGGAGGTCATCCGAAACACGCCCTGGGAACTCGACCATCGAATCGACGGAAAATCTGCACCGCAGCCTTCAGATCAAACACCCGAACGAGATGGTAGATATACCCCTTCGCACCATCTTCCTAGCCTTGAGGTAGGAAATAAACCTACCCTGGCGATACCGCGTCTCTCCCACTCAACAACCGGCCTCGTGAAACCGGAACCGCATTATTCTCTCTCGCAGCTACATTGGCGAAAGGAAGCTAGCCAATCTATCCCCATGATCACATCGAAGTCAATCATCTCCAACTCTATCAAGTCACTGTGGTCCGACGATCAGAATGATCACAGACAAGCTCTATATACCCGCCGAGCTACCACCGAATCACCCATCGCGTAGCTACCTCGAAGTGGTCTATGGACTCGTGCTCTATCCCTATCCTACTAGCAACAAGTGGAGATATATAGGACAGTAGAACCCGGATCTATCAAAGCATACATATCAAACCCGAACCGATAAGGTACCGGACGACATCGGTGAGGCCTCCCGATCCCGCTTACCGGACAAAGCATAAATGCGTTCGAGGACCGCTAGAATCGACGAGCCACGGCCGCGACTGGCCGACCCACGAGCATCCCGCCCCGGCGAGTAATCAGAGGAGATGATGAAGCGGCAATGTAACTCGGGCCGAGCCCTACCACCGCCACGCTTCGGCCTGACAAGTAAAGTGACCTGCGGCCACAATCAGAATAAGATCCAAAAGTAGTACCACACTTCCCGTAATGGGATCTACCGTGACGCCACACTGGTGGTCCCGATCGCCAAGCACTTCGCTACCTCGACGCTCAAGCCACGGCCCCGGTCCGCCTCAAAATCGCGGGTCAGGCCGGTGCGGGAGTGCTCTGGCCGGGCCGTGCGATCTAGATCGCTCTGCGCTCGCATCGCGGCGTGAGCTCGACGCGTAATGTCCATACCCGGCCGAGAGAAACCCCGCACACGACTTCGGCCATATAGTCGTTTCAGCCCGGTGACATAGCGGTGCACCCTATCCTCCATATTCGCTACCAACGCCGGGACATATCGAGCCAATGAATCAAACTCGACATTGTACTCCCGACAAGGCGTCCTCTCGCCTCGCAGTAAAAATCTATCACCGCGCCTCCTCATCTCGCGAGGCAAGAAGTGAGGAAAGCCTCCGAGAACTCATCCCAAGTAGGCGGGGACGCTGCTCTCCCGATAACTCCCATGAATCAAACCAATCGATCGCGGTATCACGCAGCCTATGTGAACCAAAGATCACGGACTCGGTCTCCGACGCCCGATCACTCAAAATCCTCTGGCCGACGGATGAACTCCTGCGGATCATCCTCCGCCTCGATCCATAAAACTCCGGCGGCATACCAAGAAGTCTCAGAGCCTCAAACTTCGCTCGTGAACAACGGTGCGACCGACTGAGCTGAATCGAATCGCCGCATTCAGCCTCTCTCAGACGCCACAACTTTAGCCAAAAGCCGGGCTATCTCTTGTACCCTAACTCCTCCGCCTGCATCGTGGGTCGAGGTGGGTACTGTGGTCTCGCTGGGCCGGCGGCGTCATAGAACTCGCCTCGTATAGATCGGGCTCGAGCCCTCGTGACTGGGTGTCGCTAGCGCCTCCTGGCCGCCGCCTTCTAGGTTGCCCTGCTTTACGGAGGCATAATCACATAGAAAGGAATACGTTAGAGGTCCAACCTATAACACGCCTCTAAAGCACGATCTCGGAATGAGAAGAACGGAAACCAATCCTAAATATCCTATAGCCTCTCGATTATTGGTGGTGCACAACACACCGATAATCAAGACTTACTAGATACGGCTCAGACACTTTCCGAGGATTAATCGCTCGATACCACTTTTGTCACGACTGCCTGGCCCGTGGATCGTGCCTTACCGGCACCCAAGTAGTCATACATCGAGTAATCGGAAACATAAAGCAAGACATGAAAGCTTTATAAAACAAGACACGACATGTGAGAAAACATCGCCTTTTCAAGATATATATATATCATGTTTTAGCGCTACATCCGACATCGCATAAACATGACTACGCACTCTAAGGAAATATACAACTATGGCGGGACGGGCCCCGCCATACCCTCGATCAGATAAAACTATCTACAACAGGAGATCATACCAAAAGTAGAGCCTCGGAAGAGATGGAGCTCCCGACACCAACGTAGAGATCCTAAGGATGCGGATCTAGCACCTGCTTGCCCTTACCTGCGGCATGAACGCAGCCCCCCGAAGGAGGTCAGTACAACAGGTACTAAGTATGCGAAACTGTAAAGTACTTAAATGAAAACATATCATTTTTTTTTAAAACCAGTTTACAAATATGTGTGAAACCACCAAGGAAACCGCACATAGTGCCACATCACAAACAAGAGCAACAATAGGTAACTGTAATACGTCTTGTCTAGGCTGCGAATGATCGAAACAGGGCCACTCGCCCACATCCTCATTCTGCAAGCCTAATCCTGGACTCCCGGAGTCCGCATAGGCCACTCGCATGGGCCCGCATGAGGTATAACCCCGCATCGAGGGTAGCTACTCCTCGGCATCGTCCTGGACTCGCTGTCCGCATGGCCACATAGACCGCATGAGGCATAACCCCGCATACTAACCTGGAACTCTCGTAGCTCCGCATAGGCCCCCTGGACCCGCATGAGGTATTCTCGAATCATGGTCCTGCATCACCGAGTCTACCCCGTCGGAGGCGCTTAACCCCTGATCATCTCAAGAGGTGAGTGATAGTATACTAACATAACAACTTATCTTTAAGTAACATAAGCACAACAAGGATACTCACCTATACAAACGTTACAAGATACTAACACACATAGCATCATATCATGTCTACTTATCAAACCATCTTATTATTCTTTTCACAATATAAGTCCGTTATAAACACATAGGCAAACTTGTTTCTTTTATCAATCTTAAGTGGTTATACTTACTTCCCATAAAGCTAGTATAACTCTTAAGCTTCGCTTCAAAACCAATTAGTTCTCTTCTGCTTAATAAATGGTTCAAGAGTCCTTTGAAATGTTTTCGATTCTTTATTATTCGTGCTTAAGCCGAGGCATCAGCACGTATTATTCAGTTAACACATGTACGCTCACCGCACTATATACATATTGTAAAATATCATGCTTTAGGAAGAATCACATACCTTCTCGAAATCCACCGCCAAGTCGAGTATGTCGCGCAGAGAATCACCTATAATGGTCACAGATATCTATCAAAGTCTAGACTATTCTGTAGGTCATTCTAAACAGAGGGTCCTCAATTCTACGGAAAGTCGGGCAGCACAACCCTACCCGGTGAGCTATATAAGTCTCATCAGAAAACAAATTCCATGTAAGTACAGTCAGATATTCTTCTTTTATATCCTTCTAAGGTGTTACATTCAATTCTATTCCTTAACAACCTTCTAAGTATTTATACTTATTCTTATTCTACAACAGTAAGTATTCTCTAATTACAAAAGAGGGTTAGGATTATATACCTCGATAAGCCCAATAATATCCAAGTAAAAAGTCGATCCTGAGCGAGGTTTAGCTCCTAATCCAAAGCTCCAAGGCGCTCCAAGAATCCTTAGAAGTTTCCCACAACTTCTACTAAGTACTAAGGAATTTGGGCTAGGTTAAATTGGGCATTATAACAATACTAGAAGGCAACTTTCCTACCAAGGGAGGGGGGGTAGGTTGCGGCTAGAGGGAGGGCCTCGGCAAAACTTCACTCAAAGGGGAGGGTGTTTGGACGAATTGCTCACAAGGGAGAGAGGAGGATTTTTCAAGACTTGAAAGCTTTAGTGGATGAAGAACTCTTCATCTCAAGAGGGGTATTTATAGGTCAAGACATGGCCAACCAATGGCCAAGATTTAGCCAAGTGCTAGGCAAGTGTAAGGTCAAGATTAGGGCAAGTGTACCTAGCCAACTTGCACACAAAATATCTATCCAACTTTATGACAAGGATTGTCATCCAATCGCCCTATTGCCGTGACAAGTCCACCAATGCGAGGGTGGAACGTGTCGCCCTCTCAGTGGGCCAAAGTGGTACGGCTCTCGGAAAAATCCGCAAACATAACAAATGACAGAGCCGGAATTTATCCTAGGAAAGTCGTGGAAACGCTTCACGGAAAAACCAATCGTTTTGTGAGTTGTGCCCAATAATTTTCGTCCAAGCCTAACTTTTAAGGCTAACCTTTTGTACGTATTCCCTTACGTACATACTCTGGAAATACGGGGTATAACATTCTCCCCTCCTTAGAAACATTCGTCCCGAATGTTCCTTCCCAAGACAGTTAAAGATAAGGTTCTTAACAACCTAAGCAGTTCGCAAAAAAAAACACTTAGCACATAAGTCAATTGAATCAATAAGTAGGAAAGTAGGTTACCCGAGGTGTGGGGAATAGGTGAGGTATCTGCGCCTCATGTCCTCCTCGCTTCCCACGTCATCTCCTCCTCGAGCCTGCTCGCCACAAGACTTTGACGGAAGCCACGTCCTTCGTCCGCAGACGCCTAACCTGACGATCGATTATCGCTATGGGAATCTCCTCATACGATAACCCCTCGGTCACCTGGACATCGTCAATCGGATGTACCCTAGATGGATCCCCGATACATCTCCTCAGCATAGAAACGTGAAACACCGGATGCACTGCCTCCAGATCGGACGGCAGATCCAACTCATAGGCAACCTTGCCTACCTCGCGACAATGCAAACGCCCAATGTACTTGGCCGAGTTTCCTTCTTCCCGAATCTCATCACACCCTTCATGGGTGACACCTTCAGGAAAACCCAATCATCAACTGCAAACTCCAGATGTCGACGACGATGATCTGCATACGACTTCTGTCGACTCTGAGCTGTCAATAGCCGCTCTCGGATAAGCTTCACCTTATCCATCGCTCGCTGCACCAACTGGTCCCACTAGCTGCACCTCGCCCACCTCGAACCAACCTATAGGCGATCTGCACTTCCTCCCATACAAGGCCTCATAAGGCGCCATCTGAATACTGGAGTGGTAGCTATTATTATACGCGAACTCAACTAGAGGCAAATGATCCTCCCAACTACCATCGGTCAATAACACAAAGCTCGCAGATATCCTCAAGAGTCCGGATAGTGCGCTCGCTGTCCGTCTGCTCGTGGATGAAATGCGACTCGTGCTCACCGCTGCCCCTAAACCCTCTCGAAGGACCTCCGCAAGTGCCGTAAACCGGGCTCCTGCATGCGATATGATCAGTAGGGACTCCATGCGATCGACGATCTCTGATGTAAAGTCCGCATAATCCTCACCGAAAAGTCATCCCGACGGGAAGAAAGTGGGCTGATTTCACACCGTCGACGATAACCCATATAGAATCATGTCTCCTCCGAGTGCGAGGTAATCCTGTGATGAAGTCCATGCTGATTACCTCCCACTTCCGTGTCGGGATCTCTATCGCTCAGAAACAAACCACCGTGTCTCGTGCTCTATCTTCACCTGCTGACAACACGGGCACTGAGCTACGAACTCTGCAACGCCCCTCTTCAAGCCATCCCACCAATACACAGATCTAAGGTCGTGGTACATCTTGATCGACCCTGGATGGATAGAGTAACGCGCTACGCAGGCTTCCCAAGAACCTGCCGCCAAGTCCTCAAACATCCGAACACACAACTCGCTCAAACCTTAGCACCCCATCGTGCTACCTCAAAAGGACCCTTGCCCTCACGAAGAGTCAGATCACGATATCGAATCAAAGCCGGATCCTCGAATTGCCTCTTCACCTCCTCAACGATGGAAGACTCGGCAACCTCACGAACTCTAACCCCATTGCTATCGTAATCAATCAAACGGACACCAAGGCTCGCTAATCGTGCAAATTACGAACCATGTCCCTTCTCTCTAGCCGCACATCCGATAGGCTCCCATCGACCTACGACTGCGGCATCCGCCACAACATCGCCTTGCCCGTGGTACAGATGTCCACATCGTAATCCTTAAGCAACTCTAACCACCGCCTCTCGCCGTAAGTTCAGCTCCTCCGTGAAGATATACCGAGGCTCTTGTGGTCCGTAAAAATATCCACGTGAACCCCATACAAATAGTGCCTCCGGATCTTCAAAGCGTGAATCACACCGCCAACTCCAAATCATGCGGGTAGTTCCTCTCGTGTTTCTTCACCGTCGGGATGCATATGCTATAACTCGCCATGCCGCATCAACACACATCCCAACCCGATGCCCGACGATCACAATACACGACATAACCATCCGACCTCCGGAAGAGTAAGAACGGGCGCTGTCGCCTCTCTTTCAAAGAATCGAAACCTCGCCACAAGCATCACCATCAAACTTGGCCGCCTTACGAGTCACCTAGTCAATGGTGCGAGATAGAAGCAAACTTCTCCACGAACCGCCGATAATACCTGCAAGGCCCGAAAATCGCGAACCTCGCCGAGTAGTAGGTGCAGGCCAAGTCCTCGACGCTTCGATCTTGGCCAGACAACTCGAATGCCATCACCCGACAATATGCCCAAGAAACGCCATCGGTTAACCAAAACTCACATTTGGAAAACTTGGCGTACAATCGCTGGTCTGGAGAATCACAAGACAGCCTCAAATGCTCGCGACGCTCTCGCTCGAGCGAGAATAAACCAAGATATCATCAATGAACACTATCACAAACGCGTGTCCAAAATGGTTTGAACACTCGGTTCATCAAATCCATGAATACCACGAGCATTGGTCAACCCAAAAGACATGACTGAACTCATAATGCCCGCACGTCCGAATGCGATCTGTGGACATCCACCTCTCTCGACTCGCACTGATGATAGCCCGATCGCAGATCAATCTTGAGAAACATCTCGCACTCGCAATCGTCGAACAAATCATCAATCCTAGGAAGGGTATTCGTTTAATGGTCACCTTGTTCACCGTCAGATCGACACATTACGCGCAGCCCCGCCCTTCTTCTTCATGAACAATACCGCGCTCCCCTGGAGAAACACTAGCCTAATGAAGCCCTTCTCTAGCAAATCCCTAAGCCGATCCTTCAACTCTCTCAACTCGCAGTGCCATTCTCAGTATGGCGGAATGGAAATAGCCGAGTATCCGCAACACATCTATACAAAACTCGATCTCCTCTCGGGAGGATACCCGAGGTCATCCGAAACACGTCTGGGAACTTCACGACCATCGAATCGACGGAAAATCGCACCGCAGCCTTCAAAGATCAAACACCCGAACGAGATGGTAGATATACCCTTCTCGCACCATCTTCCTAGCCTTGAGGTAGGAAATAAACCTACCTCGGCGATACCGTGCTCCTCCCACTCAACAACCGGCTCGTGAAACCGAACCGCACTATTCTCTCTCTCAGCTTCTACATTGGCGTAGCGAAGCTAGCCAATCCATCCCCATGATCACATCAAGTCAATCATCTCCAACTCTATCAAGTCGCTGTGGTCCGACGATCAGAATGATCACAGACAAGCTCTATATACCCGCCGAGCTACCACCGAATCACCCATGGCGTAGCTACCTCGAAAGCGGTCTATGGACTCGTGCTCTATCCCTATCCTACTAGCAACAAGGGAGATATATAGACAGAGTAGAACCGGATCTATCAAAGCATACATATCAAACCCGGCGATAAGGTACACTGCGACGACATCGGTGAGGCCTCACGATCTGTCGCTTACCGGACAAAGCATAAACGCGCTCGAGGACCGCTAGAATCCGACCGAGCCACGGCCTCCGCGACTGGCCGACCCACGAGCATCCCGCCCCGGCGAGTAATCGTAGGAGATGATGAAGCGGCAATGTAACTCGGCGTGAGCCCTACCACCGCCACGCCGGCCGGACAGCCGCAAAGTGACCTGCTGGCCACAATCAGAATAAGATCCAAAAGTAGTACCACACTTCCTAATGGGATCTACCGACGGCCACACCTTGGGTGGTCCCGATCGCCGCACTCGCTACTCGACGCTCAAGCCCAGGGCCCCAGTGCGCCAAAATCGCGGGTCGGCCGGTGACGGTGCGAGTGCTCTGGCTGGCCGTGGTGCGAATCTAGATCGCCGAGGCCGCCACCACGATAACCACCGAAGACCTCCCGCCCCGCCTTCTTCTCGCCGTCGGCCCACTGCCGACCTGCGCGCTCGCATCCAAGGGCGTGAGCTCGCATGCGGTAATGTCCATACCCGGCCGGAGAGAAACCCCGCACATGACTCGCCATATAGTCGTTTCAGCCCGGTGACATAGCGGTGCACCCTATCCTATATATCTGCTACCAATGCTGACATATCGAGCCAATGAATCAAACTCGACATTGTACTCCCGACGGTCCTCTTCGCCTCGATGGTAAAAATCTATCACCCGCGCCTCCTCATCCGTGAGGCAAGAAGTGAGTGAGGAAAGCCTCGAGAACTCATCCCAAGTAGCCGGGACGCGTGCTCTCCCCGGATAACTCCCATGAATCAAACCAATCGATCGCGTATCACGCATTTATGTGAACCAAAGATCACGGACCGGTCTCCGACGCCCGATCACTCTCAAAATCCTCTGAGCCGACGGATGAACTCCTGCGGATCATCCTCCCTCGATCCATAAAACTCCGCTGCTCTACCAAGAAGTCTCGTAGCCTCAAACTCTCGCCTGGTGAACAACGGGCGCGGCCGCATCGAGCTGAACTGAATCGCCAGATCCAGCCTCTCTCGACGGGCCACAACTTTAGCCAAAAGTCGGGCCATCTCCTTGTCCTAACTCTCCGCCTGCATCGTGGGATGCGAGGTGGTACTGTGGTCTCGCTGGGCCGGGCGGCGTCATAGAACTCGCCGCTCGGTATAGACCGGGCTCGAGCCTCGTGACTGGGTGTCTGCTAGCGCCTCGGCCGCTTGCCCTTCGGGGCCCGGTTGCCTTACGTGAGGCATAATCATATAGAAAGGAATACGTTAGAGGTCCAACCTATAACACACTCTAAAGCACGATCTCGGAATGAGAAGAACGGAAACCAATCCTAAATATCCTATAGCCTCTCGATTATTGGTGTGGTGCACAACACACCGATAATCAAGACTCTACTAGATACGGTGCAGACACTTTCCGAGGATTAATCGCTCGATACCACTTTTGTCACGAATTGCCCGGTTCGTGGATCGTGCCTTACCGGCACCCAAGTAGTCATACATCGAGTAATCAGTGAAACATAAAGCAAGACATGAAAGCTTTATAAAACAAGACACGACATGTGAGAAAACATCGCTTTCTAAGATATATATATATCATGTTTTAGCAAGCACATCCGACATCGCATAACATGACTCTGCACTCTAAGGAAATATACAACTATGGCGGACAGGCCCGCCATACCCTCGATCGCATAAAAACTATCTACAACAGGAGATCATACCAAAAGTAGAGCCTCCAAGAGATGGAGCTCTCGACACCAACGTAGAGATCCTAAGGATGCGGATCTAGCACTGCCGCCTTACCGCGGCATGAACGCAGCCCCGGAGGTCAAGACAACAGTACTAAGTATGCGAAATCAGAAGTACTTAAATGAAAACATATCATTTTTTTAAAACCAGTTTACAAATATGTGTGAAACAACCAAGGAAACCGCACATAGTGCCACATCACAAACAAGAGCAACAATAGGTAACTGTAATACGTCTTGTCTAGGCTGCGAATGATCGAAACAGGGCCACTCGCCCACATCCTCATTCTGCAAGCCTAATCCTTGACTCCCGAGTCCGCATAGGCCACTCGCATGGGCCCGCATGAGGTATAACCCCGCATCGAGGGTAGCTACTCCTCGGCATCGTCCTGGACTCGCTGTCCGCATGGCCACATAGACCGCATGAGGCATAACCCCGCATACTAACCTGGAACTCGCGTAGCTCCGCATAGGCCCCCTGGACCCGCATGAGGTATTCTCGAATCATGGTCCCAGACCGCCTGAGTCTACCCCGCATCGGAGGGCAGCTTAACCCCCGGTATCATCTCAAGAGGTGAGTGATAGTATACTAACATAACAACTTATCTTTAAGTAACATAAGCACAACAAGGATACTCACCTATACAAACGTTACAAGATACTAACACACATAGCATCATATCATGTCTACTTATCAAACCATCTTATTATTCTTTTCACAATATAAGTCTGTTATAAACACATAGGCAAACTTGTTTCTTTTATCAATCTTAAGTGGTTATACTTACTTCCCATAAAGCTAGTATAACTCTTAAGCTTCGCTTCAAAACCAATTAGTTCTCTTACGCTTAATAAATGGTTCAAGAGTCCTTTGAAATGTTTTCGCTTCTTATTATTCGTGCTTAAGCCGTGAGGCATTGCCGCACGTATTATTCAGTTAACACATGTACGCTCACCGCACTATATACATATTGTAAAATATCATGCTTTAGGAAGAATCACATACCTTCTCGGCGAAATCCACCTGCCAAGTCGAGTATGTCGCGCGCAGAGAATCAGCCTATAATAGTCACAGATATCTATCAAAGTCTAGACTATTCTGTAGGTCATTCTAAACAGAGGGTCCTCAATTCTACGGAAAGTCAGGCAGCACAACCCTACCCGGTGAGCTATATAAGTTCATCGTGAAAACAAATCCTATGTAAATCAGTCAGATATTCTTCTTTTATACCCTTCTAAGGTGTTACAGTTCAATTCTATTCCTTAACAACCTTCTAAGTATTTATACTTATTCTTATTTTACAACAAAGAAGTATTCTCTAATTACAAAAGAGGGTTAGGATTATATACCTCGATCAGCCCAATAATCTCCCAGTAAACAGTCGATCCTGAGCGAGGTTTAGCTCCTAATCCAAAGCTCCAAGGCGCTCCAAGAATCCTTAGAAGTTTCCCACAACTTCTACTAAGTACTAAGGAATTTGGGCTAGGTTAAATTGGGCATTATAACAATACTAGAAGGCAACTTTCCTACCAACCAAGAGGGGTAGGTTTCGCTAGGCTAGAGGGGAGGGCCTCGCCAAAACTTCACTCAAAGGGGAGGGTGTTTGGACGAATTGCTCACAAGGGAGAGGGAGGATTTTTCAAGACTTGAAAGCTTTAGTGGATGAAGAACTCTTCATCTCAAGAGGGTATTTATAGGTCAAGACATGGCCAACCAATGGCCAAGATTTAGCCAAGTGCTAGGCAAGTGTAAGGTCAAGATTAGGGCAAGTGTACCTAGCCAACTTGCACACAAAATATCTATCCAACTTTATGACAAGGATTGTCATCCAATCGGCCCTATTGCCGTGACAAGTCCACCAATGAGAGGGTGGAAAGTGTCGCCCTCTCATTGGTCCAAAGTGTTACGTCTCTCGGAAAAATCCGCAAAAATAAGAAATGACATAGCCGGAATTTATCCTATGAAAGCTGTGGAAACGTTTCGTCGGAAAACCAATCGTTTTGTGAGTTGTGCACAATAATTTTCGTCCAAGCCTAACTTTTAAGGCTAACCTTTTGTACGTATTCCCTTACGTACATACTCTGGAAATACGGGGTATAACATAAGTCCAAGGGCCACATGGCTATATTTTTAAATGAATTGGATCCAAGCCATCCATTTGTTCTAATCTTGACCCTCCATATGATTATATAAGCTTACTACTAGCAAGACTAGTTCCCATACTTAGTAAAAAAATTCAAGAACCTTGTTCTTCACTATGTTAGCTCTCGACAATTGGGCATTTTTCAAGAGGAAAATTTTCAATTGTTGTCCAATAATCTCCACACTTTAAACCAAGGTTCCTAAGGGTATTTTAAGGGTATCTCAATAGAAAGATCCCGGAAATGTGGCGTTTTCGTATTAGTCGCAAGGTGAAAACCTAGTCACTTTCCTAGGTTTGGATTGGGAACTTAAGGAAAGTTGTTTGTGATCTTCTAAGGACTTCAAGTGGCGGATTGGAGTATCAAGGAGAGGCTCTAAGTTGCTAGGGAGCGACTTCGGATCTCGAAGTGGATTAAGGCTCACTAAGGTAACAATCTTGTACTCTCAAGTGTTATAAGATTACTTATTGTTGTAGCCTTAATTTTTTACTAGCATGAAGTATATGTATTAAAGATTGATAAGTTTTATGGATATTTGAAGCCTAAAATCCGAAATGACATGTTGAGCCATTTGAAATTGAAATACAATTTGGTCGATAACTAGAATCGTCGCATGTTATCTACTTGAAGATTATAGTTGTTATAATCGATTGCGGCTTTATAACATGTTATACTAAACAACTTGTATTGAAAAGGAATTGGAAAGGAAGTTATGTTGTGACACCTTTTGGCCGAGAATGGCATTGTCGTTTGGACTAGTTTGATATCAATTGTGGGCGTAATTTTACACGCCCCGCAAGGCGTGTAATCCCCTTTGTATTGCTGAATTGTTGGGCCTTAAATGTGGCGTTTGGTTATTGATTTTTAGACCTTGAAAAAGGTGGAAAATATGTAGAAACAAAGGAAGTGTTGTACGATTTTCCGTAGAATTTAGTGACTTTGCACTTGGAATATTCTACGTTTGAAGCTAGAAGTTAATAGACATGTTATGGTCATTATAGGTTGACATAATACGTACGACGTATTGGACTTAGCAAGTGGATTGAACCGAAGAGGTATGTGGAACTTCTCTATCTCTTGCGCATGAGTAGTTGTAAATGTATAGTACTGTAGACGTACGAGATTTAAATGAATTTAGTTTCATTTGATATCCTTGACTTGTTTTTAAAGGATAGAAATGTCTTGGTTTCAAAAGCATAAAGTTGGTTAATAACTTTATGGAATGAAAAGAAAGAATGGTTTATTCTAATAAGGTAAACAAAGATTTCTTGACTTGAAAATGTATAGAATACTTGATTTGGAAAGTATTGATCCCTTGAGCTATTCTAAAGTTAAGAAACTTGATTACTAAGTTAAGGGACTTGAAGTATTTTAAAAGTATATGATACTTGTTTCGTTTTAAAAGTATAAGTCTCTTGGATATAAGTAAGAATGTAATTGTCTAAGGTATAAAGCTAGTATAACGGCTTTATGGGAAGTTGGATATAATAGCTTTATGGAAAGTTAAAAAGAGTGGTTGTCACGCCCCGAACCCCGGGCCCGTGACTGGTGCCCTACCTGGGCACCCTTCTACCTTAACAACTAAGTAAACTGCGGAAATTAAATAACACCTCTTTTTTTTTTAAAACCAATCGTACGTGCAAGGGCAAAGCCGACCAAGCTGCCATATAATATACATAATAAAAGACACTACACCGTATATGAGTCCAATCCCACATATGAATACAGACCTCTAAGAGTTATACTGAACTATGACGGACAAGGCCCCGCCGTACCCATAACTGCATAAAAGCACATCGAAAGAACTTATACCAAAAGATAAACTCCCAATGAAGGAGCTATCCAAAACTCGAAAGGTGGTCATACACTGCCGATCACCAAACAAGCACCTAAACTCATGCAGATGAACGCAGCCGGGCGAGGTCAAGACGAAGAATGTACAAGTATGTGAAACATGAGTATCAGTAATAACATCATAACAGTCTAAACAAAACAGGAGACATGTATGATAGCCAACCTACAACACACAATACATAAGCAGTCATATCAAGTCAGGGACGCATGCCCTCAAAGTCACTACTCAAATATAACTATGGGTCTCACGTCCATAATATCAACCATGCCCGTGGAATCCTTTCTCACTGCCGGCAGTCCATGATATAACAATATAACACCAATAAGCATATCCAAGGAGTATCCCTCGTGGTCGCATGCCCCGGAATCCCACATCGTATAAGCATGACCATTGGGTATACAAACAAATTCGGGAATCAAGCCATTCGCCACGACCAACCTCGCCCGTGATCGTGCCTTACCCCGCACCCTAGTGAGACAACATCAGAGAAAAACCAGCGGAAATAAAAACTTAAACATACAATTAGATATGGATCAAGATAAAAGAAAATAGGCCAACCAAAACGGTTGCCTTTCTGCAAATATATATATATATATATATATCGATATTTGAACGAAGCATAATCCTTACAACCCCGCCACAATTAAGCATGCACTCTAAGATTTTTACAACAACTATGACGGGACAGGGCCCCGCCATACCCCTGAATGTACAAGAACCTACAGACTCAGGGTAACATACCAAAAGATAAGCCTCCGAAGGAACAGAGCTTCCCAATACGCTGAAATGTGATCCTATAAGCGGGGATCGACAATGATGTACCTCTACTGCGGATGAACGCACCCCAAGGAGGTCGATAACATGTACCAAGTATGTGAAATCAAAATATCAAATGAAATCATAATAGTCTATATAAAGCGGGAGACATGTATGATAACCAAGCAACAAGACACACATATAAACAAGATATCAAGTCGTGACTCACGCTCCAAGTTATTACTCAAATATAACTATGGGTCTCACGCCCACAACATCAATCATGCCCGTGGAATACCTTTCCTCACCGGCAGCCTATGATATGATAACACCAAGAAGTACACTGAACATCGTGTCCCATACGTGTCATAAAAAGACCGTGACGGAAATAATCATAACATGAAGGCGACACGTGGCAAGCGATAACCTATACCAGATCCACTGCGTCACGAATCGACGGGGCAAGTAAACATGCTATGCACCGCATCACAACCGTAAGTCACGGCTTCATCCAAACACCGACTCGCTAAGGCGACACGTGCGTGCAATAGCCTCCACCAGATCCTCCCGGCGCCATGCATTTACGGGGCAAATATCCGTAATAAGCACCGATCACAACCGTAAGTCACGATATTTCGCCGCTGTCGACACGTGGCAAGTGCGATAACCTATACCAGATCCACTGCGTCCACGTAGTCGACGGGGCAAGTAAACAAAGCTATGCACCGATCACAACCGTAAGTCACGATATTTCGCCATAAATAACCATAATGGTCACATGCCCACGTAATCCATCATCGGTGTAGCCATGCCCATGTAACAATAATAATGGAAGCATACGTGGAATCTTCCACACCGGTGACGTTCAAGTAAGTTCTCAACAAGTCAACCGCCTCCATCGAGACGCCAGAGTAGTATAGAAACACAATTTTTGCCCAACAAAGGCTATCACAACAAGAATAGGCAAGTTACACAACAACAAGCATAGGCAAGTTATACACAACTCAAGGTACTTTCATTTTATGGAAAAGTCCGGGTTTTAACCCTAAAGTACTACGTACGTTAAATTCCTTTTAGAGATCCAATTCTTTTACAAAGGTCACCCGATACCCGTAGTATAAAAATAGAGTGACAAACATTGTTAAGTAAACCAAAACACTTCCCTTTGTAAATCAAGTAACAACATTATTTTCCAAACGTTCAAGTTTGCCTAATTTCAAATGCTCAAGTTTCTCATTTTCGAAAAGGTTTCGTAGTTCATAGTTTTAATCCCTTTAAAACCATTTGAGAAACATATGCCTTATGTGTGAGTAGGTTATTCTTGTTTATAACAATCTTATTAAAGCAGCCATGATCTAGGAAATGTAATATCATTTTGTCTCATCTTAGCTTCTATGCAGATGGAGGTTTCTACTGGTTTTAATAATACTTAATTAGTCAGAACATTTCCCTTTATTAACGCTGCAGTGGTTTGTTCGATACTTATTCTAATTTCCGAAATCAGTAAAACATTATTCCTTTTAAAAACCAAGTACTCATTACTCACGAATGAGGTTTCACACAAAATTTATATTAATTCATTTAAGTCAAGTCTCTTATCTTTTAATATCAAGTCTCTTAACTTCTTAAAAACAATAAACCATTATTTTTATCTCTCTTAAGTCATTATACCTAACTTCCCATAAAGCTAGTATAACTCTTAAGCTTTCAAACCAAGTATTATTCTTCTTTCAAAAAGGATTCTTAATTCTTTTGAAATACTTCAAGATTCTTATTATTCAGGCTTAAGTCAAAAGACATCACAGAAACTACATTCGCTTAACACACGACGCCTACCGTACTATATATATATTCTTTTAAAATACTTCATTCTTATTATTCGTGCTTAAGTCAAAAGACATTGCCGTAAAACTACGTTCCGTTAACACACGTACGTCTACCGTACTATATATATATTCTTTTAAAATATCATGCTCAAGAGGATAGGAAGAATCACATACCTCGCGACGATTATCGACTATTAGCAAAACGCTCACGACTATAACCCGCTAGCCTTGTCCACCTTCCAAGTAGTACATGCTACTTCGCAGCAATACCAACCAATAAAGGTTATAAGTTCATCAGAATACAAATTCCCATGTAAGTACGTTTAATCTTCTACTTTAATATTCTTCCGATGTGATATCAATTCAATTCTCTTCTTTATACCATCCTTATATCGTCTTATATTCATTTATATACTACTACAATGTAATTCCAATTACAAATGTAGGACAAAGAGTATTTACCTCGATAAACCCAAAATTATCCAAGTATAAACGTCGATCCTGAGCAAGGTTTAGCTCCTAATTGCACGCTCCGAGAAACCCTTAGAAGTTCTTCACAACTTCTACTTAACACTTCAACCGACTATGAAGGTTTTCCTAAGGGTTTCGTTTAGTGGCTAAAGGAAGTATAATAGTATTTTCCGGCTTTTCAGATGTAGGTACTTGGAAATACTACAAAGGTTTTGGGCTAGAGTATTTTGGCATTATAACAATACTTGGAGAAGTATTTCTATACCACAAAGGGGGGGGGGTGTATTTCTCGAATACAACTAGGCTAGGGGGGGTGTATTTCTCGAATACAACTAGGGTAGGGGGTACTCTCGGCCAAGGGCCTCTCAAAGGGGGAGGGGGGAGTTGGACGAGAGCTCACAAGGGAGAGGGAGGGATTTTTAGACTTGGAATTTATCAAGAGAGGATGAAGAATAAGTCTTCAACTAAGGGGGTATTTATAGGTCAAGCAATGGCGAACCAATGGTCAAGATGAAGCCAAGTGCTATGCAAGTGTAGGGTGAGGATTTACCCAAGTGTCCTTATCCATCTACTACACAAAAATATCCTACCAACCCCTTGACCAAACAAGGCCACCAATTCGTGCAAATGGATGCCTCAAGTCCGCCAACTAGAGGGTGACAAGTGTCGCCCTCTCGTTGGTCCAAAATGTTTCATCTCTCGGAAAAATCCGCAAAAATAATAAATGACATAGCCGGAATTTTCCCTACGCAAGCTTTGTAAAACGTTTCGTCGGAAAACGATTCTTTTAGTGAGTTGTGCACAAATGTTTTTCGTCCAAGGTGACTAACTAAGGCTAAAATTTTATACGTACGCCCTTACGTACATACTCAGGAAATACGGGGTATAACATTCTCCCCTCCTTAGAAACATTCGTCCCGAATGTTCCTTCTTAAGACAGATAACGATCAAGTTCCTCATAGCTTAACCAGTTTGCAAATGTCGCACATGATCACAGAATAACAAGCGCGCAAATACTTAAATCCAAGCCAACGAGGAATCACCTCGACGATGCAAAACAGTACCAATTCTCGCTTCTGGTCCAAAGGATACTCCCTTCGCACATTCATTTCACAAAAAAATGATTACTTCCATCTTTCAGCACAAGTTCACTTCTTTCCTTTCTCGTCGCACTTTCTAACACTCGAACTCTTCCTAGTACACGCATTCACACTTCACCAACGTCATGCCAAAACTTTGGAGTCACTACCTCCAAACTTGGTCATCTTACTAGCTTCACTTTCCTCTAAGGCCATTCCCGGCCTTCACGAACCGATTCTGGTCGAACACATCCACGAATTCATACGATGGTTACCTAAACTTAGGCCTAGCACCCTCGTGATCCTACCACCTGGCGGGACCACCTCGAACTGACCCAACCCCAAACCGGGCTACGGGTTGACCCGCAACATGGCCCCAACCCGACCCACTTAACGCATCAAGCTCTTGTTCCCCGATCCGGAACAATCTTACCTATACAGGTCATGAAAGCTACCACTTCCATTTTACACCACCCAAGGAATTTTCCCATAATTACTCCACGTATACTTATACATTCTGACAAAGATCACCCGCAAAATCTTGTACTCAAGATGGCCTTACATCTAAGGTCTCAACTTTTGTCACGACCCGAACCCGGGCCCGTGACTGGTGCCTTACCCCGGGCACCCCTTTTCACTAACCAGGCTTCTAAGTCACATTTTAGCACAAAGCTATCCGAACATAACACTAAACACATCATCATAACATCAATACATACAAATCTCTAGAGGGTTAAGGATATACCTGAAAATAGGTGGTTCAAAGGACCGCTAAAACTGGGAACTTCCACCGCGACCTCTACCGTGGCCTGCCGGTGTATGAACATCCTGCCTAGCTATTGAAGTTGAAGAACCCGCAACTGATCTAGTAATCAGGCTATCCCACCGCCATACTCGGTCGGACAGCCTTCGTCAAATGGCCCCGCTGGCCGCAAGTATAGCAATCTCCCAAACCAAGACGACATTCCCCTATGGGCTTTACCACAACGCCACATCGAGATACGGTGGCCTCATCCGCGAGCACTTCTACTCCTCAAAATCTGAAACTCAGGAGCCCCGACCTCCTCGAATATCCTGCACGCCCCGACGACGGTGGGGACTACTTGCATCAAGCGAGGCGCATAATCGCTCACACGAGGCGGTCCGCCTTGAAACTCACCAAAGGACCCTGCTGATCTCGATCATTCTGTCGATCTCTCCGCTCCTCACATCCAAGTGCATAATCCTGTATGCGGGCAATGTACATGCCCGACTGAAGAGCTACACCCGAACAACTCTCTGCTAGGTAATCATCGAGCCCTGTAACATATCGGTGCACTCGATCCTCCATACTAGCTACTAACGCTGGACGCACGCCAATGAGTCGAACTCCACATTGTACTCCCGAACCGTACGCCCGTTCTGCCGCAATACCAAAAATATGTCGGCCCGAGCCCTCCTCATCTGTGGAGGCAAGAAATGTGCAAGAAATGCCCCTGAGAACTCGTCCCATATGGCTGGAAGTGCATTCTCTCCCCGGGACAGCTCCCACGAATCAAACCACGATCATGCGGTATCACGCAAATTGACGCGAACTAGGACCACCGACGGTCTCTCGATGCCTTGATCACTCACGATCCGTCAGAATTGTCGGATGAACTCCTCGCGGATCATCCTCAGGCCTCGACCCATAAAACTCTGGCGGGCTACAACTCAGAAAATCCCGTAGCCTCAAACTATCCGATCTCGGGTGAACCATCTGCATCGAACCGCGGCCCAAATTTATCTCAAGTTCGCCACAACTCGCCAATAATCGCCAACTCCTTGTAACCCATCTCCTCTCGCTTGCATCGTGGACCGAGGCTCGGGTATTATGGTCTCAGAGACCGCCACGCTTTACTCGCAGCCTCCTCTCAGCCCTCGATTATAGATGTGGTGCACAACACATCGATAATCAAGACTCTACTGACACGGTGCGTAGACACTTTCCGAGGACTAATCGCTCGATACCACTTTTGTCACGACCCAACCTGCCCGTGGATCGTACCTTACCCCGCACCCTAGTGATACAACATCGAGAAAAACCAATGGAAATAAAAACTTAAACATACAATTAGATATGGATCAAGATAAAGAAAATAGGCCAACCAAAACGGTTGCCTTCGCAAATATATATATATATCGATATTTGAATAGCATAATCCTTACAACCCCGCCACAACAAAGGCTCTGCACTCTAAGATTTTTACAACAATTATGACGGACAGTGGCCCCGCCATACCCCGAATGTACAAGAACCTACTGCACTGTGGTAACATACCAAAAGATAAGCCTCAAGGAACGGAGCTTCCCAATACGCTCAAATGTGATCCTATAAGTCGGATCGACACCGATGTACTCTACTGCGGCATGAACGCAGCCCCGAAGGAGGTCGATAACAGTACCAAGTATGTGAAATCAATACGTAAATGAAATCATAATAGTCTATATAAAGCAGAGACATGTATGATAACCAAACTACAATACACACATATAAACAAGATATCAAGTCGTGACTCACGCCTCCAAGTTATTACTCAAATATAACTGGGTCTCACGCCCACAACATCAATCATGCCCGTGGAATACCTTTCCTCATCGCTGGCGATATGATATGATAACACCAAGAAGTACACTGAACATCAGTCCCACCTGTCATAAAAAGACCAGACGGAAATAATCGTAACATGAAGTCGACACGTGGCAAGTGCGATAACCTATACCAGATCCACTCGCCACGTGTCGACGGGGCAAGTAAACAAAGCTATGCACCGGATCACAACCGTAAGTCACGGCTTCATCCAAACACCGACTCGCTGGTCGACACGTGGCAAGTGCAATAGCCTCCACCAGATCCTCCCAGCGCCACGCAGATGACGGGGGCAAGTAACCAGACTAAGCACCAGATCACAACCGTAAGTCACGATACTTCGCCGCGAAGCTGACACGTGGCAAGTGCGATAACCTATACCAGATCCACTCGCCACGAGCCGACGGGGCAAATAAACAAAGCATGCACCCGATCACAACCGTAAGTCACGATACTTCGCCATAAATAACCATAATGGTCACATGCCCACAGAATCCATCATCGGTGTAGCCATGCCCATGTAACAATAATAATGGAAGCATACCCGTGGAATCATCCGTCACTGCCGGTACGTTCAAGTAAGTTCTCAACAAGTCAACCGGCCCTCCATCGAGAGACGCGGTAGTATAGAAACACAATTTTTGCACAACAAAGGCTATCACAACAAGCATAGGCAAGTTACACAACAACAAGCATAGGCAAGTTATACACAACTCAAGGTACTTTCATTTTATGGCAAAGTCCGGGTTTTAACCCTAAAGTACTACGTACGTTAAATTCCTTTTAGAGATCCAATTCTTTTACAAAGGTCACCCGATACCCGTAGTATAAAAATAGAGTGACTAACATTGTTAAGTAAACCAAAACACTTCCCTTTGTAAATCAAGTAACAACATTATTTTCCAAACGTTCAAGTTTTCCTAATTTCAAATGCTCAAGTTTCTCATTTTCGAAAAGGTTTCGTAGTTCATAGTTTTAATCCCTTTAAAACCATTTGAGAAACATATGCCTTATGTGTGAGTAGGTTATTCTTGTTTATAACAATCTTATTAAAGCAGCCATGATCTAGGAAATGTAATATCATTTTGTCTCATCTTAGCTTCTATGCAAATGGAGGTTTCTACTGGTTTTAATAATACTTAATTAGTCAGAACATTTCCCTTTATTAACGCTGCAGTGGTTTGTTCGATACTTATTCTGATTTCAAATCAAGAAACATTCTTCCTTTTAAAAACCAAGTACTCATTACTCACGAATGAGGTTTCACACAAAATTCATATTAATTCATTTAAGTCAAGTCTCTTATCTTTTAAGATCAAGTCTCTTAACTTCTTAAAAACAATAAACCATTCTTTGTATCTCTCTTAAGTCGTTATACCTAACTTCCCATAAAGCTAGTATAACTCTTAAGCTTTCAAACCAAGTATTATTCTTCTTTCAAAAAGGATTCTTAATTCTTTTGAAATACTTCAAGATTCTTATTATTCAGGCTTAAGTCAAAAGACATTGCCAGAAACTACATTCGCTAACACACGACGCCTACCGTACTATATATATATTCTTTTAAAATACTTCCAGATTCTTATTATTCAGCTTAAGTCAAAAGACATTGCCGTAAAACTACGCTCCTAACACACGACGCTCACCGCATACTATATATATATTCTTTTAAAATATCATGCTCAAGAGGATAGGAAGAATCACATACCTCGCGACGATTATCGACTATTAGCAAAACGCCCACGGCTATAACCCGCTAGCCTTGTCCACCTTCCAAGTAGTACATGCTACTCGCAGTAATACCAACCAATAAAGGTTATAAGTTCATCAGAATACAAATCCATGTAAGTACAGTTTAATCTTCTACTTTAATATTCTTCTGATGTGATATCAATTCAATTCTCTTCTTTTATACCATCCTTATACGTCTTATATTCATTTCTATACTACTACAGTATGTAATTCCAATTACAAATGTATGACAATAGTATTTACCTCGATAAGCCCAAAATTATCCAAGTATAAACGTCGATCCTGAGCAAGGTTTAGCTCCTAATTGCACGCTCCGAGAAACCCTTAGAAGTTCTTCACAACTTCTACTTAACACTTCAACCGACTATGAAGGTTTTCCTTAGGGTTTCGTTTAGTGGCTAAAGGAAGTATAATAGTATTTTCCGGGCTTTTCGTATAGAGGGTACTTGGAAATACTACAAAGGTTTTGGGCTAGAGTATTTTGGCATTATAACAATACTTGGAGAAGTATTTCTATACCACAAAGGGGGGGGGTGTATTTCTAATACAACTAGGCTGGGGTACTCGCCATGGCCTCTCAAAGGGAGGAGTTGGACGAGAGCTCACAAGGGAGAGGGAGGGATTTTTAGACTTGGAATTTATCAAGAGAGGATGAAGAATAAGTCTTCAACTAAGGGGGTATTTATAGGTCAAGCAATGGCCAACCAATGGCCAAGATGAAGCCAAGTGCTTAGCAAGTGTAGGGTGAGGATTTACCCAAGTGTCCTTATCCATCTACTACACAAAAATATCCTACCAACCCCTTGACCAAACAAGGCCACCAATTCGTGCAAATGGACGCCAAGTCCGCCAACTGAGGTGACAAGTGTCGCCTCTCGTTGGTCCAAAATGTTTCATCTTCCGGGAAAATCCGCAAAAATAATAAATGACATAGCCGAATTTTCCCTACGCAAGCTTTGTAAAACGCTTCGGCCGAAAACGATTCTTTTAGTGAGTCAGGCACAAATGTTTTTCGCCCGCGTGCCTAACTAAGGCTAAACTTTTGACGACGCCTACGCATATACTCGGGAAATACGGTATAACACCCGCCCCGTCACATGCCCTAATCCCACATCGATAAAGATGTCCATGAGTATCCTCGTGGTCGCACGCCCGCATCCCACATCGTATAAGCATGACCATAGGGTATCCCTCGCGGTCGCATGCCCCGGCATCCCACATCGTATAAGCATGACCGTAGGGTAACACAAACAAATCCGGGAATCTAACCCGACTCCTGGTCACATGCCCCGGAATCCCACATCATATAAGCATGTCCAAGGAGTATCCCTCGTGGTCGCATGCCCCGGCATCCCACATCGTATAAGCATGACCATAAGGTATCCCTCGCGGTCGCATGCCCCGGCATCCCACATCGTATAAGCATGACCATAGGGTATCACAAATAATGGAAGCATACCCGTGGAATCCCACTCACCGCTTGGACGCCCAAGTAAACTTACAACAAGGCACAATTCTCCAACCGAGAGTCGCGGCAACGTAATAAAACATAATACTTGTACTCAAATGCCATCACCAGCACACATTGGAAATTCTCAATTAAACAAGTCAAAGTACTTATCAAGGCACACATAGAATAATTATCAATTAAACAAGCCAAAGTACTTATCAAGGCACACTTAGACTAATTCTCAATTAATCAAGCCAAAGTACTACGTACGTACATTCTTTTCAAAAGATTCCTTTTTATGTAATACCCCAAGATACTAACACCCGTAGTATCAAGGTGCATCTATTTTTCAAAGTAAGTTACTACACTTTAGAAAACTCATTTCAAAGCTTGAAATCAAGTAACTTCAAATATTCACAATCAAGGCAACTCATGCCCATTAATCAAAATAGACAACTTTCTAAACCTTCCATAAAGCCGTTATAACCAATTTCCCATAAAGCCGTTATAACCCTTTATGGTTTTTAGACAATATCATTTCTTTTATAACCAAGAGACTTATACTTTTAAAACCAAGTATCATATGCTTACAAATCAAGTTCTTAACTTTCAAAATACTTCAAGTCTCTTAATATTTAGAAAACAAGTTTCTTCTACTTTTAAACCTCAAGTAACTTACACCTTTAAAACAAGTTACTTCTCTTAAATCATGTCATTTCTCCTCTTTTAAAACAATTAAGTAAATCACTCCTTTGACTTACCTAAAGTCATTAAAACGACCATTAGGTTTTGGAACTAAGGCACTAGCCAAAAGGTTTGGAAACCACTTCCTTTTCAAGACTCCATGTACTTTAAGCAAAATACTTTCACTTTTAAGAATCCAAACTTCACTAAGGAAACGGATTATACAACTTACAATTTAAACATCAAAGTACAATCAAAGGAGTACATAGAACGAATTCTATTTTAGGCAATCCAAATACAACCAAGGAATGGATCATTTAAGGAGTAGGACATACTTTCTTTATCTTAAGGAATCATGCTAGAAGAGGAGATAGTTCACATACCTTTTCGGCTAAATCCACAAGCTAACCCGAATACGCCGTACGTAGAAGTGTCAACCTATAATGGTCTCAACAAGACTATCAACTTCTAGTCTCTAACGTAGAATAATACTAAGTATACGGTCTCTAATTCTACGGAAAATCGGGCAGCACTTCCTTTGTTTCTACTCACTTTGCCACCTTTTTTTCAAGGCCGAATACAATAACCAACACGCCACATTTAAGGCTCAAAACAACAACCAAACAAAGGGGATTACATGCCTTACAATACGTGTAAAATTCCGCCCCACAATTCATACGAAATAGCTCCATAATCTAGCCATTCTCGGCCAACATAAATAATAACACTAAGTCCTTTCCAATCCTTTTCCAATTCCAATTTCTAAGGTCTAACATGTTATATAGTCATAAACAACTTCAACAACTACAATTTCCTTCTTTTTACAACATGCGACGACTTTACTAATAATCGACTTGAATTGAAATCTTAGGGCTATATCACGCTAGTTTTCGAATTAGGGTTCCAATAGCTACAACACTTATCAAACCTCATAATATATAACTCGTGCTTGCTATTATCCATAGCTACAACAATAAGTAAACTTAATTACTAAAACGATAAATTTATACCTTTATAATCCCTTAAAAATTCCAAGATTCAAATTCGCGCCTTAGCAATTCTTAGCTCCTTTCCTTATGTTTCAATCCGCTCCAAGCACTCCTTAGAGGCCTATGAAGAACCCATCTTCAAGTTCCAACTTCAAAGTTGAAGAACTCCTTAAGTTTCCGCCATGACTAATACTAAAAACGCTGCTTTTTCCAAATCTTTCTATTGAGATATCCTTATAATACCCTTAGGGACATTGGGTTTAAGTCTTGTGAACAAAGGATCAAAACTACAAATTTTTGTGTAACGACACAAACCCGAGAGCTATTTGTCGAGAACAAAGTGTGTGACTTTTTCTAAGTCTTCAAGACCTTGTCTTGCTACTAGTATGTATTTATAACACATTGATGGCTTAGACTTAAACAAATGGGTGGCTAAGATGAAAATCACATGGATCAAGCCCAAGTGGCAAGTTGACTTGGTCAATTATATCAAGCTTGCAAGACTTATCTTCCAAGATGGTCAATGACCATTTTACCCCTTACTAATTCGACCAAGACCTTGTGGGGGTGCCACGTGTCGCACTCTCATTTGTCCATAAAATTCCAGAACCCTCGTGGCCCCACAAATGTAAAATTTCTGTGGCCCCACGTGACCAAATCCAGAAAATAAATTTCCATAATGTTAATAAGTTCCATATTCTTCAAATAATGCACTTTGAGAATCTAATTCTCAACAACGAACGCTTTTCCTATCTCGACGTCCTAAGATTTTCCGGAAAAAAATTCTTCCTTTCGTACCAAATTTCCAAGTCTTGATTCCTTACATACACTTTCTTACACATGTCCTGGACTTACGGGATGTAACATTCTTCCCCCCTTAGAAACATTCGTCCCCGAATGTTCTTAGTCGGTTGTCAAGCTATACACACTCCGGCACAAACTCTATACTATGCCTATCAATCAAAACCGCACAAGACCAACTATGCCACACATGGCCACCACAACATACGTAAACATAACAATGGACCTTCCATCCGCGATCCCTTCTCACAAAACTCGAAGGTTACAGTCTTCTAAAACACGGGATCCTTAGAGGTTCCTTTCTTTCCTTACTTGTCATACTTTCTCGTACTTTCAAACTTATCTAGTACACGTACAAAATCTCAAATATTGTTTCTGTTCTCCAATCCTTGGAGTTACTATCCAAACTTGGCCATATTGTTACTTACTTTCCCGTTAAGGCTCTTCTCGGTCCTTACGACCTGATTCCGGTGGAACGCGTCCACAAACTCGTACAACGATCAACTAGACTTGGGCCTTGCACCCTCGTGACCCTATCACATAGCGAGACCATTACCAACTGACATCACCCCATTTCATACTACCGGTTGACCCGAAATGAGTCCATTACCCGACTCATCGTCACACTTAACTTCTTATTCTTAGCCTGAACTAAAACTCTCTCTTATCTCAAGGTACTTCTCACCCTATCCCCCTATTCACTAGAGGTTTGTCACATAGGTCGAAGTATTTCTACCGTACATTCTTCCCTATCGGGTCTTACATCACATGGGCAATTACAACTTGTGAACTCTACACAACTATAGTCTCAGTTCACTTACCATTTTTGTCAACATTCTTAACTTTTCACTTTACTAATCAAAGTATCCCTACCTCTGGGGTACTATCACTTTACAACTCTAGCAATAAAAGGAAAACATATACGCTAGGGTAAAATCTGAATCTATCAATGCACGTATGATTCAAAAGAATCAAAATATACCTGCAACCCCATGCGATGACGCCTCCTGATCTCGCCCGAGTCACGCCACCTCTGCGTTCAAGGACTACGTAACTATAAACACCACCCTGACCTCTACCACGGCTGGCTGACATCTGAACACCCTGCCCTGAGGAATGCACAGCTGCGGAGGAAAGAGAATCAACCATCTGCCTCATAGGCTGAGCCACCTTATCGGCGCTCTTTCTAACCGGACATTCCCACTTCTTGTGGCCCGGACGGCCACAATAATAACAACCATCTCATATAACGGCATTTCCCGAATGACGCTTACCACATCCGATACATCGAGGAATAGGTGGCCTCGACCGAGAAAGTCCTCTCGCTTCTCGGTAACCTCGACCGGAGCTTGGACCGCTCCTAAATACTGGGGTCCAATATCCCACCCGTGAACTGCGGGGTATGTACCGGGTAATTTGGGACGAATATCTCACTCGGCCGAGGCCGCTTTTCCAAAACTCACCGATAACCAACCGCCTAGCCTCTTACGCAGATCTCTCGCCGCCTCTACCTCGTACATCCGCTTGCATCGCCGAAAAACCTCCTGCCGATGAAACCGTAGCACCGCTTATCTTGGTCAATAACATAATCGCTTCCTCATGACCCTATAGTCTTCTCCTAATCGAGAAACCGGAGGCTCGTGCCGGGCCTCAAAACTCGCATGTAAGAACTCGCCGATCGCGAACAACATCCAGATACCACGGGCATACGCCCTATCAACTCTCTCGAGTCGACTAGTAGCTCTCGCTACTCCTTTGCCATTTTGGGCGGCCGTGTTCTCCTCGAGGCATAATCAGAACACAAAATTACGCCGAGAGGAATTATCTTACTAACATGCCTCTATGGCACGATCTAGAGTGAGAAGAATAGAAACCAACTCCTAAATGTCATGTAGCTCCTGCTTATGGGTGTGGCGAGCAACACACCGATAATCAAGACTCTACTAGACACGGTCTCAGACATTCCGAGGACCGATCGCTCGATACCACTCACGCTCCAACCTCAAGCCAGGATCGTGCCCTACCCAGGCACCTTCTACCTTAACAACTAAGTAAATCATGCGAAATTAAATAACACCTCTTTTTTTTAAAACCAATCGTGACGCGTAAGCGGCAAAGCCGACTGTGCCGCCATATAATATACATAATAAAAGACACTACACCGCATACGCAGTCCAATCCCACATATGAATACGCACTTAAGAGTTATATCAACTATGATGGACAAGGCCCGCCAGCACCCATAATTGTACAAAAGCATGTATCGAAAGAACTTATACCAAAAAGATAAACTCCCAATGTAAGGAGCTATCCAAAACTCTCGAGCACGCCTTACACTGCCGATCACCAAACAACAGACCTAAACTCGCGGCAGATGAACGCAGCCCGGGCGAGGTCGGACGAAGAATGTACCAAGTATGTGAAACATGAAATCCGTAATAACATCATAAATCTAAACAAAACAGAGACATGTATGATAGCCAACCTACAGCACACAATACATAAGCAGTCATATCAAGTCAGGGACGCATGCCCTCAAAGTCACTACTCAAATATAACTATGGGTCTCACGCCCATAATATCAACCATGCCCGTGGAATCTTTTCTCACTGCCGGCAGTCCATGATATAACAATAAAACACCAATAAGCATATCCAAGGAGTATCCCTCGTGGTCGCATGCCCCGGAATCCCACATCGTATAAGCATGACCATGGGGTATACAAACAAATCCGGGAATCAAGCCCGCTCCTGGTCACATGCCCTAATCCCACATCGTATAAGCATGTCCAGGAGTATCCTCGTGGTCGCACGCCCAAGATCCCACATCGATAAGCATGACCATAGGTATCCTCGCGTCGCACGCCCCATCCCACATCGTATAAGCATGACCGTAGGGTAACACAAACAACCGAATCTAACCCGACTCACGTCACATGCCCTAATCCCACATCGTATAAGCATGTCCATGAGTATCCTCGTGGTCGCATGCCCCGACATCCCACATCGATAAGCACGACCATGTGGTATCCTCGCGGTCGCATGCCCCAAGATCCCACATCGTATAAGCATGACCATAGGTATCACAAATAATGGAAGCATACCCGTGGAATCCCACCTCACCGCTTGCAGACGTCCAAGTAAACTTACAACAAGGCAGCCGACCCTCCAACCGAGAGTCGCGGCAACGTAATAAAACATAATACTTGTACTCAAATGCCATCACCAGCACACATTGGAAATTCTCAATTAAACAAGCCAAAGTACTTATCAAGGCGCACATAGAATAATTCTCAATTAAACAAGCCAAAGTACTTATCAAGGCACACTTAGACTAATTCTCAATTAATCAAGCCAAAGTACTACGTACGTACATTCTTTTCAAAAGATTCCTTTTTATGTAATACCCCAAGATACTAACACCCGTAGTATCAAGGTGCGTCTATTTTTCAAAGTAAGTTACTACACTTTAGAAAACTCATTTCAAAGCTTGAAATCAAGTAACTTCAAATTTTCACAATCAAGGCAACTCATGCCCATTAATCAAAATAGACAACTTTTTAAACCTTCCATAAAGCCGTTATAACCAACTTCCCATAAAGCCGTTATTGTCATGACCTGCCCGGTTCGTGGATCGTGCCTTACCCGCACCCAAGTAGTCATACATCGAGTAATCGGAATATAAAACACAAGACATGAAACAATTGTAAATGAGACACATTTTATCTCGAGAAAAGGTGCCTTTCGCATATATATATAAGAATCGCGCTTACATCCCAACTGCATAATAGGACTACGTACTTAAGGAAGTAAACAACTATGGCGGGACAGGGCCCCGCCATACCCTGAATGTACAAAACTATCTACACAACAGGGAGATCATACCCAAAAGTCGAGCCTCCGGAGAAGATGGAGCTCCTGACACCAAAGCAAAAGATCCTAAGGATGTGGATCTAGCACCTGCTTTCCCTTAACTGCGGCATGAACGCAGCCTTCCGAAGGAGGTCAGTACAACAGGTACCAAGTATGTGAAACTGTAGAGTACTTAAATGAAATCATATCATTTTAAAACCAATTTTACAAATATGCACGAAACAACCAATGTAACCGCACATAGTGCCACATCATAAACAAGACCAACAATAGGTAAACTGTAACAGGTCTTTTCTAGGTTGTGAATGATCGAAGTAGGGCCAATCGCCCATAGTATCATTATGCAAGCCTAATCCTGGACTCCCGTAGTCCGCATAGGCCACCTAGGCCCGCATGAGGTATCCCCCGCATCGAGGGTAGCTACTCTTCGGCATCGTCCTGTACTCGTAGTTCGCATGGCCACAGAGACCGCATGACCATAAAGGTCGCACACTAACCTGGAACTCTCGTAGCTCCGCATAGGTCCTCTGGACCCGCATGAGGTATTCTCGAATCATGGTCCTGCATCACCGAGTCTACCCCGCGACGGAGGCGCTTAACCCCCGGTATCATGTCAAGAGGTGAGTGATATAATACTAACATAACAGCTTATCGTTAAACAACATAAGCACAACAAGAATACCCTCTTATACAAACGTTACAAGACACTAAACACACATAGCATCATATTATGTCTACTTATCAAACCATCTTATTATACTTTCCAGAAATCAATATAAGTCTTTTATAAACACATAAGTAAACCGTTCCTTTTATCTTTCTTAAGTCGTTATACCTAACTTCCCATAAAGCTAGTATAACTCTTAAGCTTTTTGTTTTTTAAAAACAATTATTCTTCTTCTTTCAAAAATGATTTATAATTCTTTTGAAAGACTTCAAGATTCTTATTATTCAGGCTTAAGTCAAAAGACATTGCAGTAAAACTACGCTCGCTAACAGACGACGCTCACCGCACTATATATTTATTTTAAAATATCATGCTCAAGAGTATAGGAAGAATCACATACCTTCTGGCGAAATCCACCGCCAAGTCGAATATGTCGCGCAGAGTATCAACCTATAATAGTCAACACGCCTATCAACGCCTAGACTATTCTCAGAGGATATTCTAAACAGAGGGTTCTTTATTCTACGGAAAAATGGGCGACTTCCCTACCCAGAACTATACAAGTCTCATCAGAATACAAATTCCCATGTAAGTACAGTTCAATCTTCTTAAATTCTTCTGATATGATTACAGTTCAATTCTCTTCTTTTAATACCCTCCTATGTATTTTATACTTATTTATATACTTCTACAGTATGTATTCTCTAATTACAATAGAAGGATAAGATTATTTACCTCGATAAGCCCAATATTATCCAAGATATAAGTCGATCCTGAGCGAGGTTTAGCTCCTAATCTGTACGCTCCAATCCTCTCCAAGAAACCCTTAGAAGTTTCTACACAACTTCTACTTTCTACTCCAACCAACTATGAAGTTTCTCTTAGGGTTTCGTTTAGTGACTAATGGAATACAAGGTAGTATTTCCGCACTCTACGTATAGAGATAACTTTGGAAATACTATAAGGGATTGGCTAAGGTATTTTGGGGATAGTAACAATACTTGGAGAGTATTTCTACCAAAGGGGGGGTACTTTGGCCGAGACTTCAAGGAATGGGGAGGGAGAGGGGTGTTTGGCCAGCTCTTTTAGTGGGAAGAGTGCTTTGGACGAGAACTATAAGGAGAGGGGAGGGATTTTGGAGACTTGGAAATTGATTTGTGGATGAAGAACTCTTCATCTTAAGGGGGGTATTTATAGGCCAAGCAATGGCCAAGATGAAGCCAAGTGGTAGGCAAGTGTAAGGTGGAGATTTAGGCAAGTGTCCTTATCCATCTACTACACAAATATCCTACCAACTCCTTGACTTGTGCAAGGGCACAAAAAACGTGCCAACCTTGGCCCTCTTGCCGTCCACTTGAGGGTGACAAGTGTCACCCTCTCGTTGGTCCAAAATATTTCATCTCTCGAAAAAATCCGCAAAAAATAGAAATGACATAGCCGTAATTTTCCCTACGCAAGTTTTGTTAAACGTTTCGTCGGAAAACGATTCTTTTAGTGAGTTGTGCACAAATTCGTCCTAAGCCTTAACTTTAAGGTTGAACTTTTGTATGTACGCCCCCACGTACATACTCTGGAAATACGGGGTATAACATTCTCCCCTCCTTAGAAACATTCGTCCTGAATGTTCCTTCCCAAGACATACAACGATAAGGTTCTTCATAGCTTAAACAGTTTGCAAATGCCTCACATGGCCATAATACAACACTTAAGCAAATAGGTCAATGAAAATTTACAAGTAGGAAAGTGAGTTACCTGGAGGCGTGGGGAATAGGTGAGGATACTTCTGCCTCATGTCCTCCTCAGCTTCCCACGTCATCTCCTCCCTGAGCTCGTTCCGCCACAAGACTTTGACTAAGCCACGCCTCGTCCGCAGACGCCTAACTCCGACGATCGATTATCGCTATGGGAATCTCTCATACGATAACCCCTGGCCACCGACATCGCCAATCGGTGCACTCTAGATGGATCCCCGATACATCTCCTCAAGATAGAAACGTGAAAACCGGATGCACCGCCTCCAGACGGACGACAGATTCAACTCGTAGGCAACCTTGCCTACCTCGCGACAATTTGATACGCCCAATGTATCTTGGCCGAGTTTCCTTTCTTCCCGAATCTCATCACACCCTTCATGGGTGACACCTTCAGAAAACCCAATCATCAACCTCGAACTCGGATGCCGACGACGATGATCTCGTGATATGACTTGCCGACTCATGCCAAGAATCGCCCCGATAAGCTTCACCTTATCCATCGCTGCATTGTGTCTGGTCCTACTAATCGCACTCGCTTACATCAAACCAGCCTATCGCGATCTGCACTTCCTTCATACAAGGCCTCATAAGGCGCCATCCGAATCTTGGAGTGGTAGCTATTATTATACGCAAACTCAACTAGAGGCAAATGATCCTCCCTACCCTCGAAGTCAATAACACATGCTCGCAGATATCCTCAAGAGTCCGGATAGTGCTCACTGTCCGTCTGCTGCGGATGGAATGCGCACTGTGCTCACCGCCCCTAAACCCTTCCGAAAGACCTCCGTAAGTTAGCCGAACCGGGCTCTCGGTCGATATGATAGAAATAGGGACTCCATGCATCCGACGATCTCTGATGTAAAGTCCGCATAATCCTCACCAAAAGTCGCCCGACGGAAGAAAGTGGGTTGATTTCACACCGTCGACGATAACCCATATAGAATCATGCTTCCTCCGAGTGCAAGGTAATCCCGTGATAAAGTCCATGTTGATCACCTCCCACTTCCGTGTCGATCTCTATCGTCGCAATAATCCACCAGCCTCCGTGCTCTATCTTCACATGCCGACAACACGCACCGAGCTACAAACTCGCAACGCCCCTCTTCAAGCCATCCCACCAATACACGGATCTAAGGTCGTGGTACATCTTGGTCGACCGGATGGATAGAGTAACGCGCTACCGCGTGCTTCCCTAGAACTCCGCCAAGTCTCAAACATCCGGAACACACAACTCGCCCTCAAACCTTAGCACCCCATCAGGTGCTACCTCAGGACCTTCCTCTCACGAAGAGCCGCGTCACGATACCGAATCAAAACCGGATCCTCAAATCGTTGTCTCTTCACCTCTCGACGGCGATGGAAGACTCGCAACCTCTCGAACTCGAACCCCATCGCTATCGAGTTAATCGGCGGACTCAAGGCTCGCTAATCGATGTAACTCGCGACCATGCCCTCCTTTCGGCTGAACATCCGATAGACTCCCATTGACCTATGGCTAAGAGCATCCGCCATAACATCGCCTTCCCGGTGGTACAGATGTCGACATCGTAATCCTCGAGCAACTCTAACCACCGCTCTCGCCGTAAGTTCAGCTCTCGGCCGAAGATATACCGAGGCTCTTGTGGTCTGTATAAATATCCACATGAACCCCATACAAATAGTGCCTCCAGATCTTCAAAGCGTGAATCACCACGCCAACCCAAATCACGTGGGGTAGTTCCTCATGATTCTTAAGTCGGGATGCGACGCTATAACCTTACCCCGCCTGCATCAACACACACCCGAGCCCGACGCCGACGATCACAATACACAACATAACCGTCGACCTCCGGAAGAGTAAGAACGGGCGGTCGCCTCTTCTTTCAAGAATCGAAACCCCGCCACAAGCATCACCATCAAACTTAGCTTCCTTCCGAGTCACCAGTCAATGGTGCAGTAGATAAGCAAACTTCTACGAACCGCCGATAATAACTGCGAGGCCCGTAAAGTGCGCACTGCCGGAGTAGTAGTTCAGGCCAAGTCCTCGATCGCCTCGATCTTGGTCAGATCCACCCGAATACCATCACCATAATATGCCCAAGAAAAGCCACCAAGCCAACCAAAACTCACATTTGGAAAACTTGGCGTATAATCGCTGGTCTCGAGAACTCTCAAAGACACCCTCAAATGCTCCGCATGCTCTCGCTCTGGCGAGAATAAACCAAGATATCATCAATGAACACTATCACAAACGTGTCCAAAATGGCTTGAACACTCGGTTCATCAAATCCATTAATACCGCGAGCATCGTCAACCCGAAAGACATGACCACGAACTCATAATGCCCGTCACGGTCCGAATGCGATCTAGGGACATCCACCTCTCGACTGCACTGATGATAGCCCGATCGCAGATCAATCTTGGAGAAACATCTCGCACCCTGCAGCTGGTCGAACAAATCATCAATCTTGGGAATGGGGTATCTGTTCTTAATAGTCACCTTGTTCAGCTGCCTGTAATCAACACACATGCGCAGCGTCCCATCCTTCTTCTTTACGAATAATACACGCGCTTCTGGGAGAAACACTAGGCCTGATGAAGCCCTTCTCCAAAGAAATCTCTCACCGGTCCTTCAACTCTCTCAACTCGGCGGTGCCATTCTCACGGGCGGAATGGAAATAGGCCGAGTGTCTGGCAGCACATCGATACAAAACTCTATCTCCCTCTCAGGAGGGATACCCGGGAGGTCGTCTGGAAACACATCTGGGAACTCTCTAACTACTGGAACTGACTGAAAATCTGGTACCGCAGCCTCGATGCTTAACACCGAATGAGATGGTAGATATACCCTTCGCACCATCTTCCTAGCCTCGAGGTAGGAAATAAACCTACCCTACGATACAAAGGTTCTCCCACTCAACAACCGGCCTCAGAAACCGAACCGTACCACTCTCTCTCGCAGTCTACATTGGCGTAGCAAGAAGCTAGCCAATCGATACCCATGATCACATCGAAATCACCATATCCAACTCTATCAAGTCGCCAGGTCCGACGATCGCATATGGTCACCGGACAAGCCCTATATACCCGCCGAGCTACCACCGAATCACCCACCGGCGTAGCTACTCGGCGGGTCTATGGACTCGTGCTCTATCCCTATCCTACTAGCAATAAGGGAGATATATAGATGAGTAGAACCCGGATCTATCAAGGCATACACATCAAATCCAGAATCGATAAGGTACTCGTGGACGACATCGGTGAGGCCTCACGATCCTGCCGACCGACAAGGCATAAATGCGTTCTCGAGGACCGCTAGAATCTGGACCCGCCACGACCTGCCGCGACTGCTGGCCCATGAGTACCTTGCCCTCCGGCGAGTAATCAGAGGAGATGAAGAAGACCGCGAAAGAACTCGTAGCCGACTTCTACCATCTCATACGCCTTGGCCGATGGGCCGCAAAGTGACTCGCCGACCACAATCGTAACAAACTCCCGTGAGTAGCACTCACACCCCGGTGGGATCTACCGTGACGGCCACACCGAGGGGTGGTCCCGATCGCCAAAGACTCTCTCGCCGCTCGACGTCAAGTCCGGGCCCCGTACGCCTCCAATATCCTCGCCGCCCCGAGGACGGTGTAGGAGTGCTCGAGCCGGGCCGTGGTGCAAATCTAGATCTGGCCGAGGCCGCCACCACGATAACTACCAAAAGACCTGCCGTCCCGGCCTTTCTTCTCGCTGCCGTCACAACCCGTCGGCCTCTACGCTCCTCGCATCCAAGTGCATGAGCCTGCATGCGGGTAATATCCATACCTGGCTGAAGAGCCACACTCGCACAAGACTCGGCCATATAATCATCTAGCCCGGTGACGTAGCGATGCACCATGTCCTCCATATCTTCTACCAACGCAGGGACATATCGAGCCAACGAATCAAACTCAACGTTGTACTCCCTAATCAAGTGCCCTCTCTGCCTCAAAGAACAAAAATCTGTCGCCCGCGCCTCCTCATCTGTGGAGGCAAGAAATGAGTGAGAAAGGCCTCCGAGAACTCGTCCCAAGTAGCTGGGGACGCGTGCACTCCCCGGGATAACTCCCACGAATCAAACCAATCGACTGTGGTATCACGCAGCCTATGGGAACCGAAGATCACGGACTCGGTCTCTGAAGCCTTGATCACTCGCATGATCCTCTGCAACTGACGGATGAACTCATGCGGATCATCCTCAGGCCTCGACCCGTAGAACTCTGGCGGGCTATAACTCAGAAAATCCCGTAGCCGCAACCGCTTGCGATCTCGTGAACCACGTATCTTTGAGCTGGAATCACAGATCCACCCTATCTCATGTTCGCCACAATCACGCCAATAATCGCCATCTCCTTGTACCTAACTCCTCTCGCCTGTGCCGTGGACTGAGGCGCGCATCGTGGTCTCGCTGGGCCGACGGCGTCATGGAACTCGCCGTCTCGTATAGACTGGGCTCGAGCCTCGCGACTCTCGGTGTCCTACTAGCGCCTCCTACCGCTTTTGCCTTCGGGTCCGGTTGCCTTACGCGAGGCATAATCATCTGTAAAAGGAATATGTTAGAGGTCCAACTTATAACACAAACTAAGGCACGATCTCGAGTGAGAAGAATGGAAACCAATCCTAAATATCCTATAGCCTCACGATTATTGGTGTGGTGCACAACACACCGATAATCAAGACTTACTAGATACGGCTCAGACACCTTCCGAGGATTAATCGCTTCGATACCACTTTTGTCACGACTGCTCGGCTCGTGGATCGTGCCTTACCCGGGCACCCAAGTAGTCATACATCAGAGTAATCAGGAATATAAAAACACAAGACATGAAACAATTGTAAATGAGACACATTTTATCTGAGAAAAGGGTGTCTTTCGCATATATATATAAGAATCGCGCTTACATCCCAACTGCATAATAGGACTACAGCACTTAAGGAAGTAAACAACTATGGCTTGACAGGGCCCCGCCATACCCTGAATGTACAAAACTATCAACACAACAGGCAGATCATAACCAAAAGTCGAGCCTCCGGAGAAGATGGAGCACCTGACACCAAAGCAAAAGATCCTAAGGATGTGGATCTAACACCGCTTCCTTACCTGCTGCGTGAACGCACTCAAGGAGGTCGCATAACAGTACCAAGTATGTGAAATCAGAGTACTTAAATGAAATCATATCGCTTTAAAACCAATTTTACAAATCTGCACGAAACAACCAATGTAACCGCACATAGTGCCACACCATATACAAGAGCAACAATAGGTAAACTGTAACAGGTCTTTTCTAGGCTGCGAATGATCGAAGCAGGTCCAATCGCCCATAGTATCACTATGCAAGCCTAATCTCGACTCTCCGTGATCGTAGGCCACCCAGCCCGCATGAGGTATCCCCCGCATCGAGGGTAGCTACTCCTCGGCATCGTCCTGTACTCATAGTTCGCATGGCCACATAGACCGCATGACCATAAAGGCCGCACACTAACCTGGAACTCTCGTAGCTCCGCATAGGTCCCCTGGACCCGCATGAGGTATTCTCGAATCATGGTCCCAGACCGCTTGAGTCTACCCCGCATCGGAGGGCAGCTTAACCCCCGGTATCATGTCAAGAGGTGAGTGATATAATACTAACATAACAGCTTATCGTTAAACAACATAAGCACAACAAGAATACCCTCTTATACAAACGTTACAAGACACTAACACACATAGCATCATATTATGTCTACTTATCAAACCATCTTATTATACTTTCCAGAAATCAATATAAGTCTTTTATAAACACATAAGTAAAGTGTTCCTTTTCTCTTTCTTAAGTCGTTATACTTAACTTCCCATAAAGCTAGTATAACTCTTAAGCTTTTGTTTTAAAAACAATTATTCTTCTTCTTTCAAAAATGATTTATAATTCTTTTGAAAGACTTCAAGATTCTTATTATTCAGGCTTAAGTCAAAAGACATTGCAGTAAAACTACGTTCAGTTAACATACGTACGTCTACCGTACTATATATATATTTTAAAATATCATGCTCAAGAGTATAGGAAGAATCACATACCTTCTTGGCGAAATCCACCTGCCAAGTCGAATATGTCGCGTGCAGAGTATCAACCTATAATAGTCAAATACGTCTATCAACGTCTAGACTATTCTGTAGGATATTCTAAACAGAGGGTTCTCTATTCTACGGAAAAATGGGCAGCACTTCCCTACCCGGTAAACTATACAAGTCTCATCAGAATACAAATCACATGTAAGTACAGTTCAATCTTCTTAAATTCTTCTGATGTGATTACAGTTCAATTCTCTTCTTTTAATATCCTCCTATGTATTTTATACTTATTTCTATACTTCTACAGTATGTATTCTCTAATTACAATAGAAGGATAAGATTATTTACCTCGATAAGCCTAATATTATCCAAGATATAAGTCGATCCTGAGCGAGGTTTAGCTCCTAATCTGTACGCTCCAATCCGCTCCAAGAAACCCTTAGAAGTTTCTACACAACTTCTACTTTCTACTCCAACCAACTATGAAGTTTCTCTTAGGGTTTCGTTTAGTGACTAATGGAATACAAGGTAGTATTTCCGCACTCTACGTATAGAGATAACTTTGGAAATACTATAAGGGATTGGCTAAGGTATTTTGGGGATAGTAACAATACTTGGAGAGTATTTCTACCAAAGGGGGGGGGGGGAGGGGTACTTTGGCCGAGACTTCAAGGAAGGGGGAGGGAGAGGGGTGTTTCGGCTAGGCTCTTTTAGAGGGGGGGGGGGAAGAGAGCTTTGGACGAGAACTATAAGGAGAGGGGAGGGATTTTTTGGAGACTTGGAAATTGATTTGTGGATGAAGAACTCTTCATCTTAAGGGGGGTATTTATAGGCCAAGCAATGGCCAAGATGAAGCCAAGTGGTAGGCAAGTGTAAGGTGGAGATTTAGGCAAGTGTCCTTATCCATCTACTACACAAATATCCTACCAACTCTCGACTTGTGCAGGGCACAAAAACGTGCCAACCTCGCCCTCTGTTGCCCACTTGAGGGTGACAAGTGTCACCCTCTCGTTGGTCCAAAATATTTCATATCTCGGAAAAATCCGCAAAAAATAGAAATGACATAGCCGTAATTTTCCCTACGCAAGTTTTGTTAAACGTTTCGTCGGAAAACGATTCTTTTAGTGAGTTGTGCACAAATTCGTCCTAAGCCTTAACTTTAAGGTTGAACTTTTGTACGTACGCCCCCACGTACATACTCTGGAAATACGGGGTATAACAGTTATAACCCTTTATGGTTTTTAGACAATTTCATTTCTTTTATAACCAAGAGACTTATACTTTTAAAACCAAGTATCATATGCTTACAAATCAAGTTCTTAACTTTCAAAATACTTCAAGTCTCTTAATATTTAGAAAACAAGTTTCTTCTACTTTTAAACCTCAAGTAACTTACACCTTTAAAACAAGTTACTTCTCTTAAATCATGTCATTTCTCCTCTTTTAAAACAATTAAGTAAATCACTCATTTGACTTCCCTAAAGTCATTAAAACGACCATTAGGTTTTGGAACTAAGGCACTAGCTAAAAGGTTTGGAAACCACTTCATTTTCAAGACTCCATGTACTTTAAGCAAAATACTTTCACTTTTAAGAATCCAAACTTCACTAAGGAAACGGATTATACAACTTACAATTTAAACATCAAAGTACAATCAAAGGAGTACATAGAACGAATTCTATTTTAGGCAATCCAAATACAACCAAGGAATGGATCATTTAAGGAGTAGGACATACTTTCTTTATCTTAAGGAATCATGCTAGAAGAGGAGATAGTTCACATACCTTTTCGGCCAAATCCACAAGCTAAGCCGAATACACTGTACGTAGAAGTGTCAACCTATAATGGTCACAACAAGACTATCAACTTCTAGTCTCTAACGTAGAATAATACTAAGTATACGGTCTCTAATTCTACGGAAAATCGGGCAGCACTTCCTTTGTTTCTACTCACTTTGCCACCTTTTTCAAGGCCGAATACAATAACCAACACGCCACATTTAAGGCTCAAAACAACAACCAAACAAAGGGGATTACACGCCTTACAATACGTGTAAAATTCCGCCCCACAATTCATACGAAATAGCTCCATAATCTAGCCATTCTCGGCCAACATAAATAATAACACTAAGTCCTTTCCAATCCTTTTCCAATTCCAAGTTCTAAGGTCTAACATGTTATATAGTCATAAACAACTTCAACAACTACAATTTCCTTCTTTTTACAACATGCGACGACTTTACTAATAATCGACTTGAATTGAAATCTTAGGGCTAACATGCTAGTTTTCGGATTAGGGTTCCAATAGCTACAACACTTATCAAACCTCATAATATATAACTCATGCTTGCTATTATCCATAGCTACAACAATAAGTAAACTTAATTACTAAAACGACAAATTTATACCTTTATAAGCCCTTAAAAATTCCAAGATTCAAAGTCACGCCTTAGCAATTCTTAGCTCCTTTCCTTATGTTCCAATCCGCTCCAAGCACTCCTTAGAGGCCTATGAAGAACCCATCTTCAAGTTCCAACTTCAAAGTTGAAGAACTCCTTAAGTTTCCGCCTTGCGACTAATACGAAAACGCCGTTTTTCTGAAATCTTTCTATTGAGATATCCTTATAATACCCTTAGGGACATTGGGTTTAAGTCTTGTGAACAAAGGATCAAAACTACAAATTTTTGTGTGGCAGAATGACACAAACCCGAGAGCTATTTGTTGGAGAACAAAGTGTGTGATTTTTTTCTAAGTCTTCAAGACCTTGTCTTGCTACTAGTATGTATTTATAACACATTGGATGGCTTAGACTTAAACAAATGGGTGGCTAAGATGAAAATCACATGGATCAAGCCCAAGTGGCAAGTTGACTTGGTCAATTATATCAAGCTTGCAAGACTTATCTTCCAAGATGGTCAATGCCCATTTTACCCCCTTACTAATTCGACCAACACCTTGTGGGGGTGCCACGTGTCGCACTCTCATTCGTCCATAAAATTCCGTAACCCTCGTGGGCCCCACAAAATGTAAAATTCCTCGGGTGGGCCCCACGTGACCAAATCCGTAAAAATAAATTTCCATAATGTTAATAAGTTCCATATTCTTCAAATAATGCACTTTGAGAATCTAATTCTCAACAACGAACAGTTTTCCTTTCCGACGTCCGGAAGATTTTCCGTCGAGAAAACAATTCTTCCTTTCGTACCAAATTTCCAAGTCTTGATTCCTTACATACACTTTCTTACACATGTCCTGGACTTACGGGATGTAACAGTGGTACTCTAAGTAATGTAAGTAATGATAAATGACTTGAATTAATGAAAGGCAAATTGATTTGAAGGCATCAATTGCTTAAGGTTTTAAAAGAAAGAAGTCACTTGATTTAGAAGCTTATGAATGTATTTCTAAAGGGTATTGTGACTTGTCTTGAAAAGTATATATGACTTGATACTACGGTTATTAGTATCTTGGAAGTTTTATATGAAAAAAAGTCATTTTAAAAGAGTAGAAGTACGTAGTACTTTGAGTTAAATTCCCGGATTTTTCTAATGACATGTTAGTTCCTTAAGTAAACTAAAATGAGAGTGTATACGAATAAGGCTAATAAGAAGTTAGGGGGATTTCTTAACTTGCTTATGTTATGTATGATAAGCCGGTAGTGCTTATGTTATGTTATGATAAGTCGGTAGCGCTTATGTTATGTACGATAAGCCGGTAGTGCTTATGTTATGTATGATAGTCGGTTTTGCTAGTTTATGTTATTCTTACGGGGTAAAGCCCCGGGTTACTACTAATTCCATGGATTTGCTACCCATGATGCGAGTGCGGCGTTTGTACTCATCATGGGCCCACCGCCTAAGCGGTGAAATAGTCTCGCGGGTGAAATAGTCCTATGCGGATCACATCGCTCCATTACGGGTCTGCAGGACCTATGCGGGTGAAATAGTCCCATGCGGAGCACATCGCTCCATTGCGAGTCCACAGGACCTATGCGGGTGAAATAGTCTCAGGAGTAGGATTGCTTAATGATACTACGGGCGGGTGACCCTACTTTGATCATGAGCCTCCTATTTTTATGCAGTAAAGTATACTCTTGTTTACTCTCATTGTTAGTAAGGCACATTGTACTGTTAGTTGAGTTATCATACATGTCTCCAGCTTTATTTTAGACTTTATGATTTCATTACGCATTTTCTTTTACATACTTGGTACATGTTGCGACTCCTTCTGGGCTGCATTCATGCCGCAGGTAGAGTATACAGGTTGATGATCCTCATTCTTAGGATCACTGTTCAGCTGTTGAGAAGCTCCATTATTCCGGATGCTTATCCCTGGGTACAGATTCCTGGTATTGTCGGTTGTTGTACATTCAGGGGTATGGCGGGGACCTGTCCCGTCACAGTTGTTATTCTTAGAGGTCTGTTGTCATGTCTTGTGGATTGGGTTGTAAAGAGGAAAACGATGTACTGTTTTATTATGTTTATTTTACGGAAGGTGGCCTTATCGGCTAGCCTGTTGATATTTAATGTCTAAGTATTTTTATGAGTTGTGTATGTTCCGCTGCTATTCTCTGATGTATACCTGAAAGGGTTGCCCAGGTAGGGCACCAGTCGCGGGCCTGGGGTCGGATCGTGACAGAAATATTCTACGAAGAAAACTAGAAGTTGATAGACGTGTTATGGTTATTATAGATTGATATTCTACGCGCGGCATATTCGACTTGCCAAGTGGATTTAGCCGAGGAGGTATGTGGAACTTTCCCTATCTCTTGAGCATGATGTCTTACAAATATATAGTACGGTTGACGTACATGTCTTAAATGAAATTGAGTTTCATTTTGGGTACCCTTGAATTGATTTAAAATGTGCAAGTTGGTTAAATTGGAAAGTATACTCACTTGATTTGAAGTATGTAAATGCCGTAGTTTCTAAAGACATAAAGTGTTATAATAGCTTTATGGAAAGTTGGTTATAACGACTTTATGGGAAGTTAAAAAAAAGTATAAATGATTTGTTTTATAGAAGGGTAGCTTGATTTGAAAAGAACCATTGCCAAAGAATAGGAGTACGTAGTACTTTGGGTTAAATACCCGAATTTTACATAAAATGGAAGTGCCTTGAGTTTATAAAATGATAATCTATTTTACATGTTAATGAAAGTCTAAAAATATGTTAAAATTGCATATGCTAGTTGTGATAGCCTTTGTTGTGCAAGCGTTGTATTTCTATGCTAGCGCGTCTCTCAATTGGAGGGTCGGTCATCTTGTTGTATAATTTACTTGGACATACCGACAGTGATGAAGGATTCCACGGATATGCTTCCACTATATTGTTCCATGGACATGCCTGCACCGATGAAGGATTCCGGGGGCATGCGGCCATGATGCGGGTTCAATTCCCGGATGATATTATTATTCCATGGGATAGATCCCCATGAAGACATGTACCCGAGATGCAGGATACCACGGACATGTTATATATTATTATTATTCCATGGACTAGCTCCCCATAAGTCATGTACCTGAGATGCAGGATACCACGGGCATGATATATATATATATATATATATATATATATATATATATTACATTGGCGCCTGCCGACAGTGACGAAGGATTCCATGGGCACGCTTTGTATTGCGGGTTGAGACCCTTGTTTAAATTACGCAATGTTTATGAGGGCTTGTGTCCCTGACCTTGGGTGACTATATATATATGTTGAAAGGCGACCTTATCGGTTATCCTGTTTTCTATTCTACATTGTTCCATGTCTATGAGTTTATTCCGCTAGTTTTCTCTGATGTATACCTACTAGGGTGCCCGGGTAAGGCACCAGTTGCGGGCCCGAGATCGGGTCGTGACAACTATCAATAGGATATATCACTAAGGATTAGGTTCCAATAGAACTCTATAAAGATAGAGTCAAGTATCGTTATGGATTAGGATCCACTCACTTTCTAAAATCAAATCATGTATCAATAAGGATTAAAATCCACTCACTTTATAAACTCAAATCAAGTATCAATAAAGATTAAAATCCACTCACTTTATAAACGCAAATCATGCCAAATGAAGAAGGGATAGTTCACATACCTTATTGACGAGCTAACCAACTCTACAATCTATGATACTTCTCAAAGTACTTCAACCTATAACAACAATAACACGTATATCAACACGTGCTTACTAATGTAGGTTATATACCAAGTAAGGGCTCTCTTATCCTATAAAAATTTGGGCAACACTTCCCTTATTTATACGTACTTTTCCACCTTTCAAGAAATCCAATTTCAACAACAACCAAGCCACAATTAAGGGCACAACCAAACAGCAACCAAAGGGGATTACACGCCTACCTTACGTGTAAAATTCAGCCCCTTAATCCATATAAAAATAGCCCACAAAACAGTTCGTGTTCCACAACAACAAGGTTAAAATGTGAAGCCTTTCAACACATTTCTACACCCTTAATCACTTAGGACTTTCATTAGAAATTACTACCTTTAAACATGCATATTGGTGGCTGATTTTCCAGCATTTTAATACCTCAAAACAATCCCTAAAAACTGCATAACAATATCCAACAGTTTTATAGTATATACGGCCAACAACCCCAATACGATAACCCTTTCCATAATCCTTTATAATCCAATTCAAGTTCCAATACTTTTATACAAGTCATAACAATTTATCAACAACAATATTACTTCATTATAACATGCAATAGATGAAGATAATAAAACAATAACCAATGAAACACGAAGTCCCGAAAAACGGTCACTCTCGACCCAACTTCACCAAAATTGTCCAAACACTTTTTATTCTTCATTCTTCTTAATACAAGTTCATCTATTAACTACAAAAATATGTAATATCCAATTACCTCAAGAGAAGGAAGAATTTTACCTTTTATTAGTCCAAAAAAACGTCCAAACAGTCCGCTCAACTTTGGCCCACAGTTTTCGTTTTGCTCCACTTCTTCAAGTTTCAACCACACACATGTATCCTCTACAAGCTTATAACCAACTTCCCTCTTGTCTTACCTCCAAAAAGTTGATAATCAAGCCTAGGGTTTCAACTCACAACTCACGGCCCAAATGGAATTTGGAGGATCTTGGAGAGTTAACTTGACTTAAGACTTGATTAGTGTTCTTAATCTTGGATAATAATCAACTCTTGTTCTTAAAATTGTTCTTGGGATTTTCGAAATTTAAGGCAAGAGAAGAGAAAACTTTGGAGAATGAAATATTGTGAAATGTGGCTAAGTCTTCCATCTCTATCTCTATATAGATATTTCCCTTTGCAAGACAAGTGGATGAGGACACATGTCACCTCCCGATTGGCCCAATTTCCTTCTTAAAAAAATATCTAAATATTTGTCCAAAATATCTTAAAATCGAAGGGCCCCGCAAAATTGTGAAATTTTCGGCGGGCCCCATATTATCAATTTCAATATTTCATAAATTCAATTAGAAGAATTAAACTCCAAGTAAATAATTTTTCTGTCGTCACATTTTTTTCAAAATTTTCCATAAGAAAATGTAAATGTACTTTCCTTCCAACATTCAAATCTCAATTCCTTAGTCACGTTTTCATATCAATGCCATGAAATTACGAGGTGTAACAGTTTTTTAGATCCGTATCTGGTCAAGATCCGACCCGTCGATTCATTTTTTTATTAAATACATTATACATTTATACATCTATAAGACCAGTCTGATGATTATATTAATTTAGAGTTATCATTATTAACTACTACATAGTACACTTAACTAATTAAAATAAAAAATTTGATTTATCCTTCCAGGTTTTACATATTATGCCAATTATGGAAATCCTGAAACAGGATATGGAGAGAATATGTACCCTGCTCCTTATGTTGTACATCAGGTTTGTAATTACATCTCTCTGACATTCTCAAATTGTTTTATCCCCTAGTGACTTTTGGTTTGATAGTTTCTGTAGCATTTTGCATAAAGTAAATTCTATTTGGGTGGCAGCAATGAGATGTCTATTAAGCATTTTTTTTGCCTGCTGTTGATCCATCATTCTTCTCGTTCAGTGCTTCAGATAATTTAAATTCCTCTACCATTTAAGTTTTCTCTGTCCGTTGCCTGTCAATGAGCTAAATTAGTATAGGCAGTACTAGAATCTAATCAGCTTCCATGTGATGAACTCTATAAGAACTAGGCCCTTGTAATTTTGTTTTTCTATGATGTGGATCCAGATCCGATCCGTGGACCCGGTGGATCCGATGGATCTGGATTTGGATATGATTTTTATGGATCTGGATACAGGTATGAAAAACAGACCTGGATCTGGACCTAGTAGGATCCGGTCCAGATCCTATCTGTTGCCATCCCTAGGCCTTGCGTTTTCGCGATCCCAAATATTCTCATCATGTCTGTTTATTGAATAAGTCTTTGTATGGGCTTAAGCAGACTCCACGGGCTTGGTATAAGAGATTTGCAGACTATGTTTCATCTATTATGTTTTCACACAACAAGTCGGATAATTCATTGTTCATATATCGTTGTGGTACTTCCCTAGATTATATACTATTATAGATGAATGATATTATCTTGACTGCCTCTTCTGATGCTTTGCGAAAGTCTATCATGAAAATGCTCAGTTCTGAGTTTGCTATGAAAGACTTAGGCCCCTTGAGTTATCTTTTGGGGATTGATGTCACTCGCCATGCAGGTGGGTTATTTTTATCCCAACGCAAGTATGCAGTTGAGATCATTGAGCGAGCTGGTATGTCCTCTTGCAAGTCTACTTCCACTCCAGTTGATACTAAACCCAAACTAGGTGATGCGGCTGGCTCACCATACGAGGATTCGACTCACTATCGCAGTCTTACAGGGGCACTTTAGTATCTTACTTTCACGAGACTAGATATTATGTATGTCGTACAATATGTGTGTTTGTTTATGCATGATCCCAGGGTTGAACTTGAGCAGATGAATGTGCTCAAACGCAGTATTCGATACATTCAAGGGACACTTGACTATGACTTACATTTATATCCTTCCTCGACATCTACAATTGTCTTGTATACTGATGTTGATTGGGGTGACTGTCCAGATACCAGACGTACCACGTCCGACTATTGTATTTTTCTTGGTAATAACTTGGTATCATGGTCTGTGAAACGTCAGTCTACATTATCACACTCTATTATCGAGGCCGAGTATTGAGGGGTAGCCGATGTGGTCTCTGAATCATGTTGGTTACATAATCTTCTTTTAGAGTTTCATTGTCCTATTCAGAAAGCTACCTTGGTTTATTATTGTCACGACCCGACCCCGGGCCCGCGACTGGTGCCCTACCTGGGCACCCCTTTCAGGTATACATTAGAGAATAGCAGCGGAACATACACAAACTCATAAAAAAAATTAGACAGCAAATATCAACAGGCTAGTCGATAAGGCCACTTCCGTGAAACATACACAAACCAAAAATGAAACATCACAACTCTGTTTTTACAACCCAATCCACAAATATGACTACAGACCTCTAAGAATAAAAATTGTGACGGGACAGGGCCCGCCATACCTCTGAATGTACATAAATCTACAACATCAGGGAAACCGTACCAAAAGACAAGCCTCCGGAGAAATGAAGCTTCTGACACCTGATCAGTGATCCTAAGAATGAGGATCCACCACCTGCTTATCCCTACCTGCGGCATGAACGCAGCCTCCCGAGGAAAGGGGGTCAGTACACAATATGTACCAAGTATGTAAAACTGGAAAATACTGCAATTTACATCATAAGTCTAAAATAAGGCTGGAGACATGTATGATAATCAAATTAACAGTATATTGTGCCTTACAAACAATGAGAGTAAAATAAACATTTTCGGTTCTTAAAATAGAAAGTCGGTGATTGACCTAGGACCATCCGCCCGTAGTATTATCACGCAATCCTACTCCTGGGACTATTTCACCCGCATAGGCCGTATGGACCCGCATGAGGTAACTTCCTCGCATAGGACTGGTCTGCCCCGCATAGGACTATTTCACCCGCATGAGCCCTACGGACTCGCATGAGGTATTCCTCGCATCATGGGTAGCAAATCCACGGAATATGCAAATGTCACAAGCCCGGAAAATGACCCTGTAATGAACAATATATCACAAGCACAACCGGCTACTATAAATAACATAAACAAGTTAAAAAACCCATTAACTTCTCATTTGACTTAATTAGCATACACTCTCATTTCTTTTTAACTTAAGGCACTATCGTATCATAAAATATCCGGGAATTTAACCCAAAGTACTACGTACATCTATTCTTTTAAAATGACTCTTTTTCATATAAAACTCCAAGATACTAATAACCATAGTATCAAGTCATAACTACTTTTCAAAACATGTCACAATACCTTTAGAACTACATTATTAGGCTTCTAATTCAAGTGACTTTTTACCTTAAAACGTTAAGCAATTGATGTCTTCAAATCAATTTGTCTTTCTTCCTTTCAAGTCATTTTATCTTTATTTACATTACTAGAGCAACCATTCTTTTAACTTCCCATAAAGTTATTATAACCAACTTCTCATAAAGCCGTTATACTAACTTTATGCTTTAGACACAAAGGCATTCTTATCCTTTTAAAACAAGTTAGTTAATTCTCTAACTCAACCAACTTGGACATTCTTAAAACAAGTCAAGGGTACCAAATTGTTATACCCCGTAGTTCTGGCCATGCGTATGAGAGCGTACGAAAGGGGTTAAGACTTAAAATTTTCGAAAGATAGGTTGACGGATTGTTTCTGACGGGTTTTTAGTCAATTTTGAGGAGGTTTATGTCCAGTTGCATTATGAGTTCCTAGGTGTTTTAAAGGCCTAGCAAGTAGTTCGTTGATTCTAGTTCCCAACGCAACCAACCGTTCGTTGATAGGGTATCGGAGTAGAAAGTTACGAAGGTTGCAAGTTCAGCGCGCAGTCGAGCCGAAAAGTGTTTTCAGTCAGGGGCCACAGCGCCGCGGCGCCGGATATTCTGAGGGAGCGCTGAAGTTGCAGCGCCACGGTGCCGGAAAGCAGGGCCGCGGCGCCGGAAGTTCTGTGAGGTGGCGGAGGTTTCAGCGCCGCGGCGCCGAGGCGGAATTTCTGGCGGAAAAACTGAGGAAAATCAGATTTCTTCTTTTAAAAAGGCCATGAGAGGGTGACAAGTGTCCCCCCCCCCCCCCATCTGATTTTTGCATGTCCTAAATATTGACCAAGTCTTGAAGACTTGGTCATCTTTCAAAACTCTTCTCTCTCTCTAAATTAAAAGCTCTCCCTTCTCTCTAGAATTTCAAGAGGAAATCAAAGCTTGAGGAAAAATCTGAAAAGTATGGCAAGAATGAAGCTTGTTGGCTAGCTTGTAGGAGTTATTGTGGTGGTGTTTTTGGAGAGGAGGATAGCAAAATTGTTGGAATAATTTGGCTAAAGCTCTAAGGTAACAATTCTTTTCTTGTAGCTAGTTTTTAGTGTTGCATGTGAAGAAGAAAGATTTTGTAGTGGTAAATATTGCCCTTAGATACATTGCATGCAAGAAATATGGTTTGGATATGAAAGGGTTGGATAAGAATGATATGTAAGCATGTGGTAGCCAAAATACTACCTTAAACTTGTTAAGTTAGTTGTTGTACATTGTGGGGCAGAATTTTACATATCCAAGTTTAGGTGTGTAATCCCCTTTGAAATGTTTGGATTGTTGGGCCTTAAATGTGGCGTTTGGATGATGAATTAGGCCTTGAAAAAGGTGGCAACGTATGTAGAAACAAAGGAAATGCTGCCCAATTTTCCATAGAATTTAGTGACTTTGAACTTGGAATATTCTATGTTGTAGCTTGAGGTTATTAAACGTATTATGGTCATTATAGGTTGACATACTACGTGTGGTGTATTGGACTTAGCAAGTGGGTTAATCGGAGAGGTATGTGGAAATTTTCTTATCTCTTGAGCATGAGTAGTTATACTATATAGTACGGTAGACGTACGTGTTTTGAATAAAGTAAATCCTTTGGTATACTTGAAGTATTTTGAAAATTGTATAAACTGATTTAAAGTATAAGTCTCTTGGTTAAAAAGAACGAAATTGTTTATAAGGAGTTATAACGGATTTATGGGAAGTTAGTTATAACGGCCTTATGAAAGGATAAGAATGTCTTAATTTCTAAAGCATAAAGTTAGTATAACGGCTTTATGGGGAGTTTGTTATAATAACTTTATGGAAGGTTAAAGAGTTGGTTTTCTTGAATAAGGTAAACAAAGATGAAAGAATCGAAATTAAGTAGGGCAATTTGATTTAAAAGGCATCAATTGCTTAGAGTGTAAAATGAGAATTTTTGTGTGAAAAAGGGATCTTTTGAAAGAGTAGAAGTGCATAGTACTTCGGGTTAAATTTCTTCGGATTTGATTAAGTAATAAGAAGGTGCCTTAAGGTCAAGAATGAGATTTATTTTGTAGATTAATGAAAGTCTAAAGAAGTTATGAGTTTACTTGGACGTACCGTCAGTGATGGAGGATTCCACGGGTATGTTTCCATTGTCTTAGTATGAGTTTTCTTGGACATACCGTCAGTGATGTGGGATTCCACGGGTATGCACCTTGGACATGCTTATGATGAGGGATTCCGAGGCATGCAGTATGAGGGGTAAGAGTATAAATGAGGGGTAAACCCCCAAGACGTTATACCACCTTCTTCAGGGTAAGAGTATAAAGGAGGGGTAAACCCCCAAGACGTTATACCACCTGCTTCAGGGTAAGAGTATAAATGAGGGGTAAACCCCCAAGACGTTATACCACCTATTCTGTGGATTTGCTTCCCACGATGCGAGGAATACCTCATGCGAGTCCGTTGAGGCTTATGCGGGTGAAATAGTCTCATGCGGGTGAGTACAGCCTATGCGAGGAATATGTTGTAACACCCCATTTTAAACCGGAGTCGAAAACGGGATTCTAGCGAACCCTGCTAAATAAAAAGTGTTAGAAAATAAATAAAAGTAATGTTAAATGTTAAAAGAATACTAAAATTTAAAAGGGTTGCTAAAGTGTTAAAAAGGTGTTTTAAAAATGCTAAAGGGTTCGCGGAGTCGCCACCTAATTAGTTTGGGTGAATTAGGACACCTAAATGTTTAACTAGTTTAAAGTAAACATTAACTCCATTTTAATGGTCTGCTAAACTTAGTGAGATTCTGGGTAAGGGTTCTTTATTAATCTAGAGGGAAGGGGTTAGGCACCCTCTAAGATCCGCTAACTTGCGGTTGTCCTGTCAAACCTAGGGTAATTATTATGCTAAGATGCAATGCATGTTTTGAAGATATTTGAAGAGAAAGATGATGCAAGTGTTTATAAAAGGATGCATTTTTGATAAAGATTTATAAGGCTACAATACATGTGAAGTCTGAAGATATGCATTTATATTATTTGTAAAAGATGATGTAAAGTTGATTTATCAAAGATGCATTTTTTATAAAAGATTTAAAAGACTTGTACTCTAAAAATACATGTAAAGTCTAAAAGTATTCATTTATTTTTATTTATAAAATAAATGATGCAAAGTTGATTTATAGACTAAATGTATGCATTTACTTGAGAATTTGATATTTTTTATATGTAGCATAGTGCAAAAGACGATTATCATTTGGCAAAGTTTAGTCATGCGTGGCAATCCTAAAATAATTAACTTAAAGGGAAGCAAATTTCTAGTATCCAACTACTTGCTAATTTATTGATTCAAGATTTAATTATTCTAATTGTTCTAATAATTAATGTAGCGTTAGACAATTAATTACAACAAATGAATGAGGGCGGGATAGAAAACCAATAAAAGGTGACTCGAAGGAGTGGCGATGTGATTCCGCCTGTGGTTTAGAATTTCTGATGCGGATAGCAAGATACACACAAATGCGGGTGAATGCAGATCGTCAATTAATGGAAGGCACAATGAGTCTCTCTATGAGACTCCTCATTTTTGCTCCGATGCATTTCATGTAGATAAAAGGAAACAAGGAAAGAATTAATACGTATCCCAAGCTTGTCAATAACGCAAGTAAAATAAAGTAAAAACGTTCACATGAATTCGACCATAGTAATCCAAAATAAAGTGGCAGGCATTTTTAGTTAAATATTTGGGCTTCAGATATAAATAACATGCAGAGACTATAAGCAGGTCCCATAACAGGGCAGTCTGATATTTCCAAAGTGTTGGGCTTTGTTTTTTTTAAGTAATATGAGAAGGAAGAACATGCCTAACATCATAATCATAAACAGAGGGGAAGTTCAGCCCCCAAGATTATCACATAGCTCATTTACATTGATTCAAACAAATCATACATTCCATAAGTTCAAACTAGCACATAGACATCTGGTATACTCCCGGTATATCGCTGGTATAAAATAGGAGAAAATGACCATTTTCTGGTTGCAGGGAGTAAAATAGAGCAGTTTTAAAGACATTCACCCTTATCCTAGTTGAATCTTCACACCAATCTTATCCCTTCATGCTCGTATGAACCAAACTAACACACTATATGTATATATCGTTGATTAATCTGATACAGGGAGAGAGACATCAACCATAGGTAAAATATGATAACACATAACATGCTAGTCCAATTTAAGACACATGACTCAAAATCATAGCGACTGGCCAGATTTTCATTAGTTCGAACTATCCATACCAAATTATTCTCCTTGTATGCTTGCTAATGGGGCACAACCAGTAATGGCCTAATGTGACACAACCAGTCTACGTAAATACAATATGTTGGTACAGAGACTGTCTAGTTTGGTGGTTCTGCTGGAAACAAAGATGGAAAAGCCTCCACGCAGGAATAAGATGTATATTAGGTATGGTGACACTTACGCAAGCAGGACATAACATGATTAATTTGGTGAACATGATAGACATGAAAATAGACAAGTAAATTATTCAGCAGCAGTGCAGCAACGACATTTAGTCTTCTGGATATTAATAATTATCAAAGGATTACGGAGGCATTTCCTCAACTAACCATGGCTAAGAAAGGAAAGCAAGTATGTTAACTCCATACAGTGATACAGATCACTATGGTCAAATGAATTCAACTTTGTGGTTTCAACAAACTTCTCGACATGATAAATCCACATCGCATGAGTCTAAAACATGTAAGAAGGATATACATGAGCTACCAACAATCTTTAATGCACCATGGATAACTTGATTCATCTTATGTTATCTTAATCTGATCAAATCTAAGCAAGAGATTCAAACCAAATAAACAGATTGTTCCAATCAGGACTTTAAACTCACTACTAAACTAACACATAATTCTAAACACACAGGGAAAACACGAATAAAATATGGAACAAATTAAGATCGAGGGGGAGTTGAGTTTACCTTCTCCGGACAGCGACCCGGAGCAGCGTATCAAGTCGTCGGTCCACTCGACGGGCTTTGGGTTTGCGATGCGAATAGAAGGGCAAGGTTTAGCTGTTGGTTTCTTTGCTGGAACCTGAATAGACTCTACTGTGCTCTTCGAATGCCCCTTGACCTTGCTCTACTGTCTGTGCTCTGAATCGATCGATGCTATGGGTATCCTCGAAGGTAAAAGGAAGGGTGTTCGACTTATGTTTCTGCCTTACTGTGCTCGACTCATCTCTGCCCTCCAAGCTCTGCCTACTGTGCTCTGCCCTCTGTCCTTCGAATTCTGAATCCTCCCATCGATGTCTATTGCATGTGCGTTATATAGCCTAACTCTAGGTTCTAATGTTGGTAAGTAAATAAAGGCTGATTCTTGGACGATTAGTGAGTGATTCAGTAAGAAAATCCCTCCTGTTTTCGTGCGATTTGTGCAGCTATGGTAAGGTAAAGATTGAGGTCTTTAAAGAGAGATATTGGTTGCGATTTCTATGGTAAGGACATGTTGGCTAGGTGCGCGTGGGTGAAGGGAAGGTTCACGGATTCTCCGGCGAGAATCTCGGGGTGTGAAGGTGCGGCGAATCTAGGTTTCGTCTAGGTTTTTTTTTTATTGTTTTTGAGGGGCGTGGGGAAGACGATGGCAAATAGGGCTAAGGAAAGGAAGTGAAGGGCTGGGCGATGTGGGCTTCTGATAAGGGATAAGGCGTGGGCCGGGTCGCGGGCATGCGGGTAGAGGGCGACGTGGGCTAGGGGAAATAATGGGCTGGGTAGAAATAGGTTAAGGTAGTTAGTTTAATTAGGGGGAGTTAAATAGGGAGTGGGCTGGGTTAGTTAATTAGGGTATTAGTTTTAAGAGTTAATTAATGGCAAAGTAAATTAATAAATTGTGATTAAATTATTTAGGTGCTTTATTAGTCTAGTTGTTATAAATGCGGGCGTGCTATTTAATTAGTGCTTAATATTTTTAGAATGCGACGCTATTGTCTAAAATCTTATTATTATGCATTATTGCAAAGTTAAATTAAAATTGAATTGAGTTTAGATTAAATTATTTAAATGCTAAATGCAAGTATGATATTTAAGAATTGTTTAAAGCTTTTTATAAATGCGACGCTATTAAATGCATGTATTAGATTAAAATTGATTTTAAATTACAAATGGTTATGAAATTCTCTTGCGTATTAATAAATGCGGCTATGCTACTTGACACGACGTCATTGCTAAATTATTTATTTTATGTATTTATTATTAATTAAGAATCATGACAGGGCTTGAAATTAATTAATGGGCGCGGGACTCTAAGTGCTTAATACTCTACGTAAGACGCGATGCCATTATTAAATTGTTTATTTATGTCTGTATTAATGTTTTATTGCTGCATTTTGTTATTTTAAAATTATTAGAATTATTGTTGAAAATCAGTGTAATTTTATAGTTAATGACTGGACGGGAGGGTCAAAATTGGGTGTCAACAGTTGTCCCTCTTTGTATGGAGATGATGGAAGAATCTTCGGACAAAGACGTTGACTCATAGCCAATTTTGTCTCGACCTTCAGAACTAGAATGTTGGGCAATTTAGGCAAGGCTGACGCGGACTCAAAAATTATCTCAGTGTCGAGTTATGACAACACTGGGCTGCCACGGTCAAAACACCAAGGCGGGCTAACGCGGACTCAAAATTGTCCCAGTGTCGAGTTATGATGACACTGGGCTATGGTGCAAAAAGAAAAGAAATAAAAATAACTGGCTTGAACCTGGGGTGTACTGCTATGGCTTATGGTGCTGTGGAATGAGTGGTGATGTGGAACGAGTGGACCGACGCTCGAGGCCGCTTCTGCCATTCATTGGGAAGGTTGGCCCCCCAACAAATTGCCCCGGTTCGCTGTAAGAGAAAATCCACGTTGTGCTCCTGCTCCTGCATGCTAAGACTTAAGCAAACGGTTAGTGCATAACTGTTAAGGCAAAACAATGTAAGAATGTGAATTTGTGCTGTAGTCAGATTGTATAAAATGAAATGATGTGATGATACGCTGTCTTGTATAAACGAGATGCAGATGTTCGTCGTTGTATGGACGAGATGCAGATGTTCGTCGTTGTATGGACGAAATGCAGATGTTCGTCGTTGTATGGACGAAATGCAGATGTTCGTCGTTGTATGGACGAGATGCAGATGTTCGTCGTTGTATGGATGGAATGCAGATGTTCGTCGTTGTATGGATGGAATGTAGATGTTCGTCGTTGTATGGACGAAATGCGGATGTTCGTCGTTGTATAGACGAAATGCGGATGTTCGTCGTTGTATGGACGAAATGCAGATGTTCGTCGTTGTATGGACGAAATGCAGATGTTCGTCGTTGTATGGACGAGATGCAGATGTTCGTCGTTGTATGGACGAAATGCAGATGTTCGTCGTTGTATGGACGAAATGCAGATGTTCGTCGTTGTATGGACGAGATGCAGACGTTCGTCGTTGTATGGACGAGATGCAGACGTTCGTCGTTGTATGGACGAGATGCAGACGTTCGTCGTTGTATGGACGAGATGCAGACGTTCGTCGTTGTATGGACGAGATGCAGACGTTCGTCGTTGTATGGACGAGATGCAGATGTTCGTCGTTGTATGAACGAAATGCAGATGTTCGTCGTTGTATGGACGAGATGCAGATGTTCGTCGTTGTATGGACGAGATGCAGATGTTCGTCGTTGTATGGACGAGATGCAGATGTTCGTCGTTGTATGGACGAGATGCAGATGTTCGTCGTTGTATGGACGATATGCAGATGTTCGTCGTTGTATGGACGATATGCAGATGTTCGTCGTTGTATGGACGAGATGCAGATGTTCGTCGTTGTATGGACGAAATGCAGATGTTCGTCGTTGTATGGACGAAATGTAGATGTTCGTCGTTGTATGGACGATATGTAGATGTTCGTCGTTGTATGGACGATATGTAGATGTTCGTCGTTGTATGGACGAAATGCAGATGTTCGTCGTTGTATGGACGAAATGCCGATGTTCGTCGTTGTATGGACGAAATGCCGATGTTCGTCGTTGTATAGACGAGATGCAGACGTTCGTCGTTGTATGGACGAGATGCAGATGTTCGTCGTTGTATGCAGATGTTCGTCGTTGTATGGACGAAATGCAGATGTTCGTCGTTGTATGGACGAAATGCAGATGTTGTATTGGAATGTTATTGTCCTCCTTGTTCCTGTTGACCTGCAAAATTCACTCAAAGAAAATTGTGAGTTCGGGGAGGGGGTCGGCCGATTTGTGTTGGCTCTTGATATTTGCACGCGTTGTCTTGTCTGGACCATGTAACCCCTGTCTGATTTCGAGTCTCGGTCGAAAACATTTGTTGAAAATATTCTATCTTGAGAAACTGCTAGTAGGAAATTATGTCGATTTTTTGAATAGTGACATGTTATGAAACAAAAGCGAACATCCTTATCCGAAATCGGCGGTATATTCTCCCATACTCTCGGTGCTCCATTGCCGTCAGGCTCTCTTTCAAAATTTGTCCCAGTTTTGGGACATGGAGCCCTTTGCGTAAATTGACCATGTCCATTGATGTCATTTGTAGTAAAGTCCTTAAAATTGTCCCAGTTTTGACTGACGAAACTGAGTCGGATATATGTCGTCGCCTGGACATAATACTGATAACGTCGTTGCCTGGACGTATTGCTGCTGGCGTCGTTTCGGACTTCTTTGTCTTGATAACGTCGTTATGCGGACGTGTTCTTCGCCGCTCGTAGAATAAATGCTCCTGCAAGCTAAGCTTGAGAAAAGTTAGTGCATAACTGTTAAAACAGAATGATAAATATTTGAGAAAGGCAATTATATGGGTAGAGATGTCGTCCCCGAGATGTTTCCTTGCAACTGGCGAATTGCCATGATGCCTTTGTTGTGTGCTTTATGCCCGAGCTGATGCGCTAGATTTTGTTGCGGACTTTTGAATTCTGTCATTGATCGGTGCCTCTCTGCTTATGTTGTTTCTTTCTGTTTTTGCTAACATGAAGAACTTTTGTTGTATCTTCTGCTAATATGAAGGACCTGCGCTCAAAGAAAATTTTGTGAGTTTTGGGGGGGTGGTCGATTCGTATTTGACTTTGTCGCCTTGTTCCTTGACATCTGCGTGCCTGGCTTGTTTGGACTTGCAACCCCTGTCTGGTTTCCTACACTGTCCCAGTTTTTGAAAAAGGTGTTTGGCCTAAGGGGGTCTCAACGGAGTTGCTTGTATGTTATGTGTATTCTTGTTATTTTCAGAACGAAGGGAAAGTTTCCTAATGGTGTGACCGAAGCCGATTTAGGCCGCCTACGTATCCCCGTGAGGGAATCAGGTCATGACATAGTTCATTACAAGCGAATATTGGGTAAAATTCTAAAGGTGGAACCGAGGCCGATATGGACGCCTACGTATCCGCCAAGGGAATCAGGTCGAACGTAGTTCCAATTACAAGCAAAAGAACAATTGGGATTTTTCTAAAAGGCGGGACCGAAATTAAAATTTCTAAATGTGGGACCGAGGCCGGTGGCCGCCTACGTATCCGCCTACGTATCCGCCAAGGGAATCAGGTCGAACATAGTTCATTACAAGCGAATATTGGGTAAAATTCTAAAGGTGGGACCGAGGCCGATGTGGCCGCCTACGTATCCGCCAAGGGAATCAGGTCACACGTAGTTCCAATTACAAGCAAAAGAACAATTGGGATTTTCTAAAAGGTGGGACCGAAGCCGATGTGGCCGCCTACGTATCCGCCAAGGGAATCAGGTCACACGTAGTTCCAATTACAAGCCAAAACAAAGGAAAACATTATTAAAGCTTAAATACGAGTCTTGAATTATTCTGCTAAATTAAATTGTTCTTTCTTATCCGGGCTCCAGGCGGACCAGAACAAGGGTGCAAATCCAACCAATACGCCTTCTTGCTCTGTGTCATGGCTGGCTGGGTCTTCATGCTGCTATCAATATCTTCTTCTTTTGGCTTCTGCGTGGCGCATGCTCGGATAAATGATTGATTCAGGCGGAATGGGCATAGGCAAGGGAGTGTATTCCTCATCTAAGGTTGTCAGGTGCACATTGACATGGTCGTGGTTTGGCAAGGGATTTGGGCGAACTCTTCACCGAATTACCCTTCTTTGATCAACGCCGATTCTCGCCCTGAGGAGTAACAATTTCCGATGTCGTGCCTCGACACCGGAGTGGTATGCACAATGTTTGGTTTTATCGTGCCCTGGGAAGTAGGCCCGGGATATTTCGAATTGGCCGAGTATTCTCGCGCCGACTCCTCATACACTTGGGCTATGGGTTTGGTTAAAGGTGTATAGGTTCTGGTTGGTTTTCTCTTAGCACCTATGCGGGGTTTGAAGGTGTTTAGTGAACGGGCATTTGGCTGTGGCGTATGCACGGATGGGTATCGTAAGGGGTTGTCGTATGCATTGCAAAAGTGGGTTTGTGGTGGCCTTTGGTTTGTGTTTGGCTGGAGCATAATTTGGTTTTGTGTGGGATGTATGGGTGCATTGTATATTGGCTGAATGGGATATGTAGTAAGAGGGTACTGGTAGTAATTTGGAGGATTTTGACTGTTTTGGTTGTTTGCAGTGACGAGTACTTCAGTGATGTTTCTGAGCCTTCTGATTTCGGCCTGCAGGTTTGCTATTTGCTGCGGTATTTGGGCGAGCTGCTCGACCGGATCTATGCTGCCTTTCTCTTCTGAGACCCCTGCTTTGCCTATAGGAACCAAGACAGGTTCCGACTCGTTCCGCTCAGATGCCCTTGAATCAGTCATGTCACTGGACCGTGCCTTTGATCTTGTGAGATATCGATGTTCTGCCATTGTTTAGTCAAATACAAATCGACCTTTGGGGAGATGATAAATCTTTCTAAAAAAATGCGACAAACGGTGTTAGCATAAAGCACGTAATTTGCAGGTATGTAGCAGATATATTGCACATAGCACATTCATACGTTTCCTAATATGCAAGGGGGATCTCTTTATGCCAGAGGTAAGCCTAAACGTCACATATGCGAGGTCATGATGGATTTTTCCGAGCCGTCCAACTGTAATGCTTTTGTTGGAAATGGCGACCAAATGACGGTGCACTTTTTCCAATTTTAGCATGACATGATTAGGTTTGGATTTGTCTATCACTGCCACGCTACACATAATATGTTGGTTGGTCGTTGGGTTGAGGAACCCGTCGACAAGTTTGGTGTCTTCCTAATTGTGGTGTCGATGCCAAGGACCGGCCCACCTAAGGTAAATGCATGCATGCCCTAAAATAAGGGTGGTATAGCTCTATCTTAAATTTCTAAGATTTGGCTTTTCTAGACGCAAGGTTCCCGAGCGGACAACTCGAGTGAGAAGGCTACGCGGCTGATCAGACGAACCGATCTAACTCCGCGCAGGCGCCAACTCTCGTAAAATTTGGATATTTTTTGAAAGAAATTTGCGGGTGCGCGAAGCACACCAGCGCGTGAGTGTGTGATAGTGTGAATTTTCCAGAATGAAAAAAATATGAGCGGAATGCCAGTTTAAGGAAAGCAGTAAAGCATGTAGCAATTAAAATAAATAAACAAAAATACAGCACACAACATTAAATGCAAAAAGTAATGCCAAATAATAACCCTAGGTTTGTTGTGGTTAAGAACCTAAAATCCCCAGTGGAGTCGCCATCTGTAACACCCCATTTTAAACCGGAGTCGAAAACGGGATTCTAGCGAACCCTGCTAAATAAAAAGTGTTAGAAAATAAATAAAAGTAATGTTAAATGTTAAAAGAATACTAAAATTTAAAAGGGTTGCTAAAGTGTTAAAAAGGTGTTTTAAAAATGCTAAAGGGTTCGCGGAGTCGCCACCTAATTAGTTTGGGTGAATTAGGACACCTAAATGTTTAACTAGTTTAAAGTAAACATTAACTCCATTTTAATGGTCTGCTAAACTTAGTGAGATTCTGGGTAAGGGTTCTTTATTAATCTAGAGGGAAGAGGTTAGGCACCCTCTAAGATCCGCTAACTTGTGGTTGTCATGTCAAACCTAGGGTAATTATTATGCTAAGATGCAATGCATGTTTTGAAGATATTTGAAGAGAAAGATGATGCAAGTGTTTATAAAAGGATGCATTTTTTATAAAGATTTATAAGGCTACAATACATGTGAAGTCTGAAGATATGCATTTATATTATTTGTAAAAGATGATGTAAAGTTGATTTATCAAAGATGCATTTTTTATAAAAGATTTAAAAGACTTGTACTCTAAAAATACATGTAAAGTCTAAAAGTATTCATTTATTATTATTTATAAAATAAATGATGCAAAGTTAATTTATAGACTAAATGTATGCATTTACTTGAGAATTTGATATTTTTTATATGTAGCATAGTGCAAAAGACGATTATCATTTGACAAAGTTTAGTCATGCGTGGCAATCCTAAAATAATTAACTTAAAGGGAAGCAAATTTCTAGTATCCAACTACTTGCTAATTTATTGATTCAAGATTTAATTATTCTAAGTGTTCTAATAATTAATGTAGCGTTAGACAATTAATTACAACAAATGAATGAGGGCGGGATAGAAAACCAATAAAAGGTGACTCGAAGGAGTGGCGATGTGATTCCGCCTGTGGTTTAGAATTTCTGATGCGGATAGCAAGATACACACAAATGCGGGTGAATGCAGATCGTCAATTGATGGAAGGCACAATGAGTCTCTCTATGAGACTCCTCATTTTTGCTCCGATGCATTTCATGTAGATAAAAGGAAACAAGGAAAGAATTAATACGTATCCCAAGCTTGTCAATAACGCAAGTAAAATAAAGTAAAAAACGTTCACATGAATTCGACCATAGTAATCCAAAATAAAGTGGCAGACATTTTTAGTTAAATATTTGGGCTTCAGATATAAATAACATGCAGAGACTATAAGCAGGTCCCATAACAGGGCAGTCTGATATTTCCAAAGTGTTGGGCTTTGTTTTTTTTAAGTAATATGAGAAGGAAGAACATGCCTAACATCATAATCATAAACAGAGGGGAAGTTCAGCCCCCAAGATTATCACATAGCTCATTTACATTGATTCAAACAAATCATACATTCCACAAGTTCAAACTAGCACATAGACATCCGTATACTCGGATATCATTTGGTATAAAATAGGAGAAAATGACCATTTTCTGGTTGCAGGGAGTAAAATAGAGCAGTTTTAAAGACATTCACCCTTATCCTAGTTGAATCTTCACACCAATCTTATCCATTCATGCTCGTATGAACCAAACTAACACACTATATGTATATATCGTTGATTAATCTGATACAGGGAGAGAGACATCAACCATAGGTAAAATATGATAACACATAACATGCTAGTCCAATTTAAGACACATGACTTAAAATCATAGCGACTGACCAGATTTTCATTAGTTCGAACTATCCATACCAAATTATTCTCCTTGTATGCTTGCTAATGGGGCACAGCCAGTAATGGCCTAATGTGACACAACCAGTCTACGTAAATACAATATGTTGGTACAGAGACTGTCTAGTTTGGTGGTTCTGCTGGAAACAAAGATGGAAAAGCCTTCACGCAGGAATAAGATGTATATTGGGTATGGTGACACTTACGCAAGCAGGACATAACATGATTAATTTGGTGAACATGATAGACATGAAAATAGACAAGTAAATTATTCAAAGAAGAAAGGCAAAGAACGACATTTAGTCTTCTGGATATTAATAATTATCAAAGGATTACGGAGGCATTTCCTCAACTAACCATGGCTAAGAAAGGAAAGCAAGTATGTTAACTCCATACAGTGATACAGATCACTATGGTCAAATGACTTCAACTTTGTGGTTTCAACAAACCTCTCGACATGATAAATCCACATCGCATGAGTCTAAAACATGTAAGAAGGATATACATGAGCTACCAACAATCTTTAATGCACCATGGATAACTTGATTCATCTTATGTTATCTTAATCTGATCAAATCTAAGCAAGAGATTCAAACCAAATAAACAGATTGTTCCAATCAGGACTTTAAACTCACTACTAAACTAACACATACTTCTAAACACACAGGGAAAACACGAATAAAATATGGAACAAATTAAGATCGAGGGGGAGTTGAGTTTACCTTCTCCGGACAGCGACCCGGAGCAGCATATCAAGTCGTCGGTCCACTCGACGGGCTTTGGGTTTGCGATGCGAATAGAAGGGCAAGGTTTAGCTGTTGGTTTCTTTGCTGGAACCTGAATAGACTCTACTGTGCTCTTCGAATGCCCCTTGACCTTGCTCTACTGTCTGTGCTCTGAATCGATCGATGCTATGGGTATCCTCGAAGGTAAAAGGAAGGGTATTCGACTTATGTTTCTGCCTTACTGTGCTCGACTGATCTCTGCCCTCCAAGCTCTGCCTACTGTGCTCTGCCCTCTGTCCTTCGAATTCTGAATCCCCCCATCGATGTCTATTGCATGTGCGTTATATAGCCTAACTCTAGGTTCTAATGTTGGTAAGTAAATAAAGGCTGATTCTTGGACGATTAGTGAGTGATTCAGTAAGAAAATCCCTCCTGTTTTAGTGCGATTTGTGCAGCTATGGTAAGGTAAAGATTGAGGTCTTTAAAGAGAGATATTGGTTGCGATTTCTATGGTAAGGACAGGTTGGCTAGGTTCGCGTGGGTGAAGGGAAGGTTCCCGGATTCTCCGGCGAGAATCTCGGGGTGTGAAGGTGCGGCGAATCTAGGTTTCGTCTAGGTTTTTTTTTTTTATTGTTTTTGAGGGGCGTGGGGAAGACGATGGCAAATAGGGCTAAGGAAAGGAAGTGAAGGGCTGGGCGATGTGGGCTTCTGATAAGGGATAAGGCGTGGGCCGGGTCGCGGGCATGCGGGTAGAGGGCGACGTGGGCTAAGGGAAATAATGGGCTGGGTAGAAATAGGTTAAGGTAGTTAGTTTAATTAGGGGGAGTTAAATAGGGAGTGGGCTGGGTTAGTTAATTAGGGTATTAGTTTTAAGAGTTAATTAATGGCAAAGTAAATTAATAAATTGTGATTAAATTATTTAGGTGCTTTATTAGTCTAGTTGTTATAAATGCGGGCGTGCTATTTAATTAGTGCTTAATATTTTTAGAACGCGGCGCTATTGTCTAAAATCTTATTATTATGCATTATTGCAAAGTTAAATTAAAATTGAATCTAGTTTAGATTAAATTATTTAAATGCTAAATGCAAGTATGATATTTAAGAATTGTTTAAAGCTTTTTATAAATGCGACGCTATTAAATGCATGTATTAGATTAAAATTGATTTTAAATTACAAATGGTTATGAAATTCTCTTGCGTATTAATAAATGCGGTTATGCTACTTGACACGACGTCATTGCTAAATTATTTATTTTATGTATTTATTATTAATTAAGAATCATGACAGGGCTTGAAATTAATTAATGGGCGCGGGACTCTAAGTGCTTAATACTCTACGTAAGACGCGATGCCATTATTAAATTGTTTATTTATGTCTGTATTAATGTTTTATTGCTGCATTTTGTTATTTTAAAATTATTAGAATTATTGTTGAAAATCAGTGTAATTTTATAGTTAATGACTGGACGGGAGGGTCAAAATTGGGTGTCAACATATGTTATACCCCGTATTTCCAGAGTATGTACGTGAGGACGTACGTACAAAAGTTTAAGCCTTAAGATAGGCAAGGGACGAAAATTTTTGCACAACCACCGAAAAGAATTGTTTTCCGACGAAACATTTTTCAAACTTTGCGAGGGGAAAATTACGATTGCGACATTAATAATTTTTGCGGATTTTTCCGAGAGATGAAATATTTTGGACCAACGAGAGGGCGACACTTGTCACCCTCAAGTTGGCGGAAGTTGATGGACGATGTGGGCACGTTTTCTTCCATGTTTTGTAGCCTAAAACTTGGGTCAATGTTTGGAGTGATTTGTGGAGTAGATGGCTAGGGTGCACTTGTGCAAATCTTCACCCTCCACTTGCCCACCACTTGTCTTGATCTTGGCCATTGAAGGCCCTATAAATACCCCCCTTGAGTTGAATACTTCTTCATCCCTAAAACATTTTCTAAGTCTTGAAAATCCTCCCCCCCTTCTTGTTGCTCTCGTCCAAGAGCACTTCTCCCCCTTGAGAAGGCCCTTGGCCGAAACATCTCCCCCCTCTTGAGAATTGTTCTCGTAAAATACCCCCCCCCCCTTGGTAGAAAAGTATTCTCCAAGTATTGTTAATATTCCAAAATACCTTGGCCCAAATACCTTGTAGTATTCCAAGGTTACCCCTATACTAAAAGACCAGAAATACTATTATACTTCCTTGATCCAAAAACGAAACCCTAAGGAAAATCTTCATAGCCGGTTGAAGTACTAAGAAGAAGTTGCGTAGAACTTCTAAGGGTTGTTTGGAACGGGTTGGAGCACCCAGAGTAGGAGCTAAACGTTGCTCTTGATCGACATTTAAACTTGGATAATTTTGGGCTTATCGAGGTAAATACTCTTGTCCTTTTATTGTAATTGGAAATTACATATTGTAGTTGTATAGAAATGAATATAAGATCACATCAGAAGAATATAAGAGAAGAAGAATTAAACTGTACTTACATAGGACTGTATTTGCAGTAGACTTGTGTAGTTTAACGGGTAGGGAAGTGCTGCCCGATTTTCTGTAGAGAACCCCCTGCTTAGAATATTCTACAGAGTAGTCTAGACGTTGATAGACGTATATGGCCTTTATAGTGAGTAGCATGTTCTACTTGAAAGGTGGACAAGGCTAGCCGGGTTATAACCGTGGAGCGTTTTGCTAATTGTCGATAATCGTCGCGAGGTATGTGATTCTTCCTATCCTCTTGAGCATGATATTTTAAAGAAATATATATAGTACGGTAGACGTACGTGTGTTAACTAAACGTGGTTTTACTGCGATGTCTTTTGACTTGAGTCTAAATAATAAGAATCTTGAAGTATTTCAAAAGAATTAAGAACCGTTTTGAAAGAAGAGTAATACTTGGTTTTAAAAGCTTAAGAGTTATACTAGCTTTATGGGAAGTTAGGTATAACGACTTAAGAGAGATAAAAGGAACGGTTTACTTAATTGTTTATAAACGCCTTGTATTGATTTCGGAAATGAGAATAAGTATCGAACAAACCACTGCAGCGCTAATAAAGGGAAATGTATTGACTAATTAAGTATTATTAAAACCAGTAGAAACCTCCATCTGCATAGAAGCTAAGATGAGACAAAATGATATTACATTTCCTAGATCATGGCTGCTTTAATAAGATTGTTATAAACAAGAATAACCTACTCACATATAAGGCATATGTTTCTCAGATTGTTTTAAAAGAGAATTATTTTATTAAGTGATTAAAACTATGAACTACGAAACCTTTCGAAAATGAGAAACTTGAGCATTTGAAATTAGGCAAACTTGAACGTTTGGAAAATAATGTTGTTACTTGATTTTACAAAGGGAAGTGTTTTGGTTTACTTAAAAAGATAGTCACTCTATTTTTATACTACGGGTATTGTGTGACTTTTGTGAAAGAAACGGATCTTTTAAAGAGTTAATGTATGAAGTACTTTGGGGATAAAAACCCGAACTTATTAACATAAAGTAGAAAGTACCTTGTGTAAATAACTTGATTGTGTTGGTTTGTCATAGCCTTGTAATACTTTCTTGTTGATTTGATAAGTAAACATGTTTAGGATGCTACGTGTGTTAGTATCTTGTGATGTTTGTGTAAAGGGGTTTCCCTTGATTGTGCTTATGTTGTTTAACGATAAGTCGTTATGATAGTATTGTACCACTCACCTCTTGACATGATACCGGGGATTAAGCTGCCCTCCGATACGGGGTATACCTCAGGCAGTCTGGGACTATGATTCGAGAATACCTCATGCGGGTCCAGGGGACCTATACGGAGCTACGAGAGTTCTAGGTTAGTGTGCGGTCTTTGTGGCCATGCGGTCTATGTGTCCATGCGGATCGCGAGTCGTGGCGATGCCGGAGTAGCTACCCTCGATGCGGGAATACCTGCGCGGCCTATGTGTGTGGCCTATGCGAGTCGCGGAAGTTCGGATTAGACGCGACATTTGATCTCGCGGGCGAGTGGCCGCCTTCGATGGCGGTCTAGAAAGACCTTGTGATACGCTTTTATGGCATTGTTGGTGCTGTGGGTTTTAGTAGTCGACTATGCCTTCGCACTTACCCCGACGGTTTTATTATGACACAGCGGACCCGTGTTCATGTGTATTCCTTGGTGCTTTTATATCATAGATCGCCGTGGCGAGGAAGGTATTCCACGGGCATGATTGATGTTGTGGGCGTGAGACCCATAGTTATATTTGAGTGATGACTTGAGGCGTGAGTCCACGACTTGACATGATCGCTTATTTATTGTGAATCGTAGTTTGGTTATCATACATGTCTCCCGCTTTATATAGACTACTATGATTTCATTTGCGATTTTCGCCACATACTGCTTGTTATGATCGACCTCCTTCGGGGCTGCGTTCATGCCGCAGTGTAGGTACACCGCCGTCGATCCTCGCTCTTAGGATCACGATTCAGCGTTTTGGGAAGCTCCGTTTCTCGGATGCTTATCTTTCGTATAGTCCCTGTCATTGTAGGTACTTACATTCGTGGTATGGCGGCCCCGTCTCCGTCGTTGTTATTATAAAACTCTTGAGGTCCTGTAGTATCTTGTGTGGCGAGTTTGTAAAGGGGATATCGCTCAAGTGTATGTTTATATATGCCGAAAGGCAACTTTTCTCAGATAAACTGTTTCTCACTTCACATTATTTCATGTCTTGTTTTATATTCCGCTGATTACTCTGATGTATGTCTACTTGGGTGCCCGGGGTAAGGCACCAGTCACGGGCCCGGGTTCGGGTCGTAACAAAAGTGGTATCAGAGCAGTTAATCCTCGGAAAGGGTCTACAGACCGTATCTAGTAGAGTCTTGATTATCGGTGTGTTGTGCACCACACCAATAATCAGGAGGCTATAGGATATTTAGGATTGGTTTCCATTCTTCTCACTCTGAGATTGTGCTTAGAGCTATGTTATAAGTTGGACCCCTCTAACGTATTTCTTTCCCCTACCAGTTATGCCTCCGCGTAAGGCAACCCGGGCCCAGAAGGGCAAGGCAGTCGAGGGAGCTGCGAGTAGAGCACAGAGGGTTACGAGGGCACAGGCCCAATCATCACCTGGGGTGGTGCTTCATTCGGGGAGTTCGGCGACGCCGCCAGTCCCAGCAGAGTCTAGCATAGCGGCGGCTAGCCTCATCGCGCCATGATATTTAAACCTTCGCCCACGACCAGTAGAAAGTATAGATTGCAAAGAGACGATCCTGTTACTAGCTAGGGAGTTAGCAACCAGAGAGTATATTATGTATCGATTATCACGGGTCTTGATGACTATCTAAGAGAGGGTCGTGCAAGAATAGCTCTTGATCGAGCTTAAGCATGGCTCACAGACGGGCTTATGCGCGCAGCCGAGAAACGTAGGGATCGGCGGGTTAACCAAGATCGCGAAGAGGCCGAGCAAAGAGGTCCTTTGGTAACTTTCGAGGCGAATCGCCTCACCAGCAGACTAGATATGCGCGCCCGCTGCAGAGTGGCCTCCGCGAGGTTCGGGGCGTTCGAGTATGCGGAGTTGGTGAGCTCGGGGCTTCGATTCACGGCTATCGTAGGTTCTAGCCACCGGTTCGATTTTCCTCGGTGTTCACGCGTGAGCATCATCCCGGGGAATGTCGCCTTTTGTTTGGTGCTTGTTTTAACTGCGGCCGTCAGGGCCATGTGTCGAAAGGATGTCCTAGTAGGAGGGATGCAAGTAGGAGGACTCAGCCTACCAGATTAGTTGCGGTTTCAGTAGTTCGTAGAGGAATGGGTGTTAGCGCAGAGGCCACCCCACCCTGGCGTTGTGGTAAGTTTCATTATGGGAAGTGTCGTACTTCTTCGACATCTTGTTATGCTTGCGATGCGAGGCCATTTTATGCGAGGAATTGTCCGACCAGAGGTGGCGCGGATGTAGAGACTCAGCCTTCAGGATCAGTGACCAGTTCATCACCTTTCCTAGCTATGCGCCCAACAGGGCAGAATTGATTAGAACGACAAAAGGGAGTGAAGCGGTAGATACAAGTATATCCTTAACCCTCTAGAGATTAGTATGTATGATAAGATGAGTATATCTTAAGTGTTATGTTCAGATAGCATTGTGTCAATTGTGATTAGAAATCATGGTTAGTTAGAAGGGTAAGATTGGAGATAAGGAAAGTGTGAGCCTTAGAGTTTTATACGAGGAGACCTTAGAGGCAAGGCCATCTTGAGTAAAAGATTATATTTATGTTTGACCCTTATCGGAGTGCATAGTATTCGTGAGATATGTTGTGTGATAAGTCCCTGAGTGGTATGATATGAAAGAGGGTAGTTGAGCTAAGAAGACCACTAGGTTTTCGTGACTCGATGGTGAGATTGTTCCGGATCGGGGAACAAGAGTTTGGCGCGATAGCGGGTCGGGTTGAGGACCGATCGCGGGTCAACCCGCGGCCTGTAATGTGGTGGGGTCAGTTCGAGGTGGTCCCGCCAGGTGGTGGGGTCACAAGGGCGTTAGGCCCAAGTTTAGTTAACCAACGTACGAGTTCGTGGATGCGTTCGACCAGTAGTCGGACCGATGAGGTCAGCCCATCTTGTCTTTTAGTCAAGACCGTTTACTCGGCAGAGGGTTATGCGAGATGATTATATCAGGAAGGTTGTAAGGCTGCACGAGGTGCCTACTTTCACCTTATGACGCGCGCGGAGCCTGTGTTACGCTTATTTCGTTCGGAAGTATTACGAGCGGGGTTAGAAACTCGGGTGAGTCTCGAGATCGCATTCGCCCGCCGGGCGGTGTTTGGATTTCGTGGTAGTGTGAGGATTGTTGTCTCTGTTGAGGAATGTTTTATAGCTACCATTTCGATTCGGATGTCGCCTATGAAGCCTTGTATGGCGGTAGTGTAGATTGCCGGTCGATTGTTCGATGTTGGCAAGGTTCGATAGTTGGTTTATACTTGTTTGGCGGGATGTGGATAGGGTGAAGCTTATCCGTAAGAGGTTATTGGCGGCTCGAGTCAGCGAAGTCGTGCGGATAATCGGCGGCGACGCTTGGAGTTCGTTGGCGGTGGGTCTTGAAGGTACCACCCGGAAAGGGTGTGACGAGTTTTGGAAAACAGAGGAAACTTAGCCCGAGGTACTTGAGCGTTTGAGATCCTTTGGAGGATAGGCGGGTTGCCTATAAGTTAGCTTTGCCGTCCGACGCGTGGGAAGCGTCCGGTCTTTCACGTTGTTATGTTCGGAAAAGTATCGGAGATCCATCCAGAATGTTCCCAGTTAATGATGACCAAGTTGGAGGTAGTAACCCAGAGATTTGGAAACCAAGCGAATGTAAATGTGGTAAGTTATGAGAAAGAGTTCGAGTGTACGAGAAAGGTACGATGAGTAAGGGAAGAAGCGAGCATGTGTTAAGAACATAGATGTGATCATTACTTTTGTGAAGTAAGTGTGCGAATGGAGTATATTTTAGACTTTGGGTGGGAGCTTTTGTTATGCTAGAGGTGATTCCTCGTGGACTGGGATTAAGTAATTGCGCGTATGTTAAATTGTGGCCAGGTGTGGCATTGGCAACTTGTTTAAGTTAAGAGGAACTTATCATTATCTGTATCGAGAAGGAAAATTCGGGACGAATGTTTCTAAGGAGGGGAGAATGTTATACCCCGTATTTCCAGAGTATGTACGTGAGGACGTACGTACAAAAGTTTAAGCCTTAAGATAGGCAAGGGACGAAAATTTGTGCACAACTACCGAAAAGAATTGTTTTCCGACGAAACGTTTTCCAAACTTTGCGAGGGGAAAATTACGGTTGCGACATTAATAATTTTTGCGGATTTTTCCGAGAGATGAAATATTTTGGACCAACGAGAGGGCGACACTTGTCACCCTCAAGTTGGCGGAAGTTGATGGACGATGTGGGCACGTTTTCTTCCATGTTTTGTTGCCTAAAACTTGGGTCAATGTTTGGAGTGATTTGTGGAGTAGATGGCTAGGGTGCACTTGTGCAAATCTTCACCCTCCACTTGCCCACCACTTGTCTTGATCTTGGCCATTGAAGGCCCTATAAATACCCCCCTTGAGTTGAAGACTTCTTCATCCCTAAAACATTTTCTAAGTCTTGAAAATCCTCCCCCCCTTCTTGTTGCTCTCGTCCAAGAGCACTCCTCCCCCTTGAGAAGGCCCTTGGCCGAAACATCCCCTCTTGAGAGTTGTTCTCGTAAATACCCCAGAGAAAAGTATTCTCCAAGTATTGTTACTATTCCAAAATACCTTGGCCCAAATACCTTGTAGTATTCCAAGGTTACCCCTATACTAAAAGCCCAGAAATACTATTATACTTCCCTTCAGTCACAAAAACGAAACCCTAAGGAAAATCTTCATAGCCGGTTGAAGTACTAAGAAGAAGTTGCGTAGAACTTCTAAGGGTTGTTTGGAACGGGTTGGAGCACCCAGAGTAGGAGCTAAACGTTGCTCAGGATCGACATTTAAACTTGGATAATTTTGGGCTTATGGAGGTAAATACTCTTGTCCTTTTATTGTAATTGGAAATTACATATTGTAGTTGTATAGAAATGAATATAATATCACATCAGAAGAATATAAGAGAAGAAGAATTAAATTGTACTTACATAGGACTGTATTTGCAGTAGACTTGTGTAGTTTAACGGGTAGGGAAGTGCTGCCCAATTTTCCGTAGAGAACCCCCTGCTTAGAATATTCTACAGAGTAGTCTAGACGTTGATAGACGTATATGGCCTTTATAGGTTGAAAGTTCTGCGAGTAGCATATTCTACTTGAAAGGTGGACAAGGCTAGCCGGGTTATAACCGTGGAGCGTTTTGCTAATTGTCGATAATCGTCGCGAGGTATGTGATTCTTCCTATCCTCTTGAGCATGATATTTTAAAGAAATATATATAGTACGGTAGATGTACGAGTGTTAACTAAACGTGGTTTTACTGCGATGTCTTTTGACTTGAGTCTAAATAATAAGAATCTTGAAGTATTTCAAAAGAATTAAGAACCGTTTTTGAAAGAAGAGTAATACTTGGTTTTAAAAGCTTAAGAGTTATACTAGCTTTATGGGAAGTTAGGTATAACGACTTAAGAGAGATAAAAGGAACGGTTTACTTAATTGTTTATAAACGCCTTGTATTGATTTCGGAAATGAGAATAAGTATCGAACAAACCACTGCAGCGCTAATAAAGGGAAATGTATTGACTAATTAAGTATTATTAAAACCAGTAGAAACCTCTATCTGCATAGAAGCTAAGATGAGACAAAATGATATTACATTTCCTAGATCATGGCTGCTTTAATAAGATTGTTATAAACAAGAATAACCTACTCACATATAAGGCATATGTTTCTCAGATTGTTTTAAAAGAGAATTATATTATTAAGTGATTAAAACTATGAACTACGAAACCTTTCGAAAATGAGAAACTTGAGCATATGAAATTAGGCAAACTTGAACGTTTGGAAAATAATGTTGTTACTTGATTTTACAAAGGGAAGTGTTTTGGTTTACTTAAAAAGATAGTCACTCTATTTTTATACTACGGGTATTGTGTGACTTTTGTGAAAGAAACGGATCTTTTAAAGAGTTAATGTATGAAATACTTTGGGGATAAAAACCCGAACTTGTTAACATAAAGTAGAAAGTACCTTGTGTGAATAACTTGATTGTGTTGGTTTGTCATAGCCTTGTAATACTTTCTTGTTGATTTGATAAGTAAACATGTTTAGGATGCTACGTGTGTTAGTATCTTGTGATGTTTGTGTAAAGGGGTTTCTTTATTGTGCTTATGTTGTTTAACGATGTTCGTTATGATAGTATTGTACCACTCACCTCTTGACATGATACCGGGGGTTAAGCTACCCTCCGATGCGGGGTATACCTCAGGCAGGACTATGATTCGAGAATACCTCATGCGGGTCCAGGGGACCTATGCGAGCTACAAGAGTTCCGGTGTTAGTGCGGTCTTTGTGGCCATGCGGTCTATGTGGCTACGCGGATCGCGAGTCGGGGCGATCGCCGGAGTAGCTACCCTCGATGCGGGGAATACCTCATGCGGGCCTATGTGTGTGGCCTATGCGGAGCTGCGGGAAGTTCCAGGATTAGACGTGCACATTTGATACTGCGGGCGAGTGGCCAACTTCGATCATGTGGTGGTCTAGAAAGACCTTGTGATACAGTTTTATGGCATTGTTGGTACTGTGGGTTTTAGTAGTCGGCTATGCCTTCGTACTTACCCCGTACGGTTTTATTATGACACAGGTGGGACCTGGTGTTCATGTGTATTCCTTGGTGATTTTATATCATGATCAAGCATGGCGAGAAGGTATTCCACGCATGATTGATGTTGTGGCGTGAGACCCATAGTTATATTTGAGTGATGACTCGAGGCGTGAGTCCACGACTTGACATGACTGCTTATTTATTGTGAACTGTAGTTTGGTTATCATACATGTCTCCTGCTTTATATAGACTACTATGATTTCATTTGCAATATTTTCAGTTTCACATACTTGGTACCTGTTGTACTTACCTCCTTCGGGGGTTGCGTTCATGCCGCAGGTAGAGGTACACCAGTCGTCGATCCTCGCTCTTAGGATCACAGTTCAGCGTTTTGGGAAGCTCCGCTTTCCGAGGCTTATCTTTCGTATAGTCCTCATCAGAGGTACTTACATTCGGGGTATGGCGAACCTGTCCGTCGTTGTTATTATAAAACTCTTAGAGTCAGAGTAATCACTTGTGGCGAGTTTGTAAAAGGAGATGAATCGCTCAAGTGTATGTTTATATATGCCGAAAAGGCAACTTTTCTCGATAAACTGCTTTCACTTCACATTATTTCATGTCTTGTTTTATATTCCGTGATTACTCGATGTATGTCTACTGGGTGCTCGGGGTAGGCACCATCACGCCCGGTTCGGTCGTGACATACCTCATCGCGGTCCACATGACCCATGCGGTCCACATGACCCATGCGGGTGAAATAGTCCCGAGAGTAGGAGTGCTTAATGATCTCTGCGGCAGTGACTGACTTTGATCATGAGCTTACTATTTTCATTCAGTATGGTATATACTTGATATTCTCATTGTTAGTAGGGCACAGTGTACTGTAAATTTATTATCATACATGTCTCCAGTTATTTTAGACTTATGAGGTATTTTCGTGATTTTTCCGCTTCGCATACTGTACTGTCAGATCGACCTCCTTCGTGGCCGTTCATCGCCGCAGTTGAGGTTCGTAACTGGCGATCCGCACTCGGGATCACTTGTCGATTAGGGAAAGCTCCATTTCTCGGAGGCTTTGTCTTTGGTACGGTCTCGAGGTTATAGACTTTTGTACATTCAGGGGGTATGGCGGGGCCCTGTCCCGTCACAGTTGTTATTCCTAGAGGTCTGTAGTCACATTTGTGGTTTGGGCTGTAAGAACAAGTTGTACTGTTATACTTTTGATTAGGTATACTTTTATGGAAGGCAACATTATCGGCTTGCCAGTGATGTTTACTTTATATAGGTTATGTGTTATGTATGTTCCGCTGCTATTCTCTGATATATACTGCCGGGTGCCCTGAGGGCACTGCCAGGCCCCTGGTCGGGTCGTGACACAAATGAAACTGAATTCATTTAAAGCTCGTACGTCTACCGTACTATACATTTATATCTAGTCATGCTCAAGAGATAGGAAAGTTATACATACCTCTTCGGTTCAATCCACTTGCTAAGTCCAATATGCCGTACATAGTATGTCAACCTATAATGACCATAATACGTCCATTAATCTCTTACTTCAAACGTAGAATATTCTAAGTGTAAAGTCACCAAATTCTACGAAAAATCGGACAACACTTCCTTTGTTTCTACGTACTTTTCCACCTTTTTCAAGGCCCAAATTCAATAACCAAACATGCCACATTTAAGGCTCAACAATGTAGTTAACAATAGGGGATTACACGCCTAATAGGACGTGTAAAATTCTGCCCCACAATTGATATCAAACTAATCCAAAAAAGCAATATCATTCACGGCCAAAAGGTGTAACAATATATCCTCTTTTCCAATTCCTTTTCAATCCAAGTTGTTTAGTATAACATGTTATAAAGTCGCAATCGATTATAACAACTAAAATCTTCAAGTAGGTCACATGCGACGATTCTAATTATCGACCAAATTGTATTTCAATTTCAAATGGCTAACAATGTCATTTCGGATGTAGGCTTCCAATATCCATAACACTTATGAATCTCCAATACATATATCTCATGCTTGATAAAATGTAAAGCTACAACAATATGTAATCTTATAACACTTAAGAGAACAAGATTGTTACCTAGACGTGCCTTAATCCAACTTGAATATCTGAAGTCGCTCCCTAGCAACTTAGCGTCTTTCCTTGACACTTCAATCCACCACTTGAATCCCTTAGAAGTTCACAAACAACTTTCCTTCAATTTCCAATCCAAAACTATGAAAGTGACTTAGGTTTTCACCTTGCGACTAACGCAAAAACGACACTTTTCCGGGATCTTTCTATTGAGATACCCTTACAATACCCTTAGGAACCTTGGTTTAGAGCGGTTGTTTCCGAAAGACCCTCGGCTCAAGACACAACATAAACACAAAAAAAGCAAGATAAAAGGTCAGATCCGGACAAAAAATTTAAATTAGTATAACAATGATGGTAACAAAAGCGGATAAGCCATGATAAAGCATTCAGAAAAAAGAAGCAATAACTAACGCAACATAAACACAAGCATTTTTTTTTTTGATAAAGATTAACATAAACAATCGTTTTGCCAATTTTTTCCATTTGAAAAAAATAAAAAAACAGTTGTCTAAAAATAGAGGAGAATTCTGGAACCAAATTTAAATGTGCAAATGATAATTGTGTGGATAGTCCTTTCATCTAGGAAATTCTCCTTACCAACAAATAGGTGGGATCCATCATTCAGGATAGTACTTGGCCTACTTCTGGGGCTGCTGAGAATAAGGAGAGCAAGTGAGACGCTATAGAATTCAGGAGGTAAAAGAAGCTTAATCCCTCCAAAATAAAGAAAACAAAGTTCTAATCTGACTGATAATTCATGTTAACCGAGTCATGCGTGTTATGAACCTTATGAGACATAATATGATTTCTTAAAAACAAAATGAACTTTATGAACCAGACAGAGAGCAAGAGTTATTGACAGCAGAATACCTAGTTCCACTCCAAATTGTATAGTGAAAGGCAATAGTGAGATAACAATAGGGGTATTGGAAAGTGTAAACTGCAGAGATTTGTACTTGGATGGCCAGTACTTATCACTGGAGAGAATGAATCCTCTTTTTGTGCAGCTTAGAATCTTTAGTTGTATCTAATTTTATCATAATTGTTAGCAATGTTGTGAAACTCAATTCTCTGTCATTAAGTAAGATAACGCTAGAGGTATTGAAAACGCAAAAAATTGAAGTTAGCTGGCTGGAACTTATCACAGGAGAAATAATCCTCTTCATGTGCAGCCAGCTTTGGAGTCTTCTTATAGTTGATTGATTTTTATCGTTATCATCATCAATGCTATGAAAGTTATTTATTTTGTAAGTCGTACTTTGTGCTGATGTCATGTCTTTATTTCAAATGAGAGCTTTATGGTTGCTTGATAGACTTCCAACCTTGTTTCTTTGTTCCTTGTTGTATTGTGATACCATAGTTAGCGTTGTTTATAGTTTTACTTATTTCAGACAAATGAAATTCACAGATTGGAGATAAGTTGTAAATTTATAGGTGAAATGCCATGTGGCTGTTGTATTTCTTCCCTGCCCTTTTTTTTTTACTGAGTTGATACTTTGAGTTCTTTGAGTAAGGTTTTGCTGAGAGAATATTGGTCTGTGTATTCTTATTCAGGGTTTCCAAAGGAGTGAGAGAAATTCCAGGGAGTTTGCAGTCTTCCACTAGCAGCATTCCTTCCAGGAAAGCCCTCATGTATTTTGGCCTATTCATGGCGACTGGAATCTTCTTCATTTTCATGGCTTTCACTTTATTCCTTCCAGTGATAGTATTGGTGCCTCAGAAATTTGCCATTTGCTTTACACTTGGATGTTCCTTTATCATTGGGTCGTTCTTCGCACTCAGGGGTCCGAAGAATCAGTTTGCTCATATATTTTCAATGGAGGTATTTTGTTTTCCCTTTACTGCCGGTCTATGATGCTCTGTGTCTAGGGCTTATTGTCCTCTAAATCTTTCATTACCGTCATTTGTACCAGAGACTTCATTTTACACTAGGATTCATGGGTAGCATGATTGGCACACTCTACGTTTATATGGCACTCCATAGTTATATTCTTTCGGTGCTCTTCTATGTGCTTCAGGTACTTGCACTTTCAAGATTCTTTTCTCCCTTTGTCGGTTCTATTTCTTCTTTCACTTTTTGCAGTTATTGTCTGTCACGTGATTTATTCTTGTCTCCACTCTAGTGTTTCTTACTTCCAGTTTTCAACTAAGGTAAAAATAATTATCGCTATTTAAATCTTAATGTTGACACTTCCCTTTCATTTTAGGTTGTGGCATTAGCATACTACGCTATATCTTACTTTCCCGGTGGCTCTGCTGGCCTGAAATTTCTCTCGTCTTCTATGATTTCTTCAGTAATGAAATGCTTTGGCAGGTGAAGGCTTGTAACATGTGTAAAATTTCTGCTGTTGTTTTGCTTTATTTTCTATACGATTGTTCAATAGTATACATTCTATAGTTTCTCCTTTGAATGTGAAGCGATGGTGGAAAATTTTGACAAATTTAGTTCAGTTTCTCCTTTGAAGCCTAGTGGAATTGCGCCGCATTTACTACTCGAATTCTTTAGTTTGTATTCTGTCACGACCCGACCCCGGACCCGCGACTGGTGCCCTACCTGGGCACCCCCCTCTTATACTCTTACATCCCATATAAGACCTAGGCCAAATGATAAATGAAAATTGTACGTATGTAGTAATAAGGCAAGCCGGTGAGGCTTCCGCTGTATATATAAAAAGGGAATAACCCAACAATGGAGTTATACAATTGGCCCAAAAATAAATACAACTCCCGCAAGTCCAGCACACATATGAATACAGACCTCTAAGAGTTTTTTTTACAAGATATTTGACGGACAGGCCCCGCTGCACTGAATGTTCGTAAGATCAGAACTCCGTGCAAAAGACAAGCCTCCAAATAATGGAGCTTCCTCAAAATCGAGCAGATCCTAGAGCGAGGATCAATGCTTGCGACCTAATACTGCGGGCATGAACGCAGCTTCGGGCGAAGTCGATCTGATAGGTACTAAGTATGTAAACATAAAGTACAGTAAACAAGATCATAACTGTACAAAAGAATGACAGGGACAAGTATGAAAATCAAATACTTGATCCTACCGTGCCATATACCATAAGAGCCAATCAGACTTGTATCACTGCACTATTGTACCATCAGTATCATCAGATCACCGCATTTCATCAGACATCAGTATCACTGTACCACTATATCACTGTATCATTGTATCACTGTACTACTGTATCACTTTAAATATGAAATCAACTGTACCCTTTTTTTAAAGTATGAAAGCCATGTCACAATCATGAACGTCTGTCTATATAAACAAATATTGTCATAGGAGTTGAACCCGCATCATGAATATAAGTCCACGGACAATACACCTCTCATGAGAATCTATACCCACATCGTGAATACAAGTTCACGGACAAAACACGTCTCATGGGAATCTATACCCGCATTGTGAATACAAGTTCACGAACAAAACACATCTCATGGGAATCTATACTCGCATCGTGAATACAAGTTCACGGATAATATACATCTCATGGGAATCTATACCCGCATCGTGAATACAAGTTCACAGACAAAACACATCTCATGAGAATCTATACCCGCATCGTGAATACAAGTTCACGGACAATATACATCTCATGGAAATCTATACCCGCATCGTGAATGCAAGTTCACGGACAATATACATCTCATGAGAATCTATACCCGCATCGTGAATGCAAGTTCACGGACAATATACATCTCATGGGAATCTATACCCGCATCGTGAATACAAGTTCACGGACAAAACACATCTTGTAATATTAGGGACTTGATCCCAAAAGTACTATGTACGTTCACCTTATATTTATTTTAATAATCACTCCTTTGACTCTCAATGACCTAAAATAAAATAGTGTTCATTTAGACAACCCAAAGTGCTATCAAGAGAATAGATATAATAATCTTTCATTTTAGAAACCTCAAGTACTATCAAGAGAGTAAATGTAACAATCTTTCATTTTTAGAAACCCCAAGTACTATAGATAGAACAACTTTCACTTTAAGAACCCAAAGTACATTTAATAGAGTATATCACTAAGGATTAGGTTCCAATAGAACTCTATAGAGATCAAGTCAAATATCGTTTAAGGATTAAAATCCACTCACTTTAGGAAATCAAATCAAGTATCAATAAGGGTTAAAAATCCACTCACTTTATGAAATTAAATCATGCCAAAGAAGAAGAGACAGTTCACATACCTCTTAAGCTATTCCACACGCTAAGTAGAATACGCCACCCGTAGTACTTCAACCTAAAATGACAATAGCACTTCTATCAATTCCAAGCTTTATAAGGTAGATTAGTACCAAGTAAATGGTCTCTTATTCTACGGAAAATTGAGCAGCACTTCCCCTGTTTATACGTATTTTTCCACTTTTTCCAAGACCCAAATTCAACAACAATCAAGCCACACTTAAGGGCACAGCAAAGCAGTAACCCAAGGGGATTACACGCCTACTTGACGTGTAAAATTCTGCCCCACAACGACATAAAACAGTCCACAAATTAATCAACATTAAGGGTACGATGTGAAGCCTTTAACACCATTATTCGTTAGGACTTTCATTAGCCATTTACTACACTAAACATGCAATAAAGCTACTAAATTTCCAGCATATAACCACGTCTAAAACAGTTCCAAAACTGCCCACAATATCCAACAATTTCTAGCCCATTCTCGGCCAACAACAACTACATATCCAAAGCCCTTTTCCACAATTCCTTATAATCCAATTCTCATTTCAACATGTTATATAAATCAAATAAACTATCAACAACAATATTTCCTTCATTATACAACATGCAACAAGTAAAAATAACAACAATAATGACCAACAAATCCAACACCCGAAAATGTCTCACTCTACCAACCCCAAAACCTTCCAAACACTTTTTAATCTTCATTCTTTTTAGCACAAGCTCATCTATACATTACTACAACATGTAATATTTAATTACTTCAAGAGGAGGATGAAATCTTACCTCAAATATGCCCAAAACAGTCCACTTTAAAGTCGGTCCGTAGATTAGTCTTAGCTCATATTCTTCAAGTTCCAATCACACACACGTAACCTCTACGAGCTTGTAACCAACTTCACTTCATGTTTCAACACCAAAAGTTGAAAAACAAGTTGGGGTTTCAAGACCACTACACACGACCCAAATAAATTTGGAGATTAATGGAGTGTTAACTTGGCTTAGGACTAGGCTAGGATTCTTGATCTTGCATTAATAAACTAAGCTTGGAGGATTTAGAATTTTTGCTCTTCAAATGCCCCTAAAACCGAGAGCACTAGAAAGAGAGATATAGAAAATGTTTTGTGAAATATGCTAAGTGTTGAAGTCTTCCCAAGCCTCTATGTATATATAAATATCTAAGCTAAGTGGATGGACAAGTGGAGTGGAACCCATGTCCATTTGTCCCCTTTTCTCAAAATATGTAAAGTCCAACTCAATGACAAGTGGAGAGGTGACATGTGTCACCCTCCTATTGGTCCAAAAATAACTCTTCACAAATAATTTCTATACTTGGCCAAAATATCTCAAAATTTCGTGGGCCCCACAAAATTATAAAATTTCAGGTGGGCCCCACATGACCAATCCAAGACTTCAAAATTCAAAATTAATTCCGTGACTCCAATTAGGAGAATTGAACTCTGAGTAATCAAATTGTCGTCTTCACCTTTTTGAATTATTTCCTTATGAAAATGTAGTTATACTTTCTTTCAACGTTCAAGTCTTACTTCCTTACTTACGTTCTCATATAAATGTCTTGAAACTACGGGGCGTAACATATTCTATGACAACAATTTGTATACAAGAAACCTGAATTGTACTTGAAGATTATCAAAGTGGAGAAAAATGGAAAAGAAAGCCGAGTATAACTAGCCTTTACAAGAAAGGTTTTTAGTTGAAGATAAGTTGTAAAATTAATGGAGATAGATTTGTGTATGAAAAGCAAGGGTGTGCAAGGCAATCGCAAACCTTCCAATTGCAATGACTGAAAGATAAAAGTCAATTGCAGCTGGTTGTTCCAACGAATTGCATTAAAATTTTCTTTTGTTGTACGTGGATTGACAGGGAAACTACCTGATTTGGGTCCACGTCCGCAGTTGGGCCTGTCATTTTTCCAAATCGAGACTACTTGGCCCAATTTTCGTTGTTTAAAGAACCAACACTTGAGAGGAATGGTCAATCCTCAAAATGGATTCGAACAATGTAATTGGGCTCTAATATTGATCCGACTGAATCCCTTTTCGAAGAGGTAAATCTTTGCTAGGCATAACAAGTTTTGAATTCTGCCTCATGCATTTTTATTACTATAAAACTCTTAAATGCAGTAACTAATGGTAAGGTAACCAAACCACTATCCTTTCCAAGTTTTCAGAGTGACGGATCTGAAATTACCTAAAATTGAGTATCTACCGTATAATGGTTTATGAGATTTGGAGGGCAAGAAACACATTGCTCTTTGAAGGCACAAGCTTTCCGACAGAAGAGGTCATTGCAAGAATCAAAACAACATCTTATAGAGTTCTCTATGATTTTATCCCCTCTTGTAATGGCACCATTTGAGTGACCACCCCTCCCCTCTCTCACTTCTTGTTTACATTACGTTGAGGCTTGAGATACCTCAACGACTGATTGTAGCCACTTTCTTTTCGTTATTAGTAATAATATTTGCATTTACCTAAAAAAAAAAAAAAAATATCGTACACATTAGGCAATAGAATACTTTGTGAAATTTATCGAAGCACGTCGCAGGGGGTGATAATTATCAAAAAGAGTTACTATTCTTGAAGAATATTTGACCACTTTGGTGGAGTTGGAGTGGACGGACTTTTGCTTTCAGCTTCCCTTGTGATTTGCAGTACGCCCTTGGTTAATGTGAGCCAAATACTTTCTTCTTTTTTTGCTACACTGGTAATACTAATAATTTGTGGAACCTTTCGTCTTTAGCTGTGGGCTTTTTTTTTCTTTTCCTCTGCAGCACACAAACTTCGACTCATCATCATCAAATATAAAACATTACTAGCAGATAGGTCCCTGAGTAAAAGTTAGGAGTTTTATAACCTCATTAAACTCTCCTGTGGAAGAGGTCATCCTCCATATATAGACGTATGTTATTATATTAGCCAACTAAGCCCGAAATCAAGGAAAGAGTGACAACAAAGTTGCAAGTAGGAGACAATGATTTGACATTTAAAAGTGACATTAGACCACCCTAATCTTTGTTTTATCAATTAATCGTATTAGACAAAAAGAGAGGGCCAGTTAATGTGGTGATCAAAATAAAGCTAACACCATCAACAAAGTGCAAAAGCCAAAACCAAAATATTACTGAAATTCAGTTGCTTATTCAATGAATAATGTTAATCTCAGAAATTAATTAACTTGGATTATTATGATGATATGACATACAATCAAAACTTGTACCTCATATAAACAATAGATAGTATGGTTTCATATTATTATTATTATTATTATTATTATTATTATTATTATTATTATTATTATTATGTACTATTTTATAGAATAACAATACAAATATTAGTAATATGAAGAACAAGATAACAAAATTAGTACTCTCACTATTTCAGACTTAAAATCTTTTTTACCCAAGTCTAATATATATGCAGAACCAGACTTCATATATTTAAAATTTTAATCAGATGTTAGGCTGTTATTCCACAAATTATATAATAATCAAAAAATCCAACAAGAAGTACTTTTTGCATTACTAAATTCTTGTATAACTGATTCTTGCATTACTATTCCTACATAACAAATTTATGTATAACTAATCGATGCATTGTGAGTAGTAATGTGTAGAACGAAAGGATAACAACAACTATTTGTTAGAAATCTGAAAATGATCAAATATGAGGGCTTGCTGAGTCGACCAAATTCTTGATCTATCCTTAAGATAATATTGCCCCGTATATCCTTTCAACGGTTGTAATCACAACTTATCTCCCAAGATAAAACAACAATCAAACAAATGAGCAAAGGGAACTCAAGTGTTTGCTTTGGAAGAAAGATCTTTGAGTGTTTGTGATTGCAAGAGAGGAAGACAATTTCAGAGAATTGTTGAGTGTAAGATGTCAAGTGTGTTTCCAAATGAGTCTTGTGTCTCATTATATAATGTGTAGATGATGACCCTCAAAATGGATAAGTAATGGCCATGAATGTCATGTTAATGCCTTGAATTTGGAGTTACAATTCAGTCAAGTAATGACTGAATTCATGAGCAAAATAATGGATAGTAAATACTCCAAAGTCAGCCCAAGAATCAAGTTTTAATTCACCTCCAACGGATTGAAACAATGGCGAGCCGCAACCGTTTGGGAGAAGTCGCGACCTTCGCTCGAGAACTCACCGAACGTCAATTAGAGTCGCGGCCCTTCGGGGAGGCGTCGTTGCCCATCAATTCCAGTGAGTTACTGGAATTGAAACGTAAATTAGAGTTGCGGCCCTTCAGATGAGGAGTCGCGGCCCTTCAAGCGCTGCGGCCCTTACTTGGAGGAGCCGCGACCCTTCTCGGTTTCGTGGTGATTTCTGATTCATTTCATCTTTACACATTATACACGTCTTCCTTCATTTACCAACGTAAAATCATTCGTCATTTGGCTAATAACCGTCTATTACCTTATGTCTCAAACAATTCGTATACGTACCAATATCTCTTCCTTTAAGAAAATTTTGATCCTTGACACTACGTGTGCACGTGTGTGGAAACAAGGTTTCCTACGTGCGGGACCCTAATTGTTCGATTCATAATTAATAGAATTTACTTTATTTCACGTCTAATAAATATTTCCAACAATCTCCTATTGGAAGAGATTTTGGTGCACGAACATGGTTCCTTTCTAGCAATCACTTGGCGGAACGATGTTTCATCCGGAGAGGTAGCCGGAGCTTTGAACCTTTCATAGTAGAATACCATCGGACATATTTACTGCGCGGTGAACATGATATCTTGAACCGTCAGTGTTTAGTATATGTCAAGACAATAGTAACAACACAACACATTTCCTACTCAATCTTTCTAGTGTTTTGTCCATCGTGGGTCGTGGACACCCTTGGATTCTTAAGTGCGTTCATTTTAGGTGGCCTGTCCTCGCACTTAGATAGGTGGTCTCCTACAATGTATCCTGTAATACCCCGCTACACAAGCGTTAGGAACCATTAAAAATTTCACCAACCTAACCTCAACTTTTGAGGACCATTAAAGGTTTGGAAACTTATCTTTTACCACTCTTACAGGTAGCACTTTTTGTCTATCACGGGAATGACCTTGGATTATGTTTCTTACGAAAGACACATTATCCGAAGTGCTCTTGCTTCCACCGAAGCGCTCATAGAACCTTTACAGTTTAGTTTTCCCTTTGAACTTTATTTCTGGGATCTCCAGTCTGTAAGGTTGGGTGTCCACTATATCAGTTCTTATTGTTTGGGTTTTAAGCTCATTCCCCTAGACAGGCAGAACACCTGATCTTTGGGTATTCCCTTCGTCAAGGGATCTGCGATATTTTCCTTAGATTTTATGTAATCAATGGAAATAATACCCGAGGTGATCAACAACCTAACAGACTCATGTTTCCGTCGAATATGACGAGACTTACCGTTGTATATTGAACTTCGTGCCCTTCCTAGAGCCGACTGACTGCCGCAGTGGATCATTACAGAAGACACGTGTTTATCCCAACATGGGACATCCTCTAGAAAACCATGAAGCAATTCAACTTCTTCTCCCGTTTTATCTAAAGCGATAAATTCCGACTCCATCGTGGATCGAGCTATAAGAGTTTATTTAGAGGATTTCCAGGACACAGCTCCACCACCGATTGTAAAAATATATCCGCTGGTGGACTTGATGTCGACGCTATCAGATATCCAGTTTGCATCGCTGTACCCCTCTAATACCGCTGGATATCTTGAAAAGTGTAACCCAAAATGTATCGTGAACTTTAGGAACCGTAGTATCATGTTCAATACTTTCCAGTGATCCTCATTTGGATTTCGAGTGAACCTAGCCAATTTATTGACTGCATGAGCGATATCAGGTCGAGTGCAGTTTGTGATATACATCAGACTACCAATTACATACGCATATCGCTCCTGGCGTACGGGCTTACCCAGATATTTGTTAAGCTTTTGACTTATATCCAATGGTGTTGATACCGGTGAACTGTCGAACATCCCAAATTTCTCCAGACATTCTCGATGTAATGAGATTGAGATAAGACCAGTCCATTAGATGTCTTAGAGATCTTGATCCCTAAAATGACATCTGCAATGCCCATATCTTTCATGTCAAAACACTGTTTTAACATGTTCTTAGTCTCTAGGATTATTCCAGGACTGCTTCCAGTGATCAACAAGTCATCTACATATTGACATATCATGACGAAGGATTTGACATTTCCTTTCATGTAGACACATTTGTCACCTCCATTAATGGCGTATCCTTTTGATAGTAGAGTACTATCAAATTTTTCGTGTCATTGTTTAGGGGCTTGTTTCAGCCCGTACAATGATTTAACAAGCCGACATACTTTTGTCTCTTGTCCTGGAACCACATACCCCTCAGGTTGATCTATATATATTTCTTCTTCTAAATCACCATTTAGGAAGGCAGTCTTAACATGCATTTGATGTATTTCAAGATCCCACAAGGCGGCGATAGCTATGAACATACGTATGGATGTCATTCTTGACACCGGAGCGTAGGTGTCGAAGTAATCAAGGCCCTCCTTTTAGCGATAACCCTTGAATACTAACCTAGCTTTGTACTTGTCGATAGAACCATTTGCCTTTAACTTCCATTTAAGGATCCACTTACAACCCAACAGTTTATGTCCTGGGGAAGTTCTGCCAACTCCCAGGTGTGGTTATGCAGAATGGATTCTATCTCACTTTCTAAAGCTTTCTTCCAGAGCGGTGCTTCTGAAGTTGACAATACTTCGGCGATTATCTGTGGTTCATCCTGAACCAAATAAGCTACAAAGTCTGGACCGAAGGACTTGTCCTTCCGTGCCCTTTTGCTTTGCCTTGGTTCCATCTCTCAATCTTCCAAGTCCTGAGAATCTGGAATACTAAATTTCGGATCATCAGCTACTTCAGAATTTACTAGATCGGAACCGTTTCGATCTAGCTAGTCAGTGACTCCTAGTTCATCAGAGGTTTGCTCATAACTTAGTTTGCGAGAGGTTATGTTATTTTCCTTATATGGAAATGTGTCTTCAAAGAACCATGCGTTCCTTGATTCCATGATCGTATCTTCATAAATGTCCGGATGATCCGACTTGTGCACTATGAAGCGATAAGCACTATTGTTATTGACATATCCGATGAATATGAAATCCAAAGTCTTAGGTCCAATCTTGACATGCTTTGGCATAGTACTTTTACCTTGGCCAGACAACCCCATACCTTCAAATACTTGTAGGTAGGTTTCTTTCCTTTACATAGATCGTATGGAGTCTTGTCTTTACCCTTGTGTGAGACTCTGTTAAGAATATTATTTGTGGTAAGGACATATTCTCCCCACATAGTTTGAGGGAGGTCTGAATTGATGAGTAGAGCATTCATCATTTCCTTTAGTGTTCGGTTCTTGCGTTTAGCAACCCCGTTTGATTGAGGTGAGTAAGGAGTCGTTGTTTGATGAACTATACCCGATTGGGTACAAAGTTCTTCAAAAGGCGCTACATATTCTCCCCCTCTATCGCTACGGATAGTTTTAATCTGTCCGCCTAGTTGATTCTCAACTTTTGCTTTGTAGCGTTTGAATGCTTCAAAGGTTTCATCTTTACTTTTTAGTAAGTAAAGGTAACAAAACCTTGTGTCATCATCTACGAAAGTCACAAAGTACTTGTTCCCCCCTCTAGTTTGAGCGAACTTCAAATTACATATATCAGTGTGTATAAGTTCTAGAGGAGCAATATCCATTTCGACGGATCTAAAAGGACTCTTGGAAAGTTTTGCCTCTATGCACACCTCACACTTACGTTGAGGGTTTATGTCAATAGACGACAATAGTTCCAGCTTTACCAATATTTGGATAAATTGATAGTTACATGTCCTAATTTATGATGCCATATATTAGATGACTCAATCAAGTAAGTAAAAGGTACAATTTTATTGATAGTTGAAACAGAAGACATTACAGGTGCAACATTGAACTTAAAGAGGCCTTCACAGACGAAGCCCCTTCCTACAAAAGTTTCATTTTTAGTTATTACAAACTTGTTAGCCTCTAACACTAGCCTAAAACCAGCATTTACTAACAGAGGTCCAGAAATTAAATTTCTTCGAATTTTTGGGACATGCATCACTTCCTTCAGAATCGGCTCCTTTCTGGACGTCATCTTTAGGGTCACCTTTCCTACCCCCAGCACCTCTGAAGAAGAATTGTTGCCCATAAACAATTTCTTATCTATGACTGGTGTATATGTGGAGAAGGCATCTTTATTAGAACAAATGCACCGGATTCTCAACGAGGTTAGCTTCAAGAACTACCGCTGAGAACTCCTCAATCATATCGTTGACGAGCGTGTCTTCAACGATGTTATCCTTGGCCTTGCCTTTGGGCTTGTTCTCACGTTTGAGCTTGCGGCAGTCTTTGGCCATGTGACCAACTATACCACAGTGGTTAGATGACCAACTATACCACAGAGGTTAGCTTCAAGAAGCTTCTGGAACTTCCGCTTCTTGCTTGAGTTCCCTTTGACTTCCGTCAGGTTTGCCTTAGCCTCAGCGGGTTGTTTTTCCTTTGGCATGACCTTCTTATTGTCTTCATGAATTTGGAGTTTGACAATAAGTTCATCTAGGGTCATCTCATTCATTTTGAGTTTTAGATAGTTCATAAACTCAGTCCACGAGGGAGGCAACTTCTCGATTAATGCCCCAACCAAGAATTGTTCGTTGGGATTTAATCCTTCCAAATCCAGGTGATGTAGAATCATTTGAAATTCCTGGACTTGGGATGTCACACTTTTGTTGTCCGCCATTTGAAATTTTAGGAACTTCCCAATGATGAACTTCTTACTACCTACATCTTGGGTGTTGTACTTTTTTTGAAGTTTGTCTCATAACTGCTTGACAGGTTTAACGGTGCAATATACCGTGTATAGTGGATCAGACAAACTGTTTAGAATATAGTTCCTACACATGAAATCACTATGGTTTCATGCTTCGCGAACCATCCTCATGTCGTCAGCGACATGGTTACCTTGGCCCCCTCCCGCCAAATTATTTGGCTGAGGGTCCACATCTTCCCCAACTAGTGGAGGATCTTCGGTTAGGAAACGTGACATTTCCATAACCGTCAGAAAAAACAGCATCTTTTGCTGTCATCTCTTAAAGTGAGCACCCATAAACTTTTCAGGACGTTCATGGTGAAAACCAGCAGGTGTTGGGGTAGTAGCGCCCCCTTGAGGAGTTGCAAAGGTATTGTGAATGTCTCCAATAGGAGTATAGTTGTTGTTGACGTCTTGGGTAGGAGCAAAGGCACTATAAGTGCCCATAGCAGCAGTGGAGGCATTGGTTGTGCCAAAGGCAGTGGTGGTGGCACCTGAGGTACCAAAAACAGTGGCACTTGACGTGCCAAAAGCAGTAGTTGGGAAGGCATTAGAAATCCATGATCAGTGGTGACACTAGGAGTGCCAAAAACAATGGAGTTGAAGGCAGCGTTAGTGCCTTGAGTAGTGGGATTGAAGGCAATGAGATTGCCTTGAGCATCGGTGAAATTTTCAGTGTTGAATTGATCTTATCCAGTCATGTTGTTGTTGAAATATCGAATATTATCTTAAGCTTGTGAGTAGTAATATGTAGAACGGGAAAATAACAACAACAACTATTTGTTAGAAATCTGGAAATTATCAAATATGAGGGCTTGCTGAGTCGACCAAATTCTTGATCTATCCTTAAGATAATATTGCCATGTATATCCTTTCAACGGTTGTAATGGAAACTTATCTCCCAAGATAAAACAGCAATCAAACAAATGAGCAAAGGGAACTCAAGTGTTTGCTTTGGAAGAAAGATCTTTGAGTGTTTGTGATTGCAAGAGAGGAAGATAATTTCAGAGAATTGTTGAGTGTAAGATGTCAAGTGTGTTTCCAAATGAGCCTTGTTACTCATTATATAGTGTGTAGATGATGACCCTCCAAATGGCTAAGTAATGGCCATGAATGCCACGTTAATGCCTTGAATTTGGAGTTACAATTCAGCCAAGTAATGGCTGAATTCATGAGCAAAATAATGGAGAGTAAATACTCCCAAGTCAGCCCAAAAATCAGGTTTTAATTCACCTCCAACGGATTGAAACAGTCGAGGTCGCGACCGCCGGTTCGAGAACTCATGGAACGACAATTAGAGCCGCGGCCCTTCGGGGAGGCGCCACGGCCCTTCAATTTCAGTGAGTTACTGGAATTGAAACGTCAATTAGAGTCGAGGCCCTTCAGAGGAGGATTCGCGACCCTTACTTGGAGGAGCCGCGGCCCTTCTCGGTTTCGTGGTGATTTCTGATTCATTTCATCTTTACACATTATACACTTCTTTCTTCATTTACCAACGTGAAATCATTCGTCAATTGACCAATAACCGTCTATTACCTTATGTCTCAAACAATTCGTGTACGTACCAATATCTCTTCCATTAAGGAAATTTTGATCATTGGCACTACGTGTGCACGTGTGTGGAAACAATGTTTCCTACGTGCGGGGCCCCAATTGTTCGATTCATAATTAATAAGATTTACTTTATTTCACGTTTAATAAATATTTCCAACATGCATTACTTGTCTTCAAATGAAACAATCCCTAAAATTATTAAAACCAAAGGTATTTGACCATACAACTTAATTAGCTAAATTTATGGTATAAAAAATTGGCATAGTGAGCAATTAACGGTTGATTGCGAAATTGGAAGAGATACTTCCAAGAAAAAATTTGGTTAGCATAATGTGTATTGCGATGGAAATTAAAATCTTTGAAATTGGGATAATTAGTTTTCCAACTGATAATCAGACATTAATTTATCATTATCCAACTTTTTCACTAGTTTCAAAATGGAGGATATGTTTAATTATTTTGTGGGCTTGCAGGGTCCACCTACTATCAAATCAATTTCATTCACCTTTTTATAGTGTCATATAATCTCATTCGCACGAGGGGATGAAACCAGAAAAGCCCATGCATCATCCATATGAAAAACTTCGAACAAGGTGTCTTTCCACTTTCCATTATCTATGTTTTCACTTTTTAATAAAATATTAGATTAGCTTCAATACAATAATAACATATCTAGTGAAATCCTATAACGTGAATCTGAAAGAATAGAGTGTATGCATACCTTACATCTACCTTGGTAGGTAGATAGACTGTTTCCGAACGACCCTCAGCTCAAGATAAAACATAAGCATAAGTACAAACAAAGCAAGAGAGACGGTCAGACCCGAACAAGAAATTTAAAGTAGTATGAAAATGCTGGAATCAAATGCGAATAAGCCACGCTAGCGCATTCTAAAAAAAAGCAGTAACTAATGCATATACATAAGATAAATAAAGTACACTAAAGAACACATATCAATAGAAATCAAACGCTACTATAAAATAATATTGCGTCTACTAGTATAATAGGCTAAGCGGACCTACAATAATAACACAACAACTACCAGTTTGTAAGCGTAAGTAGGGCTACACTCGACTACCTACTACCCTTCTTGTCACGACCCGACCCCAGGCCCGCGACTGGTGCCCTACCTGGGCACCCTTCCAGGTATACATCAGAGATATTCAGCGGAACACACATGAAACTATATAAAATAAACAGCAGAAGTAACAAAGTTAGCCGATAGGGCTACCTTCCCGACATATAATATACAACCAAGCGGCTTCCTTTCCTTACAACCGACTCCACAACATGTTACTACAGACTTAAGAATTTTTAACGGAACAACTGGGCGGACAGGCCCCGCCATACCCCGAATATACATGAATCTACTACCTCGGGAAACCGCACAAGAGATAAGCTGCGGAGCAAATGGAGCTTTTCTCAAAATCAACCGAGATCCTAAGAGCAAGGATCACCAACTCATGCACCTAACACTGCGCGGCATTTAACGCAGCCCCGGCGGGTCGATAACAACAGTGCGAATATGGAGCAGAAATAACGTCAAGAAATGTGATCATAATCAGACAAAAGAAAGACAGGGACAAGTATAAAAATACATACCAGATCCTGCCGTGTCATTACCACTTATGAACTTAATCGCACCTTATTATCTTTTCCCATTTTCAATAAAGGTTATAGCCCCATTCTTACGCACATGACTAGGACAAATCATTAAGTTCATTTCTATATAACTTACTTATCTTCCATAAGTATAATCCGGCCCTTTAAGGAGGGCACATTTACTACCCGGCCCAATCTGGGACGCGATCAAGTCACACAAATATCAAGCGTGTCCGTGGAATCCCCCATCGCCGACTATAAGTGTAAAATATAATCATGTGACGCGCCCGTGGCATCCCACCTCACTGTCGGCGTACACATACACAACACACATATATATATCTCCTGCCCGTGGAATCCCACATCACTGCCGACAGACCAGGATATAATAATACACCAATAGGCATACATGAACACCAAGTCCCACCGGTGGTATAACGTCTTGGGGGTCTACCCCTCACTTATACTCTTACCCTGGAGAAGGTGGTAAAACAGGTAGTATAACATCTTGGGGGTCTACCCCTCACTTATACTCTTACCCTGGAGAAGGTGGTATAACATCTTGGAGGTTTATACCTCACTTATACTCTTACCCTATCTCGACCGACCATCAAACAAAACAAGCAGGGGGTATAATGTCTTGGGGGTTTACCCCTCACTTATACTCTTACCCTAGAGAAGGTGGTATAGCATCTTGGGGGTTTACCCCTAACTTATACTCTTACCCTATCTCGACCGGCCGTCAAACAAACAGAAGCACTACCATGTCTTCTATAAAAAATCCGGGAATTTAACCCAAGTACTACAAATAACGGAAGCATACCCGTGGAATCCCACATCACTGTCGGTACGTCCAAGACATACAACAAGGCAGCCGACCCTCCAACCGAGAGTCGCGACAACGTAATAAAACATAATACTTGCACTCAAAGGCTATCACCAGCACACATAGGCTAATTCTCAATTAACAAGCCAAAGTACTTATCAAGGCACACTTAGACTAATTCTCAATTAATCAAGCCAAAGTACTTATCAAGGCATAAATAGAATAATTCTCATTGAACAAGCCAAAGTACTAATCAAGGCACACTTAGACTAATTCTCAATTAATCAAGCCAAAGTACCAATTAAGGCATCACATAGAATTATTCTCAATTAAACAGGTCAAAGTACTACGTACGTACATTCTTTTCAAGAGACTCCTTTTTGTGTAAAACCCCAAGATACTAACACCCGTAGTATCCAGGCTTGTGTACATTTCACATAAGTCACGATACTTTTAGAAATACATTTCTCGGCTTCTAAATCAAGTGACCCATACATTAAAACTTTTAAGCAAGTGATACCTTTAAATCTGTTATACCCTGTATTTCCAGAGTGTGTACGTGAGGACGTACGTAGAAAAGTTTGAGCCTTAAAGTTAGGCTAGGACCGAAATTTTGTACACAACTAGCGAAAAGAGTCGTTTTCCGACGAAACGTTTTCCGGACTTTGCGAAGGGTAAAATACGGCTATGTCATTTATTATTTTTGCGGATTTTTTCGAGAGACGAAATATTTTGGACCAATGGGAGGGTGACATGTGTCACCCTCAAAGTGGACGATTTGGGCGTTTTTCTTGGCCTTGTTTTTGGTCAAGGGTTAGGGTAGGATATTTTGGTGGTAGATGGATAAGGTACACTTGCCCAAATCCTAGCCCTACACTTGCCTACCACTTGGCTTGATCTTGGCCCTTGGTTGTCCTATAAATACCCCCCCTAAGTTGAAGACTTTCTTCATCCACAAATATTTTCTAAGTGTTAAAAATCCTTCCCCCCTCTTGTGTGAGCTCTCGTCCAAAGCCACCCCCTCCCCTTTGAGAAAGGCCTTCGGCCGAGAAACCCCCCCCCCCCCCCCTTGCCTAGTTGGTTTTGAGAAATACACCCCCCTTTGTGGTATAGAAATACTTCTTCAAGTATTGTTATAATGCCAAAATACTCTAGCCCAAAACCTTTGTAGTGTTTCCAAGTACCCTCTTTACGAAAAGCCCGAAAAATACTATTATACTTCCTTTAGCCACTAAACGAAACCCTAAGGAAAACCTTCATAGTCGATTGAAGTGTTAAGTAGAAGTTGCGTGGAACTTCTAAGGGTTGTTTGGAGCGGGTTGGAGCACCCGGAGTAGGAGCTAAACGTTGCTCAGGATCGACATTAAACCTGGATAATTTTGGGCTTACCGAGGTAAATAATCCTATCCTTCTATTGTAATTGAAAATTACATACTGTAGTTGTATAAATGAATATAAGATTCATAGAAGAGAATTGAACTATAATAGAAGGATATTACATAAAAGAATTGAACTGAAATCACGTCAGAAGAATATTCTACAGTGTAGTCTAGACTTTGATAGACTGGTATAACCTTTATAGGTTGTATGTTCTGCGAGTAGCATGTGCTACTTGGAAGGTGGACAAGGCTAGCCGGGTTATAGCCGTGGAGCGTTTTGCTAATAGTCGATAATCGTCGCAAGGTATGTGATTCTTCCTATATTCTTGAGCATGATATTTTGAAAGTATATATATATATATATATAGTACGGTAGTCGTACGTGCGTTAACTGAACGTAGTTTATTGACAATGTCTTTCGACTTAAGCCTGAATAATAAAGAATCTTGAAGTATTTCAAAAGAGATAAGAAACCTTTTTGAAAGAAGAATAATGCCTGGTTTTAAGAGTTATACTAGCTTTATGGGAAGTTAGGTATAACGACTTAAGAAAGATAAAAAGAATGGTTATTTGATTTTTATAAGATAAGAGACTTGACTTAATTAAATTAACATGAAGTTTGTTAAAAAGTGTGATACCTCATTCGTGAGTAATGAGTACTTGGTTTTTAAAAGGAATAATGTTTCTTGATTTAAATCGTAATAAATATCGAACAAACCATCGCAGCTAATAAAGGGAAAAGTATTGAATAATGAAGTATTATTAAAACTAGTAGAAACCTCCATCTGCATAGAAGCTAAGATGAGACAAAATGATATTACATTTTCTAGATCATGGCTGCCTTAATAAGATTGTTATGAACAAGAATAACCTACTCACACATAAGGCATATGTTTCTCTAATTGTTTTAAAGGATTAAAACTATGAACTACGAAACCTTTTCGAAAATGAGAAACTTGAGCATTTGAAATTAGGCAAACTTGAACGTTTGGAAAATAATGTTGTTACTTGATTTTACAAAAGGAAGTGTTTTGGTTTACTTAACAATGTTAGTCACTCTATTTTTATACTACGGGTATCGGGTGACCTTTGTAAAAGAAATGGATCTTTAAAAGGAATTTAACGTACGTAGTACTTTAGGGTTAAAACCCGGACTTTGACATAAAATGAAAGTACCTTGAGTTGTGTATAACTTGCCTATGCTTGTTGTTGTGTAACTTGCCTATGCTTGTTGTGATAGCCTTTGTTGTGCAAGAATTGTGTTTCTATACTACCGCGTCTCTCGATGGAGGGCCGGTTGATTTGTTGAGAACTTACTTGGACGTACCGGCAGTGACGGAAGATTCCACGGGTATGCTTCCATTATTATTGTTACATGGGCATGTCTACACCGATGATGGATTCTGTGGGCATGTGACCATTATGGTTATTTATGGCGAAGTATCGTGACTTACGGTTGTGATCGGGTGCATAGCCTGTTTACTTGCCCCCGTCAGCTACGTGACGCAGGTGGATCTGGTATAGGTTATCGCACTTGCCACGCGCCTTCGCGCGGCATCGTGACTTACGGTTGTGATCTGGTGCTTAGCCTGGTTACTTGCCCCCGTCATCTGCGTGGCGCTGGGAGGATCTGGTGGAGGCTATTACACTTGCCACGTGTCAGCTTCGCGAGTCAGTGTTTGGATGAAGCTTCGTGACTTACGGTTGTGATCTGGTGCATAGCCTGGTTACTTTCCGTCGCCTACGTGGCGCCGAGGATCTGGTGGAGGCTATCGCACTTGCCACGTGTCAGCTTCATGTTATGATTATTTCCCGTACGGTCTTTTTATGACACAGGTGGGACCTGATGTTCAGGTGTACTTCTTGGTGTTATCATATCATAGATTGCCGGCGGTGAGGAAGGTATTCCACGGGCATGATTGATGTTGTGGGCGTGAGACCCATAGTTATATTTGAGTAATGACTTGGAGGGCGTGAGTCCCTGACTTGATATAACTGTTTATATGTGTGTACTGTAGTTTGGTTATCATACATGTCTCCTGCTTCATATAGACTATTATGATTTCATTTACGATATTTTCGCCACATACTTGGTACTCAGATTGACCTCCTTCGGGGCCGTTCATGCCGCAGTAGAGGTACATCTACCGTCGATCCCCGCTTATAGGATCACATTTCAGCGTATTGGGAAGCTCCTTCCTGAGGCTTATCTTTTGGTATGTTACCCTGAGTCTGTAGGTTCTTGTACATTCAGGGGTATGGCGGGGCCCTGTCCCGTCATAGTTGTTGTAAAAATCGTAGAGGTCTGTAGCACTGTTGTGGGCAGGGTTGTAAGGATTGTAACTGTTCAAATGTCGATATTTATATATTTGCAGAAAGGCAACCGTTTTGGTTGACCTATTTTCTTTTATCTTGATCCATATCTAATTGTATGTTTTAAGTTTTTATTTCCGCTGGTTTTTCTCTGATGTTGTATCACTAGGGTGCCCGGGGTAAGGCACCAGTCACGGTCCCGGGTTCGGGTTGTGACATAAGTGGTATCAGAGCATTTAGTCCTCAGAAAGTGTCTACAGACCGTGTCTAGTAGAGTCTTGATTATCGATGTGTTGTGCACCACATCTATAATCAGGAGGCTGCAGGACATTTAGGATTGGTTTCCATTCTTCTCATTCTGAGATCGTGCCTTAGAGCTGTGTGATAAGTTGGACCCCTCTGACGTATTTCGTTTTACCGATTATGCCTCGCGCAAGGCAACCCGCCCGAAGGGCAAGGAGCAGAGGAGACGCGAGTAGAGCGTGAAGTCTCTACACGCACCACGACACGAGCCTCCGGTCCCACACCGGAGCGAGGAGATGGGTTACGCGAGTTGGCCCGATTATTGGCGGGGTTGTGGCAGACTTGAGGATAAATTTGGCCGACGCAGCCCAAAGAGCACCGATGGTTCACCCTAGATCGAGATAGTTTGAGGCTACGGATTTTTACGAGTTGTAGCCCGAGTTTTATGGGTCGAGGCACGAGGATGATCCGCAGGAGTTCATCCGACGATTCTGACGGATCATGAGAGTGATCAAGGCATCGGAGACCGAGTCAGTTGTCCTAGGTTCGCATCGGCTGCGTGATACCGCAGTCGACTGGTTTGATTCGCGGGAGCTGTCCCGGGAAGAGAATGCACTTCCAGCCATATGGGACGAGTTCTCAGGGGCATTTCTTGCACATTTCTTGCCTCCACAGATGAGGAGGGCTCGGGCCGACAGATTTTTGGTGTTGCGGCAGAACGGGCGTACGGTTCGGGAGTACAATGTGGAGTTCGACTCATTGGCCCGGTACGTCCCCGCGTTAGTAGCTAGTATGGAGGATCGAGTGCACCGATATGTTACAGGGCTCGATGATTACCTAGCAGAGAGTTGTTCGGGTGTAGCTCTTCAGCCGGGCATGGACATTGCCCGCATACAGGCTTATGCACTTGGATGTGAGGAGCGGAGAGATCGACGGAACGACCGAGATCAGCAGAAGAGGGCCAGAACAGCAGGGTCCTTTGGTGACTTTCGAGGCGGACCGCCTCAGCAGCAGGCCAGTTATGCGCCTCCGCCAGTACCAAGTGGTCCCCCACCGTCGTCGGGACGTTTGGGATATTCAGGAGCAGGTCAGGGCTCCCAGGTTTCGGATTTTCAGGGGAGTAGAAGTGCTCGCCGGATGAGGCCACCCGTATCTCAGTGTGGCCGTTGTGGTAAAGCCCATAGGGGGGAATGTCGTACTGGTTTGGGAGATTGCTATACTTGCGGCCGACAGGGCCATTTGACGAGAGACTGTCCGACCAGGGGTAGCACTGGTGGGATAGCACAGACTACTAGATCAGTTGCGGGTTCTTCACCTTCCATAGCTAGGCAGGATGTTCATACACCGGCAGGCCACGGTAGAGGTCGCGGTGGAAGTTCCCAGTTTTAGCGGTCCTTTGAACCGCCTATTTTCAGGTATATCCTTAACCCTCTAGAGATTTGTATGTATTGATGTTATGATGATGTGTTTAGTGTTATGTTCGGATAGCTTTGTGCTAAAATGTGACTTAGAAGCCTGGTTAGTGAAAAGGGTAAGCCTGGGGGTGAGAAAATGATGAACCTTAGAATATTACAGTTGAGACCTTAGATGTAAGGCCGTCTTGAGTACAAGATTTTGCGGGTGATCCTTGTCAGAATGTATAAGTATACGTGGAGTAATTGTGGGAAAATTCCTTGGGTGGTGTATAATGGAAGTGGTAGCTTTCATGACCTGTATAGGTAAGATTGTTCCGGATCGGGGAACAAGAGCTTGATGCGTTAAGTGGGTCGGGTTGGGGCCATGTTGCGGGTCAACCCAGAGTTTGGGGTTGGGTCGATTCGAGGTGGTCGCCGGTGGTAGGATCACGAGGTGCTAGCCCAAGGTTAGGTAACCATCGTATGAATTCGTGGATGCGTTCGACCAGAATCGGTTCGTGAAGGCCGGGAATGGCCTTAGAGGAAAGTGAAGCTAGTAAGATGACCAAGTTTGGAGGTAGTGACTCCAAAGTTTTGGCAACAAAAGCGTTGATCAAGTGTGATGCGTGTACTAGGAAGAGTTCGAGTGTTCGAGAAGTGCGACGAAAGGAAAGAAGTGAACTTGTCTTTGAAAAATGGAAATGTCGTTTTTGTGAAATGAATGCGAAGGAGTATCCTTTGGACGAGCGAGAGTTGGTGCTTGTTTTGCATCGTCGGTGATTCTCGTTGGCTTGGATTTAAGTATTTACGCGCGTGTTATTCTGGGACCATGTGCGGCATTTGCAAACTGGTTAAGCTATGAGGAACTTGATCGTTATCTGTCTTGAGAAGGAACATTCGGGACGAATGTTTCTAAGGAGGGGAGAATGTTATACCCTGTATTTTCAGAGTGTGTACGTGAGGACGTACGTAGAAAGGTTTGAGCCTTAAAGTTAGGCTAGGACCGAAATTTTGTACACATCTAGCGAAAAGAGTCGTTTTCCGACGAAACGTTTTCCGGACTTTGCGAAGGGAAAAATACGGCTATGTCATTTATTATTTTTGCGGATTTTTCAGCGAGACGAAATATTTTGGACCAACGGGAGGGTGACATGTGTCACCCTCAAAGTGGACGATTTGGGCGTTTTTCTTGGCCTTGTTTTTGGTCAAGGGTTAGGTAGGATATTTTGGTGGTAGATGGATAAGGTACACTTGCCCAAATCCTAGCCCTACACTTGCCTACCACTTGACTTGATCTTGGCCCTTGGTTGTCCTATAAATACCCCCCCTAAGTTGAAGACTTTCTTCATCCACAAATATTTTCTAAGTGTTAAAAATCCTTCCCCCCCTCTTGTGTGAGCTCTCGTCCAAAGCCACCCCCTCCTGAGAAAGGCCTTGGTAGAAACCCCACACCTAGTTGGTTTTGAGAAATACACCCCCCCTTTGTGGTATAGAAATACTTCTCCAAGTATTGTTATAATGCCAAAATACTCTAGCCCAAAACCTTTGTAGTGTTTCCAAGTACCCTCTTTACGAAAAACCCGGAAAATACTATTATACTTCCTTTAGCCACTAAACGAAACCCTAAGGAAAACCTTCATAGTCGATTGAAGTGTTAAGTAGAAGTTGCGTGGAACTTCTAAGGGTTGTTTGGAGCGGGTTGGAGCACCCGGAGTAGGAGCTAAACGTTGCTCAGGATCGACATTAAACTTGGATAATTTTGGGCTTACCGAGGTAAATAATCCTATCCTTCTATTGTAATTGAAAATTACATACTATAGTTGTATAAATGAATATAAGATTCATAGAAGAGAATTGAACTGTAATAGAAGGATATTACATAAAAGAATTGAACTGAAATCACGTCAGAAGAATATTCTACAGTGTAGTCTAGACTTTGATAGACTGGTATAACCTTTATAGGTTGTATGTTCTGCGAGTAGCATGTGCTACTTGGAAGGTGGACAAGGCTAGCCGGGTTATAGCCGTAGAGCGTTTTGCTAATAGTCGATAATCGTCGCAAGGTATGTGATTCTTCCTATACTTTTGAGCATGATATTTTGAAAGTATATATATATATATATATATATATATAGTACGGTAGACGTACGTGCGTTAACTGAACGTAGTTTATTGGCAATGTCTTTCGACTTAAGTCTGAATAATAAAGAATCTTGAAGTATTTCAAAAGAGATAAGAAACCTTTTTGAAAGAAGAATAATGTCTGGTTTTAAGAGTTATACTAGCTTTATGGGAAGTTAGGTATAACGACTTAAGAAAGATAAAAAGAATGGTTATTTGATTTTTATAAGATAAGAGACTTGACTTAATTAAATTAACATGAAGTTTGTTAAAAAGTGTGATACCTCATTCGTGAGTAATGAGTACTTGGTTTTTAAAAGGAATAATGTTTTACTGATTTCGGAAATCAGAATAAATATCGAACAAACCACTGCAGCGCTAATAAAGGGAAAAGTATTGAATAATGAAGTATTATTAAAACTAGTAGAAACCTCCATCTGCATAGAAGCTAAGATGAGACAAAATGATATTACATTTTCTAGATCATGGCTGCCTTAATAAGATTGTTATGAACAAGAATAACCTACTCACACATAAGGCATATGTTTCTCTAATTGTTTTAAAGGATTAAAACTATGAACTACGAAACCTTTTCGAAAATGAGAAACTTGAGCATTTGAAATTAGGCAAACTTGAACGTTTGGAAAATAATGTTGTTACTTGATTTTACAAAAGGAAGTGTTTTGGTTTACTTAACAATGTTAGTCACTCTATTTTTATACTACGGATATCGGATGACCTTTGTAAAAGAAATGGATCTTTAAAAGTAATTTAACGTACGTAGTACTTTAGGGTTAAAACCCGGACTTTGACATAAAATGAAAGTACCTTGAGTTGTGTATAACTTGCCTATGCTTGTTGTTGTGTAACTTGCCTATGCTTGTTGTGATAGCCTTTGTTGTGCAAGAATTGTGTTTCTATACTACTGGCGTCTCGATGGAGGGCGGTTGATTTATTGAGAACTTACTTGGGCGTCTGGCGGTGTGGAAGATTCCACGGGTATGCTTCCATTATTATTGTTACATGGGCATGTCTACACCGATGATGGATTCTGTGGGCATGTGAGCATTATGGTTATTTATGGCGAAGTATCGTGACTTACGGTTGTGATCTGGTGCATAGCTTTGTTTACTTGCCCCGTCACGTGGCGCAGTGGATCTGGTATAGGTTATCGCACGCACCGCGTGTCGGACCGGCGAATATCGTGACTTACGGTTGTGATCCGGTGCTTAGCACGTTACTTGCCGTCATCTGCGTGGCGCTGGGAGGATCTGGTGGAGGCTATTACACTTGCCACGTGTCAGCTTCGTGAGTCAGTGTTTGGATGAAGCTTCGTGACTTACGGTTGTGATCTGGTGCATAGCCTGGTTACTTGCCCCCGTCAGCTACGTGGCGCTGGGAGGATCTGGTGGAGGCTATCGCACTTGCCACGTGTCAGCTTCATGTTATGATTATTTCCGTCTGATGTCTTTTTCTGACACAGGTGGGACCTGATGTTCAGGTGTACTTCTTGGTGTTATCATATCATAGATTGCCGGCGGTGAGGAAGGTATTCCACGGACATGATTGATGTTGTGGGCGTGATACCCATAGTTATATTTGAGTAATGACTTGGAGGGCGTGAGTCCCTGACTTGATATAACTGTTTATATGTGTGTTTGTAGTTTGGTTATCATACATGTCTCTGCTTCATATAGACTATTATGATTTCATTTCTGATATTTTCGGTTTCACATACTTGGTACTGTTATGCTTGACCTCCTTGAGGCTGCGTTCATCTGCAGCGGTAAGTACATCATTTGTCGATCCGCTTATAGGATCACATTTCAGCGTATTGGGAAGCTCCGTTCCTTGGAGGCTTATCTTTTGGTATGTTACCACAGTGCAGTAGGTTCTTGTACATTCGGGGTATGGCGGGGCCACTGTCGTCATAGTTGTTGTAAAAATCGTAAGTGCAGCCTTTGTTGTGGGCAGGGTTGTAAGGATTGTAACTGTTCAAATGTCGATATTTATATATTTGCAGAAAGGCAACCGTTTTGGTTGGCCTATTTTCTTTTATCTTGATCCATATCTAATTGTATGTTTTAAGTTTTTATTTCCGCTGGTTTTTCTCTGATGTTGTATCACTAAGGTGCCCGGGGTAAGGCACCAGTCACGGGCCCGGGTTCGGGTCGTGACAAAATCACATTGCCCTTCCTTAAGACAAGTTAATTCTTTGAATTCTTTATTAGAGAAAACCATTCTCTTTACCTTCCATAAAGCCGTTATAACCAACTTCCCATAAAGCCGTTATAACCCTTTATAGTTTTAGACAAAACTCATTCCTTTTCTAACCAAGAGACTTCTACTTTTAGAAACCAAGTATTATATACTTTCAACTCAATTCTCTTAACTTCCAAAAATACAATTAGTCTCTTAACCTTTTGAACTCAAGTGACTCCTTTTATTATAAAACCTTAGGCAATTGATGCCTTAAAATCAAGTTGCCTTTTTACTAAAATCAAGTCATTTATCTTTCCGTAAAGCAAATATAACCAACTCCCCATAAAGCCGTTATATTCACTTTATGCCTTAGCCAAATACAATTTCCTATCCAAGGGACTTATACGTTTAAAACGGAACAAGTATCACATACTTCAAAACTCTTCAAGTCCCTTAACTTTAATAAAACTTAAGACATCCTTTATTCTTTCAAAGAAATGAGTTAATCTCCTAACTCACCTGACTTGGCTATTTATAAAACTAGTAAAGGATATCAAGGTGTTGTACGTCTACCGTACTACATACATGCAACTAGTCATGCTCAAAAGATAGGAAAAGTTCTACATAGAGCAAATCACACAACTACCTCTTAACTTCTAAGAGTAGAAGGAAACATGAAATGATACCACCGGTATATTTCATACATAGAATCATGCCAAAGGAAGGAAGAGGTTCACATACCTCGCGACGATTATCGACAAGTAGCAAAATGCTCCAAAGTACTTCAATCTTGATAGCTAATCCATCCTTCAAGTAGGATACGCTATACTTAGTACTTCAACCTATAATGGTCACAATCGTCCATTAACCTCTTACTTCAAACGTAGAATATTCTAGGTGCTAAGTCACTAAATTCTACGGAAAATCGGACAACACCTCCTTTGTTTTTCGTACTTTGCCACCTTTTCAAGGCGAATACAATAACCAAACAAGCCACATTTAAGGCCCAAAAGGTTGCGATTATCAATAGGATTACACGCCTACTAGACGTGTAAAATTCCGCCCCACAAAAGATATCAACTAATACAAACTACATGCCCAAATTCGGCCACATTGTTTTCAACAATACCAATTCTTATCCAAATTCCATTTCAATCCAAGTTGTTAGCAATACATGATATCAAGTCGCAATCGACTATAACTACTATAATCTTCAAGTCAACAACATGCGGACGATTCTAATAACGACTAAATTGCAATCGACTTAACATGGCTTACATTACATTTGGTTCCAAGGCTACAATCAATCCATAATCCTTATAAACTTCAACACATATACTTCATGCTAGCAACATGTAAAGATAACAACAATATAAATAATCTTGTAACAACACAGAGACAAGATTATACCTCAACGAATCTTAACCCAAATTCGAATCGAGTCGCTCCTTAGCAACTTAGAGCCTCCTCAAGGCCTACAATCCGCTACTTGAGACCCTTAGAACCATACCAACAACTTTCCTTCAAATTCCAATCCAAAACCTAGAAAGACAACTAGGTTTTCGTTTCGACTAACCGTAAACTATCTTTTCCAAGATTTTTCTATTGAGATATGTTCACAATACACTTAAGAACCTTGGTTTAAAGTGGGAGCTAAAAGAACAAGGAACAAAGATTTTCTTTTTTTCTATGGAACCCGAGAGCTAAGCTTGTGCTCTTCCAATTTTTTGTGAAATTTTCTAAGTGTTTAGCTCTCTCTTGCTACTAGTAGTAATATAAAGCACATTGGAAGGTCATGATATGAACAATTGGGTGGCTAGGATAAGGTCTTAGCAAAAAATCAAGACTTTGTGGGTCCTTTGACCAAGTCAATTTTCTCAAGCTTCAAGTTGCAAGACTTAGTCATCCAAGACTATGGTCAATGACCATTTTGGCCATGCCAAATTCGACCAAGGCATCAATAAGGGGGGTGACACGTGTCGCCCTCCCATTCGTCATAATAGTACGTTTTCCGACAATTTCATAATTCCGATAAATTTTTACAAGTCTCAAATCTTAACACTGTGAGTTCTTACGTACGTTCTTAAAACATGTCCTGTAAATACGGGGTGTAACACTTCTACCCTAATCCATGTCCCCCACAACCCACTATCGGTCATGTCCTCAGTAAGTTGCACATGTGTCATATCCCGTCTAATCACCTATCCACAATACTTCTTCAACCTACCTCTACCCTCCTAAACCCGTCCATAGCCAACCTCTTATTCCTCCGCACTGGGAATTTGTGTCTCTCATCTGCACATGCCCGAACCATCTCAACCTCGCTACTAGTAGTAATATAAAACACATTGGAAGGTAATGATATGAACAATTGGGTGGCTAGGATAAGGTCTTAGCAAAAAATCAAGACTTTGTGGGTCCTTTGACCAAGTCAATTTTCTCAAGCTTCAAGTTGCAAGACTTAGTCATCCAAGACTATGGTCAATGACCATTTTGGCCATGCCAAATTCGACCAAGGCATCTGTCACGACCCGAACCCGGACCCGTGACCGGTGCCTTAACCCGGGCACCCTAGTGACACAACATCAGAGAAAACCAGCGGAATGTAAACTCAAGATAAACAACCATTAAGATATAGAATAGTCTAGCCCAAAATGGCTAACCCAAAAGTACATAAACCGAACAGTTACATCCTTAACGAACCAAGTTCTGACAAGACTACAGGCCTCTAAGAATGAATAACACTATGACGGGACAGGGCCCCGTCATGCCCTGAATGTACAAAATATCAACGACTCAGGAGAACCATACAAAAGTCGAGCCTCAGAAGAAATGGAGCTCACGACACTGAGTACAAGATCCTAGGAATGAGGATCTACCACACCTTTCCTTACCTGCGGCATGAACGCGGCCCAGGAAGGGTCGATGCCTGACGTGCAAGTATGTAAAGCGGAAAATCAGTAGTAATATCATAAGTCCAAAATGTCTTGAAGTTATAGATAAAATCAAATTATGTTGCCTTTGTGCCTTACTAATAATGAGAGTAACAAGTATAAGTTTTATAGCATAAAAATAGGAGGCTCACGATCAAAGCAGGGTACCTGCCCGTAGTATCATTAAGCAATCCTACTCACGGGACTATTTCACCCGCATAGGTCCTGTGGACCGCGTGAGGTCATCGCCTCGTCATAGGACTATTTCACCCGCGTGAGACTATTTCACCCGCATGGATCCTGTGGATCCGCATGATACCATCGCGTGCTCGCGTGGGACTATTTCACCCGCGTGGATCCTATGGTCGGATCCGCGTAGTACAAGCGTCGCACTCGCATCATGGGTAGCAAATCCATGGCATAAATAATAACGGGGTTTACGTAACAATATAAATATATATAACATAGCTCATCCGCTAATAAACATAACATAAGCACTACCGCCTATCACATCACAACATAAGCACTAGGCCTATCATAACTTAAGCAAGTTAAGAATCACCTAACTTCTTATTAATAGTACTAATACATCCTCTCATTTTAGTATACCTAAGGCACGATCATGTCTTTTAATAAAAATCAGAATTTAACCCAGTATCATGTACCTCTAACCTTTTAAGAAATAACTCTTTTTATACAAAAATTCCAAGATACTAATCACCATAGTATCAAGTTACGATTTCTTTTCAAAACAAGTCACATTTCCTTTTAAAACTATCTCAAGCTTCTAAATTAAGTGACTTCATTTCTTGTAAAACCTTAGGCAATACATTCCTTAAAACCATTTTCCTTCAACAAGTTCAAATCATCAAAACCTTTCTCCATTAAACTTTCACAAGAAAATATAACCAACTCCCATAAAGCGTTATATTAGAGTTAAACAATAGTAAAACACATTCCCTTAAGTCCAAGAGATTTTTATACTTTTCTTTTAAAGCGAAGCAAGTATCAAATACTTATAACAAACGAAGATTTCCAAATCTTGTCGTCTACCGTACTACATAGGTACAACTAATCATGCTCAAGAGATAGGAAAGCTCCACATACCTCTTGGTCAATCCACAAGCTAAGTCCACTTTACCGCGTAGTATGTCAACCTAAAATGACCATAATCGTTTATCAAGCTCTAGTTATAATGCAGAATTTTTCCAAGTTAAAGTCACCAATTTCCTACGGAAAATTGGGCAGCGTTTCCTTTGTTTCTACATACTTTGCCACCTTTTCCAAGGTCGATTTTTAACGCTCAAATGCCATGTTTAAGGCTCAACAACCAACCAACACCAAGGGATTACACCTAAACTTTGGTGTGTAAAATTCAACCAAGTTACAACAACTAACCCAACAAGTCTAATGTAGTATTTAGGCAACAACATGCTCATAATATCCCCCTAACCAATTCTTTCATAATCACACCCCATTTCTTACATGCAACTACTCTAAGTGCATTTTTTTCCAACTACAAGTTCTTCCTATTAAACATGCAACACCCAATACCAACTACAAGAGAAGAAATGTTACCTTAAGTTTTAGCCAAACTTATTCCAACACCTTGCTAGCCTTTCTCCAAGAACACCACCACAATAGTCTTCACAAGCTTGTAATAACCTTTCCTTCCTATTACACTTTTCAGATTTTTCCCTTAGGCTAGAATTCCTCTTGGGAATTTAGAGAGAAGGATGAGCTTTTAACTTAGAGAGATGGAGTGTAAAGATGAAAAGTTGAAAGAAATGACCAAGTCTTGGTCAATATAATGCATGCGTAAATCGGATGGGGGGCACTGTCACCTCCATGGCCTCTTTTAAAACAAAAATCGACTTTCTAAGTTTTTCGCCCAATTTCCGCCTCGGCCTGCTTCCCGGCCATGCCGCAGCTCCTGCGGACCCTCGGATGTTTGGCGCGGCCACATTTCCGGCGCGCGTACTGGAACTTCAGCCGCCTCGCGCCTTCACCCGCCTTGGCGCGGCCGCCTCGTGCGCGGCTCTCGAGCCCCGAACGTGTTTCTCTAATTTCTCGCCTTGCGGCCCACGCACGGCGAACCACGGGTATAACGGATCAATAAGGGGTGACACGTGTGCCCTCCCATTCGTCATAATAGTCGTTTCCGCAATTTCATAATTAGATAAATTTTTACAAGTCTCAAATCTTAACATGTGAGTTCTTACGTACGTTCTTAAAACATGTCCTGTAAATACGGGGTGTAACATTCTTCCCCCCTTAGAAACATTCGTCCCCGAATGTTCTTTCGGAGCCAAACTTACAATTAAAGCACGACATAGTCTCCTTATACTACATCCTTCTTACGACATATGCCACCCATGGCCACATAACAAATTTATACTAAGATGTCAACCTTGGCACTCACGAAGCCAACTAGCCCATACTTATAACGACCTCGAGTGCATCATAATCCTTTCTACTAGGTCTTCTAGTCGGCGATGTATCATCAGGAAAACCTCATATTCCGCTCGGCTACCACCCCACACACTTACAGGTGTAGTTACCTCGAAAGGTTCCTATGGATTCAGGCTCTATTCCTTTACACTTGGTTGTTATCTTTCTTACTGGTCGTACTCTTTCCGTATTTCCAACTCATACTAGTATACATAACTTCCATTCCGATGCTGGCCTCCAATCTTTTGGAGTCACTCGATAAACAACATAAGGCCATTTCCGACTCGCGACACTGGTTCGGTGGAACGCGTCCACGAACCCGTAAACAATTAACTAGACTTGGGCGCGCACCTCGTGACCACGTCGCGTGGCGAACTACTACCAGATCACTCCATTCCGGGCCATGGGAGACCGTGCAGTCCTCACCCGCCATCGCTTAACTTTTATTCTTGGTCTATAATAAATCTTTCTGCAGAAGACCTTGTACATCTAAGGTCTCGTGATGCTTCAACATTCTTAGGCTCGCATTTTCATGCTCCAAGCCTATATTATCCGTCTCCCGTGCGGGTACAAAACTTCTCATAAAACCATAATCGTGTCGTTGATCACAAGAACCATTACTTACTCTATACGGACCTCATCCATACAATTTATTTTTTAAGCCTACTACGAAGCTTAATCTATTTACATGACATTACGTTAAGTTCCTTAACATGGCTTCTTAAGGGTTCACTACCTGTCATGACTCATCCTTTCCCAATAATCTCAAAATAAACCCCCCGACCTTGGCGACAATTCAGTAACTATTCCATACCGTCCCGGTATCTAGTTAGTCTGTACCACGCTTGGTAACTCTAAAACCATTCTAGGCAACCCATAAATGACCTCATACATAACTCCGTATGAGGTATGTCACAATACCAACTATACTATAATCATTACCAACTGGATACGATCCACATAGTCCTTCGGGTCATCGTTGCCTTTCGTGGCTGCAATCAACATAACTCGTTAGGGAGAGACGACCTAACAACACGTAAAAATGGCACGATCTCGGTGAGAAGAATGGAAACCAATCTAAATGTCCTGCGGCCTCACGATTATAGATGTGGTGCACAACACGATAATCAAGACTACTAGACGATGCGTAGACACTTTCCGAGGACTAAGCGCTCGATACCACTTTTGTCACGACCAGGCCGGGCATCGTGCCCTACCAGGCACCGCTTCCGTATACATCGAGAGATATTCAGGAACACACATGAAACTATATAAAAAATAAGCAGTAAAACAACGGGTTAGCCGATAGGGCTACCTTCCGGACATATAATATACAACCAAGCGGTTGCCTCGCTTTCCACTTACCGACCCACAACATGTGACTACAGCACTTCTAAGAATTTTTAACGGAACAAGCGTGGCGGGACGGGGCCGCCATACCCGAATATACATGAATCTACTACCTCGGAAACGTGCACAAGAGATAAGCCTCGGAGCAAATGGAGCTTTTCTCAGCGAACCGAGATCCTGAGCAAGGATCACCAACTCGCACCTAACACTGCGGGCGTGAACGCGGCCCGAAGAAATTCGATCTAACAGTGCAGAATATGGAGCAAATAACGTCTGATAAACAAATCATAACTGTACAAAAGAAAGACAGGGACAAGTATAAAAATACATACCATATCCTGCCGTGTCATTACCACTTATGAACTTAATCGCACCTTATTATCTTTTCCCATTTTCAATAAAGGTTATAACCCCATTCTTACGCACATGACTAGGACAAATCATTAAGTTCATTTCTATATAACTTACTTATCTTCCATAAGTATAATCCGACCCTTTAAGGAGGGCACATTTACTACTCGGCCCAATCTGGGACGCGATCAAGTCACACAAATATCAAGCGTGTCCGTGGAATCCCCCATCACTGCCGACAACTATAAGTGTAAAATATAATCATGTGACGCGCCCGTGGCATCCCACCTCACTGTCGGCGTACACATACACAACACATATATATATCCTGCCCGTGGAATCCCACATCACTGCCGACAGACCAGGATATAATAATACACCAATAGGCATACATGAACAACAAGTCCCACCGGTGGTATAGCGTCTTGGGGGTCTACCCCTCACTTATACTCTTACCCTTGAGAAGGTGGTAAAACAGGTGGTATAACATCTTGGGGGTCTACCCCTCACTTATACTCTTACCCTGGAGAAGGTGGTATATCATCTTGGGGGTTTACCCCTCACTTATACTCTTACCCTATCTCGACCGACCATCAAACAAAACAAGCAGGGGGTATAATGTCTTGGGGGTTTACCCCTCACTTATACTCTTACCCTGGAGAAGGTGGTGTAGCATCTTGGGGGTTTACCCTCACATACTCTCTTACCTATCTCGTGGCCGTCGAACAAGCGAAGCACTACCGTGTCTTCATAAAAATCAGGAATTTAACCCAGTACTACAAATAACGGAAGCATACCCGTGGAATCCCACATCACCGCTTCGGTGCGTCCAGTACTTACAACAAGCGTGACCGATTCCAACCGAGAGTCGCGACAACGTAATAAAACATAATACTTGCACTCAAAGGCTATCACCAGCACACATAGGCTAATTCTCAATTAACAAGCCAAAGTACTTATCAAGGCACACTTAGACTAATTCTCAATTAATCAAGCCAAAGTACTTATCAAGGCATAAATAGAATAATTCTCATTGAACAAGCCAAAGTACTAATCAAGGCACACTTAGACTAATTCTCAATTAATCAAGCCAAAGTACCAATCAAGGCATCACATAGAATTATTCTCAATTAAACAGGTCAAAGTACTACGTACGTACATTCTTTTCAAGAGACTCCTTTTTGTGTAAAACCCCAAGATACTAACACCCGTAGTATCCAGGCTTGTGTACATTTCACATAAGTCACGATACTTTTAGAAATACATTTCTCGGCTTCTAAATCAAGTGACCCATACATTAAAACTTTTAAGCAAGTGATACCTTTAAATCACATTGCCCTTCCTTAATACAAGTTAATTCTTTGAATTCTTTATTAGAGAAAACCATTCTCTTTACCTTCCATAAAGCCGTTATAACCAACTTCCCATAAAGCCGTTATAACCCTTTATAGTTTTAGACAAAACTCATTCCTTTTCTAACCAAGAGACTTCTACTTTTTGAAACCAAGTATTATATACTTTCAACTCAATTCTCTTAACTTTCAAAAATACAATTAGTCTCTTAACCTTTTGAACTCAAGTGACTCCTTTTATTATAAAACCTTAGGCAATTGATGCCTTAAAATCAAGTTGCCTTTTTACTAAAATCAAGTCATTTATCTTTCCATAAAGCAAATATAACGAACTCCCCATAAAGCCGTTATATTCACTTTATGCCTTAGCCAAATACAATTTCCTATCCAAGGGACTTATACGTTTAAAACGGAACAAATATCACATACTTCAAAACTCTTCAAGTCCCTTAACTTTAATAAAACTTAAGACATCCTTTATTCTTTCAAAGAAATGAGTTAATCTCCTAACTCACCTGACTTGGCTATTTATAAAACTAGTAAAGGATATCAAGGTGTTGTACGTCTACCGTACTACATACATGCAACTAGTCATGCTCAAAAGATAGGAAAAGTTCTACATAGAGCAAATCACACAACTACCTCTTAACTTCTAAGAGTAGAAGGAAACATGAAATGATACCACCGGTATATTTCATACATAGAATCATGCCAAAGGAAGGAAGAGGTTCACATACCTCGCGACGATTATCGACAAGTAGCAAAATGCTCCAAAGTACTTCAATCTTGATAGCTAATCCATCCTTCAAGTAGGATACGCTATACTTAGTACTTCAACCTATAATGGTCACAATACGTCCATTAACCTCTTACTTCAAATGTAGAATATTCTAGGTGCTAAGTCACTAAATTCTACGGAAAATAGGACAACACCTCCTTTGTTTTTACGTACTTTGCCACCTTTTTCAAGGCCGAATACAATAACCAAACAAGCCACATTTAAGGCCCAAACAGTGCAATTATCAATAGGGGATTACACGCCTACTAGACGTGTAAAATTTCGCCCCACAAAAGATATCAACTAATACAAACTACATGCCCAAATTCGGCCACATTGTTTTCAACAATACCAATTCTTATCCAAATTCCATTTCAATCCAAGTTGTTAGCAATACATGATATCAAGTCGCAATCGACTATAACTACTATAATCTTCAAGTCAACAACATGCGACGATTCTAATAACGACTAAATTGCAATCCAACTTAACATGGCTTACATTACATTTCGGATTTCCAAGGCTACAATCAATCCATAATCCTTATAAACTTCAACACATATACTTCATGCTAGAAACATGTAAAGATAACAACAATATAAATAATCTTGTAACACTTCTAAGAGACAAGATTATACCTCAACGAATCTTAACCCAAATTCCGAATCCGGAGTCGCTCCTTAGCAACTTAGAGCCTCCTCAAGACTCTACAATCCGCTACTTGAGACCCTTAAAACCATACCAACAACTTTCCTTCAAATTCCAATCCAAAACCTAGAAAGATAACTAGGTTTTCGTTTTGCGACTAACCCGTAAACTATCTTTTTCCAAGATTTTTCTATTGAGATATGTTCACAATAAACTTAAGAACCTTGGTTTAAAGTGGGGAGCTAAAAGAACAAGGAACAAAGATTTTTCTTTTTTTTTCTATGGAACCCGAGAGCTAAGCTTGTGCTCTTCCAATTTTTTGTGAAATTTTCTAAGTGTTTAGCTCTCTCTTGCTACTAGTAGTAATATAAATCACATTGGAAGGTCATGATATGAACAATTGGGTGGCTAGGATAAGGTCTTAGCAAAAAATCAAGACTTTGTGGGTCCTTTGACCAAGTCAATTTTCTCAAGCTTCAAGTTGCAAGACTTAGTCATCCAAGACTATGGTCAATGACCATTTTGGCCATGCCAAATTCGAACAAGGCATCAATAAGGGGGGGTGACACGTGTCGCCCTCCCATTCGTCATAATAGTACGTTTTCCGACAATTTCATAATTCCGATAAATTTTTACAAGTCTCAAATCTTAACACTGTGAGTTCTTACGTACGTTCTTAAAACATGTCCTGTAAATACGGGGTGTAACACTTCTACCCTAATCCATGTCCCCCACAACCCACTATCGGTCATGTCCTCAGTAAGTTGCACATGTGTCATATCCCGTCTAATCACCTATCCACAATACTTCTTCAACCTACCTCTACCCTCCTAAACCCGTCCATAGGCAACCTCTTATTCCTCCGCACTGGGAATTTGTGTCTCTCATCTGCACATGCCCGAACCATCTCAACATCGCTTTCCGCATCTTATCTTACACCGAGGCCACTCCCACTCTTTCCCGGATATCATCATTTCTAATCATATCCCTCCTTGTATGCCCACACATCCATCTCAACATCATCATCTCTACAACTTTCATCTTTTGGATGTGCGAAGTCTTGACTGGCCAACACTCCGTATCATACAACATAATCGGTCTAACCACAAACCTATAGAACTTGTCTTGAAGTTTTGGTGACACATTTTTATCACACAAGACTCCATATGCGAGCCACTATTTCATCCACTCTGCCCCAATATGATGTGTGATATCGTCATTGTTATACCCCGTATTTCCAGAGTATGTACGTAAGGACGTACGTACGAAAGTTTTAGCCTTAAGATAGGCAAGGATCGAAAATATTTGTTCACAACTACCGAAAAGAATTGTTTTCCGACGAAACGTTTTCCAAACTTTGCGAGGGGAAAATTACGGCTATGTCATTTATTATTTTTGCGGATTTTTCCGAGAGATGAAATGTTTTGGACCAACGAGAGGGCGACACTTGTCACCCTCAAGTGGCGGATGTGGTGGCCGATTGGGTGCATGTTTTGTGCCATGTTTTGTTGCCTAAACCATGGGTCAATGTTTGTGAGGGATTTGTGGAGTAGGGTTAGGGTGAACTTGGGCAAATCTTGACCCTCCACTTGCCCCCACTTGGCTTGATCTTGTCCATTGGTTTCCCTATAAATACCCCCCCTTTGTTGAAGACTTCTTCATCCACAATAATTTCCAAGTCTTGAAATCCCCCTCCACTCTTCTTGTTGCTCTCGTCCATGAGCACCCCTCCCCCTTTGAGAGGCCTTTGGCCGAGGGGTACCCCCCTTTCCTAGTGGTGCTAGTCGTAGCACACCCCCCCTTGCCTAGTTGTTCTCGTAAATACACCCCCCCCTTGGTAGAAAAGTATTCTCCAAGTATTGTTACTATTCCAAAAATACCTTAGCCTTATACCTTGTAGTATTCCAAGTTACCTCTATACGTAGAGCCCGGAAATACTACCTTATATTCCCTTCAGTCACAAAAACGAAACCCTAAGGAAACCCTTCATAGTCGGTTGAAGTGTTAAGTAGAAGTTGCGTAGAACTTCTAAGGGTTGTTTGGAGCGGGTTGGAGCGCCCAGAGTAGGAGCTAAACATTTCTCAGGATCGACATTAAAACTTGGATAATTTTGGGCTTATCGAGGTAAATATCTTGTCCCCCTTTTGTAATTAGAGTTTACATACTGTTGAAGTATTAGAATTAAGTATAAGTTATATACAAGGAAGGTATATAAGAAGAGAATTGAACTGTACTTACATAGGACTGTATTTCTGATGAGACTTGTGAAGTTTGTGGGTAGGGAAGTCTTTGTGATTTTCCGTAGAATCTTGTATCTAGATTTATTCTACCGAGTAGTCTAGACATTGATAGACTTGTATAACCGTTATAGGTTGAAGTACTGCGAGTAGCGTATTCTACTCGAAGGGTGGAAAAGGCTAGCAGGATTACAGTACTTTGAAGCTATTTGCTAATAGTCGATAAATCGTCGCGAGGTATGTGATGCTTCCTATCCTCTTGAGCATGATATTTTAAAAGAATATATATATATAGTACGGTAGATGTACGTGTGTTAACTAAACGTGGTTTTATTCCGATGTCTTTTGACTTGAGTTTAAATAATAAGAATCTTGAAGTATTTCAAAAGAATTAAGAAACCTTTTTGAAAGAAGAGTAAGGCTTGGTTTTTAAAGCTTAAGAGTTATACTAGCTTTATGGGAAGTTAGATATAACGACTTAAGAGAGATAAAAAGAATGGTTTATTGATTTTAGAAGTTAAGAGACTTGATCTTAATAGATAAGAGACTTGACTTAATTAATATGAATTTTGTTAAAAAGGTGTGAAACCTCATTCGTGAGTAATGAGTACTTGGTTTTTAAAAGGGATAATCTTTTACTGATTTCGGAAATCAGAATAAGTATCGAACGAACCACTGCAGCGTTAATAAAGGTAAATGTATTGACTAATTAAGTATTATTAAAACTAGTAGAAACCTCAATCTGCATAGAAGCTAAGATGAGACAAAATGATATTACATTTCCTAGATCATGACTGCTTTAATAAGATTGATTATGAACAAGAATAACCTACTCACATATAAGGCATATGTTTCTCAAATTGTTTAAAAGAGAATTATATTCTTAAGTGATTAAGACTAGGAACCACGAAACCTTTCGAAAATGAGAAACTTGAGCATTTGAAATTAGGCAAACTTGAATGTTTGGAAAATAATGTTGTTACTTGATTTTACAAAGGGAAGTGTTTTGGTTTACTTAAAAAGATAGTCACTCTATTTTTATACTACGGGTATTGTGTGACTTTTGTGAAAGAAACGGATCTTTTAAAGAATTAATGTATGAAGTGCTTTGGGGATAAAAACCCGAACTTGTTGACATAAAGAAGGAAGTGCCTTGTGTGAATAACTTGACTATGTTGGTTTGTGATAGCCTTGTAATACTTTCTTGTTGGTTCGATAAATAAACATGTTAGGATGCTACGTGTGTTAGTGTCTTGTAATGTTGTGTAAGGGGGTTTCCCTTGATTGTGCTGATGTTGTTTAACGATAAGTCGTTATGTTAGTATTATATCACTCACCTTGACTTGATCCCGGGTTAAGCGCCTCCGACGCGGTAGCCTCGAGCGATCTGTGTGACTATGATTCGAGACTCTCATGCGGGTCGGTGGCTATGCGAGCTACGAGAGTTCCAGGTTAGTGTGCGGCCTTTATGGTCATGCGGTCTATGTGGCCATGCGGACTGCGAGTCTAGGACGATGCCAGGGAGTAGCTACCCTTGATGCGGGGAATACCTCATGCGGGCCTATGTGAGTGGCCTATGCGAGTGCGGGAAGTTCGGGACTAGGCGCGCATTTGATCTGCGAGGCGAGTGGCGGCTTGATCATGTGGCGGTCTAGTCGAGATCTCATGATACGATTTATGACCTTGTTGGTGCGTGGGTTCTTAGTAGTCGGCTATGCCTTCGTACTTACCCCGTGCGGTTTTATTATGACACAGGTGGGACCTGGTGTTCATGTGTATTCCTTGGTGCTTTTATATCATAGACTGCCGGCAGTGAGGAAGGTATTCCACGGGCATGATTGATGTTGTGGGCGTGAGACTCATAGTTATATTTGAGTGATGACTTTGAGGGCATGAGTCCCTGACTTGACATGACTGCTTATTTATTGTGAACTATAGTTTGGTTATCATACATGTCTCCTGCTTTATATAGACTACTATGATTTCATTTACAGTATTTTCGCCACATACTTGGTACTGTTGTCTTGACCTCGCCCGGGGTTGCGTTCATCTGCGGTAGAGGTACACCGATCGTCGATCCTCGCTCTTAGGATCACGATTCGTTTTGGGAAGCTCCGTTTCTCGGAGGCTTATAAGTGGTATAGTCTCGCCGTTGTAGGTATTTACATTCAGGTATGGCGGGGCCCCGTCGCCATTGTTGTTATATCATTCTTAAGTGCATGTAATGCTTGTTGTGGCGAGTTTGTAAAGGGATGTAACCGTTCAGATTAAGTTTTTATATATATCGCCGAAAAGGCAACTTTTATGAAAAACCGCTTTACACTTCATATTATTTCATGTCTTGTTTTATGTTCTGATTACTCGATGTATGTCTACTTGGGTGCCGGTAAGGCACGATCCACGCAGGTTCGGTCGTGACAAAAGTGGTATCGAGTAGTAAATCCTCGGAAAGTGTCTACAGACCGTATCTAGTAGAGTCTTGATTATCGGTGTGTTGTGCACCACACCAATAATCAGGAGGCTATAGGATATTTAGGATTGGTTTCCATTCTTCTCACTCTGGGATCGTGCTTAGAGCTGTGTTATAAGTTGGACCCCTCTAACGTATTTCTTTCCCTTACCGTTATGCCTCCACGTAAGGCAACCCGGGCCCAGAAAGGCAAGGCGGTAGGGAGGCTGCGAGTAGAAACCTGAGAGGGTTACTAGGGCACAGCCCAATCATCACTGAGGTGGTGCTTCATTCGGGAGTTACGCTCGTCGGACCCAAAGAGTTTAGCCCAGCGGCAGCAGTTCCTACTGCGGCCATGATATTTGAACCTTTAGTTCCACGACCAGTAGCAGAAAGTATAGATTGCAAAGAGACGACCCTGTTACTAGTTAGGGACTTAGCAACCCGAGAGTATATTATGTATCGTTTTATCACGGGTCTTGATGACTGTATGAGAGAGGGTTGTGCAAGAGCAGCTCTTCAGTCAGGCTTGAGCATGGCCTGCGTACGGGCGTATCGCGGCGAGCCAAGCGTAGGATCGACGGGTTAACCAAGCGTGAGAAGAGGCCCGTCGGCGGGGTCGCTGGTGACTTCGAGGCGAATCGCCTCGGCAAAAAGCTGGATATGCACCTCGCCCGGTCTGAGTGGTCCTCGCGGAGGTTCAGGACGTTCGGGGTATGCAGGAGTTGGTCAGAGCTCCAGGGCTTCTGGTTCACAGATACACGTCGGTTCCAGCCAGCCGGATTCAGTGGTTCGGAGAGGAAGGGTTGCTAGCCAGATAAGGCCACCCCCACCTCGGTGTGGCCGTTGTGGTAGATGTCATTGTGGGGAGTGTCGTGCTTCTTTGACAGCTTGTTATGCTTGCGGCCAGCAGGGCCATTTTGCGAGAGATTGTCCGACCAGAGGTGGCGCGGATGTAGAGGCTCAGCCTTCGGGATCAGTGGCTAGTTCATCATCTTCCCTAGCTATGCGCCCAACAGGGCAGGATTGATTAGAACGACAAAGGGTAGTGAAGCGGTAGATACAGGTATATCCTTAACCCTCTAGAGATTGTATGTGTGATAAGATAAGTATATCTTAGGTGTTACGTTCAGATAACATTGTGTAAATTTATGATTAGAAATCATGGTTAGTTAACCGGGTAAGATTGGGGGATGGGAAAAGTGTGAGCCTTAGAGTTTTATACGTGGAGACCTTAGAGGTAAGGCCATCTCGAGTAAAAGATTTATATTTTTATGTTTGACCCTTATCGGAGTGCATAGTACACGTGAGATATGTTTGTGTGATAAGTCCTTGTGTAGTGTGAAAGGAAAGAGGGTAGTTGATCTAAGAAGACCACTAGGTTTTCGTAACTTGGTTGGTGAGATTGTTCCGGATCGGGGAACAAGAGTTTTGCGCGATAGCGGGTCGGGTTGAGGACCGATCGCGGGTCAACCCGCGGCTGCGCAATGGTGGGGTCGATTCGAGTGGTTCGCCGGTGGTGGGGTCACGAGGGTGTTAGGCCCAAGTTTAGTTAACAATCGTACGAGTTCGTGGATGCGTTCGACCAGTAGTCGGGCCGATGAGGTCAGCCCATCTTGTCTTTCAGTCAGGACCGTTTACTCGGCAGAGGGTTATGCGAGATGTTATATCAGAAAGGTTGTAAGGCTGCACGAGGTGCCTACCTTCACCTTATGTGACGATGGAGCCCAGTTACGCTTATTTCTTTCTGGAAGTTTTACGAGCGAGGTTAGGAACTCAGGTGAGTCTCAGTATCGCATTCGCCCTCGGGCCAGTGTTTGGATTTCAGGGGTAGCTGTGAGGATGGTTGCCTCCTGTTGAGGGAGTGTTTTATAGCTACCATTTCGGTATTCGGATGTCGCTTTATGACACCTCGTATGGACGGAAGTGTAGGATGCCGGTCGATTGGTTCAATATTGGCAAGATTCAGATAGATGTTTCATACTTGTTCAGCAGGATGTGGATAGGGTGAAGCTTATCCAGAAGAGGTTATTGGCAGCTCAGAGTCAACAGAAGTCGTGCGGATGATCGGCGACGACGCTTGGAGTTCAGGTTGACGGTGGATCTTCTTGAAGGTACCACCCCGGAAAGGGTGTGACGAGTTTTGGAAAACAGAGGAAACTTAGCCCGAGTTACTTTGGGCCCTTTTCATATCATGTGAAGAATAGGCCAGGTTGCCTATAAGTTAGCATTGCCGTTCGACGTAGGAGGCAGTACGTCCGGTCTTTCGTGTTGCTAGGTTCGGAAAAGTATCGGAGATCCATCCAGAAGTGTTCCCAGTAATGATGACCAAGTTGGAGATAGTAACCCCGAGATTTGGCAAGCGATATGAAATGTGGTAAGTTATGAGAAAGAGTTCGAGTGTCACGAGAAAGTGCGACGAGTAAGGAAGAAGCGAGCATGTGTTAAGAACATAGGAGCGATCATTTCGTTTGTAAAGTGAAGGTGCGAAGGGAGTATATTTTAGACCTCAGGTGGGAGCTTGTGTAATAATGGAGGTGATTCCTCGTGGACTTGGATTAAGTATTTATGCGTGTTGATACGTGGCGGTGTGGCATGATTGTTTTCGTAAGTATAGTAGTGAAGACTATCTTTGGCGCATGTATGTTTGAGTCTTAGAAGGAACATTCGGGACGAATGTTTCTAAGGAGGAGAATGTTATACCCGTATTTCGGTATATGCGTGGGGCGTACGTATGAAAGTTTTAGCCTTAAGATAGGCAAGGATCGAAAATATTTGTTCACAACTACCGAAAAGAATTATTTTCCGACGAAACGTTTTCCAAACTTTGCGAGGGGAAAATTACGGCTATGTCATTTATTATTTTTGCGGATTTTTCCGAGAGATGAAATATTTTGGACCAACGAGAGGGCGACACTTGTCACCCTCAAGTGGCGGATATGGTGGCCGATTGGGTGCATATTTTGTGCCATGTTTTGTTGCCTAAACCATGGGTTAATGTTTGTGAGGGATTTGTGGAGTAGGGTTAGGGTGCACTTGGGCAAATCTTGACCCTCCACTTGCCCCCCACTTGGCTTGATCTTGTCCATTGGTTTCCCTATAAATACCCCCCATTTGTTTAAGACTTCTTCATCCACAATAATTTCCAAGTCTTGAAATCCCCCTCCCCTCTTCTTGTTGCTCTCGTCCATGAGCACCCCTCCCCCTTTGAGAGGCCTTTGGCCGAGGGGTACCCCCCCTTTCCTAGTGGTGCTAGCCGTAGCACACCCCCCCTTGCCTAGTTGTTCTCGTAAATACACCCCCCCCTGGTAGAAAAGTATTCTCCAAGTATTGTTACTATTCCAAAAATACATTAGCCTTATACCTTGTAGTATTCCAAGTTACCTCTATACGTAGAGCCCGTAAATACTACCTTATATTCCCTTCAGTCACAAAAACGAAACCCTAAGGAAAACCTTCATAGTCGGTTGAAGTGTTAAGTAGAAGTTGCGTAGAACTTCTAAGGGTTGTTTGGAGCGGGTTGGAGCGCCCAGAGTAGGAGCTAAACGTTGCTCAGGATCGACATTAAAACTTGGATAATTTTGGGCTTATCGAGGTAAATATCTTGTCCCCCTTTTGTAATTAGAGTTTACATACTGTTGAAGTATAAGAATTAAGTATAAGTTATATACAAGGAAGGTATATAAGAAGAGAATTGAACTGTACTTACATAGGACTGTATTCTGATGACTTGTGAAGTTTGTGGGTAGGGAAGTCTCTTGATTTTCCGTAGAATCTTGTATCTAGATTTATTCTACCGAGTAGTCTAGACATTGATAGAATTGTATAACCGTTATAGGTTGAAGTACTGCGAGTAGCGTATTCTACTCGAAGGGTGGAAAAGGCTAGCAGGATTACAGTACTTTGGAGCTATTTGCTAATAGTCGATAAATCGTCGCGAGGTATGTGATGCTTCCTATCCTCTTGAGCATGATATTTTAAAAGAATATATATATAGTACGGTAGACGTACGTGTGTTAACTGAACGTGGTTTTATTCCGATGTCTTTTGACTTGAGTTTAAATAATAAGAATCTTGACGTATTTCAAAAGAATTAAGAAACCTTTTTGAAAGAAAAGTAAGGCTTGGTTTTTAAAGCTTAAGAGTTATACTAGCTTTATGGGAAGTTAGGTATAACGACTTAAGAGAGATAAAAAGAATGGTTTATTGATTTTAGAAGTTAAGAGACTTGATCTTAATAGATAAGAGACTTGACTTAATTAATATGAATTTTGTTAAAAAGGTGTGAAACCTCATTCGTGAGTAATGAGTACTTGGTTTTTAAAAGGGATAATCTTTTGCTGATTTCGGAAATCAGAATAAGTATCGAACGAACCACTGCAGCGTTAATAAAGGGAAATGTATTGACTAATTAAGTATTATTAAAACCAGTAGAAACCTCCATCTGCATAGAAGCTAAGATGAGACAAAATGATATTACATTTCCTAGATCATGGCTGTTTTAATAAGATTGATTATGAACAAGAATAACCTACTCACATATAAGGCATATGTTTCTCAAATTGTTTAAAATAGAATTATATTCTTAAGTGATTAAGACTAGGAACCACGAAACCTTTCGAAAATGAGAAACTTGAGCATTTGAAATTAGGCAAACTTGAATGTTTGGAAAATAATGTTGTTACTTGATTTTACAAAAGGAAGTGTTTTGGTTTACTTAAAAAGATAGTCACTCTATTTTTATACTACGGGTATTGTGTGACTTTTGTGAAAGAAACGGATCTTTTAAAGAATTAATGTATGAAGTGCTTTGGGGATAAAAACCCGAACTTGTTGACATAAAGAAGGAAGTACCTTGTGTGAATAACTTGACTATGTTGGTTTGTGATAGCCTTGTAATACTTTCTTGTTGGTTCGATAAATAAACATGTTAGGATGCTACGTGTGTTAGTGTCTTGTAATGTTGTGTAAGGGGGTTTCCCTTGATTGTGCTTATGTTGTTTAACGATAAGCTGTTATGTTAGTATTATATCACTCACCTTGACTTGATCCCGGGGGTTAAGTTGCCTCCGTCGGGGTAGCCTCGAGCGATCTGTGTGACTATGATTCGAGATACCTCATGCGGGTCCAGGTGGCCTATGCGGAGCTACGAGAGTTCCAGGTTAGTGTGCGGCCTTTATGGTCATGCGGTCTATGTGGCCATGCGGACTGCGAGTCCAGGACGATGCCGGGGAGTAGCTACCCTCGATGCGGGGAATACCTCATGCGGGCCTATGTGAGTGGCCTATGCGGAGCTGCGGGAAGTTCCAGGACTAGACGCGCACATTTGATACTGCGGGCGAGTGGCCAGCTTCGATCATGTGGCGGTCTAGACAGATCTTATGATACAGTTTATGACCTTATTGGTACTGTGGGTTTTAGTAGTCGGCTATGCCTTCGTACTTACCCCGTACGGTTTTATTATGACACAGGTGGGACCTGGTGCTCATGTGTATTCCTTGGTGCTTTTATATCATAGACTGCCGGCAGTGAGGAAGGTATTCCATGGGAATGATTGATGTTGTGGGCGTGAGACCCATAGTTATATTTGAGTGATGACTTTGAGGGCGTGAGTCCCTGACTTGACATGACTGCTTATTTATTGTGAACTGTAGTTTGGTTATCATACATGTCTCCTGCTTTATATAGACTACTATGATTTCATTTACAGTATTTTCAGTTTCACATACTTGGTACCTGTTGTCGACCTCGCCTTGAAGTGCGTTCATGCCGCAGGTAGAGGTACACCAGTCGTCGATCCTCGCTCTTAGGATCACAGTTCAGCGTTTTGGGAAGCTCCGTTTCTCCGGAGGCTTATCAGTGGTATAGTCCCCTGTCGTTGTAGGTATTTACATTCAGGGGTATGGCGGGGCCCTGTCCCGCCATTGTTGTTATATCATTCTTAAGTGCATGTAAATCTTGTTGTGGGCGAGTTTGTAAAAGGGATGTAGCTCGTTGATTTAAGTTTTTATATATATACGCCGAAAGGCAACTTTTCGCAGAAAAACTATTTTACACTTCATATTATTTCATGTCTTGTTTTATGTTCCGCTGATTACTCTGATGTATGTCTACTTGGGTGCCCGGGGTAAGGCACCAGTCACGGGCCCGGGTTCGGGTCGTGACAGTCATCAATCTATCTATTCCCCTGGATTAGAGACTCTAGGTACTTGAAGTTTCCTTTCTTTGAAATGACTTGAGTATCAAGTCTAACCTCCACGCATGTCTCAGGGTCTCTCCCGTTGCTGAACTTGCACTCTAAATATTCTATCTTGGTCCTACTTAGCCTGAACGTTTTAGACTCCAGAGTGTGTCTCCAAACCTCCAGCTTAACGTTCACTCCACTGCGAGTTTCATCAATCAGGACTATGTCGTCTGCGAATATCATACACCATGGCACCTTTCTTTGGATTTGTCGCGTCAGGCCATCCATCATCAAGGCAAATAAGAATGGACTAAGAGCTGATCCCTGGTGCGACCCCATCGTCATTGATAAGAGCTCTGAATCTCATCCTACTGTCCGTACCCCAGTCTTGGCTCCATCATACATATTTTTGATCACCCTAGTGTACGCCATAGGTACACCTTTAACCTTCAAATATCTCCATAGAACTTCCCTAGGGACTTTGTCGTATGTCTTCTCGAGGTCGATGAAAACCCTACGTAAATCTCTATTCCTCTCCCTATACTTCTCCACCAACCTCATAATAAGATGAATGACTTCAGTAGTCGAACGCCTCAACATGAATCCAAATCGGTCAATTCCAATATAAAGAGTTTCTTCAATAATTCCAATTCCTGGTTCTCGTAAATAGACATGCCTTTTCTTACCCTCATCTCTACGACAGTTCCCAAACTTTCATAGGCTCAATAGGTTAATACCCATATAGTTGTTGCAATTTTGGATATCACATTTGTTCTTGTACAAAGGAATCATTGTACTCCACCTCTATTCTTCGGGTATTCTCGCCGTCTTAAAAATGATGTTAAATAACTCAGTCAGCCACTCCAAATCTTCCCTGCCTACGCTCTTCCAAAATTCAAATGAGATCTCATCGGGCATGATCGCTCGTCCCCTGTGCATCCTGCGAACAATACCCTTAACCTCCTCAACCTTAATGCTTTTACAATATCCAAAATCTGGTACCTACCAGATTGCTCTAGATCTCCCAGCACAATGTCGTTGTCTCCGCCTCCATTCAAGAGTTTATGGAAATAAGACTGCCACATCCGCCTAATATGTACGTCCTCTACCAGTACTTTGTCGTCCTTATCCTTAATGCACCTCACGTGATCCAAGTCACGGGACCTCCTATCCCTTGCCTTGGCTAGTTTGTACAACTTCTCATCCCCGTATTTTCCTTCTAATTCCATATACAGACGTTCAAAAGTTGTTGTTTTCGCTGCCGTAACCGCTAGCGTTACCTCATTCCTCGCCATATTATACAATTCCCTATTCGTCCACTTCTCCACCTTATTCGTAATTTCTACCACCAGATTAGCTTGCATATACTTCAATTAATTCATGAGAAATATGTTATATCGGATAAATATTGGCGTCTATTGGCTGAAAATTTTCATACGGTAATACTCATGTGCTTCTATCACCAATATATATATATATTCTTATGATGATGATGTTCAGATCAATTTGCATACGTTTTGATATTCCATCATATATCTGCTAACTCTTACCATCATGTAGCCATGTCTATCAAGATTTATGTAAATATTATGAAATTACCTAGTATTGTTTACCTAGACTATTCCTCGTTTTACTTGAGTCTTGACAGATTTTTTAACCTCTATACGAATTGTAAAGAGCTCTCTCATATTTCACTAATGCTAAAAAATAGTCACTACAAGAAAAATGACCTACGGTGACAGTCAGAGTGTGACAGTTTTTTCAACAGTCACATAGTATGACAATTTTTATCTTGACTTTTTGGTCAACATACACTTATGACTAGGTGTCACGCCCCGAACGCCGGGCCCGTGACTGGTGCCCTACCTGGGCACCCTTCTACCTTAACAACTAAGTAAACTGCAGAAATTAAATAACACCTCATTTTTTTTAAACCAATCGTACGTGCAAGGGCAAAGCCGACAAGGCTGCCATATAATATACATAATCAAAAGACACTACACCTTTGTATACGTGAGTCCAATCCACATATGAATACGGACCTCAAGAGTTATATCAACTATGACGGACAAGGCCGCCGTACCCATGCGTACAAAAGCACATCAAGGATCTATACCAAAAAGATAAACTCCTGAACATAGGGAGCTATCCAAAACTCGAGCAAGGCGTTACACTGCGGATCACAAGCTGCGTACCTAAACTCATGCGTGACGCGGCCGAAGGAGGTCGATGCGAAGAATGTACCAAGTATGTGAAACGATGAAATCAGTAATGAAATCATAACAGTCTAAACAAAACAGAAGACATGTATGATAGCCAATCTACGGTACACAATACATAAGCAGTCATATCAAGTCAGGGGTGCATGCCCTCAAAGTCATTACTAAAATATAACCATGGGTCTCACGCCCATAATATCAATCATGCCCGTGGAATCCTTCCTCGCCGTGATCCATGATATAATATAACACCAATAAGCATACATGAACACCAAGTCCCACTGTGTCCTAAAAGCATGCGGGCAGTAGGAAAAAGAACCACAGATCGGCTGCATCATAAAGCGGCGGGGCAATGCGAAAGCCAACTACGAGATCGGCTGCGTCGACAATCGACGGGCAGAAATGCAGCTAACTACGGATCCGGCTGTCGTCACGAGATATGGCCAGGGCAAGTCGAAAGCTATCTACCGGAGTCTGGTACCAAAGCGTACCATGAATCGGCGGGGCAAGTCGAAAGCCAACTACTAGATCCGGCTGCGTCAATCGACGGGGCAAGTACGAAGCTAACTACGGATCGGCTGCGTCGCTAAATCTCATGGAGGCGAATCCATGGAATAAAAATATCCCACGTGGTCGCGTGCCGGAATCCACATCGTATAAGCATGACCGTGGGGTAACACAAACAAATCCGAATCTAACGCCTCGCAGTCACATGCCGGAATCCCACATCGTATAAGCATGTCCATGAGTAATACAAATAATGGAAGCATACCTGGAATCCCACATCACCGCTTCGACGCGTCAAGTAATCTTACAACAAGACAACCGACCCTCCAACCGAGAGTCGCGGCAACATAATAAAACATAATACTTGCACTCAAAGGCTATAACCAGCACACATAGGCAAGTTCATAAAATCTATAGACTTTCATTTTATAAACTCAAGGCACTTATAGAATAATTCTCAATTAAACAAGCCAAAGTACTTATCCAGGCACACATAGAATAATTCTCAATTAAACAAGCCAAAGTACTACGTACGTACATTCTTTTCAAAAGACTCTTTTTTATGTAAAACCCCAAGATACTAACACCCGTAGTATCAAGGTGTGTCTATTTTTCAAAGTAAGTTACTACACTTTTAGAAAACTCATTTCAAAGCTGGAAATCAAGTAACTTCAAATTTCACAACCTAGGCAACTTATGCCCATTAATCAAAATAGACAACTTTCTTAACCTTCCATAAAGCCGTTATAACCAACTTCCCATAAAGCCGTTATAACCCTTTATGGTTTTAGACATATTCATTCCTTTTATAACCAAGAGACTTATACTTAAAACCAAGTATCACATACTTACAAATCAAGTTTCTTAACTTTCAAAATACTTCAAGTCTCTTAATATTTAGAAAACAAGTTTCTTCTACTTATAAACCTCAAGTAACTCACACCTTTAAAACAAGTTACTTCTCTTAAATCATGTCATTTCTCCTCTTTTAATACAATTAAGTAAATCACTCCTTTAATTCCCCTAAAGTCATTATAACAACCCTTAGGTGTTGGAACTAAGGCACTAGCCAAAACGTTTGGAAACCACTTCCTTTTCAAGACTCTATGTACTTTAAGTAAAATACTTTCACTCTTAAGAATCCAAACTTCACTAAGGCAATGGATTATACAACTTACAATTTAAACATCAAAGTACAATCAAGGAAGTACATAGAACAAATTCTATTTTAGGCAATCCAAATACAACCAAGGAATTGATCATTTAAGGAGTAGGACATACTTTCTTTATCTTAAGGAATCATGCTAGAAGAGGAGATAGTTCACATACCTTTTCGGCTAAATCCACCAGCTAAGCCGAATACGCCGTACGTAGAATTGTCAACCTATAATGGTCACAACATGACTATCAATTTCTAGCTTCTAACGTAGAATAATACTAAGTATACGGTCTCTTATTCTACGGAAAATCGGGCAGCACTTCCTTTGTTTCTACATACTTTGCCACCTTTTTCAAGGCCGAATTCAATAACCAACACGCCACATTTAAGGCTCAAAACAACAACCAAATCAAAGGGGATTACACGCCTTACAATACGTGTAAAATTCCGCCCCACAATTCATACCAAGTAGTTTAACAACCAAGCCATTCTCGGCCAACATATACAACAACACTAAGTCTTTTCCAATCCTTTTTCAATCCAAGTTCTTAGGTCAAACATGTTATATAGTCATAAACAACTTAACAACTAATATTCCTTCTTAATATAACATGTGACAACTTAAACTAACAATCAACTTGAATTGAAATCTTAAGGGCTAAACATACTAGTTTTCGGATTAGGGTTTCAATAGCCAATAAACTTATCAAACCTCATACTAAATACCTCATGCTTGCTAATATCCATAGCTACAACAACAAGTAATCTTAATTACTAAAACGACAAGAATTATACCTTTACAAGCCCTTAAAATTTCCAAGATTCAAAGTCGCTCCTTAGAAATTCTTAGCTCCTTTCCTTATGTTCCAATCCGCTCCAAGCACTCCTTAGAAGCCTATGAAGAACCCATCTTCAAGTTCCAACTTCAAAGTTGAAGAACTCCTTAAGTTTCCGCCTTGCGACTAATACGAAAACGTCATTTTTCCGGGATCTTTCTATTTAGATAACCTTACAACACTCTTAGGAACCTTGGTTTAAAGTCTTGTGAATAATGGAACAAAATTGCAAAATTTTCTTGCTCACAAATGCTCAAAGCCGAGAGCCCTTTCTCTCCACAAGACTAGTTCTTGAAAAATTTCACTAAGTATAGAATGCTCAAGTCTTGCACTACTAGTATGCTTATATAATACATTGGAGGGCCTAGATTATAACACATGTTAGATTTGGATGGGAGAGATCAAGCCAAGTGGCCCTTGGACTTAGTCAACAATCTCAAGCTAGCAAGACTTATTCATCTTCAAGGGTCAATGACCATTTTACCCATGCAAAAATTCATCCAAGACCATGTGGAAGGGGTGCCATGTGTCGCCCTCTCATTCGTCCATAAAATTCCGTAACCCTCGTGGGCCCCACAAAACGTCAAATTCCTCGGGTGGGCCCCACGTGACCAAATCCGTAAAAATAAATTTTCATAATGTTAATAAGTTCCATATTCCTCAAATAATACATTTTGAGAATCCAATTCTCAACAACGAACATTGTTCCCTTCCGACGTTCGAAAGATTTTCCGTCGGAAAAACAATTCTTCATTTCGTACCAATTTCAAGTCTTGTGTTCCTTACGTACCTTCTCTTATACATGTCCTGGATTACGGGGTGTAACATTCTTCCCCCCTTAGAAACATTCGTCCCCGAATGTTCTTAGTCGGTTGTCAAGCTATACAAACTCGGCGATCTCTATACTATGCCTAATACCAATACTCACAAGACCAACGATGTCATACATGGCCACCTAACATACGTAAACATATCAATGGACCTTCCGTCGCGACCCTTCTCTCACAAAACTCGAAGGTTCTGATCTTAAAACACGGGATCCTTAGAGGTTCCTTTATTTTCTTACTTGTCATACTTTCTCGTACTTCCAAACTTATTTCGTATACGTACAAAATTTCAAATATTGTTCCTGTTCTCCAATCCTTGGAGTTACTATCCAAACTTGGCCACTATGCTACCTGAATTTCCGCTAAGGCTCTTCTCGGTCCTTACGACCTGATTTCGGTGGAACGCGTCCACAAACTCGTACAATGATTAACTAAACTTGGGTCTGGCATCCTCGTGACCCTATCACATAGCGGGACCATATCCAACTGACATCACCCCATTCCATACTATCGGTTGACCCGAAATGAGTCCATAACCCGATCCATCGTCACACTTAACTTCTCCTTCTTAGTCTGGAATAAAATTCTCTCTTACCTCAAGGTACTTCTCACCCTATCCCCCTATTCACTAGAGGTTCGACACATAGGCTAAAGTATTTCTACTGTACAATCTTCCCTATTGGTCTTACACTGTTATGGGGCAATTACTACTTGTGAACTCTACACAACTAAAGTCTCAGTTCACTTACCATTCTTGTCAAAATTCTTAACTTTTCACTTTACTAATCAAAGTATTCCTACCTCTGGGGTTACTATCACTTACAACTGCTAGCAATAAAGGGAAAACATATACGCTAGGGCAAAATCTGAATCTAACAATACACGTATGATTCAAAAGAATCGACATATACCTGTAACCCCATGCTATGTTGCCTCATGATCCTGCCCAGTAGTCACGTCATCTATGCGGTTCGAAGGACCGCCAGAACTATAAACTCCACCCTGACCTCTACCACGGTTGGCTGACATCCAACACCGCCTCGGGGCGCAACCGTAGGAAAGGGAACCAACTACCGGCCTCATAGGCTGAGCCACCTCACCGGTGCTCTTTCTAAAAGGACATACTCTCAGTATATGGCCCGGACGGCCACAATAAAAACAAACACCTGTGCCATAACGGCATTTCCCCAAATGACGCTTACTACATCAGGCTCTTGAGGAAAAAGTGGCCTCGACTGAGAAAATCCTCTGCTCCTTTGAGAACCTCGACCCCTGGAGCTTGGACCGGCTCCTAAATACCTGGTGGGGTCAAATCTCCCACCAGTGGGCTGCGGGGGTATGTACTGGGTAGGCTGGGACGAATATCTCACTCGCTGCTGAGGCTGCTCGTCCAAGAACTCACCGGGATAACCAACCGGTCTAGCCCTCTTACGCTGATTCCCGCGTTGGCCCTCTACCCTCTGTACACCTGTCTGTACTGGCCGAATAACCTCCTGCTGATGAAACTGTAGCACCGCTATCTTGGTCAATAACATAACTGCTTCCTCGCGACCATAGTCTTCTCCTAACCGAAACCGAGGCTCAGTCTGGGGCCTCAAAACATCACGACCCAACCGGGCCGTGGATCGTGCCTTACCCCGGGCACCCTAGTGATACAACATCAGAGAAAATCAGCGGAAATAAAACATGAACATGAAATAAGAGACAAGATAAATAAACAGGCCAACCAAAACAATTGCCTTCATCATATATACATAAATACCCGACGCTTATCCTTTTACAAACCACGCCCACAACAAGGCTACGCACCTCTAAGATTTATACAACAACTATGACGGACGGGGCCCCGCCATACCCCACGAATGTACAAGGACCTGCACTCGGGGTAACATACCAAAGATAAGCCTCAAGGAACGGAGCTTCCCAAGACGAAATGAGATCCTAAACGCGGATCGGCGGTAGATGTACTTACTGCGGCGTGAACGCAGCCCCGAAGGAGGTCGATAACAGTACCAAGTATGTGAAATCAGAAAAATCATGGCGAAATCATAATAGTCTATAAAAGCGAGAGACGGTATGATAACCAAACTACGATGCATACACATACAGATTATATCAATTCGTGGTCTCACGCCCACAACATCAATCCCGCGTGGAGTACCTTCCCGCTGGCGATGCATGATATGATAACAACAAGATAGAAATCCAAATGGGAGCATACCGTGCGCTACGCATCGTGTCGAGATGTCCAAGGGACAAATAAGACAACATTCCAAATGGAAGCATGCACATGCGCTACGATCGTGTCGATATGTCCACAGGAAACAATAAGACATCATTCCAAATGGAAGCATACGTGCGCTACGCGTCGTGTCGGTATGTCCACAGGAAACAATAAGACAACAAGGCGGTAATAAAAGTGGAAGCATACCCGATGCGCTACGCGTCGTGTCGAGATGTCCAAAGTGATTTAACAAAAGTAACACTATCAGCGAGGAGCGTGCGTGGAATTTCTCCGTCGCTGAAGACGCGTCAAGTAAGTTCTCAACAAGTCAACCGACCCTCCATCGAGACGCGGTAGTATAGAAACACAATCTTTGCACAACAAAGGCTATCACAACAAGCATAGGCAAGTTTCACAACAACAAGCATAGGCAAGTTTCACATCAACAAGCATAGGCAAGTTTCAACAACAAGCATAGGCAAGTTATACACAACTCAAGTACTTTCATTTTATGCCAAAGTCCGGTTTTAACCTAAAGTACTACGTCGTTAAATTCCTTTTAAAGAGATCTAATCCTTTTATAAAAGTCACGATACGTAGTATAAAAATAGAGTGACTTATATCTTTTAAGTAAACCAAAACAACTTCCATACTTTCCTTTTAAAACCAAATTAAGCAACACCATGCCTTCTTTTTTTGACCAAAACACTTTTCTTTTTAAAGTCAAGTTACCACATTAAAACCAATGATAAAACCTTTCTTTTGTTATCATAAGGTCGTTATAACCAACTTCCCATAAAGTTGTTATACACCTTATGTTTTAAACCATTTTAAGACAACACAATGCCTTTCTTTTTCCTAAAGTTCCAGTTTGCCTAATTTCAAATACACAAGTCTCTTTTTTTGAAAAGTTCATAGTTCAATGTCTTAATCTCTTTTAAAACAATTGAGTAACATATGCCTTAGGCGAGTAGGTTATTCTTGTTCATAATCAATCTTATTAGCAGCCATGATCTAGAAATGTAATATCATTTTGTCTCATCTTAGCTTCTATGCAGATGGAGGTTTCTACTGGTTTTAATAATACTTAATTATTCAATACATTTCCCTTTATTAACGCTGCAGTGGTTTGTCGATACACATTCTGATTTCCGAAATCAGTAAAACATTATTCCTTCCAAAAACCAAGTACTCATTACTCACGAATGAGGTTTCACACAAACATCCATATTAAGTCAAGTCTCTTATCTTTTAAGAATAAGTCTCTTAACTTCTAAACCATTAAACCATTCTTTTTGTCTCTCTTAAGACGTTGCACCTAACTTCTCATAAATCTGGTATAACTCTTATGTTTTCAAACCAAGTATACACTTCTTCCAAAAAGGTTTCCTAATCTTTTAGAATACTTCGAGGTTCTTTATTATCACACATCAAGTCGGTTATAAGTCAAATCAGTTATCTTTTTTTAAAAAGAAACCACAAAGCATTTCTCATTTACATAGAGCTGTTATAACCCTTTATGTTTAAAAGCAATCAAATACATTTAACACATGTACGTCTACCGTACTACATAGTTATACACATATCATGCTAGAACAGATAAGAAGAGGTTCACATACCTCGCGACGAGTATCGACTAATAGCAAAATGCTCCAAGTACCTCAAACCGTCTGCTACACTCTCAGTCAAGCAGATCACTCCACACGTAGTACTACAACCTATAGAGGCCACAAAGCGCCTATTAATCTTTAGATCTCAATGTAGAATATTCTACAGAAAATTCGACACCTCTCCCCACATGACGTAAATCTCCTCTCTATCGAGGCGGCTACCAAGCCAACCAGGGGTTAACACGCCTAACCGGGCTGCATAATTCTACTATACAAGAATGCTACACAAGTCTCATGTCTGATACAATCTATGTAATTACGATTCATTCTCTTCTTTAAATTCAGCTTAAGTCGCAAGACATTCTGTAAGTATTATTCAGCTTAAGTCGAAAGACATTGCCGCACAATTATAATGTTCAGTTCTATATATAGTATACTTCAACTATATATTCCTACAAAATGTAATTTCAAATTACAATAGAAGGTCAAGTGTTTACCTCGATAAGCCCAAAATTATCCGAGTTTATATGTCGATCCGAGCAAGGTTTAGCTCTACTCGATGCGCTCAATTCGATCCAAGAAACCCTTAGAAGTTCTACGCAACTTCTACTTATAACTTCAACTAACAATGAAGATTTCCTTAGGGTTTCGTTTAGTGGCTAAAGGAAGTATAATAGTATTTTCTGGGCTTTTGTATAAGTGTAACTTTGGGAATACTACAAGGTATTTGGGCGAGTATTTGGGCATTATAACACTACTAGGAGAGTATTTCTATACCACAAAGGGGTATTTATACGAGACAACAAGGCTAGGGGTACCCTCGGCTAGGAGCACCATGAGGGGAGGGAGGCCTCGGCAAGACTCTCAAAGGAGGGGAGAGTTGGGCGAACTCAACACTAAAGGGGAGGATTTTTAACACTTAGAAAAGATTTTTGGATGAAGAAAGTTCATCACTTAGAGGTATTTATAGGTCAAGCAAAGGCCAACCAATGGCAAGATCAAGCCAAGTGTTAGGCAAGTGTAGGGCTAGGATCAAGCCATGTGCACCTTATCCATCTACCACACCAACTTGCACAAATATCCTACCTAACCCAAAGCCACCCTTTTCGTCCCATTTTGCCGCCCCTTCCTTCCAATTAGAGGGTGACAAGTGTCGCCCTCTCGTTGGTCCAAAATGTTTCGTCTCTCGGAAAAATCCGTAAAAATAATTAATGACATAGCCGGAATTTTCCCTACGAAAGTCGTGGAAACGTTTACGTCGGAAAGCGACTCTTTTCACTTGTGTACAAATTTGAAACTAGCTAACTTTAAGGCTCAAATTATAATACCTCTGGCGCTCACGTACATACTGCGGAAATCGGGGTATAACATTCTCCCCTCCTTAGAAACATTCGTCCCGAATGTTCCTTCTCAAGACGGATAACGATAAAGCTCCTCTTAACTTTAAACAAATTTCCAATGCCATACATGGCAACAAAGTAACACACGTTCTCTCCCTTCCTTACTCGTCGTGCCCTTCCCGAATACTTGAACTCTTCTCATATACGTACCACACTTCAGTCATCGCTTTAGTTCCAAAACTTTGGAGTCACTACCTTTATCTTGGTCATCCTACTAACGCAATCTCCTTAAGACCATTCCGGCCTTCACGATCCGCTTCTGGTCGAACATAACCACGAACTCGTACGACGGTCATCTAAACTTGGGCCTAGCACCCTCGTGACCCTACCACCTGGCGGGACCACACAGAGCTGACCCCATCTCGAAACAGGCCGCGGGTTGGCCCTCAACATGGCCCGAACCCGACCCACTTAACGCATCAAGCTCTTGTTCCCGATCCGAACAATCTTACCTATCTGGTCGAAAGCTACCACTTCCATTTACCTACCCAAGGAAATTTCCCACAATTTCCCACGTATCTTATACATTCGGACAAAGGTTACATGAGATCTTGTACTCAAGCGGCCTTACATCTAAGGTCTCAACGTAATATATAAAGGTTCATCATTTTCTCACCCTCAAGCTTACCCTTCTCACGCGGAGTTCTACATCACGTTTTAGCACAAAGCTATCTGAACATAACACTACACACATCATCACATCATCAATACATACAAAACTCTAGAGGGTTAAGGATATACCTGAAAATAGGCGGTTCAAAGGACCGCTAAAACTGGGAACTTCGCGCGACCTCTACCGTGGCCGCCGGTGTATGAACATCCCGCCTAGCCGTGGAAGGTGAAGAACCCATGGCCCGATCCGTAGTCTGTGCTATCCTACCCAGCGCTACCACAGTCGGACAGTTTCTCCCAAAATGGCCTGCGTCGCATGTAAAACAAACTCCGGACTAGCACGACACTCCCCCATGGAGTCTACCACGATCCAACGAGGTAGGGGTGGCTTGGTGGTTAACACCCCGCTCTCTGAAAATCTGAACCTTGGAGCCACGACTGCTCCTGAAAACTCGACGCTCAAGATTGTGAGGACCACTCAGTCTTGGCGGAGCGCATAACTAGTCTGCTGAGGCGGTGCGCTTGAAAATCACCAAAGGACCTGCGATTCGGCCGCACCTGCGACTTTGGTCATTCGTCGATTTCTCGCTCACCCCTAGTGCATAAGCTGCGTGCGGGCAATGTCCATGCGGTGAAGAGCTACACGAACAACTCTCTACTAGGTAATCATCGAGCCACTGTAACATATCGGTGCACTCGATCCTCCATACTAGCTACTAATGCGGGGGCGTCACGCCAATGAGTCGAACTCACATTGTACTCCGAACCGTCGCGGATTCTGCAACACCAAAAATCTGTGCGCGAGCCCTCGCCATCCGTGGAGGTAAGAAATGTGCAAGAAAGGCCTCGAGAACTCGTCCCATAAAGCTGGAAGTGCATGCTCTCCCGGGGCGGCTCCACGAATCAAACGATCATTGCGGTATCACGCGGCCGATGCGAACCTAGGACCACCGACTCGGTCTCCGATGCCTTGATCACTCTCGCGATCATTTGCAATCTGCGGATGAACTCCTGCGGATCATCCTCGGGCCTCGACCCGTAAAACTCTGGCGGGTTACACCTCGAGAAAATCCGTAATCTCAAATGCGCTCGGGGTGAACTACGGGTGCTCAATGGAGGCTGCTGCGTCGATCTATCCTCAAGTCGGCCTGACCACGGCCATGGCGGGCCATCTCTTGTAACCCGTCTCTCCTGCGGCTGTAGGGATCGAGGCTCGGTATTGTGGTCTCTGTAGAGCTGCCGCTCTACTCGTATCTTCCTCTTTGCGCCTTGCCACGGGCCGGGTTGCCTTGCGCGGAGGCATAGCGGTAAAGGAAAGGAATACGTCGGAGGTTCAACTCATCACCATGGCTAAGGCACGATCTCGGTAATGAGAAGAATGGAAACCAATCCTAAATGTCCTATAGCCTCACGATTATAGATGTGGTGCACAACACACCGATAATCAAGACTTACTAGACACGGATGTAGACACTTTCCGAGGATTAATCGCTCGATACCACTTTTGTCACGACCGAACCGGGCGTGGTAGTGCCTACCGGGCACCCTAGTGATACAACATCGAGAGAAAATCACGGAAATAAAACATGAACATGAAATAAGAGACAAGATAAATAAACAAAGCAACCAAAACATTTGCTTTCATCATATATACATAAATACCCAACGGTTATCCTTTTACAAACCCCGCCCACAACAAAGGTTACTGCACTCTAAGATTTATACAACAACTATGACGGACAGGCCCCGCCATACCCCGAATATACAAGGACCTACTGCACTCGTGGTAACATACCAAAGATAAGCCTCCAAGGAACGGAGCTTCCCAAGACGCTGAAATGAGATCCTAAACGCGGATCGGCAATGACGTGATTTCTACTGCGCAGATGAACGCACTTCGGGCGAGGTCAAGACAACAGTACTAAGTATGTGAAATCAGAAATATCAGAATCAAATCATAATAGTCTATAAAAGCAGAGATGTATGATAACCAAACTACGATCATACACATAACGATTATATCAATTCGTGGTCTCACGCCACAACATCAATCCTGCCCGTGAGTACCTTCCTCACCGCGGCATCATGATATGATAACAACAAGATAGAAATCCAAATGGGAGCATACCCGCGCTACGATCGTGTCAAGATGTCCAAAGGGAACAAATAAGACAACATTCCAAATGGAAGCATACCCGCGGCGCTACGATCGTGTCGGTATGTCCACAGTGGAAACAATAAGACAAAGATTCCAAATGGAAGCATACCCGCGCTACGATCGTGTCGATATGTCCACAGGGAAACAATAAGACAACAAGGCGGTAATCAAAGTGGAAGCATACCCGCACTACGATCGTGTCGGTATGTCCAAAGTGATTTAACAAAAGTAACACTATCAGCGCGAACGCACTGCGGAATTTCTCCGTCACCGCAGACGCCCAAGTAAGTTCTCAACAAGTCAACCGACCCTCCATCGAGACGCCAGAGTATAGAAACACAATCTTTGCACAACAAAGGCTATCACAACAAGCATAGGCAAGTTTCACAACAACAAGCATAGGCAAGTTTCACATCAACAAAGATAGGCAAGTTTCACAACAACAAGCATAGTGTTATACACAACTCCAAGTACTTTCATTTTATGCCAAAGTCCGGTTTTAACTCCTAAAGTACTACGTACGTTAAATTCCTTTTAAAGAGATCTAATCCTTTTATAAAAGTCACCCGATACCCGTAGTATAAAAATAGAGTGACTTATATCTTTTAAGTAAACCAAAACAACTTCCATACTTTCCTTTTTAAAACCAAATTAAGGCAACACCATGCCTTTTTTTTTTTGACCAAAACACTTTTCTTTTTAAAGTCAAGTTACCACATTAAAACCAATGATAAAACCTTTCTTTTGTTTTCATAAGGTCGTTATAACCAACTTCCCATAAAGTTGTTATACACCTTATGTTTTAAACCATTTTAAGACAACACAATGCCTTTCTTTTCCTAAAGTTCCAGTTTGCCTAATTTCAAATACACAAGTCTCTTTTTTGAAAAGTTCATAGTTCAATGTCTTAATCTCTTTTAAAACAATTGAGTAACATATGCCTTAGGCGAGTAGGTTATTCTTGTTCATAATCAATCTTATTAGCAGCCATGATCTAGAAATGTAATATCATTTTGTCTCATCTTAGCTTCTATGCAGATGGAGGTTTCTACTGGTTTTAATAATACTTAATTATTCAATACATTTCCTTTATTAACGCTGCATGGTTTGTCGATACACATTCGATTTCAAATCAAGAAACATTATTCCTTCCAAAAACCAAGTACTCATTACTCACGAATGAGGTTTCACACAAACATCCATATTAAGTCAAGTCTCTTATCTTTTAAGAATAAGTCTCTTAACTTCTAAACCATTAAACCATTCTTTTTGTCTCTCTTAAGACGTTGCACCTAACTTCTCATAAAGCTGGTATAACTCTTATGTTTTCAAACCAAGTATACACTTCTTCCAAAAAGGTTTCCTAATCTTTTAGAATACTTCGAGGTTCTTTATTATCACACATCAAGTCGGTTATAAGTCAAATCAGTTATCTTTTTTTTTAAAGAAACCACAAAGCATTTCTCATTTACATAGAGCTGTTATAACCCTTTATGTTTAAAAGCAATCAAATACATTTAACACATGTACGTCTACCGTACTACATAGTTATACACATATCATGCTAGAACAGATAAGAAGAGGTTCACATACCTCGCGACGAGTATCGACTAATAGCAAAATGCTCCAAGTACCTCAAACCGTCTGCTACACTCTCAGTCAAGCAGATCACTCCACACGTAGTACTACAACCTATAGAGGCCACAAAGCGCCTATTAATCTTTAGATCTCAATGTAGAATATTCTACGTAAAATTCGAAGACTTCCCCGCAACAACAGAAATCTCCTCTCTATCGAGGCCGGCTACCAAGCCAACCGGGGTTAACACGCCTAACCGGACGCTGCATAATTCTACTATACAAGAATGCTACAAGTCTATCTGAATACACCCTATGTAATTACGATTCGATTCTTCTTTAAATTCAGCTTAAGTCGCAAGACATTGCCGTAAGTATTATTCAGGCTTAAGTCAAAAGACATTGCCGCACAATTATAATGTTCAGTTCTATATATAGTATACTTCAACTATATATTCCTACAACATGTAATTTCCAATTACAATAGAAGGTCAAGAGTGTTTACCTCGATAAGCCCAAAATTATCCGAGTTTATATGTCGATCCTGAGCAAGGTTTAGCTCCTACTCCGTGCGCTCCAATTCGATCCAAGAAACCCTTAGAAGTTCTACGCAACTTCTACTTATAACTTCAACTAACAATGAAGATTTCCTTAGGGTTTCGTTTAGTGGCTAAAGGAAGTATGATAGTATTTTCTGGGCTTTTGTATAAGTGTAACTTTGGGAATACTACAAGGTATTTGGGCCAAGGTATTTGGGCATTATAACACTACTAGGAGAGTATTTCTATACCACAAAAGGGGGGTATTTATACGAGACAACAAGGCTCGGGGGGTACCTCTGGCTAGGCACCACAAAGGGGAGTGGGAGGCCCTGCCAAGACTCTCAAAGGAGTGGGGAGAGTGGACGAACTCAACACTAAAGGGAGGGATTTTTAACACTTAGAAAAGATTTTGGATGAAGAAAGTTCATCACTTAGAGGGTATTTATAGGTCAAGCAAAGGCCAACCAATGGCCAAGATCAAGCCAAGTGTTAGGCAAGTGTAGGGCTAGGATCAAGCCATGCACCTTATCCATCTACCACACCAACTTGCACAAATATCCTACCTAACCCAAAGCCACCCTTTTCGTCCCATTTTGCCGCCCTTCCTTCCAATTAGAGGTGACAAGTGTCGCCTCTCGTTGGTCCAAAATGTTTCGCCTCTGAAAAATCCGTAAAAATAATTAATGACATAGCCGAATTTTCCCTACGAAAGTCGTGGAAACGTTTCGTCGGAAAACGACTCTTTCTGCACTTGTGTACAAATTTCAAACTAGCTAACTTTAAGGCTCAAATTATAATACGTCGCGCCACGCATATACTGAAATACGGTATAACAAAACCTAGCGCAGAACTCACGATCATGAACAACATCCAGATACCCAGGCATAAGCCCTATCAAATCTCTCGAGTCCGACCGTAGCTTCGCTACTCCTTTGCACTTCGATCGCTGTTCTCATCGAGGCATACCAGAACACAAAAATACGCCGAGAGGAATTATCTTACTAACACAATCTATGGCACGATCTAGAGTGAGAAGAATAGAAACCAACTCCTAAATGTCCCGTAGCCTCGTTTATGGGTGTGAGCGCAACACACCGATAATCAAGACTCTACTAGACACGGTCAGAGACATTCCGAGGATCGATCGCTCGATACCACTCACACGCCCGAACCGGGCGTGATCGTGCCCTACCCAGGCACCCTTCTACCTTAACAACTAAGTAAATCATGGAAATTAAATAACACCTCATTGTTTTTTAAACCAATCAGACGTGCGGCAAAGCCGACAAGGCTGCCATATAATATACATAATCAAAAGACACTACATCGCATACGCAGTCCAATCCCACATATGAATACGGACCTCTAAGAGTTATATCGAACTATGACGGACAAGGCCCCATTGCATCCATAATCGCATAAATGCTCAGATCAAGGATCTATACCAAAAAGATAAACTCCCGAACATAGGAGCTATCCAAAACTCGAGCGGTCCTACACTGCAGATCACCAAATCAAGTACCTAAACTCACGGATGAACGCAGCCCCGGGCGAGGTCAAGGATGAAGAATGTACCAAGTATGTGAAATGAAGCATCAGAATGAAATCATAACGATCTAAACAAAACAGAGACATGTATGATAGCCAACCTACTGACACAATACATAAGCAACATATCAAGTCGTGCGCGTGCCTCAAAGTCATTACTAAAATATAACCATGGGTCTCACGCCCATAATATCAATCATCCCCGTGGAATCCTTCCTCACTGCCGGCAGACCATGATATAATATAAAACCAATAGGCATACATGAACACCAAGTCCCACTGTGTCCTAAAATCAGACGCTAAGTAGGAAAACGAACCACCAGATCCAGCCTGCATCATAAAACTAACGGGGGCAAGTACGAAAGCCAACTACCAGATCCAGCCTGCGTTAACAACTGACGGGGGCAAGTACGAAAGATAACTACCAGATCCAGCCTGTCGTCACGAGATATGACCGGGGCAAGTGCAAAAGCTATCTACCGGAGTCTACCGTACCAAATCGTAACAGAATCGACGGGGCAAGTCGAAAGCCAACTACAGATCCGGCTGCGTCGTCAATCGACGGGGGCAAGTACGAAAGCTAACTACCAGATCCAGCCTGCGTCACTAAATCTCATGGAGGGCGAATCCATGGAATAAAAATATCCCACGTGGTCGCATGCCCCGGAATACCACATCGTATAAGCATGACCATGGGGTAACACAAACAAATTCGAGAATCTAACCCGCCTCCTGGTCACATGCCCCGGAATCCCACATCGTATAAGTATGTCCAAGGAATAATACAAATAATGGAAGCATACCCGTGGAATCCCACATCACTGTCGGTACGTCCAAGTAATCTTACAACAAGACAGCCGACCCTCCAACCGAGAGTCGCGGCAACATAATACTTGCACTCAAAGGCTATCACCAGCACACATAGGCAAGTTCATAAAATCTATAGACTTTCATTTTATAAACTCAAGGCACTTATAGAATAATTCTCAATTAAACAAGCCAAAATACTTATCAAGGCACACATAGAATAATTCTTAATTAAACAAGCCAAAGTACTATCAAGGTGTGTCTATTTTTCAAAGTAAGTTACTACACTTTTAGAAAACTCATTTCAAAGCTGGAAATCAAGTAACTTCAAATTTCACAACCTAGGCAACTTATGCCCATTAATTAAAATAGACAACTTTATTAACCTTCCATAAAGCCGTTATAACCAACTTCCCATAAAACCGTTATAACCCTTTATGGTTTTAGACATATTCATTCCTTTTATAACCAAGAGACTTATACTTAAAATCAAGTATCACATACTTACAAATCAAGTTTCTTAACTTTCAAAATACTTCAAGTCTCTTAATATTTAGAAAACAAGTTTCTTCTACTTATAAACCTCAAGTAACTCACACCTTTAAAACAAGTTACTTCTCTTAAATCATGTCATTTCTCCTCTTTTAATACAATTAAGTAAATCACTCCTTTAATTCCCCTAAAGTCATTATAACAACCCTTAGGTTTTGGAACTAAGGCACTAGCCAAAAGGTTTGGAAACCACTTCTTATGCTCATAATTTAGAATCCACGTAGTCAAACTACATGTTTTTGGATAGGCTCATAGTTCTTACAGGAATGGATCAGGGGATCCTTCTTCTTTTATTTTTATTTCCTGTACCTTCATATCTTTAAAAGTCATAACTTTTCTCTTTTGTTTCGTTATCACATGGTACTGATCAATAGTTTCCTTGCTGTGTTTGTGTTTGAGGTTTATGATCCTGTTTAGCATGTTGGTAAATTCCATTGTATCCTGTGTCATTATGTCGTGATTATAATACATAGTAATTAGTTCTTCAACTTCTCCTCCTTTAGTATTTCCAATTATACTTGCATTCCCTACTCTTATCAGATCTTCTAGTCTTCCTGCCAAGGTTGCTAGTCCGATGGCTCTTTTGTTACTTAGCCATTCTTGAAACTTGTTAATCTTACATGGCATTTCTTTCTTAGAGTCTGTATTTAATCCGTTGATATTAGTATTTCTTCCAACTTTGAAAAGTTGGCATAATACGATAGGTTTTCCTGTTAGGTCTGTTGAGGCATCAAAAATTTGTATTCCATAGTTCCCTGGTCCGAAGGTTTCTCTCATAGACTGGACGAATTGTATTATCGCGTTTGGTAGTTTGGATATGCTCATAAGGGTGTCATCAGTCATGAATTTGTCTAAAAATCCATATTTGAAGAGTTTCTGTGTAATATCTGGACTTGCTTTTTCCAAGCATAGGTATCTTGGATACTTGCTAAATCTTGAGCTTTGAAGTATGTTGGGATTAGATTTGTAGGTATAGTATTTGGTGATAGTTTCATATGCAGTGGTAATCTCAGGTGAAAAAGTTAGTCTTTCTGCTATGGACATTATCTGGCTTGTTGGTATCTGGGATGTGGATGGCATGTGTGCTAATTGAGAACTTAGGCTTTGTTTTATTTCTGGAGAGTTTATTCTTGGGAAGGTTTTTAGGTGTTTGTATGCTTGATAGTCTGAAAGGCATTCTTTAATTTGGCTGGAAATGTTGTCATTTTCTTGTAGTTTTTCTCTTATGATTTGGTTGTTGTTGGTAATCTCTTCTATTATCCGGCTCATATATTCTTCAAAGTTGTCACTGTTGACTGACATCTTGGTATCTGCTTAAGAAATCAGCTAGAAGATTCTTAGTTCCAGATATATTTTTAACAATAAAATCATAACAAAAAAAGAATGACTGTCATTTTCTCCTTTTATTTAGTTCTGGTAGTGGGTCTATTTTGTTTATAATAAATGCTCTTACCTGTGTATTATCTGTTCGTACAATAAATTTTACTGGCAATAAATGGTAATGAAACCTTTTTATTCCAAATTTTACGGCTAATAACTCTTTTTCATTAATATGATAATTTTTCTCATTTTGTTTCCATGTTCCACCTCCATAGCCACATATCAAGGTTTTTTCTTTGTCAGAATCATCTTCTGCATAGGCTATAAGGACTGCTCCCCATCCTATATCACTAGCATCTGTATAAAGCTCTAATTGATCTTTGTCCGTTGGTATCCTATGTCTTGGTAGGTTTATCACCCTTTCTTTAATATTCTTTATAGCCTTATCATGTTCTTCTTTCCATTCAAAAACTTTATTTTTCTTAATTAAATCCTGTAAAGGTTTTCTTAAAGTTGGTAGGTCTTTTATATGGTCTGAGGCGTAGTTTATTATTCCTAAAAATTGTTGTACCTCTTTTTTAGTTTCTAATTTATCTTTAAAGTTTCTTATTTTGGTTACAATATGTTCTTGTAACTGGATTCCATCTTTATCGATGATATATCCTAGGTATTCGATATCATTTTTAAATATTTCTGATTTCTTTTTCTGATTTCTTTTTCTGATAATAGAATCCCGTGTCTCTTTACTACTCTTATAAATTCGTCAAGATGTTTTATATGATCTTCGAGGGTATTACTATATATTAGTATGTCGTCTACGTATACTATACAATAGTCTGTTAGTCTTCTAAATACTTGGTCCATCCTCCTTTGAAATATTTGTGGTGCATTTTTTAGCCCAAAAGGTAGTACATTTCATTCATAATGTCCTTGGGGTGTACTAAATTGTCACGACCCGATCCCGGGCCCGTGACTGGTGCCTTACCCGGGCACCCAAGTAGTCATACATCAGAGTAATCAGCGGAATATAAAAACAAGACATGAAACAATTATAGAATGAGAACAGTTTATCCATGAAAATATCGCCTTTCGGCATATATATATACATAAAACTTGAACCCGAACAGTTACATCCTTACAAACCCTGCCCACAACAAGATTACTGCACCTCTAAGAGTTTTTATACAACATGACGACGTGGCCCCGCCATACCCCTCGAATGTACAAGTACTACGATGTGGGACTATACTAAAAGATAAGCCTCCGAGAAACGGAGCTTCCTAATACGCTGAATCGTGATCCATGGCGAGGATCAACAATCGTGTACCTCTACTCATGCGGATGAACGCACTTCAAGGAGGTCAGTACAACAGGTACCAAGTATGTGAAACTGAAAATACTGTAAATGAAATCATAGTAGTCTATATAAAGCAGAAGACATGTATGATAACCAAACTACAGTCCACAATAAATAAGCAGTCAGGTCAAGTCAGGGACTCACGCCCTCAAGGTCATCACTCAAATGTAACTATGGGTCTCACGCCCACAACATTAATCATGCCCGTGGAATACCTTCCTCACTGCCGGCAGTCTATGATATAATAACACCAAGGAGTAGACATGAACACCAGGTCCCACCTGTGTCATAAAACCGTACGGGGCAAGTACGAAGGCTAACTACCAAATACCAAAGCCGCATCATCAACTGACCGGGGCAAGTACGAAAGCCAACTACAAGATACCAAAGTCGTACTAACAATACTATACAACCAAACCACGAAGCTGATACGGGGCAAGTACGAAAGCCAACTACCAGATACCAAAGCCGTGTCACGTAGCTGACCGGGGCAAGTACGAGGGCTAACTACGGATACGAGGTCGTATCACGAGACTTCGCCACGGTTCGATACGCAAGTACGAAGCCAACTACTGTGTACCAAAGCCGTATCACGTGAATCGATCGGGCAAGTACGGGCTAACTACCGGATACCAGCGCGTCGATCACGAGACTTAGCCACTAAACTGAGCAGGGCAAGCGAAGGCTAACTACTGTGTACCAAGGCCGAATCACCACGAGGCGGCAAGTACGAAGCCAACCGCCGGATACCAAGGGCGAATCGGTAAAACCTCACGGAGAGCTAGTCCATGGAATAACGCTATCAAGCGAGCGCAGTGGAATCCTCCACACCGCCAGACGCCCAAGTAAGATCATAACAAATCAACCGACCCTCCATTGAGAGATGCGGTGGTATAGAAATACAATACTAGCACGACAAGGCTATCACACGCAAACGTAGGCAAGTTACACACAACTCAAGGTACTTTCATTTTATGCCAAAGTCCAGGTTTTAACCCCAAAGTACTACGTACATTAAATTCTTTTTAAAGGATCCATTTCTTTTACAAAGGTCACCCGATACCCGTAGTATTAAAAAAATAGAGTGCCTAATTTCAAATATTCACGTCTCTTATTTTCGAAAGGTTTCGTAGTTCATAGTCTTAATCACTTAATAACATAATCTTTTTTAAAACGATTGAGTAACGTATGCCGTATGTGTGAGTAGGTTATTCTTGTTTATAACAATCTTATTAAAGCAGCCATGATCTAGGAAATGTAATACAATCTTGTCTTATCTTAGCTTCTATGCAGATGGAGGTTTTTACTGGTTTAAATATAATTACTTAATTGTCAATACATTTTCCTTTATTAACGTTGCAGTGGTTCGTTCGATACTTATTCTCATTTCCGAAATCAGTAAAACATTATTCTTTTAAAGACCAAATACTCATTACTCACGAATGAGGTTTCACACTTTTTAATAAAATTCATATCAATTCAATTAAGTCAAGTCTCTTATCTTTTAAGATCAATAAACCATTCTTTTTATCTCTCTTAAGACGTTATACCTAACTTCCCATAAAGCTAGTATAACTCTTAAGCTTTCAAAACCAAGTATTACCCTTCTTTCAAAAACGATTATTAATTCTTTTGAAATACTTCAAGATTCTTTATTATTTAAAACTTAAGTCAAAAGACATCGAAGTAAAACCACGTTCAGTTAACACACGTACGTCCACCGTACTATATATATTCTTTTAAAATATCATGCTTAAGAGGATAGGAAGAATCACATACCTCGCGACAATTATCGACAAATAGCAAAACGCTCCACTGCTATAACCCGGCTAGCCTTGTCCACCTTTCAAGTAGAACATGCTACTCGCAGAACTTTCAACCTATAAAGGCCATATACGTCTATCAACGTCTAGACTACTCTGTAGAATATTCTAAGCAGGGTTCTCTATTCTACGGAAAATCGGGCGACTTCCTACCCGCTAAACTACACAAGTCTCATCAGAATACAAATTCTATGTAAATCTGATTCAATCTTCTTTTTTAATATTCTTCTGATGTGATTTCAATTTAATTCTCTTCTCTTATACCATCCTTCTATATATCTTATACTCATTTATATACAACTACAGTATGTAATTTCCAATTACAATAGAAGGACAAGAGTATTTACCTCGATAAGCCCAAAATTATCCAAGTTTAAATGTCGATCCTGAGCAACGTTTAGCTCCTACTCTGGGTGCTCCAACCCGCTCCAAACAACCTTTAGAAGTTCTACGCAACTTCTTCTTAATACTTCAACCGATTATGAAGATTTTCCTTAGGGTTTCGTTTTTGTGACTGAAGGGAAGTATAATAGTATTTCTGGGCTTTTAGTATAGGGGTAACCTTGGAATACTACAAAGTATTTTGGAATAGTAACAATACTTGGAGAATACTTTTCTACCAAGGGGGTTTGTTTCGCCAAGGGCCTTCTCGAGGGAGGAGCTCTTGGACGAGAGCTACACTAAGGGGGAGAGGGATTTTCAAGACTTAGAAATTATTTGTGGATGAAGAAGTCTTCAACTAAGGGGGGGTATTTATAGGACTTTCAATGGCCTAGATTAAGGAAAGTGGAGGGCAAGTGGAGGGTGAAGATTTGGACAAGTGTTGTGTGGGTCCCACTTGCTCATCTACTACACAAAATATCTACAAAACATTGACCAAATGTTTTAGGCAAAATAAATGACAAAAACGTGCCAAGGAAAGCCCACAATTTCCGTCCACTTGAGGGTGACAAGTGTCGCCATCTCGTTGGTCCAAAATATTTTATCTCTCGGAAAAATCCGCAAAAATTATAAATGTTACAACCCTAATTTTCCCTTCGCAAAGTCCGGAAAACGTTTCGTCGGAAAACAATTCTTTTCGCTAGTTTTGAACAAATTTCGTCCCTTTGCCTACTTAAGGCTTAAACTTTTGTACGTACGCCCTCACGTACATACTCTGGAAATACGGGGTATAACATTCTCCCCTCCTTAGAAACATTCGTCCCGAATGTTCCTTCTCAGGACGGATAACGATAAAGTTCCTCATAACTTAACAAGTTGCCAATGCCACACCTGGCCACAAAAATAACACACGCGCAAATACATAACCCAAGTCAACGAGGAATCACTCCTACATCACAAAAGCTTCCACCCAGGTCTAAAGGATACTCCCTTTGCATCTTCACTTCCCAACAAAATGATCTCTTTTATTTTGCTAACACACGTTCACTTCTTTCCTTACTCGCCGTACCCTTCTCGTACACCCGAACTCTCTCCCTAGTACACATTCCATACTCCAGTCATCGCTTCAGTTTTCAAAACTTTGGAGTCACCACCTCCCAACTTGGTCATCTTACTAGGCCTTGAATTCCTTTAAGGCCATTCCCGACCTTCACGATCCAATTCTGGTTGAACATATCCATGAACTCATACGATGGTTACCTAAACATGGGCCTAGCACCCTCGTGACCCTACCACCCGGCGGGACCACCTCGAACTGACCCCACCCCAAACCGGGCTGCGGGTCGACCCGCGAATGGTCCTCAAACGGACCCAAAATCGCGCCAAACTCTTGTTCCCCGATCCAGAACAATCTTACCTATTCAAGTCCTGAAAGCTACCACTTTCATCTTACACAACCCATGGAATTATCCCACAATACATTTTACGCATACCAAGTATTTTGACAAAGACTAACCGTAAAATCTTTTATTCAAGACGGCCTTACTTCTAAGGTCTCAACGTGTAATATTCTAAGGTTCATACCTTCCCTGTCCCCATACTTAACCTTTCAACTAACCATGTCTCTAAACCACAATATACACAACGCTATCTGTACATAGTACTCAACATATAATCATCGTATCACGCATGCTAATCTCTAGAGGGTTAAGGATATACCTGAAAAATAGGTGGTTCAAAGGATCACAATCGGGAACTCCCACCGCGACCTCTGCCGTGGCCTGCCGGTGTAAGAACATCCTGCCTAGCTATGGAAGGTGAAGAACCCGCAACTGATCTCGTAGTCTGTGCTATCCTACCAGTGCTACCTCTGTTCGGACAGTCTGTTAAACCCCGTAATTTCAGAGTATGTACGTAAGGACGTACGTAGAAAAATTTGAACTTTAAAGTTGGCTTGGCCGAATTTTTTTGTGCACAACACCCGACTAGAGTCGTTTTTCGACGAAACGTTTTACACAACTCGCGTAGGGTAAATTACGGCTATGTCATTTCTAATTTTTGCGGATTTTTCCGAGAGACGAGACGTGTTGGACCAACAAGAGGGCGCCACTTGGCACCCTCTCATTGGCGGATTTGGTGGGCGTCCCTTGGACGATTTTCTTGACATTTTTGTCAAGTAGGAGGTAGGATATTTTGTGTGCAAGTTGGCTAGGTACACTTGCCCTAATCTTGGCCTTACACTTGCCTAGCACTTGGCTAAATCTTGGCAATTGGTTGGCCTTTACTTGACCTATAAATACCCCTCCCCTTTGATGAACTTCTTCATCCAAAAATCTCTAAGTCTTGAAAGCTTCTTCCTCCCCCCTTTGTGAGGCCTTTGGCCGAGAGCACCCCTTCCCCCCCTTGGCCGAGAGTTTCCCCCCCCCCTAGTGGGGTTGGCCGAGGGGTACACACCCCCCCTCCTTGTGGTGCTAGCCGTGGGGTACCCCCCCCTAGCCTAGTTGTTTTCGTAATACCTTTTTTTTGTGGTATAGTGATACTCTCAAAAGTATTGTTATAATGCCCAAATTACCTTAGCCGTATACCTTGTAGTATTCTAAGGTTATACCTATACGAAAAGCCCCGTAATACTATTATACTTCCCGTCAGTCACCAAACCGAAACCCTAAGGAAAATCTCCATGGTTAGTTGGAGTAGTTTGTAGAAGTTGGTTAGAACTTCTAAGGGTAGTTTGGAGCGGGTTGGAGCGCACGGAGTTGGAGCTAAACGTTTTCCAGGATCGACTTTATACTTGGATAATTATGGGCTTATCGAGGTAAATATCTTGTCCCTCTATCGTAATTGGAAATTACATGATTGTTAGACTATATAGTTGAAGTATACTATATAGAACTGAACGTTGTTATCGCAATGTCTTTGGACTTAAGCTCGAATAATACTTACGGCAATGTCTCGCGACTTAAGCCTGAATAATAAGAAACCTTTTCGAAAGAAGAGTCTTTGAATCAGTAATTACATAGGGCATCAGACATGAGACTTGTGTAGCTTTTCTCGTGAGGTGGAATTGTGCACGTCCGGATTAGGCGTATAACCCCGGTTGGCTTGGTAGCGGGCCGATAGATGAGGAGATTTACGCCGCGGGGAGGTGGTGCCGAATTTTCTGTAGAATGTTCTACGAAGAGACCTAAATGTTAATAAGCGCCTTGTGGCCTTATAGGTGGAAGTACTATGCGTGTACGATCTACTTGGCTTAAGGAGTAGCCGCGGTTTGAGGTACTTGAGCGTTTTGCTATTAGTCGATAATCGTCGCGAGGTATGTGAACCTCTTCCTATCTCTTCTAGCATGATATGTGTGTAACTATGTAGTGCGGTGACGCGTACGTGTTAAATGTATTTGATTGGTCTAAAACATAAAGTGTTATAACGGCTTTATGGGAAGTTGGTTATAACGACTTTATGTAGGTAAGAAAATACTTGTGGTTTTTAAAAGGTAATCGATTTGAACTATAATCGGTTTGGTTATGTGATAATAAAGAACTTGAAGTATTTCAAAAGATTTTTGAATCATTTTGAAAGAAGAGTAATACTTGGTTTTTGAAAACTTAAGAGTTATACTAGCTTTATGGGAAGTTAGGTATAACGGCTTAAGAATGTTTTCTTGATTTGAAATCGAATGTGTATCGACAAACCACCGCAGTTAATAAAAGGAAATGTTTTGTGATTAAGTATTATTAAAACCAAGAGAAACTTCCATCTGCATGTAAGCTAAGATGAGACAAAATGATATTTCCTAGATCATGGTCATTGTAATAAGATTGTTATAAACAAGAATATCCTACTCACATATAAGGCTTATGTTTCTCAGATTGTTTAAAAGAGAATTATATTCTTAAATGAATAAGACTATGAACTACGAAACCTTTCTAAAAATAAGAACCGTGAACATTTGAAATTAGGCAAACTTGGACGTTTGGAGAATAATGTTGTTACTTGATTTTACAAAGGTAAGTGTTTTAATTTACTTCAAAAGATAATCACTCTATTTTCATATACTACTACGGGTATTGTGTGCCTTTTGTAAACGTAACGTATCTTTTAAAAGATAATGTATGAAGTACTTTGGGAATAGATACCCGATCTTGTTAATCATATATTAGAATGTACCTTGTGTGTATAACTTGATTGTGTTGGTTTGTAATAGCCTTGTAATACTTTCTTGTTGATTTGATAAGTAAACATGCTAGGATGCTACGTGTGTTGGTATCTTGTGATGTTTTGTGTAAAGGGGGTTTTCCCTCGACTGCGCTTAAAATTGTTGACTCTCAGCCGTTATGTTGGTATTGTACCACTCACCTTGACTTGTCTCCGGAGGTTAAGCCGCTCCGTCGCGGGTAGACTCGGTGATGCAGGACCGTGATTCGAGAATACCTTATGCGGGTCCGGGGATCCATGTCTGAACTACGGAGTTCCGTGTTAGTTTGCGGCCCTTGTGGTCATGCGGTCTTTGTGGCTACGCGATCGCGAGTCCAGGACGATGCCGGGGAGTAGCTACCCTCGATGCGAGAAATACCTCATGCGGGCCTATGAGGTTGGCCTATGCGGAGCTGCGAAGAGTTCCAGGGCTAGACGCGCACATTTGATATCGCGCGAGTGACGGCTTTGATCATGTGACGGCAGACAGATATCGATACGATTTATGACCTGTTAGTACTATGGGTGTTAGTAGTCGGTTATGCCTTCAGATTACATGCATCGTTTTATTAGGACACAGTGGGACACGTGTTCATGTGTATTTCTTGGTGCTTTTATATCATAAAGCTGGCGGTGGGAAGGTATTCCACGGGCATGATTGATGTTATGGGCGTGAGACCCATAGTTACATTTGAGTGATGACTTTGAGGCGTGAGTCCACGACTTGACATGATTGCTTATTTATTGTGAATCGTAGTTTGGTTATCATACATGTCTCCCGCTTTATAGACTATTATGATTTCATTTACGATTTTCGATCCACATACTTGGTACTGTTATCGACCTCCTTCGGGCTGCGTTACGCCGCAGTAAAGGTACACGGTGTTGATCCTCGCTCTTAGGGTCACGATTCAGCGTATGGAAACTCCGTTTCTCGGAGGCTTATCGATGGTATAGTCCTGTCGTTATAGGTATTTACATTCGTGGTATGGTGGGGCCTGTCCCGCCATTATTGTCGTATCATTCTTAGAGGTCCGTAATCTTGTTGTGGCGAGTTGTAATGGGATGAATCGTCGGTTTTAAATTTCTTTATATATAAGTCGTAAGGCAAGTTTTCTCAGACTATTGTTTCATACTTCTTGTTATTTCATGTTATCGTCTTATGTTCATTGACACTCGATGTTGTATCACTAGGGTGCCCGGTAGGCACGATCCGGGCCCGTTCGGTCGTGACAAAAGTGGTATCGTGAGCGATTAATCCTCGGAAGGTGTCTACGACCGTATCCAAGAGTTCTTGATTATCGGTGTTGTGCACCACACCAATAATCAGGAGGCTATAGGATATTTAGGATTGGTTTCTATTCTTCTCACTCTGAGATCGTGCCTTAGAGCTGTGTTGTAAGTTGGACCCTCTCACGTATTTCTTTCCCTTACCGTTATGCCTCCGCGTAGGGCAACCCGGGCCCAGGAGGGGCAAGGCAGCCGAGGGAGCTGCGAGTAGAGTTCAGAGGGTTACGAGGGCACAGGCCCAACCATCACCTGAGTTAGGTGCTTCGTTCGGGGAGTTATGCTATGTCACCAGCCCCAGCAGAGTTTAGCACGGCGCAGCCTCATGCGGCTATGACATTTGAACCTTCACTCGCGGCCGAAACAAAGAATATAGATTGCGAAGAGACAACCCTGTTACTAGCTATGGATTTGACTACCAGAGAGTATACCGATGTACCGCGAGTCTTGATGAATATCTAAGAGAGGGTTGTGCAAGAGAAATTCTTCAGTTAGGCCTGAGCATAGCCTTGGTACGGACTTATGCGCAGCAGGCCGAGAGACGTAGAGATCGACGGGTTAACGAAGGACAGCAGGAGAGGGCCAGAACAGCAAGGTCCTTTAGTAACTTTCGAGGCGAATCACCTCAGCAGCAGATTAGATATGCACATCCGCCAGTGCAGAGTGTTCCTCCAAAGGGTTCAGAACGTTCGGGGTAAGCCGGAGTTGGTCAGAGCTCCAGAATTTCCGGTTCACAGCTACACGTAGGTTCCAGCCAAAGGATTCGATTTTCCCGATGTTCATACAGGATGCACGCCATCCCGGGAATGTCATCTTTTAGTTGGTACTTGTTTTACTGCGCACGTCGAGGCCACGTGTGTCGAAAGGATGTCCTAGTAGGAGGACTCAACCTTCAGGATCGGTGGGTAGTTCGTCATCTCCCCTAGCTATGTGCCCTACGGGGTAGGTTTGATTAGAACGACTAAGGGGAATGAAGCAGTAGATATAGATATATTCTTAACCCTCTAGAGATCAGTATATGTGATAAGGTGAGTATACCTTAAAAGTGTTATGTTCAGATAGCATGGTGTAAATTGTGATTAGGAAATCATGGTTAGTATGAGGGTAAGATTGGATATAAGGGAAAGTGTGAGCCTTAGAGCTTTATACGTGAAGACCTTAGAGGTAAGGCCATCTCGAGTAAAAGACGTATGTTTATGTTTGACCCTTATAAGAGTGCATAGTGCACGTGAGCTATGTTTGTGGGATAAGTCCCTGAGTAGTGTGGAATGAAAGAGGGTAGTTGAGCTAAGAAGACCGCTAGGTTTTCGTAACATGATTAGTGAGAGTTTTCCGGTTCGGGGAGCTAGTGTCTTGCGCGTTGCCGGGTCGGGTTGAGACCATGTTGCGGGTCAACCCGCGACCTGTATGGTGGTGGGGTCAGTTTGTGGTGATCCCGCTTTGGGTTAGGGTTATGAGGGTGTTAGGCCCAAGTTTAGTTAACCAGCGTACGAGTTCGTGGATGCATTCGACCGATGAGTCGGGCCGGCGAGGTCACCGTCTTGTCTTCTAGCGAGACCGTTTACTCGGCGGTGTTGATTTATCGAAGGTTGTAAGGCTGCACGGTGCCTACCTTCACCTTATGATGCATGTGGAGCCAGTGGTACATTGCTTTTGTTTCGGAAGTTTTACCAAGCGGGGTTAAGAACTCGCAGTCTCGGGACCGCATTCGCCCCGCCGGTGTGGATTTCAGGGGTAGTTGTGGGGATTGTTGTCTCCTGTGGAGGGAGTGTTTAAGCTACCATTTCAGTGTTCGGATGTCGCCTTATGAAGCCTTGTGGGGGCGGATGTGTAAGTCGCCGGTCGATTGGTTCGATGTTGGCAAGATTCAGATAGTTGGTTCAGGCTTATTCCAACAGACTGTGGATAGGGTAAAGCTTGTCTAGAAGAGGTTATGGCAGCTCAGAGAAATCGTGCGGATAATCGGCGACGACGCTTAGAGTTCAGATTGACGGTCGGTCTTCTTGAAAGTACCACCCCGGGTTGGGTGTGACGAGTTTTGGAAAACAGAGGGAACTTAGCCCGAGTTACTTTGGGCCCTTTTGAGTTCATGTGAAGAATAGTTCAGGTTGCCTATATGTTAGCTTTTGCCGTTCGACTTAGGAGGCAGTACGTCCGGTCTTTCGTATTATTATGATCGGGAAAGTATCGGAGATCCATCCAGAGTGTTCCCAGTTAATGATGACCACGTTAGAGATAGTAACCCCGAGTTTTGGAAACTAAAGCGATCGTAAATGTGGTAAGAGTTCGAGTGTCACGACCTCGGGGATCGCGTGCACGGTACCATTTGTTAGGTCGCGGAGTGACACTAGAACCTCGCGGCAAAGTGACAAAAGTGGTATCACGACGAGTAAAGGGAGAAGCGAGCATGTATTGCGAGCAGAGATGTGACCATTTCTTTTGTATGGAGAAAGTGCGAAGGAATTATATTTTAGACCCTTGGATGGGAGCGTTTGTGATGTTAGAGGTGTTTCGCCGTGGACTTGGATGTAAGTATTTTGCGCAGTGTTGTTGTGGCCATTGTGGCGTGATTGTTCGAGTAAGTATAGTAGTGAAGACTCATGGCGCATGTTTGTTTTGAGACTTAGAAGGAACATTCGACGAATGTTTCTGCGAGGGAGAATGTTATACCCGTATTTTCGAGTATGTACGTGGGGCGTGCGTAGAAAAATTTGAACTTTAAAGTTGGCTTGGCGAATTTTTTGTGCACAACACCCGCTAGAGTCGTTTTCGACTAAACGCTTTACACAACTCGCGTAGGTAAATTACGCTATGTCATTTCTAATTTTTGCGGATTTTTCCGAGAGACGAGGCGTGTTGGACCAACAAGAGGCGCCACTTGGCACCCTCTCATTGGCGGATTTGGGGCGTCCCTTGGGCGATTTTCTTGACATTTTGTCAAGTAGTAGGTAGGATATTTTGTGTGCAAGTTGGCTAGGTACACTTGCCCTAATCTTGGCCTTACACTTGCCTAGCACTTACAAATCTTGGCCATTGGTTGGCCTTTACTTGACCTATAAATACCCCTCCCTTTGATGAACTTCTTCATCCAAAAATCTCTAAGTCTTGAAAGCTTCTTCCTCCCCTTTGAGAGGCCTTTGGCCGAGAGCACCCTTCCCCTTGGCGAGAGTTTCCCCACAGTGGGGTTGGGTACACACCCACTCCTTGTGGTGCTAGCCGTGGGTACCCACTGCCTAGTTGTTTTCGTAATACCTTTTTTTGTGGTATAGTGATACTCTCAAAAGTATTGTTATAATGCCCAAATTACCTTAGCCGTATACCTTGTAGTATTCTAAGGTTATACCTATACGAAAAGCCCCGTAATACTATTATACTTCCCGTCAGTCACCAAACCGAAACCCTAAGGAAAATCTCCATGGTTAGTTGGAGTAGTTTGTAGAAGTTGGTTAGAACTTCTAAGGGTAGTTTGGAGCGGGTTGGAGCGCACGGAGTTGGAGCTAAACGTTTTCCAGGATCGACTTTATACTTGGATAATTATGGGCTTATCGAGGTAAATATCTTGTCCCTCTATCGTAATTGGAAATTACATGATTGTTAGACTATATAGTTGAAGTATACTATATATAGAACTGAACGTTGTTATCGGCAATGTCTTTGGACTTAAGCCTGAATAATACTTACGGCAATGTCTCGCGACTTAAGCCTGAATAATAAGAAACCTTTTCGAAAGAAGAGTGCTGAACTGTAATTACATATGACTGTATTACAGTAGACTTGTGTAGCTTTTCTGTGAGGTAGAATTGTACACGTCCGGATTAGACGTATAATCCCCCCCCCGGTTGGCTTGGTAGCCGGGCCCGATAGAGGATGAGATTTACGCTGTTGCGGGGGGGGGGAGGTGCTGCCGAATTTTCTGTAGAATGTTCTACGAAGAGACCTAAATGTTAATAAGCGCCTTGTGGCCTTATAGGTGGAAGTACTATGCGTGGCACGATCTACTTGGCTTAAGGAGTAGCGGTTTGAGGTACTTGAGCGTTTTGCTATTAGTCGATAATCGTCGCGAGGTATGTGAACCTCTTCCTATCTCTTCTAGCATGATATGTGTGTAACTATGTAGTACGGTGAGCGTACGTGTTAAATGTATTTGATTGGTCTAAAACATATAGTGTTATAACGGCTTTATGGGAAGTTGGTTATACGACTTTATGTAGGTAAGAAAATACTTGTGGTTTTTAAAAGGTAACTGATTTGAACTATAAGCATTTGGTTATGTGATAATAAAGAACTTGAAGTATTTCAAAAGATTGTTGAATCATTTTGAAAGAAGAGTAATACTTGGTTTTTGAAAACTTAAGAGTTATACTAGCTTTATGGGAAGTTAGGTATAACGGCTTAAGAATGTTTTACTGATTTCGGAAATCAGAATGTGTATCGACAAACCATTGCAGCGTTAATAAAAGGAAATGTTTTGACAGATTAAGTATTATTAAAACCAGTAGAAACTTCCATCTGCATAGAAGCTAAGATGAGACAAAATGATATTTCCTAGATCATGGCTGCTGTAATAAGATTGTTATAAACAAGAATATCCTACTCACATATAAGGCTTATGTTTCTCAGATTGTTTAAAAGAGAATTATATTCTTAAATGAATAAGACTATGAACTACGAAACCTTTCTAAAAATAAGAACCGTGAACATTTGAAATTAGGCAAACTTGGACGTTTGGAGAATAATGTTGTTACTTGATTTTACAAAGGTAAGTGTTTTAATTTACTTCAAAAGATAATCACTCTATTTTCATATACTACGGGTATTGTGTGCCTTTTGTAAACGTAACGTATCTTTTAAAAGATAATGTATGAAGTACTTTGGGAATAGATACCCGATCTTGTTAATCATATATTAGAATGTACCTTGTGTGTATAACTTGATTGTGTTGGTTTGTAATAGCCTTGTAATACTTTCTTGTTGATTTGATAAGTAAACATGCTAGGATGCTACGTGTGTTGGTATCTTGTGATGTTTTGTGTAAAGGGGGTTTTCCCTCGACTGCGCTTAAAATTGTTGACTCTCAGCCGTTATGTTGGTATTGTACCACTCACCTTGACTTGTCTCCGGAGGTTGCGCCTCCGTCGCGGGTAGACTCGGCGATGCAGGACCATGATTCGAGAAGACCTTATGCGGGTCCAGGGGATCCATGCTGAACTACGGGAGTTCCAGGTTAGTTTGCGGCCCTTGTGGTCATGCGGTTGTGGCTACGCGATCGCGAGTCGGGGCGATGCCGGAGTAGCTTCCCTCGTTGCGAGGAATACCTCATGCGGCCTATGAGGTTGGCCTATGCGGAGTCGCGAAGAGTTCGTGGCTAGACGCGCACATTTGATCTCATGCGAGTGACGGCTTTGATCATGTGACGCAGACAGATATCCCGATACGATTTATGACCGTTAGTACTATGGTGTTAGTAGTCGGTTATGCCTTCGTACTTACCATCTTGTTTTATTAGGACACAGTGGGACACGTGTTCATGTATTGCTTGGTGCTTTTATATCATAAACTGCCGGCAGTGAGGAAGGTATTCCACGGGCATGATTGATGTTATGGGCGTGAGACCCATAGTTACATTTGAGTGATGACTTTGAGGGCGTGAGTCCCTGACTTGACATGACTGCTTATTTATTGTGAACTGTAGTTTGGTTATCATACATGTCTCCTGCTTTATAGACTATTATGATTTCATTTACAGTATTTTCAGTTTCACATACTTGGTACCTGTTGTACTGACCTCCTGCCGCGTCATGCGTCATGCGCGAGTAAAGGTACACCAGTGTTGATCCTCGCTCTTAGGGTCACAGTTCAGCGTATGGGAAGCTCCGTTTCTCCGGAGGCTTATCAGTGGTATAGTCCCCTGTCGTTGTAGGTATTTACATTCAGGGGTATGGTGGGGCCCTGTCCCGCCATTATTGTCGTATCATTCTTAGAGGTCTGTAGTACTGTTGTGGGCAGAGTTGTAATGGGATGTAACTCTTCGGTTTTTAAATTTCTTTATATATATGTCGTAAGGCAAGTTTTCTCAGACTATTGTTTCATACTTCTTGTTATTTCATGTTATTGTTTTATGTTCCGCTGATTACTCTGATGTTGTATCACTAGGGTGCCCGGGGTAAGGCACCAGTCACGGGCCCGGGTTCGGGTCGTGACACAGTCTCTCGCCAAATGGCCCTGTTGGCCGCAAGTATAACAATCTCCCAAATTAGTACGACACTCACCCTTATGAATTTTTCCACAACGGCCACACTGAGACAAGGGTGGCCTCATCCGCGAGCGCCTTACTCCTCAAAATCTGAAACACAGGAGCCCGACCGCTCCCGAATATCCCGAATGTCCCGAAACTGAGGACCACTCAGATCGGGCGGAGGTACATAACTAGTCTGCACGAGGCGGTCCGCCTCGAAAGTCGCCAAAAGACCTCTTTGTCTTGGCCTCTTACGTTGATCCCGGTCATTCCGCCGACCTCTTCGCTCCTCACACCCAAGTGCATAAGCCTGCATGCGGGCAATGTCTATGCCCGGCTGAAGAGCTACACCCGAACAAGCCTCTGCCAAGTAGTCATTAAGCCTGGTGACGTAGCGGTGCACTCTGTCCCCCATGCGGCTACTAACGCGAGGGCGTCTGAGCTAATGAGTCAAACTCCACATTGTACTCCCGAACCGTACGCCCGTCCTGCCTCAATATCAAAAATTTGTCGGCCCGTGCCCTCATCATGCGGAGGCAAGAAGTGGTCGAAATGCCTCGAGAACTCGTCCCAAATAGTGAGGCGCAAGCTCCCCCTGGGACAGCTCCCACGAATCAAACCAGTCGACTGCGGTATCACGCAGCCGATGTGAACCTAAGACCACTGACTCGGTCTCCGAAGCCTTGATCACTCTCATGATCCGCTGTAATTGTCGGATGAACTCCTGCGGATCATCCTCAGGCCTCGATCCATAAAACACTGGCGGTGCGGCTCGAAAGTCCGCGATCTCAAACTATCCGCTCTCGGGTGAACTACGGGTACTGCAGTCTGGAATCGCGTATCCGGCTTATCCTCGTATCGCCACGATCACGGCGATGGCGGCCATCTCTTTGTACCCCAACTCCTCTGCTCGGTGTGGGGTGGAGGCTCGTGTGTGGTCTCGGCAGCCCACCGCGGCTCTAAACTCTCTTGGTGGCGGTGTCGCAAAACTTCGCCGTCAAGCACTATCTCGAGTAAAGGCAGGGCTGCGCCCTCATACTCCTCTGTATCCTACTAGCGGCTCCTCGCCTTGCCCATCTGGGCGGGTTGCCACTGCGGAGGCATAATCGGTGAAAACGAAATACGTCGGAGGGTCCAACTTATAACACACTCTAAGGCACGATCTCGGAATGAGAAGAATGGAAACTAATCCTAAATGTCTGCGACCTCCTGATTATAGATGTGGTGCACAACCCATCGATAATCAAGACTCTACTAGACACGGTATGTAGACACTTTCCGAGGATTAACTGCTCTGATACCACTTTTGTCATGACCCGATCCGGGCGTGGTAGTGCCTTACCCGCACCCAGTAGTCATACATCGAGTAATCGGCGGAATATAAAAACAAGACATGAAACAATTATAGAATGAGACCCGTTTATCCCTGAAAATAGCGCCTTTCGGCAGGTATAGATACATAAAACGTGAACGACGATTACATCCTTACAAACCACTGAAACAGCGATACTACAGACCTAAGAGTTTTTATACAACATGACGGGACGGGGCCCGCCATACCACAGAATGTACAAGTACTACGATGTGAAGGACTATACCAAAGATAAGCCTCGGAGAAAGCGGAGCTTCCTAATCTGTTGAACTGTGATCCTATGAGCGAGGATCAACAATCGTGTACCTCTACTGCGACATGAACGCAGCCCGAAGGAGGTCGATAACAATGTACCAAGTATGTGAAACTGAAAATACTGTAAATGAAATCATAGTAGTCTATATAAAGCAGAAGACATGTATGATAACCAAACTACAGTCCACAATAAATAAGCAGTCAGGTCAAGTCAGGGACTCACGCCCTCAAGGTCATCACTCAAATGTAACTATGGGTCTCACGCCCACAACATCAATCATGCGTGGAATACCTTTCCGCCACGGCGATCATGATATAATAACACCAAGAGTACACATGAACACGGGTCCCACTGTGTCATAAAACCGTCTGGGGCAAGTCACGAGGCTAACTACCAAATACCAAAGCGCATCATCAATCGGCCGGGCAAGTACGAAAGCCAACTACGGATACCAAAGCCGTACTAACAATACTATACAACCAAACCACGAAGGCGTCACGGGGCAAGTACGAAGCCAACTACGGATACCAAAGCCATGTCACGTGGTGGCCGGGGCAAGTACGATGGCTAACTACGGATACCAAGGTCAGATGACGAGACTTCGCCACGAAGGCGTCTACGGGGCAAAGCCAACTACTAGATACCAAAGCCGTGTCACGTGGTGGCGGCCGGGGCAATCTGAGGGCTAACTACCAGATACCAAGGCCGCGTCACGAGACTTCGCCACTAAACTGAACGGGGCAAGTGCGAAGGCTAACTACCAGGTACCAAGGCTGAATCAGCCACGAGACGGGGCAAGTACGAAAGCCAACCACCAGATACCAAGGCCGAATCAGTAAAACCTCATGGAGAGCTAGTCCATGGAATAACGCTATCAACGGGAGCGCACCCGTGGAATCCTCCGTCACTGCTGGTACGTCCAAGTAAGATCATAACAAATCAACCGGCCCTCCATTGAGAGACGCTGTGGTATAGAAATACAATACTAGCACGACAAGGCTATCACACGCAAACGTAGGCAAGTTACACACAACTCAAGGTACTTTCATTTTATGCCAAAGTCCAGGTTTTAACCCCAAAGTACTACGTACATTAAATTCTTTTTAAAGGATCCATTTCTTTTACAAAGGTCACCCGATACCCGTAGTATTAAAAAAATAGAGTGACTAACATTTTAAGTAGACCAAAACAACTTCCATACTTTCCTTTTTAAAATCAAGCAACAACATTCTTTTCCAAAGTTCAAGTTTGCCTAATTTCAAATATTCACGTCTCTTATTTTCGAAAGGTTTCGTAGTTCATAGTCTTAATCACTTAATAACATAATCTCTTTTAAAACGATTGAGTAACGTATGCCTTATGTGTGAGTAGGTTATTCTTGTTTATAACAATCTTATTAAAGCAGCCATGATCTAGGAAATGTAATACAATCTTGTCTTATCTTAGCTTCTATGCAGATGGAGGTTTCTACTGGTTTAAATATAATTACTTAATTGTCAATACATTTTCCTTTATTAACGCTGCAGTGGTTCGTTCGATACTTATTCTCATTTCCGAAATCAGTAAAACATTATTCTTTTAAAGACCAAATACTCATTACTCACGAATGAGGTTTCACACTTTTTAATAAAATTCATATCAATTCAATTAAGTCAAGTCTCTTATCTTTTAAGATCAATAAACCATTCTTTTTATCTCTCTTAAGACGTTATACCTAACTTCCCATAAAGCTAGTATAACTCTTAAGCTTTCAAAACCAAGTATTACCCTTCTTTCAAAAACGATTCTTAATTCTTTTGAAATACTTCAAGATTCTTTATTATTTAAAACTTAAGTCAAAAGACATCGAAGTAAAACCACGTTCAGTTAACACACGTACGTCCACCGTACTATATATATTCTTTTAAAATATCATGCTCAAGAGGATAGGAAGAATCACATACCTCGCGACGATTATCGACAAATAGCAAAAGCGCTCCATCTTTATAACCCGGCTAGCATTGTCCACCTTTCAAGTAGAACATGCTACTCGCAGAACTTTCAACCTATAAAGGCCATATACGTCTATCAACGTCTAGACTACTCTGTAGAATATTCTAAGCAGAGGGTTCTCTATTCTACGAAAAATCGGGCAAAGACTTCCTACCCGCTAAACTACAAGTCTCAGAAATACAATCTATGTAAGTCTGATTCAATCTTTTTTTTAATATTCTTCTGATGTGATTTCAATTTAATTCTCTTCTCTTATACCATCCTTCTATATATCTTATACTCATTTCTATACAACTACAGTATGTAATTTCCAATTACAATAGAAGGACAAGAGTATTTACCTCGATAAGCCCAAAATTATCCAAGTTTAAATGTCGATCCTGGGCAACGTTTAGCTCCTACTCTGGGTTATCCAACCCGCTCCAAACAACCCTTAGAAGTTCTACGCAACTTCTTCTTAATACTTCAACCAATTATGAAGATTTTCCTTAGGGTTTCGTTTTTGTGACTGAAGGGAAGTATAATAGTATTTCTGGGCTTTTAGTATAGGGGTAACCTTGGAATACTACAAGGTATTTGGGCCAAGGTATTTTGGAATAGTAACAATACTTGGAGAATACTTTTCTACCAATGGGGGTGGGGGGGGGGGTTTGTTTCGGCCAAGGGCCTTCTCAAGGGGGAGGGGGAGCTCTTGGACGAGAGCTACACTAAGGGGGAGAGGGATTTTCAAGACTTAGAAATTATTTGTGGATGAAGAAGTCTTCAACTAAGGGGGGTATTTATAGGACTTTCAATGGCCTAGATTAATGCAAGTGGAGGGCAAGTGGAGGGTGAAGATTTGGACAAGTGTTGTGTGGGTCCCACTTGCTCATCTACTACACAAAATATCTACAAAACATTGACCAAATGTTTTAGGCAAAATAAATGACAAAAACGTGCCAAGGAAAGCCCACAATTTCCGTCCACTTGAGGGTGACAAGTGTCGCCCTCTCGTTGGTCCAAAATATTTCATCTCTCGGAAAAATCCGCAAAAATTATAAATGTTGCAACCGTAATTTTCCCTTCGCAAAGTCCGGAAAACGTTTCGTCGGAAAACAATTCTTTTCGCTAGTTGTGAACAAATTTCGTCCCTTTGCCTACTTAAGGCTTAAACTTTTGTACGTACGCCCTCACGTACATACTCTGGAAATACGGGGTATAACATAAATGTTGTTAAAGGTTTTGACTCTCGAGTTAGTTTTATCTGCCAGAATCTACTTTTACAGTCAAATTTGCTAAACCACTTCTTATTTCCTAATCTATTGATAATGTTTCTTTTGTATGGTAGGAAGTATCCGTCAAATATTGTTTTCTTATTTAGTTCTCTGTAATCTACTACCATCCTGGCTTTGCCCCTTTTTGTTCACTATGTTTCCTTACTAAGAATGCTGGACTGCTATGTGAACTCTTACTTTCTTGTATTAATTTTAAGTCTAGTAATTCTTTCAGTTGTATTTCAAATTCTTTTTGATCTGTAGGACTATATCTAATTGGTTTGCATCTAGCAATGTCGCTTGGATCTATTAACTTGATTTCAGCATATATTTTTTCTATTTTCCATAGTTGTGTCGGATTTTCTCCAAAATTTACTTTAATAATTCAAGATATTTTTCTTTTAATAGTTGTAGATTGTTATCTCTGTTTATTCTGTTACACAGTTTTAGGGTTTGTATTGGTAATATTCTTTTTAGTATAATCCATTTATTACAGGGTGTTTGTAGACTTAGGGTTGTATTACTGATGACTTGGGTTTTAAAATAATCCAAAAAGTTATTTCCTAATAAGACGTGTTGACTCATATTGTTGTCTTGATATATTACTGGTAACCTGAATACCATTTTATTTAGTTTTATCCTTACATTCTCTGCTATTGTATCTAATTCTTTAGTCTGTTCGTTAAATCATGTTACCCTTATTCTATAGACTCTAGATCTTTTCCATTTATGTGTTATTAGAACGTCTTTTCTTGCTAGACACATGTCTGCTCCGCTATCAATAAAGATTTTATTTTTTATCATTTTATTAGGTTTATATTCTACCTGTGCTTCAATATAAATCGCTACCATTATTTATTTTGAATGTAACTATTCTTTTGTTCTATTTCCGTCTGTCTTGTTCTTATTTTAAATAGATTTTTCATGGATTGTCTATGTTTAGATCCATAATACTTAATTCCAGTTGGGTTTGTACATAACGCAAAATTATTAATTAGATATTCCTCGTACTTGATCCAACGTTTTTTATCGTCTTCTAATTTTTTCATTTCCTCCTGCAAATTATTCTGAATCATCTTCACTATCTGAATAGTATTCTTCTTCATTGGTATTAATAAATTTGTTAGTTTTTATTTCTATTTCTATTTCGCTTTCATCTTCTGTTTGACTAACATAAAACTCTTCTTCACTATACCAAGTTTTATCGTTTTCTTTGAGTTGTTCTAAACTCATAATGAATTGTGTGGTGTTAATGTATTTTACTCCTTGTTTCTTTAGTTTAGGGCATTTGTTGGCATAATGTCCTTTTTCATTACAATTCCAGCATTTACATTCTTTAGGTGCCTCCTTTGTTTCTAGTGGTTTTACGAATCTCTTTCGAAATTTTCTCTTATTTCTAAATTTTTTCCTCGAATCATCTGTATTTTTATATTTCCTAAATCTTTTATATTTTTTCTTTTTATAGGGTTTGTAGTATTGAATATCATAATTTTTCCGATATTTTTTCTTGTAATTTGTGTTTCTTTTAAATGCTTTATTTTTATTGGATGTGTTCTTGTATTTTTCATGTTTGCTTTCCTTTTCTTCTTGATCTTTACATCCAAATACTAGTCGTTTTTCAGTAAATCCACAAACTTCCCTTAATCCTAATTTTTTATCTTTCTTTACCTTTTGTTGTAATCTATATTCTTCGCATTTCCTCATTAAATAAGCTCTTAATACCCGTATTTTTTCTCCTAGTGTATTTTCCCTTGGTTCTAATTTACTATATTCTTTAGTTATTTCTGTATTATAAGGTTCTGGTAAGTGATCATAATAAAGCTGTTGGTATATCATTCCTTCATCTTGTAGGAATCTTGCTTCATAGTAGAATTTTGTGAAGCTTATTGTATATTCTGGTAGTTTATTGATCTTACAACATTTCATATTGTTCAAATTCATTATTATTTCGCATTTTCTTTCAGCTAATACGTTTTCTCTAGCTACTAGCCATCTTTCTCCTAAGAATTCTCGTTTTAATACCATATCAAATAACATTAATATTCCTTTCCAATCTTTAACATGATGGAAGATTTCTCATTTCATTTGGTAAGCTATAGTTTCAAACCAAAATGCTACTTTTCCTATCATTGTTTTGGATATCAGTTCATACATATAATCTAAATCATTAGTGTGAGTTGAACTCATTAATGCTAAAGACATTCCTACGTTCCAGTCATTTATTCTTCTGCTTAATTCTTGTTCATCGTAAACATTATCTAAATCTAAGAAATATCCGTTCATATTTATCCCTTGTGCCATTGATCCTACAAACTCACTAAACTCTGCTTGTTGTCCTACCGGGATGTGTGGTGGTAACCTAGTGGGTTTTCTTGTTATGATTTCTAAGGTTTGGTCTATCATTTCTTCTTCAGGGTAATTGTTTGTATCTTCATTTACTATGTCATCTGATTCTATTTCCGTTTTAAAAGGTTCATTGTAGTCATCTTCTATGTCGCTTTCAGGTTCTTGTTCTTCTATTATCGCATTTAATCTTTTTATTTTATGTAAGGCTTCTAATATCTGGTTGTTTTCTTGTATTGTTTCAGAATCACTTTCATCTTTTATTTCTTCCGTGATTTTTGCTATTATTCCTTCTTTTACCGTAATTTCTTCTTTATCGGTGCTGCTGCTACTATCCTGTAATGTTTCTTCATTACTTAGCTCATTTATTCTTTTTACCTTTTTCTTCCCTTTCAGCTTTGCTAGTTGTTGTTTCATAATGTAGAGTTCTTCTTTTAAGTTGCTTAGTTCTATTTTAACTGTTTCTAATTCTTTTTTGGTGTCTTTAATTTCTACTTTAGCTTCATTGAGTTGTTTCTTTGTATCCTTATACTTGGTTTTATATTTTTTATATTTACTCGGCCATTCTTCATTAGAAGATAGTTTTAGCTTTGTATTTTCCTTTTCTAATCGTAGTATGTGTTGACGTTGGATTGTATTTTCGAGTTCTAATTTTGTTGAGTCTGTTAAGGAGTTATGAATGTTTTTATCTTTAAAATTTTCGTCTTTTTTAATTGATGTATCTTTAGGATTCGTAGAATCTTGTTTCTTCATGGGTTCGTATTTATACCTTTCCTGTTCTAATATTTCTTTACCATGGTTTCGAATAAACGTAACTGCGCTATATTCACTAGTGCTCATTAAAATTGTCCTTTCTTAGCTAAGGTTTTTAATCCATCTAATGTTTTTGCTACTTCTCCGTATCTTAGGTTTTATTTTACTGATATCCATCATTATAGGTATTTTACTTCTTCTCCAAGCATCTATTGCTACTACCTCGGGTTGTATGGGTAGCGTTTCTATTATATTTTGTGTACTAGTTTCTCCTTCTTCTACCGCTGTTTCTTTTCCTTTCTCTTTATTTACGTTTGTTACTATTGTGTTTAATTGGTCAAGTATTAGCCTTAGTGTCGGTATTTCAGATACGTTCCATAATTTTGTTAATTCTTCTCTTAGTATTTCTCTTGTTTGAGCTTGGCTATCTTTTATTTCATTCATCGCATCAAAAATGTTTTTTAATTTCTCTTTTATTATCAATTCTGTCCATATTTCATCTATTTTTTCGTTAAAACTGCTCAGCTTTTATTAAGCAAAAATGACAACGACAAGGCAAGACAGGCCAGCAAGTCAAGACAGACCAGCAAGGCAAAAGTTTTAACGGATGAAAAACTTGTAATAATTTAGATTTACTGTAACATGAATAGTAAAAGCCGAATCTGATAGAATCACGATAAAAGGTCGCATGATAAGAGCCAATCTTGTAGCATAGCATAATAAGAGCCAAGTACTGTAGCATCCTGAGGTTATCTATATAAAGAGCCTCTTTGTATCAAAAGAAGATATCAGTTTTTCGAAATAAAAGTTCAATCTTTAAGAAACATCTCTCTCGATATTCTCTCTCAAAAACACTTTCATAAGAAGTTCAGAAATGTCTAGCTAAAACCCTTTTATCAATCTATAATCCTAAACAGAGGAACATCATAATCTAAGAAGATCTACTAAAAGAAATCATAAGAACAATGAACAAACTTTGAAAGACATATAATTAAACACATATTAGTTCAGGAACCGTGACTCCTGTTGAAATACTTGGAAAGAACTGTTGAACACTCCTAAGCACCTAGGCGAAAGTACCCGTAGCGAGGAAGCAGAAAGGGGAAGCGGCCAGGGTGAAGTTGAGACTTCCGGTGATCCAAAGATTACTTCAAGAGGTATGGTTTCTATACTTGTATGTTTTAAATTATATTTCGGATAAGTTAGTTTCTATGCTTATGCTTTTAATAAGTAGGATTTCTATGATTATGGTATTACAATTCTGAAAAAGGTTATAGATTGATTTAACCCAAAAATAAAAATGGATAAAGACTTCCATCTAAGCTTACTGATGATACTCGGCAGTATAATACTCGCATACTATTACTTTATATTCCGCAATAATAACAGTAATAATGAAAATACCACCGACGTTCTTCCCTCTTCAGGGTTGTTAGGTGAGGAAAAGATCCCCCAGGAAAATGTCAGAACTAAATAAAAGGAGAAAATGGCAGTCATTCTTTTATTGTTATGATTTTATTGTTAAGTTAGTTTCTATGCTTATGTTTTTAATAAGTAGGATTTCTATGATTATGGTATTACAATTCTGAAAAAGGTTATAGATTGATTTAACCCAAAAATAAAAATGGATAAAGACTTCCATCTAAGCTTACTGATGATACTCGTCAGTATAATACTCGCATACTATTACTTTATATTCCGCAATAATAACAGTAATAATGAAAATACCACCGACGTTCTTCCCTCTTCAGGATTGTTAGGTGAGGAAAAGATCCCCAGGAAAATTTAAAGTAATAGTATGCGAGTATTATACTGACGAGTATCATCAGTAAGCTTAGATGGAAGTCTTTATCCATTTTTATTTTTGGGTTAAATAAATCTATAACCTTTTTCAGAATTGTAATACCATAATCATAGAAATCCTACTTATTAAAAGCATAAGCATAGAAACTAACTTATTCGAAATTTTAGATATTTTGGAAGTGTAGAGATAGTTTGTGAATAAATTTGTGACCAATGAGAGAGCGACACGTGTCCCTCCCACTTGTCTTGCAATTACACTTAGATATTATATATGGAAGGTCCTTGGAAGACTTGAAAAATATCTCATTCTCAAAACATTTTCTCTCCTTCTCTCTCTTTCTCTCTCTCGGCCCTTGCTAAGATTTGTAGGGCAAGATCATTTCTTCTTCCGAGTTTAACTTGTTGCTACAAGATTTATCTCCCTAATTAAGTATTAAGTCAAGATCATACTCCAAGGACTTGTGGCTCACGATTTTGGCCAATGATTTTCTTGAAATCCTAGGCTTGTTCTTCAACTTTTTGGAGGTAAAACGTAAAAGGAAGATGGGTACAAGGTTGTAATAGATACACGTGTGTGATTGGAACTTGAAGAAATGGAGCTAAGAAGAAACTGTGGACCAATAACGAGTGGACTGTTTTAGCGTTTTTGGGCTATTTTAATGGTAAGAATTCTTCTTCATCTTGAAGTAATTGGATATTACATGTTGTTATAATGTTTAGATGAACTTTTATTAAGAAGAATGAAGAATAAAAAGTGTTTGGACAATTTTTAGGGCTAGGGCCGAAATTGGACAATTTTGGGTATTGTTGGAATTCATTGGTTATTGTCGTTATTATCTTCATCTATTGCATGTTATAATGAAGTAATATGGTTGTTGATAAGTTGATATGTCATATATATAAGTGTTGGAACTTGAATTGGAATATAATGGATTAAGGAAAGGGTTAACGTATTGGGGTTGTTAGTCGTGTATTCTATGAAACTGTTGGATATTATCATACTATTTTAAGGGGTTGTGTTGGGCGTGTAATATGCTGGAAATATGGTGGTCATTATGTATGTTTAAGGTGGTAAATTGTTTGTTACACCTCGTAATACCATGACTACTAATTGAGAACGTGATTAAGGATTTAAGATTTGAATTTTAGAAGGAAAGAATTATTACATTTTCTTAAGGAAAATTTCGGAAAAATGTGACGACGGAAAAATTATTAACTTTGAGTTTAATACTTCTAATAGGATTTATGGACGTAGTATTGGATTATGAAGTATTGGAATTGATAATATGGGGTCCGTCGAAAATTTCACAATTTTTTTTGGGGGGGGGGGGGGGGTCGAAAATTATAATATTTTGGACCAATATAAGGGTGACATGTGTCACCCCTCCACTTGTCTTGCAAGGATGACTACATATTTAGATATTTTGAGACTTGGGGACAAGTGGACAATGGGTCCCACTCCACTTGGCTATACATATCCAAGTCTTGCAAGACTTTGATCATTCTACACTTTGACAAATGAGCTCTCATCTCTCTCTTCTCCTTAGCTTGAATCTCGAAATTCTCCAAGGATTTTCCAAAATAAGTGTTGAATATTTTTCAATATTAAGAGCCCTAATCAAGTTCTAAGACAAGTTAACTCTCCAAGATCCTCCAATTTTGTGTGTTGGCCGAAAGATTAGGTGAAATCCTAGGTTTGTTCATCGACTTTTTGGAAGGGAAACGTGAAGTGAAGTTGGTTATAAGCTTGTGGTGGATGCTTGTGTGTGATTGGAACTTGAAGAAGTGGAGTGAAACGAAAACTGCGAAACAAAACCTTGCGGACTATTTCAGACGTTTTTGGGCTAAAATGAAAGGTAAAATTCTTCCTTCTCTTGAAGAAATTGGATATAACATGTTGTTATAATGTATAGATGAGCTTGTGCTAAAAATAATTAAGAATAAAAAGTGTTTGGACCATTTTAGGGTGTCTTGGCCGAGAGTGGTATTCTGTGCGACATTGAATTCGTTGGTTATTGTTGTTGTTATTTACACGTGTCGCATGTTAAAATGAAGTAATATTGTTGTTGATATGTGATATGGAGTATATATAAGTGTTGAAATGTGAATTGGATTATAAAGAATTATGGAAAAGGGCTTTGGATTGTTGAAGTTCTTGTTGGCCGAAAACTGCCCAAAAACTGTTAGACGTTGTTGTGTCATTTTATGGACTGTTTTGAGGTGCTATTATGCTGAAAAATCAGCCACCAACATGTATGATTAATGTGGTAAAGTTGCTAATGAAAGTCCTAAGGAATAAGGGTGTTAAAGGCTTCACATTGTATCCTTAATGTTGATTAAATTGTGGACTATTTTTATGTGATTGTGGGGCAGAATTGTACACGTCAAGTAGGCATATAATACCTTTTGGTTAACTGTGGGTTGTGCCCTTAAGCGTGGCTCGATTGTTGTTGAATTTGGGCCTTGGAAAATGTGGAAAAGTACATATAAACGGGGGAAGTGCTACCCAAATTTCCGTAGAATAAGAGGACCATTACTTGGTATAAGTCTTATACTATGAAGTTGATAGAAGTATTATTGTTGTTATAGGTTGAAGTACTACTTGTTGCATATTCTACTTGGCGTGTGGAATAACCGATAAGGTTGAAGTACCTATTCGGGGCGTATTCTACTTGTCGTGTTGGTTAGTCATCAATGAGGTATGTGAACCTCTTACTTCTCTCTTTTGGCATGTTCTTCGTGTGAACCATAAATGTGGTATTTCTCCAAAAGTTATTATACTCTTAGAAATTAAGGAGTATTCTTGTTATTGATTCTATGCTAAAGACATGTCTAAATTATTCCTAAGTCCTTACCAAGTCTTATGGGAGATGTTGGTAAGAGCTTTTAGTAAACATTGGAGTAGAGTTGATCTTGCGAAGTTACAACACTAACGGGAAAATGTATTGAATAAGCCATTGCAGCGTTAAAAAAAAGAATTGACAATCTATTATATTGAAATGAGTAGAATTTTCCATCTGCATAGAAGCTAAGATATAACCAGTTCGTTTTACACTTTATAGGTTCACAACTGATTAGATAAGATCATTATTAATATATAACATAATGGCTCATAAAATGGATTAATTTGGAAACTCGGATCCGTTATCACCATGCAAATGTTTTCATAATGTTAGCCAGAGGAGCGAGACGAATTAGATTATCGAGTTGGTACAAACGACGAGTGAATCCTATACTTGACTTGATCTTTATAAACTGAGCGGATCCTAATCCTTAATGATATTTTCCCTTGATAGTACTTTGGGTTTTATAAAGGAAAATTGTTTACCTATTCGTTTAATAATGCCTTGAGTTTTTCTAAAAAGATAGTTCATTCTAATTGTGTTAATGAGAGTCAAAAATAATTTAAATTGTACATAGTTGCTTGTGATAGCTATAGGTGTACAGTCCTTTATATTTACATGGAGTCCCAGAATGGGCCGGAATATGTCGTACCTTATTTGACTTATAGCACATTACACCGAGTCCCAGAATGGGCAAGGGACGTGTCGTACCTTGCATGACTTATAGAGCGTTACACCGAGTTCCAGAATGGGTCGGGACATATCGTACCTTGCATGACTTATAGAGCGTTACACCGAGTCCCAAAATGAGATGGGACATGTCGTACCTTGCATGACTTATAGAGTGTTACATCGAGTCCCAGAATGGGTCGGGACATGTCGTACCTTGCATGACTTATAGAGCGTTACACCGAGTCCTAGAATGGACTGGGACATGTCGTACCTTGCATGACTTATAGAGCGTTACACCGAGTCCCAGAATGGGTCGGGACATGTCATACCTCGCATAACAATATTTGTTTATTTGGACAGACGTTCTTAATTTTGACATGACTCTCATTTTAAAAGGAAGTATCGTGGGCACGGTTGAATCTTATTTTAAAAAGGTATTGTGATACAGTAGTACAGTGGTACATCAATACAGTGATAGTAGTACAGTGATACAACAATACAGTGATACAATAGTACAGTGGTACAACGATACAGTGATACAGTAGTACAATGATACAACAATACAGTGGTACAGGGGTACAGTGATACAAGGTACAATTGGCTCTTATTTTGGCACGGTAGGATCTAGTATTTGATTTTAATACTTGTCTCTGTCATTCTTTTGTACAGTTATGATCTTGTTTACTGTACTTCATGTTTACATACTTGGTACCTTGTTATGCGACCGCCTTCTTCTGCGTTCATGCCGCAGTATTAGGTACTCGGTTGGGTGATCAGGAAAGCTTAGGATCCTTGTTGGCATTTTAGGATAGCTCGATATTAGGAGCTTGTCATTTTGCACAGTCTTCCATTATGGCTATGTATATTGAAGTGCGGCGGAGCCTTGTCCGTCACGATTTCTTGTCCAAACTCTTAAGTGCATGTATTCATATGTGGGTTGGACTTGCGTGAGTTGTATTTATATTTTTGTACAGTTGTAGTCCCATTCGGGTGTTATATATTATGGCAGCCTTGCCGGCTTTGCCTTTGCAAAGAAAAATAATGAGTGTTATTTAGCTTCCGCGGGTTACTTGTGTTGTATGGGTAGAAGGGTTCCCAAGTAGGGCACGATCGCGGGCTGAGGTTGGTCATGACAGTGGTATCGAGCGATTAGTCTCGGAATGTCTGAGGCCGTGTGCGATGAGAGTATTGGTTATCGGTGTGTTGTGCACCACACCCATAAACAGGAGGCTATAGTATATTTAGGATTGATTTATATTCTTCTTACTCCAAGATCGTGCGATAGAGCTGTGTGGTTAGGGTAGTCCCTCCCTAACATATTTTTGTGATTGCAGCTATGAGAAAGCGACAGCGGCACAGAAAGGAAATATTTGGACTTAGTATCTAGGTTGGTAAAATTGTTGTAGAGTTGGTATAATGATGATGTACATCTATGCAGACATATTTATTTGGGGCAAAATATAGAGCCATGAGGGACACAATTCTATTACTGACTAGGCTGGTGGTGATGCAGACTTGTCAGCAGTGGTTTATTCGGTCGGACAGGCATGTATACAGGGGGTAGAGGGCCAATGCAGAAACCAGCGTAAGAGGGCTAGACCGGTTAGTTATCCCGGTGAGTTTCTGGGCGAGTAGCCTTAGCATCGGGTGAGATATTCATTGCAGCCTACACATAACACACCCCCACAGTTCGCAGGTGGGAGATTGGACCACACGAGGTATTTAAGAGCCGTTCATAACTCCAGGGCTCCAGGTTTTCAGAGGAACAGGGGTCCTAGTCAATCGAGGCCACCTTTGCCTCTGTGTGTTCGATGTGGTAGGTCCCATTTTAGGAAGTGTCGTTCTGCTCCGGGAGCCTGTTATCATTGCAGCTGTCAGGGCCATTTGAGGAGGGAGTGTCCGTATAGAGATGGCACGGGTAGTATGGCTTAGCCTATAGGGTCAGTTGTTGGATCGACATCTTCTATAGTTATGCGCCCCACAGGGCGGGGTATTCAGATGTCAACCAGTCGTGGCAGAGGTCGTGGTAGAGTTTATAGTTTTTGCGGTCCTTCAAACCGTATATATGTTGTGACTACCAGGCAGGATCAAAAGGCATCATCGATTGGGGTTACAGGTATATTTTTTATCCTTTCGAGTCATACATGCATTGATAGATTCAGATTCCACCCTAACGTATATGTTCCCCTTGTTGCTAGTAGAATGTGAGTTGATAGGACCATCAGAGGTAGAAATATTTTTGTTTAGTAATGAGTAAAATGAAGGATTTTGACAGGGATGATAATGTGAATAGGACTATAGTTAGGTAGGTTCCACCAGGTGTAAATAACACATAACAGTGTAAGACCGATAGTAGAGGAGGTACAGTAGGAATACTTCGGCCAAAGGTGACGAACCTGTAATGAGCAGAAAGATAGTGTGAGAAATACTTTGTGATAGGAGAGAGATCCATTTTAGACCACGAGAAGAGTTAACTGTGATGATACACACATCTTAGATTCAGTAACATTGTCCATAAGTGTTCGTGATTTAGATACTACTAGTATTAGAGTTTACACCAGTTAGTAAACAAAACTAGGTAGACAATAGGATCATTCACCAACCAGTAGTTTGACTAATGTGAGGACGAAGAAGAGAAGTTGACACGAGGGAACACATCAGTTAGTTGAGTGGGAGTCTGACTGAAGGATTCTGGTAGTGATAGCCCTATGACTTAGAATACGGCAGGGTCATCCCTAGTACGGGAAGAGAAAGGAATGTCTGAAGATCCCATTTTGGAAAGGACTGCAACCTTCGAGTATTAGGAGAAAGGGACATCATATGGAAGGTCCATTTGTGTATTCTGAATATTGTGGGATTACAGAATAAGATTATAAGGAAAGTCCTATGGACATACTTGATCGCCAGGTGAGAAGGTTACGTATTAAGGATATGTCTTCCGTCAAGGTGTTGTGGCGGAATAACAATAGGGAAGAAATGACGTGGGAAGAAGAAATGATATGAAGAGAAAGTATCTCCACTTATTCCTTACGCCTACAGGTAATTCGGTTCCTTATTTTGGCTTTCGATTAGTGTATATACATATGTTATATTATGGTCGTGGGTGGCATTGTTGGTTTGGTGGAATAGGTTGATAGGTATAGTAAAGGAGACTATGCCGAATCTATTTAGCTTGAAACATGTTGTGAACATTCGGGACAAATGTGTCTAAGGGGGGAAGGATGTTACACCCCGTATTTCCAAGGTAAATATATGAGAACGCACTTAAGAAAATAAGATTTGAATTTTAAAAAGAAAGAAAATTTATCCGAGAAATTCTCGGATAAATGTGAAGAGAAAAATTTATTAACTTGGAATTAGCTTCTCAAATTTGATTTGTGGGATTAGTATATGATTATGGAGTATTGGATCTAATAATATGGGGCCCGTCAAAAATTTCACAATTTCGCGGGACCTTCGAAATTTTAGATATTTTGGAAGTGTAGATATATTTTGTGAATAAATTTGTGACCAATGAGAGAGCGACACGTATCCCTCCCACTTGTCTTGCAATTACACTTAGATATTATATATGGAAGGTCCTTGGAAGACTTGGAAAATATCTCATTCTCAAAACATTTTCTCTCCCTCTCTCTCTCTCTCTCTCTCTCTCGGCCCTTACTAAGATTTGTAGGGAAAGATCATTTCTTCTTCCGAGTTTAACTTGTTGCTACAAGATTTAGCTCCCTAATTAAGTATTAAGTCAAGATCATACTCCAAGGACTTGTGGCTCATGGTTTTGGCCAATGATTTTCTTGAAACCCTAGGCTTGTTCTTCAACTTTTTGGAGGTAAAACGTGAAGGGAAGATGAGTACAAGGTTGTAATAGATACACGTGTGTGATTGGAACTTGAAGAAATGGAGCTAAGAAGAAACTGTGGACCAATAACGAGTGGACTGTTTTAGTGTTTTTGGGCTATTTTAATGGTAAGAAGTCTTCTTACTCTTGAAGTAATTGGATATTACATGTTGTTATAATGTATATATGAACTTGTATTAAGAATAATGAAGAATAAAAAGTGTTGGACAATTTTTGGTGCTAGGGCCGAAATTGGACAGTTTTGGGTATTGTTGGAATTCGTTGGTTATTGTCATTAGTATCTTCATCTATTGCATGTTATAATGAAGTAATATGGTTGTTGATAAGTTGATATGTCATATATAGAAGTGTTGGAACTTGAATTGGAATATAATGAATTAAGGAAAGGGTTAACGTATTGGGGTTGTTAGTCGTGTATTCTATGAAACTGTTGGATATTATCGTACTGTTTTTGTTACACCCCGTAGTTCCAGGGTATGTATGTGATTCTTCCTATCCTCTTGAGCATGATTATTTGTGAAATATATAGTGCGGTAGACGCACGTGTGTTAAAGAAGTTTGATTTCCTTTTTGTGTCCTTGACTTGATTCTAAAGTTAAGTGACTTGTTATGAAATGTTAAGAACTTGAAATGTGTTAAAAAGTTTTGAAACCTCATTCGTGAGTAATGAGTACTTGGTCTTTAAAAGAATAAAGTTATCTTGATTTCGGAAATGAGAGTAGTTGTCCTTGGTTGGTTTAAAACATAAAGTGTTATGATAGCTTTATGGGATGTTAGTTATAACGACTTTATGAAAACAAAAGAATGGTTTTATTATTGGATTTAAAATGGTAACTTGAATTTAAAAGGAGAAGTGATTTGGTTTACTTAAAATGATAGTTACTCTATTTTGATACTACGGGTATCGTGTGACCTTTGTAAAAGAAATGGATCTTGTTGAAAGAATTTAAGTATGTAGTACCTTGGGGTTAAAAACCCGGATTTGTTGTCATAAAATGAAAGTCTAAGAGTATGTTAAACTTGTCTATGCTAGTTGTGATAGCCTTTGGTGGTATTACTATGTTACCGCGCCTCTCAGTTGGAGGGCCGGCTGACTTGTTGTGAATTTACTTGGACGTACCGGCAGTGACGGAGGATGCCACGGGTATGCTTCCATTTTCATCGATCTTGGCCATGCTTATACGATGAGGGATGCCGGGGCATGCGACCAGGATGCGGGTTAGATGCCCGGACGTTTTATTACCTCATGGCCATGCTTATACGATGAGGGATTCTGGGGCATGCGACCATGTTATATTTTACTCCATGGGCTAGCTCCCCATGAACACATGTACCTACGATGAGGGATTCCGAGGACATGTTATATTATTACTCCATGGGCTAGCTCCCCATGAAGACCTGTACCTACGATGAGGGATTCCGGGGGCACGTTATGTACGATTATTACTCCAGGGACTAGCTCCCCATGAAGACATGTACCCACGAGGAGGGATGCCGGGGGCATGTTATATATATATATATATATATATATATGTGTTGTATATGTGTACGTCGACAGTGAGGTAAGATGCCACGGGCGCATCACATGAGTATGATTTATGTCATAGACTGCCGGCAGTGAGGAAGGAGTTCCACGAGCATGAGTGATGACTTTGAGGGCGTGAGTCCCTGACTTGACATGACTGTTTATATATGGTGTATTGTAGTTTGGTTATCATATATGTCTCCTGTTTTATATAGACTATTATGATTTCATTACAGTATTTTCAGTTTCACATACTTGGTACATGTTGTACTGACCTCCTTCGGGGGGCTGCGTTCATGTCGCAGGTAGAGAGAGGTACACCGGTTGTTGATCCTCGCTCATAGGATCACAGTTCAGCGTTTTGGGAAGCTCCGTTTCTCCGGAGGCTTATCTTTTGGTATGATTCCCTGAGATTGTAGGTTCTTGTACATTCAGGGGTATGGCGGGGCCCTGTCCCGTCGTAGTTGTTATAAAAACCCTTAGAGGTCTGTAGTACTGTTGTGGGCAGGGTTTGTAAAGGATGTAACTGTTCGTTGGTTTATATATATGCAGAAAGGTGACTGTTTTGGTTAGTCTGTTTCTTATTTCATATTGTTTCATGTCTTTAAGTTTTTACTTCCGCTGATTTTTCTCTGATGTAGTATCACTAGGGTGCCCGGGGTAAGGCACCAGTCGCGGGCCCGAGGTCGGGTCGTGACAGTTTTAAGGGGCTGTGTTGGGCGTGTAATATGCTGGAAATTTGGTGGTCATTATGTATGTTTAATGTGGTAAATTGCTAATGAAATTCCTAAGAGATTAAGGGTGTAGAAAGGTGTTAAAAGGCTTCACATTGTACCCTCGTTGTTGTTGGATATTGGACTGATTTTTATGGATTGTTTTGGTGGATTAAGGGGCTGAATTTTACACGTAAAGTAGGCGTGTAATCCCATTTGGTTGTTGTTTGGTTATGCCCTTAATTGGTGCTTGGTTTTTGGTGAATTTAGGCCTTCTTGAAAGGTGGAAAAGTACGTATATATAGGGGAAGTGCTACCCAAATTTCCATAGAAAAATGAGAACCTTTACTTGGTATTAACCTACTTTAGTAAGCACGTGTTGATATACGTGTTATTGTTGTTATAGGTTGAAGTACTTTGAGACGTATCCTAGATTGTAGAGTTGATTAGATCGTCAATAAGGTATGTGAACTATCCTTTCTTCTTCTAGCATGATTCCTTTTTATAAAGTGAGTGGATCATATTCCTTAATGCTATATTTCCTTGATAGTACTTTGGATTTTATAAAATAGAAGTTGTTATATCTATTCTATTGATAGTACTTTGGGTTTCTAAAATGGAAGTTGTTATACCTATTCTATTTGATAGTACTTTGGGTTTTCTAAAATCATAGTTCATTCTATTTGTTTATATTATTCCATAGACTGAGTATCCATGTTGCGGGTTAAACTCCCATGATAATATTTATTTATATTATTTCATGGACTGAGTATCCATGTTGCGGGTTCAACTCACATGACAATATTTGTTTATATTATTCCATGGACTGAATATCCATGTTGCAGGTTCAACTCCCGTGACAGTATTTGTTTTATTATTCCATGGACTGAGTATCCATATTGCGGGTTCAACTCTCATGACAATAGTTGTTCATATTATTCCATGGATGTGCATCCATGTTGCGGTTTCAACTCTCATGACAATATTTGTGTATAATGTTCGGGTTCAACTCCCATGATATTTTGGTACCTAGGTTTTTATAAAAAGAGATTCATTTTAATGATTGGTACACGACATGATGATACCTTAATTTTATTCCCTTGAGAGTCAAAAGACGATTTAAAGGCACAGTTGAATCTCTATTTTAAAAAGGATACAGTTGATTTTATATTTGTAAAAAGGCACGGTTGAATCTCATTTTGAAAGAGTAAAGTTGACTCTCATTTTTATAAAGCACAGTATACTGGTATTTGATTATTATACTTGTCTCTTGTTATCTTTTTGGCCTGTTATAATCTCACTTACAGTACTTATTGTTTCACATACTTGGTACATTTTCATCATGACCCACTTTTCTCAGGAGCTACGTTAAATCTTTGCGAGTTTAGATGCAGCGATTTGGTGATCTGCAAGTGTAGGATCCTTGATTAGTGTTTTTGGGATAACTTCATTGTTCTGGGGCTTATCATTTTGGTACTGAATCTTTCATTACAGGATTTTGTACATTTATGGGTACGGCGGGGCCTTGTCCCATCATAGTTCTCTATCAAACCCTTAGAGGTCTGTATTCATATGTGGGTTGGACTCGTGTACAATGTAGTTTCTTTTTGGTTTATATATATAATGGCAGCCTTGCCAGCTTTGCCTTTGCTTGTTAAAAAAAATGAGTTTTATTTAGCTTCCGCGGGTTACTTGTGACGTATGGGTAGAAGGGTGCCCAGGTAGGGCACCATTCGCGAGCCCGGGGTTCGGATCGTGACACCTTTCATGCATGTACTAAATCGATGGTCAATGATGTTTGAGACCCTTCTCTTTTGCCAAATCTGATGTTCTTCTTACAAAATGATGCCATTGTTCCTCTTTAGAGCTCTGCGATACTTTTTGCAGCCGTGACGTTGTTGGACTCTCTTGTTTCCCGAGCTTATATACAGATCTGATTCATCGGGTATTTGAGATGACCTGACCCATATCTTAGCGGGGCATGCTACTAGAATTTTTTGTGGTTTTGCAGACATGGCGTTGTTGGACTCTCTGTTATATCTGAGCTTAAACACAAATCTGAGCCTTACTTTTAACTACTCCCTCAATTAAAGGAATAAAGTGAACTTTTGAATCTTATGCTTAACACAATTTATACGATATTAGATCTTTTTAGTCAGTTATGTAGATTATATAGTTATATTTTCTAAGTTAGGTTTAATATGGGCTCATGTATATATTTAGCTTCATGTCTAATTATTTCTAGTTAATCTAGGGATAATGTTAGTTTGTATTTTTGTTTAGCATCTTTGTATGTTCATGAATGTCTATTTGTTGGTCTACGCTCACTTAGGTTATTGGGTTAGCTTGTATGTCTGTTAAGTTATTCATGTATGTTATGTGATCATTTATTGATAATCTAGACTTAATGATAATGTCACGACCCGACCCCGGATCCGTGACCGGTGCCTTAACCCGGGAACCCTTGTGACACAACATCAGAGAAAACCAGCGGAATATAAACTCATAATAAACAACCATAATGATATAAATAGTCTAGCCCAAAATGGCTACCCCAAAAGTACATAAAACCGAACAGTTACATCCTTAAACAAACCAAGTTATGACAAGACTACATGCCTCTAAGAAGGAGTAACACTATGACGGGACAGGGCCCCGTCATGCCCCTGAATGTACAAAACATCAACAACACCAGGGAGAACCATACCAAAAGTTGAGCCTCCGAAGAAATGGAGCTCCTGACACCTGAGTAAAAGATCCTAGGAATGAGGATCCACCACTTGCTTTCCCTTACCTGCGGCATGAACGCAACCCCCGAGGAAAGTCGATCTGCAACGTACCAAGTATGTAAAAGCGGAAAATCGTAGTAATATCATAAGTCAAAAATAAATTTGAGTCATAGATAAAAATCAATTTCCTTGCCCGTGCCTTACTAACAATGAGAGTAACAAGTATAAATCTTATAGCGTAAAAATAGGAGGCTCACGATCAAAGCGGTACCTCGCGTGTAGTATCGTTAAGCAATCCTACTCGCGGGACTATTTCACCGCGTGGGTCTGTGGACCGCGTGAGGTCATCCGCCTCGTCGTGGGACTATTTCACCCGCGTGGGACTATTTCACCGCGTGGATCCTGTGGACCCGCATGAGTACCATCGCGTACTCGCGTGGGACTATTTCACCCGCGTGGATCACGTGGTCGGATCGCGTGAGTGCAAGCGCGCTCGCGTCATGGGTAGCAAATCCATGGCATAAATAATAACCCGGTTTACCCGTAATAATATAAATATATAACATAGCTCATCCGACTATCATACATAACATAAGCACTACCGCCTATCATATCATACATAAGCACTCACACTATCATAAGATAAGTGTTATACCAGTATTTCCAGTATGTATGTGAGGGCGTGCACGTTTGTACAAACCCTAATTAGGTTAAGAATGGAATTATGAACTTTCAACGGAAAAGATTAGAGAGCCTTGTGAAGGAAATTCTACGTTTTTAATATTTTAACCGATTACGGATTTTTCCGAGAGATGAAATATTTTGGACCATTAGGAGGGCGACATGTGTCACCCTTAGTTGGCTTTGGTTGGACGAATTGGGGGGCCTAGTGGGCAAGTCAAATGGTCAAGTCTTGCAAGTTGATTTTGGTAGTGGGGGTAGGTAAATTGTGGGCGTTTTTGTGAGGTAGTGGAGTCGACATGGCTCGTTGTTGTGGTGGGCATGTGTTCCAATATTGTGGTGGACATATGTCCTAATATTGTGGGAGACACTTGGTTGGAAGACCTCATCTTTCACATGGATCCTAATCCCAACCTCTACTTGTTTTAATCTTGTCCCTTGAGTGTTCTATAAATACCCCCTCGAGTGAAGACTTCTTCATCCACTCCACACTTTCTAAGTCTCAAAATCCTCTCCCTTGTAGTAGTGTTCTCGTCCCAACTCCTCCCCCTTCCTAGTGGCTTCGTAGAACCCCATGGTAGAAAGTTGTCGTCTAGGATTGTTGCTATGCCAAAATACCTTAGACAAATTCCTTGGAGTATTCCCAAGGTACCACTATACTAAAAGCCCGGAAATACTACCTTATATCCTTTAGTCACAAAAGCGAAACCCTAAGGAAAATCTTCATTGTTGGTTGAAGTATTAAGAAGAAGTTGCGTAGAACTTCTAAGGGTTGTTTGGAGCGGATTGGAGCACCAGTAGAAGCTAAACGTTGCTCAGGATCGACATTTAAACTTGGATAATTTTGGGCTTATCGAGGTAAATACTCTTGTCCTTCTATTGTAATTGGAAATTACATACTGTAGTAGTATAGAAATGAGTATAAGATATATAGAATGATGGTATAAGAGAAGAGAATTGAATTGAAATCACATCGGAAGAATATTAAAGAATGAGATTAAAGCGTACTTACATGGAATTTGTATTTCTGATGAAACTTGTGTAGTTTAACGGGTGAGGAAGTCTTTGCCCGATTTTAGTAGAATAGAGAACCCTCTGCTTAGAATATTCTACAGAGTAGTCTAGACGTTGATAGACGTATATGGCCTTTATAGGTTGAATGTTCTGCGAGTAGCATGTTCTACTTGGAAGGTGGACAAGGCTAGCCGGGTTATAGAGGTGGAGCATTTTGCTATTAGTCGATAATCGTCGCGAGGTATGTGATTCTTCCTATCCTCTTGAGCATGATATTTTAAAAGAATATATATAGTACGGTGAGCGTCGTGTGTTAACTGAACGTGGTTTTACTGCGATGTCTTCTAACTTGAGTCTAATAATAAAGAATCTTGAAGTATTTCAAAAGAATTAAGAATCGTTTTTGAAAGAAGAGTAATACTTGGTTTTAAAAGCTTAAGAGTTATACTAGCTTTATGGGAAGTTAGGTATAACTACTTAAGAGAGATAAAAGGAACGGTTTACTTAATTGTTTGGGAACGCCTTGTATTGATTTCGGAAATAAGAATGAGTATCGAACAAACCACTGCAGCGCTAATAAAGGGAAATGTATTGACTAATTAAGTATTATTAAAACCAGTAGAAACCTCCATCTGCATAGAAGCTAAGATGAGACAAAATGATATTACATTTCCTAGATCGTGGCTGCTTTAATAAGATTGTTATAAACAAGAATAACCTACTCACACATAAGGCATATGTTACTCAAATTGTTTTAAAAAGGAGATTACGTTGTTAAGTGTTTAAAACTATGATATATGAATCTTTTGAAGATAAGGGACTTGACTAAATTAACTTGATATGAATTTTGTTAAAAAGTGTGAAACCTCATTCATGAGCAATGAGTACTTGGTTTTTAAAGAGTTAATGTATGAAGTACTTCGGGGACAAAAACCAGAACTTGATGACATAAAGTAGAAAGTACCTTGAGTGAATAACTTGACTATGTTGGTTTGTGATAGCCTTGTAATGCTTCCTTGTTGGTTTGATAAGTAAACATGTTATGATGCTACGTGTGTTAGTATCTTGTGATGTTGTGTAAGGGGTTATTCTGTTGTGCTTACGTTGTTAAGCGTTAAGCCCGTTATCTTGTTATTATATCACATACCGCCCGACTTGTTATCCGAGGGCTTGCCACCCGCGATGCGGTCTATACGGCTATGCGATGCTGTGTGACTATCGCGGGCTGCGGGAGTTCGATTGATCATTCAGTGTATTATCCGTCACGAGTGCCTTATGCGGTGCGTGACTATGCGGTCTATGTGACTATGCGGACTGCGAGTCGAGGAGGTACCGCGGGCTAGCTACCCCGTCTGAGAATACCTCATGCGGGCCTATGTGGCTTTATCACGGGCGGCGGTATGCTCGAGATTAGACGCGCACATTGATCTGAGCGGCGGCGGCCGATCATGTGTAGTGCGGTCTAGAAAGACCTCGTGATCTGATTTTATAGCATTGATGGTGCGTGGGTTATAGTACTCGGCTATGCCTTCGTACTTACCCAAATGCGGTTTTATTTTGACCTGGTGGGACACGGTGATCATGTGTATTCCTTGGTGCTTTTATATCATGGACTGCCGGCAGTGAGGAAGGAATTCCACGGGCATGATTGATATTGTGGGCATGAGACCCATGGTTATATTGAGTGATGACTTCAAGGGCATGAGTCCCTGACTTGACATGACTGCTTACATATGGTGTATCGTAAATTGGTTATCATATATGTCTTCTATTTTATATAGACTATTATGATTTCATTTACAGTATTTTCAGTTTCACATACTTGGTACCTGTTATCGACCTCCTTGAAGTGTGTTCATGCCTGCAGTAGAAGTACACGATTGTTCATCCCCGCTCTTAGGATCACGATTGACGTTTTGGGAAGCTCGTTTCTCGGAGGCTTATCTTTGGTATAGTCCACGATGTTGTAGATATTTATGTTCATTCGGGGTATGGCGGGGCCGTCGCCATAGTTGTTTTGCTTCCTTAAGTGCAGTAGTCCCGTTGTAAAGTTGGGATGTAACTGTTCACTTTGGGTTTATATATATATCGTAAGGCAACTTTTCCTCAGATAAAGCGTGTCTCTTTTACATTGTTTCATGTTGTGTTTTTATATTCGATTACTCGATGTATGTCTACTTGGGTGCGGGTAAGGCACGATCCACGAGCCGGTTGGTCGTGACAAAAGTGGTATCGAGCGATTAATCCTCGGAAAGTGTCTGACCGTATCTAGTAGTGTCTTGATTATCGGTGTGTTGTGCACCACACCAATAATCGTGAGGCTATAGGATATTTAGGATTGGTTTCCATTCTTCTCACTCAGAGATCGTGCTTAGAGGCTGTGTTATAAGTTGGACCTCTAACGTATTTCTTTCCGTGCAGTTTTGCCTCGCGCAAGCAACCGGGCCCGAGAAGGGCAAAGCGTAGAGGCTGCGAGTAGAGCACAGAGGGTTACAAGGGCACAGACCCAATTATCACCTAAGGTGGTGCTTCATTCGGGGAGTTCTGCGACGTCGCCAGTCCCAACAGAGTTTAGTACAGCGGCAGCAGTTCCTACTGCGGCCATGATATATGAGCCTTGATTCGCGGCCAGGAGCAGATAATATGGATTACAAAGGAATGGATCTGTTACTAGCTAGGATTTTAGCAACCAGAGAATATAGAGTGCACCGATATATCACGGGTCTAGACAATTATCTAGTAAAGGGTTGTACAAGAGTAGCCCTTGATCGAGCATGGATATTGCGCGTGCGGGCTTATGCGCGGCGCGAGAACGTGAGATCGACGGATTAACGAATCGCGAGAAGAGGCGGTCGGCGGGGTCGCTGGTAACTTTCGAGGCAAATCGCCTCGGCGGACTAGATATGCACCTCGCCACGGTGCAGTGGTCCTCCACGGGTTCGGGGCGTTAGGGTATCGGAGTTGGTCGAGCTCGGGGCTTCGATTCACGGTATCGTAGGTTCCGGCCGGCCGGATTGATGGTTCGGAGAGGAAGGGTGTTAGCCATAGAGGTCACCCGCTCGGTGTGGCGTTGTGGTAAGTGTCATTGTGGGAGTGTCGTACTTCTTCGGCGACTTGTTTTGCTGCGGCTAGCGGGCCATTTGCGAGAAATTGTCAGGCCAGGTGGCGGATGTAGAGACTCGACGCCGGGATCGGTGGCTAGCTCACCACTTCCTAGCTATCGTCCAGGGGCGAGGATTGATTGGAGCAGCGGAGGAGTGAAGCAGTAGATACAGGTATATCCTTAACCCTCTAGAAATTTGTATGTGTGATAAGATGAGTATATCTTAAGTGTTATGTTCAGATAGCATTGTGTTAATTGTGATTAGAAATCGTGGTTAGTTAAAAGGGTAAGATTGGGGATAAGGGAAAGTGTGAGCCTTAGAATGTTATACGTGGAGACCTTAGAGGCGAGGCCATCACGAGTAAAAGATTTATTTTTATGTTTGACCCTTATCGGAGTGCATAGTACACGTGAGATATGTTTGTGTGATAAGTCCCTGAGTGGTATGAAATGAAAGAGGGTAGTGAGCTAAGAAGACCACTAGGTTTTCGTGACTCGATAGTGAGATTGTTCCGGATCGGGGAACAAGAGCTTGGCGCGAAGTGGGTCGGGTTGAGGCCATGTCGCGGGTCAACCCGCAGCCCGGCTTGGGGTGGGGTCAATTCGAGGTGGTCCCTTGGTGGTGGGTCACAAGGGTGTTAGGCCCAAGTTTAGTTAACCATCGTACGAGTTCGTAGATGTGTTCGACCAGTAGTCGGGCCGATGGGGTCAGTCCCTCTTGTCTTTCAGTCAGGACCGTTTACTCGGCAGAGGGTTATGCGAGATGTTATATATCGGGAAGATTGTAAAGTCGCACGAGGTGCCTACTTTCACCTTATGATGACGGTGGAGCCAGTTACGGCTATTTCTTTTTGGAAGTTTCTTAGCGGGGTTAGAAAATCGGGTGAGTCTCGATGTGCATTCACCCTCGGGCTGGTGTTTTTGATTTCAGAGGTAGCTGCAAGGATTATTCGCCTCTTGGTTGGGTGAGTATTATTATAGCTACCATATCAGTATTCGGAGGGTGCCTTATGAAGCCTCGTATGGGCGGAAGTGTAGGTTGCCGGTCGATTGGTTCGATGTTGGCAAGATTCTGATAGTTGGTTCATACTTGTTTCAGCAGAATGTGGATAGGGTGAAGCTTATCCAGGAGAGGTTATTGGCAGCTCAGAGTCAACAGAAGTCATGCGGATAATCGGCGTCGACACTTGGAGTTCAGGTTGACGGTGGGTTTTCTTGAAGGTACCACCCCGTAAGGGCATGACGAGATTTGGAAAACAGAGGAAACTTAGACTGAGGTACTGGGAGCATTTTCAGATCCTTTGGAGGATAGGCCAGGTTGCCTATAAGTTAGCTTTGTCGTCCGACGTGGGAGGAAGTACGTCCGGTCTTTCATGTTGCTATGTTCGGAAGAGTATCGGAGATCCATCCAGAGTGTTCCCAGTTGATGATGACCAAGTTGGAGATAGTAACCCCGAGATTTTGGAAACTGAAGCAATAACAGGAAGGTGGTAAGTTTATTTAGGAAGTGTTTGATTGTTCGAGGAGGGTACGACGAGTAAGAGAATAGGAGTGATCATTACTTTTGTGAAGTAAAGGTGCGAAGGGAATATCTTTTAGACCTTGGGTGGGAGCTTTTGTGATGATAGAGGTGATTCATCGTGGACTTGGATTTAAGTATTTGCGCGTGTTGTATTGTGGCCATGTGTGGCATTTGCAAACTGTTTAAGTTATGAGGAACGTTATCGTTATCTGTCTTGAGAAGGAACATTCGGGACGAATGTTTCAAATGAGGGGAGAATGTTATACCCCGTATTTCCAGAGTATGTATGTGAGGACGTACGTACATTTGTACAAACCCTAATTAGGTTAAGAATGGAATTATGAACTTTCAACGGAAAAGATTTCGAGCCTTGTGAAGGAAATTCTACGTTTTTAATATTTTAACCGATTACGGATTTTTCCGAGAGACGAAATATTTTGGACCATTAGGAGGGCGACATGTGTCACCCTTAGTTGTCTTTGGTTGGACGAATTGGGGGGCCTAGTGGGCAAGTCAAATGGTCAAATCTTGCAAGTTGATTTTGGTAGTGGGGGTAGGTAAATTGTGGACGTTTTTTGTGAGGTAGTGGAGTCCACATGGCTCATTGTTGTGGTGGGCATGTGTTCCAATATTGTGGTGGACATATGTCCTAATATTGTGGGAGACACTTGGTTGGAAGACCTTATCTTTCACATGGATCCTAATCCCAACCCTCCACTTGTTTTAATCTTGTCCCTTGAGTGTTCTATAAATACCCCCTCGAGTGAAGACTTCTTCATCCACTCACACTTTCTAAGTCTCAAAATCCTCTCCCTTGTAGTAGTGTTCTCGTCCAACTCCTCCCCTTCCTAGTGGCTTCAGAACCCCCCTTGGTAGAAAGTTGTCTTAGTATTGTTGCTATGCCAAAATACCTTAGACAAATACCTTGTAGTATTCCCAAGTTACCTATACTAAAAGCCGGAAATACTACCTTATATCCTTTAGTCACAAAACGAAACCCTAAGGAAAATCTTCATTGTTGGTGAAGTATTAAGAAGAAGTTGCGTAGAACTTCTAAGGGTTGTTTGGAGCGGGTTGGAGCACCCGTAGTAGAAGCTAAGCGTTGCTCGGGATCAACATTTAAACTTGGATAATTTTGGGCTTATCGAGGTAAATACTCTTGTCCTTATTGTAATTGGAAATTACATCTGTAGTAGTATAGAAATGAGTATAAGATATATAGAAGGATGGTATAAGAAGAGAATTGAATTGAAATCACATCGTAAGAATATTAAAGAATGAGATTAAAGCGTACTTACATAGGGTGTATTTCTGATGAACTTGTGTAGTTTAACGGGTGAGGAAGTCTTTGCCGATTTTCCGTAGAATATAGAACCCTCTGCTTAGAATATTCTACAAAGTAGTCTAGACGTTGATAGACGTATATGGCCTTTATAGGTTGAATGTTCTTCGAGTAGCATGTTCTACTTGGAAGGTGGACAAGGCTAAGCCAGGGTTATAGCGGTGGAGCATTTTGCTATTAGTCGATAATCGTCGCGAGGTATGTGATTCTTCCTATCCTCTTGAGCATGATATTTTAAAAGAATATATATAGTCGGTGAAGCGTGCGTGTGTTAAGCGAGCGTGGTTTCTTTGCGATGTCTTGACTTGAGTCTAATAATAAAGAATCTTGAAGTATTTCAAAAGAATTAAGAATCGTTTTGAAAGAAGAGTAATACTTGGTTTTAAAAGCTTAAGAGTTATACTACCTTTATGGGAAGTTAGGTATAACGACTTAAGAGAGATAAAAGGCAGTTTACTTAATTGTTTGGGAGCATTGTATTGATTTGGAAATAAGAATGAGTATCGAACAAACCATGCAGCGCTAATAAAGGAAATGTATTGACTAATTAAGTATTATTAAAACCAGTAGAAACCTCCATCTGCATAGAAGCTAAGATGAGACAAAATGATATTACATTTCCTAGATCATGGCTGCTTTAATAAGATTGTTATAAACAAGAATAACCTACTCACACATAAGGCATATGTTACTCAAATTGTTTTAAAAAGGAGATTACGTTGTTAAGTGTTTAAAACTATGATCTATGAATCTTTTGAAGATAAGGGACTTGACTAAATTAACTTGATATGAATTTTGTTAAAAAGTGTGAAACCTCATTCATGAGCAATGAGTACTTGGTTTTTAAAGAGTTAATGTATGAAGTATTTCGGGGAAAAAAATCCGAACTTGTTGACATAAAGTAGAAAGTACCTTGAGTGAATAACTTGACTATGTTGGTTTGTGATAGCCTTGTAATGCTTCCATGTTGGTTTGATAAGTAAACATGTTATGATGCTAGGTGTGTTAGTATCTTGTGATGTTGTGTAAGGGGGTTATTCCTGTTGTGCTTACGTTGTTAAACGTTAAGCCCGTTGTAATATTATTATATCACATACCCCCTTGACTTGTTATCACAGGGCTTGCCACCGCGATGCGGTCTATCGGCTATGCGGTGCGTGTGACTATGCGGGCTGCGGGAGTTCGAGATTGATCATTAAGTGTATTATCCGTCACGAGAAGTGCCTTATGCGATGCGTGTGACTATGCGGTCTATGTAACTATGCGGTGCGGGAGTCGAGAGGTACCGCGGGCTAGCTACCCCGTCACGAGAATATCTCATGCGGGCCTATGTGTAGCTTTATGCGGGCGGCGGTATGCTCGAGATTAGGCAGCACGGTGATCGCGAGGCGGCGGCGGCCGATCATGTAGTGCGATGCAGAAAGACCTCGTGATCTGATTTTATAGCATTGATGGTGCGTGGGTTTTAGTAGTCGGCTATGCCTTCGTACTTACCGTGCGGTTTTATTTTGACACAAGTGGTACACGGTGATCATGTGTATTCCTTGGTGCTTTTATATCATGAATTTGGCGGTGAGGAAGGAATTCCACGGGCATGATTGATATTGTGGGCATGAGACCCGTGGTTATATTGAGTGATGACTTGAGGCATGAGTCCACGACTTGACATATTTGCTTACATATGGTGTATCGTAAATTGGTTATCATATATGTCTTATTTTATATAGACTATTATGATTTCATTTCTGATATTTTGATTTCACATACTTGGTACTGTTATGCGACCTCGCCCGAGGCTGCGTTCATCTGCGGTAGAAGTACACGATTGTTCATCCGCTCTTAGGATCACGATTCAGCGTTTTGGGAAGCTCCGTTTCTCGGAGGCTTATCTTTGGTATAGTCACGATGTTGTAGATATTTATGTTCATTCGGGGTATGGCGGGGCCTGTCCGCCATAGTTGTTTTGCTTCCTTAAGTGCAGTAGTCCGTTGTAAAGTTGGGATGTAACTGTTCACTTTGGGTTTATATATATATCTTAGAAAGGCAACTTTTCCTCAGATAAAGCGTGTCTCTTTTACATTGTTTCATGTTGTGTTTTTATATTATTGATTACTCGATGTATGTCTACTTGGGTGCGGGTAAGGCACGATCACGAGCAGGTTGGTCGTGACAATAAGCAAGTTAAGAAATCCCCTAACTTCTTATTAACATTATTAATATATCCTTTCATTTTAGTATCCTAAGGCACTAACATGTCTTTTAATAGAAAATCCGGGAATTCAACCCAAGTACCATGTACTTCTAACTTTTTAAGAAATAACTCTTTTTATACAAAAATTCCAAGATACTAATGGTATGTTGCTATGCCAAAATACCTTAGACAAATACCTTGTAGTATTCCCAAGTTACCTCTATACTAAAAGCCCGGAAATACTACCTTATATCCTTTAGTCACAAAACGAAACCCTAAGGAAAATCTTCATTGTTGGTTGAAGTATTAAGAAGAAGTTGCGTAGAACTTCTAAGGGTTGTTTGGAGCGGGTTGGAGCACCCAGAGTAGAAGCTAAACGTTGCTCAGGATCGACATTTAAACTTGGATAATTTTGGGCTAATCAAGGTAAATACTCTTGTCCTTCTATTGTAATTGGAAATTACATACTGTAGTAGTATAGAAATGAGTATAAGATATATAGAAGGATGGTATAAGAGAAGAGAATTGAATTGAAATCACATCAGAAGAATATTAAAGAATGAGATTAAAACTGTACTTACATAGGATTGTATTTACAGTAGACTTGTGTAGTTTAACGGGTAGGGAAGTGCTGCCCGATTTTCCGTAGAATATAGAACCCTCTGCTTAGAATATTCTACAGAGTAGTCTAGACGTTGATAGACGTATATGGCCTTTATAGGTTGAATGTTCTGCGAGTAGCATGTTCTACTTGGAAGGTGGACAAGGCTAGCCGGGTTATAGCGGTGGAGCATTTTGCTATTAGTCGATAATCGTCGCGAGGTATGTGATTCTTCCTATCCTCTTGAGCATGATATTTTAAAAGAATATATATAGTACGGTAGACGTACGTGTGTTAAGCGAGCGTGGTTTCTTTGCGATGTCTTACGACTTGAGTCTAATAATAAAGAATCTTGAAGTATTTCAAAAGAATTAAGAATCGTTTTGAAAGAAGAGTAATACTTGGTTTTAAAAGCTTAAGAGTTATACTAGCTTTATGGGAAGTTAGGTATAACGACTTAAGAGAAGATAAAAGGCAGTTTACTTAATTGTTTGGGAACGCCTTGTATTGATTTGGAAATAAGAATGAGTATCGAACAAACCATCTGCGCTAATAATAAAGGGAAATGTATTGACTAATTAAGTATTATTAAAACCAGTAGAAACCTCCATCTGCATAGAAGCTAAGATGAGACAAAATGATATTACATTTCCTAGATCATGGCTGCTTTAATAAGATTGTTATAAACAAGAATAACCTACTCACACATAAGGCATATGTTACTCAAATTGTTTTAAAAAGGAGATTACGTTGTTAAGTGTTTAAAACTATGATCTATGAATCTTTTGAAGATAAGGGACTTGACTAAATTAACTTGATATGAATTTTGTTAAAAAGTGTGAAACCTCATTCATGAGCAATGAGTACTTGGTTTTTAAAGAGTAAATGTATGAAGTATTTCGGGGAAAAAAATCCGAACTTGTTGACATAAAGTAGAAAGTACCTTGAGTGAATAACTTGACTATGTTGGTTTGTGATAGCCTTGTAATGCTTCCTTGTTGGTTTGATAAGTAAACATGTTATGATGCTACGTGTGTTAGTATCTTGTGATGTTGTGTAAGGGGGTTATTCCTGTTGTGCTTACGTTGTTAAACGTTAAGCCCGTTGTACTATTATTATATCACATACCCCCTTGACTTGTTATACCGAGGGCTTGCCACCCTTGATGCGGGTCTATCGGCTTTATGCGGTGCGTGTGACTATGCGGGTGCGGGAGTTCGAGTTGATCATTCGGGTGTATTATCCGTCGATAAGTGCCTTATGCGATGCAATGTGACTATGCGGTCTATGTAACTATGCGGATGCGGGAGTCCGAGAGAATACGCGGGCTAGCTACCGTCGAGGAATATCTCATGCGGGCCTATGTGTAGCTTTATGCGGGCAGCGGTATGCTCGAGATTAGACGCCGCATTGATCACGAGGCGGCGGCGGCCGATCATGTGGTGCGGTCTAGAAAGACCTCGTGATACGATTTTATAACATTGATGATGCTTGTGGGTTTTTAGTGATGCTATGCCTTCGTACTTACCCGTGCGGTTTTATTTTGACCTGAAGTGGTACTGGTGATCATGTGTATTCCTTGGTGCTTTTATATCATGGATCGGCGGTGAGGAAGGAATTCCACGGGCGTGATTGATATTGTGGGCATGAGACCCGTGGTTATATTGAGTGATGACTTGAGGCATGAGTCACGACTTGACATGGCTTACATATGGTGTATCGTAAATTGGTTATCATATATGTCTTACATTTTATATAGACTATTATGATTTCATTCTGATATTTTGATTTCACATACTTGGTACTGTTATGCGACCTCGCCCGGGCTGCGTTAAATCTGCGGTAAGTACACCAGTTGTTCATCCCCGCTCTTAGGATCACAGTTCAGCGTTTTGGGAAGCTCCGTTTCTCCGGAGGCTTATCTTTGGTATAGTCCCTGATGTTGTAGATATTTATGTTCATTCAGGGTATGGCGGGGCCCTGTCCCGCCATAGTTGTTTTGCTTCCTTAGAGGTCTGTAGTCCCGTTGTAAAGTTGGGATGTAACTGTTCACTTTGGGTTTATATATATATGCCGAAAGGCAATTTTTCCTCAGATAAACTGTGTCTCTTTTACATTGTTTCATGTTGTGTTTTTATATTCCGCTGATTACTCTGATGTATGTCTACTTGGGTGCCCGGGTAAGGCACCAGTCACGGGCCCGGGTTCGGGTCGTGACAATAAACAAGTTAAGAAATCCCCTAACTTCTTATTAACATTATTAATATATCCTTTCATTTTAGTATCCTAAGGCACTAACATGTCTTTTAATAGAAAATCCGGGAACTCAACCCAAGTACCATGTACTTCTAACTTTTTAAGAAATAACTCTTTTTATACAAAAATTCCAAGATACTAATGGTATGTTGCTATGCCAAAATACCTTAGACAAATACCTTGTAGTATTCCCAAGTTACCTCTATACTAAAAGCCCGGAAATACTACCTTATATCCTTTAGTCACAAAACGAAACCCTAAGGAAAATCTTCATTGTTGGTTGAAGTATTAAGAAGAAGTTGCGTAGAACTTCTAAGGGTTGTTTGGAGCGGGTTGGAGCACCCAGTAGAAGCTAAACGTTGCTCAGGATCGACATTTAAACTTGGATAATTTTGGGCTTATCGAGGTAAATACTCTTGTCCTTCTATTGTAATTGGAAATTACATACTGTAGTAGTATAGAAATGAGTATAAGATATATAGAAGGATGGTATAAGAGAAGAGAATTGAATTGAAATCACATCAGAAGAATATTAAAGAATGAGATTAAAACTGTACTTACATAGGATTGTATTTCTGATGAGCTTGTGTAGTTTAACGGTAGGGAAGTCTGCCCGATTTTCCGTAGAATATAGAACCCTGCTTAGAATACTCTGCAGGTAGTCTAGGCGTTGATAGGCGTATATGGCCTTTATAGGTTGAATGTTACTGCGAGTAGCATGTTCTACTTGGAAGGTGGACAAGGCTAGCCAGGGTTATAGCGGTGGAGCATTTTGCTATTAGTCGATAATCGTCGCGGTATGTGATTCTTCCTATCCTCTTGAGCATGATATTTTAAAAGAATATATATAGTACGGTAGGCGTCGTGTGTTAAGCGGGCGTGGTTTCTTTGCGATGTCTTCTGACTTGAGTCTAATAATAAAGAATCTTGAAGTATTTCAAAAGAATTAAGAATCGTTTTTGAAAGAAGAGTAATACTTGGTTTTAAAAGCTTAAGAGTTATACTAGCTTTATGGGAAGTTAGGTATAACGACTTAAGAGAGATAAAAGGAACGGTTTACTTAATTGTTTGGGAACGCCTTGTATTGATTTCGGAAATAAGAATGAGTATCGAACAAACCACTGCAGCGCTAATAAAGGGAAATGTATTGACTAATTAAGTATTATTAAAACCAGTAGAAACCTCCATCTGCATAGAAGCTAAGATGAGACAAAATGATATTACATTTCCTAGATCATGGCTGCTTTAATAAGATTGTTATAAACAAGAATAACCTACTCACACATAAGGCATATGTTACTCAAATTGTTTTAAAAAGGAGATTACGTTGTTAAGTGTTTAAAACTATGATCTATGAATCTTTTGAAGATAAGGGACTTGACTAAATTAACTTGATATGAATTTTGTTAAAAAGTGTGAAACCTCATTCATGAGCAATGAGTACTTGGTTTTTAAAGAGTAAATGTATGAAGTATTTGGAAAAAATCGAACTTGTTGACATAAAGTAGAAAGTACCTTGAGTGAATAACTTGACTATGTTGGTTTGTGATAGCCTTGTAATGCTTCCTTGTTGGTTTGATAAGTAAACATGTTATGATCTACGTGTGTTAGTATCTTGTGATGTTGTGTAAGGGGTTATTCTGTTGTGCTTACGTTGTTAAGCGTTAAGCGGTTATCTTATTATTATATCACATACCCGCTTGACTTGTTATACAGGGCTTGCCACCCTTGATGCGGTCTATCGGCTATGCGATGCGTGTGACTATGCGGGCTGCGGGAGTTCGAGTTGATCATTCCGGTGTATTATCCCGTCGATAAGTGTCTTATGCGATGCGTGTGACTATGCGGTCTATGTAACTATATGCGGACTGCGGGAGTCGAGGAGGTACCGCGGGCTAGCTACCGTCACGAGAATACCTCATGCGGGCCTATGTGTAGCTTTATGCGGGCGGCGGTATGCTCGAGATTAAACGCGCATTGATCGAGAGGCGGCGGCGGCCGATCATGTAGTGCGGTCTAGAAAGACCTCGTGATCTGATTTTATAACATTGATGGTCTTGTGGGTTTTAGTAGTCGGCTATGCGCCTTGTACTTACCGTGCGGTTTTATTTTGACCTGAAAGTGGTACCGGTGATGTGTATTCCTTGGTGCTTTTATATCATGGATTTGGCGGTGAGGAAGGAATTCCACGGGCATGATTGATATTGTGGGCATGAGACCCGTGGTTATATTGAGTGATGACTTGAGGCATGAGTCACGACTTGACATATTGCTTACATATGGTGTATCGTAAATTGGTTATCATATATGTCTTATTTTATATAGAATATTATGATTTCATTATGATATTTTGATTTCACATACTTGGTACTGTTGTCTTGACCTCCTTGAAGCTGCGTTAAATGTCGCGGTAAGTACACGATTGTTCATCCCGCTCTTAGGATCACAGTTCAGCGTTTTGGGAAGCTCCGTTTCTCCGGAGGCTTATCTTTGGTATAGTCCCTGATGTTGTAGATATTTATGTTCATTCAGGGTATGGCGGGGCCCTGTCCCGCCATAGTTGTTTTGCTTCCTTAGAGGTATGTAGTCCCGTTGTAAAGTTGGGATGTAACTGTTCACTTTGGGTTTATATATATATGCCGAAAGGCAACTTTTCCTCAGATAAACTGTGTCTCTTTTACATTGTTTCATGTTGTGTTTTTATATTCCGATGATTACTCTGATGTATGTCTACTTGGGTGCCCGGGTAAGGCACCAGTCACGGGCCCGGGTTCGGGTCGTGACAATAAGCAAGTTAAGAAATCCCCTAACTTCTTATTAACATTATTAATATATCCTTTCATTTTAGTATCCTAAGGCACTAACATGTCTTTTAATAGAAAATCCGGGAACTCAACCCAAGTACCATGTACTTCTAACTTTTTAAGAAATAACTCTTTTTATACAAAAATTCCAAGATACTAATGGTATGTTGCTATGCCAAAATACCTTAGACAAATACCTTGTAGTATTCCCAAGTTACCTCTATACTAAAAGCCCGGAAATACTACCTTATATTCTTTAGTCACAAAACGAAACCCTAAGGAAAATCTTCATTGTTGGTTGAAGTATTAAGAAGAAGTTGCGTAGAACTTCTAAGGGTTGTTTGGAGCGGGTTGGAGCACCCAGAGTAGAAGCTAAACGTTGCTCAGGATCGACATTTAAACTTGGATAATTTTGGGCTTATCGAGGTAAATACTCTTGTCCTTCTATTGTAATTGGAAATTACATACTGTAGTAGTATAGAAATGAGTATAAGATATATAGAAGGATGGTATAAGAGAAGAGAATTGAATTGAAATCACATCAGAAGAATATTAAAGAATGAGATTAAAACTGTACTTACATAGGATTGTATTTACAGTAGACTTGTGTAGTTTAACGGGTAGGGAAGTGCTGCCCGATTTTCCGTAGAATATAGAACCCTCTGCTTAGAATACTCTACAGAGTAGTCTAGACGTTGATAGACGTATATGGCCTTTATAGGTTGAATGTTCTGCGAGTAGCATGTTCTACTTGGAAGGTGGACAAGGCTAGCCGGGTTATAGCGGTGGAGCATTTTGCTATTAGTCGATAATCGTCGCGAGGTATGTGATTCTTCCTATCCTCTTGAGCATGATATTTTAAAAAAATATATATAGTGCGGTGAGCGTCGTGTGTTAGCGAGCGTGGTTTTACTGCGATGTCTTCTGACTTGAGTCTAATAATAAAGAATCTTGAAGTATTTCAAAAGAATTAAGAATCGTTTTTGAAAGAAGAGTAATACTTGGTTTTAAAAGCTTAAGAGTTATACTAGCTTTATGAGAAGTTAGGTATAACGACTTAAGAGAGATAAAAGGCAGTTTACTTAATTGTTTGGGAGCCTTGTATTGATTTCGGAAATAAGAATGAGTATCGAACAAACCAACTGCGGCGCTAATAAAGGAAAATGTATTGACTAATTAAGTATTATTAAAACCAGTAGAAACCTCCATCTGCATAGAAGCTAAGATGAGACAAAATGATATTACATTTCCTAGATCATGGCTGCTTTAATAAGATTGTTATAAACAAGAATAACCTACTCACACATAAGGCATATGTTACTCAAATTGTTTTAAAAGGAGATTACGTTGTTAAGTGTTTAAAACTATGATCTATGAATCTTTTGAAGATAAGGGACTTGACTAAATTAACTTGATATGAATTTTGTTAAAAGTGTGAAACCTCATTCATGAGCAATGAGTACTTGGTTTTAAAGAGTTAATGTATGAAGTATTTGGGAAAAAATCCGAACTTGTTGACATAAAGTAGAAAGTACCTTGAGTGAATAACTTGACTATGTTGGTTTGTGATAGCCTTGTAATGCTTCCTTGTTGGTTTGATAAGTAAACATGTTATGATGCTCGTGTGTTAGTATCTTGTGATGTTGTGTAAGGGGTTATTCTGTTGTGCTTACGTTGTTAAGCGTTAAGCCCGTTATCTTATTATTATATCACATACCCCTTGACTTGTTATCACAGGGCTTGCCACCGCGATGCGGTCTATACGGCTATGCGATGCGTGTGACTATGCGGGCTGCGGGAGTTCGAGTTGATCATTCGGTGTATTATCCGTCGAGAAGTGCCTTATGCGATGCATGTGACTATGCGGTCTATGTAACTATGCGGACTGCGGGAGTCGAGGAGTACGCGGGCTAGCTACCGTCGAGAAATACCTCATGCGGGCCTATGTGTAGCCTATGCGGGCGGCGGTATGCTCGAGTTAAACGCGCACATTGATACCTGAGGCGGCGGCCAGCCGATCATGTGGTGCGGTCTAGAAAGACCTCGTGATCTGATTTTATAGCATTGATGGTGCGTAGGTTTTAGTAGTCGGCTATGCCCGTACTTACCCGTGCGGTTTTATTTTGACACAAGTGGTACACGGTGATCATGTGTATTCCTTGGTGCTTTTATATCATGGGTGGCGGTGAGGAAGAATTCCACGGGCATGATTGATATTGTGGGCATGAGACCCATGGTTATATTGAGTGATGACTTCGAGGGCATGAGTCCCTGACTTGACATGACTGCTTACATATGGTGTATCGTAAATTGGTTATCATATATGTCTTCTATTTTATATAGACTATTATGATTTCATTCTGATATTTTGATTTCACATACTTGGTACTGTTGTATCGACCTCGCCGGGGCTGCGTTAAATCTGCGCGGTAGAAGTACGCGATTGTTCATCCAGCTCTTAGGATCACGATTCAGCGTTTTGGGAAGCTCCGTTTCTCAGGAGCTTATCTTTGGTATAGTCCACGATGTTGTAGATATTTATGTTCATTCGAGGTATGGCGGGCCCTGTCCCGCCATAGTTGTTTTGCTTCCTTAGAAGTGCAGTAGTCCCGTTGTAAAGTTGGGATGTAGCTCACTTTGGGTTTATATATATATGCGAAAGGCAACTTTTCCTCAGATAAAGCGTGTCTCTTTTACATTGTTTCATGTTGTGTTTTTATATTCGATTACTCGATGTATGTCTACTTGGGTGCGGGTAAGGCACGATCCGCGAGGTTGAGTTAGTCGTGACAATAAGCAAGTTAAGAAATCCCCTAACTTCTTATTAACATTATTAATATATCCTTTCATTTTAGTATCCTAAGGCACTAACATGTCTTTTAATAGAAAATCCGAATTCAACCCAAGTACCGTATCTTAACTTTTAAGAAATAACTCTTTTTATACAAAAATTCCAAGATACTAATCACCATAGTATCAAGTTACGATTTCTTTCAAGACAAGTCACATTGACTTTTAGAAATATAATAGGCTTCTAAATCAAGTGACTTCATTTCCTTTAAAACCTTAGGCAACCAATGCCTAAAAATAAATTCACCTTTCTTAGTTTCAAATCCTTTACGTACTTGTTTTAATTAGAGTAAACCTTTCTTTGTGAACCTTTCAAGAAAACTAATATAACAACTTCCCATAAAGTCATTATATTAGCGTTATCCCTTTGTCAAATACATTTTCCTAAATCGAGGACTTATACTTTTGAAATGAAACAAGTAGCATATCTTTTAAAACAAGTGAAAGATATCAAATCTTGTGTCGTCTACCGTACTACATAGGTACAACTACTCATGCTCAAGAGATAGGAAAGTTCCACATACCTCTTGGTCAATCCAACTTGTTAATTCCAACTATCGCGTGTCACGTCAACTATAATGACCATAATCGTTTATTAACTTCTAGTTTCAAAGTAGAATATTTCCAAGTTCAAGGCTACTAATTCCTATGGAAAATTGGGCAGCATTTCCTTTGTTTCTACTCACTTTGCCACCTTTTCAAAGGCCGATTTTTAACACTCAAACGCCACATTTAAGGCCCAACATCCAAACCAGCACAAAGGGGATTACACACCTAAACTTGGGTGTGTAAAATTCTGCCCCAAAAGTTATAACAATTAATCTTAACAGGTTTAAGGTAATTTTTAGGCTACAACATGCTCACATAACCTCTTTAGCCAAATCCTTCATACTCAAACCACATTTCTTGCATGCAATGACTCTAAGAGCATTATTTACTACCACAAGTTCTTTCTTCTTAACATGCAACACTAAAAACTAATTATAAAAGAAGAATCATTACCTTAGGGCTTTTGTTATACCCCGTACTTCCAGAGTAGGTATGCGAGGACGTACGTACGATTATTAAAGCCCTAATTAGGTTAAGAATGAACTTGTGAACTTTCGACGGAAAAGATTCCGAACCTTGTGAAGGAAATTCTACGTTTTTAATATTTTAACCGATTACGGATTTTTCCGAGAGACGAAATATTTGGACCAACAGGAGGGCGACATGTGTCACCCTTAGTTGGCATGAGTTGGACGAAAATGTGGCCAAGTGGACAAGGTCAATTGGTCAAGTCTTGCAAGATATTTTTGGGTAGTGGGGGTAGGTAAGGTTGGACGGTTTTGTGAGATAGTGAAGGCCACATGGCTCATTGTTGTGGGGGACATATGTCCCAATTTTGTGGTGGACATATGTCCCAACATTGTGGTGGACACTTGGTTGGAAGATCTCATCTTTCACATGGATCCTAATCCCCACCCTCCATTTGTTTTAATCTTGACCCTTGGGTGTTCTATAAATACCCGTGAGTTGAAGACTTCTTCATCCACTCCACATTTTCTAAGTCTCAAAATCCTTCCCCCTTTGAGTAGAAGTCTCGTCCAAGTTCCCCCCCCCCCTCTTGAGAAGAGCTAGCCGAAACACCCCCTTCCTAGTTGTCTCGTCAAAAGCCTCCCCCCCCCCCCCCCTTGGTAGAAAATATTCTCCAAGTAGTGTTACTATCCCAAAATACCCTACCCATATACCTTGTAGTATTCCAAAGTCACCTCTATCAAAAGCCCGGAAATACTATCTTATATCCATTAGTCACTAAACGAAACCCTAGGAAAATCTTCATTGTTGGTTGAAGTATTTAGGTAGAAGTTGTGTAGAACTTCTAAGGGTTTCTTGGAGCTATCGGAGCGTGCAAATTAGGAGCTAAACCTTGCTCAGGATCGACATTTAAACTTGGATAATTTTGGGCTTATCAAGGTAAATACTCTTGTCCTTCTATTGTAATTGGAGATTACATATAAGAGTAGTTTAGAAATAAGTATAAGATATATAGAAGGATGGTATAAAGAAGAGATTTGAGCGAAATCACATCGGAAGAATATTAAAGAAGATTGAGCTGTACTTACATGGGGTGTAATTCTGATGAACTTGTGTAGTTTAACGGGTAGGAAGTCTTTGCCCGATTTTCCGTAGAATAGAGAACCATCTGCTTAGATTATTCTACAGAGTAGTCTAGACGTTGATAGACGTATTTGACTATTATAGGTTGATACTCTGCGCGCGACATATTCGACTTGGCAGGTGGATTTCGCCGAGGAGGTATGTGATTCTTCCTATTGTCACGACCCATTCAGAATTAAAGTGGTGATGCCTACGGGCACCCAAGTAGTCATACATCAGTGTCGTGGAATATAAACACAAGACATAAAACAGTTGTAAAGTGAGACACAGTTTAACTGAAGAAAAGCTTGCCTTTCGGCATATATATATAAATAACCCAAGTTTCGCAGTTACATCCCAAATGTACAATAGGACTACAGAACTCTAAGGAAGTAAACAACTATGGCGGGACAGGGCCCCGCCATACCGTGAATGTACAAACTATCTACAATACAGGGAGATCATACCAAAAGTAGAGCCTCCGGAGAAGATGGAGCTCCTGACACCAATGCAAAGAGATCCTAAGGATGTGGATCTAGCACTGCCACTTACTGCGGCATGAGCGCGACCCTCGAAGGAGGTCGATTACAACAGTACTAAGTATGTGAAGCGTAAGTACTTAAATGAAAACATATCATTTTAACATCGGTTTACATATATGGATGAAACAACGAGTAACCGCATGTAGTGCCACATCATAAACAGCAACAATAGGTAAGCCATGCGAGTCTTTTCTAGGTGCGAATGATCGAAAGCAGGGCCAATTGCGTGGTATCACCATGCAAGCCTAATCACGGACTCCGTAGTCCGCATAGGTCACTCACGTAGGCGCGTAGGGTATATAACCGCGTCGGTAGCTACTCGGCGTCGTCTGGACTCGTAGTCGCATGGCCACATAGGCCGCGTGAGGTATAACCCGCATCACTAACACGGAACTCCGTAGCTCGCATGGGTCCCCTGGAACCGCGTGAGGTATTCTCGAATCATGGTCCCGGACGCTTTGAGTCTACCGCGTCGGAGGCGACAACCCCGGTAACATGTCAAGAGGTGAGTGATATTACACTAACATAACGACTTATCGTTAAACAACATAAGCACAACAAGAATACTCTTTTATACAAGCGTTACAAGACACTAACACACATAGCATCATATCATGTCTACTTATCAAACCATCTTATTATTCATTTCACAAATCAATATAAGTGCATTATAAACACATAGGTAAAGCGTTCCTTTATCATTCTTAAGTGGTTATACCTAACTTCCCATAAAGCTAGTATAACTCTTAAGCACATTTTAAAACCAATTTGTTCTCTTACATTAAAAATGATTCGGTATTCTTTTGAAATGCTTTGGATCCTTATTATTCGGGCTTAAGTCGCAAGACATTGCCGTAAGTATTATTCGAGCTTAAGTCAAAAGACATTGCCGTAGTTATTATTCGATTAACACGTATGCGTCTACCGTACTACATATATATTTTAAAATATCATGCTTTAGGAAGAATCACATACCTTCTCGTGAAAACCACCGCGAGTTGAATATGTCGTGCGTAGAGAAATCAACCTATAATAGTCAGACACGTCTATCAACGTTCAGACTACTCTGAAAACAGTTCTAAGCAGAGGGTTCTCTATCCTACGGAAAATTGGGCAGCACTTCCCTACCCGGTGAGCTACTCAAGTCTCTTGTCAAAACGATCTAAGTAAATGCTGTTTGATTATGCTTCTTTTGAACCCTTCTACTGTGATAACAGTTCAATTCTATTGTTTAATATCCTTCTAAGTATTCATACTTATTCTTATACTTCTACAGTATGTATTCTCAAATTACAAAGGAAGGACAAGATTATTTACCTCGGTAAGCCCAATAATATCCTAGATATAAGTCGATCTGAGCGAGGCTTAGCTCCTAAGTTATGCGCTCAGATAGCTCGAGAAACCTTAGAAGTTCTTCACAACTTCTACTAAGTACTAAGGGATTTGGGCTAGGGTATTTTGGGCATTATAACAATACTAGAGGCAACTTTTCTACCAAGGGAGGTAGATTTCGGCTAGGCTAGGGGCCTCGGCCAAACTTTACTCAAAGGGGAGGTGTTTGGACGAAATGGCTATCAAAGGAGAGGGAAGGATTTTAGACTTGGAAAGCTTTTGTGGATGAAGAACTCTTCATCACAAGAGGGGTATTTATAGGTCAAGGGATGGCCAACCAATGGCCAAGATTATGCCAAGTGCAAGGCAAGTGTATGGTCAAGATTAGGGCAAGTGTCCTTGGCCAACTTGAACACAAAATATCCTACCAACTACATGACAAAGATGGCCATCCATTCGGCCCTATTGCCGTGTACACATCCATCAATGAGAGGGTGACAAGTGTCGCCCTCTCGTTGGTCCCACGTGTTACGTCTCTCGGAAAAATCCACAAAAATTAGAAATGGCATAGCCGGAATTTATCCTACGCGAGTCTTGTAAAACGTTTCGTCGGAAAACGATTCTTTTAAGGAGTTGTGCCCAAAAAAAACGTCTTGTGCCTAAACTTTAAGGCTAGACTTTTGTACGTATTCCCTTACGTACATACTCTGGAAATACGGGGTATAACACCTATCCTCTTGAGCATGATATTTTAAAATATATATATAGTACGGTAGACGTACGTGTGTTAACTGAACATGGTTTTACTTGACGTCTTTTGACTTGAGTCTAAATAATAAGAACCTTGAAGTATTTCAAAAGAATTATGAATCATTTTTGAAAGAAGAGTAATACTTGATTTTTAAACAGAAAGTTTAAGAGTTATACTAGCTTTATGGGAAGTTAGGTATAACGACTTAAGAAAGATAAAAGGAACGGTTTTACTTATTTGTTTATGAAAATCTTGTATTGATTTCTGAAAAGTGTAGTAAGATAGTTTGATAAGTAAACATGTTATGATGCTACGCGTGTTAGTGTCTTGTGATGTTGTGTAAGGGGGTTATTCTTGTTGTGCTTACGTTGTTAAACGTTAAGCCCGTTGTACTGTTATTATATCACATACCCCCTTGACTTGTTATCACAGGGCTTGCCACCCTTGATGCGGTCTATACGGCTTATGCGGTCTGTGTGACTATGCGAGGCTGCGGGAGTTCGGGATTGATCATTAGGGTGTATTATCCGTCTGAGGAATGCTTTATGCGATGCATGTGACTATGCGGTCTATGTGACTATACGGTGCGAGTCGGGAGGATACCGCGGGCTAGCTTCCGTCACGAGGAATACCTCATGCGGGTGCATGTGTGACCTATGCGGTGCGGGAGTTCGAGTTAGGCTCGCATAATGATACTATGGGCGATTGGCCTTGCTTCTATCATTAGCGGCCTAGAAAAGACCAGTTATGTTATATCGATTTTGCTTTTGGTTATGTTGTGGCACTATGTGCGGTTCCAGTGTTTGTTTCGTACATATTTGTAAAATTGCTTTTAAAATGGTATGATTTCATTTAAAGTACTTTCTGATTTCACATACTTGGTACTGTTATCTTGACCTCCTTGAGCTGCGTTCATGCAGCGAGTAAAGGAAGCGGTAGCGGATCCTCGATTTTAGGATCTTTACTGCAGTGTCAGTGCTCCATTTCTCGGAGGCTCGACTTTTAGGTATGATCTCCCGTGTTGTAGATATTTTTGTTGTACATTCGGGGTATGGCGGGGCCTGTCCCGCCATAGTTGTTACTTCCTTAAGTGCAGTAGTCTATTATGCAGTTGGGATGTAGCGCGGACTTGGTTTATATATATATGCGAAAGGCGACTTTTCTCAAATAAAGCGTGTCTCATTTTACACTTGTTTCATGTCTTGTTTTTATATTCGCGGATTACTCGATGTATGCCTACTTGGGTGCGGGTAAGGCACGATCCACGGGCCGAATCGGTCGTGACAAAAGTGGTATCGAGCGATTAATCCTCGGAAAGTGTCTGACCGTATCTAGTAAGTCTTGATTATCGGTGTGTTGTGCGCCACACCAATAATCGTGAGGCTATAGGATATTTAGGATTGGTTTCCATTCTTCTCACTCTGAGATCGTGCCTTAGAGGCGTGTTATAAGTTGGACCCTCTAACGTATTTCCTTTCTTTATGATTCGCCTCACGTAAAGGCAACCGGGCCCGAAGGGCAAAGCGTGGGAGGCGCTAGTAGACACGAGAGGCCACGAGGCCTGAGCCCGATCTATACCCGAGGCGATACCTCGGTGGCGAGTTCCACGACGCCCGGCCCAGCGGGTTTAGAGCGCGGTATGGCGATGAGACCACGATACTGCGCCTCGGTCCACGGCTGGAGCGAGAGGAGATGGTTCTGAGAGATGGCGATTAGTGGCGGGATCGTGGTCGAACGTGAGGATAATTTGGATCTGGCGATTCGATGCACCGTGGTTCACGAGATCGGATAGTTTGAGGCTACGGGATTTTACGAGTTGTAGCGCCCGAGTTCTACGGGTCGAGGCACGAGGATGATCCGCGGGGTTCATCCGTCGATTCTGAAGGATCGTGCAGTGATCAAGGCTTGAGACCGAGTCCGTGATCTTCGGTTCGCGTCATTGCGTGATACCGCGATCGGTAGTTAGATTCGTGGGAGCTATCCGGGAGAGCATGCGCCTCAGCGGTATGGGAAGAGTTCTCGGAGGCTTTTCTCGGCCACTTGCCTCCGCGCGGATGAGGAGGCACGCGGCAGATTTTTGATCTTTGAGACAGAGGCGCCGCGATTGGAGTACAACGTTGAGTTCGATTCGTTGGCTCGATATGTCCCTGCGTTAGTAGAAGATATGGAGGGCCGAGTGCACCGCTACGTTATGGGACTAGATGACTACTTGGCAGAGTCTTGCTCAGGTGTGGCTCTTCAGCCGGGCATGGGCATTGCCCGCATGCAGGCTCATGCACTTGGATGCGAGGCGTAAGTCGGCGGTTCGGCGGATATCGCCAGCAAGAAGGCCGGGGCGGCGAGATCTTTTGGTAGATCTCGGGGTGGGCGGCCTCGGGCGATCTGGATTTGCACCACGGCCGGCTCGAGCACTCCTACACCGTCTTGATGCGGCCCGGGTATTCGGGCGGTCGGGCCCGGGACTTGGACTTCGGTAGCAAGAGTGCTAACCGATCGAGGTCCTTCGGTGTGTCCGATGTGGTAGATTCCATTCAGGAGTTGTGGTACTACTTGGGAGTTTGCTATACTTGTGGCAGCAGGTCACTATCGCGAGCTGTCAGAGCCGAAGCGGCGATGGGAGAGTCGGCCTACGAGTGCATTGCCGGGTCTTCATCCCTACGATTACTCGCCGGAGCGTGGTACTCATGGACCAGCAGTCGCGGCGAGGTCGTGGCGCGGGTCGATTCTAGCGGTCCTCGAGCGCATTTATGCCTTGTCGGCCGGCGAGGACGAGCGTCACGATGTAAATCGCAGTACTTTATCAGTTTCATGTTGTGACGTGTATGCCTTGATAGATCCGGGTTCTATTGTGTCCTATATATCTCCCCTTATTGCTAGTAGGATAGGGATAGAGCCTGAGTCTATAGACCCTTTCGAGGTAGCTACGCCAGTGGGTGATTCGGTGGTAGCTCGGCGGGTATATAGAGCTTGCCCAGTGACTTTATGCAGTCGTCAAACCCTAGCCGACTTGATAGAGTTGGACATGACTGATTTCGATGTGATCATGGGTATGGATTGGCTAGCTTCCTGCTACGCCAATGTAGCTGCGAGGAGAGTGAGTGCGGTTCGGTTTCTGAGGCCGGTTATTGAGTGGGAGGGGAACATTGTATCGCCGAAGGGTAGGTTTATTTCCTACCTCAAGGCTAGGAAGATGGTGCAGAAGGGGTATATCTACCATCTCATTCGGGTGTTTGATACTGAGGCTGCGGTACCAGATTTTGATCGATTCGATAGTCGAGAGAGTTCCCAGATGTGTTTCCAGATGACCTCCCGGGTATCCCTCCTGAGAGGGAGATAGAGTTTTGTATCGATGTGCTGCCAGACACTCGGCCTATTTTCATTCCGCTATATAGAATGGCACCTGCCGAGTTGAGAGAGTTGAAGGACCAGCTGAGAGATTTGTTGGAGAAGGGCTTCATCAGACCTAGTGTTTCTCCGTGGGGAGCGCCGGTATTGTTCGTGAAGAAGAAGGACGGTACGCTGCGCATGTGTGTTGACTACAGGCAGCTGAACAAGGTGACCATTAAGAACAGATACCCCCTTCCCAGGATTGATGATTTGTTCGACTTTGCGAGTGCGAGATGTTTCTCAAGATTGATCTGCGATCGGGCTATCATCAGTGCGAGTCGAGAGGCGGATATCCCTATGCGCATTCGGACGATGCGAACACTATGAGTTCGAGTCATGTCTTTCGGTTTGACGATGCTCGTGGTATTTATGGATTTGATGAACCGTGTGTTCAAGCCATTTTTGGATACGTTTGTGATAGTATTCATCGATGACATCTTGGTTTATTCTCGCTCTGAGCGGGAGCATGCGGAGCATTTGAGTACTGTGCTGAGAGTTCTCCAGGACCAGCAGTTGTATGCCAAGTTTTCCAAATGTGAGTTTTGGTTAACTTCGGTGGCTTTTCTTGGGCACGTTAGTGGGTAGGTGGTATTCAGTGCATCTGGCTAAGATCGGCGATCGGGACTTGGCCTAGACCTACTACTCCGACAGAGGTGCGCAACTTTCTGGGCCTCGCAGGTTATTATCGGCGGTTCGTGGAGAAGTTTGCTTCTATCTCTGCACCATTGACTAGGCTGACTCAGAAGGCAGCTAAGTTTCATTGGACTGATGCTTGTGTCACGACCCGACCCCGGGCCCGCGACCGGTGCCCAACCTGGGCACTCCATTTGGCATACATCAGAGAATAGCAGCGGAACATACTCAACTGATAAAATACTTAAACATAAAATAACAACAGGCTAGCCGATAAGGCCACCTTCCGTAACTTATACCAATAAAACAGTACATTTTTTTCTTTTACAACCCAATCCACTATGTCACTACAGACCTCTAAGAATAACAATCCTGGCGGGACAGGGCCCCGACATACCCCTGAATGTACAACAACTGACAATACCAGGGATAAGCCTCCGAAATGAGGAGCTTCTCAGCGGTGAGCAGTGATCCTAGAGCGAGGATCAGCAACATGTACTCTACTACGGCATGAACGCGGCCCCGAAGGAGGTCGATTACATGTACCAAATATGTGGCCCGAAATCTTGTAATGAAATCATAAGTCTAATAATAAAGCGGAGACATGTATGATACTCGATTAACGGTACATTGTGCCTTACTAACAATGAGTAAATAGGTGTATACTTACAATATAAAGTAGGAAGCTCACGATCAAAGCAGGACCACTGTCGCGATGTCATTAAGCGATCCTATTCACGGGACTATTTCACGCGTAGATCGCGTGGACCGCGTGAGGTATCCTCGCATGGGACTATTTCACCCGCGTAAGCCCTTACGTACTCGCGTGAGGTATTCCTCGCATAGGGTGGACCGCCGCGTGGGACTATTTCACCGCGTAAGCCCTACGGACTCGCGTGAGGTATTCCTCGCATCGTGGGTAGCAAATCCACGGAAATATGCAATGCCACAAACCGGGAATGACCGCAATTATTCTTGAACTACTAGCACAAATCAGGCTATCACACATAACATAAGCACTACTGCTATCATACAATATATAAGCAAGTTAAGCAATCCACAACTTATTATTACATTTCATATACACTCTCATTTTAGTTTACTTAAGGCACTAACATCTTCTTTATAAAAATCCGAGAATTTAACCCAAAGTACTACGTACTTCTATTCTTTCAAAATGACTCATTTCATTATAAAACTTCCAAGATACTAATAACCGTAGTATCAAGTTACAATTTCTCTTTCAAGACAAGTCACAATACTTTTAGAAATAAAATTAGGCTTCTAAATCAAGTGACTTCTTCTCTCGTAAAAGCCTTAGGCAATTGATGCCTTTAAATCAAATTGCCTTTCAAATAAATCAAGCCATTTATCTTTCCATAAAGCCAATATAACCAACTCCCCATAAAGTCGTTATATTCACTTTATACCTAAGTCAAGTACAATTTCCTATCGAGGACTTATACGTTTAAAAGCGAAACAAGTGTCACGTTCTTTAAAACTCTTGAGTCCCTTAACATGCTTAAATTACTTAGAGTAAACCATTCTCTTATTAAGTGTCGATAAATCTATTATAACTAAATTCCCATAAAGCCTTTTTTCTTGATTTTGTCATTAGCAACTTACATACTTCTTTTTAACCAAGAGACTTAAACTTTCCAACAAAACAAGTATCAAAATACTTTCAACATACTTAAAGTCTCTTAACTTTTGAAAACCAAGATATCCTTAATAATTAAACAAGTGAGTTAATTCCCTAACTCAAACAACTTGGGCATTCTTAAAATAAGCCAAGGATATCAAATAGACTAGATTGTCAAAATCTTGTCGTCTAGTACTATACATTTACAACTTAATCATGCTCGAGAGATAAGAAAGTTCCACATACCTCTTGGTTTAATCCACTTGCTAAGTCGATGCGCGTGCGTAGTATGCCAACCTATAATGACCATAGTACGTCTATTAACTTCTAGTTTCAAACGTAGAATATTCCAAGTGCAAGTCACTAGATTCTACGAAAAATCGGACAGCACTTCCTTTGTTTTTACTAACTTTGCCACCTTTTTCAAGGCCGAATACAATAACCAAACAGCCTCAATTGGCTCACCACAATTTATAAGGTAGTTCAATACAAATGAATAATCAAACAGCCCCAATTGGCTCACCACAAACGATAACAAACTAGTCTAAACTATAATGTCAATTCGGCAATTAGGTAACAATACAAATCGTTTCCAATTCCTTTTTAATCCAAGTGGTTTAGTATAACATGATATCAAGCCGCAATCGATTACAACTACTACAATCCTCAAGTAGGTAAACATGCGACGAGTCTAATAAACGACCAAAAATTGTATTTCAATTTCAAAAGGCTAATCATGTCCTTTTCGGTTCTAGGCTTCTACAATCCATGTCACTTATCAAACTTCATAACACAAATCACATGATCACTTATAACTTATCATAACATGAAATCTTCAATTACAAAAGTAAAACGAAGATTATACCTCAATTAGCCCAATTATGATCCAAGATCACAAGTCGCTCCTTAGCAACTTTAGCTCATCCTTTCGACGTTCCAATCCACTCCAAGCAACCGCCAGAAGCTTATAAAGACTCATCTTCAAGTTTCAACTTCAAAGTTGAATAACCGCTTTAGGTTTTCGCCTTGCGACTAATCTGAAAACACCACATTTCGGGATCTTTTATTGAGAAACACTTACTATACCCTTAGGTACCTTGGTTTAAAGTGGGAATTATTGGACAACAATTGAAAAATTTCCTTCAAACCCTAGCCCTTGGCGAGAGCTCCTCAAGCCTCCTCAAATTTTCTTGAAAATTTCTAAGTGTTAGCCTTGTCTTGCACTAGCATACAATATATAACATGATGGAGGGTTAAGATTAGCACAATTGTGTGGCTTGGATAAGTTTCACATGGATCAAGTCTAGGTGGCCTTTGACTTAGTCAACTTTGTCAAGCTTCAAGACTAGCAAGACTTGGTCATTTAATTTATGGTCAAATGACCATTCTAACCATGACAATTTCGTCAATGACCATAAGGGGGGTGACACGTGTCGCCCTCCCGTTCGTCGCAATATTTCGTTTCCGACCAATTCCAAAAATTCCGCCAAACTTTTACTCGTCTCAAATCTTAACATTGTTGAGTTCTTACGTACGTTCTTATAAACATATCCTGAAATTCCGGGATGTAACATTCTTCCCCCCTTAGAAACATTTGTCCCCGAATGTTCTCTCGGGAGTCAAACTTAAGATAGCGACATAGTCTCCTTACAACCCCTACGTACCAATAATGCCACACTTGGCCGCATAACAATACTCATACCAAAATATCAACTGAACCCCACGTGTCAACATCGGTTATGCGTAAAGCCTGCGGACTCTAAGCTTACTACAATCTTCCCGGATAAGCCTCGCTTATCCATAGCCCGCGTGAGTCAAGTGCGGACCAAATAAGCGAACCTCGCTATGTCGAACCATCCGGCCGGCGATCTCCACTTTCTTACACCACAGGCCTCGTGCGGGCCACACAGCGAAAGGGTATCTGTTATCGTTACGTAACAAGACAAGAGGCAAATAACCTTCCGGCTATTCACGAAATCAAAAACACGGGCCATGACCTATCCTCGAGTGCACGGATGATGCGCTCTGCTGGCCGTCGATGCGAGGTGTAATGCAACACGAGACTCACTGTGTCCCTAATCCTTTCGAAAAACCTCCGGAAGTTATCATGGCGAGCTCGTCTATCTGTAATCATAAGCGTAGGAACCTCGTGCGATCTCACAATCTCTGCTACACAAGCTAGTATAAACCTCGGTAGAGTAAGTGGTCCCAATCCAGAAAGAACACGGTGGTTTCGCCGACCTAATTACCATGACCCCGAGAGTCTCACTTCTCCGAGTGCGATGCCACCTGTAACAAGATCCATAATAATTACCTCTCATATCTAGGTTGGGATTTCAATCGCTGCAATAGCCACTGGGCTTACGGTACACAACCATGACTGCTACTAACTCGGACACTAAGCGATAAACTCCGCTATGTCTCTCTTGGTCATCTTACCCATACATACATCGAGGCCACGACACGACTTAGTCGGCCCCAAACAATCGAGCAATAAGCGCTGCGTGCCTCCCAGAACCTGCGACTAGTCTGCGGCCGGGTACACGCAATCTATCCTCATCTCATAGCACCCGTCTGGTGCTACTCAAACGAGCTCTTCTCTCGCCGAGTCGTAACTTCGATCCGTATCATAAGCGAATCCTCATACTGCCGCCTCCTTACCTCCCCAACAACGGAAGACTCGGCAACCTCGGATCTAGACTTCATTAACCTTGAAACAAATAATCGAACCCACAGGCTCGATGGCGGAGGATCTCACGGACCATATCATCTGTCGGCCATCCGGCGGACTACCTTTAGGTCGCCTGAAAGAGTATCTCATCGTCTTGGCTTTCCCCGGATGGTATAGGATACCAATATCACAATCCTTGAGTAACTCTAACCACCATCGGTGTCGCAAATTCTACTGCCTCAGTCTGCAGACATACTGGAGGCTTTTGTGGTCTGCACAATTATCCACATGAAGTCTGTATATACGTCATGCCCCCAAATCTTCCAGGCATGATTTAACTGCCGCCAGCTCTAAATCGTGAGTGGCGCAATTTCTTCTCCTGCTTCCCAACTGCAGGAAAACATAGGCTCTATCCTTATCGGGTTGCGTCGACACAACCTATTGACACCCAATGTGTTATCATAATAACCTAACCCTCTAGTCTCACAGGAGGGGTTAGAACTGTAGTCGTGGTCAACTTATCTTTCGATAACTGAAAGCCTTTCTCATTCCTGCGAAATATTCGGGTATCCTTAATCTCACTTATGGTTCATGTTTCCCTTTCTCTGTTGCAACCAAACTTGGTCACTAAACTTAGATTTGATTCCTTTGCTTGCCTCACGGCTAAGACTTACTGTCAATCACATTTTTTTGGGGGGAGAGGTTTCCTTGATCTCGTCAAGTAGTAACCCGATTTTCCTTTCCCAGTTTGTAGAGCCTATAACTAGGTGTTACCACATTTTCTTGAAATGTTCTTACTGCCCATTATCAACTAATGGTCTTTACACTCGTCTGGGGTAATCATGACCCGTGCAACTTACATTAATATCTTTACGATACTTCCGACCAATTAAATGCGTCGTTCTTAATTACCCCAACACAACACTTTTCCCACGGTTATCTACAACTGTAACCTATGGCATGACAATACCGAAGACCTTACCTGTCTTATATCCTTCGTCTAACAACATGGGTACACGCAACCCCATAATTTGTAAAAATGTCCTTTTATGTGGGGGAGAAAACTTATCTCCCTTTCTTAAACTTTCCTTGGAGTCACAACCCTAATCACATGGTCCTCTCGCGGTCCAGTAATTATCTAATCATCACGCCCCGCCTTAAAGTAGAGTAGATTTTCAAAACCTACCAAAGATGCCCTCAGCTTTCCACCGGCAGCACCCGTACTTATTTATTCATGCCTTGCACATTTTCCTGAAATTATCTGGAAGGTCGTGGCCCTGACCGCCACACCAAACCAACTCCAAGTACCTCCAAGGGCATTTAACATAAATTCCTTCAAATTCAATTATTACTACTTTCTGCCTCAATCCACCTCAAATGAACAAATCACACAGACTTATTAAAAACAATTATGTCAAAGAAGGAAGAATAATTCACTGGTTACCACCACTTCTCTTCCTTTCCACTCGATAGCAAACTTATCGGAAGCGATCTGGAATCAATCTCTCTGTAGTCACGTTGGCATCACGAGGCCAACTAGTCGCACTATAATGACCTCAACGTCTGTCATAACAGCTCTGCTAGGTCTGCTAAGGTCCAACGACTGTATCTTTACCGGTAATTATTATCTACTCGCTCAGCTACCACCCATCACTCACGGGTGTGATCACCCCGATAGGTTCTCATGGATTCAGGCTTTATTTCTTTACACTTGGTTGCTCTCTTTTTCACTGGTCGTACTTTTCCCGTACTCCCAAACTTATTTTAGCGTATGTACATAGCCTTCATACTGATCCGGGTCTCTAATCTTTGGAGTTACTAATTTAAACAATACAAGGCCCATTCCAGCTCTCGCAACCTGGTTCCGGTGGAATGCGTCCACGAACCCATAAAACGGTTAACTAGACTTGGGCCTTACACCCTCGTGACCCTGTCACGTAGCGAGACTACTACCAACTAATCCCATTTCATTTCAAGCTATGGGGCGACCCTTAATAGATCCCCAACCCGACTCGGCGTCGCACTTAACTCTTACCCTCGGTCTGACTTAACTTTACTACCCGAGAAGGCCTTATATACCTAAGGTCTCGACGGTTATCACATTCTCAGGCTCGCAATTTCCATGCTCCAAGCCTAACTTATCAGCCCCGTAACGGTACAAAATCTTCTCGTAAAATCATAGCCGTGTTGTCTTGACCACAACAACTATACTTTCTTTGTCCGGATCTCGCCCGTACAATTCCCTTAAGCATACCACGTAGCTTAAGTTGCTAACATAGTCTTCCACTTAGTCTCTTAATTAACTTCTTAAGGGTTCATTACATTCTCACACATCTCATCATCACCTAATTATCTCAAATTAGCACGTAAAACCTTGATGAGAGTTCCTTAACTGCTCATACCTTCCCGGGCTTTATTTAGTCCTTACCGATCACGGTAATCTAAAATCATCCTAGGCAACACACATATGACCCCCAAACATAAATCCGTATAGTTGTATGTCACAATACCAACTATACTACAAACATTACCAACCTGGATACGCAATACACATAATCTTTCCTGGGTCACTGTTGCCTTTCTCGTAGCTGCAAACAATCATAACTTGTTAGGGAAAGATGACCCTAACCATACAACTCTATCGCACGATCTTAGAGTGAGAAGAATGGAAACCAATCCTAAATGTCCTGCAGCCTCCTGATTATAGATGTGGTGCACAACACACCGATAATCAAGACTCTACTAGACACGGTCTGTAGACACTTTCCGAGGACTAATCGCTCGATACCACTTTTGTCACGACCCGACCGGGGCATGATGGTGCCCAACACAGGCACCGCTTTTATACATCAGAGAATAGCAGCGGAACATACTCAACTGATAAAATACTTAAACATAAAATAACAACAGGCTAGCCGATAAGGCCACCTTCCGTAACTTATACCAATAAAACAGTACATTTTTTTCTTTTACAACCCAATCCACTATGTGACTACAGACCTCTAAGAATAACAATCCTGGCGGGACAGGGCCCCGCCATACCCCTGAATGTACAACAACTGACAATACCAGGGATAAGCCTCCGAAATGAGGAGCTTCTCAGCGGTGAACAGTGATCCTAGGCGAGGATCGTGACACAGACTCTACTGCGGCGTGAGCGGCCCGAAGAGGTCGACAACATGTACCAAATATGTGGCGAAATGCGTAATGAAATCATAAGTCTAATAATAAAGCGGAGACATGTATGATACTCGATTAACGATACATTGTGCCTTACTAACAATGAGTAAATAGGTGTATACTTACAATATAAAGTAGGAAGCTCACGATCAAAACAGACCACTGTCCGCGATGTCGTTAAGCAATCCTATTCCGGGACTATTTCACCCGCGTAGATCGCGTGGACGCGTGAGGTATCCTCGCATGGGACTATTTCACCCGCGTAAGCCCTTACGGACTCGCGTGAGGTATTCCTCGCGTAAGGTGGACCCGCGTGGGACTATTTCACTGCATAAGCCTACGGACTCGCGTGAGGTATTCCTCGCATCGTGGGTAGCAAATCCGGAAATATGCAATGCCACAAACCCGGAATGACCGCAATTATTCTTGAACTACTAGCACAAATCCGGCTATCACACATAACATAAGCACTACCGCTTATCATACAATATATAAGCAAGTTAAGCAATCCCAACTTCTTATTATTACATTTCATATACACTCTCATTTTAGTTTACTTAAGGCACTAACATGTTCTTTATAAAAATCCGGGAATTTAACCCAAAGTACTACGTACTTCTATTCTTTCAAAATGACTCATTTCTTTATAAAACTTCCAAGATACTAATAACCGTAGTATCAAGTTACAATTTCTCTTTCAAGACAAGTCACAATACTTTTAGAAATAAAATTAGGCTTCTAAATCAAGTGACTTCTTCTCTCGTAAAAGCCTTAGGCAATTGATGCCTTTAAATCAAATTGTCTTTCAAATAAATCAAGCCATTTATCTTTCCATAAAGCCAATATAACCAACTCCCCATAAAGTCGTTATATTCACTTTATACCTAAGTCAAGTACAATTTCCTATCCAAGGGACTTATACGTTTAAAACGAAACAAGTGTCACATTCTTTAAAACTCTTCAAGTCCCTTAACATGCTTAAATTACTTAAGAGTAAACCATTCTCTTATTAACTTTCCATAAAGCTATTATAACTAACTTCCCATAAAGCCGTTATACTAGCTTTATACATTAGCAACTTACATACTTCTTTTTAACCAAGAGACTTAAACTTTCCAACAAAACAAGTATCAAAATACTTTCAACATACTTAAAGTCTCTTAACTTTTGAAAACCAAGATATCCTTAATAATTAAACAAGTGAGTTAATTCCCTAACTCAAACAACTTGGGCATTCTTAAAATAAGCCAAGGATATCAAATAGACTAGATTTTCAAAATCTTGTACGTCTACCGTACTATACATTTACAACTTAATCATGCTCAAGAGATAAGAAAGTTCCACATACCTCTTCGGTTTAATCCACTTGCTAAGTCCAATCGCCGTACGTAGTATGCCAACCTATAATGACCATAGTACGTCTATTAACTTCTAGTTTCAAACGTAGAATATTCCAAGTGCAAGTCACTAGATTCTACGAAAAATCGGACAAAGACTTCCTTTGTTTTTAATAACTTTGCCACCTTTTTCAAGGCCGAATACAATAACCAAACAGCCCCAATTGGCTCACCACAATTTATAAGGTAGTTCAATACAAATGAATAACCAAACGGCCCCAATTGGCTCACCACAAACGATAACAAACTAGTCTAAACTATAATGTCAATTCGGCAATTAGGCAACAATACAAATCGTTTCCAATTCCTTTTTAATCCAAGTGGTTTAGTATAACATGATATCAAGCGATCGATTACAACTACTACAATCCTCAAGTAGGTAAACATGCGACGATTCTAATAAACGACCAAAATTGTATTTCAATTTCAAAAGGCTAATCATGTCCTTTTCGGTTCTAGGCTTCTACAATCCATGTCACTTATCAAACTTCATAACACAAATCACATGATCACTTATAACTTATCATAACATGAAATCTTCAATTACAAAAGTAAAACGAAGATTATACCTCAATTAGCCCAATTATGATCCAAGATCACAAGTCGCTCCTTAGCAACTTTAGCTCCTCCTTTCGACGTTCCAATCCACTCCAAGCAACCCTAGAAGCTTATAAAGACTCATCTTCAAGTTTCAACTTCAAAGTTGAATAACCCTTTAGGTTTTCGCCTTGCGACTAATACGAAAACACCACATTTCCGGGATCTTTTTATTGAGAAACACTTACTATACCCTTAGGTACCTTGGTTTAAAGTGGGGGAATTATTGGACAACAATTGAAAAAAATTCCTTCAAACCCTAGCCCTTGGCCGAGAGCTCCCTCAAGCCTCCCTCAAATTTTCTTGAAAATTTCTAAGTGTTTAGCCTTGTCTTGCACTAGCATACAATATATAACATGATGGAGGGTTAAGATTAGCACAATTGTGTGGCTTGGATAAGTTTCACATGGATCAAGTCTAGGTGGCCTTTGACTTAGTCAACTTTGTCAAGCTTCAAGACTAGCAAGACTTGGTCATTTAATTTATGGTCAAATGACCATTCTAACCATGATAATTTCGTCCATGACCATAAGGGGGGTGACACGTGTCGCCCTCCCGTTCGTCGCAATATTTCGTTTCCGACCAATTCCACAAATTCCGCCAAACTTTTACTCGTCTCAAATCTTAACATTGTTGAGTTCTTACGTACGTTCTTATAAACATATCCTGAAATTCCGGGGTGTAACAGCTTGTGAGCAGGGTTTCCAGTTACTGAAGGAGAGACTGACGACCGCCCCCGTTCTTACTCTTCCAGAGGGTCCAGACGGCTATGTGGTGTATTGTGATGCGTCAGGCATCGGGCTTGGATGTGTGTTGATGCAGCAGGGCAAGGTTATAGCGTACGCATCCCGACAGCTTAAGAAGCATAAGATGAACTACCCCACCCATGATTTGGAGTTGGCAGCGGTGATTCACGCCTTGAAGATCTGGAGGCACTATTTGTATGGGGTTCATGTGGATATTTATACAGACCACAAGAGCCTCCAGTATATCTTCAGCCAGAGGGAGCTGAACTTACGACAGAGACGGTGGTTAGAGTTACTCAAGGATTATGATGTCGATATCCTGTACCACCCGGGGAAGGCCAATGTTGTGGCAGATGCTCTTAGTCGTAGGTCGATGGGGAGTCTATCAGATGTGCAGCCAGAGAGGAGGGGCATGGTCCGCGAGTTGCATCAGTTAGCGAGCCTTGGAGTCCGATTGATTGGTTCTGATAGCAGTGGGGTTCGAGTTCGAGAGGTTGTCGAGTCTTCCATCGTCGAGGAGGTGAAGAGGCAACAGTTTGAGGATCCGGTTTTGACGCGGTATCGTGATACGGCTCTTCGTGAGGGGAAGGGTCCTTTTGAGATAGCACCTGATGGGGTGCTAAGGTTTGAGGGCAGGTTGTGTGTTCCAGATATTGCAGGACTTCGGCAGCAGGTTCTAGGGGAAGCACACAGCGCACGTTACTCTATCCATCCGGGGTCGACCAAGATGTACCATGACCTCAGATCTGTGTATTGGTGGGATGACTTGAAGAGGGACGTTGCAGAGTTTGTGGCTCAGTGCCCGTGTTGTCAGCAGGTGAAGGTAGAGCATCAGAGGCCTGGTGGATTATTGCAGACGATAGAGATCCCGACCTGGAAGTGGGAGGTGATCAACATGGACTTTATCACAGGATTACCTCGCACTCAGAGGAAGCATGATTCTATCTGGGTTATCGTCGACAGGCTGACGAAATCAGCCCACTTTCTTCCCGTCAGGATGACTTTTTCGGCTGAGGATTATGCCAGACTTTACATCCGAGAGGTCGTGAGACTGCATGGGGTCCCTATTTCTATCATATCAGACAGAGGAGCCCAGTTTACGGCTAACTTCTGGAGGTCTTTCCAGAAGGGTTTAGGGACGCAGGTGAGCCTGAGTACTGCATTCCATCCTCAGACAGACGGACAGGCAGAGCGTACTATCCAGACTCTTGAGGATATGCTGCGAGCCTGTGTTATTGACTTCAGGGGTAGCTGGGAGGATCATTTTCCTCTAGTTGAGTTTGCGTATAATAATAGCTACCACTCCAGTATTCAGATGGCGCCTTATGAGGCCTTGTATGGGAGGAAGTGCAGATCGCCGATAGGCTGGTTTGATGTGGGCGAGGTGCAGTTAGTGGGACCAGACCTGGTTCAGCAGGCAGTGGATAAGGTGAAGCTTATCCAGGAGCGACTATTGACAGCTCAGAGTCGACAGAAGTCGTATGCAGATCATCGTCGTCGGCATCTGGAGTTTGAGGTTGATGATTGGGTTTTCCTGAAGGTGTCACCCATGAAGGGTGTGATGAGATTTGGGAGGAAAGGGAAGCTCAGCCCAAGGTACATTGGGCCTTATCATATTGTCCGCAGGGTAGGCAAGGTTGCCTATGAGTTGGATCTGCCGTCCGATCTGGAGGCGGCATCCGTTTTTCATGTTTCTATCTTTGAGAGATGTATCGGGGATCCATCTAGAGTACACCCGATTGACGATGTCCAGTGACCGAGGGGTTATCGTGAGGAGAGTCCCATAGCGATACTCGATCGTCGAGTTAGGCGTCTGCGGACGAAGGATGTGGCTTCCGCAAGTCTTATGGCGAACGAGAACAGGAGGAGATGACGTGGGAAGCGAGAGGAGGACATGAGGCAGGTATCCTCACTTATTCCCCACACCTCCAGGTAACTTACTTTCCTACTTGTTGATTTCAATTACCATATATGCTTAAGTGTTGTATTGTGGCCATGTGTGGCATTTGCAAACTGTTTATGTTATGAGGAACTTTATCGTTATCTGTCTTAAGAAGGAACATTCGGGACGAATGTTTCTAAGGAGGGGAGAATGTTATACCCCGTACTTCCAGAGCAGGTATGCGAGGACGTACGTATGATTATTCAAGCCCTAATTAGGTTAAGAATGAACTTGTGAACTTTCGACGGAAAAGATTCCGAACCTTGTGAAGGAAATTCTACGTTTTTAATATTTTAACCGATTACGGATTTTTCCGAGAGACGAAATATTTGGACCAATAGGAGGGCGACATGTGTCACCCTTAGTTGGCATGAGTTGGACGAAAATGTGGCCAAGTGGACAAGGTCAATTGGTCAAGTCTTGCAAGATATTTTTGGGTAGTGGGGGGTAGGTAAGGTTGGACGGTTTTGTGAGATAGTGAAGGCCACATGGCTCATTGTTGTGGGGGAAATATGTCCCAATGTTGTGGTGGACATATGTCCCAACATTGTGGTGGAAACTTGGTTGGAAGATCTCATCTTTCACATGGATCCTAATCCCCACCCTCCATTTGTTTTAATCTTGACCCTTGGGTGTTCTATAAATACCCCCCTTGAGTTGAAGACTTCTTCATCCACTCCACATTTTCTAAGTCTCAAAATCCTTCCCCCTTTGAGTAGAAGTCTCGTCCAAGTTCCCCCCCCCCCCCCCCTCTTGAGAAGAGCTAGCCGAAACACCCCATTTCCCTTCCTAGTTGTCTCACAAAAGCCTCCCTTGGTAGAAAATATTCTCCAAGTAGTGTTACTATCCCAAAATACCCTAGCCATATACCTTGTAGTATTCCAAAGTCACCTCTATACGAAAAGCCCAGAAATACTATCTTATATCCATTAGTCACTAAACGAAACCCTAGGAAAATCTTCATTGTTGGTTGAAGTATTTAGGTAGAAGTTGTGTAGAACTTCTAAGGGTTTCTTGGAGCTATCGGAGCGTGCAAATTAGGAGTTAAACCTTGCTCAGGATCGACATTTAAACTTGGATAATTTTGGGCTTATCAAGGTAAATACTCTTGTCCTTCTATTGTAATTGGAGATTACATATAAGAGTAGTTTAGAAATAAGTATAAGATATATAGAAGGATGGTATAAAAGAAGAGATTTGAACTGAAATCACATTAGAAGAATATTAAAGAAGATTGAACTGTACTTACATAGGACTGTAATTACAGTAGACTTGTGTAGTTTAACGGGTAGGGAAGTTCTGCCCGATTTTCCGTAGAATAGAGAACCCTCTGCTTAGATTATTCTACAGAGTAGTCTAGACGTTGATAGACGTATTTGACTATTATAGGTTGATACTCTGCGCGCGACATATTCGACTTGGCAGGTGGATTTCGCCGAGGAGGTATGTGATTCTTCCTATCCTCTTGAGCATGATATTTTAAAATATATATATAGTACGGTGACGTCGTGTGTTAACTGAACATGGTTTTACTTGACGTCTTTTGACTTGAGTCTAAATAATAAGAACCTTGAAGTATTTCAAAAGAATTATGAATCATTTTTGAAAGAAGAGTAATACTTGATTTTTAAACAGAAAGTTTAAGAGTTATACTAGCTTTATGGGAAGTTAGGTATAACGACTTAAGAAAGATAAAAGGAACGGTTTTACTTATTTGTTTATGAAAATCTTGTATTGATTTCTGAAAAGTGTAGTAAGATAGTTTAATAAGTAAACATGTTATGATGCTACGCGTGTTAGTGTCTTGTGATGTTGTGTAAGGGGGTTATTCTTGTTGTGCTTACGTTGTTAAACGTTAAGCCCGTTGTACTGTTATTATATCACATACCCCCTTGACTTGTTATACCGAGGGCTTGCCACTCTTGATGCGGGTCTATACGGCCTATGCGGTCTGTGTGACTATGCGGAGCTGCGGGAGTTCCAGGATTGATCATTCCGGGTGTATTATCCCGATGCGAGGAATGCCTTATGCGGTCTGTGTGACTATGCGGTCTGTGTGACTATGCGGTCTATGTGACTATGCGGACTGCGCGAGTCCAGGAGGATACCGCGGGCTAGCTACCCCCGATGCGAGGAATACCTCATGCGGGTCTGTGTGTGACCTATGCGATCGCGGAGTTCGAGATTAGGCTCGCATAATGATACTCAGGCGATTGGCCTTGCTTCGATCATTAGCGGCCTAGAAAAGACCCGGTTATGTTATATCTATTTTGCTTTTGGTTATCTTTGTGGCACTATGTGCGGTTACATTGGTTGTTTCGTACATATTTGTAAAATTGCTTTTAAAATGGTATGATTTCATTTAAAGTACTTTACAGTTTCACATACTTGGTACCACAGATCGACCTCCTCGAGCTGCGTTCATGCCGCAGGTAAAGGGAAGCAGGTAGCGGATCCTCAGTTTTAGGATCTTTACTCTGGTGTCAGGAGCTCCATTTCTCCGGAGGCTCGACTTTTGGGTATGATCTCCCTGTGTTGTAGATATTTTTGTTGTACATTCAGGGTATGGCGGGGCCCTGTCCCTCCATAGTTGTTTACTTCCTTAGAGGTCTGTAGTCCTATTGTACAGTTGGAATGTAACTGCCAGACTTGGTTTATATATATATGCCGAAAGGCGACTTTTTCTCAAATAAACTGTGTCTCATTTTACACTTGTTTCATGTCTTGTTTTTATATTCCGCTGATTACTCTGATGTATGCCTACTTGGGTGCCCGGGTAAGGCACCAGTCACGGGCCCGGGATCTGGTCGTGACAGCTTTAGCCAAAACTATTCCAACAATTTTTGCTAGCCTCATTTTCAAGAATATCACCACAATAACCTCCACAAGCTTGCAAATAACTTTCCTTCTTAACACCCTTTTCAGATTTTCCTTAAGATTGGAGTTTCTCTTGATTTTCTAGAGAGAAGGGAGAGCTTTTTAGCTTAGATAGAGAGAGAGAGAGATGGAAGATGAAATATGACCAAATCTTCAAGACTTGGTCAATATAAGGCATGCAACATTTCAGATGGGGGGGGGGACACTTGTCACCCACCCATGACCTCTTTTAAAACAAAACAGTGCAGAAATTTCCACTAACTCTCGCAGATCCCGCCTCGGCGCCGCGGCCCTGCTTCCCGGCGCCGCGGCGCTGAAACTTCAGCGACCCCTCAGATCTTCCGGCGCCGCGGCCCTGTCTTCCGGCGCCGCGGCCCTACAATCACCCGCCTTGGCGCCGCTCGCTCGCGCCGCGACGCTGAGCCCACGATCATGGTCCGGACCGAACCACGGTATAACATTCTCCCTTAGAAACATTCGTCGAATGTTCCTTCTAGGCTTACTCGAATCACAAATCGACGTAGACGCTCTTAACTACTCTTTTGCAAATAAAGATGCTCCCCATGGCCACAACAATACTTAAGCACAATTGCTAAATCAAAACTAACAAGCAGGAAAGTGGGTTACCTGGAGGTGTGGGGAATAAGTTAGGATATTTCTTCATCATGTCCTCCTCCGCTTCCCACGTCATCTCTTCCCTGTTCTCGTTCCGCCATAAGACCTTGACGGAAGCCACATCCTTTGTCTGAAGTCGTCTAACCTGACGATCGAGTATCGCTATGGGACTCTCCTCATACGATAACTCCTCTGTCACTTGGACATCATGAATTGGGTGCACTTTAGATGGATCTCCAATACATTTCCGCAATATTGACACATGAAACACTAGATGTACTACCTCTAGATCGGACGGCAGATCCAACTCATAGGCAACTTTGCCTACCCTCCGGACAATCTGGTAAGGCCCAATGTACCTTGGGCTAAGTTTTCCCTTCTTCCCAAATCTCATCACGCCCTTCATGGGTGACACCTTCAGGAAAACCCAATCATGTACCCCAAACTCCAAGTGTCGACGCCGCTGATCTGCATACGACTTTTGCCGACTCTGGGCTGCCAATAACCGCTCCTGGATAAGCTTCACCTTATCCACTGTCTGCTGAACCATGTCTGGCCCGACTAACTGAACTTCTCCTACCTCGAACCAGCCTATCGGTGACCTGCACTTCCTCCCGTATAAGGCCTCATAAGGCGCCATCTGAATACTAGAATGGTAGCTGTTGTTATAAGCAAACTCCACAAGAGGTAAATGATCCTCCCAGCTACCCCTGAAATCAATAACACAAGCCCGCAGCATATCCTCAAGTGTCTGGATAGTGCGCTCGCCCGTCCGCGACCCGAGGGTGAAATGCGATCTTGAGACTCACTGTGTCCCTAATCCCTTCGAAAAGACCTCCGTGTTAGCCCAGAACTGGGCTCCTCTATCTGATATAATCGTCACCGGGACTCCGTGCAGTCTTACAATCTCTCTAATATATAATCTGGCATAGTCCTCAGTTGAGAACGTCGTTCGGACCGGAAGAAAATGGGTTGATTTCACACCGTCGACAATCACCCAAATGGAATCATGCTTCCTCTGAGTGGTAGGTAGCCCTGTAATAAAATCCATATTTATCACCTCCCACTTCCAAGTCGGAATATCAATAGCCTGCAATAGCCCACCAGGCTTCTGGTGCTCAACCTTGACCTGCTGACAATTAGGACATCAGGTAACAAAACTCGCACGCCCTCTTCGTGCCATCCCACCAATACACACACCGAGGTCATGGTACATCTTAGTCGACCGGGTGAATAGAATAACGAGCACCGCGTGTGCCTCCCAAAATCACGACGAAGTCTGTCACATCGGAACACACAATCGGCCCTCAAACCTTAGCACCCCATCAGCGCTACCTCAAATAGACTTTTCTCTTCAAGAGCGATCTCGATACCGCACCATAATCGGATCCTCATATGCCGCTCTTCACCTCCTCGACGATGGAAGACTCGGCAACCTCTCGAACCCGAACTCCATCACTATCAGAATCAAACAAACGAACCCCAAGGCTCGCTAGCTGACGAATCTCTCGGACTATATCCTTTTTCCCCGGCGGTACATCGGATAGACTACCCATCGATCTGCGACTAAGGGTATCTGCAACTACATTGGCCTTCCCTGGGTGGTATAGAATATCAACATCATAGTCCTTAAGCAGCTCCAACCACCGTCTCTGTCGCAAGTTCAGCTCCCTCTGGCTGAAGATATACTGGAGGCTCTTGTGGTCTGTGTAAATATCCACATGAACCCCATACAAATAGTGTCTCCAGATCTTCAAGGCATGAATCACTGCTGCCAACTCTAAGTCATGTGTGGGATAGTTCTTCTAATGCTTCCTAAGCTGTCGAGATGCGTAAGCTATAACCTTGCCGTGCTGCATCAGCACGCACCCAAGCCCGACACCATCACAATAAACCATATATCCATCTAAGCCCTCTGGAAGAGTAAGGACTGGGGCGGTCGTCAATTTCTCCTTTAGTAACTGGAAACTCTCCTCACAAGCATCCGTCCACTGAAATGTAGCTGTCTTCTGATTCAGCCTAGTCAAAGGCGCTGACATGGAGGAAAACTTCTCCACAAACCTCCGATAATAACCTGCTGAGTTGCGCGCACGACTGCTTGTAGTGGGTCTAGGCCAAGTCTTGATCGCTTCAATCTTAGTCAGACAACCCGAATACCATCGGCCCGATAACATGTCCTAAGAAAGCCATCGCTACCAAAACTCGCATTTCGAGAACTTGGCATACAACTGCCGGTCCCTGAGGACTCCCAATACCGTCCTCAAATGATCTGTATGCTCCTGCTCTGTGCGCGAATACACCAAGATATCATCAATGAACACTATAACGAACATATCCAAGAATGGCCTGAACACCCTATTCATCAAATCCATGAATACCGCTGGAGCGTTGGTTAGTCCGAAAGACATCACCATGAACTCATAGTGCCCATACCGGGTCCTGAATGCAGTCTTCGGGATATCTGCCTCTCTAACTCGCACCTGATGATAACCAGAACGCAGGTCTATCTTGGAAAAACATCTCGCACCCTGCAACTGGTCAAACAAATCATCAATCCTGGGGAGGGGATATCTGTTCTTGATAGTTACCTTGTTCAGCTGCCTGTAATCAATACACATACGCAGCGTCCCATCCTTCTTCTTTACAAACAACACTGGCGCTCCCCAGGGAGAAACACTAGGCCTGATAAAGCCTTTTTCCAGCAAATCTTTCAGCTGGTCCTTCAACTCTCTTAACTCGGCAGGTGCCATTCTGTATGGCGGAATAGATATCGGTCGAGTGTCTGGCGCCAAATCGATGCAAAACTCAATCTCCCTCTCAGGAGGGATACCCGGAAGCTCGTCTGGGAATACGTCTGGAAACTCTCTAACAACCGGATCGATCAAGGTCCTAGATCTCACTCTCGATTTCGAATACCCGAACCAAATGGTAAATATACCCCTTCCGTACCATCTTCCTAGCCTTGAGGTAAGAAATAAACCTACCCTACGATGCAAGATTCCTTCCACTGATAATCGGCTCACCGGAAACCGAACCGAACTAACCTCTCTATACCACATTGGCATAGCAAGACGCTAGCCAATCCATACCCATAATCACATCAAAGTCTGTCATATCCAACTCTATCAAGTCAGCTAGAGTCCGACGACTATCTACAGTCACTGGGCAAGCCTTATATATCCGCTCAGCTACCACCGAAGCACCTACCGGCGTAGCCACCTCAAAAGATTCTATGGACTCGGGCTCTATCCCTATTCTACCAGCAATATGAGGAGATATATAGGACAAGGTAGAACCCGGATCTATCAAAGCATATACATCACAGCAAGAAACCAATAATGTACCTCGCGACGACATCGTGACGCCCCGGTCTGGCGATCGACATAGCATAGATGCGGTTCGAGGACCGGCTGGAACTAGAACCCCGCCACGACTGCGCCGGCTCGCTGGCTGTGAACACCGCCTCCGGGCGCCCAACCATCAAGACGAAGACCAAAGAATCGAACTCGGGTGAACCATGGCATTCCCGCCGCCTCTGGACGGACAATCTCTCTTCAAATGGCCCTGCTGGCCACAAGAGTAACAAGCTCCTGGAGGAACACGACACCCCCCATAATGGCAATCACCACATCGACCACACCGAGGCATAGGTGGCCTTATCTCGACGGAACTCGTCCTCCGGGAACCCGGCCACGGAACCCGCTCCGCTCGAATACTCAGACGCCCCGATGGTGGAGGAGCGCCTGACCGGCCGTGGTGCAAATCCGGTTCTTGGGGTTGTCTACCCCTAAAACTACCAGAGGACCGCTGCCCGCCTTCTCGCTGATACTGCCGATCCGCCGGCCATCGTTCCTCACACCCAAGTGCATATGCCTGCATGCGGGCAATGTCCATGCCCGGCTGAAGAGCCACACCCGTGCAACTCTCGGCCAAGTGATCATCGAGTCCTGTGACATAGCGGTGCACCCTGTCCTCCATGTCTGCTACCAAAGCGGGCACATACCGAGCCAATGAGTCAAACTCCACATTGTACTCCCGAACCGTCCGCCCACTCGTCTCGATGTCAAAATCTATCACCGAGCCCTCCTCATCTGCGGAGGCAAGAAATGGCCAAGTAACGCCTCTGAGAACTCGTCCCAAACAGCTGGAAGCGCATGCTCCCCCCGGGACAGTTCCCATGAATCATACCAGTCAACTGCAGTGTCCCGCAGCCGATGCGAACCTAGTACCACCGACTCGGTCTCCGAAGCCCCGATCACCCTCATGATCCGCTGTAACTGTCGGATAAACTCCTGAGGATCATCCTCAGGCCTCGACCCATAAAACTCTGGTGGGCTGCAACTCAAAAAGTCCCTCAGTCTCAAGCTAGCAGCTCTGTGCTGAACTACGGCATACCGAATCGCTGCTCTCACTTATCCTCACGTTCGCCACGATCCCGCCAAGAATCGCCATCTCTTATAGCCCATATCCTCTCGCCTCGCCGCTGGATCGAGGCTCGTGTACCGCGTCTCGTGAGCTGCTGCTGCCTCAGACTCTACTGGGGTTGGCGACGTTGTAGAACTCGCCGTCCGAAACACCTCATCTGGTAAGGACTGGGCCTGTGCCCTGGTAACCCTCGGTGCCCTACTAGTAGTTCCCTCTACTGTCTTGCCCTTCTGGGCCGCGGTTGCCTTGCGTGGAGGCATAACTGATACAGGAAAAATATGTCAGAGGAAATTCAACCTATAACACAGCTCTATTGCACGATCTTAGAGTGAAAGAATGGAAACCAATCCTAAATATCCTGCAGCCTCCTGATTATAGATGTGGTGCACAACACACCGATAATCAAGACTCTACTAGATATGGCCTGTAGACCCTTTCCGAGGATTAACTGCTCTGATATCACTTTTGTCACGACCCGACCCCGGATCCGTGACCGGTGCCTTAACCCGGGCACCCTTGTGACACAACATCAGAGAAAACCAACGGAATATAAACTCATAATAAACAACCATAATGATATAAATAGTCTAGCCCAAAATGGCTACCCCAAAAGTACATAAAACCGAACAGTTACATCCTTAAACAAACCAAGTTATGACAAGACTACAGGCCTCTAAGAAGGAGTAACACTATGACGGGACAGGGCCCCGTCATGCCCCTGAATGTACAAAATATCAACAACACCAGGGAGAACCATACCAAAAGTCGAGCCTCCGAAGAAATGGAGCTCCTGACACCTGAGTAAAAGATCCTAGGAATGAGGATCTACCACCTGCTTTCCCTTACCTGCGGCATGAACGCACCCAGGAAGGGGGTCGACACAACGTACCAAGTATGTAAAAACTGGAAAATACTGTAGTAATATCATAAGTCAAAAATAAGTCGGAGTCATAGATAAAAATCAATTTCTCAGACTGTGCCTTACTAACAATGAGAGTAACAAGTATAAATCTTATAGCATAAAAATAGGAGGCTCACGATCAAAACAGGGTACCTCGCCCGTAGTATCATTAAGCAATCCTACTCCTGGGACTATTTCACCCGCATGGGTCCTGTGGACCCGCATGAGGTCATCCGCCTCGTCATGGGACTATTTCACCCACATGGGACTATTTCACCCGCATGGATCCTGTGGACCCGCATGAGTACCATCGCCGTACTCGTATGGGACTATTTCACCCGCATGGATCCTGTGGTCCGGATCCGCATGAGTGCAAGCGCCGCACTCGCATCATGGGTAGCAAATCCATGGCATAAATAATAACCCGGGGTTTACCCCGTAATAATATAAATATATAACATAGCTCATCAGGCTATCATACATAACACAAGCACTACCGGCCTATCATATCATACATAAGCACTACCGGCCTATCATAACATAAGCAAGTTAAGAAATCCCCTAACTTCTTATTAACATTATTAATATATCCTCTCATTTTAGTATCCTAAGGCACTAACATGTCTTTTAATAGAAAAACCGGGAATTCAACCCAAGTACCATGTACTTCTAACTTTTTAAGAAATAACTCTTTTTATACAAAAATTCCAAGATACTAATCACCATAGTATCAAGTTACGATTTCTTTCAAGACAAGTCACATTTCCTTTTAGAAATATAATAGGCTTCTAAATCAAGTGACTTCATTTCCTTTAAAACCTTAGGCAACCAATGCCTAAAAATCAATTCACCTTTCTTAGTTTCAAATCCTTTACCCGTACTTGTTTTAATTAGAGTAAACCTTTCTTTGTGAACCTTTCAAGAAAACTAATATAACCAACTTCCCATAAAGTCATTATATTAGCGTTATCCCTTTGTCAAATACATTTTCCCTAAATCCAAGGGACTTATACTTTTGAAATGAAACAAGTAGCATATACTTTTAAAACAAGTGAAAGATATCAAATCTTGTACGTCTACCGTACTACATAGGTACAACTACTCATGCTCAAGAGATAGGAAAGTTCCACATACCTCTTCGGTCAATCCACTTGTTAATTCCAACTATCGCACGTAATACGTCAACCTATAATGACCATAATACGTTTATTAACTTCTAGTTTCAAAGTAGAATATTAAAAAGTTCAAGGCTACTAATTCCTATGGAAAATTGGGCAGCATTTCCTTTGTTTCTACTCACTTTGCCACCTTTTCAAAGGCCGATTTTTAACACTCAAACGCCACATTTAAGGCCCAACATCCAAACCAACACAAAGGGGATTACACACCTAAACTTGGGTGTGTAAAATTCTGCCCCAAAAGTTATAACAATTAATCTTAACAAGTTTAAGGTAATTTTTAGGCTACAACATGCTCACATAACCTCTTTAGCCAAATCCTTCATACCCAAACCACATTTCGCATTTAATGACTCTAAGAGCATTATTTACTACCACAAGTTCTTTCTTCTTAACATGCAACACTAAAAACTAATTATAAAGGAAGAATCATTACCTTAGGGCTTTAGCCAAAACTATTCCAACAATTTTTGCTAGCCTCCTTTTCAAGAATACCACCACAATAACCTCCACAAGTTTGCAAATAACTTTCCTTCTTAACACCCTTTTCAGATTTTCCTTAAGCTTGGAGTTTCTCTTGATTTTCTAGAGAGAAGGGAGAGCTTTTTAGCTTAGAGAGAGAGAGAGAGATGAAAGATGAAAGATGACCAAGTCTTCAAGACTTGGTCAATATAAGGCATGCAACATTTCAGATGCGGGGGGGACATTTATCACCCACCCATGACCTCGTTTAAAACAAAACAGTGCAGAAATTTCCACTAACTCGCGGATCCGCTCGGCCTCGCTTCTGGCCGCTGGCGCACAAACTCCTGCCGCCTTCTAAGGACTTTCCGGCGCCGCGGCCCTGCTTCATGGCGTCGCGGCGCTGAAACTTCAGCGACCCCTCAGATCTTCCGGCGCCGCGGCCCTACAATCACCGCTGGCGCGCGCCACGCCTCAGCCGCGGCTGAGGCCCCGATCATGTCCGCACGAACCACGGGGTATAACAGATAATTTGTATGTTCCATTCAGTGTCCCTGTATGCTCATGTGTATTTATTTTCTGTTGATTAGTCTGTATGTTTTTGTGGTACATTTGTCTATGCATAAACAATAGAATTATCTAAGTGTAATTATATGACCCTTTTTATGCAGCTCATCATCCAAACATCAATGCTGTTGTGGAGCTCCTGGAGTAAGGCTTATTCTTAATTCTGCACCTTATTTTTCTTCAAATTTCTGTTATAATTTATGTGTCGTTCTCTTTCAAACTGAATTTTCTAGTGTGAACTTACCTATTACAACAACAACCACTGGATTTATTTGTCTATTCTCTGTTCTCATTTGGATTTTCTTTTTTCTCTTTCTGTGTTGGTGTCATATAGGTCGCTGCAGGTATAATTGAGTTGAATGTTGAACCATATGAGGAAGATCAAGGCACTGGAGACCTGAGGTATGTTCAGGTGAGTAATACATAAAAGTTTGCAGAGGAAAGACTTACGTCAGTGATATAGTTTGATTAAGTTTTTTGGTGTTCTTTATCCACTGAGATGTTACTCATTATTTTGCAGATGGCCGTCACTATGCATGATACATCCCTTCCTATCCCGGAGAGATATAAGAATGGTTTGTACATGTTATAGTGAATAATAGGCTTCAGATTGACCTTTGATGGAGTTGATAAAATTTGTCTCATTTCAGGTAAAGTGTAGGTCTCTTTGGTTTGGAATTCTAGAAACGAGAATTCAGCTAACACTGGAAAACTAAATGCTTTAGCCAATATAAGACAGTGATGTTAGCAATACCAGAATTTTTCATCAATGAATTACGTCAATTTTACAGTAAATCTTACTTGCTAATGTATTTTTAAAACCCTTTTCTTTTTGTGTGTGTGAGTGCATCGAGACGTAGAATGAGGATTCAAGCCCCTACTCGATCAAGGTTGTCACTACACAAGGTAAACCCTTTTCTTTTAATTTCTTTTGTTTAATTTCTGTTATTAGGTGTGTGAAATAGTTGTTAGCATGTTTAATTAGTTTTGATTAAGTTATGAACTCATAATCTGCCTCTAGGTCTGGCCATTACTTCATTTAATCCCCAATTGTTTTTTCTAGTTATGTGTTATGTTTAGTTTGATTATGTGGATTTAGTATATTTAATTTCATAAATGTTTTGTTTAGCTGTAGTATTAGTGTTAAGCATTTCACTAAAGGGTCAGACCTATATTCTTGCATTTCATTTAGTTATGTAACGTTTTCCTTTTCTCTTTAGTTCAATCTTTTTGTCTAAACATGACATGGTTAATTGTGAAATCTGAATCATGAGAATCTTTGCTTAGATATATGCATATCAGACATGACATTTCAGTTAGATGTAATGTTGTTTGAGCTTCTCGTTTGCGCGCTTTGGCTGGTCTATTAAAAAATTTTGTTGTTCAGTTTATAAATATGTCAATAGTTTCTTAAAACTTTGATTTGTCCCTGCCTCCCTTTCTAGGTTATTTGTTATTGTTAATTCTTCTTTCGTGTCTACCCTTCAGAATTCTTGTCATGTTTTTAACTAGTATTAAAGAAAGTTGGGATGTTTTTCGTCATTATTAAACAAGATATGTCATAGCATGTTTGAATCTTTTTTTATAGTCTCTGAATGTCCAAAACAAAAGGACCTCATGTATGGAGGAGTTTAATTATGAGCATGTCCTAAAATCCAATTTTAACTTTAATCTTTTCTCTTCTCATTTCTCATGTTCAATAGGTTATTGTCATTATCTTGAGAAAAAAGAAATCAAGATTGAAATGAGTTAATCTTGCTTATGATGCATATTCATGAATCTATGTGGTTAATGAATATGAAAATCTGCATCTTTAGTTGCCTTCTATGATTGCTTTAGTGTAGCATGAATTCATGTCTGGTACAATTGCAAATTTATGCTAAAATGGTATTAAGAACAAGAGTAGATGATTTGAATGGTTAAGGTGGTGTTTGGCCAAGATTCTGGAAGTGTTTCTGTTTCTCAGAAACACTTCTTTGGCCAAACACCCTCTTTTCAGAAGTAGAAACATTTTTTTCAGAAGCCAAAAAGCGTTTTTCTAGATGGGAAGAGAAACAGAAACACAAATTTAGTGCTTCTGGAGAAGCTCTTTTTGCTCATTCATTGAATTTTTTTTGGACCCATTTACCATTTTCTTTTCACAAAATTCCTTTTAATTTCATATAATATCCCATATAAAATAGAAATTTGGGAATAGGGATGGGGTGGGGTAGGGATAGGGCGGGGGTAAGAATTTATTTTTATTTTTATAAAAGTAACAAAAAATATAAAATAGAAATTTGAGGATGAGTATGGCAATGGGGTGGGGTGGGGGTAAGAAAAAAATCTTTTTTTTTTTATAAAAGTAACAAAAAATATGAAATAGAAATTTAAGGATGGGTAGGGCAATGAGGTGGGGTGGGGTGGGGGTAGGGCGGGAGGGTAGAAACAAATTCATAATTTTAATTTTTATTTTATAAAAGTAACAAAAAATATGAAATAGAAATTTTAGGATGGGTAGAGCAATAGGGTGGGTGGGGTAGGGGTAGGTACGAAACAACTTTATATTTTATAATAAGTTTTTATAAAAGTAACAAAAATATGAAATAGAAATTTGAGGATGTGTTAGAGTATGAGGGAGTAAGAAAAATATTCATATTTTTAATTTTTTTATAAAAGTAACAAAAATATGAAATAGAAATTTGAGGATGAGGTAGAGGCGATGGGGTGGGGGGTGGTAGGCGGGGGTAAGAAAATTTTTATATTTTCAATCATTTTTATAAAAGTAACAAAAAATATGAAATAGAAATTTGAGGATGGGGTGGGATTGGGGGGCAGGGGGGTAAGGGGTGGAAGAAAAAATTCATATTTTTTATAAAAGTAAAAAAAATATGACATAGAAAATTAAGGATGGGGTGGGGGTAGGTGTGGGTAGGGCGGGAGGTAGGTTTGGACATATTTGAGTCATTGACTATCATATTGTTGTTACATTTCTTATGTACAATATAATATTATTTTTTGATTAAATATTGCAAAAACAAATATTAAATCGTAAAGATATACTAACTTTTAGAAACATATGATAGAAAAGAATATTTTAAATAGTTTTAAATCTATTAAAAATAATATTCTAGTAAATTTGCATAAATGTTGGCCAAACAGGAAAATGTTTCTGTTTCTCAGAAACACTTCTATAATTATAAGCCAAAAACCCTAACTGATTCTCCAGAAATAGTTTCTGCAGAACTACTTCTGAGAAACAGAAACACATTTTCAGAAGCTTGGCCAAACATACCCTAATAAGTGACCTATCAAGGCTTAAATTATAGCATATCTAGGTTAAGAGTTAAGTTTAATATAAAGATGGAACTAGAAGACTTGTTTAGTTCATTTTGATACCACTACAATTCTGAGACCTTAATGTCACGACCCGACCCCGGGCCCGTGACTGGTGTCTTACCCCGGGCACCCTAGTGATACAACATCAGAGAAAATCAGCGGAAATAAAAACTTACACATGAAACAAGATATACAATAAGAAAAATAGGCTAACCAAAACGGTCACATTTCTGCATATATATATATAAAAAATAATTAAACACAACGCTACATCCTTTTACAAACTCGCCCACAACAAAGATTTCTGCACTTAAGAATGTAACCACAACTACGACGGACAGTGGCCGCCATACCCCTGAATGTAAGTACCTACAACGACAGGGGACTATACCAAAAGATAAGCCTCCGGAGAAACGGAGCTTCCCAAAACGCTGAACTGTGAACCTATGAGCGAGGATCGACCACCGGTGTACCTCTACCTGCGGCATGAACGCAGCCTCCGGCGAGGTCGATAACAGTACCAAGTATGTGAAATCGTAGCATCAAATAAAATCATAACATTTTAAAACCTTCACAAATACGCATTTAACAACCAATTTTTAACCGCACATAGTGCACAAAGATAAACAAGAGCAAAATAGATATAACGTAACTGGTCTTTTCTAGGCCGCTAATGATCGAAGCAAGGTCAATCGCCCATAGTATCATTATGCGAGCCTAATCCTGGAACTTCCGCAGTCCGCATAGACCACCTAGGTCCGCATGAGGTATTCTCGACGGGGTAGCTAACCTCGGCATCAACTCGACTCCCGCACCGCATAGTCACATGGGCCGCGTGAGGTATTCCTCGCGACGGCGTAACACACCCGAGTGATCATCCCGAACTCCCGCAGCCCGCATAGGTCACCCGACCCGCATGAGGTATTCTCGTGACGGGGCGGCTAACCCTCGGCATAACAAGTTAGGGGGGTAGGTGATATAATACCAGCACAACTGCTTATCGTTAAACAACATAAGCACAACAAGAAAATCCCCTTACACAAACGTCACAAAACACTAACACACGTAGCATCATAACATGTTTACTTATCAAACCAACAAGAAAATATTACAAGGCTATCACAAGCCAACATAGTCAAGTTACTCACACAAGGTACTTTTATTTCATGTCAACAAATCCGGGTTTTAACCCTAAAGTACTACATACTTCAACTCTAAAAAAAAGATTCATTTCTTTCACAAAAGTCACACGATACCCGTAGTATCAAAAATAGAGTAACTATCTTTTTAAGTAAATCAAAACAATTTCCATACCTTCTTTTTAAATCAATCTTAAGACAAAAGCATGACTTCCTTTTTAAACCATTTTAAGACAAAACCATGCCTTCCTTTAAAACAAAGACACTTTTCCTTTTTAAAGTCAAGTAGCAATATACTTTTTTTTAAACCAAGTGTCTTACTCTTTTTAAAAACAAGTAACCTATGCCTTTAAATCAAGTTACTTCTCCTTTCCCAAAATCAAGTTGTTTATAAGTCAAGTCTCTTTACTTTCAAAAATCAGTCTCCTAATCTTTAAATCATATCTTTTAAGGAAACCAACCTCCAACTTTTAAAATGTCAAGTTATCATTTTAAATCCAATGATAAAACCATTCTTTTGTTTTCATAAAGTCGTTATAAATAACTTCCCATAAATCTATTATAACACTTTATGTTTTAAACCAACCAAGGACAACTAAGGAGGGAGGGAGAATTTTGCCTTGGAATTTCTCTAAGTGTGGATGAATAAAGTCTTGAAATCAAGGGGTATTTATAGGCCAACCAATGGCTAGGATCAAAGCAAGTGTAAGGTGAGGATTATGGACAAGTGTGTGTGGGTTCTTCCAACCAAGTGTCCACCACAACATTGAGACATGTGTCCACCACAAAAATGGGACAAGTGGCTTGCCACTTGTCCACCAAAAAAACGTCCCACATGTCACACTTGTCCACCAATCGGCCAATCATGGCCACATGGGGGTGACACGTGTCGCCCCCCCTACTCGTCCAAAATATTTCATCTTCCGAAAATATCCGTAATGCCAAAAATCCGAAAAATAAAGTGGGCCCCACAAAACCGTAAATTTTTCTCGTGGGCCCCACGTGACCAATTCCGGAAATAAAATTCCATAATTCTCAAATATTTCAAAAAGTCCAAATACCAAATCTGGGAATCCAATTCCCATTAACGAACCTTTTTCCTTCACAAAATCCGGAAACTTTTCCGTCGAAAAATCACATCTTTCTTCCTTTCCAATTTTTTTGTCGTAATTTCGTACGTACGTCCTCGTATACATACCCTGTAACTACGGGGTGTAACATTCTTCCCCCCTTAGAAACATTCGTCCCGAATGTTCTTTCTAAGTCTCCAAACATACCTGCCGGTATAGTCTTCCCTACTATACTTATGAAACCAATTATGCCACACGTGGCCATAATACAACATACGCGCAAAAATTCACATTCGAGCCAACGAGGAATCACCTCTAACTTCACAAAAAGTTCTCACCCATGGTCTAAAGGATACTCCCTTCGCATCTCCACTTCACAAAAGAAATGATCACTTTCGTTCCCATAACACATGTTCGCTTCTTTTCTTACTCGTCGTACCCTCCTCGTACACTCGAACTCTTCCTACTATACGTACCACATTTCTGTGATTGCTTCAATTTTCAAAAATCTCGGGGTTACCATCTCCAACTTGATCATCATAACTGGGAACACTCTGGATGGATCTCTGATACTCTTCCGAATCATAGCAACATGGAAGACCGGACGTACTGCCTCCTAAGTCGGACGGCAGTGCTAACTTATAGGCAACCTGGCCTTATTCTACAAACGATCTGGAAAGGCCCAAAGTACATCGGGCTAAGTTTCCCCTGCTTTCCAAATCTCGTCACACCCTTCCGGGGTGGTACCTTCAAGAAGACCCATCGTCAATCTGAACTCCAAGTGTCGACGCCGATTATCCGCATGACTTCTGTTGACTCTGAGCTGCTAATAACCTCTTCTGGATAAGCTTCACCTTATCCACATCCTGCTGAATCAAGTATGGACCAACTATCTGAACCTTGCCAACATCGAACCAATCGACCGGCAACCTACACTTCCGCCCATACAAGGCTTCATAAGGCGGCATCCGAATACTGAAATGGTAGCTATTGTAATACTCACTCAACAAGAGGCAAATAATCCTCATAGCTACCCCTGAAATCAAAACACCGGCCCGTAACCTATCCTCAAATGTCTGGATAAAACGCGTTGTTCGTCCGTCGGCCCGAGGGTGAATGCAATACTGAGACTCACCTGAGTTCCTAACCCCGCCTGGTAAAACCTCCAGAAAAAGAAATAGCCATAACTGGGCTCCACTGCCTGTCATAAAATAAAAGTAGGAACCCCGTGCAGCCTTACAACCTTCCTGATATATAACATCTCGCATAACCTCCTCCGCGAGTAAATACCCCGATCGAAAGACAAGATGGGCTGACCTCATCGCCCGACCATCGTCGAACGCATCCATGAACTCGTACGATGGTTACCTAAACTTGGGCCTAACACCATCGTGACCCTATCATCTAGCGGGACCACCTCAAACTGATCCCACCACATTCCGGGATGCGGGTTGACCCGGGATATGGCCTCAACCCGACCCTCTTCGTACTAAACTCTCGTTCCTGGACCGGAACAATCTCCTATTCAAGTCATGAGAACCTAGTGGTCTTCTAAGCTCACTACCCACTTCCATTTCACACCACTCATGGACTTATCACCTGAATAAACTCCACGTACACAATGTACTCCGACAACGATCAAACGTACAATCCTTTACTCAAGACGGCATTGCATCTAAGGTCTCCATGGTTATCTGTATTCTATGGCTCACAATCTCCATGGCCCCAAACTTACCCTTTTCAACTAACCATGTTTTCTAATCACAACTTACACAATGCTATCCGAACATAACACTTAACATTAAGTCATCATACCACGCATACTAGTCTCTAGAGGGTTAAGGATATACCAGAACTCATCGCTTCACTTTCCCTTTGTCGCCTAACCCAAATCCCGCTCACTGGGCGATAACTATGAAGGGGATGAACCATCCACGATCCCGGCGTCGAGTCGTAACATCCGCGCCACTCTCGGGCGATTTCTCAAATGGCTCGCTGGCCGCAAGCATAACAAGTCACAAAGTAGTACGATACTCCCACAATGACACGTACCACAACGGCCATACCGAGTGGGGTGGCTCTCCGCTAACACCCTTCCTCTCCGAACCACCGAATCAAGAATCGACCCGGGCAGCCGAGTCATCCCACCGTATCCTCCTACTAGGACATTCTCTCTCTCATACGGCTCGACGGGCCGTAAAACAATCATTAGTAAAAAGACGACATTTCCCGGGATGATGCCTACCACATAGTGAACACTGAGGGAAAACTGAATCTGGCTGGCTAGAACCTATGTAAATATCTCAACGAAACCCCGAGCTCACCAACTCCTCGCATACCCCGAACGCCCCGGCTCGCGAGGACCACTCAGATCTTGCGGAGGCGCATAACCACCGCCGAGAAGGTCCGCTCGAAAGTTACCAAAGGACCTGCTTTGCTCGCCCTCTTCTCGCTGTTTCGTTAATCCGCCGATCTCTACGCTCCTCGCCTTGCGGCATAAGCATGTACGCGGGCAACGTCCATGCCTGACTGAAGAGTTACTCTTGTACCTCCCTTCACTAGATAATCATCAAGTCCTGTGACATATCAGTGCACACTATCCTCCATGTCTGCCACTAAAGTGGGGACATAACGAGCCAATGAGTCAAACTCGATACTGTATTCCCGAACCGTCTGCCCGTTCTGCCTCAACATCATACATCTATATGCCCGAGCTCTCCTCATCTACGAGGGCAAGAAGCGTGTAGGAAATGTCTCTAAGGTCTTGATCACTTTCATGATCCGCTGCAACTGTCGAATAAACTCCTGAGGATCTTCCTCAGTTCTCAATCCATAGAACTCGGGTGGACTGCAACTCAAGAAGTCCCAAAATCTCAACTATCGGATCTAGGGTGAACTACTGGTACTACCGAAACCTCCGACTCTCGTCTGTCCTCATTCCTAGCCACAAGCCTAGCTAGTAACTGGGCCATCTCCTTGTAACTCATATCCTCGGCTCCTGGTCGTGAAACTGGAGACTCAGGTATCGTGGTCTCTGCAGATATTGCTGCTGCTCTAAACTCTCCTGGGGCTAGCGGCGTCGCAGAACTCCCCGAATGAAGCACTATCTCGGGTAATGACTGGCATGTGCCCTCGTAACCCTCTCAGGCTCTACTCGCAGCCTCCTCTCGCCGCTTTGCCTCCTGGCTCGTTGCCTTGCGTAGAGGCATAACTAGCACATATGAATACGCCAGAGGGAGTCCAACTTATAACACAACTCTAAGGCACGATCTCAGAGTGAGAAGAAATGGAAACCAATCCTAAATATCCTGCAGCCTCCTGATTATAGGTGTGGTGCACAACACGCCGATAATCAAGACTCTACTAGATACGGTATGTAGACACTTTCCGAGGATTAATCGCTCGATACCACTTTTGTCACGACCCACCCGGCCCGTGGATCGTGCCTTACCCTGCACCCGAGTGATACAACATCAGAGAAAATCAGCGGAAATAAAAACTTACACATGAAACAAGATATACAATAAAAAAAATAGGCTAACCAAAACGGTCACCTTTCTGCATATATATATATATATATATATAAAATGATTAAACTCAACAGCATATCCTTTTACAAACCCCGCCCACAACAAGATTACATGCACTTCTAAGAATGTAACCACAACTACGACGGGACAGGTCCCCGCCATACCCCTGAATGTAAGTACCTACAACGACAGGGGACTATACCAAAAGATAAGCCTCCGGAGAAACGAAGCTTCCCAAAACGCAATCAGTGAACCTATGGCGAGGATCGACCACGGTGTACCTCTACCGCAGATGAACGCACCCGAGGAGGTCAAGACAACAGTACCAAGTATGTGAAATCAGAAAGTATCAAATAAAATCATTACATTTTAAAACCAGTTCACAATTACGTTCTAAAAACAAATTTTTAACCGCACATAGTGCCACAAAGATAAACAAGAGCAAAATAGATATAACGAATCGTCTTTTCTAGGCCGCTAATGATCGGGCAAGGCCAATCGCCCATAGTATCATTATGCGAGCCTAATCTCGAACTTCCGCACCGCATGTAGACCACCTAGGTCCGCGTGAGGTATTCCTCGCATCGGGGTAGCTAACCTCGGATCAACTCGACTCGCACCGCATAGTCACATGGACCGCATGAGGTATTTCTCGCATCGGCGTAACACACCTGGAGTGATCATCCTGGAACTCCCGCAACTCCGCATAGGTCACCTGGACTCGCATGAGGTATTCCTCGCATCGGGGGCGGCTAACCCTCGGCATAACAAGTCAGGGGGGTAGGTGATATAATACCAGCACAAATGCTTATCGTTAAACAACATAAGCACAACAAGAAAACCCCCTTACACAAACGTCACAAGACACTAACACACGTAGCATCATAACATGTTTACTTATCAAACCAACAAGAAAATATTACAAGGCTATCACAAGCCAACATAGTCAAGTTACTCACACAAGGTACTTTTATTTCATGTCAACAAATCCGGGTTTTAACCCTAAAGTACTACATACTTCAACTCTAAAAAAAAGATCAATTTCTTTCACAAAAGTCACACGATACCCGTAGTATCAAAAATAGAGTAACTATCTTTTTAAGTAAACCAAAACAATTTCCATACCTTATTTTTAAACCAATCTTAAGACAAAAGCATGTCTTCCTTTTTAAACTATTTTAAGACAAAACCATGCCTTCCTTTAAAACAAAGACACTTTTCCTTTTTAAAGTCAAGTAGCAATATACTTTTTTTAAAATCAAGTGTCTTACTCTTTTAAAAACAAGTAACCTATGCCTTTAAATCAAGTTACTTCTCCTTTCCCAAAATCAAGTTGTTTATAAGTCAAGTCTCTTTACTTTCAAAAATCAGTCTCCTAATCTTTAAATCATATCTTTTTAGGAAACCAACCTCCAACTTTTAAAATGTCAAGTTATCATTTTAAATCCAATGATAAAACCATTCTTTTGTTTTCATAAAGTCGTTATAAATAACTTCCCATAAAGCTATTATAACACTTTATGTTTTAAACCAACCAAGGACAACTATTCTCATTTTCGAAATCAAGATAACTTTATTCTTTAAAAGACCACACACCCATTACTCATGAATGAGGTTTTACAATTTTTTAACATAATTCAAGTCCTTAATATTTCATAACAAGTCACTTAACTTTGAAATCAAGTCAAGGACACAAAAGGAAAATCAAATTTCCTTTAAACACACGTGCATCTACCGCACTATATATATTTCACAACAATCATGCTAGAAAGGATAGGAAGAGGTTCACATACCTCGCGACGATTATCGACAATAAGCAAAATGCTCCAAAGTACTATAACCCTGCTAGCCTTTTCCACCCTTCAAGTAGAATACGCTACTCGTAGTACTTCAACCTATAATGGCCATAAAACGTTTATTAACTTCTAGATCCCTTCGTAGAATATTTCTAAGTACAAGGTTCCATATTCTACGGAAAATTCGCAAAGACTCTCCCGTAACCACATTAATAACCTCCAATAACAAGGCCCTCTACCAAGCCAACAACTCAGAGGGGATTACACGTCTCCCCGGACGTGGACAATTCTGCCCTACAATAATACTACAAGTCTATCAGAATACAAACCCAATGTAAATACGCTTCAATTCTTTTTAATCATCCTTCCATAAATCATATACTCAATTATACATTACACTGACATGTAATCTTCAATTACAATAGGGGATAAAGATCATTACCTAGATAAGCCCAAAATTATCCAAGTTTTATAAGTCGATCCTGAGCAACGCTTAGCTCCACTTCCTTACGCCCAACCCGCCTCCAAGCAACCCTTAGAAGTTTCTAAACAACTTCTTAACACTTCACCCATCGATGAAGATTTTCCTGTGGTTTCGCTTTTACGACTATTGAAATAAAGTAGTATTTCCTGCTCTTATGTTGGGATAACTTTGGAATACTACAAGGGATTTAGGCTAAGGTATTTGGAATTATACCAACACTTGAAGAATTTCGCACAAGGTGGGGGTGTGTTTGGACGAGAACACCTGGAGGAGGAGAATTTTGCCTTGGAATTTCTCTAAGTGTGGATGAATAAAGTCTTGAAATCAAGGGGTATTTATAGGCCAACCAATGGCTAGGATCAAAGCAAGTGTAAGGTGAGGATTAGGGACAAGTGTGTGTGGGTTCTTCCAACCAAGTGTCCACCACAACATTGAGACATGTCACACTTGTCCACCAATCGGCCAATCATGGCCACATGGGGGTGACACGTGTCGCCCTCCTACTCGTCCAAAATATTTCATCTTCCGAAAATATCAGTAATGCCAAAAATCCGAAAAATAAAGTGGGCCCCACAAAACCGTAAATTTTCCCCGTGGGCCCCACGTGACCAATTCCGGAAATAAAATTCCATAATTCTCAAATATTTCAAAAAGTCCAAATACCAAATCTGGGAATCCAATTCCCATTAACGAACTTTTTTCCTTCACAAAATCCGGAAACTTTTCCGTCGAAAAATCACATCTTTCTTCCTTTCCAATTTTTTTGTCGTAATTTCGTACGTACTTCCTCGTATACATACCCTGGAACTACGGGGTGTAACACTTAAGGAGCTTAATACTAATTCAAGATGTTTTGTTATATGTCTGAAAAGGAAGTTAAGTACATGCTTTGTTTTAAGAAATTCATCAGTTAACCTGTAAGAGCTGCACTTAGTTGGGTATTCTGCTAACTTGCTCTCTTGTGTGTTATGCTTATCGCTACTTGCTGCTGCTGTTGGAAAAAAAATCAGAAAATGGTCGAACAATGAAATCGGAAACGGATAAAAAAAGTTGAAGAAATTCGAACACCACAGATAAATAATACCATATCAGGAACAGTGAGAAAGAAATAAGTCAATTACATGATAATAACATAAATTGGTTAGTGATTCTTAGTTTTAATTTTTGAAGCAATACCTCCATTTCTGATTTCTTGGAGATTGTTATGGACGAATGTTGTTGAAGTTATTACGTGAAAGTTCAAGAAAACATTGTATTTTCGGCCTTCTTGTTGGTCTTGGCCGAGATCATGCATTTCTTTTGTTTTGAGAACATTTTATTTTGTAAAATATTAATATTATGTATTAAAATGATTTGATTAATTAGTTATATTTTAGTTACAATATGCTATTTTTCACCAATTTTACTATTATTGAAATTATTTTAAAAATTAATTAATTAAATTAATTATTAAATAAAAAATATGACAAAATCAATTTTCCCGCAATTATTTTATATTTAAATTAAATTAATTAAAATTAAAATTTATTTAAAAATTTCCCGTCAAAAATAAATATGAAATTAATAAATTCAATTTTTTTAAATACCCGGAAAATAGTTAAAGTCAACGACTAAATGTGTGACGGTTTATGCCCGTCACATATTATGTGACAGTTATTTAAACCGACATCTATGAAGGACCTATCGTGACACATACTATAATAACACTTACAAAAACCGTCATCCACCCCTCCAATGACAGTTTTTAACCGTCGTCATATATCTTTTTTCTTGTAGTGAGTTCAACAACATAACTAGCAATATGATACTCAGTTCTTTTACTATATTGCTCTCTCGCGTAAGAATGATACATAGCTCATACAGTTTTACGCATAAAGTAAGGAGTTCAACAGTTGGTCATATTAGTTATTGTTTTTATTTTTCACAATATAGACAGATCTTTGATTTAGACTAAAAAATAAACAAAAGACTGATTCAAGATCCCCTTAAGTTAGAAAGTATGTTAGATTGCATGGAATCTATGCCTGTGCAAATTAGAATAGTCATGAGAAACGATCATAATAGTCAATAAGTTTAAAGCATCATTGCACATTTTTCTTGGTAACGTAACAGTACAGGACAGCAGTAGGTTCAAAATTTAGTAGTATATAAACGTATATGTAACTATAAATATATAAATAGAGTTCAGTGAGAGCTAGAGAGACTGTCGATGTTTCCATACACTATCATTCTTCATTTTTTAGGTTGACAAAAAGACAAAAAGAAATAGAATGGACAAGAGCTACGATAAAAAAAATGGAGGTGGAAGGAACATGAGGCACGTTCTTGAAAGTCACATAGTTGGTAGCATATTGATTGTATGTAGTGAAATTTTAGCATCGATCAACATTTGGATTTACAACATCCAATCATGTCCATGTTAATTGATCAATGTCATGTGCCTTGCATTTTGCTAAGAAATAACCCCAACAAAATGTATGCAGAATGAGGTGAAGTTTCTTTGTTTTGTTTTTTCGGGTTTAGAGGAAAAAATAAAAGTAACTGTAATCATGCATCAGAGTAAATGGTGTAGAAGCCATGCACGACGTATACTTACATGTGGCAAATTCAAACAACAAAAACTTTGCATGATCAACTACATAATAAGATTACAGTTTAATCTTTTTCAATTTTAATAACACTATACCAACCATGCATCAAAGAAGACCTCCCTATTTTTAGTAAAAAGGTCATTTAGTTGGACAGAATAATTGTAGAGTCCTAAGTTACCTTCTACTACTATTTGCCTTATTTATAGTTTAAATTTAAATATTAAAAAATAAAAATATTTAAGAGCTTACCTATAATAAGTTAACTGACCGTGTAGAAAAAAATATTACACCGACAGAATATATTACTTAATCACGGTTAACCAATAGTAATTTTTGGATGAATTTTTTTACACTTTTAAGTCTCTAGATGCCTCTTGATTAGTATCTTACTTTGTAGAGTTTTTACACTAATTTGACATAGTTTTCTGTGTGAGATCCACTAATTCGATTAATTCAAATTTACATCCCGTAGAACTCACTGCGTTAGCTCATGGGAGGATCCGTTATAGAAGCTACAACTTTGGGAACCCATTAGCTTTGGCCCAACCCAAATATTTGAGCTAAAAAAATTATTAAATATATATAAATAATCTATCAAGAATAAAATAAATAAATAAAGTTTAGGTCTAGAATTCTTAAATTTAAAATCTTGGATCAATCTTTGAAAATATTTTCGAAATTTCTCTATTTCTAAAACTCGAATCTGAAACCTCTGATTAAGCGTGAATGATCTCAATCCTCCCTAATTTTCGCATACTAAATTAACTACATGCCATATTAAGATATGAGGAAAATGAAGAGCTTTTAATTAATTCATTGATAGTTACAGTTACCCTATTTTCTTACTGAATATAGTTAGGGGTGCACAAAAGGTTAAAACCGGACCGGACTGAAGACCGAAAATCGAGATTACTAGGATCGAAGATCGGATCAATTTCTGGCCCGGTCGGCCTGTGTCATTTTCTGCAGTCCGATCTATTGGACCGAATGGACCGAATTTGCCACCCCAAATTTCCCCCCACCACCCCTCCCCACCCAACCAAATTTCACCTACCCATCCACAAATTTCCACCGCTCCTCGCGCCGGCCGGACGTATTGACATATAAAATATAGGTTGTAAATTTGATCAAACTTTATATGGTTATAACTTTGCGCTTGTACATCCGTTTTACCTAAAAAAAAAATTGATTTCGCGTATTTTTTCTATACGGGGGTGGCCAACTGCCAAAGCGATTTGATTAGGCCAATTTCTCCAAAAACGTCCATCTTGCCCCTCAATTTCACTTTTCCCCCAAATCGTTACGTTTTTCCCCTTTTCAAATCTAAATATCTCGCGATGTACAATAGATTTCAACATAAAAATTTCGTGGCACCGCGTCCGAGAATGTCAATTTCAGTATTGGAAATTTAATTTTTTTTTAAAAATCGGGCTCGGAACCCGACCCAAAATTATATATAAAAATTAGGAATTATATAATTCAATATATATTATAAATTATATATATTATATATATTAAAAATTATATAATTCAATATATTATATATATTATATATATTATTAAAAAAATCGGCTCAATCAACCGAATCAACTCGACCGATCGGACTGACGACCAAAATCGAAATTTCAAATCACAGGGACTGAAGACCGGACCGAATTTCTCGGTCCGATCCGAACAGGTTCGGTCCGGTTCGATTTTTCGGTCCGAACCGACTTTTGTGCAGCCCTAAATATAGTAATGTCAGACATCTTTATACTTAAAGAGAATGACTATTCACTATATTGCTAAGTAACAAATGCGATTTTTTCCCACATTAAAGTCAGGAAGTACTTTCTTAAAGGTACTTACTTTTTTCACTTACAAAGAGATAAAGTTGAAGAACTTACACTTAAAAGAAAGGTGGTGGAGATTCCATTATCATACACATAAATATTTTCATCCCATTTTAGAGCTTGGCTTCTTTTTCACTTCTTTTTATGTGTCATAATTTGGGCTTTCCCCCCTCTTTGTAGAAGAAATGTTAAATGATTTAAATAGTTATTAAATAGGCGTTCTACCATGAAAACCAAATACTTTTTACTTAATTTGGAATATTAAAGTTAAAGTTAAAGTTGAAGTTAAAATGGAGTTGTGTTTGATTATAGTTTTTATAAATAATATTTGGTTAATTGAATGTACTGAAAGTACGAAAATAACATTTTAGATATTTTTCGAATTTCAAATATATATTTTAAATTTTCATGGTCAAACATTGATTTTCAAATAAAGTGAAAAAAATTTCCAGAAAAAAGTGAAAAATATCTCAGGCCAAACGGGTCCTAAGCTAGTATAGAGCAAAGATAATTCATATGTAGTATGGATGTCAATGGGGCGGGGCGGGGGGAGGATACCCCATACCCGTACCCGCCACCTAAAACTCACCCATCCCCGCCCCATAACTCATCACGGGTAGTAATTCCTCCACATGCCCCCACACCACTTACCCCGGCGGATACCCACCTAAACAGCTCATACAAATTTAGTGAAATCCGTTGTTTATCATAGTACACCATTACTTTATCAATATACATTTTTCCTCGTGACCCATTGATTCATACAACATTACTTTATGAATGTACTTTATCAATGTACATTTCACAAATCCGTCGAGCATAAAACAACAGATAGCGCACATAAAACAACAAATATCGAGCAAAAATAGCACATATCAGGCCCGAAACAACATATTTCATCACATTTCAGGCACGAGATAGCAAATTTAAGCACAAAACAGAAGATATCGAACATAAAACAACATATATCAGGCCCGAAACAACATATTTCAGCACATTTCAGGCACGAGATAGCAAATCTCAATTTCCTATTGACATACACACAAACAAATCCAATATTGAAACATGAAAGAACACAAGAACAACAAAAGTCAATTAAATATTCAGAAAATATACAAAAAATCAATAAAGATTGCAACTTTACTCAGTATTTCCTTATTAATGTGCTTAACAATCTTAAAAAGACATACCTTTGACTATAAAGTCCACATGCATTGAAGATTTTCGCTATGTAGAACATTTTTTATCTAACCAAACCAACATATACAAAATTCCCAAAAAGGGAAACTCAGAAATCAATAGTAAAATGGAACAATAAGAATAAGAAAGAACTCAGTTTCCTATTGGCATACACACAAACAAATCTAATACTGAAACATGAAAAAACTCAATTTTCTATCACAACCCATAAACAGAAAACCAATCAAAGATAGCAACACTCAACCGAGCTGACTCCATGTGCAAATTTCTACATAAAAAAGTATTATGAATAATCAAATTCATTATTCATATAAAATGAAGCAAAATAATTTACTTCAAAACATATCTCATACTCAGCAGACTCACATAGACATGTTCGATTGAGTTGAAATTGCAGACTCACTTTCGATTGGGTTGAAATTGCATCTCGATTGAGAATTTTCAGTTGGATTGGAGCTCAGACCATTGGTTATTTCAGTTGAATCACTGATTAAGTGGTTTGATTTAGAGGACCCAGCTGGTTTGGAGCTTCTTTTTTTAGCTTAAGGCATTATCTCTAAAGAGAACCCTACTGGATACTGCGAAGACGATAATGAGAATATGATTAATGAGATGTAGGGTTTCTTTGTCATTTTGCTGAGTTGAGTTGGGCCTGGGGCCTGGGCTCGCTCGGCTGAGTGTTTAATAAAAAGGAGAATGGCCCAAGTCACATTTTAAATCAAGATATGACCAAATAAATTAGTAAATGACCTAATTAAATTAACAGGCGAGGTGGGACGGGACAAGTACGGTGCAGGTCTTATATGAAATCCACCCCCGCTCCACCACCCACCAAACCATCCCCTATACCCGCCCCAACTGGAGCAGGTGCGGGGCGGTACCCATATTTATTCGCCCCACTGACATCCCTAATAGATAGTGACTTGGTTAAGCTAATTCACCCGACAACATCTTCGTAGGGCAATTTTCATTATTTGTGGACCTAAACAAATTGCATAATTTATGCATGATCAAAATAAAATTTGAATACAACTAAAAGAAGATTCAAGTCGATTGATGTTGAAGATAAACACGTATTAATATTTATGAGTGAAATGTTGAACATTTATTAACGTGAAATAAAATATATCCTATTATTTATGACTCGAATAATTGGGGGGCCCACACGCCGGAAACGTCGTTTTCACACACATGCACACGTTGTACCAAAAATAGTAAATTTTCTTAGTGAAAGAGATATTGATACGTAAATAAAATGTTGAGACATGAAATGATACATGGTTGTTGGCCAAATGACGAGTGTCTCACGTTGGTAAATGAAGGAAGAAGTGTACGAAGTGTAAATATCGAAACGGGTCGGAAAAGGACCACGACGTCTCCGCGGAGTCGGAGAGCCGCGGTGCCCAAGCCACAAGGGTCGCGACGCCCAAGGACCAGAGCCGTGACGCTAACTCCTGTTCCAACCATTGGAGTCGAGGCGCCGCGGCGCTTCCGAGGCAGTAACTGCAACAGAATTCCAACCGCTGGGCTGAATTTGGAGATGTTGTGAGGCATTAAAATGTCAATTTTCCTCCATAAATCCGCCATTACTTGGCTGCATTACTTAATGGATTGAATGGCCATTACATGACATTTAAATGACCATTATTTGGGCTATTAAAGTGGTCTCTTTTCCATTACTATAAATTCAGGCTTGGCTCCATTGGAGAATACACTACACAGTTGCAATTCGAAAATTTCTGAATTCTTCTTCCTCTCTAGCAATTTATCACACACTCAAAGGTTCTTCTTTTAGTAAACATTTGAGTTTCTTTTTCTCACTTGTTTGTTGTTATTTTATCTTGGGAGACAAGTTGCCAATTACCGTAAAAGGATATATTGTCTTAAGGACAGAGTGAATATCACTCGACTCAGCAAACATTTCTTTTGTTCTAGTTTCAGATTGTAATTTTTGTAATAGTTACTTACTTCCCATTTTCTTATAATCATTGTTGTAACTCACAATCTTAAGACAATATTCGTTATAAGTGACTAGAAAGATGACTGGAGGAGAACAATTTGTTGTTGAATCTTCTGTTGCTGCCCAAGGAAACCTATCCGCCACTCCCAACGCCTTTTTTGCTGCCCAAGGGAACGTTACTGTTCCTCCACCCTCCGGGTTCCACCATGAATGCCTAGAAAAGTTCATGGGCTCCAACTTCAAAAGATGATATTATATTTGATTGATATGGGAATGACATGTTTCCTAACAGAAGATCCTCCACAAGCTGGAGATGAAATGGACCCTCAGCCAAATGAAACGACGAGAGGGGGCCAATGTATCCATGTTAATATCATGAAGATGGTTCTTGATGTATGGAGTCAAAGTGATTTCATGTGTAAGAACTATATTTTGAACTGTATGTCTGACCCTCTCTACATGTGTATTGCACCATTGAAACTACCAAAGAGTTGTGGGATAAACTGCAAAAAAGTACAACGCACAAGATGCTTGTTATACCCCGTATTTCCAGAGTATGTACGTGAGGACGTACGTAGAAAAGTTTGAACTTTAAGTAGACTTGGCCGAAAATATTTTTGTGCACAACACCCGATTAGAGTCGTTTTTCGACGAAACGTTTTACAAAACTTGCGAAGGGAAAATTCCGGCTATGTCATTTATAATTTTTGCGTATTTTTCCGAGAGACGGAATATTTTGGACCAACGAGAGGGCGACACTTGTCACCCTCAAGTTGGCGGTTTGCTTGGCCGAAAGTGGGACGTTTTTGGCCTTGTTTTGTGCCTTATTTTGTGCCATGTTTGGTGCCTTGTTTTGTGCCTTGTTTTGTGGAGTAGGGTTAGGGTGCACTTGGCTTGATCTTGGCCTTACACTTGCCTTGCACATGGCTTGATCTTGTCCATTGGTTTCCCTATAAATACCCCTCCCTTGTTGAAGACTTCTTCATCCTAAAATCTTTCTAAGTATTGAAAGCCCTCTCTCCGCCCCCCTTAGTGTAGTGTTCTCGTCCAAGAACACACCCCTCCCCCTTTTCGTGAGGCCTCCTTGGCCGAGAGATATCACCCCCCCCTCCTTGTGGTGTGGCCGAGACACCCCCCCATTCCTTGTAGGGCTAAGTCGTGGGGTACCCCCCCCCCCCTTGCCTAGTTGTTCTCATAAAATACACCCCCCTCTTGGTAGAAATACTCTCCAAGTATTGTTACTATACTCAAATACCTTAACCTTATACCTTGTAGTATTCCAAAGATACCTCTATACGTAGAGCCCGAAAATACTACCTTATGTCCTTTTTGTCTCAAACCGAAACCCTAAGGAAAATCTTCACAGTTGGTTGAAGTATTAAGTAGAAGTTGCGTAGAACTTCTAAGGGTTGTTTGGAGCGGGTTGGAGCGCCCAGAGTAGGAGTTAAACGTTGCTCAGGATCGATATTTATACTTGGATAATTTTGGGCTTATCGAGGTAAATATCTTGTCTCCCTTTTGTAATTGAGTATATACTATTGAAGTATAAGAATTAAGTATAAGGTATATACAAGGAAAGTATATAAGAAGATAATTGAACTGTACTTACATAGAATTTGTATTCTGATGAACTTGTGAAGTTTGGCGGGTAAGGAAGTGCTGTCCAATTTTTCGTAGAATCTTGTATCTAGATTTATTCTACCGAGTAGTCTAGACTTTGATAGACTTGTATAACCGTTATAGGTTGAAGTACTGCGAGTAGCGTATTCTACTCGGAGGGTGGAAAAGGCTAGCGGACTCTGATGCTTTGGGCGTTTTGCTAATAGTCGATAATCGTCGCGAGGTATGTGATTCTTCCTATACTATTGAGCATGATATTTTAAAGTATATATAGTACGGTAGACGTACGTGTGTTAACTGAATAATAATTACGGCAATGTCTTTTGACTTAAGTCTGAATAATAATTACGGCAATGTCTTTTGACTTAAGCCTGAATAATCTTGAAGTATTTCAAAGAATCTTGAACCATTTTTAACAGAAGAGTAATACATGGTTTTAAAAGCTTAAGAGTTATACTAGCTTTATGGGAAGTTAGGTATAACGGCTTAAGAAAGATAAAAAGAAGGGTTTATTGACTTTAAGAAGATTAAGAGACTTAATCTTAAAAAGATAAGAGACTTGACTTGGTTAATTAATATGAGTTTTGTTAAAAAGTGTGAAACCTCATTCGTGAGTAATGAGTACTTGGTTTTTAAAAAGGAATAATGTTTCTTGATTTCAAAATCGAATAAGTATCGAACAAACCACGTTAGCTAATAAAGGGAAATGTTTTGACTAATAAAGTATTATTAAAACCAGTAGAAACTTCCATCTGCATAGAAGCTAAGATGAGACAAAATGATATTACATTTCCTAGATCATGGCTGTTGTAATAAGATTGTTATGAACAAGAATAAACTACTCACACATAAGGTATATGTTTCTCAAATTGTTTTAAAGGATTAAAACTATGAACTACGAAACCTTTCGAAAAATGAGAAACCTGAACATTTGAAATTAGGCAAACTTGAACGTTTGGAAAATAATGTTGTTACTTGATTTTACAAAGAGAAGTGTTTTGGTTTACTTCAAAAGATAGTCACTCTATTTTTATATACTACGAGTATTGCGTGACTATTTGTGAAAGAACAGATCTCTTAAAAAGTTAATGTATGAAGTACTTTGGGGATAAAAACCCGATCTTGTTAATCATATAGTAGAAAGTACCTTGTGTGAATAACTTGATTGTGTTGGTTTGTGATAGCCTTGTAATACTTTCTTGTTGATTTGATAAGTAAACATGCTAGGATGCTACGTGTGTTATTATCTTGTGATGTTTGTGTAAAGGGGTTTTCCCTCGATTGCGCTTAAGTTGTTTAACTATCAGCCGTTATTTTGGTATTGTACCACTCACCGACATCATCCGGAGGTTAAGTCGCCTCCGACGGGGGTAGACTCGGGCGGGTCTGTGACCTATGATTCGAGAATACCTCACGCGGGTCCGGGGCTATGCGAGCTACGAGCTCGTGTTAGTGTGCGGCCTTTATGGTCATGCGGTCTATGTGGCCATGCGGATCGCGAGTCTAGGCGGATCGGGAGTAGCTACCACCGATGCGGGAATACCTCATGCGGGCCATTGGAGTGGCCTATGCGAGCTGCGGGAAGTTCGGGGCTAGACGCGCACATTACATACCGCGCGAGTGGCGGCTTTGATCATGTGACGATGTCAGACAGATATCATGATACGCTTTATGACCTTGTTTGTCTTGTGGGTTTTAGTAGTCGGCTATGCCTTCGTACTTACCGTGCGGTTTTATGATGACACAGGTGGGACTCGTGTTCATGTGTATTCCTTGGTGCTTTTATATCATAGGCTCGCGGTGAGGAAGGTATTCCACGCATGATTGATGTTGTGGGCGTGAGACCCATTGTTATATTTGAGTGATGACTTTGAGGCGTGAGTCACGACTTGACATGATCGCTTATTTATTGTGAATCGTAGTTTGGTTATCATACATGTCTCCGCTTTATATAGACTACTATGATTTCATTTACGATATTTTTGATTTCACATACTTGGTACTGTTATCGACCTCCTTGGGCTGCGTTCACGCCGCAGTTGAGGTACACCGATCGTTGATCCTAGCTCTCGTGGTCACATTCGGCGTTTGGGAAGCTCCGTTTCTCCGAGGCTTATCGGTGGTATAGTCCCCGTCGTAGTAGGTACTTACATTCGTGGTATGGCGGCCCTGTCCGCCATTGTTGTCATGTCACTCTTAGAGGTGCAGAAATCTTGTTGTGGCGAGCGCGTAAAAAAAAAGGGATATCGTGTTCTAGTTGATATTTATATATGCCGCAAGGCAACTTTCTCAGATTATTGTTTTACACTTCTTGTTATTCCATGTCTTGTTTTATGTTCCGCTGATTACTCTGATGTATGTCTACTTGGGTGTCCGGGGAAAGGCACCAGTCACGGGCCCGGGTTCGGGTCGTGACAATGCTGGTACTAAGAAGTTCATCGTTGGAAAATTTCTAAAATTTCAAATGGTGGACAACAAAACTATGATGTCCCAAGTCCAAGAATTTCAAATGAGTCTGCATCACCTGGATTTGGAAGGAATGAAACCAAATGAACAATTTTTGGTGGCATCACTTATTGACAAATTACCTCCATCGTGGAATGAGTTTATGAGTTACTTAAAACTCAAGACAAAGGAAATGACCATCGAGGAACTCATTATCAAACTCCAGATTTAGGAGGATAATAAGAATGTCAAGCCTAATGGAAAACAACTCGCTGAAGCAAAGAAAAATTTGGCAAAGGCTAAAGGGAACACAGGCAAGAAATGTAAGTTCCAGAAGAATGGTAAGGCCCCAACAACAGAGAAGTTTAAGGGGAACTGCCACCACTGTGGGAAATCTGGTCACGTGATCAAGGATTGTCGCAAACTCAAGAATGAGAATAAAGAGAAAGCCAAGGGCAAGGCTAAGGCTAACAAGATCGAACACATGCTTCTTGACAATATGATTCAGGAGTTCTCGGCGGTGGTACTTGAAGCAAACCTCTTTGAGAATCCTATGCAGTGGTGGATGGACACGGGTGCTACCCATCACATCTGTTCCAACAAAGAAGCCTTCTCCACATATACACCAGTCACGGACAATAAGTTGTTCATGGGAAACAACGCATCCTATGAGGTTCTGGGGTAGGAAATGTGATCCAGAAGATGACTTTCGGAAAGGAGCTTACTCTGAAGGAGGTGATGCATGTGCCTGATATTAGAAGAAATTTAATTACAGGACCTTTATTGGTGAATGTTGGTTTTAGGCTAGTGTTTGAGTCCAATAAATTTGTAATCACTAAAAATAGAACTTTTGTAGGAAGGGGCTTCGTTTGTGAAGGCCTCTTCAAAGTTAACACCTTATCTGTATTGTCTTTTATTAATAAAATTTAGCCTTCTTCTTATTTGCTTGAGTCTTCTAATTTATGGTATCATAGATTAGGACATGTTAATGCACAATCTATGCACACACTAAACGCAAGTGCACGTGTCGTGACAGGTAATATAGTCTAGAAGACCGAGTTATCGTCCTCAGGGATTAGTGTCCAATTATCAACCTCTATTCTGTAGTATCTATTTGGTAACCGATAATTTGATGATTTGTTTATAGATATGATTATAGATGCTAACTAAATTACTTTACTTTACTTCAGATATGGTGGAAATAGGGCTTCCAAATCTCCTCAACTATCCGCTCGCTTTACTCGTTAATGCAAATAATTATGGTTCTTCTTCTATTTTGATATAGCAGGTTAACTAAGCCATTTTATACCCCTGTTAAGGTAATATAAACACTCAACCCCAATGTAGAACCCTTCTATCTTTCGATGACAAGATTGACTACAAATGAGGATTAAGAGCAATAACCTATCAAGCTACACAAGTATCGGGGTACTTTCGTCCACGATTTAAACCTATGTTTATTCAACTATAACATATTCACAATCTCCCCTTTCGGCTTTCGATTAGAAATCATATAAGTTATGATAATTAGTGATCAATTAATTACCAAGCAATCAAAATAATTATTGAATAAATCTCAACAATAATAAGAAGAAATCAAAACATGCATTAATTCATAAGAACGAGGTTCAAGCGATTCGACATGAAAAGCCCTAAATTAAGTTAGTTTCTAGCCATAGACATGTCAAGAACTAAAATAATATCCAACATAAACCAAAAAGAAATAAAATAGAGAACAAGGAATTACTCAAAAATAAGTCTCTAATCTTGATCTCCAAGTTGTGATGAATTGTAAAGTGTTTTACTCTTCAAATCTGACCTAAAAGGTCCTTTTTATATCACCAAAAACGTTCCAAACCTTTTCCTTCTTGGTCTTGACCCATTCCTATTCGGATTTGGCAATTTTCCCGCGTTGGCGCCGAAACTGTTGCGGCTCTCTGCTTCTTGGGCGTCGTGGCGCTCTGCCGCTGCTGATTGGTTGGCGTCGCGGCGCCGCCCTGTTTCTCGCCCGGATTTCCAACTTTTTAGCTTTTTGAGCTTTGGAACCTCTGTTCCTGCCCTTTTTTCGCTCCTTCTCGCCAATGTGCCACTTTAAACCAATGTGACTCAAAAGAAAGAAAATATATCCTAACACGACACATATTTTTACAAAAATGGGCAAAAGACTAACTAAAAATGACTCAAAATGTGTATATAAAATACACCGATCAAAACCCCCCAAACTTAACATTTGCTCGCCCTTGAGTAAAGATCAAAAATCGAAATAAAGACACGAAAGAAAATAAAATAAAATGACGCAAAGACATTGATCAAGTTGTTGTATCATTGTTACTTAGAAAAGCATGAAGGTTAGTAGAATAATATGCAGGAACATATAGCATAGATTTTTAGCATTCTAAACACATCAAGTCAGATATTTCGCAAATTCAATTTAATCATGCTCAATGGAAGTAAAAATACCTAACTATGCATGTCAATTTTAAAATCTTATGGCCTGTTCACTTGATATTCTCTGCTAATCATGGATACACACATTAGAGCTCTTCAGGGCTTTTCAGGGTTGTAATGTAGGCTTAGGCAGGGGTAGGTAAAAATAGGCTTTTAGGCTCAATCTTACGTACCATAAGCTCTTTTGCTTTCGATTCTTCCCTTTTCTTTTTGATTTTCTTTTTAACCTCATACATATCTTTCCCCTATTTTGATTTAAGAGAATGAGATGTATTATGAATAGCTGACACCCCCAAACTTAGGCTTTTGCCTATTTATTATTATTTTTTCATTGGGGTGCATCAAAATTGTTCACTCTCTTTTTGTCTCTTTTCAACACTTTATATTCCAAAAAACTCAATTTCTTCACTTATGGCACAAGTATGGAATTATAGGGTGTCAAAGAAAAGATTTTATTTTAGGCTCAAAGGGGCTGACTAGGGATACAATTTGAATGTCAGGATAGGCCAAGAATGGTAAGAAAAGTGCTAACAAAGAAATGTCTGAGTCATCTCCCTAACATGCATATCCTAACTATTTCGCCCCAAATAGCAAACAAGCAGACACATAGGTTTAATCACTCAACAATGCATAAATCAAGCAAGATACCCAAAATAGTTCGATTTCATGAATTTTTGACATATCTAACCTAAGTGTTCAGATGGTTGCTTCTAATTCCATTACATTATTCAACTTTACTTCACTAGGCGTTTCAAGTAACTACAACATGCATGATCATAAAAAAAAATCGACTCAAATAAACATAGAAAATAACACAAAAAGACTCAAAAACACATCAAAAATAACTAAGAACTCCCTCCCAAACTTAAATCACACATTGTCCCTAATGTGTGCAAGACTCAAAAATAAAAGAAAAACGGGACAACTTACAGACTTGGTTTAAAATGGTGGCAGTGGCGGCGGATAATGCATGTCAGATAACGTCAGAAATCTCGTCAGAATGGAAGAGGGAAATCGTTTCTAGGGCTCTTTATTTTTCAGATTTTTAGTCGCGGCGCCGCGGCCCTGAGATCGGCGCCGTGGCGCCCAAACATCTGCAATCCTCTGAACTTCCGGTGCCGTGGCGCTCTGATTCGGCGTCGTGGCGCCCAACTTCCTGCGCCTTTCTACATTCTCGGCGCCATTTCGTCCTCCAATATTTTTGGCCCTGTACCTGTCATCACAACATGTAAACAATACCTTCCGTGAGACTGTTCTAACTAAAACTAAATTGCATAAATTTAAAAACCTTGGGTTGCCTCCCAAATAGCGCTGTCTTTAACGTCTTTTAGCCGAACGCAGGTACTCTATTCATTTTGGACTGAGATGGGTCACTAGGCTCATGTATTCCATTTCATTGATCAAATAGGGTTTCAACCTCTGTCCGTTTACCTTGAAAGGGGCTCCCTATCTCCCTCTCACTTCAACTGCACCATAGGGGAATGCTCTTACAACAGTATACGGTCCTGACCAACGCGATTTGAGCTTGCCTGGGAACAGCCTCAACCTTGAGTTGAATAAAAGCACTTGTTGTTCTGCTTGGAAGTCTTTTGGGATCAACATCTTATCATGTCATACTTTAGTTTGTTCCTTGTAGATCTTTGCATTCTCATAGGCATTGTGTCCGAATTCATCCAACTCGCTCAGCTGTAGCAACTTCTTCTGCCTTGCTGCCTTGGCATCCATGTTCAGCTTCCTCATTGCCCAATAAGTCCTGTGTTCCAACTCTACTGGCAGATGGCATGATTTACTAAAAACTAACTTATATGGTGACATTTCAATGGGGGTTTTGAATGTTGTTCTGTATGCCCATAGTGCGTCATCCAACTTGATAGACCAATCCTTCCTTGAGTCATCCACCGTCTTTTCCAATATGCTCTTCACTTCCCTGTTTGAAACTTCTGTTTGCCCATTCGCTTGAGGGTGATAGGGCAATGTGGTGCGGTGGTAGACTTCATATCGGGAAAGCAGTGTATCAAGCTGTTTGTTGCAAAAGTGGTTTCCTTCATCACTGATGATGGCCCTAGGAGTACCAAACCTTGTGAATATATTCTTTTGGAGGAACCTTTGGACAATCTTACGGTCATTTTCTTTAGTCGCTACCGCTTCTACCCATTTGGACAAATAATCCACTGCAAGAAGAATGTACTGATTCCCAAAGGACGACGGGAATAGACCCATGAAGTCGATCCCCCATACATCAAATAGTTCCACCTCCAAGATCCCATTCGAGGGCATTTCATTTCGTCTCGATATGTTCCCTGTTCTTTGACAATGATCACAACTCTTCACAAAGGTGTGGGCATCCTTGAAGAGGGTTGGCCAATAGAATCCACTTTGCAGTACCTTCGCAGCTGTTCTTGATGCCCCAAAATGTCCACCACATTGTAAGGTGTGACAATGGGTGAGAATCTGGTGCATCTCATCCTCTGGTATACATCGCCTGATGACTTGGTCGGTGCAATATTTGTATAACATTGGCTCCTCCCAATAGTAATGTTTTACTTCAGAGTAGAACCTCTTCACTTGCTGTCTTGTCAATCCTGGGGGTACTACCTTAGATGCGAGAAAATTAACAAAATCAGCGCACCAAGGTAACTTAAAGACAACACTTACTTGAAACAGTTGCTCATCTGGGAAGTGATCATTTATCTGCACATCCTTGGTGTTCTGGCTCTCTATGTTTTCCAGCCTCGACAAGTGGTCAGCAACTGAGTTTTCTGTCCTCTTCTTGTCACGGATCTCCATGTCAAATTCTTGTAATAGCAGAACCCATCGGATAAGGCGAGGTTTTGCATCCTTCTTTGTCATTATGTACTTTATGGCAGAGTGGTCAGTGTATACTATCACCTTATTCCCAATTAAGTATGGCATGAATTTCTCGAATGCATATACTATTGCTATCAATTCTTTTTCTGTAGTGGCATAATTTAACTGTGCATCATTAAGAGTTTTACTAGCATAGTAAATGGATCTGAATACCTTATCGACCCTTTTCCCAATCACTGCTCTCACTACATAATCACTTGCATCACACATTAGTTCAAATGGGAGCTTCCAGTTTGGTGCAATGACTATGAGTGCTGAGATAAGCCTCTCCTTGAGTGTCTGAAAAGCGGTCATGCATTACTTATTGAATTCGAAAGCAACCCCAGTCATTAGCAAGGTGGAAAGAGGTTTTGAAACTTTTGAGAAGTCCTTGATGAATCTTCTATAAAAATCGGCATGCCCAAGGAAACTTCTTACCCCTTTTGTTGATACTGGAGGTGGTAGATTTTCGATTACTGAAATCTTTGCTTTGTCCACCTCAATACCTTGGTTGGATATTTTGTGTCCAAGGATAATCCCCTCTTTTACCATGAAGTGACACTTCTCCCAATTCAGCACAAGGTTGAACTCTTCACACCGTTTCAACACTGCTTCCAAGTGCCTCAAACACTCGTCAAATGAGGACCCAAAGACCGAGAAATCTGTCACGACCCGAACCCGGGCCCGTGACTGGTGCCTTACCCGGACACCCAAGTAGTCATACATCAGAGTAATCAGCGGAACATAAAAACAATACATGAAACAAAATGTGAAATGAGACACATTTTACCTGAGAGAAAATCGCCTTTCGGCATATATATAAATAATTACAAAGTTGAACAGTTTAATCCTTACAACCCTGTCCTGTGATTACTCTGCACCTCTAAGATTTATACAACCACTATGACGGGACAAGGCCCCGCCATACCCCTGAATGTACAAGAACCTACAGACTCAGGGTAACATACCAAAAGATAAGCCTCCGAAGGAACGGAGCTTCCCAATACGCTGAAATGTGATCCTAACCGCGGGGATCGACAACCGATGTACCTCTACCTGCGGCATGAACGCAGCCCCCCGAAGGAGGTCAGTACAACAGGTACCAAGTATGTGAAATCAGAAAAGGCGTAAATGAAATCATAATAGGCTATATAAAGCAGAAGACATGTATGATAACCAAACTACAGTTCACAACATAAAAGCAGTCATGTCAAGTCAGGGACTCACGCCCTCAAGTCATCCCTCATGCCCGTGGAACTCCTTCCTCACTGCCGGCAGTCTAGGTATAAATCGTGTGGAATACGTGTCCCGGCCCATCCCGTGGGACTCGGTAAAGAATCATGTAGAATACGTGTCCCGGCCCATCCCATGGGACTCGGTAGAGAATTAGATGAAATACGTGTCCCGGCCCATCTCGTGGGACTCGGTGAATATTCAGATAGAATACGTGTCCCGGCCCATCCCATGGGACTCGGTAAAGAATCAGATGAAATACGTGTCCCGGCCCATCCCATGGGACTCGGTGAAGAATCAGATGAAATACGTGTCTCGGCCCATCCCATGGGACTCGGTGAAGAATCGTTCATAACAAATCAGCCGGCCCTCCATCGAGAGACGCGGTGGTATAGAAATACAGTATTTGCACAACAAGGCTATCAAACACAAACATAGGCAAGTTAGACACAACTCAAGTTTATTTTAGGCCAAAGTCCAGGTTCTGACCCCAAAGTATTACATACGTTAAATTCTTTTTAAAAGATCCATTTCTTTTATAAAGGTCACCCGATACCCGTAGTATAAAAATAGGGTGACTCACATTTTTAGGTAAACCCAAACACTTTTCTTTTCAACATCAAGTAACAACATTCTTTTCCCTAAGTTCAAGTTTGCCTAATTTCAAGTACTTAAGTCTCTTATTTTAGAAAGGTTTCATAGTTCATAGTCTTAATCACTTAAGAATATGATTCTCTTTTAAACAATTTTGCGAAAACATATGCCTTATATGTGAGTAGGTTATTCAGTTCATAATCAATCTTATTAAAGCGGCCATGATCTAGGAAATGTAATATCATTTTGTCTCATCTTAGCTTCATGCGGATGGAGGTTTCTCTTGGTTTTAATAATACTTCATTATTCAATACATTTTCCTTTATTAACGCCGCAGTTGGTTTGCGATATTCATTCGATTTCCAAAATCAAGAAACATTATTCCTTTTAAAAACCAAGTACTCATTACTCACGAATGAGGTTTCACACAAAGTTCATATTAATTCATTCAAGTCAAGTCTCTTATCTTTTAAGATCAAGTCTCTTAACTTCTAAAAATCAAGAATCATTCTCTTTACCACTCTTAAGACGTTATACCTAACTTCCCATAAAGCTAGTATAACTCTTATGTTTTCAAAACCAAGTATTACTCTTCTTTCAAAACGGTTTCTTAATCTTTTGAAATACTTCAAGATTCTTTATTATTCAGGCTTAAGTCAAAAGACATTGCGTAACACTACATTCGATTAACACGACGTCCTACCGTACTATATATATATTCCTTTAAAATATTTCAAGATTCTTATTATTCAGGCTTAAGTCAAAATACATTGTCACACGTACGTCTACCGTACTATATATATATTCCGTTAAAATACTTCATGCTCAAGAGTATAGGAAGAATCACATACCTCGCGACGATTATCGACTATAAGCAAAACGCTCCACGGCTATAACCCGGCTAACCTTGTCCACCTTCCAAGTAGCACATGCTACTCGCAGAACATTCAACCAATAAAGGTTATCAGTCTACTGTAAATACCGTCCTATGTAAGTACAGATTAATCTTCTACTAATATTCTTCTGATGTGATTTCAGTTCAATTCTTTTCTGTAATATCCTTCTGTTACAGTTCAATTCTCTTCTATGAATATTATATTCATCTTTATACAACTACAGTATGTAATTTCCAATTACAATAGAAGGATAGGGTTATTTACCTCGGTAAGCCCAAAATTATCCAAGTAAAAATGTCGATCCTGAGCGACGTTTAGCTCCTACTCTGGCGCTCAACCCGCTCAAACAACCCAGAAGTTCTACGCAACTTACTTAACACTTCAACCTATGAAGGTTTTCCTTAGGGTTTCGTTTTTGTGGTGAGGAAAGTATAATAGTATTTCCGGGCTCTACGTATAGAGGTAACTTTGGAAAGTACTACAAGGTATATGGGCTAAGGTATTTAGGGCATTATAACAATACTTGAAGAGTATTTCTATACCACAAAGGGGGAGGGGTATTTCTCGAAAACAACAAGGCTAGGGGTACCCTGGCTAGAACACTACTGAGGGGACCCTCTCGGCCAAAGCTTTCTCAAGGGGGGGGAGGGGTAGGCTCTTGGACGAGAACTCTCACTAAGAGGGGGGGAGGATTTTAACACTTAGAAAATATTTAGGGATGAAGAAAGTCTTCAACTTAGGGGAGTCTTTATAGGCCAACCAATGGCCAAGATCAAGCCAAGTGCTATGCAAGTGTAGGGCTAGGATTCATCCAAGTTCACCTTATCCATCTACCACACCAACTACACAAAATATCCTACCAACTTTGACCCACCCTTTCGTCCACTTGCCGCCCAACCTCACGTCCAATATGAGGGTGACACATGTCACCCTCCCGTTGGTCCAAAATGTTTCATCTCTCGGAAAAATCCGCAAAAATTATAAATGACATAGCCGTATTTTTCCCTTCGCGAGTCTTGTAAAACGTTTCGTCGAAAAACGATTCCTTTCGGTACTTGTGAACAAAAATTTCGGCCCTAGCCTACTTTAAAGCTCAAACTTTTCTACGTACGTCCTTACGTACATACTCTGGAAAAATACGGGGTATAACAAAATCATCCATGAAAATCTCTATAGTCCTCTCCACCATATCAGATAAATTGCCATCATACACCTATGAAAGGTCGCAGGTGCATTGCAAAGCCCAAATGTCATCCTTCTGAATGCAAACGTACCAAAGGGGCAGGTGAATGTTGTTTTTTCCTGATCTTCTGGTGCTATGGCAATCTGATGATACCCTGAGTACCCATCCAAAAAATAGTAGTAATTGTGCCCTGTAAGTCTATCCAACATCTGATCTAGAAATGGCAACGGGAAGTGGTATTTTCTGGTTGCCTTATTCAACTTGCGATAGTCAATGCAAATTCTCTACCCAGTAACTGTTCTAGATGGAATGAGCTCATTCCTTTCGTTGGTCACTACTGTCATACCACCCTTTTTGGGCACCACTTGCACCAGACTCACCCATGCACTGTCAGAGATAGGATAAATTACCCCAACATCAAGCCATTTCATGATTTCTTTTCTGACTACCTCCTTCATGTTTGGATTCAGTCTCCTCTGTGCCTCAATGAAGGGTCTGCTCTCCTCATCTAGACGGATCTTATGCATCACTGTTGACAGACTTATCCCCCTTATGTATGCTAATGTCCAATCAATGGCACATTTGTGAGCCCTCAGTACTCTCAGCAGCTTCTCAACCTCTAATGTGGATAGATGACATGAGATGATCACTGGTAAGGATTGATTCTCACCTAAATATCGGTACTGCAAATGATCTAGTAGAGTCTTCAACTCTAACTCTGGAGCTTTTTCTGTGGATGGTACTGATCTCTCTGGCATCTGCCCAAGCTCTTCATATCTCTTCTTGTCACATTGATCATAAGAATTCATCCAATTTGCATACTCCATCAGATTCGGGTCATTGCCATTATTATCATCCCATCGTGTCAGCACTTCTTCAAGCGGATCAGCATTTCTGAACCCATTTTCCGACATTGCTTCTTCGATCACATCAATGGAGAAGCAGTTGTCACTTGCCTCTAGGAAAGTTGCTGCTCGAAAAACATTGAAAATCACCTCTTCTTCTTTCACACGAAGTCTCAACTCACCTTTTCGAACATCAATGAGTGCCTGTCCTGTGGCTAGGAAGGGTCTGCCAAGGATAATGGGGATCATGCCATTATCTCTCATGTCTAAGATGATGAAATCAGCGGGAAAGATGAACTTGTCCACCTTAACCAACACATCCTCGATGACTCCTCTAGGGTGGACGATGGAGCGGTCAGCTAGCTGCAAAGTGATGTTTGTAGATCTGGCTTCTCCCATTCCAAGTTTGCAAAACACCAGATAGGGCATCAAATTGATACCTGCCCCCAGATCACACAACGCCTTCTGGCACTCAAACTTTCCTATAGTGCATGGGATGGTGAAACTCCCAGGATCTTCAACTTCTGAGGTAGCTTTCTCTGTAGGATGACACTGCATTCTTCAGTCAACACCATTATTTCGTAGTCATCTATCCTCCTCTTTTTGCTAAGAATCTCCTTCATGAACTTCACATAACTCGATATCTGCTCTAGTGCCTCAGCAAACGGGATGTTGAGTTGCAATTGTTTGAGAACTTCTAGGAATTTAGAGAACTGTTTGTCAAGAGAACTTGTTTTTAGCCTCTGGGGGTACGGTATCTTCACCTGGGGTGCGTCCAAAACTGCTCCTAAACTTATTGTACCCTTTGAGCCCTGGGCGCCACGGCCCTGAGATTCGGCGTTGTGGCGCCCAAACTTCTGCACTGTCTCAGGGTTATCGGCGTCGTGGCACCGTGGCGCTGCAACTTCTGCGATAAGTCTAAGTCCTTCTTTTCTGGATACGATGGTGGTGAGTTTGCTTCCACTGGTTCACCAATTTTCAGGTCAATCGCCTGACATTGCTCTTTTATATTCTCTCTAATATGTTCAGGGTGATTCCCTTGTATTCTGTTGCTTAGCATGCCCGCGAGTTATCCTATTTGCGTTTCCAAATTCTTTAGGGACACTATCGTCTCATCCATGAACTAAGTTTGGTGCCTAGTTAGCCTGAGTATGGCTGCTCGTAGCCCATCCTGCTCGTCCTGTGGGACATGTGGATTACATTGTTGTTGATAGTTTTGTAACCCTTGATAGTGGTAATCCATGTTTGCAGGGTCCCTGAGATAAATCAAAACCAACAAACGGATCACGGCACACGGTTCCACCAATACAAAAGAAAAATAATAATAAAAACCAAATTAGAAATTAAGAATAGAAAGAATGATATCGAACTACGCCAATCCCCGGCAACGGCGCCAAAAAACTTGATGTGCGATCTATGCACACACTAAACGCAAGTGCACGTGTCGTGACATGTAATATAGTCTAGAAGACCGAGTTATCGTCCTCATGGATTAGTGTGCAATTATCAACCTCTATTCTATAGTATCTATTTGGTAACCGATAATTTGATGAATTGTTTATAGCTATGATTATAGATGCTAACTAAATTACTTTACTTTACTTCAGATATGGTGGAAATAGGGCTTCCAAATCTCCTCAACTATCCGCTCGCTTTACTCGTTAATGCAAATAATTATGGTTCTTCTTCTATTTTGAGATAGAAGGTTAACTAAGTTATTTTATACTCCTGTTAAGGTAATATAAACACTCAACCCCAATGTAGAACCCTTATATCTTTCGATGACAAGATTGACTACAAAGGAGGATTAAGAGCAATAACCTATCAAGCTACACAAGTATCGGGGTACTTTCGTCCACGATTTAAACCTATGTTTATTCAACTATAGCATATTCACAATCTCCCCTTTCGTCTTTCGATTAGAAATCATATAAGTTATGATAATTAGTGATCAATTAATTACCAAGCAATCAAAACAATTATTGAATAAATCTCAACAATAATAATAAGAAACCAAAACATGCATTAATTCATAAGAACGAGGTTCAAGCGATTCGACATGGAAAGCCCTAAATTAAGTTAGTTCCTAGCCATAGACATGCCAAGAATTAAAATAATATCCAACATATACTAAAATGAAATAAAATAGAGAACAAGAAATTACTCAAAAATAAGTCTCTAATCTTGATCTCCAAGTTGTGATGAATTGTAAAGTGTTTTACTCTTCAAATCTGACCTAAAAGGTCCTTTTTATATCACCAAAAACGTCCCAAACCTTTTCCTTCTTGGCCTTGGCCCATTCCTATTCGGATTTGGCAATTTTCCCGCGTTGGCGCCACGGCCCTGCAACCGGCGTCGCGGCGCCGAAACTTCTGCGGCTCTCTGCTTCTTGGGCGCCATGGCGCTCTGCTGCTGCTGGTTGGTTGGCGCCGCGGCGCCGCCCTGTTTCTCGCCCGGATTTCCAACTTTTTAGCTTTTTGAGCTCTGGAACCTCTGTTCCTGCCCTATTTTCGCTCCTTCTCGCCAATGTGCCACTTTAAACCACTGTGACTCAAAAGAAAGAAAATCTATCCTAACACGACACATATTTTTACAAAAATGGGCAAAAGACTAACTAAAAATGACTCAAAAGGTGTATATAAAATACACCGATCACATGCAAACTATCAATCTATCCAAAGGTTGGTAAAGTTGGATTTGTTGCTGTCTATCGACATAAACCCTCAACGTAAGTGTGAGGAGTGTGTAGAGGCAAAACTTTCAAAGAGTCCCTTTAGATCCGTCGAAAGGGAAACCACTCCTCTAGAACTTATTCACATAGATATATGTGATTTAAAGTGTTCTCAAACTAGAGGAGAAACAAGTACTTTGTGACTTTCATAGATGATAACACAAGGTATTGTTACCTTTACTTATTAAGAAGTAAGAATGGAGCCTTTGAAGCATTCAAACGCTACAAAACAGAAGTTGAGAACCAACAAAGCGTACAGATTAAATCAATCCATATCGATAGATGAGGAGAATACGTAGCGCCTTTTGAAGAATATTGTGCCCAATCGGGCATTGTTCATCAAATGACGGCTCCATAATCACCTCAATCAAATGATGTTGCTGAACACAATAATCGTACGTTAAAGGAAATGATGAATGTCTTGCTCATCAATTCCGATCTTCCCTAAATCATGTGGGGAGAAACTGTCCTTACCGCTAATAAAATTCTTAACAGAGTCCCACATAAGGGTAAGGACAAAACCTCATATGAGCTATGGAAGAAAAAGAAACCAACCTATAAATACTTGAAGGTGTGGGGTTGTTTGGCTAAGGTTGAAGTACCTAAGCCAAAGCAGGTCAAGATTGGGCCTAAGACTGTAGATTGCATATTCATCGGATATGCAAATAATAGTAGTGCTTATAACTTCTTAGTGCATAAGTCAGATGTACCAGACATCCATGTGGGTACAATCATGGAATCAAGGAATGCTAACTTCTTTGAGGACTCGTTTCTTAAAAAGGAAAGAGACATAACCTCTCGCAAACGAAGTTATGAATGAAACTCTCAGGATCCAGAAGTCATTTGATTACCCGGATCTAGGTGGTTCAAATCTAGTGGACTCCGAAGTGGCTGATTATCCGGAATCTAGTGTTACAGGTTTTCAAGACTTCGAGGCTCCAGAGATGGAACCAAGACGAAGTAAAAGGGCCAAGAAAGATAAGTCCTTCGGTCCTGACTATGTATCTTATATGGTGCATGACGAACCACAGACAATTACTGAATCATTGTCAACTCCAGAAGCACCGCTCTGGAAAAAATCTATAGAGAGTGAGATAGACTCCATTCTGCACAACCATACTTGAGAGTTGGTTGATCTTTCTCCGGGAAACAAGCTGTTAGGTTGTAAATGGAAACTCAAACAGAAGTATAGAGCATATGGATCTATAGACAAGTACAAGGCCAGGTTGGTAGTCAAGGGCTATCGACAAAAGAAAGGCTTTGACTACTTTGACACATATTTTCCGGTGTCTAGAATGACGTCCATACGAGTATTCATTGCGATCGCCGCATTGCGGGATTTTGAGATACTCAAATGGATGTCAATACATCCTTCCTAAATGGTGATTTGGAAGAAGAAATCTATATGGACCAACCCGAGGGGTATGTGGTTCCAGGACAAAAGAAGAAAGTCTGTCGGCTTGTCAAATCTCTGTACGGGCTAAAACAGGCCCCGAAGCAATGACACAAAAATTTTGATAGTACTCTACTATCGAAAGGGTTCACCATTAATGAGTGTGACAAATGTGTCTACACGAAAGGAAATTCCAACTCGTTCATTGTCACGACCCATTCCGGGGCGTGGTCGTGCCTCTTAGGGCACCCAAGTAGTCATACATCGAGTAATCGGAAATATAAAACAAGACATGAAACGATTTATAAAATAAGACCACGGTTTATGTGAAAACGTCGCCTTCGGCATATATATATAAACATGGTTTAGCGATTTACATCCGATCTTGTACAACATGACTACAGACCTCTGAAATATACAACTATGGCGGGACAGGGCCGCCATACCTCGATGTACAAAACTATCTCTGACAGGAGATCATACCTAAAAGTAGAGCCTCGGAAAGGATGGAGCTCCGACACCAACGTAGAGATCCTAAGAATGTGGATCTAGCACTGCTTGCCCTACTGCGGCATGAACGCAGCCCGAAGGAGTCGATCTGACAGTACTAAGTATATGAAATCGTAAAATACTTAAATGAAAACATATCATTTTAAAATCAGTTTTGCAAGTATGTATGAAACAACCAGGGGACCGCATAGTGCCACATCATAAACAAGAGCAACAATAGGTAAAGGTCTTTTCTAGGCTGCGAATGATCGAAGCAGGGCCAATTGCCCGTAGTATCACCATGCAAGCCTAATCCTGGACTCTCGTAGTCCGCATAGGCCACTCACATAGGCCCGCATAGGGTACATAACCCCGCATCGAGGGTAGCTACTCCTCGGCGTCGCCCCGACTCGTAGTCGCATGGCCACATAGACCGCATGAGGTATAACCCGCATCACTAACACCGGAACTCCGTAGCTCGCATAGGTCCTGGACCCGCATGAGGTATTCTCGAATCATGGTCCTGCATCACCGAGTCTACCCGCGTGGAGGCGCTTAACCCCCGGTAATATGTCAAGAGGTGAGTGATAGTACACTAACATAACAACTTATCTTTAAACAACATAAGCACAACAAGAATACTCTCTTATACAAACGTTACAAGACACTAACACACATAGCATCATATCATGTCTACTTATCAAACCATCTTATTATTCTTTTCACAATTCAATATAAGTCTGTTATAAACACATAGGCAAACTGTTTCTTTTATCAATCTTAAGTGGTTATACTTAACTTCCCATAAAGCTAGTATAACTCTTAAGCTTCTGTTTTAAAAACCAATTAGTTCTCTTCTGTTAAAAATGATTCGAGATTCTTTTGAAATGCTTTCGATTCTTTATTATTCGTGCTTAAGCGTGAGGCATTCTGTAAGTATTATTCAGCTTAAGCGTGAGGCATTGTAAGTATTATTCGAGATTAAGTCAAAGACATTACCGTAGTTATTATTCGTTAACACGTATGCGTCACCGTACTATATATATATTGTAAAATATCATGCTTTAGGAAGAATCACATACCTTCTCAAATAAAACCACCGCCAAGTTGAATATGTCGCGCAGAGAATCGACTATAATAGTCGGACACGTCTATCAACGCGTTGACTACTTTGTAACGATTCTAAGCAGAGGTTCTATATCCTACGGAAAATTGGGCGTCTTCCCTACCCGGTGAGCTACTCAAGTCTACTGTGAAAACAATCCTATGTAAGTACAGTTTGATTATTCTTCTTTTAAACCCTTCTACTGTGATAACAGTTCAATTCTATTCTGCAATATTCTTCTAAGTATCTAATACTTATTCTTATACTACTACAGTAAGTATTCTCTAATTCAAAAGAGGGTTAGGATTAGTTACCTCGGTAAGCCCAATAATATCCTAGATAAAGTCGCGCCTGAGCAATGTTTTGGTCCTAAGTTGTATGCTCAGGAAACCTTAGAAGTTCTTAACAACTTCTAATAAGTACTAAGTTATTTGAGCTAGGGTATTTTGGGAATTATAACAATACTAGAAGACTATTTTTCTACCAAGGGTGGGGGGGTAGATTTTGGCTAGGCTAGGGGGCCTCGGCCAAACTTCAAAGGGAGGGGGTGTTTGGACGAAAAGGCTACAAAGGGAGAGGAGGGGATTTTTAGACTTGGAAGCTTTTGTGGATGAAGAACTCTTCATCTCAAGAGGGGTATTTATAGGTCAAGGGATGGCCAACCAAGGGCCAAGATGTAGCCAAGTGCTAGGCAAGTGTAAGGTCAAGATTAGGGCAAGTGTCCTTGGCCAACTTGCACACAAAATATCCTACCTAATCATTGACTTGTGCAAAGGCACAAAAACGTGCACTTCATTGTCCAATTCGTCCAATGGACGATTTCAAGTCCACCAATTGGAGGGTGCCAAGTGTCGCCCTCCCGTTGGTCCAAAATGTTTCGTCTCTCGGAAAAATCCGCAAAAATTAGAAATGGCATAGCCGGAATTTACCCTACGAAAGCTGTGGAAACGTTTCGTCGGAAAACTATTCGCTTTGTGAGTTGTGCCCAAAAAATCGTCCAAGGCCTAAACTTTAAGGCCAAACTTTTTATACGTATTTCCTTACGTACATACTCTGGAAATACGGGGCATAACATTCTCCCCTCCTTAGAAACATTCGTCACGAATGTTCCTTCCCAAGACAGATAACGATAAGGTTCTTCATAACTTAACAGTTTGCAAAAGCCACACACGGCCACAAAACAACACTTAGGCAAAAACGATAACGAAAATTTACAAGTAGGAAAGTGAATTACGGAGGTGTGGGAATAGGTGAGATACCTCCGCCTCATGTCCTCCTCGACTTCCCACGTCATCTCCTCCCTAAGCTCGTTCCGCCACAAGACTTTGTGAAAGCCACATCCTTGGTCCGCAGACGCCTAACTCGACGATCGACTATCGCTATGGGAATCTCCTCATACGATAACCCCTCGGCCACTGGACATCGTCGATCGGTGTACCACTAGATGGATCCCCGATACATCTCGCCGGCATAGATACGTGAAACACCGGATGCATCGCCTCCGGATCGGACGACAGATCAACTCGTAGGCAACCTTGCCTACCTGCGGACAATCGAAACGCCCAATGTACCTTGGGCTAATTTTCCCTTCTTCCGAATCTCATCACACCGCCATGGGTGACACGCTAGGAAAACCCAATCATGAACCTCGAACTCAAGATGCCGACGACGATGATCTGCATACGACTTACACGACTCGAGTGTCGATAGCGCTCTCGGATAAGCTTCACCTTATCCATCGCTGCACAAATCTGGTCCCACTAGCCGCACCTCGCCCACATCGAACCAACTATAGGCGATCTGCACTTCCTCCATACAAGGCCTCATGGCGCCATCGAATCTGGAGTGGTAGCTATTGTACGCGAACTCAACTAGAGGCAAATGATCCTCCCGGCTACCCACGGAAGTCGATAACACGGGCTCGCGAGATATCCTCGCAGTGCGGATAGTGCGCTCGGCTTTGTCTGCTGCGTGGATGGAATGCGTGCTCGTGCTCACTGCGTCCTAAACCTCTGCGGAAAGACCTCCAGTTAGCGTAAACGGGCTCCTGCATGCGATATGATCGAAGTAGGGACTCCATGCGATCGGCGATCTCTCGGATGTAAAGTCCGCATAATCCTCGGTAGAAAAGTCGCCCGACGGGAAGAAAGTGGGCTGATTTTCGACCGCCGACGATAACCCATATAGAATCATGTCTCCTCCGAGTGCGAGGTAATCCGTGATAAAATCCATGTTGATTACCTCCCACTTCCGGTCGGGATCTCTATCGCTGCAACAAACCACCGTGCCTCCGTGCTCTACCTTCACCGCGACAACATGGGCACCGAGCTACGAACTCGCAACGTCCTCTTCAAGCCATCCCACCAATACGGATCTAAGGTCGTGGTACATCTTGGTCGACCGGATGGATGAGTAACGCTGCAGGTGTGCTTCACCAAGAACTCTGCTGCCAAGTCACGAAACATCCGGAACACACAATCGCCTCAAACCTTAGCACCCATCGTTTACCTCAAAAGGACCGCTTGCCCTCACGTAAGAGTATCCGATATCGAATCAAAGTGGATCCTCGAGCGTTGCCTCTTCACCTCGCCGGACGATGGAAGACTCGGCAACCTCACGAACTCTAACCCCACTCCTATCGTAATCAATCAAACGGACACAAGGCTCGCTAACCGATGCAAATCACGAACCATGTCCCTCCTCTCTAGTGCACATCCGATAGGCTCCCATCGACTACGACTAAGAGCATCCGCCAATATTGGCCTTCCCGGGTGGTACGGGATATCAACATCGTAATCCTTAAGCAACTCTAACCACCGCCTCGTAAGTAAGTTCGGCTCCTCCGTCAAGATATACTAGAGGCTCTTGTGGTGCAGTAAAAATATCCACGTGAACCCCATACAAATAGTGCCTCGGATCTTGGCGTGAATCACGGCCGCCAACTCCAAATCATGGGTGGGGTAGTTCCTCGTGTTTCTTGGTGTCGGGATCGTATGCTATAACCCCGCCATGCTGCGTCAACACATCCCAACCCGATGCTCGACGATCACAATACACGACATAACCATCCGACCTCGGAAGAGTAAGAACGGGCGGTCGTCGGTCTCTCTTTCAAAGAATCGAAACCCCGCTCCAAGCATCATCCATCAAACTTGGCCGCTTCCGAGTCACCCTAGTCAATGGTGCGTAGATAAGCAAACTTCTCCACGAACGAGCGATAATATCCTGCAAGGCCCGAGCTGCGAACCTCTGGCCGGAGTAGTAGGTCTAGGCAAGTCTCGATCGCCGATCTTGCCGTATCCACTCGAATGCCATCACCGATAATATGCCCAAGAAACGCCATCAAGTCAACCAAAACTCACATTTGGAAAACTTGGCGCATAATCGCTGGTCTGGAGAAGCATCGGCCTGATCGCCAAATGCTCGCGCTCTGCTCTGGCGAGAATAAACCAAGATATCATCAATGAACACTATCACAAACGTGTCCAAAATGGTTTGAACACTCGGTTCATCAAATCCATGAATACCGCGGAGCATTGGTCAACCAAAGACATGACCACTGAACTCATAATGCGTCTGCGGTCTGAATGCGATCTGGGACATCTACCTCTCGACTCGCACTGATGATAGCCCGTAGATCAATCTTGGAGAAGCATCTCGCACTGCTGGTGGTCGAACAAATCATCAATCACAGGAAGGGTATCTGTTCTTAATGGTCACCTTGTTCACCGTCAGAATCAACACACGCGCGGTATCCACGACCGAACCGGGCGTGATCGTGCCTTACCCCGCACCCTAGTGAGACAACATCGAGTAATCAGGAACATAACACAACAACATGAGATAACAAGAAGCGTGCATAACGCTTATCTTTAGAAAACTTGCCTTCGGCATAAATAATAATAACAACTCTTTCAAATGAACAGTTTAATCCTTTCTTTACAAACCCCGCCACACTTGCGGTACTGCACCTCTAAGAAATGATACGACAACAATGGCGGGACAGGGCCCGCCAAACCCACGAATGTAAACACTTACTACGCAGGACTATACCACCGATAAGCCTCGAGAAACGAAACTTCCTAACGCTGACCACGATAGCTAGGATCAACGATCGTGTACCTCAACTGCGGCGTGAACGCGGCCCGAGGAGGTCGATAACAGTGCAAGTATGTGAAATCGAAAATACCTCAGAAATGAAATCATAGCGATCATATAAAGCGAGACATGTATGATAACCAAACTACGATTTACAACAAAGCGATCATGTCAAGTCGGGGACTCACGCCTCAAGTCATCACTCAAGTATAACAATGGGTCTCGGGCCCACAACATCAATCATGCCCGTGGAATACCTTCCTCACGCCGGCCGATCATGATATAAAAGCACCAAGGAACACACATGAACACGTGTCCCACTGTGTCATAATAAAGCATGCGGGGGTAAGTAAGGCATAGCCGACTACTAAAAACCCAGTACCAACAAGGTCATGAATCAGATCATAAGATCTGTCTGAACCGTCACATGATCAAAGCCGCCACTTGCGCGATGTCGATGTCTGCGTCTAACCTCGGAACTCCGCAGACTCGCATAGGCCAATCATCGCCCGCATGAGGTATTCCCGCATCGAGGGTAGCTACTCCGGCATCGCCCCGACTTCGCGATCCGCGCAGCGCCACATGGACCGCATGCCCATAAAGGACGCGTACTAACTCGAACTCGTAGCTCGCGCATAGGCCCTGGGACTGCGTGAGGTATTCTCGAATCATAGGTCCATCGACGCTGAGTCTACCGCGTCGGAGGCGACTTAACCCGGAATCATCTCAAGAGATGAATGCCACAATACTATCATAACGACTGATAGTTAATAAGCACAATCAAGGGAAACCCCTTTACACAAACATCACAAGATACTAACACACGTAGCATCCTAACACGTTTACTTATCAAAGCAATCAAGAAAGTATTACAAGGCTATCACAAACCAATACAATCAAGTTGTTCACACAAGGTACTTTCTACTATATGATTAACAAGATCGGGTTTTTATCCCCAAAGTACTTCATACATTAACTCTTTAAAAGATCCGTTTACTGATACCCATAGTATATGAAAATAGAGTGATTATCTTTTAAAGTAAATCAATTACTTCTCCTTGTAAAATCAAGTAGCATTCTTTTCCAATGTTCAAGTTTGCCTAATTTTCAATGTTCAAGTTTCTCATTTTAGAAAAGTTTCGTAGTTCATAGTCTTATTCATTTAAGAATATAATTCTCCTTTAAACAATCGAGAAACCTAAGCCTTATATGTGAGTAGGATATTCTTGTTTATTACAATCTTATTACAATGACCATGATCTAGAAATATCATTTTGTCTCATCTTAGCTTCTATGCGGATGGAGGTTTCTCTGGTTTTATTAGTACTTAATTAGCCAAAACATTTCCTTTTATTAACGCCGCAGTTGGTTTGTCGATACATTCGATTTCAAATCAAGAAACATTCTTAAGCCGTTATACCTAACTTCCCATAAAGCTAGTATAACTCTTAAGTTTTTCACAAACCAAGTATTACTTCTTCTTTCAAAATGATTCAAAAATCTTTTGAAATACTTCAAGTTCTTTATTAACACATAACAAGCGCTTATAGTTCAAATCGATTACCTTTTTAAAAACCACATGTATTTTCTAACCAACATAAAGTCGTTATAACCAACTTCCCATAAAGCCGTTATAACACTTTATGTTTTACACCAATCAAATACATTTAGCACGTATGCGCTTCACCGCACTACATAGTTCACACATATCATGCTAGAAGAAATAGGAAGAGGTTCACATACCTCGCGACGAGTATCGACTAATAGCAAAACGCTCCAAGTACTTCCAACCGCCGCTACTCCTAAGCCACGTAGATCGCACCACGTAGTACTTCAACCTATAAGGCCACAAGGCGCTTTATTAACATTCAGATCCCTTCGAGAACATTCTACGTAAAATTGGCAAGACTCTCCGCAACAACAGAATCTCCTCCTCTATCGAGGCCGCTACCAAGCCAACCAGGGGTTATACGTCTAACCCTAACGGTACAATTCTACTCCACTGCACTACTACACAAGTCTCACTGTAATACACTCTATGTAATTACAGTTAAGATTCTTCTTTAAATTCAGCTTAAGTCGCAAGACATTGCGATAACTACGTTCATTCTATATATAGTATACTTCAACTATATATTCTAACAACATGTAATTTCCAATTACAATAGAGGACAAGATATTTACCTCGATAAGCCCATAATTATCCAAGTATAAAGTCGATCCCGGCAATCGTTTAGCTCCAACTCCGTGCGCTCCAACCCGCTCCAAACTACCCTTAGAAGTTCTAACCAACTTCTACATACTACTCCAACTAACCATGGAGATTTTCCTTGGGTTTCGGTTTGGTATTGACGGTAAGTATAATAGTATTTCTGGGCTTTTCGTATAGGTATAACCTTAGAATACAACAAGGTATATGGCTAAGGTAATTTGGGCATTATAACAATACTTTTGAGAGTATTTCTACCAAGAGGGGGGGTCTTAGACGAAAACAACTAGGCGAGGGGTACCCACTTGCACCCAAGGAGGGGGTGTATACCCTCACTACTCCCACTGTGGGAACTCTCGCCATGAGGAGGAAGGCTTTTGGACGAGAACCACAAGAAGGGAGAGGGAGGGATTTTAACACTTAGAAGATTTTAGGATGAAGAAAGTCTTCAACATAGGGTGGTATTTATAGGCCAACCAATGGCCAAGATCTTGCCAAGTGCAAGGCAAGTGTAGGGCCAAGATCTTGCCAAGTGCCCCTTAACCAACTAACACACAAATATCCTACCAACTAAAGCCATTCCAATCGGCCACAATAACGCCTCACATCCATCAATTGGAGGGTGACAAGTGTCGCCCTCCCGTTGGTCCAAAATGTTTCGTCTCTCGGAAAAATCCGCAAAAATTAAAAATGACATAGCCGGAAATTCCCCTACGAAAGCTGTGAAAACGTTTCGTCGAAAAACGACTCTAAACGGGTGTTGTGAACAAAATTAATTCGGCCAAGCCTTAATACAAGTTTCAAATTTTCTACGTACGTCCTTACGTACATACTCGGGAAATACGGGGTATAACATTCTCCCCTCCTTAGAAACATTCGTCCCGAATGTTCTTTCTAAGTCTCAAAACAAACGCGCGCCAGTATAGTCTTCACTACTATACTTACGAGAACAATCCTTGCCACACATGGCCACAGAAACAACTTGCGCAAAAAGCTTACATCCAAGTCCACGAGGAAACACCTCTAACATCACCATAACACCCTCACCGGGGTCTAAAATATACTTCCTTCGCACCTTCTCTTTGTCACTTTGCCTGAGGCATTAACCTTCTCAGGCGACCCAACAAATGGTACCACTTTTGTCACTTTGTCGCGAGCCTTGCTCCGTCGATCCAACAAATGGTACCGGGCTGCTTGCGATCCCGGAGGATGTCGTACACTCGAACTCATACCACATTCTGATACGGCTTCAGTATCCAACACTCGGGGTTACTATCTCTAACGTGGTCATCATTAACTGGGAACACTCTGGATGGATCTCCGATACTTTCCCGATCATATCACTACGAAAGACCGGACGTACTGCCTCCTAAGTCGGACGGCAAAAGCTAACATATAGGCAACCTGGCCTATTCTTCACATGGACTTAAAAAGGCCCAAAACAGCTCGGGCTAAGTTTCCTCTGTTATACCACAACTCGCCACACCCTAACCACAGTCTGCTGGAACAAGCCTGAACAACTATCTCAACTCGCAACATCGAACCAATCGACCAGAATCTTACACTTCCGCCCTTACAAGGCTTCAAAGGACGACATCCGAACATTGAAATGGTAGATCAAACACTACCTCCACAGGAGACAACAATCCCCACAACTATCCCTGAAATCCAACCACTGGCCCGAGGGCGAATGCGATTCTGAGACTCACCTGAGTTCCTAACCCTGCCTGGTAAACTTTTAGAAAACGAAAATAGCCACAACCTAGGCTTCATCATTCGACATAAGGTGAAGGTAGGCACCGTGCAGCCTTTCAACCTTTGGATAACTCAACACACCGAGTAAACGGTCCCGATCAAGAACACGATGGGCTGCCCCATCGGCCCGACCATGGTCGAACGCATCCACGAACTCGTCACGTTTGGTTAACTAAACTTGGGCCTAACACCTCACAACCCTAACACAAGGCGGGACCACCACAACCGACCCCACCACCAAACCTACCGCGGGTTGACGCAACGTGGCCTCAACCCGACCCGGCCGCGCACAATACTAGCTCCCCGATCCGGAACAATCTCACTAAACACGTTTCGAAAACCTAGCGGTCTTCTTAGCTCAACTACCCCCTTTCATTCCACACTACTAGGGACCTATCCCAACATAACTCACGTGCACTCTGCACTTCCGATAAGTCAAACATAACACTACACCTTTCTCGAGATGGCCTCACCTCTAAGGTCTTTACGTAAAACATTCTAAGGCTCACACCTTATCTATCCCCAAAATCTTACTCGGTTAACCCACCATGATTTCTAAACACAACTAACACACCGCTATCAGAACATAGCACTTAAGGTATACTCACCTTAACACACATACTGATCTCTAGAGGGTTAAAGATATATCTATATCTACTGCTTCACTCCTTAGTCGTTCTAATCAAACCGCCTGCAGGCGCATAGCTAGGAGATGACGAACTACCCACCGATCCTGAAGGCTAAGTCCTCCTGCAAGGACACTCTATCGACATCGGACCACGGCGGTCGTAGGTACAACAAGTACTAACTAAAAGACGACATTCCCCGGGATGACGTCTGTCACACTGTGAACCGGAAGCCCTGGAGTTCTGACCAACTCCTGCGTACTCCGAACGTCCTGATATCCGTGGAAGACCACTGCGCTGGCGGAGGTGCATATCAAATCTGCGGTGAGGCGACTCGCCTCGAAAGTTACCAAAGGACCTTCACGCTCGCCTCTCTCGCCCTTCGTTTAACCGTCGATCTCTACGCTTCGCTGCTGCGCATAAGCCCGCATACGTGCCATGCTCAAGCCTAACTGAAGAATTACTCCTGCACAACCCTCTATTAGATAGTCCTCAAGACTCGCGGTACATCGGTATACTCTGCGTAGCCAAATCTATAGCTAATGTGGTCGCCTCTTTGCAATCTAAATTCTCTGTTCGATGCGTGGGCGAAGGTTCAAATGTCATGGCGCAGTAGGAATCGCCGCCGTGCTAAACTCTGGGGCTAGTGGCGTCAAAACTCCCCGAATGGCACCACCCTGGTGATGTTTGGGCTGTGCCCACGTAACCTCTGTACTCTACTCGCGCCTCCTCGGCGCCTTGCCCTCTGGGCGGGTTGCCTACGCGGAGGCATAACGGTAAGGGAAAGAAATACGTTAGAGGTCCAACTTACAACACTCTAAGGCACGATCTCGAGTGAGAAGAATAGAAACCAATCCTAAAATATCCTATAGCCTCACGATTATTGGTGTGGTGCACAACACACCGATAATCAAGACTTCATCGATACGGTCTGTAGACACTTTCCGAGGATTAATCGCTCGATACCACTTTTGTCACGACCGAACCGGGCCGTGGATCGTGCCTTACCGGGCACCTAGTGAGACAACATCGAGTAATCACGGAACATAACACAACAACATGAGATAACAAGAAGCGTCAACGCTTATCTTTAGAAAACTTGCCTTTCGGCGTAAATAATAATAACAACTCTTTCAAAATGAGCAGTTTAATCCTTTCTTTACAAACCACGCCAACAAGATTACTGCACCTCTAAGAAATGATACGACAACAATGGCGGGGCGGGGCCCGCCAAACCCCGAATGTAAACACTTACTACGACGGGGACTATACCACCGATAAGCCTCGGAGAAAGCGGAGCTTCCCAGCTGAATCGTGACCACGAGCTAGGATCAACGGCGGTGTACCTCAACTGCGGCGTGAACGGCCCGAAGGAGGTCGATAACAGTGCAGTATGTGGCCCGAAAATACCTCAGTAAATGAAATCATAGCGATCGTATAAAGCGGGAGACATGTATGATAACCAAACTACGCTTTGACAAAGCGATCATGTCAAGTCGGAGACTCACGCCTCAAGTCATCACTCAAGTATAACAATGGGTCTCGGGCCCACAACATCAATCATGCGTGGAATACCTTCGCCACCGCCGCGATCTATGATATAAAAGCACGAGGAACACACATGAACACCGTGTCCCACCTGTGTCATAATAAAAGCATGCGGGTAAATCGAAGGCATAGCCGACTACTAAAAACCCACGGTACCAACAAGGTCATGAATCAGATCATAAGATCTGTCTAGACCGTCACATGATCAAAGGCCGCCACTTGCCCGCAGATGTCAATGTACGCGTCTAACCTCGAACTCCGCAGCTCCGCGTAGGCCAATCTCATCGGCCGGCATGAGGTATTCCCGCGCGTCGGTAGCTACTCCCGACATCGCCCCGACTTCGCGATCCGCGTAGCCACATGGACCGCGTGCCCATAAAGGACGATACTAACTCGAACTCGTAGCTCCGCGATAGGCCCTCGACTGCGTGAGGTATTCTCGAATCATAGGTCCATCGACCGCTGAGTCTACCCGCGTCGGAGGCGCTTAACCCCGAGAATCATCTCAAGAGATGAATGCCACAATACTATCATAACGACCGATAGTTAATAAGCACAATCAAGAAACCCTTTACACAAACATCACAAGATACTAACACGTAGCATCCTAACACGTTTACTTATCAAAGCAATCAAGAAAGTATTACAAGGCTATCACAAACCAATACAATCAAGTTGTTCACAAGGTACTTTCTACTATATGATTAACAAGATCGGGTTTTATCCCCAAAGTACTTCATACATTAACTCTTTAAAAGATCGTTACTTCGCAATACCCATAGTATATGAAAATAGAGTGATTATCTTTTTAAAGTAAATCAATTACTTCTCCTTGTAAAATCAAGTAGCAACATTCTTTTCCAATGTTCAAGTTTGCCTAATTTCCAATGTTCAAGTTTCTCATTTTAGAAAAGTTTCGTAGTTCATAGTCTTATTCATTTAAGAATATAATTCTCCTTTAAACAATCTGAGAAACCTAAGCCTTATATGTGAGTAGGATATTCTTGTTTATTACAATCTTATTACAGCAGCCATGATCTAGGAAATATCATTTTGTCTCATCTTAGCTTCTATGCAGATGGAGGTTTCTACTGGTTTTATTAGTACTTAATTAGCCAAAACATTTCCTTTTATTAACGCTGCAGTGGTTTGTCGATACATTCGATTTCCAAATCGAAGAAACATTCTTAAGCCGTTATACCTAACTTCCCATAAAGCTAGTATAACTCTTAAGTTTTTCACAAACCAAGTATATAACTACTTCTGTCAACATGATTCAAAAATCTTTTGAAATACTTCCAGTTCATTATTACCACATCACAAGCCAGGTATAGTTCAAATCGATTACCTTTTTAAAAACCATGTATTTTCTAACCAACATAAAGTCATATAACCAACTTCCCATAAAACCGTTATAACACTTTATGTTTTACACCAATCAAATACATATAGCACGTATGCGTCACCGTACTACATAGTTCACACATATCATGCTAGAAGAAATAGGAAGAGGTTCACATACCTCGCGGCAGTATCGACTAATAGCAAACGTTCCAAGTACTTCCAATCGGCTACTCCTTAAGCCACGTAGATCGCACCACGTAGTACTTCAACCTATAAGGCCACAAGCGCTTATTAACATTGAGATCCTTCGGAGAACATTCTACGTAAAATTCGGCACCTCCCCCATGGCGGCGTAAATCTCTCTCTATCGAGGCTACCAAGCCAACCGGGGGTTATCGCCTAACCTAACGGTACAATTCTACTCCACTACTACTACAAGTCTCATGTCTGACACCCTATGTAATTACGATTCGGATTCTTCTTTAAATTGTGCTTAAGTCGCGAGACATTGCCGATAACTACGTTCGATTCTATATATAGTATACTTCAACTATATATTCTAACAACATGTAATTTCCAATTACAATAGAGGACAAGATATTTACCTCGATAAGCCCATAATTATCCAAGTATAAAGTCGATCACGGGCAATCGTTTAGCTCCAATTCGTGCGCTCCAACCCGCTCCAAACTACCCTTAGAAGTTCTAACCAACTTCTACATACTACTCCAACTAACCATGGAGATTTTCCTTAGGGTTTCGGTTTGGTAGTGACGGTAAGTATAATAGTATTTACGGGCTTTTAGATAGGTATAACCTTAGAATACAACAAGGTATACGGCTAAGGTAATTTGGGCATTATAACAATACTTTTGAGAGTATTTCTACCAAGAGGGGGGGGAATTATACGAAAACAACTAGGCTAGGAGGGGTACCCCACGGCTAGCACCCAGAGGGGGTGTATACCTCGGCCTACCCATTGGGGAACTCTCGACGAGGGGAGGAAGGCTTTGGACGAGAACCACAAGAAGGAGAGGGAGGGATTTTAACACTTAGAAGATTTTAGGATGAAGAAAGTCTTCAACATAGGGTGGTATTTATAGGCAACCAATGGCCAACCAATGGCGAATCTTGCCAAGTGCAAGGCAAGTGTAGGGCGAATCTTGCCAAGTGCCCTTAACCAACTAACACACAAATATCCTACCAACTAAAGCCATTCCAATCGGCCACAATAACGCCTCACATCCATCAATTGGAGGTGACAAGTGTCGCCTCCCGTTGGTCCAAAATGTTTCGCCTCTCGGAAAAATCATAAAAATTAAAAATGACATAGCGGAAATTCCCTACGAAGGCGTGAAAACGTTTAGTCGAAAACGACTCTAAACGGGTGTTGTGAACAAAATTAATTCGCCAAGCCTTAATACAAGTTTCAAATTTTCTACGTCGCCTTACGTGCATACTCTGAAATACGGGGTATAACGGCGTCGTCGTCCTTCTTCTTCACGAACAATACCGGCGCTCGGGGAGAAACACTAGGCTGATGAAGCCGCTTCTCGGCCAAATCTCTAAGTGATCCTTCAACTCTCTCAACTCGGCGGGTGCCATTACGTATGGCGGAATGGAAATAGCCGAAGTGTGCAGCAATATGTCAATACAAAACTCAATCTCCCTCTCGGGAGGAGGATACCGAGGTCGTCTGAAACACGTCGGGAACTCTCGACTCTGGAATCGACGGAAAATCTGGTACCGCGGCTTCGATATCAAACACGAACGAGATGGTAGATATACCGCCTTCGCACCATCTTCCAGCCGAGGTAGGAAATAAACCTACCGCCGGCGATACCGTGCTCCTCCCACTCAACAACCGGCTCGCCGAAGCTGGAACCGTACTACTCTCTCTGCGGTCTACATTGGCGTAGCGAAGCTAGCCAATCCATCCCATGATCACGTCGAAGTCAATCATCTCAACTCTATCAAGTCGGCCAGGTCCGACGATCAAATGGTCACAGACAAGCTCTATATACCCGCCGAGCTACCACCGAATCACCCATGGCGTAGCTACCTCGAAAAGGGTCTATGGACTCGTGCTCTATCCCTATCCTACTAGCAACAAGGGAGATATATGGGGCCAGTAGAACCGGATCTATCAAAGCATACACATCAAACCAGGCCCGATAAGGTACTGTGGCGACATCGGTGAGGCCTCACGATCTGTCGGTGGACAAAGCATAAATGCGGTTCGAGGACCGCTAGAATGGACCGCGCCACGACCTGCCGCGACCTGCTGGTCCATGAGTACCTTTCCCTCGGCGAGTAGCGTCGGGGATGAAGAAGACGTGAAAGAACTCAGTGGTGACCCTACCATCAAGATCGCCCGGTGGACGGTTCCTCGCATAGTGACCTGCGGCCACAATCAAACAAGCTCCGTAGCACTACAACTCCGGTGGGATCTGCGTCGGCCACGGCGAGGATGGTCCCGTCGGCGATCTCTCTGCGCTGCGGGCGTCAAGTCACGGGGCCTGATGCGCCTCGAATATCTGGTGTCTTGAGGGCGGTGCGAGTGCTCTGGTGGGCGTGGTGCAAATCTAGGCTATCTGCCGAGGCCGCCACCACGATAGCCACCAAAAGACCTGCCGTCTGGTCGCCTGCTGCTGCTGTCGACCGTGGTCTGCGCTACGCCACATCCAAGAGCATGAGCTGCGTGCGGGTAATGTCCATACGGTGAAGAGAAACACCCGCGTGACTCGGCCATATAGTCATCTAGCCCGGTGGCGTAGCGGTGCACCCTATCCTCCATAATCGCTACTAACGCTGGGACATATCGAGCCGATGAATCAAACTCGACATTGTACTCCCGACGGTCGCCTCTCTCGCCAAGCAGAAAATCTATCGACGCGCCTCCTCATCCGCGAGGCAAGAAGTGAGTGAGGAAAGCCTCGAGAACTCATCCCAGTAGGCGGGACGCGTGCTCCCGGGATAACTCCCGCGAATCAAACCAATCGATCGCGGTATCACGCACCGACGCGAACCGGCGTCACGGACTGCCTCGAGGCCTTGATCACCCGTGATGATCCTTCAGAATGACGGATGAACTCTCGCGGATCATCCTCCGCCGACCCGTAAAACTCAAGCGGGCTACAACTCAAGAAATCTCGTAGCCTCAAACTATTCGCTTCGGTGCACCACGGGCGACGAGCCGAGCCGGAATCGAATCGCCAGATTCACTTATCCTCGTATCGCCACAACTCTAGCCAATAGCCGGGCCATCTCTTATATTCTAACTCCTCCGCCCGGTGCCGCGGGATGAGGTGTGGGTACTGGTTCTCTTTGGGGCGGCGTCATAGAACTCGCCCTGCGGTATAGATCGGGCACGAGCCTCGTAACTCTCGGTGTCCGATCGCGCCTCTCCGCTTTGCCCTTCTGGGCCCGGTTGCCTTACGTGAGGCATAATCATGCGTAAAAGGAATACGTTAGAGGGTCCAATTTTAACACACTCTAAAGCACGATCTCGAGTGAGAAGAATGGAAACCAATCTTAAATATCTTATAGCCTCACGATTATTGGTGGTTCACAACACACCGATAATCAAGACTTACTAGATACGGCTCAGACACTTTCCGAGGATTAATCGCTCGATACCACTTTTGTCACGACCCATTCAGGGGCGTGGATCGTGCTCACCGGCACCCAAGTAGTCATACATCGAGTAATCGGAAATATAAAACAAGACATGAAACGATTTATAAAATAAGACACGATTTATGTGAGAAAACGTCGCTTTCTGATATATATATAAACATGGTTTAGCGCTACATCCGACATCGCATAACATGACTACTGATTCTCTAAGGAAATCTACAACTATGGACAGGGCCCCGCCATACCCTGAATGTACAAAACTATCTACAACAGGGAGATCATACCCAAAAGTAGAGCCTCCGGAAAAGATGGAGCTCCCGACACCAACGTAGAGATCCTAAGAATGTGGATCTAGCACTGCCTCTTACCTGCAGATGAACGCACTCAAGGAGGTCGATCAACAGTACTAAGTATATGAAATCAGAAATACTTAAATGAAAACATATCATTTTAAAATCGCTTTTGCAAGTATGTATGAAACAACGAGGGACCGCATAGTGCCACATCATAAACAAGAGCAACAATAGGTAAATCAGTAATGTGTCTTTTCTAGGCTGCGAATGATCGAAGCGGGCCAATTGCCCGTAGTATCACCATGCAAGCCTAATCACGACTCGTAGTCCGCATAGGCCACTCACATAGGCCCACATAGGTACATAACCCCGCATCGAGGGTAGCTACTCCCAAGATCGCCCCGACTCGTAGTCCGCATGGCCACATAGACCACATGAGGTATAACCCCGCATCACTAACCTGGAACTCCCGTAGCTCCGCATAGGTCCCCTAGACCCGCATGAGGTATTCTCGAATCATGGTCCTGCATCACCGAAGTCTACCCCGCGTGGAGGCGCAACCCCTAATATGTCAAGAGGTGAGTGATAGTACACTAACATAACGAATTATCTTTAAACAACATAAGCACAATAAGAATACTCTCTTATACAAACGTTACAAGACACTAACACACATAGCATCATATCATGTCTACTTATCAAACCATCTTATTATTCTTTTCACAATTCAATATAAGTCCGTTATAAACACATAGCAAACTGTTTCTTTTATCAATCTTAAGTGGTTATACTTAACTTCCCATAAAGCTAGTATAACTCTTAAGCTTCGATTTAAAACCAATTAGTTCTCTTCATTAAAAATGATTCAAGATTCTTTTGAAATGCTTTCATTCTTTATTATTCAGCTTAAGCGTGAGGCATCGCCGTAAGTATTATTCGAGCTTAAGCCGAGGCATCGCCGTAAGTATTATTCAGCTTAAGTCAAAGACATTGCCGTAGTTATTATTCGCTTAACACATGTACGCGTCACCGTACTATATATATATTGTAAAATATCATGCTTTAGGAAGAATCACATACCTTCTCAATAAAACCACCGCCAAGTGAATATGTCGCGCAGAGAATCACCTATAATAGTCGACACGCCTATCAACGCTCATACTACTTTGTAAACAGTTCTAAACAGAGGGTTCTATATCCTACGGAAAATTGGGCGATTTCCTACCCTGAACTACTCAAGTCTATTGTGAAAACAAATTCCATGTAAGTATAGTATGATTATACTTCTATTAAACCCTTCTACTGTGATAACAGTTCAATTCTATTCTTCAATATTCTTATAAGTATCTAATACATATTCATATACTACTAAAGTAAGTATTCACTAATTCAAAAGAGGGTTAGGATTAGTTACTCGGTAAGCCCAATAATATCCTAGATAAAGTCGCGCCTGAGCAAGGTTTTGCTCCTAAGTTGTATGCTCCACGGAAACCTTAGAAGTTCTTCACAACTTCTACTAAGTACTAAGGGATTTGAGCTAGGGTATTTTGGGCATTATAACAATACTAGAAGACAACTTTTCTACCAAGGAGGGGTAGCTTTGGCTAGGCTAGGGGCCCTCACCAAACTTCAAAAGGGAGGGTGTTTGACGAGGCTACAAAGGGAGAGGAGGATTTTTAGACTTGGAAGCTTTTGTGGATGAAGAACTCTTCATCTCAAGAGGGTATTTATAGGTTAAGGATGGCCAACCAGGGCCAAGATGTAGCCAAGTGCTAGCAAGTGTAAGGTCAAGATTAGGCAAGTGTCCTCGCCAACTTGCACACAAAATATCCTACCTAATCTTGACTTGTGCAAAGGCACAAAAACGCACTTCATTGTCCAATTCGCCCAACGGACGATTTCAAGTCCACCAATTGGAGGTGCCAAGTGTCGCCTCCCGTTGGTCCAAAATGTTTCGCCTCTCGGAAAAATCCGCAAAAATTAGAAATGGCATATGAATTTACCCTACGAAGTCGTGGAAACGTTTCGTCGGAAAACTATTCGCTTTGTGAGTTGTGCCCAAAAAATCGTCCAAGGCCTAAACTTTAAGGCCAAACTTTTTGTACGTATTCCCTTACGTACATACTCTGGAAATACGGGGTATAACATTCATCATGATATTCCTTTACGTAGACGATATGTTGATCACATGGAACAGTCCTAGTTTAATCCTAGAGACTAAGAACATGTTGAAATAATGTTTCGACATGAAGGATATGGGTATTGCAGATCTCATCTTAGGGATCAATATGTCACGACCCGACCCCGGGCCCGCGACTGGTGTCCTACCTGGGCACCCCCTTCGGTATACATCAGAGAATAGCAGCGGAACATACGCAACTGATAAAATGCTTAACATAAATGACAACAGGTTAGCCGATAAGGCCACCTTCCGTAAACTATACAAATAAAACAGTACATTTTTTTTTTCTTTACAACCCAATCCACAATGTGACTACAGACCTCTAAGAATAACAACTTTGGCGGGACAGGGCCCCGCCATACCCCTGAATGTACAACAACCGACAATACCAGGAATAAGCCTCCGAAATAAAGGAGCTTCTCAACAGCTGAACAGTGATCCTAAGAGCGAGGATCGAATACATGTACTCTACTCATGCAGCGTGAACGCACCGGGCGAGGTCGATAACATGTACCAAATATGTGAAATCAAGGTATTGTAATGAAATCATAAGTCTATAATAAAATCGAGATGTGTATGATAACTCAATTAACGAAGACCAAAGGCCTTACTAACAATGAGAGTAATCAAAAGTATACTTACAACATAAAAATAGAAGCTCGCGATCAAAGCAGACCACCCGCCCGCAGATCATTAAGCAATCCTACCCAGGGCTATTTCACCGCGATAGTCGTGTGGACCCGCATGAGGTATTCCTCGTGATAGGTCAGATCCGCCGCACGGACTATTTCACCGCGTAAGCCCCACGGACTCGCATGAGGTATTCCTCGCATAGGTTGTATCCGCCCGCATGGGACTATTTCACCCGCATAAGCCCTTACGGACTCACATGAGGTATTCCTCGCATAGGTTGTATCCGCCCGCATGGGACTATTTCACCCGCATAAGCCCTTACGGACTCGCATGAGGTATTCCTCGCATCGTGGGTAGTAAATCCACGGAATATGCAAATGCCACAAACTCGGGGAATGACCCCGTAATGAATAACATACCACTAGCACAAACCGACTATCACACATAACATAAGCACTACCGGCTTATCTTACATAACATAAGCACTACCGGCTTATCATACCATATATAAGCAAGTTAAGAAATCCCCTAACTTCTTATTAGTCTTATACATGTACACTCTCATTTTTAGTTTACTTAAGGCACTAACATGTCATTATAAAAATCCGGGAATTTAACCCAAAGTACTACGTACTCCTATTCTTTTAAAATGACTCATTTTCATATAAAACTTTCAAGATACTAATAACCATAGTATCAAGTCATAACTACTTTTCAAGACAAGTCACAATACCTTTTAGAAATACAATTATAGGCTTCTAAATCAAGTGACTTCTTTCTTTTAAAACTTTAAGCAATTGATGCCTTTAAATCAATTTGCCTTTCATTATTCCAAGTCATTTATCATACTTAAATTACTTAGAGTAAATCACTCTTTTTAACCCTCCATAAAGCTATTATAACCAACTTCCCATAAAGCCGTTATACTAGCTTTATACCTTATAAACTTACATTCTTCTTTAAAACCAAGAGGCTTAAACTTTCCAACAAAACAAGTATCAAAAATACTTTCAACATACTTAAAGTCTCTTAACTTTTGAAAATCAAGATATCCTTAATATTTAAACAAGTGAGTTAATTCCCTAACTCAATCAACTTGGACATTCTTAAAAATAAGCCAAGGATATCAAATGGACCTAGATTGTCAAAATTCAGACGTCTACCGTATTATACATTTACAACCTAGTCATGCTCAAGAGATAAGAAAGTTCCACATACCTCTTCGGTTTAATCCACTTGCTAAGTCCAATTCGCCGTACGTAGTATGTCAACCTATAATGACCATAGTACGTCTATTAACTTCTTACTTCAAACGTAGAATATTTCAAGTGCAAAGTCACTAAATTCTACGGAAAATCGGACAGCACTTCCTTTGTTTCTACATACTTTGCCACCTTTTTCAAGGTCGAATTCAATAACCAAACACGCCACATTTAAGGCTCAACAAAGTAGTTAACAATAGGGGATTACACGCCTACAAGACGTGTAAAATTCCGCCCCACAAAAGATATCAAACTAATACAAACTACTAGTCCAATTCGGCCACATTGAGTACAATAACACCAATTCTTATCCAATTTCCATTTCAATCCAAGTTGTTAGCATAACATGTTATAAGGCCGCAATTGATTATAACAACTATAATCTTCAAGTAGCTAACATGCGACAATTCTAGTTATCGACCAAAATTGTATTTCAATTTCAAATGGCTAAACATGTCATTTTCGGATTTGAGCTTCCAAATTTCCATAACACTTATCAAACTTCATAACACATATCACATGATCATTTCTAACTTATAATAACATGGAATCTTCAATTACAAAAGTAAGACGAAGATTATACCTCATTTAGCCCAAATATGCTCCAAGATTACAAGTCGATCCTTAGCAACTTTAGCTCCTCTTTTTGAAATTCTTCTTCCCGCTAAAATCATCTCTACTAATCCCCTACAAGCTTGCCAACATATTTCCTTCTTGTTGCCTTTCCAAAAATCTCATTTAGGCCTAGGGTTTTAACCATTTGAGAGAGAAGAGAAGAGAAGATTTGGGTGAAGTCTTGCAAATGATTTAAATCTAGCAAGACATGTCTTATATAGCCTTTATCTTGTTCCACAAGTTGGGGGGACACTTGTCACCCACCCAGGGGTCCTTTACAACAAATATCTTCTATTTTTACCCTATTTCCGCAAAAATCCCGCCCCGGCGCCGCGGCGCTGCAATTTCAGACAATTTCAGGCTTTCCGGCGCCGCGGCGCCTGACCCTGTCTGTTCTGTCAGCCGATCTTGTAACGTCCATAACTTTCTACTCCGATGTCCTATTGACGAGCGGTTTGTTGCGTTGGAAACTAGACTCAATGAACTTCATATTAGGCTTTTGAAACACCTAAAAACCCCAATTATACTAGGAGATATACTGCTTCCAAGTTGACTGAAAAACTGTCCAAAAATATTCTGCCAACTTTTTTTCTTTTTCCAACTTCGAATCTTATTTCCTTTCGTACGTTCTCATATCATCCTCTTGGAATTACGGGGTGTAACACAATATCTCTAAGTCATCTGGCAGACTGGTCTTATCTTAGTCTCACTACATCGAGGATATGTTGAGAAAGTTTGAGATGTTCGACAGTTCTCCGAAAAACGACACCACTGGATATTAATCAAAAGATTTATAAAAATCGTGGTGCGCACGTATGCCAGGAGCGATATGCGCAGATGATTGGTAGTTTGATGTACATACCAAACTGCACCCGACCTGATATCGCTTATACAGTCAACAAATTGTCTAGGTTTACCCGTAATCCTAAAATACACGCAAAATTATGAGTTGCATTATTTGAGGTATCCAGCTGTACTAGAGGGGTACAATGATGTAAACTGGATATCTGATATCGAGAACACCAAGTCCACCAGTGGGTATATATTTACAATTGGTGGAGGGGTTGTGTCTTGGAAATCCTCTAACCAAACTTGCATCGCCCGATCCACGATGAAATCAGAGTTCATTGCTTTAGACAGCGGAGAAGGTCGAGTAGCTTCACGACTTCTGTAGGACATCCTTTGGGATAAACTCGTACCTTTTGTAATGATCCACTGCGACAACCAATCGGCTCTAGGAAGGGCACGAAATTCTATGTACAATGACAAATCTCGTCATATCCGCTGGATACATAAGATTGTTAGACAGCTGATCACCACGGGTATTATTTCCATTGATTATATAAAATCAAAGGAAAACATAGCAGACCCTTTGACTACAGAGCATACCCAGAGATCATATGTTCTGGAGCCGCGACGCTTCCAAGGCTGAGCCGCGACGCTTCCGAGGCAGTAACTGCGCCAGAATTCCAACCGTTGGGCTGATTTTGAAGACGTTGTGAGTCATTAAAATGTCAGTTTTTCCTCTATAAATCAACCATTACTTGGATGCATTACTTGGTGGATTGAATGACCATTACATGACATTTAAATGACCATTATTTGGGCTCTTGAAGAGGTCTCTTTTCCACTACTATAAATTGAGGTTTTGGCTCAATTGTAGAATACACTTTACACTTGCAATCAGAGAATTTCTGAATACTTCTTCCTCTCTAGCAATTTCTCACACACTCAAATGTTCTTCTTTTAGTAAACATTTGAGTTTCATTTGCTCACTTGTTTGTTGTTGTTTTATCTTGGGAGACAAGTTGTCAATTGCCGTAAAAGGATATATACAGTCAATATTATCTTAAGAATAAAGTGAATATCACTCGATTCAACAAACCTTTATTTTGTTCTTGTTTCAGATTATAATTTTTATAATAGTTACTTATTTCTCATTTCTTTGTAATCATTGTTGCAATGCAATCATTGTTGTAACTCATAAATGCCACTCGAGTTTAGAGTTAATTAGTTCTCCCTTAGTGCGTTGTGGCCAATAGTTGAGCGGACATCTAGGAGTAACCAACTGATAAAACACTCAAATTAGCCCAATCATCATTAATATATAGATTACGTCATATTGTTAATTATATGAAGCATAAATTCATATAAGAAAAACATACATCTACTTTGGCAATTTGCCTAATTTTATTTATTGATGAAGAATAATGAATAACAATTTTTTTGTTCTTGATTTTAATGTAAAGAACCCATGATCGAAGTATGTTAAATGCAAAAACACGATTCTTTTATTTTTCTGGATTAGAAGAAATCAATTAAAAAATGTTAAGTTGTTGTACTTTTGTCTCTCCCATTAAAGGCCAGTGCTCTTTTTCTTTATTTTTTAAAGTATTATTTTAAGACAAGATTAATATTCTTCCCGACAACATGACCTGAAACTTTTGCAGTTTAATTAATAAACCTCCATGTGCTCTTCACAACTAGAAGAGATCTCCATCTTAATGCTAATATTTTAAGTATAATTATTGTCTTAGAAATATATTATATTATTTATTCATGCACTTATTCTTCTACTACTTCCTAAGAATTACAGATCCAGATCCCTATGCTTTTCATTAACACTCTCCTTTGTCACTTTTATTTAATTTTGAGTAAGAAAGATTGGCAACGGAAATATTTTAAAATCCTTTGTGCTTAAATTTTTAATGAAAATTGTACATTGATATTTGTTTGAATTTTTGGTAGTCCAATTGAATATCTTAATTTTGACTTAAATTATACCCCGCAGTTAGTATTTGCTATTAACAAATGTTGATTTTTTTTTACGTTACTTTAAAATTATCATGTGTTATACTTTAGGTTGTAGCTTCGCTATGAACACATGACCATTTGCTAAAGGTAAAGAATAGGGATGACCTCAAAGTATAACATAAGGTAATTTATTTATTTTTTAAAATTATTTTCATCTTATTCTTCATTTTCATTGTCTTATAAATGTATGCCAATATGAGATATCAGAGCAATCCCAAATAAAATAAATTTTAGCTTCTTTAAGGGTGTGATTTAGTGTCAATGAAGTAGCAGAAAATTATGAAAATTGAGATTTAAATTATAGTAAAAATGAAAAATATTTTAATTATCTGTGTAAGTCTTGATAGCGAGACACAAGGATACTATTGTAAACAAAAAAAACAAAAAAAAAAAGAGAAGTTGACTTTTCCTCTGTTGTTGCCCTCCTCTACTTCATCACAAAGTCATTACTAGCCATAGGTCTTATAACTAACATGTGGCCGACTCAATACTATTGTACTTACTGTACATAAGATGATGGACCATTTCTGAAAGAACATGCTCTCCTTCACAACTTTGGAAACCAAGAAAAAATATTTACCAGAATAACACAACCTCCAACACCCCCCCCCCCCCCATCCTCCAAATACCTATACCCTGATCCCTACTCCAAAAAACCAAACATAAAACTTCTTAATGAATTGTACCTAGTAGTTATACACAACAAGATTGCATTAAAGAGTCATTTCTAATTGTGCTGGCCTCATAGCTATCAAGAATCCTCTTTTGATTTCAGACATTAATTATGCAACAGAAAGAAAGGGAAATGATAGAATTGCATATTTAAAACCAGCATTTGTTTCCCTTTGGGCCTGCCAACTGCCAAGTTCAAATCTACGCTGTTTTCGAATCGAATCCTTCAAAGATAATTTATTAGTGAAGAATACAACATATGTGCGATAATATTTTTAAAGAATCCAAATAATATAAGTTAAAACTGATAAATGCTAGTCAAATATGTAATTTGGTAACAAGTATGATCCAAAGAAATAATTATTGGACACTTGTTAACAAAACAAAAAGAGAAAAGGAACAAAGAACATCCTTTGTTTCCCTTTGGACCTTCTAGTTCAAATTTATATTGCTCGAACTCTTTAAAAATATTGTTAGATATGTGTTGAATTCTTTAAAATAATATCTATTTTTAAGGATACGGCATATATATGATAATAGTTTTGAAAAATTCAAACAACATTAGTTAAAAGTTAAAACTGATAAAAGTCTGCCAAATATGTAATTTGGTGACGAGTAAAATCCAAAGAACTAATTGGACACTTATAAACAAAAGAAACAAAGAGAAGCACCATAACCAGACAATATTTTAAACAAAAAAAAAGAGAAAATAAGCTAAAGATAAAGATGGTATTGATATGAACATTAATAATAAATTAATTAATAAAGCCAAAGGAAGCCATCTGCATCAGCAACTTCTGAATTAACAACCATCACCAAAGTGCAATAATAATAATACTAATAAAAATTGAAAGTGCCCTTGGATCCAGATCTTCTTCTTCTTTTTACTCTATAAACAAAACATGGTGTTTCCCCCTTTATAATCCCAAAGTACTACTACTCAACTTTCTCTCTTCTTCCCCCCTCTTAGTAGCAGCAATGCTTCTTCTTCGTCTTTTCTCATTTTTCTCTTCTTGTTATTCATTTGATGTACAAAGCCAAACACTTCTTGCATGGAAAAAAACATTAAACAGTTCCAATGATGTTTTAACAACATGGGATGATGCTAACAAAAGTCCTTGTTATTGGTTTGGTATACATTGCAATACCAAGGGTCATGTTGTAAGTACAAGTCTAAAATCAGTAGACTTACAAGGTCCATTGCCTTCAAATTTTCAGCCACTTAAATTCTTGAACACCCTTGTTCTTTCATCTACCAATCTAAGTGGTCCAATCCCAAAAGAGTTTGGTGATTATCTTGAACTTAGTCTTATTGATATTAGTGATAATTCAATTACTGGTACTATTCCACAAGAACTTTGTAGGCTTACAAAGTTTCAAATTTTATCTCTAAGTTCAAATTTTCTTGAAGGTGATATTCCTTATGATATAGGGAACTTGTCTAGTCTTAAGAATTTTTTGATTTATGACAATCAAATTAGTGGTGAAATTCCAAAGGGTATTGGAAAGTTGAACAATCTTGAAGAATTTAGAGCTGGAGGGAATCAAAATCTTAAGGGGGAACTCCCTTTAGATATTGGAAACTGCAGTAACTTGGTTTTTTTAGGCCTTGCTGAAACAAGCATTTCAGGGAATTTGCCAGTGTCAATTGGGAAGTTGAAAAAGATTCAAACTTTAGCAATTTATACAGCTCTTTTGTCTGGATCAATTCCAGAAGAGATTGGTAATTGCAGTGAGTTGCAGAACTTGTACTTGTATCAGAATTCGATATCCGGTTCGATTCCAAGGAGTATAGGAGAGCTAAAAAAGCTTCAAAGTTTGTTGCTTTGGCAGATAGTTTAGTTGGAGTGATTCCTAATGAGCTTGGAAATTGTAAGGCTGTTACAGTTATTGACTTATCTGAGAATCTCTTAACAGGTAGCATTCCTAAAAGCTTTGGTGGACTTACAAGTCTTGAAGAATTGCAGCTAAGTGTCAATAAGTTATCAGGTACAATACCTAATGAGATATCAAATTGTACTTCTATGTCTCATTTGGAAGTTGATAACAATGGTATATCAGGTGAGATTCCTATTGAAATAGGAAAGTTGAAAAGTTTGACTTAATTCTTTGCATGGCAAAATAATTTAACAGGCAATATTCCTGTTTCATTATCTGAATGTGAGAATCTTCAGGCTCTAGACCTTTCTTACAACAATCTTTTTGGTAACATACCAAAAGAAATCTTTGGTTTGAAAAATATAACAAAGTTGTTGCTTCTTTCCAATGATTTGTCTGGTTTTATACCAACTGATGTTGGAAACTGCACAAATTTGTATAGATTTAGAGTGAACAACAATAGGCTAGGGGGTACTGTTCCATCAGAAATAGGAAACTTAAGAAGTTTGAATTTCCTTGATATGAGTGGCAATCACTTTATGGGAGAAATTCCTTCATCAATATCAGGATGTCAAAATTTTGAGTTTCTGGATCTCCATTGGAACGCGTTCATAGGTTCTTTACCTGAAAAACTGCCTAAAAGCCTACAGTTTGTGGACATTTCAGACAACAGGCTTACAGGTTCGTTAAGTCCAAGTGTTGGCTCTTTAACAGAATTAACAAAATTGAATCTTGGAAAGAATCAACTTTCTGGTAGAATTCCAGCTGAGATAGTTTCTTGCAGTAAGCTTCAGCTGTTAGATCTCGGGTATAACGGTTTATCAGGTGATATACCTAAAGAATTGGGTGATATACCATCACTTGAAATCTCTCTCAACCTTAGTTGTAACCAATTTACAGGAGTGATTCCAAGTGAGTTTTCAGGTCTAAGCAGATTAGGAAACCTTGATCTCTCCCACAACAAACTCAACGGGAATTTAGACGTTCTTACAAACCTTCAAAACCTTGTTTCACTCAACATATCATTCAACGACTTCTATGGAAAACTTCCCAATACCCCATTTTTCCATAAGCTTCCTTTGAGTGATCTTACTGGAAACCAAGCTCTTTACATTTCTGGTGGGGACGTGATTCAAACGGGGCCCGCTGACATTCCAAATCCAATATGAAGCTTGCTATGTCAATCCTAGTCAGCATAAGTGCTGTGCTGGTTCTGCTAGCCATTTACACCTTGATCAGAATGCGAATGGTCAAGTATGAATCTCCACATGTTGATACTTGGGAAATGACTCTTTACCAGAAGTTGGATTTTTCGCTAGATGACATTGTACATAATCTAACATCAGCTAATGTCATTGGCACTGGGAGCTCTGGGGTTGTTTACAGGGTAATGACCGAAAATGGGGCGACTTTAGCAGTCAAGAAAATGTGGTCATCAGAGGAATCAGGAGCATTTGGTTCAGAAATTTGTACTCTTGGTTCAATCCGGCACAATAACATAGTACGCCTACTCGGTTGGGCTTCAAACCAGAACATGAAACTTCTGTTCTATGATTACCTTCCCAATGGGAGTTTGAGTTCATTGCTCCATGGTGTTGGTAAAGGAGCAGCAGAATGGGAGAACAGATTTGATGTGGTACTTGGAGTAGCTCATGCACTTGCATATTTGCATCATGATTGTGTTCCACCTATAATGCATGGAGATGTCAAAGCAATGAATGTTTTGTTAGGCCCTAGAATGGAGCCTTACCTAGCCGATTTCGGGTTGGCAAGGATTGTCAACTCTGATGTTGATGCAGACTTGTTAAAGGAGAGCCAAAGGCCTCATCTTGCGGGTTCCTATGGCTATGTGGCTCCAGGTAATTATATATATTGCAATGTACCAATCATTATCTCAGCTTACTGACAGCGAACGTAAAACTAGTCAATTTATGATTAATCCTCACAATACAAAAGATATTGTTGTTGTTGTTGCACTCATTAGCTTAGCTTGCTGATAGTAAACTTAAAAACAGTCAATTTATGATGAATACTGACAATACAAAAGATGTTGTACTCATTATCTCAGCTTAACTAGATGCATCAACTTTTCTTGAATTGACAGAGACTCTTGACTTATTATGTGCCCACAGAACATGCTTCGATGCAACGGATCACAGAAAAGAGTGATGTACACAGCTTTGGTGTGGTCCTCTTGGAGGTACTAACAGGAAGGCATCCATTGGACCCCACATTGCCCGGGGGTGCACACTTAGTACAGTGGGTGCGCGAACACTTACAAGGCAAGCGCGACCCAAATGACATTCTTGACCCTAAGCTTAGAGGCAGGGCTGACCCTGAGATGCATGAAATGCTGCAAACTTTAGCTGTTTCATTTCTATGCGTGAGCACGAAAACTGATGATCGTCCGATGATGAGGGATGTTGTAGCCATGCTCAAGGAAATTCGAAATGTGGACCCTGTTATGTCCGAATCCGACTTGTTGAAGAAAATGCAAGTGCAACAGCTCTTCCAAAATCACCTGGTGGAACCAAGAATGTGGATTCCCAAGTATCTTGTAGCTGTTCTTTTGTATTTTCTGATAATTCTGTCTCCAAATAATTAAGGCTTCAGCATAGTGAACAAATTTGTGAATATGGCACGTTTTATTAGCAGCTTGAGTTAGAACAGGTTATAGATTTTAATAAAAATCAGCGTCATTCCTTAATCATGTATCCTAGTAAGGGTGCTATTAATTTAGCATTAGCATTATAGAGTGAAAAGATTAGTGTTCATCATTATCTGAAATTGGTAAACTTTTTACATAAATTAGTACTCTACACCAACTTTGTTAGTTAATGAGGCATGCTAATATAATTGGACCTTCAAATAGCCATTTGTCAGCCGCTCTAACTGAAAATGGCCACTGGAGTTTCAGGTTCCAGAATATAATCACGGAGTTTCAAATTCCAGGGCATTGTTGTAAAGTTTTATTTGTGGAATACTCCCAGTAATTACCCGAGAACCGGACCGGTAAACCCGGATCGATACTCGGACCGAAACCTTAACGGTCCGGATACGAGTACCAAAAAATTATCCGGACCGGTAATCCGGTAAAATACCCGGTAACACCCCACCCCCCATCCAGACCCCCTCCCCAGCAGACCCTAATTATATTTAATTGCAATATTCCCTAATGTTCGACTATTTTACATATTTTAAATATAGACTTTATGTTTTAATTTGAAGCATTGACATATAAATTAGTTGTAAATTAATGAAACTTTAAAATGGTCATAACTTTGCGCTCGAATGTCCGTTTCACCTAATTGTTTTTTTGATTTTGCGTATTTTTTCGAGACAGGGCCGGACAAACTGCTTGATTCAGCCGATTTCTCCAAAAACGTCCATCTTGCCAATCAATTTCACTTTTCCCCCAAATCGTTACGTTTTCCCCCTTTTCAAATCTAAATATCTCGCGATATACAATAGATTTCAACGTACAAATTTCGTGGTAATTTGTCCGAGAATGTCAATTTCAGTATTGAAAATTCAATTTAAAAAAAAATATATTGAGCCCCGGACCAAGAACCGGACCGATAACACCCCTAATGATGACAACTACTTTTTAAAGATAAAGCTGAAAAGTGGTCGGTGGACGTTATTTTTACGTTAATTTCTCATCTGCCTAATTCTTAATAGGTGACTTTATTGAAATTTATTTTAGTAGTGATTCAAAATTTAAACACAACAGAAACAATAACAACATATACAGTGAAATTTCACAATGTGGGGTCTGGGGAGGGTAAATTGTATGCAGACCTTATCTCTACCTTGGTAAATAGAGCGGTTGTTTTCGAGAGACCCTCGGCTCAAGACAAAGCATAAGCACCTTGTTATACCCCGTAGTTCCAGGGCATGTATATAAGGACGTACGTGAGAAAGTACGACTTCAAGTTTGAAACGAAAGAAAGATTACTTTTTCCTACGAAAAATATTCCGAACCTGGTGAAGGAAAAAAGTTTAATAATTGGAATTTGGTTCTCAAATTTGGTATTTGAGACTTATGGAATTTATTAGAATTATGGAGAGATAAAATATTTTGGACCAATAGGGGGTGACACGTGTCACCCCCACATGGCCCATGTTGGGCGAGAATGGCATGGCCAAGTTGACTCAAGAAATTTGTCCATCTCAATCTTGGCCACACATTTGTTTTAATCTTAACCCTTGGTTTCATTATATATCCATCTACTAGTGCAAGACTTTAATACTTAGAAAATTTTCAAGAAAACTTTGTGCACACATAAGGGCTCTCGGCCAAGGAATCATTGAAGAACAAGAAATTCTTCAAATGTTGTTGATAAATCCTCATACTCAAACCTAAGGTCCCTAGTAGTATTCTAAGCATAAAAAACCTCTTAAGTCCCAGAAATACTACGTTAATCCGCTAGTCGCACCTTGAAACCCTAAGGTGTTCTTCATATTTTGAGTTGGAACTTGAAGAGAAGTTGGTTATGAACTTCTAAGGGTTGCTTGGAGTGGATTGGAACGTAAAGAAAAGGAGCTAAAGTTGCTAAGGATCGACTTTTAATCTCGAATTATATTTGGGCTTAGTGAGGTAATGATCCTTGTTTTCTTAATATAATTGAAGATTACATGTTATAGTAGTTGATAAATGAGCTTGTGATATAAGGAATAAAAATTTATAAGTGTTGGGGAATTTGGAGGGTGAATACAGAAATATGGCATGCTAGCCATTGAAGTTGTTAATCAATTTGGTTGTTAGTTATAATCGTCACATGTTATACAAGAAAGGGAATTTAGTTGTTATAATTGTTATGATGTATTAACATGTTGGAGTAACGACTTGAATTAAAGAATTGAAAAAGGACTATATGTTGTATTGTTGTTTGGTTGGTTGTGCCTTAAATGTGGCGTATTGGTTATTGATTTCGGGCCTTGAAAAAGGTGGAAAAATACGTAGAAACAGGGGAAGTGCTGTCCAATTTTTCGTAGAATAAGAGACCTTATACTTAGTATTATTCTACCTTAGAAAGCTAAGAAGTTGATAGACGTATTATTGTCATTATAGGTTGACATTCTACGTGCGGCGTATTCAACTTAGCGGGTGGATTAAGCCGAAGAGGTATGTGGAACTTTTCCTATCTTCTTGAGCATGAATCTTATAAATGTATAGTACGGTTGACATACATGTATTAAATGAATTCGGTTTCATTTTGGTACCATTGATTTGATTTAAAAAGGTACAAGTTTAGTTGAGTTGGAAAGTTAAACTCACTTGGTTTTTAAAGGATGTAAATGCCTTAGTTTTTCTAAAAACATAAAGTGTTATAATGACTTTATGGGAAGTTAGTTATAATGACTTTATGGAAAGTTAAAAGAGTGGTTTACTTGGATGATTTAAAAGAGAATAAATGATTTGATTTTGAAAGTATACGATACTTGATTTAAAGAGTATAAGTAACTTGATTTAAAGGTATAGGTTACCTGAGTTCGGAAAGTAGAAGTTACTTGGTTTCAAAGCATTGAAATGAATTTCTAAAGGTGTAGTAACTTGATTTGAAAAATAGACATGCCTTGATACTACGGGTGTTAGTATCTTGTGGCTTCTATATGAAAAAAGGTTCTTTTTAAAGGAATAGAACTACGTAGTACTTTGGGGTTAAATTCCCGGATTTTATTTGATAGTGCCTTAAGTTTAATTAATGAGAGTTAAAGATTGCTAACTTGCATATGTTGTTCATGGTGGTCGTTAGGGCTAGTGTTATATTATTTATTACGGGGTCAATCCCCGGGTCATGTTGCATTTTGCATTTCCGTGGATTTGCTCCCCACGATACGAGTATGGCGTATATGCTCATTGCGGGCCCACAGGGTCCATGCGGGTGAAATAATCCTATGCGGGTGAAATAGTCTCATGCGAGGCAAATTGTCTCATGCGGGTCCACAAGGCCTATACGGGTGAAATAGTCCCAGGAGTAGGATTGCATAATGATACTATGGGCGGGTGGCCCTAGTTTGATCATAAGCTTCCTATTTTTTTTAAACAATAAGGTTTACTCTTATTTACTCTCATTATTAGTAAGACACAGTGTACTGTTAATTTAGTTATTGTCACGACCCGAACCCGGGCCCGTGACTGGTGCCTTACCCCGGGCACCCTAGTGATACAACATCAGAGTAATCAGCGGAACATAAGACGATAACATGAAATAACAAGAAGTATGAAACAATAGTCTGAGAAAACTTGCCTTACGGCATATATATATAAATCAATTTAAAACCGAACAGTTACATCCCATTTCAACTCGCCACAACAAGATTTCTGCACTCTACGAATGATATGACAACAACGACGGACAGGGGCCGTCATACCCTGAATGTAAGCACCTACAACAACAGGGACTATACGAAGATAAGCCTCCGAGAAACGGAGCTTTCCCAAACGTGAATCGTGACCCTAAGAGCGAGGATCAACGATCGTGTACCTCAACTGCGGCATGAACGCACCCGGGCGAGGTCGATAACAGTACCAAGTATGTGAAATCAAAAATATTGTAAATGAAATCATAATAGTCTATAAAGCAGAGACATGTATGATAACCAAACTACGATCACAATAAATAGCGATATGTTAAGTCGTGACTCACGCTCAAAGTCATCACTCAAATGTAACTATGGGTCTCACGCCCATAACATCAATCATGCCCGTGGAATACCTTCCTCACCGCCAGCGATTTATGATATAAAGCACCAAGAAATACACATGAACACCAGTCCCACTGTGTCCTAATAAAATGAAGACAGGTAAGTACGAAGGCATAACCGACTACTAACACCCACAGTACTAACATGGTCATAAACTGTATCATGATATCTGTCTAGACCGTCATATGATCAAAGCTGGTCACTCGCCCGCAGTATCAAATGTGCGCGTCTAGCCCCGAACTCTCCGTAGCTCGCGTAGGCCAACCTCATAGCCCGCATGAGGTATTCTCGCGTCGAGGGTAGCTACTCCCAAGATCATCCTCGACTCGCACCGCACGGCCACAAAGACCGCGTGACCACAAGGGCCACAAACTAACACGAACTCCGTAGTTCGCATGGATCCCCGACCCGCATGAGGTATTCTCGAATCATGGTCCTGCATCACCGAAGTCTACCCCGACGGAGGCGGCAACCTCCGAGACAAGTCAAGGTGAGTGGTACAATACCAACATAACTACCGAGAGTCAAACAACTTTAAGCGCGATCGAGGAAAACCCCTTTACACAAAACATCACAAGATACTAACACACGTAGCATCCTAGCATGTTTACTTATCAAATCAACAAGAAAGTATTACAAGGCTATCACAAACCAACACAATCATGTTATACACACAAGGTACATTCTAATATATGATTAACAAGATCGGTATCTATTCCCAAAGTACTTCATACATTATCTTTTAAAAGATACGTTACGTTTACAAAAGTCACACAATACGTAGTATATGAAAATAGAGTGATTATCTTTTGAAGTAAATCAAAACACTTACCTTTGTAAAATCAAGTAACAACATTATTTTCCAAACGCCCAAGTTTGCCTAATTTCAAATGTTCACGTTCTTATTTTAGAAAGGTTTCAGTAGTTCATAGTCTTATTCATTTAAGAATATAATTCTCTTTTAAACCATCCGAGAAAACATAAGCCTTATATGTGAGTAGGATATTCTTGTTTATAACAATCTTATTACAAGACCGTGATCTAGGAAATATCATTTTGTCTCATCTTAGCTTCTATGCAGATGTAAGTTTCTACCGGTTTTAATAATACTTAATCTGTCAAAATATTTCCTTTTATTAACGCCGCAGTTGGTTTGTCGATACACATTTCGATTCAAATCAAGAAACATTCTTAAGCCGTTATACCTAACTTCCCATAAAGCTAGTATAACTCTTAAGTTTTCAAAAACCCAAGATACTTCTTCTTTCAAAATGATTCAAAAATCTTTTGAAATACTTCAAGTTCTTTATTATTACATAACCACCGATTATAGTTCAAATCGGTTACCCTTTTAAAAACCACAAGTATTTTCTTACCTACATAAAGTCATATAACCAAGTTCCCATAAAGCCGTTATAACACTTTATGTTTTAGACCAATAAAATACATTTAACACACGTGACGTCTATCGTACTACATAGTTACACACATATCATGCTAGAAGAGATAGGAAGAGGTTCACATACCTCGCGACGAGTATCGACTAATAGCAAAACGCTCCAAGTACTTCCAACCGCGGCTACTCCTTAAGCCAAGTAGATCGCGCCACACGCGATTTCAACCTATAAGGCCACAAGGCGCTTATTAATATTTAGATCTCTTCGTAGAACATTCTACGTAAAATTCGCGGACCTCCCCGCAACAACAGAAATCTCCTCTCTATCGGCCGCTACCAAGCCAACCAGGGGGTTATACGCCTAATCCGGACGTGCACAATTCTACCTCACGAAAAGCTACACAAGTCTACTCTGATACACCCTATGTAATTACAACAAAGACTCTTCTTTCGAAAAGGTTTCTTATTATTCAGCTTAAGTCCAAAGACATTGCCGATAACAACGCTCGATTCTATATATAGTATACTTCAACTATATAGTCTAACAATCATGTAATTTCCAATTACAATAGAGACAAGATATTTACCTCGATAAGCCCATAATTATCCAAGTATAAAGTCGATCCCAGGCAACGTTTAGCTCCGACTCCGTGCGCTCAACTCCGCTCTAAACCACCCTTAGAAGTTCTAACCAACTTCTACATACTACTCCAACTAACTATGGAGATTTTCCTTAGGGTTTCGGTTTGGTGACTGACGGGAAGTATAATAGTATAACTGGGCTTTTTGTAAAGGTATAACCTTAGAATACTACAAGGTATACGGCTAAGGTAATTTGGGCATTATAACAATACTTTTGAGAGTATTTCTACCAAGAGAGTGGTATTTATACGAGACAACACCACGAGGGGGTATACCCGGCCAACCCTACTAGGAGGGGGACTCTCGGCGGGGGAAAAGGGTGCTCGGCCAAAGGCCTTCCCAAAGGGAGAGGGGAGGGACGAAACACTACAAGGAGAGGGGGGAGGATTTTAGACTTAGGAAAGTTTTTGGATGAAGAAGTCTTCAAAGGAGGGAGGGTATTTATAGGCTAAGCAAAGGCCAACCAATGGCCAAGATCTATCCAAGTGCTATGCAAGTGTAGGGCCAAGATTCCTCCATGTGTACCTTATCCATCTACCACACAAATATCACAAAATATCCTACCTACTCCCACTCACCCATTTCGTCCAAGCCGCCCCACATGCCCACCAATGAGAGGTGCCAAGTGTTGCCCTCTCGTTGGTCCAAAACATTTCGTCTCTGAAAAATCCGAAAAATTAAAATTTATATAGCCGAAATTTTCCCTTCGCAAGTTGTATAAAACGTTTCGTCGAAAAACGACTCTAACCGGGTGTTGTGAACAAAAATAAATCGGCCAAGCCACTTTAAAGTCCAAACTTTTCTACGTACGTCCTTACGTACATACTCTGGAAATACGGGGTATAACATTCTCCCCTCCTTAGAAACATTCGTCCCGAATGTTCCTTCTAAGTCTCAAAACAAGCGTCTGCGCGAGATAGTCTTCACTACTATACTTACGAAACAATCCTACCACACATGGCCACAGAAACAACTTGCGCAAAATACTTACATCCAAGTCCACGAGGAAACACCTCTAACATCACCACAAACACCTCTCTCCGGGGTCTAACGTATACTTCCTTCGCACCTTCTCTTTTCAAAAGAAATGATCACATCAATGCTCGCCATACATGCTCGCTTCTCCCCACTTTTGTCACTTTGCCGCGAGGTTCTAGTGTCACTCCGGCGACCCAACAAATGGTACCGGACTGCATGCGATCCCAGAGGATGTCGTACACTTCTTGTACACTCGAACTCTTACCACATTTCTGTCACTGCTTCAGTTTCCAAATCTCGGGGTTATCATCTTCAACTTGGTCATCATTAACTGGGAACACTCTGGATGGATCTCCGATTTCCTTCTCGAACATAACACGAAAGACTGGACGCACTGCCTCCTAAGTCGGACGGCAAATGCTAACATATAGGCAACCTGACCTATCCCTCACATGAACTCAAAAGGCCCACAGTAACTCAGGCTAAGTTTCCTCTTACACCCTATCCGGGGTGGTACCTTCAAGAAGACCGACCGTCAACCTGAACTCTAAGCGTCGTCGCCGATAATCCGCACGATTCCTCTGAGCTGCCAAAAACCTCCTCTAGATAAGCTTCACCCTATCCAAAGTCTGTTGGAACAAGCCTGAACCAAATATCTGAACCTTGCCAACATCGAACCAATCGACCGGCAACTTACACTTCCGCCCCTACAAGGCTTCATAAGGCGACATCCGAACACTAAAATGGTAGCTTAAACACTCCTTCAACAGGAGACAACAATCCTTGCAACTACCCCTGAAATCCAAACACTGGCCCGAGGGCGAATGTGATTCTGAGACTCACCTGAGTTCCTAACCCTGCCTGGTAAAACTTTCAGAAAGAAAAAGAAACAGTAGTAACACAGGCCCCACTGCTCGCCATAAGGTGAAGGTAGGCACCCCGTGCAGCCTTACAACCTTTCTGATATATCAACACTGCTGAGTACACGGTCCTGACCGAAAAACACGACGGGCTGCCCCCATCGGCCCGACCATCGTCAACGCATCCACGAACTCGTACGCTGGTTAACTAAACTTGGGCCTAACACCCTCGTGACCCTACCACAAGGCGGGACCACCACAAACTGACCCCACCACCATACATGCCGCGGGCTGTCCCGCAACGTGGCCTCAACCCGACCCGGCAACGCGCAAAACACTAGCTCCTCGAAGGAAAACTCTCACTAATCACGTTACGAAAACCTAGCGGTCTTCTTAGCTCAACTACGCTCTTTCATTCCACACTACTCAGGGACTTATCCCACAAACATAGCTCACGTGCACTATGCACTCCGACAAGGGTCAAACAAAAAATACTTCTTTACTCGAGATGGCCTTTCCTCTAAGGTCTCTACGTATAAAGCTCTAAGGCTCACACCTTCTCTATCCCCCAAATCTTACTTGGTTAACTAACCAAGATTTCTAATTACAATTTACACACTGCTATCAGAACATAGCACTTACGATATACTCATCTTATCACACATACTGATCTCTAGAGGGTTAAGGATATACCTGTATCTACTGCTTCACTCCCCTTAGTCGTTCTAATCAAAATCTACCCCGTAGGGCGCATAGTTAGGAAAGATGACGAACTACCCACCGATCCTGAAGGCTGAGTCCTCCTACTAGGACATCCTTTCGACACATGGCCCTGACGGCCGCAGGTACAACAAGTACCAACTAAAAAGACGACATTCCCGATGGCGTGCATTACACCGCGAACACCTGGGAAAATCAATCCGGCCGGCCGAACCTACGTAGCCGTGGAACGGAAACTCGAGTTCTCGACCAACTCTCGCATACCCCGAACGTCCCGAACCTGCGGAGGACCACTCAGACCGTGGATGTGCATATTCAATTGGGCGAGGCGAGTCGCCAAAGTTATCAAAGGACCTGCTGCTCGCCTCTTCTCGCCGCCCTCGTTAACCCGTCGATCTCTACGCTTGGCTCGCCGCGCACAAGCCCGCATACGTGCCATGCTCAAGCCTAATCAAGAATTACTCTTGTACAACCTCTCTTAGATAGTCATCTTGACTCGCAGACATCGGTATACACTCTGGCGGCCAAATCCATAGCTAGTAATGTGGTCGCTTCTTTGAAATCTCTATTCTCTGTTCGGCCGCGAATCAAGGTTCAAATGTCATGGCCGCAGAGGAATCGCCGCCGTGCTAAACCTCTTTGGGGCCGTGACGTAGCATAACTCCCGAACGAAGCACCTAACTCGGGTGATGGTTGGGCTGTGCCTCGTAACCTCTATACTCTACTCGCAGCCTCCTACGCTTTGCCCTCTTGGGCGGGTTTGCCCTACGCGAGGCATAGCGGTGTGGAAAGAAATACGTTAGAGGTCCAACTTACAACACATTTCTAAGGCACGATCTCGAGTGAGAAGAATAGAAACCAATCCTAAATATCCTATAGCCTCTCGATTATTGGTGTGGTGCACAACACACCGATAATCAAGACTCTCATCGATACGGTCTGAGACACTTTCCGAGGATTAATCGCTTCGATACCACTTTTGTCACGACCAACCTCCGTGGATCGTGCCTTACCGGGCACCCTAGTGATACAACATCGAGTAATCAATGAACATAAGACGATAACATGAAATAACAAGAAGTATGAAACAATAGTCCGAGAAAACTTGCCTTACAAAGATATATATATAAATCAATTTAAAACCGAACGATACATCCCATTTCAACTCGCCACAACAAGATTACATGCACTTACGAATGATATGACAACAACGACGGACAGGTTCGCCATACCCTGAATGTAAGCACCTACAACAACAGGACTATACGAATAAGCCTCCGAGAAACGGAGCTTTCCCAAACGCTGAATCGTGACCCTAAGAGCGAGGATCAACGATCGTGTACCTCAACTGCGGATGAACGCACTCAAGGCGAGGTCGAGACAACATGTACCAAGTATGTGAAATCGAAAATATCGTAAATGAAATCATAATAGTCTATAAAGCGGGAGACATGTATGGTAACCAAACTACGCTCACAATAAATAGGCGAATATGTTAAGTCGTGACTCACGCCTCAAAGTCATCACTCAAATGTAACTATGGGTCTCACGCCCATAACATCAATCATGCACGTGGAATACATTCCAAACTGCCGGCAGTTTATGATATAAAAGCACCAAGAAATACACATGAACACCTGGTCCCACCTGTGTCCTAATAAAACAAAGACAGGTGGTACGAAGGCATAACCGACTACTAACACCTACGGACTAACATGGTCATAAATCGTATCATGATATCTGTCTGGCATCACATGATCAAAGCCGGTCACTCGCCCGCAGATCAAATGTGCGCGTCTAGCCACGAACTCTCCGTAGCTCGCGATAGGCCAACCTCATAGGCCCGCGTGAGGTATTCCTCGCATCGAGGGTAGCTACTCCTAAGATCGCCCCGACTCGCAGCCGCGTAGCCACAAAGACCGCGTGACCACAAGGCCGCAAACTAACCCGAACTCCCGTAGTTCCGCATGGATCCTGGACCCGCGTAGGTATTCTCGAATCATGGTCCCGCATCACCGAAGTCTACCCCGTGACGGAGGCGCCAACCTCCGAGACAAGTCAAGGTGAGTGGTACAATACCAACATAACGGTGAGAGTCAAACAACTTTAAAAGCGCAATGAGGAAAACCCTTTACACAAAACATCACAAGATACTAACACACGTAGCATCCTAGCATGTTTACTTATCAAATCAACAAGAAAGTATTACAAGGCTATCACAAACCAACACAATCTTGTTATACACACAAGGTACATTCTAATATATGATTAACAAGATCGGGTATCTATTCCCAAAGTACTTCATACATTATCTTTTAAAAGATACGTTACGTTTACAAAAGTCACACAATACCGTAGTATATGAAAATAGAGTGATTATCTTTTGAAGTAAATCAAAACACTTACCTTTGTAAAATCAAGTAACAACATTATTTTCCAAACGCCCAAGTTTGCCTAATTTCAAATGTTCACGGTTCTTATTTTAGAAAGGTTTAGTAGTTCATAGTCTTATTCATTTAAGAATATAATTCTCTTTTAAACCATCCGAGAAAACATAAGCCTTATATGTGAGTAGGATATTCTTGTTTATAACAATCTTATTACAAAGACCATGATCTAGGAAATATCATTTTGTCTCATCTTAGCTTCTATGCGGATGGAAGTTTCTCTTGGTTTTAATAATACTTAATCACAAAATATTTCCTTTTATTAACGCTGCAGTGGTTTGTCGATACACATTCGATTTCAAATCAAGAAACATTCTTAAGCCGTTATACCTAACTTCCCATAAAGCTAGTATAACTCTTAAGTTTTCAAAACCCAAGATAACTTCTTCTTTCAAAATGATTCAAAATCTTTGAAATACTTCAAGTTCTTTATTATTACATAACCAGCAATTATAGTTCAAATCGATTACCCTTTTTAAAACCACAAGTATTTTCTTACCTACATAAAGTCATTATAACCAAGTTCCCATAAAGCCGTTATAACACTTTATGTTTTAGACCAATCAAATACATTTAACACATGTACGTCTATCGTACTACATAGTTACACACATATCATGCTAGAAGAGATAGGAAGAGGTTCACATACCTCGCGACGAGTATCGACTAATAGCAAAACGCTCCAAGTACTTCCAACCGTCGGCTACTCCTTAAGCCAAGTAGATCGCGCCACACGCAGTACTTCAACCTATAAGGCCACAAGGCGCTTATTAATATTTAGATCTCTTCGTAGAACATTCTACAGAAAATTCGGCAGCACCTCCCCCCCCCCGCAACCGCGTAAATCTCCTCCTCTATCGGGGCCGGCTACCAAGCCAACCAGGGGGGGTTATACGTCTAATCCGGACGTGCACAATTCTACCTCACAGAAAAGCTACACAAGTCTACTGTAATACAGTCCTATGTAATTACAGTTCAACACTCTTCTTTCGAAAAGGTTTCTTATAATTCAGGCTTAAGTCCAAAGACATTGCCGATAACAACGTTCAGTTCTATATATAGTATACTTCAACTATATAGTCTAACAATCATGTAATTTCCAATTACAATAGAGGGACAAGATATTTACCTCGATAAGCCCATAATTATCCAAGTATAAAGTCGATCCCGCAACGTTTAGCTCAACTCCGTGCGCTCAACCCGCTCCAAACTAACCTTAGAAGTTCTAACCAACTTCTACATAATACTCCAACTACCCAAGGAGATTTTCCTTAGGGTTTCGGTTTGGTGAATGACGTGAAGTATCATAGTAGATCTGGGCTTTTTGTAAAGGTATAACCTTAGAATACTACAAGGTATACGGCTAAGGTAATTTGGGCATTATAACAATACTTTTGAGAGTATTTCTACCAAGAGAGGGGGGGTATTTATACGAGACAACACCATAAGGGGGGGAGGGTATACCCCTTGGCCAACCCTACTAGGAGGGGGGGGGGGACTCTCGGCCAAGGGGGGAAAAGGGTGCTCTCGGCCAAAGGCCTTCCCAAAGGGAGAGGGGAGGGACGAAACACTACAAGGAGAGGGGGGGAGGATTTTAGACTTAGGAAAGTTTTTGGATGAAGAAGTCTTCAAAGGAGGGAGGGTATTTATAGGCTAAGCAAAGGCCAACCAATGGCCAAGATCTAGCCAAGTGCTATGCAAGTGTAGGGCCAAGATTCCTCCATGTGTACCTTATCCATCTACCACACAAATATCACAAAATATCCTACCTACTCCCACTCACCCATTTCGTCCAAGCCGCCCCACATGCCCACCAATGAGAGGGTGCCAAGTGTTGCCCTCTCGTTGGTCCAAAACATTTCGTCTCTCGGAAAAATCCGCAAAAATTAAAAATGATATAGCCGGAATTTTCCCTTCGCAAGTTGTATAAAACGTTTCGTCGAAAAACGACTCTAACCGGGTGTTGTGAACAAAAATAAATCGGCCAAGCCACTTTAAAGTCCAAACTTTTCTACGTACGTCCTTACGTACATACTCTGGAAATACGGGGTATAACAATTATCATACATGTCTCCAGCTTTATTTTAGACTATATGAATTCATTACAGTACTTTCAGTTTCATATACTTGGTACATGTTTTGTACTGACCCCCTTTCCTCGGGGGCTGCGTTCATGCCACAGGTAGAGGTAAACAGGTTGCTGATCCTCACTCTTAGGATCACTGTTCAACTTTTGAGAGGCTCCATTACTCTGGAGGCTTACCTTTTGGTACGGATCCCTGTTGTTGTAGATTTATGTACATTCAGGTGTAAGGCGGGGCCCTGTCCCGTCATAGATAGGGTACAAACTCTTAGAGGTCTGTAGTCATGTTTTGTGGGTTGGACTTGTAAAAGATGTATCCCTTTGTTATGTATATATGTAGAAAGGTGACCTTATCGGCTATCCTGATTCTTATTTCACATTACTGCATGTCTATGAGCTTTATTTATATTCCGCTGGTTATCTCTGATGTATACCTGTAAGGGTGCCCTGTAGGGCACGATCGCGGCTTGAGTCGGGTCGTGACAAAAGTGGTATCAGAGCAGTTAGTCCTCGAAAAGTGTCTACAGACCGTGTCTAGTAGAGTCTTGCTTATCGGTGTGTTGTGCACCACACCTATAATTAGGAGGCTACATGATATTTAGAATTGGTTTCCACTCTTCTCATTCTGAGATCGTGCAGTAGAGCTGTGTTATTAGGTTGATCTCTCTCTAACATAATCTTGTGTATCAGTTATGCCTCCACGGAAGGCAACAGCCATGAGGCAAGGCATCGCAGGAGCTGGCAGAGGGCGTAGAGAGTCACTAGGGCTCAGGCCCAGACTATGCCTGAGGTTATGGCCCGAGTTGATTCTGCCGATAGTACGGAAGGGCTTAAGCGTGCAGCTCCAGAGGTTCCGATACTTGAGCCGTCGATCCCTCGGCGAGGATGATAGACTACGGAGATACTGATTCGATTCTTATCGCCCGTGATAGTGGCGAGTAGCACGAGGCCGTGAGCGAACCCGAGCAGTTTGAGGGTTCGGGATTTTCTGGGTTTCAATCCGCCAGAGTTCTATGGGTCGAGACCTGAGGACGATCCTCAGGAGTTTATTCGGCAGGTGCAGCGGACTATGCGAGTGATTAAGACCTCGGAGGCCGAGTCAGTTGTACTAGCTTAACTGCATTTGCGATGATGTTGAACTGGTTTGAGTCGTGGAAGCGTCCGAGGGTGGGTGTGTCACGACCGAACACGACCCCACGCGGTGCCTTACCCGCACCCTAGTGATACAACATCGAGAAAAACCGGAAATAAAACATACAGATATGAAGCGAAGATAAAGAAAGCAGGCTAACCAAAGCGGTTGCCTTTTGCATATATATGAGAAATTTGAAACGATTACATCCTTTACAACCACACTTGCGATGCTACAGACCTCAAGAGTGTAACAACTATGACGGACAGGCCGCCATACCCCTGAATGTACAAGAACCTACAACTCAGGGAAACATACCAAAAGATAAGCCTCCGGAGAAACGGAGCTTCCCAATACGCTGAACTGTGATCCTATGAGCGAGGATCAACAACCGATGTACCTCTACCTGCGGCATGAACGCAACCCCCCGAAGGAGGTCGATCTGGCAGTACCAAGTATGTGGCCGAAAATCAGTAAATGAAATCATAGTAGTCTATATAAAACAGGAGACATATATGATAACCAAACTACAATACATAATATGTAAGCAGTCACGTCAAGTCAGGGACTCACGCCCTCAAAGTCATAACTCAAATATAACTATGGGTCTCATTCCCGCAACATCAATCATGCCCGTGGAATACCTTCCTCACTGCCGGCAGTCTACGATAACCACACCAAGGAGTACACATGAACACCAGGTCCCACCTGTGTCCTAAAAACCGTACGGGGCAAGTACGAAGGCTAACTACCAGATACCAAAGCCGCATCATCAATCGGCGGCAAGTACGAAAGCCAACTACCAGATACCAAAGCCGTACCAACAAATCTATATAACCATACCACGAAGTTGACCCAGGGCAAGTACGAAAGCCAACTACCAGATACCACCTGCGCCACGTAGCTGGCCGGGGCAAGTATCTGAACTAACTACCAGATACCAAGCCGGAATCACGAGACTTCGTCACAAAACTGAACGGGGCAAGTACGAAGGCTAACTACCAGATACCAAGCCGAATCAGCCACGACCTCGGGGCAAGTACGAGAGCCAACTACCAGATACCAAGTCGAATTAGTAAAACCTCATGGAGAGCTAGTCCATGGAATAATAATCACAGAAGCGTACCCGTGGAATGCTCCGTCACTGCCGGTACGTCCAAGTAAGATCATAACAAATCAGCCGGCCCTCCATCGAGAGACGCGGTGGTATAGGAATACAATACTAGCACGACAAGGCTATCACACGCAAACATAGGCAAGTTACACACAACTCAAGGTACTTTCATTTTATGCCAAAGTCCAGGTTTTACGTACGTTAAATTCTTTTTAAAAGATTCATTTCTTTTACAAAGGTCACCCGATGCCCGTATTATCAAAATAGAGTGACTAACATTTTAAGTAAACCAAAACAACTTCCATACTTTCCTTTTTAAACCAAATTAAGACAATACTATGCCTTCTTTTTAGACCAAAACACTTCTCCTTTTAAAGTCAAGTTACCATTTTAAAACTAATGATAAAACCATTCTTTTGTTTTCATAAAGTCGTTATAACTAACTTCCCATAAAGCTGTTATAATACTTTATGTTTTAAACCAATTTAAGACAAAACCATGTCTTTCTTTTAAACCAAAACTCTTCAATTCCTCAAGTCTCTTTTCTTTTAGAAATCAAGTTCCTTACTTTGGAAATTTAAGAAAATTAATGCTTGTTTATAATGATTCTTATTAAAGCAGCCATGATCTAGGAAATGTAATACAATTTTGTCTTATCTTAGCTTCTATGCAGATGGAGGTTTCTCTTGGTTTTAATAGTAATTAGTTAGTCAATACATTTAACGCAGATGGTTTGTTCGATACTTATTCTCATTTCCAAATCAATATAATATTATTCCTTTTAAAACCCAGTACCCATTTCTCATAAAAGCGGTTTCACAATGCTTAACACAAACCATGTCCTTAATATTTCATAACAAGTCACTTAACTTTGGAATCAAGTCAAGGACACAAAAGGAAAATCAACTTCCTTTAAACACACGCGTCGTCTGCACTAAATATATTTCACAAATATCATGCTAGAAAGGATAGGAAGAGGTTCACATACCTTGCGACGATTATCGACAATTAGCAAATCGCTCCAAAGTACTCTAACCTTGCTCGCCTTTTCCACCCTTCAAGTAGAATACGCTACTCGTAGCACTTCAACCTAAAAAGGCCACAAAACGTCTATCAACCTCTAGATCTCTTCGTAGAATAATTCTAGATACAAGATTCCTTATTCTACGGAACATTCGGCGCCTCCCCATGACCACATATATCTCCTCTCTAACGAGGCCCTGCAAACCAACAATCCCAGGGGGTTACACGCCTAACCTGGACGTGTACAATTCTACTCCAATAATACTACAAGTCTACTGTAAATACAGTTCAATTCTTATCCATATTCATTCTACATATAGTATACTCAACTATACATTACTACAACATGTAATATCCAATTACAATAGGGGGACAAAGATCATTACCTCGATAAGCCCAAAATTATCCAAGATATAAGTCGATCCTGAGCAACGTTTAGCTCCAAATCCTTACGCTCCAACCCGCTCCAAGCGACCCTTAGAAGTTTCTAACCAACTCCTCTTCAAGATCCAACTCCAAAAAGTGAAGAACACTTAGGTTCCAACACTACCAACTTTCGGCCAAGGGGGGTGTATTTAGGCTAGGGGTGTGAAATCTTTTCCAACACTTGGTTACTAATCTTCCTAACACTCTAAGGAAGAACACTTAAAACTTTAAGAATTTTTGGACAATTTTTGGCCAAGGGGAAGGCTAAAAAACGAGAACAACAACAAGGAGAGGGGAGGGAGAATTGCCTTGAAAAACTCAAGTGTGGGATGAAGTCTTGAAAAGCTAAAAGGGTGGGTATTTATAGAGAAACCAAGGGCTAGGATTAATGCAAGTGGAAGGTGAGGATGGGGTACATGTGTGTGGGTAGTTGGCCAAACATTTGGCTACCACAAAAATGGGACAAGTGGCTTGCCACTTGTCCCCTCACCAAAACCGTCCAAGCCATGTGTCCCACCACCATTCGGCCACATGGCCACATGGGGGTGACACGTGTCGCCCCCCTACTCGTCCAAAATATTTCATCTTCCGAAAATATATCCGCAATGCCAAAAATCCGAAAATAAAGTGGGCCCCACAAACCGTAAATTCCTCCCGTGGGCCCCACGTGACCAATTTCGGAAATAAAATTCCATAATTCTTAAATATTCCAAAAAGTCCGAATACCAAATCTGGGAATCCAATTCCCATTAATGAACCTTTTTCCTTCACAAAATCCGGAAACTTTTCCGTCGAAAAATCACATCTTTCTTCCTTTCCAATTTTAAGGTCGTATTCTCGTACGTACGTCCTCACATACATACCCTGGAACTACGGGGTATAACATTCTTCCCCCCTTAGAAACATTCGTCCCGAATGTTCCTTCTAAGTCTCCAACCATACATGCGCCGGTATAGTCTCCACTACTATACTTACGAAACCAATTGTGCCACCAATGGCCATAATATAACACACGCGAAGAAAAAAAACCCAAATCCAAGCTAACGAGGATTCACCTCTAAGATGAAAAACAACACTAACTCTCACTCCTGGTCCAAAGGATACTCTCTTCGCACCTTCACTTCACAAAAAGATCACTCCACCTCTTAAAACACATTCACTTCCTTTCTTACTCGTCGCACTTTCTCGTACACGAATTCTTTCTAGTACACTTACCACACTCCCTTCATCACGGTTCCAAAACCTTGAGTCACTACCTCCAAACTTGGTCATCTTACTAGCCTCAAATTCCTTTAAGGCCATTCCCGGCCTTCACGATCCGATTCTGGTCGAACATATCCACGAACTCATACGATGGTTACCTAAACCTGGGCCTAGCACCCTCGTGACCCTACCACCTGGCGGGAACACCTTGAACTGACCCCACCTCATTCCGGGCTGCGGGTTGACTCGCGATATGGCCTCAACCCGACCCACTTCGTACTAAACTCTCGTTTCCCGATCCGGAACAATCTTACCAGTTCACGTCATGAAAGCTACCACTTCCATCTCACACTAGCCATGGAATTATACCATAATATATATCACGCATACCAAGTACTTCGACAAAGACCAACCGTAAAATCATCCACTCAGGACGACATTGCATCCAAGGTCCCAAATGTTATAAATTCTAAGGCTCCCCATTTCTCGTCCCCGGACTTACCCTTTTCAACTGCCTATATTTTCTAATCACAACTTACACAATGCTAACCGAACATAGCACTCCACATGTATCTACCATAACGACCTAAACAAGTCTCTTAAGGCTGAAGATATCTCTGTAACTACTGCCTCACTTTCCCTTTGCCGCTCTAATCAAATCCTGCTCTGCTGGGCGCATAACTACAGACGGTGATGAACCAGCCACTGATCCCGAAGGCTGAGTCGTAACATCCGCGCCACCTCTGTTCGGATAATTTCTCGCAAAATGGCCCTGCTGGACGCAAGCCTAACAAGCTATCTAAGCAGTACGACACTCCCCATAAGAACACTTACCACAACGACCATACCGAGGTGGGGGTGGCCCCCTCTGGCTAACACCTCTTCCTCTCCGATCCACTGAATCCGCAACTGACCTGGTAGGCTAAGTCATCCCACCTGTATCCCTCCTCCTAGGACATTCTCTCCTTACATGGCCCTGACGGCCGCTGGTAAAACAAGCATTAGTAAAAAGACGACATTTCCTCGGGATGACGTCTACCACATAGTGAACACTGAGGAAAATCGAATCGCTAGCTAGAACTATGCAAATCGTGAACGAAACCCCGAGTCTGACCAACTTCTAAATACCCCGAACGTTCTGAAGTCCGGGGAGGACCACTCTGTACTGGCGGAGGCGCATAACCAGTCTGCTGTTGAGAAGGTCCGCCTCGAAAGTTACCAAAGGACCCTGCTGTTCTAGCCCTCTTCTGCTGATCTTGGTTAATCCGTCGATCTCCACGTTCCTCGATGCTGCTGCGGCGTAAGCTGTCTGCGGGCAATGTCCATGTCTGACTGAAGAGCTACTCTTGTACAACTCTCTGCTAGATAATCGTCATGTCCTGTGACATATCGGTGCACTCTATCCTCCATGTCTGCCACTAACGCGGGGACATAACGAGCCAATAAGTCAAACTCTATACTGAATTTTCGAACCGTCCGCCCGTTCTGCCTCAACCTCCTAAATCTATCTGCCCGAGCTCTCCTCATCTGCGAGGGCAAGAAGTGTGTAAGAAATACCTCTGAGGTCTTGATCACTTTCATGATCCGCTGCAACTGTCGAATAAACTCCTGAGGATCTTCCTCAGTCCTCAATCCATAGGACTCGGGTGGACCACAACTCAAGAAGTCCCGAAATCTCAACTATCGGATCTAGGGTGAACTACTGGTACTGCCGGAACCACCGGCTCCCGTCCGTCCTTATTCCCAGCCACCAGACTAGCTAGTAACTGGGTCATCTCCTTGTAACTCATATCCTCTGCTCCCGGCCGTGGGATTAGAGGCTCAGGTATCGTGGTCTCAATAGCTACTGCTACTGCTCTAAACCCTCCTGGGGCTAGCGGCGTCGCAGAACTCCCCGAATGAAGCGCTATCTCAGATAATGACTGGGCCCGTGCCCTGGTAACCCTCTGTGTTCTACTCGCAGCTCCCTCTGCTGCCTTTCCCTCATGGGCTCTGGTTGCCTTGCGTAGAGGCATAACGGGTGAAAAGAATACGTCAGAGGGAATCCAACTTATAACACAGCTCTAAGGCACGATCTCAGAGTGAGAAGAATGTAAACCAATCCTAAATATCCTGCAGCCTCCTGATTATAGATGTGGTGCACAACACACCGATAATCAAGACTACTGAACACGATGCCTAGACACTTTCCGAGGACTAACTGCTCTGATACCACTTTTGTCACGACCCGACCACGGGCCCGCGACTGGTGCCTTACCCCGGGCACCCTAGTGATAAACATCAGAGAAAAACCAGCAGAAATAAAACATACAGATATGAAACAAGATAAAAGAAAACAGGCTAACCAAAACGGTTGCCTTTTTGCATATATATACAGAAATTTGAACAGTTACATCCTTTACAACCCCGCCAACAAGATTACAGACCTCTAAGAGTGTAACAACAACTATGACGGACGTGGCCGCCATACCACAGAATGTACAAGAACCTACAACTCAGGAAACATACAAAAGATAAGCCTCCGAGAAACGGAGCTTCCTAATACGCTGACGTGATCCTATGAGCGAGGATCAACAACGATGTACCTCTACTGCGGCATGAGCAGCGGCCCGAAGGAGATCGAACAGTACAAGTATATGTGAAATCAAAATAAATGAAATCATAGTAGTCTATATAAAGCAGAGACATATATGATAACCAAACTAAAGTACATAATATGTAGCGATCGCGTCAAGTCGGGGACTCGCCTCAAAGTCATCACTCAAATATAACTATGGGTCTCATGCCCGCAACATCAATCATGCGTGGAATACCTTTCCTCACCGGCGATCTACGATAACCACACCAAGGAGTACACATGAACACGAGTCCCACTGTGTCCTAAAAACCATACGAGGCAAGTCTCGAAGGCTAACTACGGATACCAAAGCCGCATCATCAATCGGCCGGGCAAGTACGAAAGCCAACTACGGATACCAAAGCGGTACCAACAAATCTATATAACCATACCACGGTCGACCCGGGCAAGTCGAAAGCCAACTACGGATACCACCGCGCCACGTAGGCGGGGCAAATCGAAGACTAACTACCGGATACAAGCCGGAATCACGAGACCGTCCTGGCCCGAAGCGGGGCACGACTACGGATACCCGAATCAGCCACGACCTCGGGCAATCGTGAGCCAACTACGGATACCGCCGAATTAGTAAAACCTCGTGGAGCTAGTCCATGGAATAATAATCACGAAGCGTGCGTGGAATGCTCACATCGCCGACGCGTCAAGTAAGATCATAACAAATCAGCCGGCCCTCCATCGAGAGACGTGGTGGTATAGGAATACAATACTAGCACGACAAGGCTATCATACGCAAACATAGGCAAGTTACACACAACTCAAGGTACTTTCATTTTATGCCAAAGTCCGTGTTTTAACCCCAAGTACTACGTACGTTAAATTCTTTTTTAAAAGATTCATTTCTTTTACAAAGGTCACCCGATGCCCGTATTATCAAAATAGAGTGACTAACATTTTAAGTAAACCAAAACAACTTCCATACTTTCCTTTTTAAACCAAATTAAGACAATACTATGCCTTCTTTTAGACCAAAACACTTCTCCTTTTAAAGTCAAGTTACCATTTTAAAACTAATGATAAAACCATTCTTTTGTTTTCATAAAGTCGTTATAACTAACTTCCCATAAAGTCATTATAACACTTTATGTTTTAAACCAATTTAAGACAAAACCATGTCTTTCTTTTAAACCAAAACTCTTGATTCCTCAAGTCTCTTTTCTTTTAGAAATCAAGTTCCTTACTTTGGAAATTTAAGAAAATTAATGCTTGTTTATAATGATTCTTATTAAAGCGATGATCTAGGAAATGTAATACAATTTTGTCTTATCTTAGCTTCTATGCAGATGGAGGTTTCTACTGGTTTTAATAGTAATTAGTTAGTCAATACATTTAACGCTGCAGTGGTTTGTTCGATACTTATTCTCATTTCCGAAATTAATATAATATTATTCCTTTTAAAACCCAAGTACCCATTTCTCATAAAAGCGGTTTCACAACTGTTTAACACAAACCAAGTCCTTAATATTTCATAACAAGTCACTTAACTTTGGAATTAAGTCAAGGACACAAAAGGAAAATCAACTTCCTTTAAACACACGTGCGTCTACCGCACTAAATATATTTCACAAATATCATGCTAGAAAGGATAGGAAGAGGTTCACATACCTTGCGACGATTATCGACAATTAGCAAAACGCTCCAAAGTACTCTAACCTTGCTCGCCTTTTCCACCAGTCAAGTAGAATACGCTACTCTTAGCACTTCAACCTAAAAAGGCCACAAAACGTCTATCAACCTCTAGATCTCTTCGTAGAATAATTCTAGATACAAGATTCCTTATTCTACGGAAAATTCGGCAGCACCTCCCCCCCGCAACCACATATATCTCCTCCTCTAACGAGGCCTGCTACCAAACCAACAATCCCAGGGGGGGTTACACGTCTAACCGGACGTGTACAATTCTACTCCACAATAATACTACAAGTCTACTGTAAATACAGTTCAATTCTTATCCATATTCATTCTACATATAGTATACTCAACTATACATTACTACAACATGTAATATCCAATTACAATAGGGGGACAAAGATCATTACCTCGATAAGCCCAAAATTATCCAAGATATAAGTCGATCCTGAGCAACGTTTAGCTCCAACTCCTTACGCTCCAACCCGCTCCAAGCGACCCTTAGAAGTTTCTAACCAACTCCTCTTCAAGATCCAACTCCAAAAAGTGAAGAACACTTAGGTTCCAACACTACCAACTTTCGGCCAAGGGGGGTGTATTTAGGCTAGGGGTGTGAAATCTTTTCCAACACTTGGTTACTAATCTTCCTAACACTCTAAGGAAGAACACTTAAAACTTTAAGAATTTTTGGATAATTTTTGGCCAAGGGGAAGTCTAAAAAATGAGAACAACAACAAGGAGAGGGGAGAGAGAATTGCCTTGAAAAACTCAAGTGTGGGATGAAGTCTTGCAAGCTAAAGGGTGGGTATTTATAGAGAAACCAAGGGCTAGGATTAATGCAAGTGGAAGGTGAGGATGGGGTACATGTGTGTGGGTAGTTGGCCAAACATTTGGCTACCACAAAAATGGGACAAGTGGCTTGCCACTTGTCCCCTCACCAAAACCGTCCAAGCCATGTGTCCCACCACCATTCGGCCACATGGCCACATGGGGGTGACACGTGTCGCCCCCCTACTCGTCCAAAATATTTCATCTTCCGAAAATATATCCGCAATGCCAAAAATCCGAAAATAAAGTGGGCCCCACAAACCGTAAATTCCTCCCGTGGGCCCCACGTGACCAATTTCGGAAATAAAATTCCATAATTCTTAAATATTCCAAAAAGTCCGAATACCAAATCTGGGAATCCAATTCCCATTAATGAACCTTTTTCCTTCACAAAATCCGGAAACTTTTCCGTCGAAAAATCACATCTTTCTTCCTTTCCAATTTTAAGGTCGTATTCTCGTACGTACGTCCTCACATACATACCCTGGAACTACGGGGTATAACAGGGTGCTCCTCCAGCCATTTGGGACGAGTTCACAGAGGCCTTCCTAGATCACTTTTTGCCTCCTAAGATGAGGAGAGCCCGAGTTGATAGGTTTTTGACATTGAGGCAGGGTGGCAGGATCATCAGAGAGTATAGCCTAGAGTTCGACTCATTGGCTAGGTATGCGCCCACTATTGTGGCTGACATGGTGGATAGAGTTCACCGCTACGTGATAGGGCTAGACCGCTACTTGGTTGATGGATGCATGGCAGTGGCTCTTCAGCCAGGTATGGATATTGCCAGGATCCAGGCATACGCGCAGGGTGTGGAAGACATACATGTAGGAGTCGGCCATGCAGTCCGAGATAAGAGGCGAGCAGCGGGGTTTTCGGGTAACTTTCGAGGCGCACCTCGTGAGAAAACAGTCTGCATCTCAGCCATCACAGAGTACTCCTCTCGGTATTCGCGCATTTGATCACCGGGTTATTGGTGCGAGTCAAGGCTCCGAGCTTGGGTTTCGAGAACAGGGGTACTAGCCAGATGAGGCCACCTTTACCTCTGTGTGGTCGATGCGGTAGATCCCATCCTGGAGAGTGTCGTATTTCTTCAGGAGCATGTTTCTCTTACGGCCAGCAGGGCCATTTGAAGAGGGATTGTCCGACCAGAGGCGGCACGGGTAGTATGGCTCAGCCTACAGGGTCATTTGTCGGGTCATCATCTTCAGTCATGCGCGCCCGCAGAGGCGGTGTTCTGGGCGGAGCCGCGGTAGAGGTCGTGGAAGAGGTCCTAGTTCTAGCGGTCCTCCGAACCGCATATATGCCTTAGCTAGTCGACAGGATCAGGAGACTCCGCCGGATGTCGTTACAAATATACTATTGATTTTATGCTGTGACATTTATGCTTTGATAGATCCGGGTTCTACCTTGTCCTATATATCTCCTCTTATTGCTGGTAGAATAGGAATAGAACTGGTGTCAATAGAACCTTTTGAGGTAGCTACGCTAGTGGGTGATTTGGTGGTAGCTGAGCGGGTATATAAGAATTGCCCGGTGATTATACACAGCCGTCAGACCCTAGCAGACTTGATAGAGATGGATATGATAGATTTTGATGTCATTATGGGTATGGACTGGTTGACTTCTTGTTATGCCAATATTGACTGTAGAGACAGATTGGTTCGATTCCAGTTTCCCGATGAGCTAGTTATTTAGTGGAAATGGGATACTGCATCGCCGAGGGGTAGGTTTATTTCTTATCTCAAGGATAGGAAGATGGTTCAGAAAGGGTATATTTATCATCTTATTCGGGTGTTCGATACAGAGGTTGAGGTGCCAGTCCTTCAATCAGTTCTGGTGGTTAGAGAATTTCCGGATGTTTTTCCAGATGATCTCCCAGGTATTCGTCTAGAGCGGGAGATAAAGTTCTATATTGATGTTTTTCCAGATACTCGACCTATATCTATTCCTCCGTACAGAATGACACCTGCTGAGTTGAAAGAGTTGAAGGACCAACTAAAAGACTTGCTGGAGAAAGGCTTTATTAAGCCTAGTACTTCACCTTGGGGAGCGCCGGTGTTGTTTGTGAAGAAGAAGGATGGGACGCTGCGTATGTGTATTGACTACAGGCAGCTGAACAAGGTAACCATCAAGAATAGGTACCCCCTCCCCAGGATTGATGATTTTTTTGATCAGTTGTAGGGTGCGAAGTATTTTTCCAAGATAGATCTGCGATCCGGGTATCATCAGGTACGAATTAGAGAGGCAGAATTCCCGAAGACTGCATTCAGGACCCGGTACGGGCATTATGAGTTCAGGGTGATGTCGTTCGGATTGACTAATGCTCCAGCGGTATTTATGGATTTGATGAACCGGGTGTTCAAGCCATTTCTGGATACGTTTGCTATAGTATTCATTGATAACATACTAGTTTACTCTCGCACAGAGCAAGAGCATGCGGATTATTTGAGGACGGTACTTAGAGTCCTCCAGAGCCGGTAGTTGTATGCCAAGTTCTCTAAGTGTGAGTTCTGGATGGCCTTAGTGACATTCTTGGGGCACATTGTCGGGGCCGATGATATTCGGGTTGATACGGCGAAGATCGAGGCGGTGAAAACTTGGCCTAGACCTACTACACCGACTGAGGTGTGCAACTTCTTAGGGCTTGCGGGTTATTACCGAAGATTTGTGGAAAAGTTCGCTTCGATCTCAACGCCTTTGACTAGGCTGACTCAGAAAGCGGATAAGTTCCAGTGGACGGATGCATGTGAGAAGGGCTTCTAGTTATTAAAGGAGAAGTTGATGACAACTCCAGTTCTTACTCTTCCCGAGGGATTAGAGGGTTATGTGGTTTTTTGTGATACTTCGGGTGTCGGACTTGGTTGCGTGTTGATGCAGCTGTTACACCCCGTAGTTCAGGTCATGCGCATGAGGGCGTACGAAAATGAGTAAGACTTAAAATTTTCAGAAGATAGGTTGATGGGTTGTTCCGGACGGGTTTTAGTCAACTTTAAGGCGGGTTATGACCCGGTACATTGAGAGTTCATAAGTGTTTCAAAGGCCTGGGGCGTAGTTCGTTGAGTCTAGATTCCAACGCAACCAACCGTTCGTCGATAGGACGTCGGAGTAGAAAGTTATGAGGGTTACAAGTTCAGTGCGCAGTCGGACAGAAATGTGTTTCGGGCGAAGGCGACAGGGCCGCGGCGCCGGATGCAGGGCCGCGGCGCCTAAAGTTCTGAAGGGTCGCTGAAGTTGCAGCCGCGCGCCGAATAAGCGGGCGCGAAAGATCGAGAGAGGCTGCGGAGGTTTCACAGTCGCGGCCCGTGTGGCCGGGATTTTTGGGGGGAAAAACATAGAAAAGTCGATTTTTGTTTTAAAAGAGACCATGGGAGGGTGACAAGTGTCCCCCCCCATCTGATTTTCTGTTGCATGCAATATATTGACCAAGACTTGGACATTTTCTATCTTTCATCTTCTCTCTCTCTCTCTCAAATTGCTCCCTTCTCTAAAACCCTTAGAAAAATCTGAATAGTTAAGAACCAAAAGGAAGCTTGTAGCTAGCTTGTTGGCATTGTTGTGGTGGTGTTCTTGGCAGGACGCTAGCAATACTTGGAATAAGTTTTGGCTAAAACTTTAAGGTAATGATTCTTCCTTTAGATTTAGTTATAGTGTTGCATGTTAAGAAGAAAGAACTTGTGGTAGTAAATAATGCTCTTAGAGTCATTGCATGCTAGAAATGTGGTTTGGTTATGAAGAATGGGTTAAGAAGAGATTATGAGCATGTTGTAGCCTAAAACTACCCTAGAATTGTTAAGTGAATTATTGTAAACTTATGGGACAGAATTTTGGGTGTGTAATCCCCTTTAAATTGTTGGATTGATTGAGCCTTACAATGTGGTGTTTTGATGGTAAATTCGGCCTTGAGAAAGGTGGCAAAGTGAGTAGAAACAAAGGAAATGCTGCCCAATTTTCTATAGAATTTTAGTGGCTTTGAGTTAGATTATTCTACATTGGAATTAGAGGTTAATGAACATATCATGGTTATTATAGGTTGAAATATTACTTGCGGTAGTTGAGCTTAGCAAGTGGATTGACCAAAGAGGTATGTGGAGCTTTCTTATCTCTTGAGCATGAGTAGTTTGAACTATATAGTACGGTGACGTCGTGTTTTAAATGAAGTAAATCTATTTGTTGTACTTGACTTGTTTTACGAAAATGTCTAAGTTGGTTGGGTTAGAGAGCTAACCCACTTATTCCTAAGTAATGGTTTAACCTAAATAAGGTAGATAAGGATTTCGTGACATGAAGAAGTATTACGAAATTGTGTGAGTTTGATTTGAAGTATAAGTCTCTTGGTTAATAAAAAGAACGAAATCTTTTGAAACATAAGGAGTTATAACTACTTATGGGAGGTTAGTTAGAACGCCTTATGAAAGAGTATGAACGCCTAAAGCTTTAAAGCATAAAGTTAGTATAACGGCTTTATGGGAGTTGGTTATAATAACTTTATGAAAGGTTAAAGAGTTGGGTTTTCTTGAATAAGGTCATGAAAATGAGATTCATTTTGTATGTTAATGAAAGCCTAAAGAAGTTATGAGTTACTTGGACGCATCGCCGCGATGAAGGATTCCACGTATGCTTCCATTGTTCGCTTATGAGTTACTTGGACGCATCGCCGATGAAGCGATTCCACGTATGCTTCCATTGTTCGATTATGAGTTACTTGACGCATCGCCAGTGATGAAGGATTCCACCGTATGCTTCCATTGTTCGATTATGAGTTACTTGACGCATCGCCGATGACGGCGATTCCACCGTATGCTTCCATTGTTCGATTATGAGTTACTTGGACGCATCGCCATGATGAAGGATTCCACGTATGCTTCCATTGTTCGATTATGAGTTACTTGGACGCATCGCCAGATGAAGGATTCCACCGTATGCTTCCATTGTTCGATTATGAGTTACTTGGACGCATCGCCATGATGAAGGATTCCACGGTATGCTTCCATTGTTGATTATGAGTTTACTTGGACGTCGCCGATGACGAAGGATTCCACGTATGCTTCCATTGTTCGATTATGAGTTACTTGGACGCATCGCCACGATGATGAAGCGATTCCACGTATGCTTCCATTGTTTTAGTATGAGTTTGCTTGGACATACCGCCGCTGATGAAGAATTCCACGTATGCTTCCATTGTTTTAGTATGAGTTTGTTTGTTTGGACGCACGATGATGAAGGCGATTCGACGTATGCACCTGGACATGCTTACGATGAAGGATTCCGAGGCATGCAGATATGGCGGTAAGAGTATAAATGGCGGCAAGCCCCAAGATCGTTATACCACCTTCTTCGTGGTAAGAGTATGAATGGCGGCAAGCCCCAAGATCGCCATACCACCGTTGAGTTTATCGACGTGCCGCCGTGATGAAGGATTCCACGTATGCTTCCATTGTTTTAGTATGAGTTTATCGACGTGCCGCGATGAAGCGATTCCACGTATGCTTCCATTGTTTTAGTATGAGCTTATCGACGCACCGCCAGTGACGGCGATTCCACGTATGCTTCCATTGTCTTAGTATGAGTTTATTGACGCGTGCCGGTGATGAAGGATTCCACGTATGCTTCCATGGTCTCTATACGAGTTTACTTGGACGTGTTGATTATGAGCTTCCTATTTTCATGCAAAGATAGTATATGACTTATTTTCTCATTGTTGGTAAGGTGCGGTGTTCTCAGAACTGATTTTGTACATGCCCCCGCTATTTTAGACTTATGAGGTATTTTCGATTTTCCCGCCGCATACTTGGTACATGTTATCGACTCTCCCGGGCTGCGTTCACGCCGCAGTCGAGATACGAGCTTGCTGGTCCGCACTCTTAGGATCACTGCTCATTTCCGAAAGCTCCATCCTCCGAGGCTTTGTCTTTTGGTATGATTCCTCGAGGTTATAGACTTTTGTACATTCAGTGGTATGGCGGCCTGTCCCGCCACGCTTGTTATTCCTGCAGGTCTGTAGTCACGTTTGTGGTTTGGGTTTGTAAGAATAAAGTTGTCTGCTTCACTATCGGTTAAGTTATTTTATGAAAGGCGGCCTTATCGGCATTGCTAGTGATGTTTACCTTATACGCATTTGTTTTATGTATGTTCATTGCTATTCTCCGACATATACTGAGTGGTACCCCGGAAGGGTACTAGTCGCGGCCCCGGGGTCGGGTCGTGACAGCAGCATGGTAAGGTTATAGCTTACGCGTCCCGACAGCTCAGAAAGCATGAGAGGAACTACCCTACTCATGATTTGGAGTTAGCGGCAGTGATACATGCTTTGAAGATTTGGAGGCATAACTTATATGGGGTTCATGTGGATATTTATACAGACCACAAGAGCCTCCAGTATATCTTCAGGCAGAGGGAGCTGAACTTGCGGCATAGACGATTGTTAGAGTTGCTGAAGGATTATGATGTTGATATCCTATACCACTCGGGGAAATCCAACGTGGTTGCAGATGCTCTAAGTCGTAGATCTATGGATAGTCTGTCAGACGAAAATCCAGATAGAAGGGACATGGTTCGTGAGATTCATTAGTTAGCGAGCCTTGGGGTTCGGTTGGTTGATTCCGATGATAGTAGAGTTTGGGTTCGAGAGGTTTCCGATTCTTCCATCGTTGAGGAGGTGAAGAGGCGACAGTATGAGGATCTGGTTCTGGTACGGTATCGAGATACGGCTCTTCGAGAGGAGAATAGTTCATTTGAGGTAGCACCTGATAGGGTGCTAAGGTACGATGATAGATTGTGTGTACCCGATGTTGCAGGACTTCGTCAGCAGGTGTTAAGGGAGGCACACGGTGCTCGTTATTCGGTTCATCCGGGGTCGACTAAGATGTACCATGACCTCGTGAGGTGTATTGGCGGATGGCACGAAGAGGGACGAGCGAGTTCATTGCTCGATGTCCGAATTGTCGCCAGGTCAAGGTTGAGCACCGTAAGCTGGGCTATTACGCATTTATCGAGATTCCGACGTGGAAGTGAGAGGTGATCAACATGGATTTTGTTACAGGGTTACCTCGTACTCAGAGGAAGTCGGATTCCATCTGGGTTATAGTAGACAGACTGACGAAATAAGCCCATTTTATTCCGGTCAGGACTACTTATTCGGCTGAGGATTATGCTAGAATGTATATCCGGGAGGTTGTGAGAATTCACGGAGTTCCTACATCTATTATATCAGACAGAGGGGCCCAGTTTATGGCTAACTTCTGGAGGTCTTTCCAAAAGGGGTTAGGGACACATGTGAGTCTCAGTAATGCATTTCACCCTCAGATCGATGGACAGGCAGAGCGTACTATCCAGACACTTGAGGATATGCTGAGGGCATGTATTATTAACTTCAGGGGTAGCTGGGAGGATCATTTGCCTCTGGTTGAGTTTGCGTATAATAACAACTACCATTTCAGTATTCAGATGGCGCCTTATGACGCCTTATATGGAAGGAAATGTAGGTCGCTGATCGGTTGGTTCGATGTTGGCGAGGTTCATTTAGTTGGACTAGACTTGATTCAGCAGGCTGTGGATAAGGTAAAGCTTATCCAGGAGAGGTTATTAGCAGCTCAGAGTCGACAGAAGTCATATGCAGATAATCTACGTCGACATTTGGAGTTTCAGCTTGATGATTGAGTGTTCTTGAAGATATCACCCATGAAGGGTGTGATGAGGTTCGGAAAGAAGGGGAAACTTAGCCCGAGGTACATTGGGTCATAACAGATTGTTCCTAGAGTAAGCAAGGTTGCCTATGAGTTAGATCTGCCATCCGATTTGGAAGTAGTACATCCGGTCTTCCATGTTTCTATGGTACGGATGTGTATAGGGGATCCATCCAGAGTTTTCCCGGTTAGTGATGTCCATGTGACATAGGGGTTATCATATGAGGAGAGTCCTATAGCGATACTTGATCGCCAGGTTAGACGATTACGGACTAAGGACGTGGCTTCCGTCAAGGTCTTGTGGCGGAATGATAATAAAGAGGATGTGACTTGGGAAGGAGATGAGGACATGATGATGAAGTATCCTCACTTGTTCCCTACACCTACAAGTAATTCATTCTCACTACTTGTCGATTTTGATTGACGTATATGCATAAGTGTTATATTGTGGCCATGTGTGACATATTTGATTGTGTTGGATATAGTTAAAGGGCACTATGCCGACATCGGTTTAAGATTGAACTTAGTAAGAACATTCGGGATGAATGTTTCTAAGGGGGAAGAATGTTACACCCCGTAGTTCCAGGGCATGTATATAAGGACGTACGTGAGAAAGTACGACTTCAAGTTTAAAACGAAAGAAAGATTACTTTTCCTACGAAAAATATTCCGAACCTCGTGAAGGAAAAATGTTTAGTAATTGGAATTTGGTTCTCAAATTTGGTATTTGAGACTTATGGAATTTATTAGAATTATGGAGAGATAAAATATTTCGGACCAATAGGGGTGACACGTGTCACCCCCCCCACATGGCCCATGTTGGGCGAGAATGGCATGGCCAAGTTGACTCAAGATATTTGTCCATCTCAATCTTGGCCACACATTTGTTTTAATTGTTACACCCCGTAAGTCCAGGACATGTAAAAGAGAATGTACATAAGGAATCAAGACTTGGAAATTGGTACGAAAGGAAGAATTGTTTTTCCGACGGAAAATCTTCCGAACGTCGGAAAGGAAAAATGTTCGTTGTTGAGAATTGGATTCTCAAAATGCATTATTTGAAGAGTATGGAACTTATTAACATTATGGAAAATTATTTTTTACGGATTTGGTCACGTGGGGCCCACCCGAGGAATTTTACATTTTTGTGGGGCCCACGAGGGTTACAGAATTTTATGGACGAATGAGAGGGCGACACGTGGCACCCCATACTTGGTCTTGGTCAAAATTTTGTAAGGGTAAAATGGTCATTGACCATGGTAGAAGATAAGTCTTCAAAGCTTGATATTGTTGACCAAGTCAACTTGCCACTTGTGCTTAATCCTAGTGAAACTCATCCTAGCCACTCATGTGTTGTAATCTAAGCCATCCAATGTGTTATATAAGCATACTACTAGTGCAAGACTAGCTCTTCAACACTTAGAAAAATTAGACAACTCTTGTGCACACTAGCATGCTCTCGGGTTTGGTCCTTTTGCCCACACAAAATTTTGTAGTTTTGATCCATTGTTCACAAGACTTAAACCCAATGTCCCTAAGGGTATTGTAAGGATATCTCAATAGAAAGATTTCGGAAAAACGACGTTTTCGTATTAGTCGCAAGGCGAAAACTTAAGGAGTTCTTCAACTTTGAAGTTGGAACTTGAAGATGGGTTCTTCATAGGCTTCTTAGGAGTGCTTGGAGCGGATTGGAACGTAAGGAAATGAGCTAAGAATTTCTAAGGCGCGACTTTGAATCTTGGAAATTTTAAGGGCTTATAAAGGTATAAATCTTGTCGTTTTAGCATTTAAGATTTACTTATTGTTGTAGCTATGGATATTAGCAAGCATGAGGTATTTAGTATAAGGTTTGATAAGTTTATTGGCTATTGGAACCCTAATCCGAAAACTAGCATGTTTAGCCTTAAGATTACAATTCAAGTCGATTTTTTTTTTTAGGTATATGCAAATATTATTACTAATAACGGAAATAAAGATGGCTATAATCAGTCATTGAGGGTTCTCAATCCTCAACGTTATGCAAACAAGAAATGGGGGAGGGGATCAGTGGTCACTCAAAGGTGCCATTACAAGAGGGGATAAGATCTTAATAGATTTAAGTCCTTTTGATTCTAGACGAGGACTTGTAAAGATTCCCGCATAAGTTTCCTTCGTTGAATTAAAATCCTTGCACGCTTAATAGGTGCATTAGTTGCATTCATGGGGGAATTCAAGAGTAGTGCACTATTGGGAAAGGTTGCCATAAATGGCTCAAGTCCTTTGGCATTAAATGCTCCATTGGTCGAGACCAAATGATAGGTCTTAGGCGAATTGGAAAAGAGTGACCCTTCGATTTCCACATTAGTTGATCTTCCAAGACTCGATTGAAGAGTAGTCCCTTCGGATCCCGTAGCCATCAAGTTTCCAAACCTCTTTTGACGAGCTGCCCCTTTGGTTTCCGCAACCTTTGAATTCATTAGAAGAGCTGACTCTTCGGTTCTCACCCTTATCAATTTTCGATGTCCCATTGAATGAGATGTTTCCTTGGTTCTCTCAGCAATTAAATGCCCTAATTTACCAAGTCTCGTTTGAGGGGTAGGCTGTTCGACTTCCACATGATTTGTAATACCAAGAACCATGGGAAATGAACCATTATCGGGCTCTACATTCTTTAACCGAAGACCCTTAGGCTGCATCCATGACCCGCGACCACCAACGTGACCAATCAGCAGCCCATGACCACCCTTCTGACCCTCCTTCGACCCGGAACCACCCTATTGATCCGCCATCGACCCATGCTGTTATACCCTGTATTTCCAGAGTATGTACGTGAGGACGTACGTAGAAAAGTTTAAGCCCTAAAGTTAGGCAAGGTTCGAATTTTGTTCACAACCCCCGATTAGAGTCGTTTTTCGACGAAACGTTTTACAAAACTTGCGAAGGGAAAATTCCGGCTATGTCATTTATAATTTTTGCGGATTTTTCCGAGAGACGAAATGTTTTGGACCAACGAGAGGGCGACACTTGTCACCCTCTAGTGGGCGGTCAAGTTGGCCGATTGGGTCACGGTTTTTGGCCTTATTTTGTGCCTTGTTTGGTGCCTTGTTTGGTGCCTTGTTTTGTGGAGTAGGGGTAGGGGCACTTGGGCAAATCTTGGCCCTCCACTTTCCCCCCACATTGCTTGATCTTGGCCATTGACCTTCCTATAAATACCCCTTTGTGAAGCTTTCTTCATCCACTTCTCACTTCCTTAAGTCTTGAAAACCCTCCCCTTTTCGCGAGGCCCTCGCCGAGAGTTGTCACCTCCTCCTCAGGCGTGGGCCATTGACCGTCCTATAAAGACCCCCCCTTTGTGACGACTTTTTCAGCCTAAAACTTCTAAGTCTTGAAAGCCCTCTTTCCCTTAGTGTAGTGTTCTCGCCCTAGCCTCCCTCGGAAGGCCTTTGGCCGTGAGCACCCCTCCCCTTGGTGAGGCCCTTGGCCGAGAGTACCCCCCCCCCCCTTGCCTAGTTGTTCTCGCAAATACACCCCCCCTCTTGGTAGAAATACTCTCCAAGTATTGTTACTATACCCAAAATACCTTAGCCTTATACCTTGTAGTATTCCAAAAGTTACCTCTATACGTAGAGCCCGGAAATACTACCTTTTGTCCTTTTAGTCTCAAAACGAAACCCTAAGGAAAATCTTCACAGTTGGTTGAAGTATTAAGTAGAAGTTGCGTAGAACTTCTAAGGGTTGTTTGGAGCGGGTTGGAGCGCCCAGAGTAGGAGCTAAACGTTGCTCAGGATCGACATTTAAACTTGGATAATTTTGGGCTTATCGAGGTAAATATCTTGTCTCCCTTTTGTAATTAGAGTTTGCATACTGTTGAAGTATAAGAATTAAAGTATAAGTTATATACAAGGAAGGTATATAAGAAGAGAAATGAACTGTACTTACATAGGACTGTATTTACAGTAGACTTGTGAAGTTTGACGGGTAGGGAAGTGCTGCCCAATTTTTCGTAGAAACTTGTATCTAGATTTATTCTACTGAGTAGTCTAGACGTTGATAAACTTGTATAACCTTTATAGGTTGAAAGCTCTGCAAGTAGCATGTTCTACTTGAAAGGTGGACAAGGCTAGCCGGGTTATAGCCGTGGAGCGTTTTGCTAATAGTCGATAATCGTCGCGAGGTATGTGATTCTTCCTATACTCTTGAGCATGATATTTTAAAATATATATAGTACGGTAGACGTACGCGTGTTAACTGAATAATAATTACGGCAATGTCTTTTGACTTAAGCCTGAATAATCTTGAAGTATTTCAAAAGAATACTGAATCATTTTTAACAGAAGAGTAATACTTGGTTTTAAAAACTTAAGAGTTATACTAGCTTTATGGGAAGTTAGGTATAACAGCTTAAGAGAGATAAAAAGAATGGTTTATTGATTTTAGAAGTTAAGAGACTTGATCTTAAAAGATAAGAGACTTGACTTAATTGAATTAATCTGAATTTTGTTAACAAAGTGTGAAACCTCATTCGTGAGTAATGAGTATTTGGTTTTTAAAAAAGGAATAATGTTTTACTGATTTCGGAAATCAGAATAAGTATCGAACAAACCACAGCAACGCTAATAAAGGGGAAATGTATTGACTATTAAAGTATTATTAAAACCAGTAGAAACCTCCATCTTCATAGAAGCTAAGATGAGATAAAATGATATTACATTTCCTAGATCATGGCTGCTTTAATAAGATTGTTATAAACAAGAATAACCTACTCACATATCAGACATATGTTTCTCAAATTGCTTTCAAAGAGAATTATATCATTAAGTTATTAATACTATGAACTACGAAACCTTTCGAAAATGAGAAACTTGAGTAATTGAAATTAGGCAAACTTGAACGTTTGGAAAAGAATGTTGTTACTTAATTTTACAAAGAGTAGTGTTTTGATTTACTTCAAAAGATAGTCACTCTATTTTTATACTACGGGTATTGTGTGACTTTTGTGAAAGAAACGGATCTTTTAAAGAATTAATGTATGTAGTACTTTGGGGATAAAAACCTGATCTTGTTAATCATATAGTAGAAAGTACCTTGTGTGAATAACTTGATTGTGTTGGTTTGTGATAGTCTTGTAATACTTTCTTGTTGATTTGATAAGTAATCATGCTAGGATGCTACGTGTGTTAGTATCTTGTGATGATTGTGTAAAGGGGTTTCCCTCGATTGCGCTTAAGTTGTTTAACGATCAGCCGTTATGTTGGTATTGTACCACTCACCTTGACATGATCCCGAGGTTAAAGTCGCCTCCGATGCGGGTAATACTCGAGCAGATGTGTGACTATGATTCGAGGATACCTCACGCGGTCTCGGACCTATGCGAGCTACGAGTTCCTGTTAGTGTGCGGCCTTTATGGTCATGCGGTCTATGTGGCTACGCGGATCGCGAGTCCAGACGGATACCGGGAGTAGCTACCCTCAACGCGGGAATACCTCACGCGCCTATGAGGTTGGCCTATCGCGAGTCAGCGGAAGTTCGAGGCTAGACGCGCACATTAGATATCGCGCGAGTGGCCAACTTTGATCATGTGACGGCCTAGACAGATCTCATGATACGCTTTATGACCTTGTTAGTACTGGGTTTTAGTAGTCGGCTATGCCTTCAGACTTACCCCCAGACGGTTTTATGATGACACGTGGGACTCGTGTTCATGTATTCCTGGTGCTTTTATATCATAGATCGCCAGCGGTGAGGAAGGTATTCCACGCATGATTGATGTTGGGCGTGAGACCCATAGTTATATATTGAGTGATGACTTTGAGGCGTGAGTCCCCGACTTGACATGATTGCTTATTTATCAGGAATCGTAGTTTGGTTATCATACATGTCTCTTGTTTTATATAGACTACTATGATTTCATTTACGATTTTTCGCCACATACTTGGTACCGTTGCATCGACTCTCCTGGCTGCGTTCATGCCGCAGTAGAGGTACACCGGTGTTGATCCTCGCTCTTAGGATCGCAGTCGTTTTGGGAAGCTCCGTTTCTCCGAGGCTTATCGTGGTATAGTCCTCGTCGTTGTAGGTATTTACATTCGGGGTATGGCGAGCCCCGTCCCGCCATTGTTGTCATATCATTCTGTGAGGTCCAGAGTAATCGCCGGGCGAGTTGTAAAAGGGATGTAATCGCTCGATTTAAGTTTTATATATACGTGCCGAAAGGCAAGTTTTCTCAGATTGCTTTACACTTCGATATTCCATGTCTTGTTTTATGTTCCACGATTACTGATGTATGTCTACTGGGTGCCCGGTAAGGCACCAACACGCCCGGTTCGGGTTGTGACAAAAGTGGTATCGAGCGCTTAATCCTGGAAAGTGTCTACGCATCGTATCTAGTAGAGTCTTGATTATCGGTGTGTTGTGAACCACACCAATAATCGTGAGGCTATAGGATATTTAGGATTGGTTTCCATTCTTCTCACTCGAGATCGTGCTTAGAGTCGTGTTATAAGTTGGACCTCTAACGTATTTCTTTCCTTACCGCTATGCCTCCACGTAGCGCAACCCGCCCGTGAGGGCAAGGCATCCGGCGGAGCCGCGAGTAGAGTACGAGGTTACGAGGCACAGCCCAATCATCACCTAGGGTGGTGCTTCATTCGGGAGTTCTCGCCACGTCGCTAGCCCCAAAGAGAGTTTAGCACGCGCAGCAGCTCCATCGCGACCTTGATATATGAACCTTCGCCCACGACCGAAAAGAGAATATAGATTGCAAGAGGCGACCGCATTAGCTAAGGATTTAGCCGCCACGACCCGCCCGGCCCGTGATCGTGCCTACCGGCACCCAAGTATTCATACATCAGAGTAACCAGCGGAATATAAAAGAAGACAGGAAACAGTTTATAAAATAAGACACAGTTTATCTGAAGAAAAGCTTGCCTTTCGGCATAATATAAATAACTCAAGTTTTGCAGTTACATCCCAACTGTACAATAGTACTACAGACCTCTAAGGAAGTAAACAACTATGGCGGGACAGGGCCCCGCCATACCCTGACTGTACAAAACTATCTACAATACAGGGAGATCATACCCAAAAGTAGAGCCTCCGGAGAAGATGGAGCTCCTGACACCAACGCAAAGATCCTAAGGATGTGGATCTAGCACATGCTTGCCCTTACCTGCGGCATGAACGCAGCCCCCCGAAGGAGGTCAGTACAACAGGTACTAAGTATGCGAAACTGTAAAATACTTAAATGAAAACATATCATTTTAAAACCAGTTTACAAATATGTGTGAAACAACCAAGGAAACCGCACGTAGTGCCACATCACAAACAAAAGCAACAATAGGTAACTGTAATAGGTCTTGTCTAGGCTGCGAATGATCGAAACAGGGCCACTCGCCCATATCATCATTCTGCAAGCCTAATCCTGGACTCCCGGAGTCCGCATAGGCCACTCACATGGGCCCGCATGAGGTATAACCCCGCATCGAGGTAGCTACTCCTAAGATCGCCCCGACTCGTTGTCCGCACGCCACATAGACCGCATGAGGTATAACCCCGCATACTAACACGAACTCGTAGCCCGCATAGGCCCCCTGGACCCGCATGAGGTATTCTCGAATCATGGTCCCAGACCGCCTGAGTCTACCCCGCATCGGAGGACAGCTTAACCCCCGGTATCATCTCAAGAGGTGAGTGATAGTATACTAACATAACAACATAAGCACAACAAGGATACTCACCTATACAAACGTTACAAGATACTAACACACATAGCCTCATATCATGTCTACTTATCCAACCATCTTTATTATTCTTTTCACAATACAAGTCTGTTACAAACACATAGGCAAACTTGTTTCTTTTATAAATCTTAAGTGGTTATACTTACTTCCCATAAAGCTAGTATAACTCTTAAGCTTCTGTTTTAAAAACCAATTAGTTCTCTTCTGTTAATATGAGTCAGTAGTCTTTTGAAATGTTTCCAGTTCTTTATTATTCAGGCTTAAGCCGTGAGGCATTGCCGTAAGTATCATTCACGCTTAAGCCGTGAGGCATTGCCGTAAGTATTATCGTAAAATATCATTCTTTAGGAAGAATCACATACCTTCTCAGCGAAAACCACCCGCCAAGTTGAATATGTCGCGCGCAGAGAGTCAGCCTATAATAGTCACAGATATCTATTAAAGACTACTCTGAAGGTCATTCTAAACAGGGGGTTCATAATTCTACGGAAAGTCGGGCAGCACAACCCTACCAAGTGAGCTATGTAAGTTCATCGTGAAAACAAGTCCTATGTGAGTACAGTTCAATATTATTCTGTGATATTCTTCTAAGTATCTAATACTTATTCTAATACAACAACAGTAAGTATTCTCTAATTCAAAAGAGGTTTAGGATTAGTTACCTCGGTAAGCCCAATAATATCCTAGAAAAAAGTCGCGCCTGGGCAAGGTTTTGCTCCTAAGTTGTATGCTCCAAGGAAACCTTAGAAGTTCTTCACAACTTCTACTAAGTACTAAGGTATTTGGGCTAGGGTATTTTGGGCATTATAACGATACAAGAAGACAACTTTGTCTACCAAGGGAGGGTGGTTAGATGTCGGCTCGGCTAGGGGTAGGCTCTACCATACTACACAAGGGGAGGAAGAGGTGTTTGGACGAAAAGCTTAAGGGAGAGGAGAGGATTTTAGACTTGGAAGATAACTTTGTGGATGAATAACTCTTCATCTCTAAGGGGTATTTATAGCTCAAGCCTCACAACCAATGGCCAAGATGAAGACAAGTGCAAGGCAAGTGTAAGGCCAAGATCAAGCCAAGTGCACCCTAACTCCTACTCCACAAAACACTCCACAAAACACTCCACAAAACATGGAACAAAACAAGGCCTAAACAAGGACCCAATCGGCCAAGGCCAACACCCTCTTTGGGCCCAATCGCCCAAAGCCACCCCACTTGCTTCCAATGCGAGGTGACATGTCACCCTCCCGTTGGTCAAAAATGTTTCGCCTCTCGAAAAATCCGCAAAATAAGAAATGGCATAGCCGGAATTTACTCTACGAAAGTCGGGAAACGTTTCGTCGGAAAACGATTCTTTTAGCGAGTTGTGTACAAAAGAAAACGTCCAAGGCTAACTAAGGCCAAACTTTTTGTACGTATTCCCTTACGTACATACTCTGGAAATACGGGGTATTACATTCTCCCCTCCTTAGAAACATTCGTCCCGAATGTTCCTTCTCAAGACAGTAAACGATAAGATTCTTCATAACTTAAACAGTTTGCAAATGCCACACGCGGCCATAAAACAACACTTAGGCATAAACGATAACGAAAATTTACAAGTAGGAAAGTGAATTACCTGGAGGTGTGGGGAATAGGTGAGGATACTTCGCCTCATGTCCTCCTGGCTTCCCACGCCATCTCCTCTCTCGAGCTCGTTCGCCACAAGACTTTGACTGCCACGTCCTTCGTCCGCAGACGCCTAACCTGACGATCGACTATCGCTATGGGAATCTCCTCATACGATAACCCCTCGGTCACCTGGACATCGTCAATCGGGTGTACCCTAGATGGATCCCCGATACATCTCCTCAGCATAGATACGTGAAAAACCGGATGCACTGCCTCCAGATCGGACGGCAGATCCAACTCATAGCAACCTTGCCTACCTCGCGACAACTAAACGCCCAATGTACCTAGGGCTAAGCTTCCTTCTTCCCGAATCTCATCACACCCTTCATGGGTGACACCTTTAGGAAAACCCAATCATGAACTCGAACTCAAGATGCCGACGACGATGATCTCGTGATACGACTTGCCGACTCGAAATGTCAATAGCCGCTCGGATAAGCTTCACCTTATCCATCGTCACTGCACCAAATCCGTCCCACTAGCCGCACTCGCCCACATCGAACCAACCTATAGGCGATCTGCACTTCCTCCCATACAAGGCCTCATAAGGCGCCATCTGAATACTGGAGTGGTAGCTATTATTATACGCAAACTCAACTAGAGGCAAATGATCCTCCCAACTACCACTGAAGTCAATAACACAGGCTCGCAGCATATCCTCAAGAGTCCGATAAGGCTCGCCTCGCCCGTCTGCTCGTGGATGAAATGCGACTGTGCTCACTGCGCCCCTAAACTCCTCGGAAGGACCTCCAGTTAGCCGTAAACCGGGCTCTCTCATGCGATATGATCGAAGTAGGGACTCCATGCGATCGACGATCTCTGATGTAAAGTCCGCATAATCCTCACCAAAAGTCGTCCGACGGAAGAAAGTGGGCTGATTTCACACCGGCCGACGATAACCCATATAGAATCATGTCTCCGAGTGCGAGGTAATCCCGCGATGAAATCCATGTTGATTACCTCCCACTTCCGTGTCGATCTCAATCGTCAGAACAAACCACCGTGCCTCGTGCTCTACCTTCACCGCCGACAACACGCACCGAGCTACGAACTCGCAACGCTCTCTTCAAGCCATCCCACCAATACACGATCTAAGGTCGTGGTACATCTTGGTCGACCGGATGGATAGAGTAACGCCGCTACCGTGTGCTTCCCAAGAACTCGCCAAGTCCTCAAACATCCGAACACACATGCTTCTCAAACCTTAGCACCCCATCGTGCTACCTCAAAAGGACCCTTTGCCTCACGAAGAGTCAGATCACGATATCGAATCAAAGCCGATCTCGAATCGCCGCTTCTTCACCTCCTCGACGATGGAAGACTCGCAACCTCACGAACTCTAACCCCATCGCTATCGTAATCAATCAAACGGACACCAAGGCTCGCTAATCGATGCAAATCACGAACCATGTCCTCCTCTCTAGCCGCACATCCGATAGGCTCCCATCGACCTACGACTAAGAGCATCCGCCACAACATCGCCTTCCCGTGGTACAGATATCAACATCGTAATCCTTAAGCAACTCTAACCACCGCCTCGCCGTAAGTTCAGCTCCTCCGTCAAGATATACTTCGAGGCTCTTGTGGTCTCAGATAAATATCCACGTGAACCCCATACAAATAGTGCCTCCAGATCTTCAAAGCGTGAATCACTACCGCCAACTCCAAATCATGCGGGTAGTTCTCGTGTTTCTCACCGTCGGGATGCATATGCTATAACCCCGCCATGCCGCATCAACACACATCCCAACCCGATGCTCGACGATCACAATACACGACATAACCGTCGACCTCCGGAAGAGTAAGAACGGGCGGCCGTCAATCTCTTCAAGAATCGAAACCCCGCCACAAGCATCGCCCATCGAACTGGCTGCCTCGAGTCACCTAGTCAATGGTGCGTAGATAGAAGCAAACTTCTCCACGAACCGCCGATAATATCTCGCAAGGCCCGAAATCGCGAACCTCTCGAGTAGTAGTTCAGGCCAAGTCACGATCGCCGATCTCGCCGTATCCACTGAATGCCATCACCCATAATATGCCCAAGAAACGCCATCAAGTCAACCAAAACTCACATTTGGAAAACTTGGCGCATAACCGCCGATCTCGAGAATCACAAGACAGCCTCAAATGCTCGCATGCTCTCGCTTCCGAGCGAATAAACCAAGATATCATCAATGAACACTATCACAAACGTGTCCAAAATGGTTTGAACACTCGGTTCATCAAATCCATGAATACACGAGCATCGTCAACCCAAAAGACATGACCGAACTCATAATGCCCGCACGTCCGAATGCACTAGTGGACATCCACCTCTCTCTCGACACGAACTCGATGATAGCCCGAACGCAGATCAATCTTGGAGAAACATCTCGCGCTCGCAATCGGTCGAACAAATCATCAATCCTCGGCGGGTATCTCGTTTAATGGTCACCTTGTTCACCGTCAGTAATCAACACACATGCGCAGCGCCCCGCCCTTCTTCTTCACGAACAATACGGCGCTTCGGGGAAACACTGGGCCTAATGAAGCCCTTCTCCAAAGAAATCCCTCGGTGGTCCTTCACTCTCTCAACTCGGCAGTGCCATTCGTATGGCGGAATGGAAATAGCCGAGTGTCCGCAATATGTCAATACAAAACTCAATCTCCTCTCGGGAGGGATACCGGAGGTCATCCGAAACACGTCTGGGAACTCGTGACTCATCGAATCGATCAAAATCTGGTACCGCAGCCTTGATTATCAAACACCGAACGAGATGGTAGATATACCCTTCTCGCACCATCTTCCTAGCCTTGAGGTAGGAAATAAACCTACCACCGGCGATACCGCGCTCCTCCACTCAACAACCGGCTCGCAGAAATGGAACCGTACTACTCTCTCTCTGCGGTCGTTGGCGTAGCAGAAGCTAGCCAATCCATCCCCATAATCACGTCGAAGTCAATCATCTCCAACTCTATCAAGTCGGCCAGGTCCGACGATCGTAAATGGTCACAGACAAGCTCATATACCCGCCGAGCTACCACCGAATCACCCATCGCGTAGCTACCTCGAAAGGTCTATGGACTCGTGCTCTATCCCTATCCTACTAGCAACAAGGGAGATATATGGGGAGTAGAACCGGATCTATCAAAGCATACACATCAAACCGAGCGATAAGGTACATGGCGACATCGGTGAGGCCTCACGATCTGTCGGTGGACAAGGCATATATGCGGTTCGAGGACCGCTAGAATGGGACGAGCCACGACCTGCCGCGACCTGCTGACCCACGAGCACCACGCCTCGGCGAGTAATCGTAGGAGATGATGGCGGCAACAGAACACGAAGGTGAGCCTACCACTAGCGCCGCCGGTCGGACGATCCCTCGCAGTGACCTGCCGCTGGCCACAATCGTAACAAGCTCAAAAGTAGTACCACACTTCCGTAATGGATCCCATCGGCCACACTGGGGGTGGTCCCGTCGGCCAGTACCTCTGCTACTGCGGGCGTCCCGAAGCCCTGGGCCGATGCGCCTCGAAAACTCGCCGGTGCCGAGGGCGGTGCGAGTGCTCGAGTGGCCGTGGTGCGAATCTAGGCTAGCTGCGAGGCCGCCCACCACGATAACCACCGTAAGACCCTCCGTCCCGGCCTTAACCTGCTTCTGTCGTCACTCGCCGACCTGCGCTCGCCGCATCGAGGCGTGAGCTGCGTGCGGGTAATGTCCATACCCGGTGAGAGAAACCCCGCATGACTTCGGCCATATAGTCGTCTAGCCGGTGACATAGTGGTGCACCTATCCTCCATATCTGCTACCAATCTTTGGGACATATCGAGCCAAAGAATCAAACTCGACATTGTACTCCCGACAAGGTCGTCCTCTGCCTCGGCCGGTAAAAATCTATCGCCCGCGCCTCCTCATCTGTGGAGGCAAAAAGTGAGTGAGAAAGCCTCGAGAACTCATCCCAGTAAGGCGGGCCGCGTGCTCTCCGGGATAACTCCGTGAATCAAACCAATCGATGCGGTATCACGCGACCTATGTGAACAAAGATCACGGACTCGGTCTCGACGCCCGATCACTCTCAAAATCCTCTGGGCGACGGATGAACTCCTGCGGATCATCCTCCGGCCTCGACCCATAAAACTCCGTGCTACAACTCGAAGTCTCGTAACCTCAAACTCTCGCCTCGGGTGAACAACGGTCGACCGAGCTGGAGCTGGCTGAATCGCCGCGTCAGCCTCTCTCCGTGTCGGGCCACAACTTTAGCCAAAGGTGGGCCATCTCCTTGTACCCTAACTCCTCCGCCCGGTGTGGGACGGAGGTGTGGGTACTGTGGTCTCTTTGGGTGGCGGCGTCATAGAACTCGCCGTCTCGGTATAGGCGGGCACGAGCCCTCGTGACTCTGGGTGTCTGCTAGCGCCTCCTCATTGCCTTGCCCACGGGCCGGGTTGCCTTACGTGGAGGCATAATCATACGGAAAGGAATACGTTAGAGGTCCAACCTATAACACGACTCTAAAGCACGATCTCGAATGAGAAGAATGAAACCAATCCTAAATATCCTATAGCCTCTCGATTATTGGTGTGGTGCACAACACCGATAATCAAGACTTACTAGATACGATCTGTAGACACTTTCCGAGGATTAATCGCTCGATACCACTTTTGTCACGACCGTTCGGGGCGTGATCGTGCCTTAAGGCACCCAAGTAGTCATACATCGAGTAACAGCGGAATATAAAACAAGACAGAAACGATTTATAAAATAAGACACGCTTTATCTCAAGAAAAGCTTGCCTTTCGGCATAATATAAATAACTCAAGTTTTGCGATTACATCCCAGTGTACAATAGTACTACAGACCTCTGGAAGTAAACAACTATGGCGGGACAGGGCCCGCCATACCCTGATCAGACAAAACTATCTACAATACGAGATCATACCCAAAGTAGAGCCTCCGAGAAGATGGAGCTCACGACACCAACGCAAAGATCCTAAGGATGTGGATCTAGCACACTGCTTTGCCACCTGCGGCATGAGCAGCCCCGAAGGAGGTCGATAACAGTACTAAGTATGCGAAATCGTAAAATACTTAAATGAAAACATATCATTTAAAAACCGGTTTACAAATATGTGTGAAACAACCGAGAAACCGCACGTGGTGCACATCACAAATAAAAGCAACAATAGGTAACTGTAATAGGTCTTGTCTAGGCTGCGAATGATCGAAACAGGGCCACTCGCCCATATCATCATTCTGCAAGCCTAATCCCGAACTCGAGTCGCGTAGGCCACTCACGTGGGCGCATGAGGTATAACCCGCGTCGGTAGCTACTCCTCGGCGTCGCCCCGACTCGTTGTCGCGTAGCCACATGCATCGCGTGAGGTATAACCCGCATACTAACACGGAACTCGTAGCTCCGCATAGGCCCCCTGGACCCGCATGAGGTATTCTCGAATCATGGTCCCAGACCGCCTGAGTCTACCCCGCATCGGAGGACAGCTTAACCCCCGGTATCATCTCAAGAGGTGAGTGATAGTATACTAACATAACAACATAAGCACAACAAGGATACTCACCTATACAAACGTTACAAGATACTAACACACATAGCCTCATATCATGTCTACTTATCCAACCATCTTTATTATTCTTTTCACAATACAAGTCTGTTACAAACACATAGGCAAACTTGTTTCTTTTATAAATCTTAAGTGGTTATACTTACTTCCCATAAAGCTAGTATAACTCTTAAGCTTCATTTAAAACCAATTAGTTCTCTTCTGTTAATATGAGTCAGTAGTCTTTTGAAATGTTTCCAGTTCTTTATTATTCAGGCTTAAGCCGTGAGGCATTGCCGTAAGTATCATTCAGGCTTAAGCCGTGAGGCATTGCCGTAAGTATTATCGTAAAATATCATGCTTTAGGAAGAATCACATACCTTCTCAGCGAAAACCACCCGCCAAGTTGAATATGTCGCGCGCAGAGAGTCAGCCTATAATAGTCACAGATATCTATTAAAGACTACTCTGAAGGTCATTCTAAACAGGGGGTTCATAATTCTACGGAAAGTCGGGCAGCACAACCCTACCTGGTGAGCTATGTAAGTCTACTGTGAAAACAGTCCTATGTGAGTACAGTTCAATATTATTCTGTGATATTCTTCTAAGTATCTAATACTTATTCTAATACAACAACAGTAAGTATTCTCTAATTCAAAAGAGGTTTAGGATTAGTTACCTCGGTAAGCCCAATAATATCCTAGAAAAAAGTCGCGCCTGGGCAAGGTTTTGCTCCTAAGTTGTATGCTCCAAGGAAACCTTAGAAGTTCTTCACAACTTCTACTAAGTACTAAGGTATTTGGGCTAGGGTATTTTGGGCATTATAACGATACAAGAAGACAACTTTTTCTACCAAGGGAGGGGGGGTAGATTTCGGCTAGGCTAGGGGGGTAGGCTCTCGGCCATACTACACAAGGGGAGGGAAGAGGTGTTTGGACGAAAAGCTTAAGGGAGAGGAGAGGATTTTTAGACTTGGAAGATAACTTTGTGGATGAATAACTCTTCATCTCTAAGGGGGTATTTATAGCTCAAGCCTTGGCAAACCAATGGCCAAGATGAAGACAAGTGCAAGGCAAGTGTAAGGCCAAGATCAAGCCAAGTGCACCCTAACTCCTACTCCACAAAACACTCCACAAAACACTCCACAAAACACTCCACAAAACAAGGCCTAAACAAGGACCCAATCGGCCAAGGCCAACACCCCTCTTTGGACGTCCAATCGTCCAAAGCCACCCCACTTGCTTCCAATGTGAGGGTGACACATGTCACCCTCCCGTTGGTCAAAAATGTTTCGTCTCTCGGAAAAATCCGCAAAAATAAGAAATGGCATAGCCGGAATTTACTCTACGAAAGCTGTGGAAACGTTTCGTCGGAAAACGATTCTTTTAGCGAGTTGTGTACAAAAGAAAACGTCCAAGGCTAACTAAGGCCAAACTTTTTGTACGTATTCCCTTACGTACATACTCTGGAAATACGGGGTATTACAGTAGCTACCAGAGAGTATATGATGTATCGATTTATCACGGGTCTTGACGACTATCTAAGAGAGGGTAGTGCAAGAGTAATTCTTCAGTTAGGCTTGAGCATGGCCTGTGTACGGGCTTATGCGCATCAGGCCAAGAAACATAGAGATCGACGGGTTAACCAGGGCGAGAAGAGGCGAGCAAGCGCGTCCTTTGGTAACTTTCGAGGCGAATCGCCTTACCAAGAGATTAGATATGCACATCCACCGGTAGCAGTGGTCCTCCGCGGGTTCGGGGCGTTCGGTATGCAGGAGTTGGTCGAGCTCGAGCTTAGGTTCCACGCTACACGAAGGTTCCGGCCCGATCGGATTGATTTTCTCAGTGTTCACAAGGTGACAGGCGTCATCCCGGGGAATGTCGTCTTTTAGTTGGTACTTGTTTTACCTGCGGCCGTCAGGGCCATGTGTCGAAAGGATGTCCTAGTAGGAGGGATGCAAGTAGGAGGACTCAGCCTTCAGGATCGGTGGGTAGTTCGTCATCTTCCTGGCTATGCCTACAGGCGAGTTTGATTAGACGACTAAGGGAGTGAAGCGATGAACAGGTATATCCTTAACCCTCTAGAGATTGTATGTGTGATAATTGTGATTAGAAATCATGGTTAGTTAAAAGGGTAAGGTTGGGGATAAGGGAAAGTGTGAGCCTTAGAGTTTTATACGTAGAGACCTTAGAGGCAAGGTCATCTCAAGTAAAAGATTTAGTTTATGTTTGACCCTTATCGGAGTGCATAGTGCACGTAAGATATATTTGTGTGATAAGTCCCTGAGTAGTGTGGAATGAATGAGGGTAGTGATCTAAGAAGACCACTAGGTTTTCGTGACTTGATTATGAGATTGTTCCGGATCGGGGAACAAGAGTTTTGCGTGATAGTGGGTCGGGTTGGGGACCAATTGCGGGTCAACCCGCGGCCTGTATGGTGGTGGGGTCAGTTTATGGTGGTCCCGCTTTGTGTTAGGGTCATGAGGGTGTTAGGCACATGTTTAGTTAACCAGCGTACGAGTTCGTGGATGCATTCGACCAGTAGTCGGGCCGAGGAGGTCAGCCCGTCTTATCTTTTAGTCAAACCGTGTACTCGGTAGTAAGTTATGCGAGATGTTTATAGCAAGAAGGTTGTAAGGCTGCACGAGGTGCCTGCTTTTACCTTATGACAGACAGTGAAGCCCAGGTTTTGGCTACTTCTTTTTTTGGAAGTTTTACCAGGCAGGGTAGGAACTCCGGTGAGTCTCAGTATCGCATTCGCCCTCGGGCCAGTGTTTGGATTTCAGGGGTAGCTGTGAGGGTTGTTGCCTCCTGTTGAGGGAGTGCTTTAGCTACCATTTCAGTATTCGGATGTCGCCTTATGAAGCCTTATAGGGGCGGAAGTGTAAATTGCCGGTCGATTGGTTCGATGTTGGTAAGGTTCAGATTGTTGGTTCATACCTGTTTCAGCAGAATGTGGTTAGGGTCGTGAGAAAACTTAGCCTGAGGTACTTGGAGCGTTTTCAGATCCTTCGGAGGATAGGCCAGGTTGCCTAAAGTTGGCATTGTCGTCCAGCGTGGGAGGCAGTGCGTCGAGTCTTTCGTGTTGTTATGTTCGGGAAGGTATCGGAGATCCATCCAGAGTGTTCACAGTTAATGATGACCAAGTTGAAGATAGTAACCCCGAGATTTTTTTTTTTGGAAAACTGAAGCAGTAGCAGAAATGTGGTAAGCTATGAGAAAGAGTTCGAGTGTACGAGAAGGGTACGACGAGTAAGGGGAGAAGCGAGCATGTGTTAAGAACATAGATGTGATCATTGCTTTTGTAAGGTGAAGATGCGAAGGGAGTATCTCTTAACCCTTGGGTGGGAGCTTTTGTAGTGATGGAGGTGATTCCTCGTGGACTTGGATGTAAGTATTTGCGCGTGTGTGATTTTGTGGCCAGGTGTGGCATGATTGTTTTCATAAGTATAGCAGGGAAGACTATACTGACGCATGTTTGTTTTGAGACTTAGAAGGAACATTCGGGACGAATGTTTCTAAGGAGGGGAGAATGTTATACCCCGTATTTCCAGAGTATGTACGTGAGGACGTACGTAGAAAAGTTTAAGCCCTAAAGTTAGGCAAGGTTCGAATTTTGTTCACAACCCCCGATTAGAGTCATTTTTCGACGAAACGTTTTACAAAACTTGCGAAGGGAAAATTCCGGCTATGTCATTTATAATTTTTGCGGATTTTTCCGAGAGACGAAATGTTTTGGACCAACGAGAGGGCGACACTTGTCACCCTCTAGTGGGCGGTCAAGTTGGCCGATTGGGTCACGGTTTTTGGCCTTATTTTGTGCCTTGTTTGGTGCCTTGTTTTGTGGAGTAGGGGTAGGGGGCACTTGGGCAAATCTTGGCCCTCCACTTGCCCCCCACATGGCTTGATCTTGGCCATTGACCTTCCTATAAATACCCCCCCCCCCTTTGTGAAGACTTCTTCATCCAAAAACTTCTAAGTCTTGAAAGCCCTCTTTCCCCCCCTTAGTGTAGTGTTCTCGTCCTAGCCTCCCCCTCCCCCTTGAGAAGGCCATTGGCCGAGAGCACCCCTCCCCTTTGTGAGGCCCTTGGCCGAGAGTACCCCCCCCACCTTGCCTAGTTGTTCTCGCAAATACACCCCCCCTCTTGGTAGAAATACTCTCCAAGTATTGTTACTATACCCAAAATACCTTAGCCTTATACCTTGTAGTATTCCAAAAGTTACCTCTATACGTAGAGCCCGGAAATACTACCTTTTGTCCTTTTTGTCTCAAAACGAAACCCTAAGGAAAATCTTCACAGTTGGTTGAAGTATTAAGTAGAAGTTGCGTAGAACTTCTAAGGGTTGTTTGGAGCGGGTTGGAGCGCCCAGAGTAGGAGCTAAACGTTGCTCAGGATCGATATTTAAACTTGGATAATTTTGGGCTTATCGAGGTAAATATCTTGTCTCCCTTTTGTAATTAGAGTTTGCATAATGTTGAAGTATAAGAATTAAAGTATAAGTTATATACAAGGAAGGTATATAAGAAGAGAAATGAATCAGACTTACATAGGATCGTATTTCTGATGAGACTTGTGAAGTTTGTGGTAGGAAGTCTTTGCCCAATTTTTCGTAGAAACTTGTATCTAGATTTATTCTACCGAGTAGTCTAGACGTTGATAGACTTGTATAACCTTTATAGGTTGAAAGTTCTGCAAGTAGCATGTTCTACTTGAAAGGTGGACAAGGCTAGCAGGGTTATAGCCGTGGAGCGTTTTGCTAATAGTCGATAATCGTCGCGAGGTATGTGATTCTTCCTATACTCTTGAGCATGATATTTTAAAATATATATAGTACGGTAGACGTACGCGTGTTAACTGAATAATAATTACGGCAATGTCTTTTGACTTAAGCCTGAATAATCTTGAAGTATTTCAAAAGAATACTGAATCATTTTTAACAGAAGAGTAATACTTGGTTTTAAAAACTTAAGAGTTATACTAGCTTTATGGGAAGTTAAGTATAACGGCTTAAGAGAGATAAAAAAAATGGTTTATTGATTTTAGAAGTTAAGAGACTTGATCTTAAAAGATAAGAGACTTGACTTAATTGAATTAATCTGAATTTTGTTAACAAAGTGTGAAACCTCATTCGTGAGTAATGAGTATTTGGTTTTTAAAAAAGGAATAATGTTTTACTGATTTCGGAAATCAGAATAAGTATCGAACAAACCACAACAGCGCTAATAAAGGGGAAATGTATTGACAATTAAAGTATTATTAAAACCAGTAGAAACCTCCATCTGCATAGAAGCTAAGATGAGATAAAATGATATTACATTTCCTAGATCATGGCTGCTTTAATAAGATTGTTATAAACAAGAATAACCTACTCACATATCAGACATATGTTTCTCAAATTGCTTTCAAAGAGAATTATATCATTAAGTGATTAATACTATGAACTACGAAACCTTTCGAAAATGAGAAACTTGAGTAATTGAAATTAGGCAAACTTGAACGTTTGGAAAAGAATGTTGTTACTTGATTTTACAAAGAGTAGTGTTTTGATTTACTTCAAAAGATAGTCACTCTATTTTTATACTACGGGTATTGTGTGACTTTTGTGAAAGAAACGGATCTTTTAAAGAATTAATGTATGTAGTACTTTGGGGATAAAAACCCGATCTTGTTAATCATATAGTAGAAAGTACCTTGTGTGAATAACTTGATTGTGTTGGTTTGTGATAGTCTTGTAATACTTTCTTGTTGATTTGATAAGTAATCATGCTAGGATGCTACGTGTGTGTTAGTATCTTGTGATGATTGTGTAAAGGGTTTCCTCGATTGCGCTTAAGTTGTTTAACGATCAACCGTTATGTTGGTATTGTACCACTCACCTTGACATGATCCCGAGGTTGCCGCCTCCAACGCGGGGTAATACTCGTGCGATGCAGGTGACTATGATTCGAGGATACCTCATGCGGGTCCCGGACCTATGCGAGCTACGAGTTCGAGTTAGTGTGCGGCCTTTATGGTCATGCGGTCTATGTGGCCACGCGGATCGCGAGTCGAGCGGACGCGGGAGTAGCTACCCTCGATGCGGAATACCTCATGCGGGCCTACGAGGTTGGCCTATGCGAGCAAATGGAAGTTCCAGGCTAGACGCGCACATTAGATACTGCGGAAGTGGCGGCTTTGATCATGTGACGGTCTAGACAGATCTCATGATACAGTTTATGATCTTGTTAGTACTGTGGGTTTTAGTAGTCGGCTATGCCTTCGTACTTACCCCGTACGGTTTTATGATGACACATGTGGGACCTGGTGTTCATGTGTATTCCTTGGTGCTTTTATATCATAGACTGCCGGCAGTGAGGAAGGTATTCCACGGGCATGATTGATGTTGCGGGCGTGAGACCCATAGTTATATATTGAGTGATGACTTTGAGGGCGTGAGTCCCTGACTTGACATATCGCTATTTATTGTAATCAGTAGTTTGGTTATCATACATGTCTCTGCTTTATATAGACTACTATGATTTCATTTACGATTTTTGCGCTTTCACATACTTGGTACCGTTATCGACCTCCTTCGGCTGCGTTCATGCCGCAGTAAGTACACCGTGTTGATCCTCGCTCTTAGGATCGCATTCGTTTGGGAATCTCCGTTTCTCCGAGGCTTATCGATGGTATAGTCCTGTCGTTGTACATTCAGGGTATGGCGGGCCCCGTCCGCCATTGTTGTCATATCATTCTTAGAGGTTTGTAGTACTGTTGTGGGCAGAGTTGTAAAAGGGATGTAACTGTTCAGATTTAAGTTTTATATATATGTGCCGAAAGGCAAGTTTTCTCAGATTTCTGTTTTACACTTCTTGATATTCCATGTCTTGTTTTATGTTCCGCTGATTACTCTGATGTATGTCTACTTGGGTGCCCGGGGTAAGGCACCAGTCACGGGCCCGGGTTCGGGTCGTGACACATGCCCACCCATGCGACCCGTCATTCCCTCGAGAAGGGGTGGGGCTTCAGAAACCGCAACATTTGCATTCTCAATGTCCGTGGGAAATGATGTCCCGACGGCTTCACCAACCTTTGATTGATGCCTCATGGACATGAACACTGACCCATGACCACCGTCCTGACCCGCCATCGACCCAGGATCATCCACATGACCCGTTTCTTCTCCGACCTCCATGTTGCCAGTCGGAAAACAACTATAAGCCACACCATTATCCTTCATATGATTACCCTTCATACCGTGACCCATGGGTTCCATCCACAACCCATGACCACTATCACGACCCTCTTGTAACCCGGGACCCCCCACCATACCCATATTTGACCCGAGATCTCTATCAAGATCCGCAAACCATCCAGTGTCAAAAGTTGTTTGAAGAGTAGTCCCTTCGAATCCCGTAGCCATTAAGTTTCCAAACCTCTTTTGACGAGCTGCCCCTTTGGTTTCCGTAACCTTTGAATTCATTAGAAGAGTTGACTCTTCAGTTCTCACCCTTATCAAGTTTCGATGTCCCATTGAATGAGATGTTTCCTTGGTTCTCTCAGCAATTAAATTCCCCACTTTACCAAGTCTCGTTTGAAGGGTAGGCTGTTCGACTTCCGCACGATTTGAATTACCAAGAACCATGGGAAATGAACCATCATCGGGCACTACAAGGCCCTTAGGCTGCAGCCATGACCCGCGACCACCAACGTGACCAATCAGCAGCCCATGACCACCCTTCTGACCCTCCTTCGACCCGAGACTAACCTTGAGACCCGCTTTCGCCTTGGCATCCAAAGTGCCCGCCGGAAAAACCTCTATGTACTCAGAAACCAAGGATCGGCGATCCAAGGGTTCAAACCACAAATCATGAACATCAACACCACCCTCCTGCAACCCGGGACCACCCTCCATACCCACTTTCGACCCGGGATCCCTATCAAGATCCGCGATCCCCCCAGAGTCAAGAGAGCCTACCGGAACCGCAGCTGCCTTTCCGACTTCCAAGGAGTCTGCCGGAAAAGCCACTTTGGACTTAAACACTATAGAACGGTGACCCATGGGTTTCAACCACAACCCCTTATCACCATCACTACCCTCCTGCAACCCGGGACCACCCAACATACCCGCAAAAGACCCGGGATATCCGTCAAGACCCGTATGCCTTCCAGTGTCAAGTTTTCCAACCGGAACACCAGTTGAGGATGCCACCGGAAGGTTGGGAGAAACAAAGAGCTGCATCCTCGGCCCAGGACCACCAACATGACCCTCATGCACACCAAGATCACCCTCCTGACCTACTAACAATCCTGCAATACCCGCCTGACCCGAATACTCCACAAAGTTCAGAGAAGCACACTGGCCACCGCCGGAAGCCGCCCCCCCCCGGAAATGCACTCTTCAAATTCAAATCTTGAAAAAGCAAACTAATCTCTTTCTTTCTTTTGGCTGAAATCTTTATATTCTTTCTCATGGCTAGAAGGAAGATAACTCACTCTATAACAAATCAATTAAAGTGAACGTGAAATGAACACACAAACTTCAACGTAGGACGGATTAGATCAAAGAACAATCCGTGTAGTATATCAGTTGATGAAAATCATAGAAGAAGTGAGACGTAGAAGAGCGACTAGGGAAGAATGTTGAGAGCATTTTCGCCTAGTGAGAGAAACATCTCTCTAACTCTTAAGTATCTTCACAAGTCGATTATTAGTTTAAGTCGTCGCATGTTGTATAAAGAAGGAAATTGTAGTTGATGAAGTTGTTTATGACTATATAACATGTTAGCCCTTAGAACTTGGAATTGGAAAAGGATTGGAAAAGACTTTGAATTGTTGGTTATGTTGTTGGCCGAGAATGGCTTGAATATGGAACTACTTCGTATTAATTGTGGGGCGGAATTTTACACGTATTGTAAGGCGTGTAATCCCCTTTGATTGGTTGTTGTTTTGAGCCTTAAATGTGGCGTGTTGGTTATTGTATTCGGCCTTGAAAAAGGTGGCAAAGTAAGTAGAAACAAAGGAGGTCTTTGCTTGATTTTCCGTAGAATAAGAGACCGTTTACTTAGTATTATTCTACGTTAGAGACTAGAAATTGATAGTCATGTTGTGACCATTATAGGTTGACAATTCTACATACGGCGTATTCGGCTTAGCTTGTGGATTTAGCCGAAAAGGTATGTGAACTATCTCCTCTTCTAGCATGATTCCTTAAGATAAAGAAAGTATGTCCTACTCCTTAAATGATCCATTCCTTGGTTGTATTTGGATTGCCTAAAATAGAATTTGTTCTATGTACTTCCTTGATTGTACTTTGATGTTTAAATTGTAAGTTGTATAATCCATTGCCTTAGTGAAGTTTGGATTCTTAAGAGTGAAAGTATTTTACTTAAAGTACATGTAGTCTTGAAAAGAAGTGGTTTCCAAACCTTTTGGCTAGTGCCTTAGTTCCAAAACCTAAAGGTCATTATAATGACTTTAGGGGAGTCAAAGGAGTGATTTACTTAATTGTTTTAAAAGAGGAGAAATGACATGATTTAAGAGAAGTAACTTGTTTTAATGGTGTGAGTTACTTGAGGTTTAAAAGTAGAAGAAACTTGTTTTCTATAAATTAAGAGACTCGAAGTATTTTGAAAGATTAAGGAACTTGATTTGAAAGTTTGTGATACTTGGTTTTAAGTATAAGTCTCCTGGTTATAAAAAGAATGAAATTGTCTAAAAACCATAAAGGGTTATAACGGCTTTATGGGAAGTTGGTTATAACGGCTTTATGGAAGGTTTAGAAAGTTGTCTATTTTGATTAATGGGCATAAGTTGCCTATATTGTGAAAATTTGAGTTACTTGGTTTCAAGCTTTGAAATGAGTTTCTAAAAGTGTAGTAACTTACTTTGAAAAAAATAGACACACCTTGATACTACGGGTGTTAGTATCTCGGGGTTTTACATAGAAAATAGTCTTTTGAAAAGAATGTACGTACGTAGTACTTTTGCTTGTTTAATTGAGAATTTTTCTATGTGTGCCTTGATAAGTACTTTGGCTTGTTTAATTGAGAATTATTCTATGTGTGCCTTGATAAGTACTTTGGCTTGTTTAATTGAGAATCGCCTATGTGTGCTGGTAATAGTCGGTTTTGTGCTAGTGGTATATCATTCATTTCGGGGTCATTCCCCGGGTTTGTGGCAATTGCATATTCCGTGGATTCGCTACCCACGATGCGAGGAATACCTCATGCGAGTCCGCAAGGGCTTATGGAGGTGAAATAGTCCCATGCGGGCGGATACAGCCTATGCGAGGAATACCTCATGCGAGTCCGTAAGGGCTTATCCGGGTGAAATAGTCCCATGCGAGGAATACCTCATGCGGGTCCACGCGACCTATGCTTGTGAAATAGTCCCAGGTGTAGGATTGCTTAATGATACTGCGGGCGGGTGGTCCTTCTTTGATCGTGAGCTTCCTATTTTATATTGTAAGTATACTACTATTTACTCTCATTGTTAGTAAGGCACCGTGTCTCGTTATTTGAGTAGTGACTTTGAGGCATCGTCCCCGACTTGATATGACCGCTTATGTATTGTGTCTCGTAGGTTGGCTATCATACATGTCTCTGCTTTGTTTAGATGTTATGATTTCATTCTGATGCTAACATTTCACATACTTGGTACATTCTTCGTACTGACCTCCTTCGGGGGGCTGCGTTCATGCCGCAGGTTTAGGTACGCTGTTTGGTGATCTGCAGGTGTAGGACCCTGCTCAGAGTTTTGGGATAGCTCCTTCGCTCGAGTTTATCTTTTGGTATAATTTCTTTCAAGATGTGCTTTTGTACAGTTATGGGTACGGCGGGGCCTTGTCCCGTCATAGTTCAGTATAACTCTTAGAGGTCTGTATTCATATGTGGGATTGGACTCGTGTACATCGTAGTGTCTTTTGTTTATGTTAATTATATGGCAGCCTTGTCGGCTTTGCCCTTGCACGTATGATTGGTTTAAAAAAAAAAGAGGTGTTATTTAATTTCCGTAGTTTACTTAGTTGTTAAGGTAGAAGGGTGCCCAGGTAGGCACGACCACGCCCGGTTCGGGCGTGAGAATGGTATCGAGCAATCGATCTCGAATGTTTCTGCACCGTGTCTAGTAGAGTCTTGATTATCGGTGTGTTGCGCGCCACACCCATAAACAGGAGGCTACAGGACATTTAGGAGTTGGTTTCTATTCTTCTCACTCTAAGATCGTACCATAGAGCTCTGTTAGTAAGATAATTCCTCTCTGACGTAATTTTGTGTTACAGCTATGCCTCCAAGGAGAGCAACAGCCGCCCAGAAGGGCAAAGGAGTAGCAGGAGCTACTAGTCAGACTCAGAGAGTTGATAGGGCTTATGCCCAAGGTATACCGGATATTGTGCGCGATCGTGAAGTTCTTCTCGCGCCAGTTTTGAGGCCCCAAGACACGAGCCTCCAGTTTCTCAGTTAGGAGAAGACTATAGGGTCATGAGGGAAGCAATTATGTTATTGACCAAGATAGCGGTGCTACAGTTTCGCCAACAGGAAGTTATTCGGCGATGCAGGCGGTGTGTACGAGGGTAGAGGCGGCGGAGATCAGCGTAAGAGGGCTAGACCGGTTGGTTATCCCGGTGAGTTTTTGGACGAGCAGCCTCAGCAGCGAGTGAGATATTCGTCCCAGCCTACCCAGTACATACCCCCGCAGCTCACAGGTGGGAGATTGGACTCCACAAGGTATTTAGGAGCCGGTCCAAGCTCCAGGGGTCGAGGTTCTCAGAGGAGCAGAGGACTTTCTCAGTCGAGGCCACCTATTCCTCAGTGTTTCAGATGTGGTAGGCGTCATTCGGGGAAATGCCGTTATGGCACAAGTGCTTGTTTTTATTGTGGCCGTCCGGGCCATATTCTGAGGGTATGTCCTTTTAGAAGGAGCACGTGAGTGGCTCACCTATGAGGCCTGTAGTTGGTTCCCTTTCCTCACAGTGCGTCCCCGAGCGAGGTGTTGGATGTCAGCCAGTCGTGGTAGAGGTCAGGGTGGAGTTTATAGTTCTGGCGGTCCTTCGAACCGCGTAGATGACGTGACTACTGGGCAGGATCAGGAGGCGACATCGCACGGGGTTATAGGTATATTTCGATTCTTTGGAATCATACGTGCATTGATAGATTCAGATTTCGCCTTAGCGTATATGTTTTCCCTTTGTTGCTAGTAGTTGTAAGTGATAGTACCCCAGAGGTAGGGATACCTTGATTAGTAAAGTGAGAAGTTAGGAATATTGACAAGAATGGTAAGTGAACTGAAACTATAGTTGTGTAGAGTTCACACGTAGTAATAGCCCCATAACAGTGTAAGACCAATAGGGAAGATTGTACAGTAGAAATACTTTGGCTTATGTGACGAACCTCTAGTGAATAGGGGGGGATAGGGTGAGAAGTACCTTGAGATAAGAGAGAGATTTATTTCAGACTAAGAACGAGAAGTTAAGTGTGACGATGAGTCGGGTTATGGACTCGTTTCGGGTCAACCGGTAGTATGGAATGGGGTGATGTCAGTTAGAAATGGTCCCGTAGTGATAGGGTCCCGAGGATGCAAGGCCCAAGTTTAGTTAATCGTTGTACGAGTTCGTGGATGCGTTTCATCGGAACTAGGTCGTAAGGACCGAGAAGAGCCTTAACGGGAATGTAAGTAACAATATGGCCAAGTCTGGTTAGTAAATCCAAGGATTGGGGAACAAAAACAATATTTGAGATGTTGTACGTTTACTAAATAAGTTTAGAAGTACGAGAAAGAAAGACAGGTAAGAAATAAAGGAACCTCTAAGGATCCCGTGTTTTAGAAGACTGTAACCTTCGAGTTTTGTGAGAAGAAATTCGGACGGAAGGTCCATTGATATGTTTACGTATGTTGTGGTGGCCATGTGTGGCATCGTTGGTCTTGTGCAGTTTTGATTGATAGGCATAGTATAGAGTATATGCCGGAGTTTGTATAGCTTGACAACCGACTAAGAACATTCGGGGACGAATGTTTCTAAGGGGGGAAGAATGTTACACCCCGTAAGTCCAGGACATGTAAAAGAGAATGTACGTAAGGAATCAAGACTTGGAAATTGGTACGAAAGGAAGAATTGTTTTTCCGACGGAAAATCTTCCGAACGTCGGAAAGGAAAAATGTTCGTTGTTGAGAATTGGATTCTCAAAATGCATTATTTGAAGAGTATGGAACTTATTAACATTATGGAAAATTATTTTTTACAGATTTGGTCACGTGGGGCCCACCCGAGGAATTTTACATTTTTGTGGGGCCCACGAGGGTTACAGAATTTTATGGACGAATGAGAGGGCGACACGTGGCACCCCCATACTTGGTCTTGGTCGAAATTTTGTAAGGGTAAAATGGTCATTGACCATGGTAGAAGATAAGTCTTCAAAGCTTGATATTGTTGACCAAGTCAACTTGCCACTTGTGCTTAATCCTAGTGAAACTCATCCTAGCCACTCATGTGTTGTAATCTAAGCCATCCAATATGTTATATAAGCATACTACTAGTGTAAGACTAGCTCTTCAACACTTAGAAAAATTAGACAACTCTTGTGCACACTAGCATTCTCTCGGGTTTGGTCCTTTTGCCCACACAAAATTTTGTAGTTTTGATCCATTGTTCATAAGACTTAAACCCAATGTCCCTAAGGGTATTGTAAGGATATCTCAATAGAAAGATTTCGGAAAAACGACGTTTTCGTGTTAGTCGCAAGGCGAAAACTTAAGGAGTTTTTCAACTTTGAAGTTGGAACTTGAAGATGGGTTCTTCATAGGCTTCTTAGGAGTGCTTGGAGCGGATTGGAACGTAAGGAAAGGAGCTAAGAATTGCTAAGGCGCGACTTTGAATCATGGAAATTTTAAGGGCTTATAAAGGTATAAATCTTGTCGTTTTAGCATTTAAGATTTACTTATTGTTGTAGCTATGGATATTAGCAAGCATGAGGTATTTAGTATAAGGTTTGATAAGTTTATTGGCTATTGGAACCCTAATCCGAAAACTAGCATGTTTAGCCTTAAGATTACAATTCAAGTCGATTATTAGTTTAAGTCGTCGCATGTTGTATAAAGAAGGAAATTGTAGTTGATGAAGTTGTTTATGACTATATAACATGTTAGCCCTTAGAACTTGGAATTGGAAAAGGATTGGAAAATACTTTGAATTGTTGGTTATGTTGTTGGCCGAGAATGGCTTGAATATGGAACTACTTCGTATTAATTGTGGGGCGGAATTTTACACGTATTGTAAGGCGTGTAATCCACTTTGATTGGTTGTTGTTTTGAGCCTTAAATGTGGCGTGTTGGTTATTGTATTCAGCCTTGAAAAAGGTGGCAAAGTAAGTAGAAACAAAGGAGGTGCTGCCCGATTTTCCGTAGAATAAGAGACCGTTTACTTAGTATTATTCTACGTTAGAGACTAGAAATTGATAGTCATGTTGTGACCATTATAGGTTGACAATTCTACGTACGGCGTATTCGGCTTAGCTTGTGGATTTAGCCGAAAAGGTATGTGAACTATCTCCTCTTCTAGCATGATTCCTTAAGATAAAGAAAGTATGTGTTATACCCCGTACTTCCAGAGTAGGTATGCGAGGACGTACGTACGATTATTCAAGCCCTAATTAGGTTAAGAATGAACTTGTGAACTTTCGACGGAAAAGATTCCGAACCTTGTGAAGGAAATTCTACGTTTTTAATATTTTAACCGATTACAGATTTTTTCGAGAGACGAAATATTTGGACCAATAGAAGGGCGACATGTGTCACCCTTAGTCGGCATGAGTTGGACGAAAATGTGGCCAAGTGGACAAGGTCAATTGGTCAAGTCTTGCAAGATATTTTTGGGTAGTGGGGGTAGGTAAGGTTGGACGGTTTTGTGAGATAGTGGAGGCCACATGGCTCATTGTTGTGGGGGACATATGTCCCAATGTTGTGGTGGACATATGTCCCAACATTGTGGTGGACACTTGGTTGGAAGATCTCATCTTTCACATGGATCCTAATCCCCACCCTCCATTTGTTTTAATCTTGACCCTTGGGTGTTCTATAAATATCCCCCTTGAGTTGAAGACTTCTTCATCCACTCCACATTTTCTAAGTCTCAAAATCCTTCCCCCTTTGAGTAGAAGTCTCGTCCAAGTTTCCCCCCGCCCCCCCCCCGATGCGAGGAATACCTCATGCGGGTCTGTGTGTGACCTATGCGGACTGCGGGAGTTCCAGGATTAGGCTCGCATAATGATACTATGGGCGATTGGCCTTGCTTCGATCATTAGCGGCCTAGAAAAGACCAGTTATGTTATATCTATTTTGCTTTTGGTTATGCTGTGGCACTATGTGCGGTTACATTGGTTGTTTCATACATATTTGTAAAATTGCTTTTAAAATGGTATGATTTCATTTAAAGTACTTTACAGTTTCACATACTTGGTACCTGTTGTACTGACCTCCTTCGGGGGGCTGCGTTCATGCCGCAGTAAAGGAAGCGGTAGCGGATCCTCGCTTTAGGATCTTTACTCGTGTCGTGAGCTCCATTTCTCGGAGGCTCGACTTTTAGGTACGATCTCCCGTGTTGTAGATATTTTTGTTGTACATTCAGGGTATGGCGGGCCCCGTCCCGCCATAGTTGTTTACTTCCTGTAAGTGCAGAGTCTATTGTACAGTTGGGATGTAATCGCGGACTTGGTTTATATATATATGCCGAAAGGCGACTTTTTCTCAAATAAACTGTGTCTCATTTTACACTTGTTTCATGTCTTGTTTTTATATTCCGCTGATTACTCTGATGTATGCCTACTTGGGTGTCCGGGTAAGGCACCAGTCACGGGCCCGGGATCGGGTCGTGACAGTATGTCCTACTCCTTAAATGATCCATTCCTTGGTTGTATTTGGATTGCCTAAAATAGAATTTGTTCTATGTACTTCCTTGATTGTACTTTGATGTTTAAATTGTAAGTTGTATAATGCATTGCCTTAGTGAAGTTTGGATTCTTAAGAGTGGAAGTATTTTACTTAAAGTACATAGAGTCTTAAAAAGGAAGTGGTTTCCAAACCTTTTGGCTAGTGCCTTAGTTCCAAAACCTAAAGGTCATTATAATGACTTTAGGGGAGTCAAAGGAGTGATTTACTTAATTGTTTTAAAAGAGGAGAAATGAGATGATTTAAGAGAAGTAACTTGTTTTAATGGTGTGAGTTACTTGAGGTTTAAAAGTAGAAGAAACTTGTTTTCTATAAATTAAGAGACTCGAAGTATTTTGAAAGATTAAGGAACTTGATTTGAAAGTTTGTGATACTTGGTTTTAAGTATAAGTCTCCTGGTTATAAAAAGAATGAAATTGTCTAAAAACCATAAAGGGTTATAACGGCTTTATGAGAAGTTGGTTATAACGACTTTATGAAAGGTTTAGAAAGTTGTCTATTTTGATTAATGGGCATAAGTTGCCTAGATTGTGAAAATTTGAGTTACTTGGTTTCAAGCTTTGAAATGAGTTTCTAAAAGTGTAGTAACTTACTTTGAAAAAAATAGACACACCTTGATACTACGGGTGTTAGTATCTCGGGGTTTTACATAGAAATGAGTCTTTTGAAAAGAATGTACGTACGTAGTACTTTGGCTTGTTTAATTGAGAATTTTTCTATGTGTGCCTTGATAAGTACTTTGGCTTGTTTAATTGAGAATTATTCTATGTGTGCCTTGATAAGTACTTTGGCTTGTTTAATTGAGAATTGCCTATGTGTGCTGGTAATAGCCGGTTTTGTGCTAGTGGTATATCATTTCTTTTCGGGGTCATTCCCCGGGTTTGTGGCAATTGCATATTCCGTGGATTTGCTACCCACGATGCGAGGAATACCTCATGCGAGTCCGCAAGGGCTTAGGTGGGTGAAATAGTCCCATGCGGGCGGATACAACCTATGCGAGGAATACCTCATGCGAGTCCGTAAGGGTTGATGCGGGTGAAATAGTCCCATGCGAGGAATACCTCATGCGGGTCCACGCGACCTATGCGGGTGAAATAGTCCCAGGTGTAGGATTGCTTAATGATACTGCGGGCGGGTGGTCCTGCTTTGATCGTGAGCTTCCTATTTTATTTTGTAAGTATACTACTATTTACTCTCATTGTTAGTAAGGAACTGTGTACTGTTATTTGAGTAGTGACTTTGAGGGCATGCTTCCCTGACTTGATATGACTGCTTATGTATTGTGTACTGTAGGTTGGCTATCATACATGTCTCCTGTTTTGTTTAGACTGTTATGATTTCATTACAATACTTACTGTTTCACATACTTGGTACATTCTTCGTACTGACCTCCTTCGGGGGGCTGCGTTCATGCTGCAGGTTTAGGTACGCTGTTTGGTGATCTGTAGGTGTAGGACCCTGCTCAGAGTTTTTGGATAGCTCCTTCCATCGAGTTTATCTTTTTGGTATAAGTTCTTTCAGTACAGGCTTTTGTACAGTTATGGGTACGGCGGGGCCTTGTCCCGTCATAGTTCAGTATAACTCTTAGAGGTCTGTATTCATATGTGGGATTGGACTCGTGTACAACGTAGTGTCTTTTGTTTATGTATATTATATGGCAGCCTTGTCGGCTTTGCCCTTGCACGTACGATTGGTTTTAAAAAAAAAAAGGTGTTATTTAATTTCCGCAGTTTACTTAGTTGTTAAGGTAGAAGCGGTGCCTGTGTAGGCACCGATCCACGCCCGGTTGGGCGTGACATTAATCTTAACCCTTGGTTTCATTATATATCCACTACTAGTGCAAGACTTTAACACTTAGAATTTTTTTAAGAAAGCACGTGAAGATGCAGAATAAAAAAGAACTCATTTATTCGTCTTATTTATTATTATTTATATATTTATATATATAAAATATATATAAAAACTTTGTGCACACATAAGGGCTCTTGGCCAAGGCATTATTGAAGATTAAGAAATTCTGCAAATGTTGTTGATAAATCCCCATACTCAAACCTAAGGTCCCTAGTAGTATTCTTAGCATAAACAACCTCTTAAATTCCGGAAATACTACGTTAATCCGCTAATCGCACCTTGAAACCCTAAGGTGTTCTTCATATTTTGAGTTGGAACTTGAAGAGAAGTTGGTTATGAACTTCTAAGAGTTGCTTGGAGTGGATTGGAACGTAAAGAAAAGGAGCTAAAGTTGCTAAGGATCGACTTTTAATCTCGGATTATATTTGGGCTTAGTGAGGTAATGATCCTTGTCATCTTAATGTAATTGAAGATTACATGTTATAGTAGTTGATAAATGAGCTTGTGATATAAGGAATAAAGATTTATAAGTGCTGGGGAATTTGGAGGGTGAATACCGAAATATGGCATGCTAGCCATTGAAGTTGTTAATCAATTTGGTTGTTAGTTATAATCGTCACATGTTATACAAGAAAGGGAATTTAGTTGTTATAATTGTTATGACGTATTAACATGTTGGAGTAACGACTTGGATTAAAGAATTGAAAAAAGACTATATGTTGTATTGTTGTTTGGTTGGTTGTTCCTTAAATGTGGCGTATTGGTTATTGGTTTCGGGCCTTGAAAAAGGTGGAAAAGTACGTAGAAACAGGGAAAGTGCTGTCCAATTTTCCGTAGAATAAGAGACCTTATACTTAGTATTATTCTACCTTAGAAAGCTAAGAAGTTGATAGACGTATTATGGTCATTATAGGTTGAAAATATACGTGCGGCGTATTCAACTTAGCGGGTGGATTAAGCCGAAGAGGTATGTGGAACTTTCCCTATCTTCTTGAGCATGAATCTTATAAATGTATAGTACGGTTAACGTACATGTCTTAAATGAATTCGGTTTCATTTTGGTACCATTGATTTGAATTAAAAAGGTACAAGTCTAGTTGAGTTGGAAAGTTAAACTCACTTGGTTTTTAAAGGATGTAAGTGCCTTAGTTTTTCTAAAAACATAAAGTGTTATAATGGCTTTATGGGAAGTTAGTTATAACGACTTTATGAGAAGTTAAAGAAGTGGTTTACTTGAATTATTTAAAGAGAATAAATGATTTGATTTTGAAAGTATACGATACTTGATTTAAAGAGTATAAGTAAATTGATTTAAAGGTATAGATTACTTGAGTTCGGAAAGTAGAAGTTACTTGGTTTCAAAGCCTTGAAATGAATTTCTAAAGGTGTAGTAACTTGATTTGAAAAATAGACATGCCTTGATACTACGGGTGTTAGTATCTTGTGGCTTTTATATGAAAATGGTTCTTTTTAAAGGAATAGAAGTACGTAGTACTTTGGAGTTAAATTCCCGGATTTTACATGATAGTGTCTTAAGTTTAATTAATGAGAGTTAAAGATTGCTAACTTGCATATGTTGTTCATGGTGGCCGTTAGGGCTAGTGTTATATTATTTATTACGGGGTCAATCCCCAGGTTATGTTGCATTTTGCATTTTCGTGGATTTTCTCCCCACGATGCGAGTATGGTGTATATGCTCATTGCGGGCCCACAGGGTCTATGCGGGTGAAATAGTCCGATGCGGGTGAAATAGTCTCATGCGAGGCAAATTACCTCATGTGGGTCCACAAGGCCTATGCGGGTGAAATAGTCCCAGGAGTAGGATTGCATAATGATACTATGGGCGGGTGGCCCTAGTTTGATCATAAACTTCCTATTTTTTTAAACAGTAAAGTTTACTCTTATTTACTCTCATTATAAGTAAGGCACAGTGTACTGTTAATTTAGTTATCATACATGTCTCCAGCTTTATTTTAGACTATATGATTTCATTACAGTACTTTCAGTTTCATATACTTGGTACATGTTTTGTACTGACCCCCTTTCCTCGGGGGCTGCGTTCATGCCGCAGGTAGAGGTAAACAGGTTGCTGATCCTCACTCTTAGGATCACTGTTCAACTTTTGGGAGACTCCATTACTCTGGAGGCTTACCTTTTGGTACGGATCCCTGTTGTTGTAGATTTATGTACATTCAGGGGTATGGCGGGGCCCTGTCCCGTCATAGATAGGGTCCAAACTCTTAGAGGTCTGTAGTCATGTTTTGTGGGTTGGACTTGTAAAAGATGTATCCCTTTGTTATGTATATATATGTAGAAAGGTGACCTTATCGGCTATCCTGGTTCTTATTTCACATTGTTGCATGTCTATGAGCTTTATTTATATTCCACTGGTTATTTCTGATGTATACCTCTAAGGGTGCCCAGGTAGGGCATCAGTCGCGGGCCCGGGGTCGGGTCGTGACAAAAGTGGTATCATAGCAGTTAGTCCTCGAAAAGTGTACAGACCGTGTCTAGTAGAGTCTTACTTATCGGTGTGTTGTGCACCACACCTATAACCAGGAGGCTACAGGATATTTAAGATTGGTTTCCATTCTTCTCATTCTGAGATCGTGCAGTAGAGCTGTGTTATTAGGTTGATCTCTCTCTGACATAATCTTATGTATCAGTTATGCCTCAACGGAAGGCAACAGCAGCCCAGAAGGGCAAGGCAGCAGTAGGAGCTGCTGGTAGGACGTAGAAAGTCACTAGGGCTCAGGCCCAGACTATGCCTGAGGTTGTGGCCCAGTCGGCGAGTTCGGTTACGCCGATAGTACCATAGGGGCTTAGAGCAGCTGCAGCTCCAGAGGTTCCGATACCTGAGCCGATCCACTCGGCGAGGCGAATGATAGAGACTACGAGATACTGATTGATTCGCCGAGATAGCGCAGTAGCACGACAGAGCCGATAGCGAACCCTGCGAGCGCATAGCTGAGGATTCGGGATTTTATGGGTTGCAATCCGCCAGAGTTCTATGGGTCGAGACCTGAGGACGATCCTCAGGAGTTTATTCGGCAGGTGCAGCGGACTATGCGAGTGATTAAGGCCTCGGAGGCCGAGTCAGTTGTACTAGCTTCTTACCGGTTACGCGATGTTGTAATGAACTGGTTTGAGTCGTGGGAACTGTCCAGGGGTGTGGGTGCTCCTCCAGCCATTTGGGACGAGTTCACAGAGACCTTCCTAGATCACTTTTTTCTCCTAAGATTAGGAGAGCCCGGGTTGATAAGGTTTTGACATTGAGGCAGGGTGGCAGGACCATCAGAGAGTATAGCCTAGAGTTCGACTCATTGGCTAGGTATGCACCCGCTATTGTGGCTGACATGACGGATAAAGTTCACCTCTACGTGAAAGGGCTAGACCGCTACTTGGTTGATGGATGCATGGTAGTGGCTCTTCAACCAGGTATGGATATTTCCAGGATCCAGGCATACGCGCAGGGAGTGGAAGACAGACGTAGAGGGAGTCAGCCAGACGGAGTCTAGTATAAGAGGGCCAGGACGACAGGGTTTTCAGGTAACTTTCGAGGCGGACAGCCTCAGCAGCAGGATAGGTCTGCATCTCAGCCAACACAAAGTACTCCTCTCCAGTCTTCTGGCAGACAGTTTGATCAGCCGGGTTATTAGGGAGCAGGTCAAGGATCCAGGGCTTCGGGTTTTCAGGGGAACAAGGGTACTAGCCAGGTGAGGCCACCTTCACCTCGGTGTAGTCGATGCAGTAGATCCCATCCTGGAGAGTGTCGTATTTCTTCAGGAGCATGTTTCTCTTACGGCCAGCATGGCCATTTGAAGAGGGATTGTCCGACCAGAGGCGGCACTGGTATTATGGCTCAGCCTACAGGGTTATTTGCCGGGTCATCATCTTCTGTGGTCATGCACCCGGCGGCGAGTGTTCTGAGCAGCCAGCCGCGACATAGGTCGTGGCAGAGGTCCTAGTTCTAGCGGTCCTCCGAACTGCATCTATGCCTTAGCCAGTCGACAGGATCAGGAGACTTCACCGGATGTCGTCACAAGTATACTATTGATTTCATGTTGTGACGTTTATGCTTTGATAGATCCGGGTTCTACCTTGTCCTATATATCTCCTCTTATTGCTGGTAGAATAGGAATAGAACTGGTGTCGATAGAACCTTTTGAGGTAGCTACCCTAGTGGGTGATTCGGTGGTAGCTGAGCGGGTATATAAGAATTGCCCTGTGATTATACACAGTCGTCAGACCCTAGCAGACTTGATAGAGCTGGATATGATAGATTTTGATGTCATTATAGGTATGGACTGGTTGGCTTCTTGTTATGCCAATGTTGACTGTAGAGACAGATTGGTTCGATTCCAGTCTCCCGATGAGCCGGTTATTGAGTGGAAAGGGGATACTGCATCGCTGAGGGGTAGGTTTATTTATTATCTCAAGGCTATGAAGATGGTTCAGAAAGGGTATATTTATCATCTTATTCGGGTGTTCAATACAGAGGCTGAGGTGCCAGTTCTTCAGTCAGTTCCGGTGGTTAGTGAATTTCTGGATGTTTTTCCAGATGATCTCCCATGTATTCCTCCAGAGCGGGTGTCACGACCCGACCCCGGGCCCGCGACTGGTGCCCTACCTGGGCACCCCTTTCAGGTATACATCAGAGAATAGCAGCGGAACATACACAACCCATATACATACTTAGACAATAAACATCAAAGGCTAGCCGATAAGGCCACCTTTCATAAAATATACATAAACCAAAAGTAAAATAGTACATCTCTGTTCTTAAAACCCAATCCACAAATGTGACTATAGACCTCTAAGAATAACATCTGTGGCGGGACAGGCCCCCGCCATACCCCTGAATGTACATAAATCTACAACATCAGGGAAAACCGTACCAAAAGACAAGCCTCCGGAGAAATGGAGCTTCGGACACCTGATCAGGGACCCTAAGAATGAGGATCCACCACCTGCTTACCCCTACATGCGACATGAACGCAGCCCCCCGAGGAAAGGGGGTCAGTACACAATATGTACCAAGTATGTAAAACTGGAAAATACTGCAATTTACATCATAAGTCTAAAATAAAGTTGGAGACATGTATGATAATCAAATTACAGTACACTGTGCCTTACTAACAATGAGAGTAAACAAGTGTATACTTTACTGCATAAAAATAGGAGGCTCATGATCAAAGTAGGGTCACCCGCCCATAGTATCATTAAGCGATCCTACTCCTGGGACTATTCCACCCGCATGAGGTAACTTCCTCGCATAGACTGTATCCACCCGCATAGGTCGTGTGGACCCGCATGAGGTAACTTCCTCGCATAGGACTGGTCCGCCCCGCATAGGACTATTTCACCCGCATAAGCCCTACAGACTCGCATGAGGTATTCCTCGCATCATGGGTAGCAAATCCACGGAATATGCAAATGCCACAAACCCGGGGAATGACCCCATAATGAAAAATATATATTCCTAGCACAACCGGCTATCATACATAACATAAGCACTATCGGCTTATCATACATAACACAAGCACTACCGGCTTATCATACATAACAAAAGCAAGTTAAGAAATCTCCTAACTTCTTATTAGCTTTGTTCATAAACACTCTCATTTTAGTTTACTTAAGGCACTAGCATGTCATTAAAAAAATCCGGGAATTTAACCCAAAGTACTACGTACTTCTACTCTTTTAAAAATGACTCTTTTTCATATAAAACTTCCAAGATACTAATAACCGTAGTATCAAGTCATATCTACTTTTTAAGACAAGTCACAATACCTTTTAGAAATACATTTATAGGCCTCTAAATCAAGTGACTTCTTTCTTTTAAAACCTTAAGCAATTGATGCCTTCAAATCAATTTGCCTTTCATTATTTCAAGTCATTTATCATTACTTACATTACTTAGTGTAAACCACTCTTTTTAACTTTCCATAAAGCTATTATAACCAACTCCCCATAAAGCCGTTATACTAGCTTTATACCTTAGATACTTACATTCTTCTTTATAACCAAGGGACTTAAACTTTTAATACGAAACAAGTATCATATACTTTTAAAGTACTTCAAGTCCCTTAACTTTTAGAGACTAAGATATCCTTAATATTTTTAAACAAGTGAGTTAATTCCCTAACTCAACCAACTTGGACATTCATAAGATAAGCCGAGGATATCAAATGGACTAGATTCGTCAAAACCTCGTACGTCTACCGTACTATATATTTACAACTATTCATGCTCAAGAGATAGGAAAGTTCCACATACCTCTTTTGTTCAATCCACTTGCTAAGTCCGATATGTCGTATGTAGTATGTCAACCTATAATGACCATAATACGTCTATTAGCTGCTAGTTTCAAACGTAGAATATTCCAAGTGCAAAGTCACTAAATTCTACGAAAAATCGGACAACACTTCCTTTGCTTCTATATACTTTTCCACCTTTTTCAAGGCCCGAATTCAATAACCAAACACGCCACATTTAAGGCTCAACAATGTAGTTAACAATAGGGGATTACACGCCTAACAAGACGTGTAAAATTCCGCCCCACAATTCATATAAAACAGTCCAATATTCCATGTCATTTCGACTACAAAGTACAATCATAATAAATCTTTTCCAATTCCATTTCAATCCATAATGTCTTTCTCGCACGTTATATAGTCGCAACCAATTTTAACAACTATAATCTCTCCTTTAGACAACATGCGATAATTATAACTATCGATTCATTTGTATCGTAATTTCAATGGCTAATAAGCCCGTGTTCAGATTTAGGTTTCCAATACTCTATAACACTTATCAACTTCAATGTATAATTCACATGGTCAACATCGACTATTACATATATCATAGTTTACTTCCAAGAGGAGAGGGAATTTTACCTTTAGGATTTGTGCCCACTATAGCCCTTTTTCCGCAACTACTTTTCTCATCAAACTCATCCACGCGAGCTTTCTACAAGTTTACCAACACTTTATCTTCTTGCCGCCTTTCCAAAAATTTTACTAGGCCTTGGTTTTCCTTGAATTTTTAGAGAAAAGAGAGAGGAATTTTTAAGGGTGATTCTTTGAAAAATGACCAAGTCTTTGGTCAATAAATAAGACCTCCTTTTGGTCAAAAAGATGGGAGGGACACTTGTCACCCTCCCATAGGCCTTTACAAAAATATCTTCTGATTTTTCCCCCTTTTTCGCGAAAAATCCCGCCTCGGCGCTGAAACTTCAGAAAACTTCAGGGCTTTCGGCGCCGCGGCCCTGCAGCCGGCGCCGTGGCGCTATGGCGCCTGACTGAAGCTGTCTTTCTCCTTCGTCAACCGAACTTCTAACGTCCATAACTTTCTACCCCGATGTCCTATCGACAAGAGGTTTGTTGCGTTGGAAACTAAACTCAACGAACTTCATACTAGGCTTTTGAAACACCTATAAACTCCTAATAAACTAGGAGATATACCACTCCAAAGTTGACCGAAAATCTGGCTACAACATTTGCCAACTTATCTTTCCAAAATTCAAACCTTATTTCCTTTTGGACGTTCTTACCTTATCCTCTTGAATTTATGGGGTGTAACAGTGGGAGATAGAGTTCTGTATTGATGTTCTGCCAGATACTCGACCTATATCTATTCCTCCGTACATAATGACACCTGTTGAGTTGAAAGAGTTGAAGGACCAACTAAAAGACTTACTGGAGAAAGGTTTTATTAAGACTAGTACTTCACTTTGGAGAGCGCCGGTGTTGTTTGTAAAGAAGAAGGATGGGACGCTGCGTATGTGTATTGACTACAGGAAGCTGAACAAGGTAACCATCAATAATAGGTACCCCCTCTCCAGGATTGATGATTTGTTTGATCAGTTGCAAGGTGCGAAGTGTTTTTCCAAGATAGATCTGCGATCCGGGTATTATCAGGTACGAATTAGAGGCAGATATCCCGAAGACTGCATTCAGGACCCGGTACGGGCATTATGAGTTCAGGGTGATGTCGTTCGGATTGACTAATGCTCCAGCTGTATTTATGGATTTGATGAACCGGGTGTTCAAGCTACTTCTGGATACGTTTGTTATAGTATTCATTGATGACATCCTCATTTACTCTCGCACGAAGCAGGAGCATGCGGATCATTTGAGGACGGTACTTAGAGTCCTCCAGAGCCGGCAGTTGTATGCCAAGTTCTCTAAGTGTGAGTTCTGGTTAGCCTCAGTGGCATTCTTGGGGCACATTATCGGGGCCGATGGTATTCGGGTTGATACGGCGAAGATCAAGATGGTGAAAACTTGGCCTAGACCTACTACACCGACTGAGGCTTGCAAATTCTTAGGGCTTGCGGGTTATTACCGAAGATTTGTGGAAAAGTTCGCTTCGATCTCAACGCCTTTGACTAGACTGACTCAGAAAGCGGCTAAGTTCCAGTGGACGGATGCTTGTGAGAAGGGCTTCTAGTTATTAAAGGAGAAGTTGACGACAGCTCCAGTTCTTACTCTTCCCGAGGGATTATAGGGTTATGTGGTTTTTTGTGATGCTTCGGGTGTCAGACTTGGTTGCGTGTTGATGCAGCATGGTAAGGTTATAGCTTACGCGTCCCGACAGCTCAGGAAGCATGAGAGGAACTATCCTACTCATGATTTGGAGTTAGCGGCAGTGATACATGCTTTGAAGATTTGGAGGCATTACTTATATGGGGTTCATGTGGATATTTATACATACCACAAGAGCCTTCAGTATATCTTCAGGCAGAGGGAGTTGAACTTGCTGCAGAGACGATGGTTGGAGTTGCTGAAGGATTATGATGTTGATATCCTATACCACCCGGGGAAAGCCAACTGTTACACCCCGTAATTTCAGGACATGTATATAAGAACGTACGTAAGAAATCAGGACGTTAAGATTTGAGACTTGTAGAATTTATCAGAATTATGGAAATGTCGGGAAATAAAATATTACGACGAATGGGAGGGTGACATGTGTCACCTCCTTGTATGGTCTTGGTCGAAATAGACCAAGGATAAAATGGTCAAATGACCAAGGCAAGATGATCAAGTCTTGACAAGCAAGGCTTGACATTGTTGACCAAGTCAATGAGCCCACTTGACTAGATATTTAAATCTCCTTCATCCAAACCCCACAAGTGTTTTAATCTTGACCCTCCATTTAATTATATATACACCCATATAGTAAGACAAGTCTCAACATTTAGAATTTTTTTTTCAAGAACTTGAGCTAGGCATTGAGAGCTCTCGGGTTTGGCTATTTCTCCACACAAATTTTTTTTGTTTGTTGTTCATAATTCACAATACTTCAACCCAAAGTTCCTAGAGGTATTGTAAGGTTATCTCAATAGAAGGATCCCGGAAAAGCTACATTTTTACATTAGTCGCAAGGTGAAAACCTAAGTCGTTTTCATAGTTTTGGTTGAAAATTGAAGGGAAGTTGTTTATGAACTTCTAAGGGCTTTAAATAGCGGATTGGAGCGTGAAGGAAAGGAGCTAAGTTGCTAAGGAGCGACTTTGAATCTTGGAGTTATATAAGGGCTTATAAAGGTAACAATCTTGTCGTCTTAGTGATTAAAGATTACTTATTGTTGTAGTTATGGATATAAACAAGAATGGGATATATATTATGAAGATTGATAAGTGTTATGGATACTGGAACCACTAATCCGAAACTAGCATGTTTAGCCTTTGAGATTGAAATTCAATTTGGTTATTAGTTTAGTCGTCGCATGTTATATAAAGAAGGAACTATAGTTGTTAAAGTTGTTTACGACTATATAACATGTTAGACTTAACAACTTGGATTGAAAAGAATTGGAAAAGACTTTGTGTTGTTGTACATTGTTAGCCGAGAATGGCATTGTCTATGGAACTACTTGGTATTAATTGTGGGGCAGAATTTTACACGTCCTGTAAGATGTGTAATCCCCTTTGATTGATTGATGTGTTCTTAAATGTGGCATATTGGTTATTGATTTCGGGCCTTGAAAAAGGTGAAAAAGTATGTAGAAACAAAAGAAGTGCTGCCCAATTTTCCGTAGAACAAGTGACGTTACACTTAGAATATTCTACGTTTGAAGCTAGAAGTTAATAGACGTATTATGGTCATTATAGGTTGACATACTACGTACGGCATATTGGACTTAGCAAGTGGATTAAACCGACGAGGTATATGGAATTTTTCTTATCTCTTGAGCATGAGTAGTTATAATTGTATAGTACGGTAGACGTACGAGATTTAAATGAATTTAGTTTCATTTGATATCCTTGACTTGTTTTAAGAATGTCCAAGTTGGTTGAGTTAGAGAATTAACTCACTTGTTTTAAAGGTTAAAGATGTCTTAGTTTCTAAAGCATAAAGTTCGTATAACGGCTTTATGGGAAGTTGGTTATAACAACTTTATGGAAAGTTAAAAGAATGGTTTATTCTAGTAAGGTAAACAAAGATGAATGACTTGAAATAAAGAATGACAATTTGATTTAAAGGTATCAATTGCTTAAAGTTTTAAAGTAAGGGTCAATTGGTTTAGAAGCCTAAAAATGTATTTCTAAAGGTATAGTGACTTGTCTTGAAAAGTAGATATGACTTGATACTACGAGTATTAGTATCTTGGGGTTATTATATGAAAAAGAGTCATTTTAAAAGAATAGAAGTACGTAGTACTTTGGGTTAAATTCCCGGATTTTTCATGATATGATAGTGCCTTAAGTTAAATAAAATGAGAGTGCATGCTAATTAAGTCTAATGAGAAGTTAATGGATTTCTTAACTTGCTTATGTTATTTATGGTAGCCGGTTGTGCTTGTGTTATATTATTCTTCACGGGGTCATTCCCCGGGCATGTTGCATTTTGCATATTCCGTGGATTTGCTCCCCACGATGCGAGGAATTTACCTCATGCAAGTCCGTAGGGCTCATGCGGGTGAAATAGTCCCATGCGGGGCGGACCAGTCCTATGCGATGAAATTACCTCATGCGAGTCCACACGGCCTATGTGGGTGAAATAGTCCCAGGAATAGGATTGCGTGATAATACTACGGGCGTATGGTCATAGCTTAATCATAGGCTTCTTATTTTAAGAACCAGAAATGTTTATTTTGTTACTCTCATTGTTAGTAAGGCACAATATACTGTTAATTTGATTATCATACATGTCTCCAAATTTATTTTAGACTTATGATGTAAATTACAGTATTTCCAGTTTTACATACTTGGTACATATTGTGTAATAACCCTCTTTCCTCGGGGGGCTGCGTTCATGCCGCAGGTAGGGGTAAGAAGGTTGTGGATCCTTACTCTAAGGATCACTGATCAGTTGTCAGAAGCTCCATTTCTTCGGAGGCTTTTCTTTTGGTACGGTTTCCCTGATGTTGTAGATTTATGTACATTAAGGGGTATGGCGGTGTCACGACCCGAATCCGGGCCCGTGACTGGTGCCTTTCCCCGGGCACCCAAGTAGACATACATCAGAGTAATCAGCGGAACATAAAACAAGACATGGAATAACAAGAAGTGTAAAACAATAATCTGAGAAAGTTGCCTTGCGGCATATATAAATATCAACTAGAACAGTTACATCCCTTTTTTTACAGTTCTGCCCACAACAGTACTACAGACCTCTAAGAGTGACATGACAACAATGGCGGGACAGGGCCCCGCCATACCCCTGAATGTAAGCACCTACTACGACAGGGGACTATACCACTGATAAGCCTCCGGAGAAACGGAGCTTCCCAAACGTTGAACTGTGACCCTGAGAGCTAGGATCAACGACTGGTGTACCTCAACCTGCGGCATGAACGCAGCCCCCCGAAGGAGGTCAGTACAACAGGTACCAAGTATGTGAAACTGAAAATACTGTAAATGAAATCATAGTAGTCTATATAAAGCAGGAGACATGTATGATAACCAAACTACAGTTCACAATAAATAAGCAGTCATGTCAAGTCAGGGACTCACGCCCTCAAAGTCATCACTTAAATATAACAATGGGTCTCACGCCCACAACATCAATCATGCCCGTGGAATACCTTCCTCACTGCCGGCAGTCTATGATATAAAAGCACCAAGGAATACACATGAACACCAGGTCCCACCTGTGTCATCATAAAACCGTACAAGGTAAGTACTGAAGGCATAACCGACTACTAAAACTCACAAGACAAACAAGGTCATAAATCAGATTATGAGATCTGTCTGGCCGTCACATGATCAAAGCCGCCACTCGCCCGCAGATCTAATGTGCGCGTCTAGCCTCGAACTTCCGCACTCCGCATAGGCCACCCAATGGCCCGCATGAGGTATTCCCGCGTCGGTAGCTACTCCCCGGCATCCGCCTGGACTCGCAGTCCGCATGGCCACATAGACCGCATGACCATATAGGCCGCACACTAACCTGGAACTCTCGTAGCTCCGCATAGGTCCCCGGGACCCGCATGAGGTATCCTCGAATCATAGTCACACAGACTGCCTGAGTATTACCCGCGTGGAGGCGCCTTAACCTCCGGGATCATGTCAAGGTGAGTGGTACAATACCAACATAACAGCTGATAGTTAAACAACATAAGCGCGATCGAGGGAAAACCCCTTTACATAAACATCACAAGATACTAACACACGTAGCATCCTAACATGTTTACTTATCAAACCAACAAGAAAGTATTACAAGGCTATCACAAACCAACACAATCAAGTTATTCACACAAGATACTTTCTACTTTATGTTAAGCAAGTTCGGGTTTTTTATTCCCAAAGTACTTCATACATTAACTCTTTAAAAGATACGTTACTTTCACAAAAGTCACACAATACCCGTAGTATAAAAAAATAGAGTGACTATCTTTTAAGTAAACCAAAACACTTCCCTTTGTAAAATCAAGTAACAACATTATTTTCCAAACGTTCAAGTTTGCCTAATTTCAAATGTTCAAGTTTCTCATTTTTCGAAAGGTTTCGTAGTTCATAGTTTTAATCCTTTAAAACAATTTGAGAAACATATACCTTATGTGTGAGTAGGTTATTCTTGTTCATAACAATCTTATTACAACAGCCATGATCTAGGAAATGTAATATCATTTTGTCTCGTCTTAGCTTCTATGCAGATGGAAGTTTCTACTGGTTTTAATAATACATTAATTAGTCAGTACATTTCCCTTTATTAACGCTGCAGTGGTTTGTTCGATACTTATTCTGATTTCCGAAATCAGTAAAACATTATTTCTTTTAACAACCCAGTACTCATTACTCATGAATGAGGTTTCACACTTTTTAACAAAATTCATATTAATTTAACTAAGTCAAGTCTCTTATCTTTTTAAGAATAAGTCTCTTAACTTCTAAAATCGATAAATCATTCTTTTTACTTCTCTTAAGCCGTTATACCTAACTTCCCATAAAGCTAGTATAACTCTTAAGCTTTTAAAACCAAGTATTACTCTTCTGTTAAAAATGATTCAGTATTCTTTTGAAATACTTCAAGATTATTCAGGCTTAAGTCAAAAGACATTGCAGTAATTATTATTCAGGCTTAAGTCAAAAGACATTGCCGTAATTATTATTCAGTTAACACACGTACGTCTACCGTACTATATATATTTTAAAATATCATGCTCAAGAGTATAGGAAGAATCACATATCTCGCGACGATTATCGACTATTAGCAAACGCTCCAAAGATCAGAGTCCGGCTAGCCTTTTCCACCCTCCGAGTAGAATACGCTACTCACAGTACTTCAACCTATAACGGTTATACAAGTCTATCAAAGTCTAGACTACTCGGTAGAATAAATCTAGATACAAGATTCTACGGAAAATTGGACAGCACTTCCTTACCCGCCAAACTTCACAAGTCTCATCAGAATACCCATGTAAGTACTGATTCAATTCTCTTATTAGATACTTTCCTTGTATATACCTTATACTTAATTCTTATACTTCAATAGTAAATACTCAATTACAAAAGGGAGACAAGATATTTACCTCGATAAGCCCAAAATTATCCAAGTTTAAATGTCGATCCTGACCGACGTTTAGCTCCTACTCCGGGTGCTCCAACCCGCTCCAAACAACCCTTAGAAGTTCTACGCAACTTCTTCTTAATACTTCAACCAACTGTGAAGATTTTCCTTAGGGTTTCGGATTGAGACAAAAGGACAGAAGGTAGTATATCCTCGCTCTACGTATAGAGCTAACTTATGGAATAATACAAGGTATAAGGCTAAGGTATTTTGGTATAGTAACTATACTTGAGAGTATTTTCTACCAAGAGTGGGTGTTCTACGAGAACCACTAGGCAGTGGGTACCCTACCTAGCACTACTAGGAGGGGGGGTGTGTCTCAGCCACACCACAAGGAGGGGGAGGTGACAACTCTCGGCCAAGGGGGCCTCACGAAAAGGGGGAGGGGTTTTCAAGACTTAAGGAAGTGAGAAGTGGATGAAGAAAGCTTCACAAAGGGGGGGGGGGGTATTTATAGGGAGTTCAATGGCCAAGATCAAGCCATGTGGGGGGAAAGTGGAGGGCCAAGATTTGCCCAAGTGCCCCCTACCCCTACTCCACCAAACAAGGCACAAAACAAGGCACACAACAAGCCACAATTTCATGCCCATCGTCCAAGGGGGGACGCCCACTTTTACCGTCCACTTGAGGGTGACAAGTGTCACCCTCTCGTTGGTCCAAAATATTACGTCTCTCGGAAAAATCCGCAAAAATTAAAAATGATATAGCCGGAATTTTCCCTTCGCAAGTTTTGTAAAACGTTTCGTCGAAAAACGATTCTAATCGGGTGTTGTGCACAAAATATTTTCGTCCAAGCCTACTTAAAGTTCAAACTTTTCACGCACGCCCCACGCATACTGAAATACGGTATAACATTCTCCTCCTTAGAAACATTCGTCGAATGTTCCTTCTAAGTCTCAAAACAAACATGCGCCAGTATAGTCTTCACTGCTATATTTACGAAAACAATCACGCCACGCCTGGCCATCAAATAACACATGCGCAAATACTTAATCCAAGTCCACGAGGAATCATCTCTAGTATAACAAAAGCTCTTACCCGAGGTCTAAAATATACTTCCTTCGCACCTTCTCCTTACAAAAGAAATGATCACATCTATGCTCGCAATACATGCTCGCTTTTTCCCTTACGCGTCGTACCCTTCTCGTACACTCGAACTCTTTCTCATGACTTACCACATTTTCTCTACTGCTTCAGTTTCCAAAATCTCGGGTTTACTATCTCCAACTTGGTCATCATTAACTGGGAACACTCTGGATGGGTCTCCGATACTTTTCCGAACATAACAACACGAAAGACTGGACGTACTGCCTCCTAAGTCGGACGACAATGCTAACTATAGGCAACCTGGCCTATTCTTCACATGATCTGAAAAGGCCCAAAGTAACTCGGGCTAAGTTTCCTCTGTTTTCCAAAACTCGTCACACCCTAACCACATTCTGCTGAAACAGGTATGAACCAACAATCTGAACCTTGCCAACATCGAACCAATCGACCGACAACTTACACTTCCGCCCCTAAGGCTTCATAAGGCGATATCCGAAAACTGAAATGGTAGCTATAAAACACTCCCTCAACAGGAGACAACAATCCTCACAAGTACCCCTGAAATCCAAACACTGGCCCGAGGGCGAATGCGATTCTGAGACTCACCTGAGTTCCTAACCCTGCCTGGTAAAACCTCCAGAAAAAGAAACACTGCACTGGCTCCACTGTCCGTCATAAGGTGAAGGTAGGCACCCCGTGCAGCCTTACAACCTTTCTGATATACCATCACTGCCAAGCAACGGTCCTGACTGAAAGACACGATGGGCTGACCCCATCGGCCCGGCTACTGGTTGAACGCATCCACGAACTCGTACGTTGGTTAACTAATCTTGGGCCTAACACTCTCGTGACCCTACCACCTGGCGGGACCACCACAAACTGACCCCACCATAAAACAGGTCGCGGGTTGACGCGCATGGCCTCAACCCGACCCACTCGCGTAAAACACTTGCTCCCGATCCTAACAATCTCACTAATCACGTTACGAAAACCTAGCGGTCTTCTTAGCTCAACTACCCTCTTTCATTCCACACTACTCAGGGACTTATCCCACAAACATAGCTCACGTGCATCATGCACTCCGACAAGGGTTAAACGTAAAAATATAAATCTTTTACTCGAGATGGCCTTGCTTCTAAGGTCTCTACGTATAAAGCTCTAAGGCTCACACTTTTTCTTATCCCCCAATCTTTCCCGGTTAACTAACCATGATTTCTAATCACAATACACTTATGTTATCTGAACATAACACTTAAGATATACTCATCTCATCATACGTACTAATCTCTAGAGGGTTAAGGATATACCTGTATCTACTGCTTCACTCCCCTTAGTCGTTCTAATCAAACCTACCCCGTAGGGCGCATAGCTAGGGAAGATGACGAACTATCCACCGATCCTGAAGGCTGAGTCCTCCTACTAGGACATCCTTTCGACACATGGCCACGGCGGTACCAGAAACAAGTACCAACTAAAAGACGACATTCCTCGATGATGTCCGCTACATGAATACCGAGGAAAATCGAATCCGGCTGGCTGGAACCTACGTGTAGCTGTGAACCGGAGGCTCTGGAGCTCTGACCAACTCCTGCATACCCCGAACGTCCTGAACCCTGTGGAGGACCACTCTGCACTGGTGGATGTGCATAATCAATCTGCTGGTGAGGCGATTCGCCTCGAAAGTTACCAAAGGACCTTGCTGTTCCGGCCCTCTTCTGCTGTCCTTGGTTAACCCGTTGATTTCTACGTTTCTTGGCCTGCTGCGCATAAGCCCGTACGCAGGCCATGCTCAAGCCTAACTGAAGAATTACTCTTGCACAACCCTCTCTTAGATAGTCGTCAAGACTCGCGGTACATCGGTATACTCTCTGGTAGCCAAATCCATAGCTAGTAACAGGGTCGCCTCTTTGCAATCTATATTCTCTGTTCCCGGTCGTGGAACTGAAGGTTCATATATCAAGGTCGCAGTAGGCACTGCTGCCGCCGTGCTAAACTCTGCTGGGGCTGGTGACGTCGCAGAACTCCCCAAATGAAGCACCACCCCAGGTGATGATTGGGCCCGTGCCCACGTAACCCTCTGTACTCTACTCGCAGCTCCCTCGGCTGCCTTGCCCTTCTGGGCCCGGGTTTGCCTTACGCGGAGGCATAACGGTAAGGGAAATAAATACGTTAGAGGGGTCCAAGAAACGTAGAGATCGACGGGTTAACCAAGAACAGCAGAGTCCTTTGGTAACTTTCGAGTCGAGTCCCCTCACCAGCAGATTAGATTATGCACATCCACCAGTGCAGAGAGGTCCTCCATAGGGTTCAGGACGTTCGGGGTATGCAGGAGTTGGTCAGAGCTCCAGAGCTTCCGGTTCACAGCTACACGTAGGTTCCATCCAGCCGGATTCAGTTTTCCTCGGCATTCACGGTGTGTGGACGCCATCCCGAGAATGTCGCCTTTGTCGGGTACTCATTTTACCGGCGGCCGTCAGGGCCATGTGTCGAAAATATGTCCTAGTAGGAGGACTCAACCTTCAGGATCGGTGGGTAGTTCGTCATCTTCCCTAGCTATGCGCCCTACGGGGTAGGTTTGATTAGAACGCCTAAGGGGAGTGAAGCGATGAATATGGTATATCCTTAACCCTCTAGAGATTAACACGTATGATGAGATGAGTATATCTTAAGTGTTATGTTCAGATAACATAAGTATATTGAGATTAGAAATCATGGTTAGTTAACCAGGAAAGAGTTGGGGATAAGGGAAAGTGTGAGCCTTAGAATGTTATACGTGGAGACCTTAGAGGTAAAGCCATCTCGAGTAAAAGAGGTATTTTATGTTTGACCCTTATCGGAGTGCATAGTGCACGCGAGATATGTTTGTGTGATAAGTCCCTGAGTAGTGTGGAAGGAAAGAGGGTAGTTGAGCTAAGAAGACCGCTAGGTTTTCGTAACGTGGATTAGTGAGATTATTCCGGATCGGGGAGCAAGTGTTTCTGTAGTGTGGGTCGGGTTGAGGCCGTGCGGTCAACCCGCGACTGCTTTATGGTGGTCGGTTGTGGTGGTCCCGCCAGGTGGTAGGGTCACGAGGGTGTTAGGCCCAAGTTTAGTTAACAGACTGAGTTCGTGGATGCGTTCGACCGATGGTCGGGCCGATGGTCGGTCCCTCTTGTATTTTAGTCAGGACCGTTTACTCGGCAGAGGGTTATGCGAGATGATCATATCAGGAAGGTTGTGAGGCTGCACGAGGTGCCTGCTTTCACCTTATGTCAGGCAGTGGAGCCCAGGTTACAGCTATTTTTCATTTTCTGGAAGTTTTACCAGGCGGGATTAGGAACTCCGGTGAGTCTCGATGACGCGTTCGCCGCTAGTGTTTGGATTTCGGGTACCATGAGTATTGTTGCCTCCTGTTGAGGGAGTGCTTTTATAACTACCATTTCAGTATTCGGATATCGCCTTTGTTATACCCCGTATTCTCAGGGTATGTATGCGAGGACGTACGTACGAGAGCACGACAGAAAATTGGAAAGGAAGAAAGAGGTGATTTTTTTTTCCACGGAAAAAGTTTCCGGTTTTTGTAAAGAAAAATGTTCGTTGATGGGAATTGGGTTCCCAGATTTGGAATATGGGCTTCTTAAATTATATTAGAATTTTGAGATTTTATTTTCGGAAATGGTCACGTGGGGCCCACGGGAGAAATTTACGGTTTTGTGGGGCCCACTTTGTTTTCGAGATTTTGGCCATTGTGGATATTTTTCGGAAGACGTTTTATGAGGGCCAATAGGTGGGTGACACGTGTCACCCCCGCCTAGGTGGCTTGGCCGGTTACCTTTGTCGGACACGGTTAGAGTCGTTTTTTTAAACGCGTTTTGCGTAACTTGCGAAGGAAAATTCGGCTATGTCGTTTTGTATTTTTGCGGATTTTTCCGGCGGCGAACATTTTGGGCCAACAAGAGGTGACACTTGTCACCTCGCCGACGCCTTAGGCGGTTTGGCCTTGGCCGATTGGTGCCTTGTTGTGGCATTGTTTTGTGCAATGTTTTGTGCAATGTTTTGTGGCTTGTTTTGTGGAGTAGGGGTTAGGGTGCACTTGGCTTGATCTTGGCCTTACACTTGCCTTGCACTTGGCTTGATCTTGGCCATTGGTTGGCCTTTGGTTTTCCTATAAATACCCCCCTAAGCTTGAAGACTTCTTCATCCAAAAATCTTCCAAGTCTTGAGTCCCTCTCCCTCCCTTTGAGTGTGTTCTCGTCCTAAGCCTTCCCCCTCCCCCCTTGAGTGGCCTTGTGGCCGAGAGCCTCCCTCCCCTGTGGTGCTAGCGTAGGGTACCCCACTAGCCTAGTTGTTTCGTATAATACACCCCCCCTCTTGGTAGAAATACTCTCCGAGTATTGTTATAATGCCCAAAATACCTTAGCCTTTACCTTGTTGTATTCCAAAAGTTACCTCTGTACGTAGAGCCCGGAAATACTACCTTTTGTCCTTTTAGTCTCAAACCGAAACCCTAAGGAAATCTTCATAGTTGGTTGAAGTATTTGAGTAGAAGTTGGTTAGAACTTCTAAGGGTTGTTTAGAGCGGATTGGAGCGCACGGAGTAGGAGCTAAACCTTGCTCAGGATCGACATTATAACTTGGATAATTTTGGGCTTGTCGAGGTAAATATTCTTGTCCCCTTATTGTAATTGGAGATTACATGATTTAGGAATATATAGTTGAGGTATACTATATATAGAACTGAACATTATTGTGCGGCAATGTCTTTTGACTTAAGCCTGAATTTAAAGAAGAGAACTGAACTGTAATTACATAGGACTGTATTACAGTAGACTTGTGTAGCATTGTTGTGTAGTAGAATGGTACACGTCCGGTTAGACGTGTAAACCCCCCCCCCCCTGGTTGGCTTGGTAGCCGCCGATAGAGAGGAGATTTACGCTGTTGTTGCGGGGTGTCTTGAATTTTCTGTAGAGAAATGGAACCTTGTGTTTTGAAGTTAATAGACGTTTGTGACCTTTTTAGGTGAAAGTACTAAGAGTAGCGTATTCTACTTGAGGAGTGGAAAGGGCTAGCAAGGTTGTAGTACTTGGAGCATTTTGCTTATTGTCGATACTCGCAAGGTATGTGAACCTCTTCCTATCTGTTCTAGCATGATATGTGTGTAACTATGTAGTACGGTGGACGTACAGGTGCTAAGTGTATTTGTTTGGTTTAAACATAAAGTGTTATAACGGCTTTATGGGAAGTTGGTTATAACAGCTTTATGTAGGTAAGAAAATGGTTTACTGATGTTAGAAGTTAAGAGACTTAACTTATTTGTTTTAATGTGGATGTTTGTGTAAAACCTCATTCGTGAGTAATGAGTACTTGGTTTTAAAGGGATAATGTTTCTTGATTTCTAAATCGAATGTGTATCGACAGCACCAACTGCGGCGTTAATAAAGGAAAATGTATTGAATAATGATGTGTTGTATTAAAACCGGTAGAAACCTCCATCTGCATAGAAGCTAAGATGAGACAAAATGATATTACATTTTCTAGATCACGGTCATTGTAATAAGATCGTTATAAACAAGAATAAACTACTCACATATATGACATATGTTACTCAATTGTTTTAAAAGAGATTAAGACTATGAGTTATGAAACCTTTCTAAAATAAGTGACTTGAGCATTTGAAATTAGGCAAACTTGAACGTTTGGAAAATAATGTTGTTACTTGATTTTACAAAAGGGAAGTGTCTTGTTTACTTAAAAAGATAGTCACGATTTTTATACTACGGTGGTGTGACTTATGTGAAAGTACTTTGAGTTGTGTGAAACTTGCCTATGCTTGTGATGATAGCCTTTGTTGTACAAGTGTTGTATTTACGTATTCTGGCGTCTCGATGAAGTAGGTTGACTTGTTGAGAACTTACTTGGACGTCTTTGGCGATGTGGAGAATTCCACGGTATGTTTCCATTTTAATTATTGTCTTGTTGTCGATGTTACATAGACATGTCTACAGGTAGAATTAGGGGCACGTGGCCGTGCGGCGTGGTTGATCACCAGATATTGTTGATGTCACATGGACGTGTCTACAGGTAGAATTCCGGCATGTGGCCGTGGGGCATTGGTATTATTGTTGCATCATGGACATGTCTACACCGAGGCGAATTCCGGCACGCGGCCGTGATGCGAACATGATTGATGTTGTGTGCGTGAGACCCATAGTTATATTTGAGTGATGACTTGAGGCGTGAGTCCTCGATCGACATGATCGCTTTTATGTTGTGATCAGTAGTTTGGTTATCATACATGTCTCTGCTTTATATAGACTAGTATGATTTCATTTACTGATATTTCTGATTTCACATACTTGGTACTGTTATCGACCTCGCCGGGCCGCGTTCATCTGCGAGTAGAGTACATCGGCCGTGGATCCTCGCTCTTAGGATCACAATTCAACAGATTGGGAAGCTCCGTTTCTCGGAGCTTATCTTTTGGTATGTGTTCCACGAGTTGTAGGTTCTTGAACATTCGGGGTATGGCGGGGCCCCTGTCCGTCATAGTGTGTAAATCTTAAGTGCAGTAGAAGCTGTTGTGGCGAGGTTGTAAAAGGATTAAACTGTTCGTGTTTTATGTATACGGAAGGCAACCGTTTTGGGTGGCCTGTTTATTATTATATCACTTGTTTCATGCCTCATGTGTTAGGTTCCGCTGATTTTCTCTGATATCTGTATCACTAGGGTGCCCGGTAAGGCACGATCACGCCCCGTCGGGGCGTGGCGACCTTCTGAAGCCTCGTAGGGCGGAGTGTAAGTCTTGCGGCCGATTGGTTCGATGTTGGCAAAGTTGAGATAGTGGGTTCATACTTGTTTGGCGGGATGGGGATAGGTGAAGCCTATCCAGAGAGGTTATCGGCATACGGAATCAGCGAAGTCGTGCGGATAATCGGCGGCAGCTGTAGTTCGAGTTGTGGAGGATCTTCTTGAAGGTACCACCGGAAGTGTGGCGAGATTCGAGAAACGAAGAAACTTAGCGAGTTACTTTGGGCCTTTCAGATCATGTGAAGAATAGGCGGGTTGCCTATATGTTAGCTTTTGCCGTCGACTTGGGAGGCGGTATGTCCGATCTTTCATATTGCTATGTTCGGAAGAGTATCGGAGGTCCTTCCGAGTATTCTCGATTAATGATGACCAAGTTGGAGTAGTAACCGAGTTTTGAAACCGAAGCGATGTGAATATGGTAAGTTACGAGAAAGAGTTCGAGTGTGCGAGAAGAAGTGCGACAGTAAGGGAAGAAGCGGGCATGTGTTGAGAACATAGATGTGATTTTCCTTTTGAAAAATGAAGGTGCGAGGAGTATCTTTTATCCTCAGGTGGGAGTTTTTGTGATGTTAGAAGTGATTCCTCGTGGACTTGGATGTAAGTATTTTTGCGCAGGTGTTTCTGTGGCCAGGTGTGGCAGGATTGTTCTCATAAGTATAGTAGTGAAGACTATCTTTGCGCACGATGTTTTGAGACTTAGAAGGAACATTCGGGACGAATGTTTCTAAGGGGAGAATGTTATACCGTATTTCCGCAGTATGTACGCGGGGCGTGCGTGAAAAGTTTGAACTTTAAAGTTGGCTTGGACGAATTATTTTGTGCACAACACCCGATTAGAGTCGTTTTTAGACGTAAAGTTTTAAACAACTCGCGTAGGGTAAATTAAGGCTATGTCATTTCTAATTTTTTCGGATTTTTCCGAGAGACGAAACATTTTGGACCAACGAGAGGGCGACACTTGGCACCCTCTAATTGGTGGGCTTTGGACGGCAATGTTGGACGATTGGGTGAGTGGGAGTAGGTAGGATATTTTGTGATATTTGTGGGGTAGATGGATAAGGTGTACTTGGGTGAATCCTAGCCCTACACTTGCATGGCACTTGGATTGATCTTGTCCATTGGTTGGCCTTTGCTTGACCTATAAATACCCCTCCCCTTTGATGAACTTCTTCATCCAAAATTGTGCTAAGTCTTGAAAATCCCTTCCCCCTCTTCTTGTGTGTTCTCGTCCTAGCCTCCCCCTCCCCCCTTTGTGAGGCCCCTTGGCCGAGAGTACCCCCCCTCCTAGTGGGGTTGGACGAGGGGTACACCCCCCCTTGTGGTGTTGTCTCGTATAAATACACCCCCCTCTTGGTAGAAATACTCTCCAAAGTATTGTTACTATACCCAAATTACCTTAGCCGTATACCTTGTAGTATTCCAAGGTTACACTTATTCGAAAAGCCCAGAAATACTATTATACTTCCCTTCAGTCACAAAAACGAAACCCTAAGGAAAATCTTCACCCGTAGTTGAAGTTATAAGTAGAAGTTGCGTAGAGCTTCTAAGGGTTATGTGGAGCGGGTTGGAGCACCCGGAGTAGGAGCTAAACGTTGCTCATGATCGACATTATAACTAGGATAATTTTGGGCTTATCGAGGTAAATAATCTTGTCCCCCTATTGTTATTGGAATTATATGTTGTAGGAATATATAGTTGAAGTATACTATATATAGAACTGAACATAGTTTTGCGGAAATGTCTTTTGACTTAAGCCTGAATATAAAGAAGAGAATCAATCGTAATTACATAGATCAGACATTACGAGACTTGTGTAGCATTACTGAGTAGTAGAATCGTACACGTCCGGTTAGACGTGTAAACCACCCCCCCTGGTTGGCTTGGTAGCCGGCCTTGATAGAGGAGATTTACGCCGCATGTGTGGGGAGGTGCCGAATTTTCTGTAGAATATTCTACGTTGAGATCTAGATGTTAATAGGCTCCTTGTGGCCTTTATAGGTTGAAGTACTACGTATGGCGTGATCTACTTGGCTTAAGGTGTAGCCGACGGTTTGAGGTACTTGGAGCGTTTTGCTATTAGTCGATAAATCGTCGCGGTATGTGACCCTCTTCCTATCCTTTCTAGCATGATGTTTTGTAAACTATGTAGTACGGTAGACGTACATGTGTTAAATGAGTTTGGTTGGTTCAAAACATAGGGTGTTATAATAGCTTTATGGGAAGTTAGTTATAACGACTCTAAGTAGGTAACAGAATGTTTTTGTAGAAGTTAAGAGACTTGATCTTGAAAGATAAGAGACTTAACCTAATTGATTTGATATGTAACATTTTGTTATAAATGTTGTAAAACCTCATTCGCGAGTAATGAGTACTTGATTTTAAAAAGAATAATGTTTTACTGATTTCGGAAATCAGAATGAGTATCGACAAACCACTGCAGCGTTAATAAAGGGAAATGTTTTGATTAAAGAAGTATTATTAAAACCAGTAGAAACCTCCATCTGCATAGAAGCTAAGATGAGACAAAATGATATTACATTTCCTAGATCATGGCTGCTGTTATAAGATTGTTATAAACAAGAATAACCTACACACACATAAGGTATATGTTTCTCAAATTGTTTTAAAGGATAATTTATATTATTAAGTGATTAATACTATGAACCACGAAACCTTTCGAAAAATGAGAAGCCTGAACATTTGAAATTAGGCAAACTTGAACGTTTGGAAAATAATGTTGTTACTTTTTACAAAAGGAAGTGTTTGGGTTTACTTTAAAAGCTAATCACTCTATTTTCATATACTACGGGTATTGTGTGACTTTTGTGAAAGTAACGTATCTTTTAAAAGAATTAACGTATGAAGTACTTTGGGGATAAAACCCCGATCTTGTTAATCATATAGTATAAAGTACCTTGTGTGAATAACTTGATTTTGTTGGTTTGTGATAGCCTTGTAATACTTTCTTGTTGATTTGATAAATAAACATGTTAGGATGCTACGTGTGTTAGTATCTTGTGATTGGTATAAGGGTCATTCTTGCTGCGGCTTACGTTGCTAACCTAAGATCGTTGTACTATTATTATATCACCTACCCTCGACTTATTATACCAAGGGCTTGCCACCCTTGACGCGGTCTATACGCCTACGCGGTCTGTGAGACTATCGCGGAGTGCGGTATGCTCCGTGATTGATCATTCCGTGTTTAGCCCGACGCGGATGCCCTATGCGGTCCATGGACTATGCGGTCTATTGAGACTATGCGGGCTGCGGAGTCCAGCGGATACCGGGGTTAAGCCGCTTCCGACGCGGTATACCTCGGTGATGCAGGACCGTGATTCGAGGAATACCTCATGCGGTGCGTGTGTGACCTATGCGAGTCGCGGTAAGTTCCAAGAATAGACGCCAAGACATTGATATCGCGCAGTGGCCGATTCGACATGTGGTGCGGTCTAGAAAGACCTTGTGATACAGTTTTATATCCTTATTGGTACTGTGGGTTCTAGTAGTTGGCTATGCCTTCGTACTTACCCCGTACGGTTTTATTATGACACAGGTGGGACCTGGTGTTTATGTTTATTCCTCGGTGCTTTTATATCATGGACTGCCGGTAGTGAGGAAGGTATTCCACGGGCATGATTGATGTTGGGGGCGTGAGACCCATTGTTATACTTGAGTAATGACTGAGGCGTGAGTCCACGACTTGACACGATCGCTTTATTGTGGAATCGTAGTTTGGTTATCATACATGTCTCCCGCTTTATATAGACTACTATGATTTCATTTACGATTTTTCGCCACATACTTGGTACCTGTTGTACTGACCTCCTTCGGGGGGCTGCGTTCATGCCGCAGGTTGAGGTACACCAGTCGTTGATCCTAGCTCTCAGGGTCACAGTTCAGCGGTTGGGAAGCTCCGTTTCTCCGGAGGCTTATCAGTGGTATAGTCCCCTGTCGTAGTAGGTGCTTACATTCAGGGGTATGGCGGGGCCCTGTCCCGCCATTTTTGTTATGTCACTCTTAGAGGTCTGTAGTACTGTTGTGGGCAGAGTTGTATATGGGATGTAACTGTTCGGATTTAAGTTTTCATATATGCATGCCGAAAGGCAATTTTTCTCAGATTAGTATTTCATACTTCATGTTATTTCATGTTATTGTTTCATGTTCCGCTGATTACTCTGATGTTGTATCACTAGGGTTGCCCGGGGTAAGGCACCAGTCACGGGCCCGGGTTCGGGTCGTGACAAAAGTGGTATCAGAGCAGTTAATCCTCGAAAAGTGTCTACAGACCGTATCCAGTAGAGTCTTGATTATCGGTGTGTTGTGCACCACACCAATAATCAGGAGGCTATAGGATATTTAGGATTGGTTTCCATTCTTCTCACTCTAAGATCGTGCCTTAGAGCTGTGTTATAAGTTGGACCCCTCTAACGTATTTCTTTCCCACCGCTATGCCTCCGTGTAAAGGCAACCCGAGCCTGGCAAGCGGCGAGAGGCTGCAAGTAAGTGCAGAGGGTTACGTGAGCACAGGCCCAATCATCACCGACATGGTGCTTCATTCGGGAGTTCTGCGACATCACGGCCCAGAAGTTTAGCGGCGGCAGCGATTCCTCTGCGGCCATGATAAATTGAACGCCGGTTCCGGCCAGGAGCGAGAGAATAGAGATTGCAAAAGCGACCACATTACTAGCTATGGATTTGGCTACGCAGTATCTTGATATACCGCGAGTCTTGATGAATATCTAATAGGGTCGTGCAGAGAAATTCTTGATTAGGCTTGAGCATGGCACGTATGCGGGCTTATGCGCGAGCAAGCGTAGAGATCGGCGGGTTAACCAAACAGCGAGTCCTTTGGTAACTTTCGAGTCGAGTCCCTCACCCAGATTAGATTATGCACATCCACGGTCTGCAGAGGTCCTCCACGGGGTTCGGGGCGTTCGGTATGCAGAGTTGGTCGAGCTCGAGCTTAGATTCACAGCTACACGTAGGTTCCAACCAGCCGGATTCAGTTTTCCCTCAGTATTCACAGTGTGACAGACGTCATCCCAGGGAATGTCGTCTTTTTGTTGGTACTCATTTTACCGGCGGCCGTCAGGGCCATGTGTCGAAAAGATGTCCTAGTAGGAGGACTCAGCCTTCAGGATCGGTGGGTAGTTCGTCCTCTTCCCTAGCTATACGCCCTACGGGGTAGGTTTGATTAGAACGCCTAATGGGAGTGAAGCAGTAGATACAGGTATATCCTTAACCCTCTAGAGATTAGCACGTATGATGAGATGAGTATATCTTAAGTGTTATGTTCAGATAACATAAGTATATTGAGATTAGAAATCATGGTTAGTTAACCAGGAAAGAGTTGGGGATAAGGGAAAGTGTGAGCCTTAGAATGTTATACGTGGAGACCTTAGAGGTAAAGCCATCTCGAGTAAAAGAGGTATTTTATGTTTGACCCTTATCGGAGTGCATAGTGCACGTGAGATATGTTTGTGTGATAAGTCCTTGAGTAGTGTGGAAGGAAAAAGGGTAGTTGAGCTAAGAAGACCGCTAGGTTTTCGTAACGTGGATTAGTGAGATTGTTCCGGATCGGGAGCAAGTGTTTCTGCGAGTGTGGAGTCGGGTTGAGGCCATGCAGCGTCAACCCGCGACTGTTTTATGGTGGGGTCAGTTTGTGGTGGTCGCGGTGGTAGTCACGCGAGGTGTTAGGCCCAGTTTAGTTAACAGTCTGAGTTCGTGGATGCGTTCGACTGTAGTCGGGCCGATGGTCGGTCCTCTTGTATTTTAGTCAGGACCGTTTACTCGGCAGAGGGTTATGCGAGATGATCATATCAGGAAGGTTGTGAGGCTGCACGAAGTGCCTGCTTTCACCTTATGTCGAGCAATGGAGCCAGTTCTGGTATTTTTCATTTTCGGAAGTTTTACGGCGGGATTAGGAACTCGGTGAGTCTCGATGTCGCGTTCGCCTCGGGCTAGTGTTTGGATTTCGGGGTAGTGTGAGTATTGTTGCCTCTGTTGAGAGTGCTTTTATAACTACCATTTCGTATTCGGATATCGCCACGAAGCCTCGTAGGGGCGGAGGTGTAAGTTGCCGGTCGATTGGTTCGATGTTGGCAAAGTTCAGATAGTGGGTTCATACTTGTTTCGGCAGGATGGGGATAGGGTGAAGCCTATCCAGGAGAGGTTATCGACAGCTCAGAATCAACAGAAGTCGTGCGGATAATCGCGGCAGCCAGTAGTTCAGTTGTGGAGGATCTTCAAAGTACCACCGGAAGTGTGGCGATTCGGAGAACAGAAGAAACTTAGCCCGAGTTACTTTGGGCCTTTCAGATCATGTGAAGAATAGGCCAGGTTGCCTATATGTTAGCTTTTTGCCGTTCGACTTGGGAGGCAGTATGTCCGATCTTTCATATTGCTATGTTCGGAAGAGTATCGGAGGTCCTTCCAGAGTATTCTCAGTTAATGATGACCAAGTTGGAGGTAGTAACCCAGAGTTTTGGAAACTGAAGCAGTAACAGGAATATGGTAAGTTCTGAGAAAGAGTTCGAGTGTGCGAGAAGGGTACGACGAGTAAGGGAAGAAGCGGGCATGTGTTGAGAACATAGATGTGATTTTTCCTTTTGAAAAATGAAGGTGCGAAGGGAGTATCTTTTATCCCTTGGGTGGGAGTTTTTGTGATGTTAGAAGTGATTCCTCGTGGACTTGGATGTAAGTATTTTTGCGCAGGTGTTTCTGTGGCCAGGTGTGGCAGGATTGTTCTCATAAGTATAGTAGTGAAGACTATACTGGCGCACGTATGTTTTGAGACTTAGAAGGAACATTCGGGACGAATGTTTCTAAGGAGGGGAGAATGTTATACCCCGTATTTCCAGAGTATGTACGCGGGGACGTACGTAGAAAAGTTTGAACTTTAAAGTTGGCTTGGACGAATTATTTTGTGCACAACACCCGATTAGAGTCGTTTTTCGACGAAACGTTTTACACAACTCGCGTAGGGTAAATTACGGCTATGTCATTTCTAATTTTTGCGGATTTTTCCGAGAGATGAAACATTTTGGACCAACGAGAGGGCGACACTTGGCACCCTCTAATTGGTGGGCTTTGGACGGCAATGTTGGACGATTGGGTGAGTGGGAGTAGGTAGGATATTTTGTGATATTTGTGTGGTAGATGGATAAGGTGTACTTGGGTGAATCCTAGCCCTACACTTGCATGGCACTTGGATTGATCTTGGCCATTGGTTGGCCTTTGCTTGACCTATAAATACCCCTCCCCTTTGATGAAATTCTTCATCCAAAATTGTGCTAAGTCTTGAAAATCCCTTCCCCCTCTTCTTGTGTGTTCTCGTCCTAGCCTCCCCCTCCCCCCTTTGTGAGGCCCTCGGCGAGTACCCCCTCTAGTGGGGTTGGTAGAAAGTACACCCCATATGGTGTTGTCTCGTATAAATACACCCCCTCTTGGTAGAAATACTCTCCAAAGTATTGTTACTATACCCAAATTACCTTAGCCGTATACCTTGTAGTATTCCAAGGTTACACTTATTCGAAAAGCCCAGAAATACTATTATACTTCCCTTCAGTCACAAAAACGAAACCCTAAGGAAAATCTTCACTGGTAGTTGAAGTTATAAGTAGAAGTTGCGTAGAGCTTCTAAGGGTTATGTGGAGCGGGTTGGAGCACCCGGAGTAGGAGCTAAACGTTGCTCAGGATCGACATTATAACTAGGATAATTTTGGGCTTATCGAGGTAAATAATCTTGTCCCCCTATTGTTATTGGAATTATATGTTGTAGGAATATATAGTTGAAGTATACTATATATAGAACTGAACATAGTTTTGCGGCAATGTCTTTTGACTTAAGCCTGAATATAAAGAAGAGAACTGAACTGTAATTACATAGGACTGTATTACAGTAGACTTGTGTAGCATTACTGAGTAGTAGAATCGTACACGTCCGGTTAGACGTGTAAACCACCCCCCCTGGTTGGCTTGGTAGCCGGCCTTGATAGAGGGGGAGATTTACGCTGTTGCGGGGGAGGTCTTGCGAATTTTACGTAGAATATTCTACGTTGAGATCTAGATGTTAATAGGCTCCTTGTGGCCTTTATAGGTTGAAGTACTACGTATGGCGTGATCTACTTGGCTTAAGGTGTAGCCGACGGTTTGAGGTACTTGGAGCGTTTTGCTATTAGTCGATAAATCGTCGCGAGGTATGTGAACCTCTTCCTATCCTTTCTAGCATGATGTTTTGTAAACTATGTAGTAATGCGGTGAGGCGTCTGGCGTGTTAAATGAGTTTGGTTGGTTCAAAACATAGGGTGTTATAATAGCTTTATGGGAAGTTAGTTATAACGACTCTACGTAGGTAACAAAATGTTTTTGTAGAAGTTAAGAGACTTGATCTTGAAAGATAAGAGACTTAACCTAATTGATTTGATATGTAACATTTTGTTATAAATGTTGTAAAACCTCATTCGCGAGTAATGAGTACTTGATTTTAAAAAAGAATAATGTTTCTTGATTTGGAAATCAGAATGAGTATCGACAAACCACTGCAGCGTTAATAATGAAATGTTTTGATTAAAGAAGTATTATTAAAACCAGTAGAAACCTCCATCTGCATAGAAGCTAAGATGAGACAAAATGATATTACATTTCCTAGATCATGGCTGCTGTTATAAGATTGTTATAAACAAGAATAACCTACTCACACATAAGGTATATGTTTCTCAAATTGTTTTAAAGGAGAATTTATATTATTAAGTGATTAATACTATGAACCACGAAACCTTTCGAAAAATGAAAACGAACATTTGAAATTAGGCAAACTTGAACGTTTGGAAAATAATGTTGTTACTTTTTACAAAAGGAAGTGTTTGGGTTTACTTTAAAAGCTAATCACTCTATTTTCATATACTACGGGTATTGTGTGACTTTTGTGAAAGTAACGTATCTTTTAAAAGAATTAACGTATGAAGTACTTTGGGGATAAAACCCCGATCTTGTTAATCATATAGTATAAAGTACCTTGTGTGAATAACTTGATTTTGTTGGTTTGTGATAGCCTTGTAATACTTTCTTGTTGATTTGATAAATAAACATGTTAGTATGCTACGTGTGTTAGTATCTTGTGATTGTGGTATAAGGGGGTCATTCTTGTTGTGCTTACGTTGCTAACCGGTAAGATCGTTGTACTATTATTATATCACCTACCCCCTTGACTTATTATACCAAGGGCTTGCCACCCTTGATGCGGGTCTATACGGCCTATGCGGTCTGTGAGACTATGCGGAGTAGCGGTATGCTCCAGGATTGATCATTCCGGGTGTTTAGCCCGTCACGAGGATGCCTATGCGGTCCATGGGACTATGCGGTCTATTGAGACTATGCGGGCTGCGGGAGTCCAGGCGGATACCGGGGGTTAAGATGCCTCCGATGCGGGGTATACCTCGGTGATGCAGGACCATGATTCGAGGAATACCTCATGCGGGTCTGTGTGTGACCTATGCGGAGCTGCGGTAAGTTCCAAGAATAGACGCGCACATTGATACTGCGGGCGAGTGGCCAGCTTCGATCATGTGGTGCGGTCTAGAAAGACCTTGTGATACAGTTTTATATCCTTATTGGTACTGTGGGTTCTAGTAGTAGGCTATGCCTTCGTCTTACCGTCTGCGGTTTTATTATGACACGGTGGGACACGGTGTTTATGTGTATTCCTCGGTGCTTTTATATCATGGGCTGGCGGTGAGGAAGGTATTCCACGGGCATGATTGATGTTGGGGCGTGAGACCCGTTGTTATACTTGAATAATGACTTGAGGCGTGAGTCACGACTTGACATGATTGCTTTATTGTGAGCGTAGTTTGGTTATCATACATGTCTCACGCTTTATATAGACTACTATGATTTCATTCTGATTTTTTGATTCACATACTTGGTACTGTTATGCTTGACCTCGCCGAAGTGCGTTCATCCGCGAGTTGAGGTACACGATCGTTGATCCTAGCTCTCGGTCATAGTTCGACATTTGGGAAGCTCCGTTTCTCGGAGGCTTATCGATGGTATAGTCCCTGTCGTAGTAGTTGCTTACATTCGGGGTATGGCGGGAACTGTCCGCCATTGTTGTCATGTCACTCTTAGAGAGTGCAGTAATCTTGTTGTGGGCGAGTTGTATATGGGATGTAACTGTTCGGATTTAAGTTTTCATATATGCATGCCGAAAGGCAATTTTTCTCAGATTAGTATTTCATACTTCATGTTATTTCATGTTATTGTTTCATGTTCCGCTGATTACTCTGATGTTGTATCACTAGGGTGCCCGGGGTAAGGCACCAGTCACGGGCTCGGGTTCGGGTCGTGACATAAACACTCAACCCCAGTAGCGCTCCTTTCTACCTTTCGGTGATAAGGATGACTCTATAGGAGGATTAAGAACAAAAACCCTATTAATGCTACACAAGTAATTGAGGTATTTTCATCCCCAATTCGACCTATGTCTACCCAACTACAGCATAGTCACAACCTCCCTTTTCGGATTTCGGTTAGAAATCATATAAATAATGGTAATTAATGATCAAGTAATTACCAATCAATCAATTCATCTATTGGATAAATCTCAACAATAAGAAGAACAACCATAAGCATGCATTAATTCATAAAATAAGGTTCAAGTGAATTGACATGGAAAGCCCTATATTAGAATTAGTTCCTAGCCATAGACATGACAAGAACTAATTCAATATCCAACATAAAACTGAAATAAAGTAAAAGAAAGAAAAGAAATTACTAAATAATGGTCTTCAATCTTGAACTCCAAGATGTGTTGTGTTATTGGCAAGAAGGGAACCCTTAAAAACTGTCCAGGGTTCTCTTTTTATAGCCTCCAAACCGACATTAAGGTTTTCCTTCAGGCCTGACCCATAATTTCGTCTAAAACCTGATTTTCAGCGTCGGCGCATGCTCTCTTGGCATCAGCCGGAGTTCTGACTGTTACGGAGATTAGGCGCGCGGCCACTGGAACTGCAAGCCTCTGAACATTGGCGGCCGCGCCAGCCTCGCTTGGGCCGGGTGCCAGCTGACTGGTCTGCACAGTTCTCCACTTTCTCTCATTTCGAGCTCTGGAACCTCCACTTTTGCCCTCTTTTCGCTCTTTTTCCGCCAAAGAGCCACTTTAACCAATTTGACTCAAAAGAAAGAAAATCTATCCTAAGACGACACGTATTTGTACAAAAAGGGACAAAAGACTCACTAAAAATGACTCAAAAAGTGTATATAAAATACACTGATCAAATACCCCCAAACGTAACCTTTGCTCGCCCTCGAGCAAAGATCAAAAAGAAAGAAATAAAGACACAAAGGAAAATAAAAATAAAAGACTCAATGACATTGATCACTTTGTTGCATTGGTGTTACTTAGAAAAATATGAAGATTAGCAGAATAATATGCAGGAACATATAGCATGAAATTTAGCACTCTAAACACATTAAGCTAGATATTTCGAAAACTCATTTTTATCATACTTAATGGAAGTCAAAATACTGAATCATGCATGTTAATTTCAAAAATCCTATGACATTTTTACTTGCTATTCTCCACTAATCATGAATATGCATATAAGAGATCTTCAGAACTTTTCAGGGTTGTAATGTAGGCTTAGGCATGGGTAGGTAAAAATAGGCATTTAGGCTCATTTTGTGTACCATAAGCTCTCTAGCTTTTCAATGTTTTTCCCTTTTCTTTTGATTCTTTCCTTCACTTCATATCTATCTTTCCCCTCTTTTGTTTTGAGAGCGTGAAGTGTATTATAATAACAAGCACCCCCAAACTTAGGCTTTTGCCTATTTCTTATTACTTTTTTATTGGGGTGCATCAAACTTGTTCGCTCTTTTTGTCTCCTTTTTAACACATTTTATTTCAACTATTTCACATTTTTACTTATGGCACAAGTGTGGGAATATAGGGTGTCAAAGAAAAAATCTCATGTTTAGGCTCAACGGGGCTGACTAGGGATATTTTTAATGTCAGGGATAGAAAAGAGTGGTAAGAATTGGCTAACAAAGAATTGCCTGAGTCATCTCCCTAACATGCATATCCTAACTATTTCGCCTCAAATAGCAAACAATCATACACATAGGTTTTAATCATTTATCATGCACAATTCAAGCAAGAGACCCCAAATAGACAGATTTCATGAGTTTTTGGCATATCTAACCTAAGTGTTTAGATAGTTGCTTCTAATTCAATTACATTATTCCACCTTACTTTACTAGGTGTTTCTAGTAACTACAACATGCATGATCTTTGACAGACAATTATGACTCAAAAAGAAAAACTTTATGACTCAAACATACACAAAACAGTCAAAAAGACGCAAACATACTTCAACAATAAGACACAAATAAGACACCCCCCAAACTTAAATCACACATTGTCCCCAATATGTGCAAGACTCAAAGAAAATAACAAGAAACAGGACACTTACAGACTTGGTTCAAAATGGTGGCGGTGGCGGTGGCGGTGGATAATGCATTGACCATTGGGTGAACAAGGAGCTCATCTCGTCAACTCTTTGCCTCAATTCTTGTTGTCCTTGTATCACCGTGTCAAAATTCTGCAACATCCTTCTCTGGTTCTGGAGCAACTGCTCCATCATAGGCACTGGAGGTTCTGATTCTGTGGGTGGCTGGTGGTTGCTTCCTGCCTAATATTGAGCCTCTATCTCAGGCTCATCTTCATCCATGGCAGCCTCTGCTGCTGCTGCTGATGGTGCTGGTGCTCTTCTTCTTGCTACTGCTGGGGGACTTGGGTCTGGGAAGGAGTGCACTATCCTATATGACACAGACAGTTGGTTTCTCTCATAAGTATCAGTGGGTAGGGCTGGGACCTCATTTATTGCGCATAAACTTGTAATAAGTGAGCCATGTCCCAACCCTCATGTTGTTACCAACCTGCTGGTCTCTTCAATATTTTACACTATCTCCTTCCCAACATCAATCGTCTTCCCCGTCATAATTCCATATATAAATTTGATTCTGTCTTCTGGCACTCTGGTGAAGTGCGTTGATGGAATCAAAGGGCATCGACGAAATCTGACCAACCCTTGCGCTTTGTTGAATCGACACTGCTCGATCCTCTTGACCCATTCGACAACTTCATACGGCCCGGGGTAGCTTCGCGTCTGCGACGACATTCCAGTCGATGTTGGTGGTGCTTCTAGACCATGTTCTAAAATAGCTCCAATCACCATCTCCTCCTTCAACATCAACTGTTTCCAATAACGCATTGACCTCTTCTGCCGTCACAGACACATATTTTCCCCTCACAAAGCATCCATTGTCCACCTTCTCCAGAAGGTTAGCATAAAATTCACGCACCATCACTATGTTCATTGGTGCTATCTTTCCCGGGTTTACAAATTTTTTCCACCCCATCATCTCAATCATCGCCCGAATGGGCTCATAGACATCCTCCTCCCCAAGTGAATCCCTTTGATAATTCATTCCTCTTTCAGGGATTAAGGGCCTAGTACTAAGATTTTTGTATCTTTCATGAGCTCGTTGGCTAACAAACCTAGTATCATCATATTGAGGGGCTGAGGTGGATGTGGAGGCTCTTCTCTTTCTTGCAGACATGTTTAGATCACTTTTTGCAGCGTTTCCTTATTATCACAAAAGTTACCCAACACTATCACCCAACACTAGCAGCTACAACACCTATCACCCCCAAACTTCACTTAAGAAACTTCTGCACAATACCCACAATAACCTTGTATACTCTTCCTCTAAATTTCACAACTAATTTCAACACCCCAACAACTTCAACAATACAACACTCCTCTAATCTACTACCTCCTCTAACTACAGTAAAGCTTTCAAGAAAAGAAAAAGATTACCTTTTTACGGTGTTCTTCAAGGTTTTCTTGCTTCTAATGGTGATTTGAGGCCATGGGATGAAGTTTTGTTGGTTGAGATGTTTAAGGGTTTAGGGAATTTAAGAGCTTTGGTTGTATTTGGGTTTGGTTTATGGAAGATGTTTACGTAAGGTGTGGATTTTCGTGGGTTTTTGTGGAGAGGAAGGGTTAGTTTCTATTTGGAATTTGGGGAAAAATCGGGTTCTAGGCTATTTAGTGTTACACCCCGTAATTGCAGGACATGTTTTAAGAACGTAAGTAAGAACTCACAAATGTTAAGGATTTGAGACTTGTAAAAATTTATCGGAAATTATGAAATTGTCGGAAAAACATTGTGTGGTGTCGAATGGGAGGGCGACACGTGTCACCCCCCTTAGCTATGCCTTGGACGAAATGGCATGGCCATTTTGGTCATTTACCATAAGTCTTCTAAGGCTAAGACTTGCAACTTGTAGCATGAGTTTATTGACTAAAGTCAAAGGTCCCACCTTGGTCTTGATATTTAGCAAGACTACATCTAAACCACCCATGTGTTATTATCATAACCCTCCAAGGTGCTATATATTACTACTAGTAGTGCCAGAGAGAGCCAACACTTAGAAAAAATTTCACAAATTGAAGAACATAGGCTAGGTGCTCTCGGGTTTCATCAAAAAAAAAAAGAGAAATCTTTGTTTGTGATCCATTTAGCTCCCCACTTTAAATCAAAGTTCTTATGTGTATTGTAAGCAAGTCTCAATAGAAACATCTTGTAAAAAGATAGTTTTCGGGTTAGTCGCAAGCGAAAACCTAATGGTCTTTCTAGGTTTTGTTTGGAGATTTGAAGAATAATTATTGGTGTTGTTCTAAGGGTCTCAACAAGCGGATTGAAGTGTCTTGGAGAGGTTCTAAACTACTAAGGAGCGACTTCGGATTGGAGTTGATTTCATATTCGTGAAGGTATAATATTGTCTTTTAAAGGTGTTACAAGACTACATATTTATATGGTTGTTGTTAGCTTTGTATGTTGCGACCATGAAGTTGTTATATTGAAGTTATAAGGATTATGGATTGATTATAGCCTTGGAAATCCGAAATGTAATGTAAGCCATGACTAAGTTGAATTACAATTTAGTCGTTGTTAGAATCGTCGCATGTTACTTACTTAAAGATTATGGTTATTTAAATCAAATGCGACTTGATATCATGTTATGCTACCAATATGGTTTGAAATGGAAATTGGATAGAATTGGTATTGTTGAACTCAAGGTGGCCGAATTTGGACTTGTAGTTTGTATTGTTTAGTTAGTCATTTGCATTGGACTACCTTCTATATAATTGTGAGCCAATTGGGGCTGTTTAGTTAGTTATTTGCATTGGACTACCTTCTATATAATTGTGAGCCAATTGGGGCTGTTTAGTTAGTCATTTGCATTGGACTACCTTCCATATAATTGTGAGCCAATTGGGGCTGTTTGGTTATTGTATTTTCGGCCTTGAAAAAGGTGGCAAAGTGAGTAAATACAAAGGAGGTGCTGTCCGATTTTCCGTAGAAATTAGAGACTTAACACTTATAATATTCTACGTTTGAAGTAAGGCTTTAATAGACGTATTGTGAATATTATAGGTTGACATAGTACGGGCGGGACTTTGTACTTGGCAAGTGGTTTGACCCGACAAGGTATGTAGAACTTTTCCTATCTTTGAGCATGACTAGTTTCACGTATATAGTACGGTAGACGTACAAGACTTTGACATTCTTTACTTGTTTTATGAAATGCCAAGTCGAGTGAGTTAGGAGATTAACTCACTTGTTTGAGTATAGTAAAGATGTCTTAAGTCTTGTTAAAGATAAGGGACTTGAAGAATTTTAAAGTATGTAATACTTGGGTCGTTTTAAAAACGTATAAGTCCATTGGATAGGAAATTGTACATGACTAAGGTATAAAGTGAATATAACGACTTTATGGGGAGTTGGTTATATTGACTTTATGGAAAGATAAAGGACTTGATTTAATGGAAGGCAATTCGATTTTAAGGCATCAATTGCCTAAGGTTTTATAAGACACGAGTCACTTGATTTAGAAGCCATATTTTATTTCTAAAAAGTATTGTGACTTGTCTTGAAAAGAAATTGTCACTGATACTACTCTAGTAGTATCTTGGAAGTTTTATAATGAAATGAGTCATTTTAAAAGAATAGAAGTACGTAGTACTTTGGGTTAAATTCTGATTTTCATAAAGACATTTTTGTGCCTTAAGTAAACTAAAATGAGAGTGTATATGAACAAGAATAGTAAGAAGTTAGGGGATTTCTTAACTTGCTTATATATTGTTTGATAAGCCGATAGAGCTTATGTTATGTGTGATAGCCGGATTTGGGCTAGGGATATATTATTCGTCATGGGTCATTCCCGGATTGTGGCATTGTATATTTCCGTGGATTTGCTAACCACGATGCGGAGAATACCTCATGCGAGTCCGTAAGGGCTTATGCGGGTGAAATAGTCCCGTGCGGGCGGGTCCGCCTATGCGAGGAATACCTGCGCGAGTCCGTAAGGGCTTATGCGGGTGAAATAGTCCCGTGCGAGGAATACCTCACGCAGTCCACCGACCTATGCGGGTGAAATAGTCCCGGAGTAGGATTCCAATCCTATTTTTCGTAAGTATACACCTATTTATACTCTCATTGTTAGTAAGGCATCGAAATCGTAATTTTGTTAGCATACATGTCTCGCTTTCTTTTAAACTTATGTTGTAATTACGATTTCCAGCTTTGCATACTTAGTACATATCAGGTACCGACTTTCTTCTGGGCCGTTCACGCCGCAGAGTGGTAAGGTGTCATGGATCCACATTCTAGGATCACTTATCGGACGTCGCAGCTCCGTCCTCCGAGGCTTGTCTTTCTTTTGGTACGATCTTGTCCCGATGTTGTAGATTATGTACATTCGGGTATGGCGGCCACTGCCACGATTGTTATTCCTAAGTGCAGTATTCACCTATGTGGTTGGGCTATAAGAACGTGTTGTAAGTTGTACTTTGACCTTGTTTATATTATGGAAGGCGCCTTATTTCGGCTGCTGTGTTGTTATATTATTTACACATGTGTTTATGTTGTGTATGTTCCGCTGCTATTCTCTGACGTATACCTGAACGGGGTGCCCAGGTAGGGCACCAGTCGCGGCCCGGGGTCGGGTCGTGACAAAAGTGGTATCAGAGCAGTTAGTCCTCGGAAAGTGTCTACAGACCGAGTCTAGTAGAGTCTTGATTATCGGTGTGTTGTGCACCACATCTATAATCAGGAGGCTACAGGACATTTAGGATTGGTTTCCATTCTTCTCTCTCTGAGATCGTGCATGAGAGTCATCACGACCCGACCCCGAAGCCATGATGGTGCCCTACCTAGGCACCCCTTTTGGCATACATCAGAGAATAGCAGTGGAACATACACAACTGATAAAATACTTAAACATAAAATAACAACAAAGCTGGCCGATAAGGCCACCTTCCGTAACTTATACCAATAAAATAAGACATTTTTTCTTTACAACCCAATCCACTATGTGACTACTGCACTTAAGAATAATAATCAAGTGACAGGACCCCGCCATACCACGAATGTACAACAACCGACAATGCTGTGGATAAGCCTCCGAAATGAGGAGCTTCTCAACACCAATGAAGTGATCCTAAGAGCGAGGATCGTGAATCAGTACTCCACTGCGGCATGAACGCGGCCCAAGGAGGTCGATAACATGTACCAAATATGTGAAATCAAAGTACGTAATGAAATCATAAGTCTAATAATAAAGCGGAGACATGTATGATACTCGATTAACGATAATCGCGGCCTTACTAACAATGAGAGTAAATAGGTGTATACTTAAAATATAAAGTAGGAAGCTCGCGATCAAAACAGACCACCGTCCGCGGATCGTTAAGCAATCCTATTCCTGGGACTATTTCACCCGCATAGATCGCGTGGACCCGCATGAGGTATTCCTCGCATGGGACTATTTCACCCGCATAAGCCCTTACGGACTCGCATGAGGTATTCCTCGCATAGGCTGGACCCGCCCGCATGGGACTATTTCACCCGCATAAGCCCTACGGACTCGCATGAGGTATTCCTCGCATCGTGGGTAGCAAATCCACGGAAATATGCAATGCCACAAACCCGGGGAATGACCCCGCAATTATTACTGAACTACTAGCACAAATCCGGCTATCACACATAACATAAGCACTACCGGCTTATCATACAATATATAAGCAAGTTAAGCAATCCCCTAACTTCTTATTATTCTGTTTCATATACACTCTCATTTTAGTTTACTTAAGGCACTAACATGTTCTTTATAAAAATCCGGGAATTTAACCCAAAGTACTACGTACTTCTATTCTTTCAAAATGACTCATTTCATTATAAAACTTCCAAGATACTAATAACCGTAGTATCAAGTTACAATTTCTTTTTCAAGACAAGTCACAATACTTTTAGAAATAAAATTAGGCTTCTAAATCAAGTGACTTCTTCTCTCGTTAAAGCCTTAGGCAATTGATGCCTTTAAATCAAATTGCCTTTCAAATAAATCAAGCCATTTATCTTTCCATAAAGCCAATATAACCAACTCCCCCTAAAGTCGTTATATTCACTTTATACCTAAGTCAAGTACAATTTCCTATCCAAGGGACTTATACGTTTAAAACGAAACAAGTGTCACATTCTTTAAAACTCTTCAAGTCCCTTAACATGCTTAAATTACTTAAGAGTAAACCATTCTCTTATTAACTTTCCGTAAAGCTATTATAACCAACTTCCCATAAAGCCGTTATACTAGCTTTATACATTTGCAACTTACATACTTCTTTTTAACCAAAAGACTTAAACTTTCCAACAAAACAAGTATCAAAATACTTTCAACATACTTAAAGTCTCTTAACTTTTGAAAACCAAGATATCCTTAATAATTAAACAAGTGAGTTAATTCCCTAACTCAAACAACTTGGGCATTCTTTAAAATAAGCCAAGGATATCAAATAGACTAGATTGTCAAATCTTGTACGTCTACCGTACTATACATTTACAACTTAATCATGCTCAAGAGATAAGAAAGTTCCACATACCTCTTCGGTTTAATCCACTTGCTAAGTCCAATCGCCGTACGTAGTATGCCAACCTATAATGACCATAGTACGTCTATTAACTTCTAGTTTCAAACGTAGAATATTCCAAGTGCAAGTCACTAAATTCTACGGAAAATCGGACAGCACTTCCTTTGTTTTTACTAACTTTGCCACCTTTTTCAAGGCCGAATACAATAACCAAACAACCCCAATTGGCTCACCACAATTTATAAGGTAGTTCAATACAAATGAATAACCAAACAGCCCCAATTGGCTCACCACAAACGATAACAAACTAGTCTAAACTATAATGTCAATTCGGCAAATATGCAACAATACAAATCGTTTCCAATTCCTTTTTAATCCAAGTGGTTTAGTATAACATGATATCAAGCCGCAATCGATTACAACTACTACAATCCTCAAGTAGGTAAACATGCGACGATTCTAATAAACGACCAAAATTGTATTTCAATTTCAAAAGGCTAATCATGTCCTTTTCGGTTCTAGGCTTCTACAATCCATGTCACTTATCAAACTTCATAACACAAATCACATGATCACTTATAACTTATCATAACATGAAATCTTCAATTACAAAAGTAAAACGAAGATTATACCTCAATTAGCCCAATTATGATCCAAGATCACAAGTCGCTCCTTAGCAACTTTAGCTCCTCCTTTCGACGTTCCAATCCACTCCAAGCAACCCTTCGCTTATAAAAGACTCATCTTCAAGTTTCAACTTCAAAGTTGAATAACCCTTAAGGTTTTCTCCTTGCGACTAATACTAAAACACCACATTTCCGGATCTTTTATTGAGAAACACTTACTATACCCTTAGGTACCTTGGTTTAAAGTGGGAATTATTGACAACAATTGAAAAAATTTCCTTCAAACCCTAGCCCTTGGCCGAGAGCTCCCTCAAGCCTCCCTCAAATTTTCTTGAAAATTTCTAAGTGTTTAGCCTTGTCTTGCACTAGCATACAATATATAACATGATGGAGGGTTAAGATTAGCACAATTGTGTGGCTTGGATAAGTTTCACATGGATCAAGTCTAGGTGGCCTTTGACTTAGTCAACTTTGTCAAGCTTCAAGACTAGCAAGACTTGGTCATTTAATTTATGGTCAAATGACCATTCTAACCATGACAATTTCGTCCATGACCATAAGGGGGGGTGACACGTGTCGCCCTCCCGTTCGTCGCAATATTTCGTTTCCGACCAATTCCAAAAATTCCGACAAACTTTTACTCGCCTCAAATCTTAACATTGTTGAGTTCTTACGTACGTTCTTATAAACATATCCTGAAATTCCGGGGTGTAACAAGAGCTGTCTTATTAGGTTGAATCCTCTCTGACCTCTTCTTATGAAACAGCTATGCCTCCACGGAAAGCTACCAGGGCCCAGAAGGGCAAGGCAGCAGTAGGAGCTGCTAGCGGTACTCAGAGGGTTACACGGGCTCGAGCACGTGCTATGCACGAGGTAGTAAGCGGTCGGCGAGTTCACCACGCTGCAGCTTTAGAGAGCCGAGAGCGCAGAGCTCCAGAGGTTCCGGCACAGAGCCTCGATTCCACACACCACCGAGTATAGAGACTACGGGGAACATATTCGATTGTTGACCAGTATAGTAGTCGGGCAGCGCCGACAGGAGCAGGCAGCCCACCCTAGAGCCGACAGTTTGCGGATTAGGGATTTTCTGGGATGTCACCCACCTGAGTTTTATGGTTCGAGGTCTGATGAGGATCCGCAGGAGTTCGTTCGACACTACATGGACCTGCAGTCCTTAGGGCTTGAGACGAGTGCATTACACTAGCCTCTACCGGTTGCGCGATATTGCGTTGAATCGGTTTGAGTCGTGGTTGCTTTCGAGAGGTGATGATGCTCTTCCACTGTTTGGGAGGAGTTTCTGAGGCCTTTATGGATCACTTTTACCTCTCGAGATGAGAGAGCCCGTAGACAGATTTTTGACCTTGCGAGCGGGAGGCTGTTAGGAGTACACTGAGTTTGACTCCTTGGCCAGGCATGCTCACATTATTGTAGCTAGCATGGCGGATAGAGTTCATCGTTATGTGATGGGGCTAGACCGTCATATGATTATAGCATGTTTGGGGGTGGCTCTTCAGCCCGGTATGGACATTGCTAGGATGCAGGCCTATGCTCAGGGGATAGAGGATAGAGAAAGGGAGGACCATATTGAAGCAGGCCAGCCCAAGAGGGCCAGGACATCAGGGTCTCAGGGCAGTTATCGAGGCGGACAACCTCAGCAGCAGACTAGGTCCACTTTCCAGCCAACACAGAGTGCTCCGTCACGGTTTTACGCGGGAGGTCCGATCAGTCAGATCGGGAAGCGGTCGTGGCTCCGTGTCTTGAGGTTTCGTGAGGCGAGATCTCGCCGATCGAGACCACCCACAGCTCGGTGTGCTCGATGCGGCAGATCTCACCCAGGCGAGTGTCGTGTTCCTGCAGGAGGTTGTTACTCTTGTGGCCAGCTGGGCCATTTGAAGAGAGATTGTCCGCTCAGAGGCAAGATGAGTGGTACAAAGACACCGACGGGATCGATTCTGGGTCTTCTTCTCCTTCAGGTTATGCGCGCCGAGGCGTGGTACTCACGGACAGGCAGGTCGCGGTAGAGGGCATGGTGGTGGTTCCAGTTCTAGCGGTCCCCAGAACCGCATATATTCTCTAGCCACCGCCAGATCGTGAGGCTTCCGATGTCGCCACGTGTACATTCACGATTTGGTGTGATGTTTATGCATTGATAGATCCAGTTTCTACCTTGTCCTACGTGTCCCCTCTTATGCGGGTAGAATCGGGATAGAGCCAGGTCGATAGAGCCGTTTGAGGTAGCTACGCCGATGGTGATTCGATGTTAGGCGAGCGGTGTATAGAGGTTGTCGGTATTTATTTACGTCGGACCCATACGCAGACTTGATAGAGCTGGAGATGACGATTTTGATGTCATTATGGGTATGGACTGGTGGCTTCTTGTTATGCCAACGTTGATCGTAGGTCTGAGTTGGTTCGGTTCGATTTCTGGCGAGCGATTATCGAGTGGAGGGCAACACAAAGATCGCCAAGCGGTAGGTTTATTTCTTACCTCAAGGCTAGGAAGATGTTGCGAAGGGTACATCTATCATCCGTCCGGTATTCGATACGAGGTGATGTGCGATTCTTGATCGATGCCGATGGTTAGGAGTTTCGGATATGTTCCCGCATGATCTTCCGGTATCCTCCGAGAGGAGATCGAGTTTTGTATTGACACGTTGCGGACACTCGACCTATTTCCATTCCGCTTACAGGATGGCACTGCGGAGTTGAGGAGTGAAGGACCACCAAAGATTTCTTGGAGAAAGGCTTTATCAGCCTAGTGTATCTCCCAGGGAGCGCCGGTGTTGTTTGTGAAGAAGAAGGATGGACGCTGCGTATGTGTGTTGACTACAGCGGTGAATAAGGTAACCATTAAGAATAGTACCCTCCCGTGATTGATGATTTGTTTGACCATTCAGGTGCGAGGTGTTTCAAAGATAGACTGCGATGCAGTTATCATCGAGTTCGAGTTCGAGAGGCGATATCCCAAAGATCGCATTCAGACCCGGTATGGGCACTATGAGTTCGAGGTTATGTCTTTCGGTTTGACCAACGCTCGTGTATTTATGGATTTGATGAACGGGTGTTCAAGTCATTCTTGGATACATTTGTGATTGTATTCATTGATGACATCTGGTTTATTCGCGAACAGAGCGAGAGCATCACGACCACTCGAGGCGGTACTTGGGATTCTCCGGGCCGGCGATTATTCGCCAAGTTCTCCAAGTGAGTTTTGGTTGGCCTCGATGGCATTCACAGGGCATATTATTGGGCTGATGGTGTTCGCGTGGATACGGCAAAGATTGAGGCGATCAAGTCTTGGCCGAGACCTACTACTCCACCGAGGTGCGCAGCTTAGGGTGGCGAGTTATTATCGCAGTTTGTGGAGCGGTTGCTTGATTTCAAAGACCGCTGACTAGGTGACTCGAGAAGCGCCAAGTTCCGAGCGACGAGGCTTGCGAGAAGGGTTTCCAGTTGTTGAAGGAAAGGTTGACTCTGACTCTAGTTCTTACTCTTAGGAGGGGTTAGATGGGTACGTGATCTATTGTGATGCCTGCATCGGGCTAGGTGTGTTTTGATGCAGACGGCAAGGTTATAGCCTATGCTTCCTGATTCACTAAGCATGAGAGGAATTACCCTACCCGTGACTTAGAGTTGGCCGCAGTTATTCATGCCTTGAAGATTTGGAGACATTATTTGTACGGAGTTCATGTGGATATTTATACAGACCACAAGAGCCTCCAGTATATCTTCAAAGTGAGGAGCCGAACTCGAGGCGAGACGGTGGTTAGAGTTACTGAAAGATTATGATGTTGATATTCTATACCATCCGGGGAAGGCCAACGTAGTTGCTGATGCCTTGAGTCGTAGATCTATGGGGAGCCTATCAGAGGTACAGCCAGAGAGACAGGACATGGTCCGTCAGATCCATCAGTTAGCGAGCCTAGAGGTTCGATTGATCGATACCGACGATAGTGGGGTACGAGTTCGTGAGGTTGCCGAGTCTTCCATCGTTGATGAGGTGAAGAGGCGACAGTTCGAGGACCCGAGATTGGTACGATCGTGATGCAGACTCTTCGGGAGGAGAAGAGTCTATTCGAGTAGCGCTTGGGTGTCGAGATTTGAGGGCCGGTTGTGTGTTCCCGATGTATCAGACTTCACAAGATATTTCGGGAGGCACACAGCGCTCGATATTCTATTCATCCGGGGTCGACCAAGATGTACCATGACCTCAGATGTTTGTATTGGTGGGATGGCACGAAGAGGACGTGGCGTGTTTTGTTGCAGATGTCCTAATTGCCCGGTAGTCAAGGTCGAGCACCAGAGGCCCATGGATTGTTGCGCCTATCGAGATTCCGACTTGGAAGTGGGAGATGATCAACATGGACTTTGTTACTGAGGTTACCTCGTACTCGGAGAAATGCGACTCCATTTGGGTTATTGTTGACAGTCGAAATCCGCCCATTTCTTCCGGTCGGGCGACGTTTTGGTGAGGACTATGCGGTCAGACATCCGAGAGATAGTGAGGCTGCACGGTGTACCGGTGTCGATTATTTCGATAGGAGCCAGTTCTGACTAACTCGAGATCTTTCCAGAAGGGTCTAGGGACACAGGTGAGTCTCAGCACATCATATCATCCTCAGACTGACGGGCAGGCAGAGCGCACTATCCGGACAACGAGGATATCTGCGAGCCTGCGTGATAGATTTCAGTGGTAGCTGGGAGGATCATTTGCCTCTTGTGGAGTTTGCTTATAACAACAGCTACCATTCCAGTATACAGACGGCGCCATACGAGGCTTTATATGGGCGGAAATGTAGATCGCCGATTGGTTGGTTCGACGTGGGCGAGGTGCAGTTAGTTGGCCCATACTTGGTACAACAGGCTGTGGATAAGGTGAAGCTTATCCAGGAGAGACTGTTAGCAGCTCAGAGTCGGCAGAAGTCATATGCGGATAATCGACATCGGCATTTGGAGTTTCAGGTAGACGATTGGGTCTTCTTGAAGGTGTCACCATGAAGGTGTGATGAGATTCGGTAAGAAGAAACTCAGCCCAAGGTACATTGGGCCCTACCAGATCGTCCGTAGAGTGGGACAGGTTGCTTATGAGTTGGATCTGCCATCAGAGTTAGAGGCGGTACATCCGGTCTTCCATGTTTCTATGTTGCGGAAGTGTATCGGAGATCCAGCGAGAGTTTTTCCTACTAGTGAGGTCCAGTGGCGAGGAGGTTATCGTATGAGGAGAGTCCCATAGCGATACTCGATCGCTGTGTCAGCGATCGGACCAAGGATGTAGCTTCCGTCAAAGTCCTGTGGAGAAATGATAACCGGGAGGAGATGACTTGGGAAGCGGAGGAGGACATGTTGAGGAGGTATCCTCACTTATTTCCTATACCTTCAGGTATTTCATTTTGCCCTTACTTGTCAGGTTTTAATTGAAGTGTTTCTTTTGCTTAAATGCTTTTATGTGGCCATGAGTGGCATTTTTGGTATGTCGGGGCTGTGAAAGGAAACTATGTCGCTAATTGTAAGTGTGACTCCGAAAGAACATTCGGGGATGAATGTTTCTAAGGGGGGAAGAATGTTACACCCCGTAATTGCAGGACATGTTTTAAGAACGTAAGTAAGAACTCACAAATGTTAAGGATTTGAGACTTGTAAAAATTTATCAGAAATTATGAAATTGTCGGAAAAACATTGTGTGGTGTCGAATGGGAGGGCGACACGTGTCACCCCCCCCCCCTTAGCTATGCCTTGGACGAAATGGCATGGCCATTTTGGTCATTTACCATAAGTCTTCTAAGGCTAAGACTTGCAACTTGTAGCATGAGTTTATTGACTAAAGTCAAAGGTCCCACCTTGGTCTTGATATTTAGCAAGACTACATCTAAACCACCCATGTGTTATTATCATAACCCTCCAAGGTGCTATATATTACTACTAGTAGTGCTAGAGAGACCCAACACTTAGAAAAAAATTCACAAATTGAAGAACATAGGCTAGGTGCTCTCGGGTTTCATCAAAAAAAAAAGAGAAATCTTTGTTTGTGATCCATTTAGCTCCCCACTTTAAACCAAGGTTCTTATGTGTATTGTAAGCAAGTCTCAATAGAAACATCTTGGAAAAAGATAGTTTTCGGGTTAGTCGCAAGCGAAAACCTAATGGTCTTTCTAGGTTTTGTTTGGAGATTTGAAGAATAATTGTTGGTGTTGTTCTAAGGGTCTCAACAAGCGGATTGAAGTGTCTTGGAGAGGTTCTAAACTACTAAGGAGCGACTTCGGATTGGAGTTGATTTCATATTCGTGAAGGTATAATCTTGTCTTTTAAAGGTGTTACAAGATTACATATTTATATGGTTGTTGTTAGCTTTGTATGTTGCGAGCATGAAGTTGTTATATTGAAGTTATAAGGATTATGGATTGATTATAGCCTTGGAAATCCGAAATGTAATGTAAGCCATGACTAAGTTGAATTACAATTTAGTCGTTGTTAGAATCGTCGCATGTTACTTACTTAAAGATTATGGTTATTTTAATCAAATGCGACTTGATATCATGTTATGCTACCAATATGGTTTGAAATGGAAATTGGATAGAATTGATATTGTTGAACTCAAGGTGGCCGAATTTGGACTTGTAGTTTGTATTGTTTAGTTAGTCATTTGCATTGGACTACCTTCTATATAATTGTGAGCCAATTGGGGCTGTTTAGTTAGTTATTTGCATTGGACTACCTTCTATATAATTGTGAGCCAATTGGGGCTGTTTAGTTAGTCATTTGCATTGGACTACCTTCCATATAATTGTGAGCCAATTGGGGCTGTTTGGTTATTGTATTTTCGGCCTTGAAAAAGGTGGCAAAGTGAGTAAATACAAAAGAGGTGCTGTCCGATTTTCCATAGAAATTAGAGACTTAACACTTATAATATTCTACGTTTGAAGTAAGGCTTTAATAGACGTATTGTGAATATTATAGGTTGACATAGTACGGGCGGGACTTTGTACTTGGCAAGTGGTTTGACCCGACAAGGTATGTAGAACTTTTCCTATCTTTGAGCATGACTAGTTTCACGTATATAGTACGTGAGGCGTCAAGACTTTGACATTCTTTACTTGTTTTCTGAAATGCCAAGTCTGTTGAGTTAGGAGATTAACTCACTTCTTTGAGAATATTAAAGATGTCTTAAGTCTTGTTAAAGATAAGGGACTTGAAGAATTTTAAAGTATGTAATACTGGGTCGTTTTAAAACGTATAAGTCCTTGGATAGGAAATTGTACATGACTAAGGTATAAAGTGAATATAACGACTTTATGGGGAGTTGGTTATATTGACTTTATGGAAAGATAAAGGACTTGATTTAATGGAAGGCAATTCGATTTTAAGGCATCAATTGCCTAAGGTTTTATAAGACACGAGTCACTTGATTTAGAAGCCATATTTTATTTCTAAAAAGTATTGTGACTTGTCTTGAAAAGAAATTGTCACTTGATACTACGGCTAGTAGTATCTTGGAAGTTTTATAATGAAATGAGTCATTTTAAAAGAATAGAAGTACGTAGTACTTTGGGTTAAATTCCCGGATTTTCATAAAGACATTTTTGTGCCTTAAGTAAACTAAAATGAGAGTGTATATGAACAAGAATAGTAAGAAGTTAGGGGATTTCTTAACTTGCTTATATATTGTATGATAAGCCGATAGAGCTTATGTTATGTGTGATAGCCGGATTTGGGCTAGGGATATATTATTCGTCATGGTCATTCCCGTGATTGTGGCATTGTATATTTTCGTGGATTTGCTAACCACGATGCGAGAATACCTCATGCGAGTTCGTAAGGGCTTATGCGGGTGAAATAGTCCCGTGCGGCGGTCCGACCTATGCGAGGAATACCTCACGCGAGTCCGTAAGGGCTTATGCGGGTGAAATAGTCCCATGCGAGGAATACCTCACGCAGGTCCACTGGACCTATGCGGGTGAAATAGTCCCAGGAGTAGGATTCCAATCCTATTTTTCGTTGTAAGTATACACCTATTTATACTCTCATTGTTAGTAAGGCACTGAGTACTGTAATTTTGTTAGCATACATGTCTCCGGCTTTCTTTTAAACTTATGTTGTAATTACGATTTTCCGCTTTGCATACTTAGTACATATCATCGACCTTCTTCTGGGGCTGCGTACGCCGCAGAAAGTGGTAAGTTGCGGATCCACATTCTTAGGATCACTTATCGGACGTCGGAAGCTCCATCCTCCGAGGCTTGTCTTTCTTTTGGTACGCCTTGTCCACGATGTTGTAGATTATGTACATTCAGGTATGGCGAGGCCCTGTCCCGCCACAGTGGTTATTCCTAGAGGTCTGTATTCACCTATGTGGTTGGGCTATAAGAACTGTGTTGTAAAGTTGTACTTTTGACCTTGTTTATATTATGGAAGGCGGCCTTATCGGCTAGCCTGTGTTGTTATATTATTTACACATGTGTTTATGTTGTGTATGTTCCGCTGCTATTCTCTGACGTATACCTGAGCAGGGTGCCCAGGTAGGGCACCAGTCGCGGCCCGGGGTCGGGTCGTGACATTTAGTTTCGGTTTCGCCGCGCTGCCAGACTTCAGCCGCGGCGCAATTTATCAGCGCTTCTTCGAATTTCATCGCGTTCGCAAAATGGGCGCCACGACGCCTAGACTTAGCATTTTTTCTGGATTTTTGGCACCGCGGCGCTTAAACTTCAGCGCCTTTCTGCTCTTTTGGCGCCGCGGCGCTAACCCGATTTTCTGGAATCCCTTTGTTGTTTCAGTTTTTCGCCCTCCAAATTTGTTGGCCCCTGTACCTGTCAACATAACACAAACACTACCTCCGTGAGACTGTTCTTAGTAAAACTAACTACATTAAAATAAATAATTTTGAAATACTTTGGGTTGCCTCCCAAGTAGCGCTGTCTTTAACGTCTTTTAGCCGGACGCAACTTCCTTAACTCAAGAGGTGTGGGGTAGATTAACCCCACAACCAATCCATTTTTTTAACATTCGCCTTTTTCTTCTTCGATTCTTCTTCTTATAGTTATTTTCAAGCGAAGGTTCAGTGGCGCATACTTGCTTTGGCGGAGGTTCAGCATCATGTACTTGCTTTGGTGGGCCTATCTCCCTTGTTTTGGCTTGCACTGGCTCACAGGGGGTTCTGATGGTGCTGATTGCAAAGCACCTGCTCATGATCAGTGGCTCAATAACGTGTTTAAATACTTTAAACACCATTTCTTCGCTCTCTACCCTTAGCGTCAGCTCACCCTTTTCTACATCAATCGTGGCTCCTCGCCGCCAAGAACGGTCTCCCCAATATGATGGGGATCTCTGCATCCTCCTCCATGTCAAGAATGAGGAAATCCGCAAGAAAAAAGAATTTTCCTACTTTAACAAGCACATCCTCAATCTTCCCCCTTGGGTGCACCACCGTTCTATCGGCTAGTTGCAAGCTCACCGCGGTTGGTTTTGCTTCACCTAATTCTAACCGTTTAAACACCGACAAAGGCATCAAATTTATACTTGCCCCTAAATCACAAAGGGCCCTGTTGCATGTCACCTTGCCAACTGTGCAATGCAATGTAAAGCTCCCCGGGTCTTTGAGTTTAGGGGGCAATTTCTTCTGCAGGATGGCACTGCACTCCTCAGTCAGCGCCATCATCTCATAATCTGCTAGTTTCTTCTTCTTCCCCAAAATTTCCTTCATGAATTTGAAATAAGAAGGCATTTGCTCCAACGCCTCGATGAAGGGTATGTTGATATGTAGCTTTCTGAACGTCTCCAAAAACTTGGAGAATTGCTTATCAACTACCTTCCTCTGCAATCTTTGTGGGAACGGAATCTTCTCAGTATACTCCTTCTCTGGAGCTTTCTAATCTCAAGCGAGCTTCAACCACCTTCTCTTCTCTATTTCTACCATTTGTTCAACTACCGAGGTACGCCGCTCCAACCGCTTGCCACTCCTTAGTCCGCATCTTGCCTGACATTGTTCTCTAGGGTTCATCTCTGTGTTGCTTGGCAGTGTACCCTGTGGCATGTTGTTCGATAGCTTTGTTAGTTGACCCACTTGTGTTTCCAAGTTCCTGAGCGAAGATCTAGTATCTGCCATGAACTGGGTTTGAGAGTTGGTGAGTGTCAACAAAGCTGCTCTCAGCTCGTCTGGCTTTTCTGGTTGGGCAGGGCCATTGAATTGTTGAGAAGATGAGGCCTGAGTGAATGGCTGCTGGTTTTGATACTGGCCTCTAAACTGATTCTGCTGCCCCTACTCTCCTCTCCATGAAAAATTTGGGTGATTCCTCCACCCTGGATTGTATGTGTTGGAGTATGAGTTGTTCTGGGGCCTCTGATAGTTACCTACAGCTTGACACTCTGCTTGCTCGATTGGCATATTATTAGGATCAGCTGATGGGCAGCTGCCGAATGTATGTGGACCACCACACATTTCACAGCACTTTGGCATTTGTATTGCATTCACAGATACTGTATGTTGTTGCAGCTGCTTGGTCAAAAGGGAAACTTAGGCATTCAGGGCAGTGATGGCATCTATCTCATGAACTCCCACTGTTCTTCTTCCACTCATTTGTCTATCTTTTGTGACATGGTTATTGGTGGCCATGTCTTCCAATAAGTTGTGAGCTTCATGGGCTGTTTTCCTCATAAAGGTTCCACCTGCTGCTGCATGAATAATTGTTCTGGTCGTTCCACTCAGCCCATTATAGAATACGTGGACCAAATTCCACAACTCAATACTGTGGTGTGGACACTTCCTCTGCAAGTCCTTGAATCTTTCCCAAGCTTCGTATAATGACTCTCCATCTTCTTGATAGAAATTATTCAACTCCCCTCTCAACTTCGCTGCTTTGCATGGTGGGAAGAATTTTGCCAAAAATTTCTGTGCCAGCTCTTGCCATGTAAATATTGAATCTGCTGGAAAAGAATTCAACCACACTTTTGCTCTATCCCTGAGTGAGAAGGGAAAGAGCCTCAATCTGACGGCGTCATCAGTAACACCATTATATCTGAATGTTGCACATAGCTCCAAGAAATTAGCTATGTGCATGTGAGGATCCGACGACGACAATCCTCCAAACTGCACCGTGTTCTGCACCATACTTAGAATCGCCGGTTTGATCTCAAAATTATTTGCCCCTATTGCTGGGAGCCTAATACAAGTTTGTGCTCCGTTCACCCTCGGCAGCACGTAATCTCCCAAGCTTCTCTCCGCTTGGACCTGAACTCTCTCCTCTACATCCATTGGCGCTCTCCGAGGCATTCTTTGATTAGGCTTATGATCACATATTCCCTCATTCATATCGTTATTGTTTTGTGCGCCTTCCATCTCAATTAAGGAAATTGGTTCATCTTCGTTTACAAGTTTTCTCACTGATCAAGGAAACAAGAGTGTCTTCTCCTCTTCTCCTTCGCATAAACTGAGTTCCTGAAACAGATCAAAAACAGACAAACGGATCACGGCAACAGATTCTCACAAAAAAATAATAATAATTAAAAAAAATGTAATAATAAATAAAAAAAAACAAATTAGAAATTAAGAATAGATAAAATTGATATTGAACAACGCTAATCCCCGGCAACGGCGCCAAAAACTTGATGCGCGATTTATGCACACACTTTAACGCAAGTGCACGTTGTCGAGTCAAGTAATATAGTCTTTGAAGACCGAGTTATCGTCCTCAGGGATTAGTGTTCAAGTACCAACTTCTATTCTTTGTTATCTACTTGGTGACCGATATTTGAGTTGTTGATTATGACTAATAATTATAAAGACTAATTAACTATGTGTTTACTTCAGTGATGATGGAAATAGGGCTTCCAAGTCTCCTCAACTATCCACTTATATTACTTATTAATGCAATTAACTATGATTTTCTTCTTTCGGATATAGCGGGTTTACTAATTCGTTTTATACTCATGTTAAGGTTATATAAACACTCAACCCCAGTAGCGCTCCTTTCTACCTTTCGGTGATAAGGATGACTCTATAGGAGGATTAAGAACAAAAACCCTATTAATGCTACACAAGTGATTGAGGTATTTTCATCCCCAATTCGACCTATGTCTACCCAACTACAACATAGTCACAACCTCCCCTTTCGGATTTCGGTTAGAAATCATATAAATAATGGTAATTAATGATCAAGTAATTACCAAGCAATCAATTCATCTATTGGATAAATCTCAACAATAAGAAGAACAACCATAAGCATGCATTAATTCATAAAATAAGGTTCAAGTGAATTGACATGGAAAGCCCTATATTAGAATTAGTTCCTAGCCATAGACATGACAAGAACTAATTCAATATCCAACATAAAACTGAAATAAAGTAAAAGAAAGAAAAGAAATTACTAAATAATGGTCTCCAATCTTGAACTCCAAGATGTGTTGTGTTATTGGCAAGAAGGGAACCCTTAAAAACTGCCTAGGGTTCTCTTTTTATAGCCTCCAAACCGACATTAAGGTTTTCCTTCATGCCTGACCCATAATTTCGTCTAAAACCTGATTTTTCCCGCGCCGCGGCCATTCGCATCGCGCCGCGACGCCAAGTTCTGATCGCTCGAGATTAGGTGCCGCGCACTCACTGCCTGGAGGCGTCGCGGCGCTGGAACTTCTGCAAGCCTCTGAACATTGGCGCCGGGCGCTCGCCCCGCTGGCCGGGAGGCCGCCACGACTGGTTCTGTGCCTGGTTCGCCACTTTCTCTCATTTCGAGCTCTAGAACCTCCACTTTTGCCCTCTTTTCGCTCCTTTTCCGCCAAAGAGCCACTTTAACCAATTTGACTCAAAAGAAAGAAAATTTATCCTAAGACGACACGTATTTGTACAAAAAGGGACAAAAGACTCACTAAAAATGACTCAAAAAGTGTATATAAAATACACTGATCAATAGGTACAGGAAAAAGAATTTCCAAAGAATCCAAAAAGGTGAATAATTGAATCTCAGTAATCTTTTCCTTCTCTGCACCAACTATCTCGCCAGATTCCTCAATTTCCTTACCACTTTCCACAACGGTGTCGCTAGGCAGACTTTCTTGAAGTATATTGTTCATCTTATCCATTAGTTGTCCTATTTGTGTCTCCAAATTTCTGAGGGACACTCTTGTCTCATCCATAAACTGAGCTTGGCACTTGGTGAGCCTGAGTATGCATGCCTGCAACTCATCTAGATCTTTCTCTGGAACCTGTGGGTTAAGATGTTGTTGATGACTCCACTGCCCCTGATAGAAGTAGTAGTCCATGGACCTGTATATTTTTTTTTCCGAATTTAACCTGCAAAATAAGAAAAACAACAAAAGGTGATAAAAAGATGCTCGAAGAACAAGTTAGAAACTTGTTCTTGGAGAAACCAAATTAGAAATAAGAATAGATAAATCGATATTGAAAGTACGCCAATCCCCGACAACGACGCCAAAAACTTGATGCGCGATTTATACACACGCTAAGCGCAAGTGCACGTATCGTGACAAGTAATGTAGTCTAGGTAAGACCGAATATCGTCCTCAGGAACTGGTTTTCAAGTACCGATTATCTATGCTTTAGTTTCTATTTGGTTAACGTTAATTGGGTTGGAGTTCTAAACTAATAATGCAGGAAATAAACTAATTATGAAAATACTTTGATTTAAATCAGTTATGATGGAGAATTAGGGCTTCCAAGATCATCAACTATCCACTCTATTCAATCTTTAATACAATTAGACTAATTTCTTCTTCTACGTTAAGATAGCAGGTTAACTAGACCGTTTTATACTCATGTTAAGGTAATATAAACACTCAACCCCAATGGAGAACCCTTCTACCTTTCAGTGACAAGATTGACTACAAAGGAGGATTAAGAGCAATAACCTATTAAGCTACACAAGTATCGGGGTACTTTCGTCCACGATTTAAACCTATGTTTATTAAACTGTAGCATATTCACAATCTCCCCTTTAGGATTTCGATTAGAACTCATATAAGTGATGATAACTAGTGATCAATTAATTATCAAGCAATCAAAGCAATTATTGAATAAATCTTAAATAAGTGAAGAAGCAACCAAACTAATATATTAATTCATGAATAAGAGTTTCAACAGAATCACAAGGAAATCCCTAACAAAGTAATTAGCTCCTAGCCATAGTCACGCTAAGAACTAATATAATGTCCAAACATGAACTGAAATAAACAAATCAAAAGAAAGAAAAGAAAAATACTCAAGAACAAGTCTGCAAGCCTTATAGCATCCAAGGATTGTGTTGTGGAATATTTACAAGATGGATGGAATTTGTCAAGTGTGGGATGGAATGTAGGATGGAGATTGGGATGGGTGATGGATTGTAGAATTTTATGAAGGATGAATTTTTCTAATGATGTAGAGACTATTTATAACCCAAGAATCCTTTAGGTAAAGGGTTAGGGATTATGTAGGTAGGAAATGTTATGGAATCCTTTTAGGTAAAGGGTTTAGGAAAAGTTATGGAATCCTTTAGGTAAAGGGTTTAAGGAATATTTAGGTAGGAAAAGTTATCCCTTTTAGACTCTGAAAACGTGTCAAATTCGGCCCAAAATTCAGAAATCCCGCGTCGGCGCCGCGGCCCTGCAATCCGGCGCCACGGCGCCTCAAAATCAAAGAGCTTTGGACGGCTTCAGTGGTCGGCGCCGCGGCGCTGCTGCCAGGCGTCGCGGCGCCGGTGACGGCATTCTTCCGGATTTTTCGTTTCTTCGTCCTTTGTTCGTTCGATCTTCGTCTGATTTCTTCTATATTTCTCGGAACTTCTTAGGCTTCATTTCTTGGCCCTTTTAGTGTGCAATTCCATCTCATTTTTGCTCATTTCATCTCTTTTTTGTCATTTCTCCATTTCTAACCGCTGTGACACAAAAGAAAGGAAAACAACCCTAATACTATACTAAACATAAATGAAATGAGTAAAATACTAACTAAAAATGACTCAAAAGGTGTATATAAAATACACCGATCAAACACCCCCTAAACTTAACCTTTGCCCGCCCTCGAGCATAGATCAAAAATATAAACAAAGACACGAAGGAAAATAAAATGACTCAAAGACATTGATCATTTTGCTGCACAATTGTCACTTAGAAAAGCATGAAGGTTAGTAGGATAATATGTAGGAACATATAGCATGGATTTTTAGCATTCTAAACACTCAAGTCAGATATTTCGCAAATTCAATTTAATCATGCTTAATGGAAGTAAGAATACCTAACTATGCATTTCAATTTCAAAATCCTATGACATGTTTACTTGTTATTCTCCACTAATCTTGGATACACATATTAGAGATCTTCAGAGCTTTTCAGGGTTGTAATGTAGGCTTAGGCAAGGGTAGGTAAAAATAGGCATTTAGGCTCAATTTACGTACCATAAGCTCTTTTGCTTTGAATTCTTCCCTTTTCTTGTGATTCTCTTCTTCACTTCATACCTATCTTTCCCCTCTTTTGTTTTGAGAGAATGAAGTGTATTATAAATAGCCTAAGACTTCAAACTTAGGCTTTTGCCTATTTATTATTACTTTTTCATTGGGGTGCATCAAAATTGTTCAATCTCTTTTTGTTTCTTTTTCAATAATTTATATTCCAAACAACTCAATTTTTCCACTTATGGTACAAATATGGAATTATAGGGTGTCAAAGAAAGGTCTTATTTTTAGGCTCAAAGGGGCTGACTAGGGATATAATTTAAATGTCAGGGATAGGCAAAAATGGTAAGAAAGGGCTAACAAAGAAATGTCTGAGTCATCTCCCTAACATGCATATCCTAACTATTTCGCCTCAAATAGCAAGCAAGCAGACACATAGATTTAATCATTAACAATGCACAAATCAAGAAAGATACCCCAAATAGTTCGATTTCATGAATTTTTGGCATAACTAACCTAAGTGTTCTGATGGTTGCTTCTAATTCCATTACATTATTCAACCTTACTTCACTAGGCGATTCCAGTAACTACAACATGCATGATCTTAAAAAAAAATTATGACTCAAAAATACTTAAAACAAATAAAAAAGACTCGAAAACACTAAGACAAATAAGACACCCCCCCAAACTTAAATCACACATTGTCCCCTATGTGTGCAAGACTCAAAAAAATAGGGACAACTTACTGACACAACACAGCGGTCATAACGGAGGTCTGGGAGGAAGAATTCTGGAATTTGCACGGAATATGGCTCTCTGAAATTCCGGTGCCACGACGCTGATTACGGCGTACGTGGCAGCGACTTTTCCTTTTTCACGTTTTGCTTCTTTTTCTGTTCGGGGTCTGCTCTTAGTCCACCTGTCATCCAACAACACAAAACAAGAACCCAAGACCGTGAGACTGTTCAAGATAAAATTAAACAAACTAAAAATAGAAATTAAAATAACATAATTAATAAACATTGGGTTGCCTCCCAACAAGCGTTGTCTTTAACGTCTTTTAGCGGGACGCAGTTAACCTTTACGAGTGCCCATTGGATCCTTCTGCGAACTGCTTGCAATCCGCAAAGTTATTGTTGCAGGTCTCACTTTTCCTACAACAATCTTTTCAACTAAGGGCTTCAGATATAAGATTATCCCCCAAGTACACAAGACCGACTTGTCTTTTAGGCTCTCTACAATATAGGGATCAGTGAAATTCCCTACATCTCTCAACTCTAGGGGGTGCCCTTGATGGTATGGACTTTTTTTTTGGGGATCAACAGTGACAACATGTGGTGTTTCTTCTGCAATAGGTACAGGAAAAAGAATTTCCGAAGAATCCAAAAAGGTGTATAATTGAATCTCAGTAATCTTTTCCTTCTCTACACCAACTATCTCGCCAGATTTCTCAATTTGCTTATCACTTTCCACAACAGTGTCGCTAGTCAGACTTTCTTGAAGTTTATTGCTCATCCTATCCATTAGTTGCCCTATTTGTGTCTCCAAATTTCTGAGGGACACTCTTGTCTCATCCATAAACTGAGTTTGGCACTTGTTGAGCCTGAGTATGCCTGCCTGCAACTCATCTAGATCTTTCTCTGGAACCTGTGGGTTAAGCTGCTGTTGATGACTCCACTGCCCTTGATAGAAGTAGTAGTCCATGGACCTGTATATATATATATATATATATTTTTGAATTTAACCTGCAAAATAAGAAAAACAACAAAAGGTGATAAAAAGATGCTCGCAGAACAAGTTAGAAAGTTGTTCTTGGAGCAACCAAATTAGAAATAAGAATAGATAAATCGATATTGAAAATACGTAAATCCCCGACAACGACGCCAAAAACTTGATGCGCGATTTATACACACGCAAAACGCAAGTGCATGTATCGTGACAAGTAATATAGTCTAGGTAAGACCGAATATCGTCCTCAGAGACTGGTTTTCAAGTACCGATTATCTATGCTTTAGTTTCTATTTGGTTAACGTTAATTGGGTTGGAGTTCTAAACTAATAATGCAGGAAATAAACTAATTATGAAAATACTTTGATTTAAATCAGTAATGATGGAGAATTAGGGCTTCCAAGATCATCAACTATCCACTCTACAATTAGACTAACTTCTTCTACGTTAAGATAGCATGTTAACTAGACCGTTTTATACTCATGTTAAGGTAATATAAACACTCAACCCCAATGGAGAACCCTTCTACCTTTCGGTGACAAGATTGACTACAAAGGAGGATTAAGAGCAATAACCTATTAAGTTACACAAGTATCGGGGTACTTTCGTCCATGATTTAAACCTATGTTTATTCAACTGTAGCATATTCACAATCTCCCCTTTCGAATTTCGATTAGAACTCATATAAGTGATGATAACTAGTGATCAATTAATTATCAAGCAATCAAAGCAATTATTGAATAAATCTTAAATAAGTGAAGAAGAAACCAAACTAATATATTAATTCATGAATAAGAGTTTCAAGAGAATCACATGGAAATCTCTAACAAAGTAATTAGCTTCTAGCCATAGTCATGGTAAGAACTAATATAATGTCCAAACATCAACTGAAATAAACAAATCAAAAGAAAGAAAAGAAAAATACTCAAGAACAAGTCTCCAAGCCTTCTAGCATCCAAGGATTGTGTTGTGGAATATTTACAAGATGAATGGAATTTGTCAAGTGTGAGATGAAATGTAGGATGGAGATTGGGATGGGTGATGGATTGTAGAATGGTATGAAGGATGAATTCTTCTAATGATGTAGAGACTATTTATAACCCAAGAATCCTTTAGGTAAAGGGTTAGGGATTATGTAGGTAGGAAAGGTTATGGAATCCTTTTAGGTAAAGGGTTTAGGAAAAGTTATGGAATCCTTTAGGTAAAGGGTTTAAGGAATATTTATGTAGGAAAAGTTATCCCTTTTGGACTATGAAAACGTGTCAAATTCGGCCCAAAACTCAGAAATCCCGCGTCTGCGTCGCGGCCCTGCAATCCGGCTCCACGGCGCCTGAAAATCAGAGAGCTTTGGACGGCTTCAGTGGTCGGTGCTGGTGACGGCATTCTTCCGGATTTTTCATTTCTTCGTCTTTTGTTCGTCCGGTCTTCGTCTGATTTCTACTATATTTCCCGGAACTTCTTAGGCTTCATTTCTTGGACCTTTTAGTGTGCAATTCCATCTCATTTATGCTCATTTCATCTCTTTTTTGTCATTTCTCCATTTCTGACCGCTGTGACACAAAAGAAAGGAAAACAACCCTAATATTATACTAAATATAAATGAAATGAGTAAAATACTAACTAAAAATGACTCAAAAGGTGTATATAAAATACACCGATCAAACACCCCCTAAACTTAACCTTTGCTCGCCCTCGAGCAAAGATAAAAAAAGTAAACAAAGACACGAAAGAAAATAAAATGACTCAAAGACATTGATCATTTTGCTGCACAATTGTCACTTAGAAAAACATGAAGGTTAGTAGGATAATATGTAGGAACATATAGCATGAATTTTTAGCATTCTAAACACTCAAGTCAGATATTTCACAAATTCAATTTAATCATGCTTAATGGAAGTATGTACCTAACTATGCATGTCAATTTCAAAATCATATGGCATGTTTACTTGCTATTCTCCACTAATCTTGGATACACGTATTAGAGATCTTCAGGGCTTTTCAGGGTTGTAATGTAGGCTTAGGCAGGGGTAGGTAAAAATAGGCATTTAGGCTCAATTTACGTACCATAAGCTCTTTTGCTTTGAATTCTTCCCTTTTCTTGTGGTTCTCTTCTTCACTTCATACCTATTTTTTTCCTCTTTTGTTTTGAGAGAATGAAGTGTATTATAAATAGTCGGCACCCCCAAACTTAGGCTTTTGCCTATTTATTATTACTTTTTCATTGGGTTGCATCAAAATTGTTCAATCTCTTTTTGTTTCTTTTTCAATAATTTATATTCCAAACAACTCAATTTTTCCACTTATGGCACAAATATGGAATTATAGGGTGTCAATGAAATGTCTTATTTTTAGGCTCAAAGGGGATGACTAGGGATATAATTTAAATGTTAGGGATAGAAAAAAATGGTAAGAAAGGGCTAACAAAGAAATGTCTGAGTCATCTCCCTAACATGCATATCCTAACTATTTCGCCTCAAATAGCAAGCAAGCAGACACATAAATTTAATCATTAACAATGCACAAATCAAGAAAGATACCCCAAATAGTTCGATTTCATAAATTTTTGGCATATCTAACCTAAGTGTTCAGATGATTGCTTATAATCCCCTTACATTATTCAACCTTACTTCACTAGGCGATTTCAGTAACTACAGCATGCATGATCTTAAAAAAAATTATGACTCAAAAATACTTAAAACAAATCAAAAAGACTCGAAAACACTAAGACAAATAAGACACCCCCCAAACTTAAATCACACATTGTCCCCAATGTGTGCAAGACTCAAAAAAATAGGGACAACTTACTGACACAACACAGCGGTCATAACGGAGGTCTGGGAGGAAAAATTTTGGAATTTGCACGGAATATGGCTCTCTGAAGTTCCGGCGCCACGACGCTGATTCTGGGCGCCGCAGCGCTGACGACGACTTTTCCTTTTTTCAGCGTTTTTGCTTCTTTTTCTGTTCGGGGTCTGCTCCTAGTCCACCTGTCATCCAACAACACAAAACAAGAACCCAAGACCGTGAGACTGTTCAAGATAAAATTAAACAAACTAAAAATAGAAATTAAAATAACATAATTAATAAACATTGGGTTGCCTCCCAATGGCGTTGTCTTTAACGTCTTTTAGCGGGGCAGATTAACCTTTACGAGTGCCCATTGGATCCTTCAATCGCTTGCAATCAAGAGTTATTGTTCGAGTCTCACTTTTCCTACAACAATCTTTTCAACTAAGGGCTTCAGATATAAGATTATCCCCCAAGTACACAAGACCGACTTGTCTTTTAGGCTCTCTACAATATAGGGATCAGTGAAATTCCCTACATCTCTCAACTCTAGGGGGTGCCCTTGATGGTATGGACTTTTTTTTTGGGGATCAACAGTGACAACATGTGGTTTTTCTTCTGCAATAGGTACAGGAAAAAGAATTTCCGAAGAATCCAAAAAGGTGTATAATTGAATCTCAGTAATCTTTTCCTTCTCTACACCAACTATCTCGCCAGATTTCTCAATTTGCTTATCACTTTCCACAACAGTGTCGCTAGTCAGACTTTCTTGAAGTTTATTGCTCATCCTATCCATTAGTTGCCCTATTTGTGTCTCCAAATTTCTGAGGGACACTCTTGTCTCATCCATAAACTGAGTTTGGCACTTGTTGAGCCTGAGTATGCCTGCCTGCAACTCATCTAGATCTTTCTCTGGAACCTGTGGGTTAAGCTGTTGTTGATGACTCCACTGCCCTTGATAGAAGTAGTAGTCCATGGACCTGTATATATATATATATTTTTTTGAATTTAACCTGCAAAATAAGAAAAACAACAAAAGGTGATAAAAAGATGCTCGCAGAACAAGTTAGAAAGTTGTTCTTGGAGCAACCAAATTAGAAATAAGAATAGATAAATCGATATTGAAAATACGTAAATCCCCGACAACGACGCCAAAAACTTGATGCGCGATTTATACACACGCAAAACGCAAGTGCATGTATCGTGACAAGTAATATAGTCTAGGTAAGACCGAATATCGTCCTCAGGGACTGGTTTTCAAGTACCGATTATCTATGCTTTAGTTTCTATTTGGTTAACGTTAATTGGGTTGGAGTTCTAAACTAATAATGCAGGAAATAAACTAATTATGAAAATACTTTGATTTAAATCAGTAATGATGGAGAATTAGGGCTTCCAAGATCATCAACTATCCACTCTACAATTAGACTAACTTCTTCTACGTTAAGATAGCATGTTAACTAGACCGTTTTATACTCATGTTAAGGTAATATAAACACTCAACCCCAATGGAGAACCCTTCTACCTTTCGGTGACAAGATTGACTACAAAGGAGGATTAAGAGCAATAACCTATTAAGTTACACAAGTATCGGGTACTTTCGTCCATGATTTAAACCTATGTTTATTCAACTGTAGCATATTCACAATCTCCCCTTTCGAATTTCGATTAGAACTCATATAAGTGATGATAACTAGTGATCAATTAATTATCAAGCAATCAAAGCAATTATTGAATAAATCTTAAATAAGTGAAGAAGAAACCAAACTAATATATTAATTCATGAATAAGAGTTTCAAGAGAATCACATGGAAATCTCTAACAAAGTAATTAGCTTCTAGCCATAGTCATGGTAAGAACTAATATAATGTCCAAACATCAACTGAAATAAACAAATCAAAAGAAAGAAAAGAAAAATACTCAAGAACAAGTCTCCAAGCCTTCTAGCATCCAAGGATTGTGTTGTGGAATATTTACAAGATGAATGGAATTTGTCAAGTGTGAGATGAAATGTAGGATGGAGATTGGGATGGGTGATGGATTGTAGAATGGTATGAAGGATGAATTCTTCTAATGATGTAGAGACTATTTATAACCCAAGAATCCTTTAGGTAAAGGGTTAGGGATTATGTAGGTAGGAAAGGTTATGGAATCCTTTTAGGTAAAGGGTTTAGGAAAAGTTATGGAATCCTTTAGGTAAAGGGTTTAAGGAATATTTATGTAGGAAAAGTTATCCCTTTTGGACTATGAAAACGTGTCAAATTCGGCCCAAAACTCAGAAATCCCGCGTCTGCGTCGCGGCCCTGCAATCCGGCTCCACGGCGCCTGAAAATCAGAGAGCTTTGGACGGCTTCAGTGGTCGGTGCTGGTGACGGCATTCTTCCGGATTTTTCATTTCTTCGTCTTTTGTTCGTCCGGTCTTCGTCTGATTTCTACTATATTTCCCGGAACTTCTTAGGCTTCATTTCTTGGACCTTTTAGTGTGCAATTCCATCTCATTTATGCTCATTTCATCTCTTTTTTGTCATTTCTCCATTTCTGACCGCTGTGACACAAAAGAAAGGAAAACAACCCTAATATTATACTAAATATAAATGAAATGAGTAAAATACTAACTAAAAATGACTCAAAAGGTGTATATAAAATACACCGATCAAACACCCCCTAAACTTAACCTTTGCTCGCCCTCGAGCAAAGATAAAAAAAGTAAACAAAGACACGAAAGAAAATAAAATGACTCAAAGACATTGATCATTTTGCTGCACAATTGTCACTTAGAAAAACATGAAGGTTAGTAGGATAATATGTAGGAACATATAGCATGAATTTTTAGCATTCTAAACACTCAAGTCAGATATTTCACAAATTCAATTTAATCATGCTTAATGGAAGTATGTACCTAACTATGCATGTCAATTTCAAAATCATATGGCATGTTTACTTGCTATTCTCCACTAATCTTGGATACACGTATTAGAGATCTTCAGGGCTTTTCAGGGTTGTAATGTAGGCTTAGGCAGGGGTAGGTAAAAATAGGCATTTAGGCTCAATTTACGTACCATAAGCTCTTTTGCTTTGAATTCTTCCCTTTTCTTGTGGTTCTCTTCTTCACTTCATACCTATTTTTCTCCTCTTTTGTTTTGAGAGAATGAAGTGTATTATAAATAGTCAGCACCCCAAACTTAGGCTTTTGCCTATTTATTATTACTTTTCATTGGGTTGCATCAAAATTGTTCAATCTCTTTTTGTTTCTTTTTCAATAATTTATATTCCAAACAACTCAATTTTTCCACTTATGGCACAAATATGGAATTATAGGGTGTCAATGAAATGTCTTATTTTTAGGCTCAAAGGGGATGACTAGGGATATAATTTAAATGTTAGGGATAGAAAAAAATGGTAAGAAAGGGCTAACAAAGAAATGTCTGAGTCATCTCCCTAACATGCATATCCTAACTATTTCGCCTCAAATAGCAAGCAAGCAGACACATAAATTTAATCATTAACAATGCACAAATCAAGAAAGATACCCCAAATAGTTCGATTTCATAAATTTTTGGCATATCTAACCTAAGTGTTCAGATGATTGCTTATAATTCCCTTACATTATTCAACCTTACTTCACTAGGCGATTTCAGTAACTACAGCATGCATGATCTTAAAAAAAAATTATGACTCAAAAATACTTAAAACAAATCAAAAAGACTCGAAAACACTAAGACAAATAAGACACCCCCCAAACTTAAATCACACATTGTCCCCAATGTGTGCAAGACTCAAAAAAATAGGGACAACTTACTGACACAACACAGCGGTCATAACGGAGGTCTGGGAGGAAAATTTTTGGAATTTGCACGGAATATGGCTCTCTGAAGTTCCGGCGCCACGACGCTGATTATGGGCGCCGCAGAGCTGACGACGACTTTTCCTTTTTTCAGTGTTTTTGCTTCTTTTTCTGTTCGGGGTCTGCTCCTAGTCCACCTGTCATCCAACAACATAAAACAAGAACCCAAGACCGTGAGACTGTTCAAGATAAAATAAAACAAACTAAAAATAGAAATTAAAATAACATAATTAATAAACATTGGGTTGCCTCCCAACAAGCGCTGTCTTTAACGTCTTTTAGCGGGACGCAGTTAACCTTTACGATTGCCCATTGAATCCTTCTGCGAACTGCTTGCAATCCGCAAAGTTATTGTTGCAGGTCTCATTTTTCCTACAACAATCTTTTCAACTAAGGGCTTCAGATATAAGATTATCCCCCAAGTACACAAGACCGACTTGTCTTTTAGGCTCTCTATAATATAGGGATCAGTGAAATTCCCTACATCTCTCAACTCTAGGGGGTGCCCTTGATGGTATGGACTTCCTTTTTGGGGATCAACAGTGACAGCTGGTGGTGTTTCTTCTGCAATAGGTACAGGAAAAAGAATTTCCAAAGATTCCAAAAAGGTGAATAATTGAATCTCTGTAATCTTTTCCTTCACTACACCAACTATCTCACCAGATTCCTCAATTTGCTTATCACTTTCCACAACGGTGTCGCTAGGCAGACTTTCTTGAAGTGTATTGCTCATCCTATCCATTAGTTGCCCTATTTGTGTCTCCAAATTTCTGAGGGACACTCTTGTCTCATCCATAAACTGAGCTTGGCACTTGGTGAGCCTGAATATGCCTGCCTGCAACTCATCTAGATCTTTCTCTGGAACCTGTGGGTTAAGCTGTTGTTGATGACTCCACTGTCCCTGATAGAAGTAGTAGTCCATGGACCTGTATATATATTTTTTTCGAATTTAACCTGCAAAATAAGAAAAACAACAAAAGGTGATAAAAAGATGCTCGCAAAACAAGTTAGAAACTTGTTCTTGGAGTAACCAAATTAGAAATAAGAATAGATAAATCGATATTGAAAGTACGTCAATCCCCGGCAACGACGCCAAAAACTTGATGCGCGATTTATACACACGCTAAACGCAAGTGCACGTATCGTGACAAGTAATATAGTCTAGGTAAGACCGAATATCGTCCTCAGGAACTGGTTTTCAAGTACCGATTATCTATGCTTTAGTTTCTATTTGGTTAACTTTAATTGGGTTGGAGTTCTAAACTAATAATGCAGGAAATAAACTAATTATGAATATACTTTGATTTAAATCAGTTATGATGGAGAATTAGGGCTTCCAAGATCATCAACTATCCACTCTATTTAATCCTTAATACAATTAGACTAACTTCTTCTTCTACGTTAAGATAGCAGGTTAACTAGACCGTTTTATACTCATGTTAAGGTAATATAAACACTCAACCTCAATGGAGAACCCTTCTACCTTTCGGTGACAAGATTGACTACAAAGGAGGATTAAGAGCAATAACCTATTAAGCTACACAAGTATCGGGGTACTTTCGTCCACGATTTAAACCTATGTTTATTCAACTGTAGCATATTCACAATCTCCCCTTTCGGATTTCGATTAGAACTCATATAAGTGATGATAACTAGTGATCAATTAATTACCAAGCTGTTATAACCCGTATTTCAAGAGTATGTACGTGAGGGCGTACGTACAAAAGTTTAGCCTTAAAGTTAGGCATAGGACAAAAATTTGTGCACAACCCACGAAAAGAATTGTTTTCCGATGAAACGTTTTCCAAGACTTGCGAAGGGAAAATTACGGCTGCGACATTTATATTTTTTGCGGATTTTTCCGAGAGATGAAATATTTTGGACCAACGAGAGGGCGACACTTGTCACCCTCAAGTGGACGGCAATGGTGTGCATTCCTTGGCACGTTTTTTTCAAGTTAAAGGACTTAAACATTGGTCAAGGTTAGGTAGGATATTTTGTGATATTTATGTGGTAGATGGATAAGGGTACACATGTGCAAATCTCCACCATCCACTTGCCCTCCACTTGCCTTCATCTTGACCATTGGTGGTCCTATAAATACCCCCCCTTAGTTGAAGAATTCTTCATCCACAAATTATCTTCCAAGTCTCAAAAACTCCCTTCTCCCTTAAGAGCTCTCGTCCAAACACCATCCCCCCCCCCCCCTCTTGAAAGCCCTAGCCGAAACACCCCCCCCCCCTTGGTAGAAAGTTGTCTTCAAGTATAGTTGCTACTCCAAAATACCTTAGCCAATCCCTTATAGTATTTCCAAAGTCACCTCTATACTTAGAGCCCGGAAAATACTATTATACTTCCATTAGTCACTAAGAAACCCTAGGAGAAACTTCATAGTTGGTTGAAGTAGTAGAAGTTGTGTAGAAACTTCTAAGGGTTTCTTGGAGCGGATTGGAGCGTTCAGATTAGGAGCTAAACTTTGCTCAGGATCGACTTATATCTTGGATAATTTTGGGCTTATCGAGGTAAATAATAATCCTATCCTTCTAGTGTAATTGGAGATTACATCGTAGTAGTATAGAAATAAGTATAAAATACATGAAGGATATTAAAGAAGAGAATTGATCAGAATTACATAGAATGGTATTACTGAGAGAGAATTGAACCGTAATCACATCGTAAGAATTAAAGAAGATTGATCATACTTACATAGGATGTATTTCTGATGAGACTTGTATAGTTCTGGGTAGGGAAGTGCTGCCCGATTTTCCGTAGAATAGAGAACCCTCTGCTTAGATTATCCTACAGAGTAGTCTAGACGTTGATAGACGTATTTGACTATTATAGGTTGATACTCTGCGCGCGACATACTCGACTTGGCAGGTGGATTTCGCCGAGAAGGTATGTGATTCTTCCTATCCCCTTGAGCATGATACTTTAAAATATATATATAGTACGGTAGACGTACGTGTGTTAACTGAACATGTTTTTACTAGACGTCTGTTGACTTGAGTCTAAATAATAAGAACCTTGAAGTATTTCAAAAGAATTATCAATCATTTTTGAAAGAAGAGTAATACTTGATTTTTAAACAGAAAGCTTAAGAGTTATACTAGCTTTATGGGAAGTTAGGTATAACGACTTAAGAAAGATAAAAGGAACGGTTTTACTTATTTGTTTATGAAAATGTTGTTTTGATTTCTGAAAAGTGTAGTAAGATGGTTTGATAAGTAAACATGTTATGATGCTACGCGTGTTAGTGTCTCGTGATGTTGTGTAAGGGGGTTATCCTTGTTGTGCTTACGTTGTTAAACGTTAAGCCCGTTATACTGTTCTTATATCACATACTCCCTTGACTTGTTATACCGAGGGCTTTCCACCCTTGATGCGGGTCTATACAACCTATGCGGTCTGTGTGACCATGCGGAGCTGCGGGAGTTCCAGGATTGATCATTCCGGGTGTATTATCCCGATGCGAGGAGTGCCTTATGCGGTCTCTGTGACTATGCGGTCTATGTGACTATGCGGACTGCGGGAGTCCAGGAGGATACCGCGGGCTAGCTACCCCCGATGTGAGGAATACCTCATGCGGGTCTGTGTGTGACCTATGCGGACTGCGGGAGTTCCAGGATTAGGCTCGCATAATGATACTATGGGCGATTGGCCTTGCTTCGATCATTAGCGGCCTAGAAAAGTCCAGTTATGTTATATCTATTTTGCTTTTGGTTATGCTGTGGCACTATGTGTGGTAACATTGGTTGTTTCGTACATATTTGTAGAATTGCTTTTAAAATGGTATGATTTCATTTAAAGTACTTTCTGATTTCACATACTTGGTACTGTTATCGACCTCCTTGAGGCTGCGTTCATACGCGAGTAAAGGGAAGCAGTAGCGGATTCTCGCTTAGGATCTTTTCTTTGGTGTCGGGAGCTCCATCTTCTCCGAGGCTCGACTTTTGGGTATGATCTCCCGTTGTTGTAGATAGTTTTGTACATTCGGTATGGTGGGGCCTGTCCCGCCATAGTTGTTTACTTCCTTAGAGTGCAGTAGTCTATTATGCAGTTGGGATGTATCGCGGACTTGGGTTATATATACATGCGAAGGCGACTTTTTCTCAAATAAAGCGTGTCTCATTTTACATTTGTTACTTGTCTTGTTTTTATATTCGATTACTCGATGTATGCCTACTTGGGTGCGGGTAAGGCACGATCCTGGCCCTGAACGGGTCGTGACAAAAGTGGTATCGAGCGATTAAACATCGGAAAGTGTCTGAGCCGTATCTAGTAAGTCTTGATTATCGGTGTGTTGTGCACCACACCAATAATCGTGAGGCTATAGGATATTTAGGATTGGTTTTCATTCTTCTCACTCGAGATCGTGCCTTAGAGCCGTGTTATAAGTTGGACCCTCTAACGTATTTCCCTTTCTTTACGATTATGCCTCCACGTAAGGCAACCGGGACCGAGAAGGGCAGCGTAGGAGGCTGCTAGTAGGACACCGAGAGTCACGAGGGCTCGTGCCCGATCTATACCCGAGGCGGCGAGTTCCACGACGCCGCCGCCCCAGCGAGTTTAGGCCGCAGCGATGGTGATGAGACCATTACCTGCACCTCCATCCACGGCTGGAGCATATGAGATGGGTTCTGAGAGAGATGGCCCGATTCGCCGTGATCGTGGCGAACATGAGATAAAGGAATCACGCGATTCGAGCACCCGTGGTACATCCTAGATCGGACGACTGAGACTACGAGATTTTCGAGTTGTAGCCGCCAGAGTTCTACGGTCGAGGCACGAGGATGATCCGCAAGAGTTCATCCGTCGATTCTGAAGGATCGCGCAGTGATCAAGGCTTCGAGACCGAGTCCGTGATCTTGGTTCGCGTCGCTGCGTGATACCGCGATCGGTTTGATTCGTGGGAGCTATCCGGGAGAGCCGCGCCTCGGCTATTTGGGGACGAGTTCTCGGAGGCTTTTCTTACTCACTTCTTGCCTCGCGGATGAGGAGGCACGGCCGACAAGTTTTGATCTTTGAGACAGAGAGGGCGCACCGTTAGGGAGTACAACGTTGAGTTCGATTCGTTGGCTCGATATGTCCCTGCGCTAGTAGAAGATATGGAGGACCGGGTGCACCGCTTCGTCACCGGGTTAGATGATTATCTGGAAGAGTCTTGCTCAGGCGTGGCTCTTCAGCCGGGCATGGACATTGCCCGCATACAGGCTCATGCACTTGGATGCGAGGAGTGTAGAGGCCGACGGGTCGACAGATATCAGCAGCAGAAGGCGGGCGGCGAGATCTTTTGGTAGCTCTCGGGGTGGCGACCTCAACGATCTAGATTTGCACCCAGGCGGCTCGAGCACTCCTACACCGCCTTCAGACAGCGAGGTACTCGGGGCGTGTCGGGGCCCCGTGACTTGGACTTCGAGGTAGCAAAAGTGCTAACGATCGAGGTCGCTCGGTGTATCCGATCACGGTAGATTCCATTCAAGGAGTTGTGGTACTACTTCGGTAGTTTTCTATACTTATGGCGGCAGGTCACTATGCGAGCCTGTCAGGCCGAGCGTGGCGATGGGAGGGTCGGCCTGAGTGCATTGTCGGTCTTCATCCCTACGATTACTCGCCGGGCGGTACTCATGGACCAGCGGGTCGCGGAGGTCGTGGCGCGGGTCGATTAGCGGTCCTCGAGCGCATTTATGCCTTGTCGGTGGCGGGACGGGAGGCCTCGCTGATGTCGCCACGTACTTTATCGATTTCATGTTGTGACGTGTATGCCTTGATAGATCCGGTTCTACTGCATCTATATATCTCCCCTTATTGCTAGTAGGATAGGGATAGAGCATGAGTCCATAGACCCTTTCGAGGTAGCTACGCCAGTGGGTGATTCGGTGGTAGCTCGGCGGGTATATAGAGCTTGCCCAGTGACTTTATGCAGTCGTCAGACCCTAGCCGACTTGATAGAGTTGGACATGACTGATTTCGATGTGATCATGGGCATGGATTGGTTAGCTTTTTGCTACGCCAGTGTAGACTGCAGGGAGAGAGTGGTATGGTTCCAGTTTCCTGGGGAGCCGTTTATTGAGTGGGAGGAACGTGTGCCGGCGGTAGGTTTATTTCCTACCTCAAGGCCGGAAGATGGTGCGAAGGGTATATCTACCATCTAATTCGGTGTTTGATAACGAGGTCAGCATGCAGTTTCCATCGATTCGATGAGTCATAGAGTTCCCAGATGTGTTTCCAGACGACCTCCCGGGTATCCCTCCTGAGAGGGAGATAGAGTTTTGTATCGATGTCTTTGCGGACACTCGGCTATTTCCATTCCGCCATACAGAATGGCACCGCCGAGTTGAGAGAGTTAAAGGACCGGTGAGAGATTTCTTTGGAGAAAGGGCTTCATCAGGCCTAGTGTTTCTCCGTGGGGAGCGTCGGTATTGTTCGTGAAGAAGAAGGACGGGACACTGCGCATGTGTGTTGATTACAGGCAGCTGAACAAGGTGACCATTAAGAACAGATACCCCCTTCCCAGGATTGATGATTTGTTCGACCAGTTGCAGGGTGCGAGATGTTTCTCCAAGATTGATCTGCGATCGGGCTATCATCAAAGTCGAGTTAGAGGCGGATATCCCTAGGACTGCATTCCGGACCCGGTATGAGCACTATGAGTTCAGGGTTATGTCCTTCGGTTTGACCAATGCTCCGGCGGTATTCATGGATTTGATGAACTGAGTGTTCAAGCCATTTTTGGACACGTTTGTGATAGTGTTCATTGATGACATCTTGGTTTATTCCGCCAGAGCGAGCATGCAGAGCATTTGAGGACTTTGAGAGTTCTCCAGACTGTCAGCTTATACGCCAAGTTTTCCAAATGTGAGTTTTGGTTGGCTTGGTGGCTTTTCTTGGGCATATTGTAGGGTGATGGTATTCGGTGGATACGCCAAGATCGAGCGTCGGGACTTGGCCTGAACCTACTACTCCGGCAGGTGCGCGACTTTCGGGCCTCACAGTTATTATCTACGGTTCGTGGAGAAGTTTGCTTCTATCTCGCACCATTGACTAGCCGACTCGGTAAGCGGCTAAGTTTCAGATGGACCGATGCTTGTGGCGGGGTTTCGATCGAAGGAGAGGCTGACGACCGCCCCCATTCTTATTCTTCCACAGGGTCCAGATGGATATGTCGTGTATTGTGATGCGTCAGGCATCGGGCTAGGATGTGTGTTGATGCAGCAGGGCAAGGTTATAGCATACGCATCCCGACAGCTTAAGAAACATGAGGAACTACCCCCATGATTTGGAGTCGCGCGGTGATTCACGCCAAGATCTGGAGGCACTATATGTATGGGGTTCATGTGGATATTTATACGCACCACAAGAGCCTCCAGATATCTTCACCGTAGGAGTGAACTTACGGCTGAGACGGTGGTTAGAGTCGCTAAAGGATTACGATGTCGACATCCTGCACCACCAGCAAGGCCAATGTTGTGGCGTATGCCCTTAGTCGTAGGTCGATGGGAGTCTATCGATGTACAACCAGAGAGGAGGGCATGGTCGCGAGTTGCATCGCCTAGCGAGCCTTGGAGTCCGATTGTTTGATTCGATAGCGATGGGGTTCGAGTTCGAGAGGTTGCGAGTCTTCCATCGCCGGCGAGGTGAAGAGGCAACATTGAGGATCTGGTTTTGACGCACGCGGTACGGCTCTTCGTGAGGAAGGGTCCTTTTGAGGTAGCACCGATGGGGTGCTAAGGTTTGAGGCGAGTTGTGTGTTCCGGATATTGCAGACTTGGCAGCGAGTTCTAGGGAAGCACGTGGCGCGTTACTATCCATCCCGGTCGACCAAGATGTACCACGACCTCGGATCGTGTATTGGTGGGATGGCTTGAAGAGGGACGCTGCGAGTTTGTGGCTCGGTGCGTGTTGTCGCCAGGTAAAGGTATAGCACCGCAGGCCGGTGGTTTGTTGCGACGATAGAGATCCCGACCGAAGTGGGAGGTGATCAACATGGACTTTATCACGTGGTTACCTCGCACTCAGGAAACATGATTCTATTTGGGTTATCATCGACAGTGACTGAAATCAGCCCACTTTCTTCCGGGACGACCTTTTGGTGAGGATTATGCCGCACTTTACATCCGAGATATCGTCGATCGCATGGGTCCCTATTTCTATCATATCGCATGCAGAGGAGCCCGCTTACGCTAACTCGAGGTCCTTCCGGAAGGATTAGGGACGCAGTGAGCACAGTCGCATTCCATCCTCGAGCAGACGGACAGCAGAGCGCACTATCCGCACTCTCGAGGATATCCGCGAGCCCGTGTTATTGACTTCCGGGTAGTGGGAGGATCATTTGCCTCTAGTTGAGTTTGCGTATAATAATAGCTACCACTCCAGTATTCAGATGACGCCTTATGAGGCCTTGTATGGGAGGAAGTGCAGATCGCCGATAGGCTGGTTTGATGTAGGCGAGGTACAATTAGTGGGACCAGACCTGGTTCAGTGACGATGGATAAGGTAAAGCTTATCCGGGGCGATTCTTCGACAATCGAGTCGGCGAAGTCGTATGCAGATCATCGTCGTCGGCATCTGGAGTTCGAGGTTGATGATTGGGTTTTCCTGAAGGTGTCACCCATGAAGGGTGTGATGAGATTCGGGAGGAAAGGGAAACTCAGCCCGAGGTACATTGGGCCGTATCAGATTATCCGCAGGGTAGGTAAGGTTGCCTATGAGTTGGATCTGCCGTCCGATCTGGAGGCAGTGCATCCGGTGTTTCATGTTTCTATGCTGATGAGATGTATCGGGGATCCATATAGAGTGAACCCGATTGATGATGTCCAGGTGACCGAGGGGTTATCGTATGAGGAGATTCTCATAGCGATAATCGATCGTCAGGTTAGGCGTCTGCGGACCAAGGACGTGGCTTCCGTCAAAGTCTTGTGGCGGAACGAGCTCAGGGAGGAGATGACGTGGGAAGCTGAGGAGGACATGAGGCAGAAGTATCCTCACCTATTCCCCACACCTCCAGGTAACTCACTTTCCTACTTGTAAATTTTCATTGACATATTTGCTTAAGTGTTGTATTGTGGCCATGTGTGGCATTTGCAAACTGTTTAAGTTATGAGGAACTTTATCGTTATATGTCTTGGGAAGGAACATTCGGGACGAATGTTTTTAAGGAGGGGAGAATGTTATAACCCATATTTCCAGAGTATGTACGTGAGGGCGTACGTAAAAAAGTTTAGCCTTAAAGTTAGGCATAGGACAAAAATTTGTGCACAACCCACGAAAAGAATTGTTTTTCGACGAAACGTTTTCCAAGACTTGCGAAGGGAAAATTACAGCTGCGACATTTATATTTTTTGCGGATTTTTCCGAGAGATGAAATATTTTGGACCAACGAGAGGGCGACACTTGTCACCCTCAAGTGGACGACAATGGTGTGCATTCCTTGGCACGTTTTTTTCAAGTTAAAGGCCTTAAACATTGGTCAAGGTTAGGTAGGATATTTTGTGATATTTGTGTGGTAGATGGATAAGGGTACACATGTGCAAATCTCCACCATCCACTTGCCCTCCACTTGCCTTCATCTTGACCATTGGTGGTCCTATAAATACCCCCCCTTAGTTGAAGAATTCTTCATCCACAAATTATCTTCCAAGTCTCAAAAACTCCCATCTCCCTTAAGAGCTCTCGTCCAAACACCATCCCCCCCCCCCCCTCCTCTTGAAAGCCCTAGCCGAAACACCCCTCCACCCCTTGGTAGAAAGTTGTCTTCAAGTATAGTTGCTACTCCAAAATACCTTAGCCAATCCCTTATAGTATTTCCAAAGTCACCTCTATACTTAGAGCCCGGAAAATACTACTATACTTCCATTAGTCACTAAAAGAAACCCTAGGAGAAACTTCATAGTTGGTTGAAGTAGTAGAAGTTGTGTAGAAACTTCTAAGGGTTTCTTGGAGCGGATTGGAGCGTTCAGATTAGGAGCTAAACCTTGCTCAGGATCGACTTATATCTTGGATAATTTTGGGCTTATCGAGGTAAATAATAATCCTATCCTTCTAGTGTAATTGGAGATTACATCGTAGTAGTATAGAAATAAGTATAAAATACATGAAGGATATTAAAGAAGAGAATTGAACTGTAATTACATAGAAGGGTATTACATAAGAGAATTGAAGCGTAATCACATCGTAAGAATTAAAGAAGATTGATCATACTTACATGGATCGTATTTACAGTAAACTTGTATAGTTTACCGGGTAGGGAAGTGCTGCCCGATTTTCCGTAGAATAGAGAACCCTCTGCTTAGATTATCCTACAGAGTAGTCTAGACGTTGATAGACGTATTTGACTATTATAGGTTGATACTCTGCGCGCGACATACTCGACTTGGCAGGTGGATTTCGCCGAGAAGGTATGTGATTCTTCCTATCCCCTTGAGCATGATACTTTAAAATATATATATATAGTACGGTAGACGTACGTGTGTTAACTGAACATGGTTTTACTAGACGTATGTTGACTTGAGTCTAAATAATAAGAACCTTGAAGTATTTCAAAAGAATTATGAATCATTTTTGAAAGAAGGGTAATACTTGATTTTTAAACAGAAAGCTTAAGAGTTATACTAGCTTTATGGGAAGTTAGGTATAACGACTTAAGAAAGATAAAAGGAAAAGTTTTACTTATTTGTTTATGAAAATCTTGTATTGATTTCTGAAAAGTGTAGTAAGATGGTTTGATAAGTAAACATGTTATGATGCTACGCGTGTTAGTGTCTCGTGATGTTGTGTAAGGGGGTTATCCTTGTTGTGCTTACGTTGTTAAACGTTAAGCCCGTTATACTGTTCTTATATCACATACCCCCTTGACTTGTTATACCGACGGCTTGCCACCCTTGATGCGGGTCTATACGGCTATGCGTCGTGTGACCACGCGAGCTCGGGAGTTCCAGGATTGATCATTCCGAGTGTATTATCCCGATGCGAGGAGTGCCTTATGCGGTCTGTGTGACTATGCGGTCTATGTGACTATGCGGACTGCGGGAGTCCAGGAGAATACCGCGGGCTAGCTACCCCCGATGTGAGGAATACCTCATGCGGGTCTGTGTGTGACCTATGCGGACTGCGGGAGTTCCAGGATTAGGCTCGCATAATGATACTATGGGCGATTGGCCTTGCTTCGATCATTAGCGGCCTAGAAAAGACCAGTTATTTTATATCTATTTTGCTTTTGGTTATGCTGTGGCACTATGTGTGGTTACATTGGTTGTTTCGTACATATTTGTAGAATTGCTTTTAAAATGGTATGATTTCATTTAAAGTACTTTACAGTTTCACATACTTGGTACCTGTTGTACTGACCTCCTTCGGGGGGCTGCGTTCATGCCGCAGGTAAAGGGAAGCAGGTAGCGGATCCTCAGTTTTAGGATCTTTTCTTTGGTGTCAGGAGCTCCATCTTCTCCGGAGGCTCGACTTTTGGGTATGATCTCCCTGTTGTTGTAGATAGTTTTGTACATTCAGGGTATGGCGGGGCCCTGTCCCGCCATAGTTGTTTACTTCCTTAGAGGTTTGTAGTCCTATTGTACAGTTGGGATGTAACTGCCAGACTTGGGTTATATATACATGCCGAAAGGCGACTTTTTCTCAAATAAACTGTGTCTCATTTTACATTTGTTACTTGTCTTGTTTTTATATTCCGCTGATTACTCTGATGTATGCCTACTTGGGTGCCCGGGTAAGGCACCAGTCACGGGCCCCGGAACGGGTCGTGACACAAGCAATCAAAGCAATTATTGAATAAATCTTAAATAAGTGAAGAAGAAACCAAACTAATATATTAATTCATGAATAAGAGTTTCAAGAGAATCACAAGGAAATCTCTAACAAAGTAATTAACTTATAGCCATAGTAACGCTAAGAACTAATATAATGTCCAAACATGAACTGAAATAAACAAATCAAAAGAAAGAAAAGAAAAATACTCAAGAACAAGTCTCCAAGCCTTCTAGCATCCAAGGATTGTGTTGTGGAATATTTACAAGATGGATGGAATTTGTCAAGTGTGGGATGGAATGTAGGATGGAGATTGTGATGGGTGATGGATTGTAGAATGGTATGAAGGATGAATTCTTCTAATGATGTAGAGACTATTTATAACCCAAGAATCCTTTAGGTAAAGGGTTAGGGATTATGTAGGTAGGAAAGGTTATGGAATCCTTTTAGGTAAAGGGTTTAGGAAAAGTTATGGAATCCTTTAGGTAAAGGGTTTAAGGAATATTTATGTAGGAAAAGTTATCCCTTTTGGACTCTGAAAACGTGTCAAATTCGGCCCAAAACTCAGAAATCCCGCGTCTGCGCCGCGGCCCTGCAATCCGGCTCCACGGCGCCTGAAAATCAGAGAGCTTTGGACGGCTTCAGTGGTCGGTGCTGGTGACGGCATTCTTCCGGATTTTTCATTTCTTCGTCCTTTGTTCGTCCGGTCTTCGTCTGATTTCTACTATATTTCCCGAAACTTCTTAGGCTTCATTTCTTTGACCTTTTAGTGTGCAATTCCATCTCATTTATGCTCATTTCATCTCATTTTTGTCATTTCTCCATTTCTGACCGCTGTGACACAAAAGAAAGGAAAACAACCCTAATATTATACTAAACATAAATGAAATGAGTAAAATACTAACTAAAAATGACTCAAAAGGTGTATATAAAATATACCGATCAAACACCCCCTAAACTTAACCTTTGCTCGCCCTCGAGCAAAGATAAAAAATATAAACAAAGACACGAAAGAAAATAAAATGACTCAAAGACACTGATCATTTTGCTGCACAATTGTCACTTAGAAAAGCATGAAGGTTAGTAGGATAATATGTAGGAACATATCGCATGGATTTTTTGCATTCTAAACACTCAAGTCAGATATTTCGCAAATTCAATTTAATCATGCTCAATGAAAGTAAGAATACCTAACTATGCATGTCAATTTCAAAATCCTATGGCATGTTTACTTGCTATTCTCCACTATTCTTGGATACACATATTAGAGATCTTCAGAGCTTTTCAGGGTTGTAATGTAGGCTTAGGCAGGGGTAGGTAAAAATAGGCATTTTGGCTCAATTTACGTACCATAAGCTCTTTTGCTTTGAATTCTTCCCTTTTCTTGTGATTCTCTTCTTCACTTCATACCTATCTTTCCCCTCTTTTGTTTTGAGAGAATGAAGTGTATTATAAATAGTCGGCACCCCCAAACTTAGGCTTTTGCCTATTTATTATTACTTTTTCATTGGGGTGCATCAAAATTGTTCAATCTCTTTTTGTTTCTTTTTCAATAATTTATATTCCAAACAACTCAATTTTTCCACTTATGACACAAATATGGAATTATAGGGTGTCAAAGAAAGGTCTTATTTTTAGGCTCAAAGGGGCTGACTAGGGATATAATTTAAATGTCAAGGATAGACAAAAATGGTAAGAAAGGGCTAACAAAGAAATGTCTGAGTCATCTCCCTAACATGCATATCCTAACTATTTCGTCTCAAATAGCAAGCAAGCATACACATAGATTTAATCATTAACAATGCACAAATCAAGAAAGATACCCCAAATAGTTCGATTTCATGAATTTTTGGCATATCGAACCTAAGTGTTCAGATGGTTGCTTCTAATTCCATCACATTATTCAACCTTACTTCACTAGGCGATTCCAGTAACTACATCATGCATGATCTTAAAAAAAAATTATGACTCAAAAATACTTAAAACAAATCAAAAAGACTCGAAAACACTACGACTAATAAGACACCCCCCAAACTTAAATCACACATTGTCCCCAATGTGTGCAACACTAAAAAAAATAGGGACAACTTACTGACACAACACAGCGGTCATAACGGAGGTCTGGGAGGAAAAATTTTGGAATTTGCACGGAATATGGCTCTCTGAAGTTCGCGCCACTGGCTGATTACGGCGCTGGCATGACGACGACTTTTCCTTTTTTCAGCGTTTTTGCTTCTTTTTCTGTTCGGGGTCTGCTCCTAGTCCACCTGTCATCCAACAACACAAAACAAGAACCCAAGACCGTGAGATTGTTCAAGATAAAATAAAACAAACTAAAAATAGAAATTAAAATAACATAATTAATAAACATTGGGTTGCCTCCCAACAAGCGCTGTCTTTAACGTCTTTTAGCGGGACGCAGTTAACATTTACGATTGCCCATTGGATCCTTCTGCGAACTGCTTGCAATCCGCAAAGTTATTGTTGCAGGTCTCACTTTTCCTACAACAATCTTTTCAACTAAGGGCTTCAGATATAAGATTATCCCCCAAGTACACAAGACCGACTTGTCTTTTAGGCTCTCTATAATATAGGGATCAGTGAAATTTCCTACATCTCTCAACTCTAGGGGGTGCCCTTGATGGTATGGACTTCCTTTTTGGGGATCAACAGTGAAAGCTGGTGGTGTTTCTTCTGCAATAGGTACAGGAAAAAGAATTTCCAAAGAATCCAAAAAGGTGAATAATTGAATCTCAGTAATCTTTTCCTTCTCTACACCAACTATCTCGCCAGATTCCTCAATTTGCTTATCACTTTCCACAACGGTGTCGCTAGGCAGACTTTCTTGAAGTGTATTGCTCATCCTATCCATTAGTTGCCCTATTTGTGTCTCCAAATTTCTGAGGGACACTCTTGTCTCATCCATAAACTGAGCTTGGCACTTGATGAGCCTGAGTATGCCTGCTTGCAACTCATCTAGATCTTTCTCTGGAACCTGTGGGTTAAGCTGCTGTTGATGACTCCACTGCCCCTGATAGAAGTAGTAGTACATGGACCTGTATATTTTTTTATTTTTTTATTTTTTTTCGAATTTAATCTGCAAAATAAGAAAAACAACAAAAGATGATAAAAAGATGCTCGCAGAACAAGTTAGAAACTTGTTCTTGGAGCAACCAAATTAGAAATAAGAATAGATAAATCGATATTGAAAGTACGCCTATCCCCGACAACGACGCCAAAAACTTGATGCGCGATTTATACACACGCTAAACGCAAGTGCATGTATCGTGACAAGTAATATAGTTTAGGTAAGACCAAATATCGTCCTCAGGAACTGGTTTTCAAGTACCGATTATCTATGCTTTAGTTTCTATTTGGTTAACGTTAATTGGGTTGGAGTTCTAAACTAATAATGCAGGAAATAAACTAATTATGAAAATACTTTGATTTAAATTAGTTATGATGGAGAATTAGGGCTTCCAAGATCATCAACTATCCACTCTATTCAATCTTTAATACAATTAGACCAACTTCTTCTACATTAAGATAGCAGGTTAATTAGACCGTTTTATACTCATGTTAAGGTAATATAAACACTCAACCCCAATGGAGAACCCTTCTACATTTCGGTGACAAGATTGACTACAAAGGAGGATTAAGAGCAATAACCTATTAAGCTACACAAGTATCGGGGTACTTTCGTCCACGATTTTGTTACACCCCGTAGTTCCAGGGTATGTATGTGAGGACGTACGTACGAAAATACGACACAAAAATTGGAAAGGAAGAAAGATGTGTTTTTTCGACGGAAAAGTTTCCGGATTTTGTGAAGGAAAAATGTTCGTTAAAGGGAATTGGATTCCCAGATTTGGTATTCGGACTTTTTGGAATATTAGAGAATTATGGAATTTTATTTCCGGAAATGGTCACGTGGGGCCCACGGGAGAAATTTACGGTTTGTGGGGCCCACTTTATTTTCGAATTTTTGGCATTACGGATATTTTCGGAAGATGAAATATTTTGGACGAGTAGGAGGGCGACACATGGCACCCCATGTGGCCCTATGGCCGAAAGTAGGGGGGCACTTGGACGTTCTTTTAGGTGGACAAGTGGCAAGTCACTTGTCCCATTTTTGTGGTGGACATTTGGTTGGCAAATTACCCACACACTTGTCCCTAATCCTCCCCATACACTTGCTTTGATCTTGGCCATTGATTTACCTATAAATACCCCCCTTGAGTGCAAGACTTATTCATCCACACTTAGAGATTTCCAAGCTTGAAAAATACTCCCTCCCCTTTAGTGAGTGCTCTCGTTTTGGCTAAGATCTTGACCAAAATATTGTCCAAAAATTCTTAAACTTTTAAGTGTTCTTCCTTAGGGTGTTAGGAAGATTGTGTACCAAGAGTTGGAGAAGATTTCACACCCCTAGCCTTGAAACCTTGCCTTGGCCGAAAGTGGCCATTTTTAAAGCCTAGTGTTCTTCACTTTTTGGAGTTGAAGTGTTAAGAGAAGTTGTTTAGAAACTTCTAAGGGTTGCTTGGAGCGGGTTGGAGCGTAAGGATTTGGAGCTAAACGTTGCTCAGGATCGACTTATAAATCTTGGATAATTTTGGGCCTATCGAGGTAATGATCTTTGTCCCCCTATTGTAATTGGAGATTACATGTTGTAGTAATGTATAGTTGAGTATACTATATATAGAATGAATATTGATAAGAATTGAACTGTATTTACATTGGGATGTATTCTGATGACTTGTAGTATTATTGTGGGGCAGAATTGTACACGTCCGGTTAGACGTGTAATCCCCTCTGAGTTGTTGGCTTGGTAGCGGGCCTTGATAGTGGAGGTTATTTATGTGGTTACGGGGGGGAGGTGCTGCCGAATTTTCCATAGAATATGGAACCTTGTACTTAGAAATATTCTACGAAGGGATGTAGAAGTTAATAGACGTTTTGTGGCCTTTTTAGGTGGAAGTACTACGAGTAGCGTATTCTACTTGAAGGGTGGAAAAGGCTAGCGATTCTGATACTTTGGAGCTTTTTGCTTTTTGTCGATAATCGTCGCGAGGTATGTGAACCTCTTCCTATCTTTTCTAGCATGATTGTGTGAACTATGTAGTACGGTAGACGTACGTGTGCTAAACGAATTTGGTTGGTTTAAAACATAAAGTGTTATAACGGTTTTATGGGAAGTTTGTTATAACAACTTTATGTAGGTAAAGAAATGGTTGAGTTTTTTTTTTAAGATAAGAGACTGGACTTATAAATGACTTGAGGTGAAATATTAAGGACTTGGTTTGTGTTAAAAAGTTGTGAAACCGCATTTATGAGAAATGGGTAATTGGGTTTTAAAAGGAATAAGTTATATTGATTTCGGAAATGAGAATAAGTATCGAACAAACCACTGCATCGTTAATAAAGGAAAATGTATTGACTAATTAATTATTATTAAAACAAGTAGAAACCTCCATCTGCATAGAAGCTAAGATAAGACAAAATTGTATTACATTTCCTAGATCATGGTCGCTTAATAAAATCATTAATAACAAGTATTGATTTTCTTAAATTCCTGATGAGGAACTTGATTTCTAAAAGAAAAGAGACTTGATAATTTGAAGTGTTTTGGTTTAAAAGAAAGGCATGGTTTTGTCTTAAATTGGTTTAAAACATAAAGTGTTATAATAGCTTTATGGGAAGTTAGTTATAACGACTTTATGAAAACAAAAGAATGGTTTTATTATTGGATTTAAAATGGTAACTTGACTTTAAAGGAAGAAATGATTTGGTTTAAAAAGAAAGTATGGAAATTGTTTTGGTTTACTTAAAAAGATAGTTACTCTATTTTGATACTACGGGTATCGAGTGACCTTTGTAAAAGAAATAGATCTTTTTGAAAGAATTTATGTACGTAGTACTTTAGGATTAAAACCCGGATTGTTTGCATAAAATATGAGTACTTGAGTTTTTATAAATGGTGAATCAATTTACATGTTAATGAAAGTATAAAAGTATGTTGAACTTGCCTATGCTTGTGGCGATAGCCTTTGTTGTGCAAGTGTTGTATTTCTGTGCTACCGCGTCTCTCGTTGGAGGGCCGGCTATCTGGTTGATTGATGGACATACTGACACGTTGGGTGGCCCACGGGTATGATTCCACTATATCGATCCTTTTGGACATACTGACACGATGGGTGGCCCACGGGTATGATTCCATTAGGAGTGTTATCTTGTTATTTGCTTTGGACATACTGACACGATGGGTGGCCCACGAGTATGCTTCCAATATGATTGATATCTTGTTATTTCCTTTTGGACATACTGACACGATGGGTGGCCCACGGGTATGCTTCCATTAAGAGTGTTATCTTGTTATTTGCTTTGGACATACTGACACGATGGGTGGCCCACGGGTATGCTTCCATTAGGAGTGTTATCTTGTTATTTGCTTTGGACATACTGATACGATGGGTGGCCCACGAGTATGCTTCCACTATGATTGATATCTTGTTATTTCCTTTTAGATATACTGACACGATGGGTGGCCCACGGGTATGCTTCCATTAGGAGTGTTATCTTGTTATTTGCTTTGGACATACTGACACGATGGGTGGCCCACGAGTATGCTTCCATTATGATTGTTATCTTGTTATTTCCTTTGGACATACTGACACGATGGGTGGCCCACGTGTATGCTTCCATTAGGATGGTTCCATGGCCATGCTTATACCGAGGTAAGATGTCGGGGCATGCGGCCGTTGTGCGGGTTAAATTCCCGGGTTATATTTGAGTGATGACTTTACGGGCGTGAGTCCCTGACTTGACATGACTGTTAATTTATATTGTGAACTGTAGTTTGGTTATCATACATGTCTCCTGCTTTATATAGACTATTATGATTTCATTTACAGTATTTTCAGTTTCACATACTTGGTACCTGTTGTACTGACCTCCTTCGGGGGGCTGCGTTCATGCCGCAGGTAGAGGTACACCGATTGTTGATCCTCGCTCATAGGATCACAGTTCAGCGTTTTGGGAAGCTCCGTTTCTCCGGAGGCTTATCTTTTGGTATAGTCCCCTGTCATTGTAGGTACTTGTACATTCAGGGGTATGGCAGGGCCCTGTCCCGTCATAGTTGTTGTTACATTCTTAGAGGTCTGTAGTACTGTTGTGAGCAGGGCTTGTAAAGGATTTACTGTTCCATTTTGATGTGTATATATACATGAAGGTAACCGTTTTGGTTAACCTATTTTTATTATTATATATCTTGTTTCATGTTTAAGTTTTTATTTCCGCTGATTTTCTCTGATGTTGTATCACGAGGGTGTCCGGGGTAAGACACCAGTCACGGGCCCGAGGTCGGGTCGTGATAAAAGTGGTATCAGAGCAGTTAATCCTCGGAAAGTGTCTACAGACCGTGTCTAGTAGAGTCTTGATTATCGGTGTGTTGTGCACCACATCTATAATCAGGAGGCTACAGGATATTTAGGATTGGTTTCTATTCTTCTCACTCTGAGATCGTGCCTTAGAGCTGTGTTATAAGTTGGACTCCCTCGGACGTATTCGTATGTACCCGGTATGCCTCTACGCAAGGCAACCAGTGCCCAGATAAGCGAGGCAGCGAGAGGAGCCGCAAGTAAACCAGAGGTTACGAGGGCACATGCCTGGTCATTACCTGAGATAGTACTTCAGACGATGAGTTTTATGACGCCGCTAGCCCCAGCAGAGTTTAGAGCGACATCAATTTCTACTGAGGCCACGATACGAGCCTCGGTGCCACGGCGGGAGCCGAGGATATGAGTTCAAGGAGATGGCGATTACTAGCTAGGTGGTGGTGGGAATGAGGACGGGCGAGGCCGGTGGTTCCAAAGCGATACCGATGATTCACCCTAGATCCAATAGTCCGAGACTTCGGATTTCTTGAGTTGCGATTCGCGAGTTCTATGGATAGAGGCGAGGATGATCATCGTGGTGTCGTGCTAGTTTGGGAGATTGTTATACTTGCGGCCGTCGGGGCCGTGTGATGGGAGGATGTCCAGTAGGAGGATACAAGAGGATGACTCACCAAGGTCGATTCTTGAGTTCGATTGTTCGAGAAGGGTGTTAGTCAGATGAGGTCACCCCTACCTCGTTTTGGCCGTTGTAATAGACTCCATTATGGGGAGTGTCGTACTGCTTCGATAGCTTGTATGCTTGCGGCCAACAGGGCCATTTGGTGAGAGTTTGTCCGACCAGAGGTAGCACAGATGTAGAGACTCAGCCTTCGGGATCGGTGGCTAGTTCATCGCCTTATATAGCTAGGCGCCCTGCAGGGCAGGATTATGATTAGAGCGACAAAGGGAAAGTGAGGGAGTAGTTACAGAGATATCTTCAGCCCTTAGAAGACTAGTTTATGTTGTTATGGTGGATACATGTTAAGTGCTAGGTACGGATATCATTGTGTTAATTAGAAAACAGGGTTAGTTGAAAAAGGGTAAGTCTGGAGACGAGACGATTGTGAGCCTTAGAATTTATAACAGTTAGGACCTTGGATGCAATGCCGTCTTGAGTGGATGATTTTACGGTTGGTCTTTGTCGAAGTACTTGGTATGCGTGAAATATATTGTGGGATAATTCCATGGGTAGTGTGAGATGGAAGATGTAGCTTTCATGACGTGAATTGGTAAGATTGTTCCGGATCGGGGAACAAGAGTTTGGCGCGATAGCGGGTCAACCCGCAGCCCGGAAGGAGGTGGGGTCAGTTCGAGGTGGTCCCGCCAGGTGGTAGGATCACGTGGGTGCAAGGCCCAAGTTTAGGTAACAGTTGTACGAGTTCGTGGATGCGTTCGACCAGAATCTGATCGTGAAGGCCGGGAATGGCCTTAAAGGAATTTGAAGCTAGTAAAATGACCAAGTTTGGAGGTAGTGACTCCAAGGTTTTGGAAAGCAAGCGATGGTGAGTATGGTACGTGTACTAGAAAGAGTTCGGTGTACGAGAAAGTGCGACGAGTAAGGAAAGAAGTGAACGTGTGTTAACAGAATAAAAGAGATCATTTTGTTGTGAAGTGAAGATGCGAAGGGAGTATCCTTTAGACCTTAGGTGGGAGCTTATGGTGATGTTATACACGTTAGAGGTGATTCCTCGTTGTCTTGGATTTGAGTTTTGCGCATATGTTATATTATGGCCATTGGAGGCATAATTGGTTTCGTAAGTATAGTAGTGAAGGCTATACCGGCGCATGTACGTATGGAGACTTAGAAGGAACATTCGGGACGAATGTTTCTAAGGGGGGAAGAATGTTACACCCCGTAGTTCCAGGGTATGTATGTGAGGACGTACGTACGAGAATACGACACAAAAATTGGAAAGGAAGAAAGATGTGTTTTTTCGACGGAAAAGTTTCCTGATTTTGTGAAGGAAAAATGTTCGTTAAAGGGAATTGGATTCCCAGATTTGGTATTCGGACTTTTTGGAATATTTGAGAATTATGGAATTTTATTTCCGGAATTGGTCACGTGGGGCCCACGGGAGAAATTTACGTTTGTAGGGCCCACTTTATTTTGAATTTTTGGCATTACGAATATTTTCTAAGATGAAATATTTTGGGCCAGTAGGAGGCGACACATGGCACCCATGTGGCCTATGGCCGAAAGTAGGGGCACTTGGGCGTTCTTTAGGTGGACAAGTGGCAAGTCACTTGTCCCATTTTGTGGTGGACATTTGGTTGGAAAATTACCACACACTTGTCCCTAATCCTCCCATACACTTGCTTTGATATTGGCCATTGATTGACCTATAAATACCCCAGAGTGCAAGACTTATTCATCCACACTTAGAGATTTCCAAGCTTGAAAATACTCCTCCCTTTAGTGAGTGCTCTCGTTTTGGCTAAGATCTTGACCAAAATATTGTCCAAAAATTCTTAAACTTTTAAGTGTTCTTCCTTAGGGTGTTAGGAAGATTGTGTACCAAGAGTTGGAGAAGATTTCACACCCACAGCCTTGAAACCTTGCCTTGGCGAAAGTGGCCATTTTAAAGCCTAGTGTTCTTCACTTTTTGGAGTTGAAGTGTTAAGAGAAGTTTTTAGAAACTTCAAAGGGTTGCTGGAGCGGGTTGGAGCGTAAGGATTTGGAGCTAAACGTTGCTCGGGATCGACTTATAAATCTTGGATAATTTTGGGCTTATCGAGGTAATGATCTTTGTCCCCTATTGTAATTGGAGATTACATGTTGTAATGTATAGTTGAGTATACTATATATAGAATGAATATTGATAAGAATTGAATCAGTATTTACATTGGAGTATTTCTGATGAGACTTGTAGTATTATTGTGGGCGTAATTGTACACATCCAGGTTAGGCGTGTAATCCTCCGAGTTGTTTGACTGGTAGCGTGCCTTGATAGTGGAGGTTATTTATGTGGTTTCGTGGGGGGTGAGGTTCTGCATAATTATTCAAAGAATATGGAACCTTCTACTTAGAAATATTCTACGAATGGATGTAGAAGTTAATAGACGTTTTGTGGCCTTTTTAGGTGGAAGTACTACGAGTAGCGTATTCTACTTGAAGGGTGGAAAAGGCTAGCAGGGTTACAGTACTTTGGAGCTTTTTGCTTTTTGTCGATAATCGTCGCGAGGTATGTGAACCTTTTCCTATCTTTTCTAGCATGATTGTGTGAACTATGTAGTACGGTAGACGTACGTATGCTAAATGAATTTGGTTGGTTTAAAACATAAAGTGTTATAACGGCTTTATGGGAAGTTTGTTATAACAACTTTATGTAGGTAAAGAAATGGTTGAGTTTTTTTTTAAGATAAGAGACTGGACTTATAAATGACTTGAGGTGAAATATTAAGGACTTGGTTTGTGTTAAAAAGTTGTGAAACCGCATTTATGAGAAATGGGTAATTGGGTTTTAAAAGGAATAAGTTATATTGATTTCGGAAATGAGAATAAGTATCGAACAAACCACTGCAGCGTTAATAAAGGAAAATGTATTGACTAATTAATTATTATTAAAACAAGTAGAAACCTCCATCTGCATAGAAGCTAAGATAAGACAAAATTGTATTACATTTCCTAGATCATGGCTGCTTTAATAAAATCATTAATAACAAGGATTGATTTTTCTTAAATTCCACAGTAAGGAACTTGATTTCTAAAAGAAAAGAGACTTGATAATTTGAAGTGTTTTGGTTTAAAAGAAAGGCATGGTTTTGTCTTAAATTGGTTTAAAACATAAAGTGTTATAATAGCTTTATGGGAAGTTAGTTATAACGACTTTATGAAAACAAAAGAATGGTTTTATTATTGGATTTAAAATGGTAACTTGACTTTAAAGGGAGAAATGATTTGGTTTAAAAAGAAAGTATGGTAATTGTTTTGGTTTACTTAAAAAGATAGTTACTCTATTTTGATACTACGGGTATCGAGTGACCTTTGTAAAAGAAATGGATCTTTTTGAAAGAATTTATGTACGTAGTACTTTAGGGTTAAAACCCGGATTGTTGGCATAAAATAGGAGTACTTGAGTTTTTTATAAATGGTGAATCAATTTACATGTTAATGAAAGTATAAAAGTATGTTGAACTTGCCTATGCTTGTGATGATAGCCTTTGTTGTGCAAGTGTTGTATTTACGTACTCTGGCGTCTCGTTGGAGGTAGGCTATCTGGTTGATTGATGGACATACTGACACGTTGGGTGGCCCACGGGTATGCTTCCACTATATCGATCCTTTTGGACATACTGACATGATGGGTGGCCCACGGGTATGATTCCATTATGAGTGTTATCTTGTTATTTGCTTTGGACATACTGACACGATGTGTGGCCCACGAGTATGCTTCCACTATGATTGATATCTTGTTATTTCCTTTTGGACATACTGACACGATGGGTGGCCCACGGGTATGCTTCCATTAAGAGTGTTATCTTGTTATTTGCTTTGGACATACTGACACGATGGGTGGCCCACGAGTATGCTTCCATTAGGAGTGTTATCTTGTTATTTGCTTTGAACATACTGACACGATGGGTGGCCCACGAGTATGCTTCCACTATGATTGATATCTTGTTATTTCCTTTTGGACATACTGACACGATGGGTGGCCCACGGGTATGCTTCCATTAGGAGTGTTATCTTGTTATTTGCTTTGGACATACTGACATGATGGGTGGCCCACGAGTATGCTTCCATTATGATTGTTATCTTGTTATTTCCTTTGGACATACTGACACGATGGGTGGCCCACGTGTATGCTTCCATTAGGATGGTTCCATGGCCATGCTTATACCGAGGTAAGATGCCGGGGCATGCGGCCGTTGTGCGGGTTAAATTCCCGGGTTATATTTGAGTGATGACTTTACGGGCGTGAGTCCCTGACTTGACATGACTGTTAATTTATATTGTGAACTGTAGTTTGGTTATCATACATGTCTCCTGCTTTATATAGACTATTATGATTTCATTTACAGTATTTTCAGTTTCACATACTTGGTACCTGTTATCTTGACCTCCTTCGAAGTGCGTTCATCTGCAGGTAAGTACACGATTGTTGATCCTCGCTCATAGGATCACAGTTCAGCGTTTTGGGAAGCTCCGTTTCTCCGGAGGCTTATCTTTTGGTATAGTCCCCTGTCATTGTAGGTACTTGTACATTCAGGGGTATGGCGGGGCCCTGTCCCGTCATAGTTGTTGTTACATTCTTAGAGGTCTGTAGTACTGTTGTGGGCAGGGTTTGTAAAGGATTTACTGTTCCATTTTGATGTGTATATATACAGGAAGGTAACCGTTTTGGTTAACCTGTTTTTATTATTATATATCTTGTTTCATGTTTAAGTTTTTATTTCCGCTGATTTCTCTGATGTTGTATCACTAGGGTGCCCGGGGTAAGGCACCAGTCACGGGCCCGAGGTCGGGTCGTGACAGATTTAAACCTATGTTTATTCAACTGTAGCATATTCACAATCTCCCCTTTCGAATTTCGATTAGAACTCATATAAGTGATGATAACTAGTGATCAATTAATTATCAAGCAATCAAAGCAATTATTGAATAAATCTTAAATAAGTGAAGAAGAAACCAAACTAATGTATTAATTCATGAATAAGAGTTTCAAGAGAATAACAAGGAAATCCCTAACAAAGTAATTAGCTCCTAGCCATAGTCACGCTAAGAACTAATATAATATCCAAACATGAACTGAAATAAACAAATCAAAAGAAAGAAAAGAAAAATACGCAAGAACAAGTCTCCAAGCCTTCTAGCATCCAAGGATTGTGTTGTGGAATATTTACAAGATGGATGGAATTTGTCAAGTGTGGGATGGAATGTAGGATGGAGATTGGGATGGGTGATGGATTGTAGAATGAAGGATGAATTCTTCTAATGATGTAGAGACTATTTATAACCCAAGAATGTTAGGGATTATGTAGGTAGGAAAGGTTATGGAATCCTTTTAGGTAAAGAGTTTAGGAAAAGTTATGGAATCCTTTAGGTAAAGGGTTTAAGGAATATTTATGTAGGAAAAGTTATCCCTTTTGGACTCTGAAAACGTGTCAAATTCGGCCCAAAACTCAGAAATCCCGCGTCTGCGCCGCGGCCCTGCAATCCGGCTCCACGGCGCCTGAAAATCAGAGAGCTTTGGACGGCTTCAGTGGTCGGTGCTGGTGACGGCATTCTTCCGGATTTTTCATTTCTTCGTCCTTTGTTCATCCGGTCTTCGTCTGATTTCTACTATATTTCCCGGAACTTCTTAGGCTTCATTTCTTTGACCTTTTAGTGTGCAATTCCATCTTATTTATGCTCATTTCATCTCATTTTTGTCATTTCTCCATTTCTGACCGCCCTGACACAAAAGAAAGGAAAACAACCCTAATATTATACTAAACATAAATGAAATGAGTAAAATACTAACTAAAAATGACTCAAAAGGTGTATATAAAATATACCGATCAAACACCCCCTAAACTTAACCTTTGCTCGCCCTCGAGCAAAGATAAAAAATATAAACAAAGACACGAAAGAAAATAAAATGACTCAAAGACACTGATCATTTTGCTGCACAATTGTCACTTAGAAAAGCATGAAGGTTAGTAGGATAATATGTAGGAACATATCGCATGGATTTTTTGCATTCTAAACACTCAAGTCAGATATTTCGCAAATTCAATTTAATCATGCTCAATGAAAGTAAGAATACCTAACTATGCATGTCAATTTCAAAATCCTATGGCATGTTTACTTGCTATTCTCCACTATTCTTGGATACACATATTAGAGATCTTCAGAGCTTTTCAGGGTTGTAATGTAGGCTTAGGCAGGGGTAGGTAAAAATAGGCATTTTGGCTCAATTTACGTACCATAAGCTCTTTTGCTTTGAATTCTTCCCTTTTCTTGTGATTCTCTTCTTCACTTCATACCTATCTTTCCCCTCTTTTGTTTTGAGAGAATGAAGTGTATTATAAATAGCCGGCACCCCCAAACTTAGGCTTTTGCCTATTTATTATTACTTTTTCATTGGGGTGCATCAAAATTGTTCAATCTCTTTTTGTTTCTTTTTCAATAATTTATATTTCAAACAACTCAATTTTTCCACTTATGGCACAAATATGGAATTATAGGGTGTCAAAGAAAGGTCTTATTTTTAGGCTCAAAGGGGTTGACTAGGGATATATTTAAATGTCAGGGTGTTATACCCCGTATTTTCTGAGTATGTATGTGAGGACGTACGTACAAAAGTTCAAGCCTTAAGTAGACATAAGGGACGAAATTGTGCACAACTAGCGAAGAAGATTGTTTTTCCGACGAAAAATTTTCCGAACCTTGTAAGGGAATTTTGCGTGTTCAATAATTTAATTTTTGCGGATTTTTCCGAGAGATGAAATATTTTGGACCAACGAGAGGGTGACAAGTGGACGGCATTGTGGGCAATTCTTGGCACGTTTTTGTCAAGAAAAAGGCCTTAAACATTGGTCAAGGTTAGGTAGGATATTTTGTGATATTTATGGAGTAGATGGATAAGGTTACACTTGCCCAAATCTCCACCATCCACTTGCTTTGATCTTGGCCTTTGAAGGGCCTATAAATACCCCCCCTAAGTTGGAAGAATTCTCCATCCACAAAACATTTTCCAAGTCTCAAAATCCCTCCCCTCTCTTAGTAGTTTTTCGTCCAAGTCTTCCCCCCTCTTGTGTGTTCTAGACGAAACACCCCCTTGGTAGAAAAATCTCTCCAAAGTATTGTTACTCTTCCCAAATACCTTAGCCAATCCCTTGTAGTATTTCCAAAGTTACCTCTATACTTAGAGCCCGGAAATACTACTATATATCCTTTAGTCACAAAAACGAAACCCTAGGGAAAATCTTCATAGTTGGTTGAAGTATTAAGTAGAAGTTGTGTAGAACTTCTAAGGGTTTCTTGGAGCTTTCGGAGCGTGCAAATTAGGAGCTAAACCTTGCTCAGGATCGACATTTAAACTTGGATAATTTTGGGCTTATCGAGGTAAATACTCTTGTCCTTCTATTGTAATTGGAGATTACATATAAGAGTAGTTTAGATTTGAGTATAAGATATAGAAGGATATTAAAGAAGAGAATTGAACTGAAATCACATCAGAAGAATATTAAAGAAGATTGAACTGTACTTACATGGGTGTATTCTGATGAACTTGTGTAGTAGTATGACGGGTAAGGGAATCTTGATTTTCCGTAGAATTAAGAACATACCTTAGAATATTCTACAGAGTAGTCTAGACGTTGGTAGACGTATTTGACTATTATAGGTTGATACTCTGCGCGCGACATATTCGGCTTGGCAGGTGGATTTCGCCGAGGAGGTATGTGATTCTTCCTATCCTCTTGAGCATGATATTTTAAAATATATATATATAGTACGATAGACGTACGTGTGTTAACTGAACATGGTTTTACTTGACGTCTTTTGACTTGAGTCTAAATAATAAGAATCTTGAAGTATTTCAAAAGAATTATGAATCATTTTTTAAAGAAGAGTAATACTTGGTTTTTAAACAAAAAGCTTAAGAGTTATACTAGCTTTATGGGAAGTTAGGTATAACGACTTAAGAAAGATAAAAGGAACGGTTTACTTATGTGTTTATGAAAGACATATATTGATTTCTGGAAAGTATAGTAAGATGTTTGGATGAGTAGACATATTATGATCCTATGTGTGTTAGTGTCTTGCAACGTTTGTATAAATAGGTTATTCTTATTGTGCTTATGTTGTTTAACGATAAGCCGTTATGTTAGTATTATACCACTCACCTCTTGACATGTTATACCGGGGGTTAAGCTGCCCCGATCGAGGATGCCTCATGCGGGTCGAGGGACCTATGCGAGCTACGAGTTCGAGGTTAGTGTGCGGGAATACCTCATGCGGTCTATGTGGCCGTACGGACTACGAGTCGGGGCGATGCCGGAGTAGCTACCCTCGATGCGGGAATACCTCATGCGGGCCTAGGTGGCCTATGCGGTGCGGAGTCGAGATTAGGCATGCACAATGATACTATGGGCGATTGGCCTTGCCCGATCATTCGCGGCCTAGAAAAGACACATTCTGATTTACCTATTATTGCTCTTGTTTGTGATGTGGCACTATATACGGTTACATTGGTTGTTTCGTACATATTTGTAAAATTTGTTTTAGAATGATATGATTTCATTTAAAGTACTTTCTGATTTCACATACTTGGTACTGTTGTCGACCTCCTTGAGGCTGCGTTCATGCCGCAGTAAGGAAAGCAGTGCTAGATCCGCATCCTTAGGATCTTTACTTTGGTGTCGAGCTCCATCTTCTCGGAGGCTCGACTTTTGGTATGGTTCTCACAGTGTTGTAGATATATGTACATTCGGGGTATGGTGGGCCACTGTCCCGCCATAGTTGTTTACTTTCTTAGAAGTCAGTAGTCTATTATGCAGTTGGGATGTAATCGCGGACTTTGTATATATATATGCGAAAGCGACTTTTCTCAGATAAAGCGTGTCTCATTTTACATTTGTTTCATGTCTTGTTTTTATATTCCGATTACTCGATGTTTGACTACTTGGGTGCGGGTAAGGCACGATCCACGAACCGGGCAGTCGTGACAAAAGTGGTATCGAGCGATTAATCCTCGGAAAGTGTCTACGACCGTATCTAGTAAGTCTTGATTATCGGTGTGTTGTGCACCACACCAATAATCGTGAGGCTATAGGATATTTAGGATTGGTTTCCATTCTTCTCACTCGAGATCGTGCCTTAGAAGCGTGTTATAAGTTGGATCCTCTAACGTATTTCTTTTACTGCGATTATGCCTCGCGCAAGCAACCGGGCGAGAAGGGCAAGCGGCGAGGCTGCTAGTAGGACCACGAGGGTCACGAGGCGAGCTCGATCTATACATGGCGATACCTCGGTGGCGAGTTCCACGACGCCGCCCCAGCGAGGTTTAGAGCGCGGCGGTGGCGATGAGACCACGATACTGCACCTCCATCCCGGCACAGAAGAGGAGATGGGGTACAAGGAGATGGCCCAATTACTAGCCAGGATTGTGGCGGACGAGATAAATTTGGATCTGCGATTCGATTTGATGGTACCGTGGTTCACCCGAGGTCGCATAGTTTGAGGCTACGGGATTTTCTGAGTTGTAGCCCGCCAGAGTTCTACGGGTCGAGGCACGAGGATGATCGCGAGGAGTTCATCCGGCGACTCTGACGGATCATGCGAGTGATCAAGGCTTGAATCCGAGTCAGTGATCTTGGTTCGCATCGGCTGCGTGATACCGCAGTCGATTGGTTTGATTTGTGGGAGCTATCCCGAGGAGAGCATGCGCCTCCAGCAGTATGGGACGAGTTCTCTGAGGCATTTCTCACTCATTTCTTGCCGCCACGTATGAGGAAACGCGGGCGACAGTTTTTGATCTTTGAGGCAAAGAGAGGCGCCTGATTCGGGAGTACAACGTGTAGTTCGACTCGTTAGCGATATGTCCCTGCGTTGTAGCGAATATGGAGGGCGGTGCACCGCTACGTCACGGGCTAGATGATTATATGGCGAGTCTTGCGCAGTGTAGCTCTTCACCGGGCATGGACATTGCCGCACGCAGCTCATGCACTTGGATGCGAGCGTAGAGGCGGCAGGTTGTGAGCAGCGAGAAAAAGGCCGGGGCGGCGAGGTCTTTTGGTAGCTCTCGGGGTGAACGGCCTCAGCGATCTGATTTGCACCACGGCCGGCTCGAGCACTCCTACACCGTCTTGGCGGGCCGGGCCCCGAGACTTGGACGTCGGGTAGCGAAGGTGTTAACGTCGGGACCACCCCCGCCGGTGTGGCGTCACGGTAGATCCATTACTGGAATTGTGAATGCGCTACGGGAGTTTGTTTCACTTGCGGCAGCAGGTCACTGCGAGGCTGTCGGACCAAGGCGGCGCGGATGGTAGGTCGGCCTACAGTGCATTCTGGGTCTTCATCTCCTACGATTACTCGCCCGAAGGCGTGGTACTCGTGGGCGGCAGTCGCGGCGAGTCGTGGCGCGGGTCCCGATTCTAGCGGTCCTCGAGCGCATTTATGCCTGTCGGTAGCGAGACCGAGGCGTCGCGGATGTTATCCGCAGTACCTTATCGGTTTCTTGTTGTGGCGTGTATGCCTTGATAGATCGGGTTCTACTCATCCTATATATCTCCCTTATTGCTAGTAGTATAGGGATAGAGCACGAGTCCATAGACCACTTTCGAGGTAGCTACGCGATGGGTGATTCGGTGGTAGCTCGGCGGGTATATAGAGCTTGCCCAGTGACTTTATGCAGTCGTCAGACCCTAGCCGACATGATAGAGTTGGACATGACTGATTTTGATGTAATCATGGGTATGGATTGGCTAGCTTCCTGCTACGCCAATGTAGACTGAGGAGAGAGTGAGTACAGTTCGATTTTACGAGGCCGGTTTTTGAGTGGGAGGGGAACACTGTGTCACCGAGGGTAGGTTTATTTCCTACCTCAAGGCTAGGAAGATGGTGCAGAAGGGGTATATCTACCATCTCATTCGGGTATTCGATACTGAGGCTGCGATACCAGATTTTTAGTCAGTTCCAGTAGTCAGAGAGTTCCCAGATGTGTTTCCAGACGACCTCCCGGGTATCCCTCCTGAGAGGGAGATAGAGTTTTGTATCGATGTGCTACCAGACACTCGGCCTATTTCGATTCCGCCATACAGAATGACACCTGCCGAGTTGAGAGAGTTGAAGGACCAGCTGAGAGATTTGCTGGAGAAGGGCTTCATCAGGCCTAGTGTTTCTCCCTGGGGAACGCCGGTATTGTTCGTGAAGAAGAAGGGCGGGGCAGCTGCGCATGTGTGTTGATTCTGACGGTGAACAAAGTGACCATTAAACGAATACCCTTCCGTGATTGATGATTTGTTCGACCGGTTGCGAGTGCGAGATGTTTCTCAAGATTTATCTGCGATCGGGCTATCATCAGTGCGAGTCGAGAGGCGGATGTCCCTAGGATCGCATTCGGACGTGCGAACACTATGAGTTCGAGTCATGTCTTTCGGTTTGACCAATGCTCGACGATATTTATGGATTTGATGAACGAGTGTTCAAGCCATTTTGGATACGTTTGTGATAGTATTCATTGATGACATCTTGGTTTATTCGCTCGAGCGGGGAGCATGCGGAGCATTTGAGGACTGTGCTGAGAATTCTCCACGACCAGCAGTTATACGCCAAGTTTTCGAAGTGTGAGTTCTGGTTGACTTCGGTGGCTTTTCTTGGGCATATTGTGGGGCGATGGTATTCGGTGGAATCGGCCAAGATCGAGCGATCGAGTTGGCCTAGACCTACTACTCCGGCAGTGCGCGCTTTACGGGCCTTACAGGTTACTATCGGAGGTTCGTGAAGTTTGCTTCTATTTCGCACCTTTGACCAAGTGACTCGAGAAGGAGCTAAGTTTGATGGGCGATGCTTGTGGCGGGGTTTCCAGCCATCGAAGGAGAGGTTAACGACCGCCCCAGTTCTTACTCTTACAGAGGGTCTAGACGGCTATGTCGTGTATTGTGATGCGTCAGGCATCGGGCTTGGATGTGTGTTGATGCAGCAGGGTAAGGTTATAGCGTACGCATCCCGACAGCTTAAGAAGCATGAGAGGAACTACCCCACCCATGATTTGGAGTTGGCAGCGGTGATTCATGCCTTGAAGATCTGGAGGCACTATTTGTATGGAGTTCATGTGGATATTTACACAGACCACAAGAGCCTCCAGTATATCTTCGACGGAGGAGGCGAACTTACGGCGAGACGGTGGTTAGAGTTACTCAAGGATTATGATGTCGATATCCTGTACCACCCGGGGAAGGCCAATGTTGTGGCAGATGCTCTTAGTCGTAGGTCGATGGGGAGTCTATCAGATGTGCAGCCAGAGAGGAGGGGCATGATCCGCGAGTTGCATCAGCTAGCGAGCCTTGGAGTCCGAGTGATTGATTCTGATAGTAGTGGGGTTCGAGTTCGAGAGGTTGCCGAGTCTTCCATCGTCGAGGAGGTGAAGAGGCAATAGTTTGAGGATCCGGTTTTGACACGGTATCGTGATCTGACTCTTCGTGAGGAAGAGGTCCTTTTGAGTAGCTTTGATGGGGTGCTAAGGTTTGAGGCGGGTTGTGTGTTCGGATATTGCGGGACTTGGCGGAGTTCTGGGGAAGCACACATGCGGCGCGTTACTCTATCCATCCGGTCGACAAAGATGTACCAAGACCTCGGATCACGTGTATTGGTGGGATGGCTTGAAGAGGCGTTGCGAGTTTGTTGCTCGGTGCCCGTGTTGTCGGCGGTAAGGTAGAGCACCAGAGGCCTGGTGGGTTGTTGCAGGCGATAGAGATCCCGACCTGGAAGTGGGAGGTGATCAACATGGACTTTATCACAGGGTTACCTCGCACTCTGAGGAAACATGATTCTATCTGGGTTATCGTCGACAGGCTGACGAAATCAACCCACTTTCTTCCCGTCAGGACGATTTTTTCGGCTGAGGATTATGCCATACTTTACATCCAAGAGATCGTGAGACTGCATGGGGTCCCTATTTCTATCATATCTGACCGAGGAGCCCAATTTACGGCTAACTTCTGGAGGTCTTTCCAGAAGGGATTAGGGACGCAGGTGAGCCTCAGTACTGTAAGGGGTGCCCAGGTAGGGCACCAGTCGAGGGCCCGGGGTCGGGTCGTGACACCAACGTGGTTGTAGATGCTCTTACTCGTAGATCTATGGGTAGTCTGTCAGACGAACATCCAGTTAGAAGGGACATGGTTCGTGAGATTCATCAGTTAGCGAGCCTTGGGGTTCAGTTGGTTGATTCCGATGATAGTAGAGTTCGGGTTCCAGAGGTTGCCGAGTCTTCCATCGTTGATGAGGTGACAGTATGAAGATCTGGTTCTGGTATGGTATCGAGATACGGCTCTTCGAGATGAGAAGAGTTCATTTGAGGTAGCACCTGATGGGGTGCTAAGGTACGAGGATAGATTGTGTGTACCCGATGTTGCAGGACTTCGTCAGCAGGTTTTAAGGGAGGCACACAGTGCTCGTTATTCGGTTCATCCGGGGTCGACTAAGATGTACCATGACCTCAGAGGTGTGTATTGGTGGGATGGCCTGAAGAGGGACGTAGCAGAGTTCATTGCTCAGTGTCCGAAATATCAGCAGGTCAAGGTTGAGCACCAGAAGCCTGGTGGGCTATTACAGACGATTGAGATTCCGACGTGGAAGTGGGAGGTGATCAACATGGATTTTGTTACAGGGTTACCTCGTACTCAGAGGAAGTGTGATTTCATCTGGGTTATAGTAGAGACGAAATTAGCCCATTTTCTTCCGGTCAGGACTACTTATTCGGCTGAGGATTATGCTAGACTGTACATCCGGGAGGTTGTGAGACTGCACGGAGTTCCTACATCTATTATATCGCATGGCCAGAGGGTTCTGACTAACTTCCGAGGTCTTTCCAGAAGGGGTTAGGGACCACGTGAGTCTCAAGATCGCATTTCACCTCGGCCAGATGAATAGGCGAGCGTACTATCCGATACTTCGAGGATATCTTTGAGGGCTGTATATTGACTTGAGGGTAGCCGAGGATCATTTTCCTCTGGTTGAGTTTGCGTATAATAACAACTACTATTCTAGTATTCAGATAGCACCTTATGAGGCCTTATATGGAAGGAAGTGTAGGTCGCCGATCGGTTGGTTCGATGTTGGCGAGGTTCAGTTAGTTGGCCCAGACTTGATTCAGCAGGCTGTGGATAAGGTAAAGCTTATCCAGGAGAGGTTATTAGCAGCTCAGAGTCGACAGTAGTCATATGCAGATAATCGACGCCGACATATGGAGTTTCAGCTTGACGATTGGGTGTTCTTGAATATATCACCCATAAAGGGTGTTATGAGGTTCGTAAAGAAGGGAAAACTTAGCCCGGGGTACATTGGGCCATACCAGATTGTTCGTAGAGTAAGAAAGGTTGCCTATGAGTTAGATCTGCCATCCGATCTGGAAGTAGTACATCCGGTCTTTCATGTTTCTATGTTATGGAAGTGTATCAGAGATCCATCCAGAGTTTTCCCGATTAGTGATGTCCAGGTGACAGAGGGGTTATCATATGAGGAGAGTCCTTGTTACACCCCGTAGTTCCAGAGTATGTATATGAGGACGTACGTACGTAAATACGACATTAAAATTGGAAAGGATGAAAGATGTGATTTTTCGACGGAAAAGTTTCCGGATCTTGTGAAGGAAAAAGGTTCATTAATGGGAATTGGATTCCCAGATTAGGTATTCGGACTTTTTGGAATATTTGAGAATTATGGAATTTTATTTCCGAAATTGGTCACGTGGGGCCCACGGGAGGAATTTACGGTTTGTGGGGCCCACTTTATTTTTTTCGGATTTTTGGCATTGCGGATATTTTCGGAAGATGAAATATTTTGGACGAGTAGGGGGGCGACACGTGTCACCCCCATGTGGCCCCATGGCCGAAAGAGTGGCACTTGGACGTTTTTAGTGGGGACAAGTGGCAAGCCACTTGTCCCATTTTTGTGGTGAACACTTGGTTGGCCAACTACCCACACACATGTACCCATCCTCACCACCCACTTGCATTAATCTTGACCCTTGATTCTTCTATATATACCCCCTTAGGTTGAAGACAATTTTCATCCCACACTTAAGCTTCCAAGGCAAAATACTCCTCCCTTTGTAGTTGTTTTCGTCCCCCTTCCCCCACTTGAGTAGAAAATACTTTGGGTATTATTGTATAATCCCAAATACCTTGGCCTAGTATCCCTAGTAGTATTCCAAAGTTATTTCAATACTAGGAGCCCGGAAATACTACTTTATTCCAATAGTCGCAAAATGAAACCCTAGAAAATCTTCATAAGCTTGGTTGAAGTGTTAAGAGAAGTTGTTTAGAAACTTCTAAGGGTTGCTTGGAGCGGTTTAGAGCGTAAGGATTTGGAGCTAAACGTTGCTCAGGATCGACATATAATCTTGGATAATTTTGGGCTTATCGAGGTAATGATCTTTATCCCCCTATTGTAATTGGATATTACATGTTGTAGTAATGTATAGTTGAGTATACTATATGTAGAATGATTATGGAAAAGAATTGAATCAGATTTACATAGATTTGTATTCTGATGAGACTTGTAGTATTATTGTGGAGTAGAATTGTACACGTCCGGTTAGACGTGTAACCCCCCCGGGATTATTGGTTTGGTAACGGGCCTCGTTAGAGGAGGAGATTTATGTGGTTGCGGGGGGGGGGAGGTGCTGCCGAATTTTCCGTAGAATAAGGAATCTTGTATCTAGAATTATTTTACGAAGAGATCTAGAGGTTGATAAACGTTTTATGGCCATTATAGGTTGAAGTACTACGAGTAGCGTATTCTACTTGAAGGGTGGAAAAAGGCAAGCAAGGTTAGAAGTACTTTGGAGCGTTTTGCTAATTGTTGATAATCGTCGCGAGGTATGTGAACCTCTTTCTATCCTTTCTAGCATGATATTTGTGAAATATATTTAGTGCGGTTGACGCACGTGTGTTTAAAGGAAATTGATTTTCCTTTTGTGTCCTTGACTTGATTCCAATGTTAAGTGACTTGTTATGAAATATTAAGGACTTGAATTATGTTAAAAAGTTGTAAAACCTCACTCGTGAGTAATGGGTGTGTGGTCTTTCAAAGAATAAAGTTATTTTGATTCGAAAATAAGAACGATTTTATCATTGGATTTAAAATGATAACTTGACTTATAAACAACTTGATTTTGGGAAAGGAGAAGTAACTTGATATGTTACTTGTTTTTAAAAGAGTAAGACACTTGGTTTAAAAAGTATATTGCTACTTGACTTTTAAAGGAAAAGTGCCTTTGTTTTAAAAGAAGGTATGGAAATTGTTTTGGTTTTACTTTGATGTCTTTTGACTTGAGTTTTAAATAATAAGAATCTTGAAGTATTTCAAAAGAGTTATGTACCATTTTTGAAAGAAAAGAAATACTTGGTTTCAAAAGCTTAAGTATTATACTAGCTTTATGGGAAGTTCGGTATAACGACTTAAGGAAGATAGAAGGAACGGTTTACTTATTTGTTTATGAAAGTCTTGTATTGATTTCTGGAAAGTGTAGTAAGATGGTTTGATAAGTAAACATGTTAGGATGTTACGTGTGTTAGTGTCTTGTGATGTTTGTGTAAGGGGGTTTCCCTTGTTGTGCTTATGTTGTTTAACGATAAGCCGTTATGTTAGTATTATATCACTCACCTCTTGACATGATATACCGGGGGTTAAGCCGCTCACGCGGAGGATGCCTCATGCGGGTCCAGGGACCTATGCGCGAGCTACGAGTTCCGTGTTAGTGCGGGGTAATTACCTCATGCGGGTCCAGGGGACCTATGCGAGCTACGAGTTCCGTGTTAGTGTGCGGGTAATTACCTCATGCGGTCTATGTGGCCATGCGGACTACGAGAGTCCAGGACGATGCCGAGGGTTAGCTGCCCTGCGATGCGAGGAATACCTCATGCGGGCCTATGTGAGGCCTATGCGGAACTGCGAGAGTTCCACGATTAGACGCGCACATTGATACTGAGGGCGAATGGCCAGCTTCGATCATGTGGCGCGGTCTAGAAAGACCTCGTGATACAGTTTATGGCATTATTGGTACTGTGGGTGTTAGTAGTCGGCTATGCCTTCGTACTTACCCCGTACGGTTTTATTATGACACAGCGGACACGTGTTCATGTATTCCTTGGTGCTTTTATATCATGGATCACGGTGAGGAAGGAATTCCACGCATGATTGATATTGTGGGCATGAGACCCACGGTTATATTTGAGTAATGACTTTAGGCGTGAGTCCACGACTTGACATATTGCTATATATGTGTATCGTAAATTTGTTATCATATATGTCTTATGTTTTATATAGACTATTATGATTTCATTCTGATATTTATTTTCCACATACTTGGTACTTGTATCGACCTCGTTCGGGGCTGCGTTAAATGCCGCACGTAGGTACACCGATCGTCGATCCTCGCTCATAGGATCACGAGCGTTTTGGGAAGCTCCGTTCCTCCGGAGGCTTATCTTTGGAATAGTCCCCTGTTGTTGTAGGTACTTACATTCAGGGGTATGGCGGGGCCCTGTCCCGTCGTTGTTGTTATAACATTCTTAGAGGTCTGTAGTACTGTTGTGGGCAGTTTGTAAAAGGGATGTAACTGTTCAAGTTTTTATTTATATATTCAGGAAGGTAACCGTTTTGGTTAGCCTGTTTTCTCATTGTATATCTTGTTTCATGTGTATGTTTTTAATTTCGTTGATTTTCTCTGATGTTGTATCACTAGGGTGCCCGGGGTAAGGCACCAGTCGCGGGTCCGGGTTCGGGTCGTGACAAAAGTGGTATCAGAGCAGTTAATCCTCGGAAAGTGTCTACAGACCGTATCTAGTAGAGTCTTGATTATCAGTGTGTTGTGCACCACACCTATAATCGTGAGGTCATGGATATTTAGGATTAGTTTCCATTCTTCTCACTCGAGATTGTGCCTTAGAGTTGTGTTATAAGTTGGACTCTCCGACGTATTCTTTTCACCCGCTATGCCTCACGCAAGGCAACCAGAGCCCGTGGGCGGCAGCAGAGGGAGCTGCGAGTAGAGCACAGAAGGTTACCAGGGCACAGGCCCAGTCATTATCTGAGGCAGCGCTGCATTCAGGGAGTTCTGCGACGCCGCTAGCCCTAGGAGAGTTTAGAAGCGAGCGTGAGCTACGAGACCACGATACCGAGCCTCTAGTCCCACCGGCCGGAGCCGAGGATATGAGTTACAAGGAGATGGCCCCGTTACTAGCTAGTCCGTGGCTGGACCGAGAATGACGGAGCCGGTGGTTCCGGCAGATCGATAGTTCACCCTAGATCCGATAGTTGAGACTTCGTGACTTCTTGAGTTGCATCCACCCGAGTCCTATGGATTGAGGATTGAGGAAGATCATCGAGTTTATTCGATTCTGCAGCAGATCATGAAAGTGATCAAGACCTCGAAGGCATTTCTTACACACTTTTGCCCTCGCGGATGAGAGCTCGAGCGAACATATTTATGAGTGGAGGCGAACAGCGGACGGTTGGGAATACGATATAGAGTTTGACTTATTGGCTCGTTAGGTCCCCGCGTTAGTGGCGAACATGGAGGATAGAAGTGCACCGATATGTCACGGGGCGTGCGATTATCTAGCGAGAGTTGTACAAGAGTAGCTCTTGATCGAACACAGACATTGCCCGCGTGACAGCTTACGCATAGCGATCGAGGGCGTGGAGATCGGCAGATTAACCAAGATCGCCAGAAGAGGGCGAGCGGCGAGGTCCTTTGGTAACTTTCGAGGCGGACCCTCTCAAAGAATGATCGGTTATGCGCTCCGCCCGATGGAGTGGTCCTCCACGGACTTCGGGGCGTTCGGGTATTTAGGAGTTGGTCAGACTCGGGTTTCAGTTCACAAGTTGCATAGGTTCTATCCGAGGCATTCGATTTCCTCGGTATTCACTATGTGGTAGACGTCATCCCGAGGGAATGTCGTCTTTTTACTAATGCTTGTGTTACCAGCGGTCGTCAGGGCCATGTGAGGAGAGAATGTCCTAGTAGGAGGGATACAGGTGGGATGACTTAGCCTACCAGGTCAGTTGAGGATTCAGTGGTTCGGAGAGGAAGGGGTGTTAGCCAGAGGAGGCCACCCCCACCTCGGTATGGCCGTTGCGGTAGGTGTTCTTATGGGGAGTGTCGTACTACTTAGATAACTTGTTAGGCTTTCGGCCAGCAGGGCCATTTTGCGAGGAATTGTCCGACCAGAGGTGGCGCGGATGTTACGACTCAGCCTTCGGGATCATTGGCTGGTTCATCACCTTCTGTAGTTATGCGCCCAGCAGAGCAAGATTTGATTAGAGCGGCAAAAGGGAAGTGAGGCAAGAATTCAGGAGATCTTCAGCCTTAAGAGACTTGTTTAGGTCTTTATGGTAGATACGTGCGGAGTTCTATGTTCGATTAGCATGGTGTAAGTTGTGATTAGAAAACATGGGTAGTTGAAAAGGGTAAGTCTGGGGACGCGAAAATGGGGAGCCTTAGAATTTATAACAGTTGGGACCTTGGATGCAAGGCCGTCCTGAGTGGATGATTTTACGGTTGGTCTTTGTCGAAGTACTCGGTATACGTGGAGTATTTTTGTGTGATAATTCCATGGGTAGTATGAGATGGAAGTGGTAGCTTTCATGAAGTGAACTGGTAAGATTGTTCCGGATCGGGGAACGAGAATTTAGTACGAAGTGGGTCGGGTTGGGGCCATTTCGCGAGTCAACCCGCAGCCCGGAATGTGGTGGGGTCAGTTTGAGGTGGTCCCGCTAGATGATAGGGTCACGAGGGTGTTAAGCCCAAGTTAGGTAACCATCGTACGAGTTCGTGGATGCGTTCGACCGATGGCCAGGCCGATGAGGTCACCATCTTGTCTTTCGCTAGGATCATTTACTCGCGGAGGTTATGCGAGATGTTATCAGGAAGGTTGTAAGGCTGCACGGGGTTCCTACTTTTATTTTATGGCAGGCAGTGGAACCCAGCTTACGACTTTTTTTTTTCTCGGGAGGTTTTACCAGGCGGGGTTAGGAACTCAGGTGAGTCTCAGTATTGCCTTCACCCTCGGGCCGACGGACGAACAGCGCATTTTATCCAGACATTCGAGGATAGGTTGCGGGCCGGTGTTTGATTTCAGGGGTAGCTGTGAGGACTATTTGCCTCTTGTTGAGTGAGTATTATATAGCTACCATTTCAGTACTCGGATGGTGCCTTATGAAGCCTTGTATGGGCGGAAGTGTAGGTTGCCGGTCGATTGGTTCGATGTTGGCAAGGTTCAGATAGTTGGTCCATACTTGATTCAGGATGTGGGTAGGTGAAGCTTATCCGTAAGAGGTTTTTAGCATCTCGAGTCATGTAAGTCGTGTGGATAATCGGCGTCGACACTTGGAGTTCAGGTTGGCGGTGGGTCTTCTTGAAGGTACCACCCCGGAAGGGTGTGACGAGATTTGGGAAGCAGGGAAAACTTAGCCTGAGGTACTTTGGGCATTTTCCAGATCGTTGTAGAATAGGCCAGGTTGCCTATAAGTTAGCACTGCCGTCCGACTTAGGAGACAGTACGTCCGGTCTCCCATGTTGCTATGTTTCGGAAGAGTATCGGAGATCCATCCAGAGTGTTTCCAGTTAAAAGATGACCAGGTTTGGGGGTAGTGACTCCAAAGTTTTGGAAATTGAAGCGATGACTGGAGTATGATACGTGTACTAGAGAGAGTTCGGGTGTACGAGAAGGGTACGACGAGTAAGGAAAGAAGTGAACATGTGCTAAGATGATGGAAATATCATTTTTATAAGTGAAGATGGGAAGAAAGTATCCTTTGGACCATGGGTGAAAGTTTTTGTGTTGTTATACACGTTAGAGGTGATTCCTCGTTGGCTTGGATTGAGTTTTGCGCGTATGTTATACTATGTCCATTGGTGCCATGATTGGTTTGGTAAGTATAGTAGTGAAGACTATACCGACAGGTATGTTTGGAGGCTTAGAAGGAACATTCGGGACGAATGTTTCTAAGGGGGGAAGAATGTTACACCCCGTAGTTCCAGAGTATGTATATGAGGACGTACGTACGTAAATACGACATTATAATTGGAAAGGATGAAAGATGTGATTTTTCGACGGAAAAGTTTCCGGATCTTGTGAAGGAAAAATGTTCATTAATGGGAATTGGATTCCCAGATTAGGTATTCGGACTTTTTGGAATATTTGAGAATTATGGAATTTTATTTCCGAAATTAATCACGTGGGGCCCACGGGAGGAATTTACGGTTTGTGGGGCCCACTTTATTTTTTTCGGATTTTTGGCATTGCGGATATTTTCGAAAGATGAAATATTTTGGACGAGTAGGGGGCGACACGTGTCACCCCCATGTGGCCCCATGGCCGAAAGAGTGGCACTTGGACATTTTTTAGTGGGGACAAGTGGCAAGCCACTTGTCCCATTTTTCTGGTGAACACTTGGTTGGCCAACTACCCACACACATGTACCCATCCTCACCACCCACTTGCATTAATCATGACCCTTGATTCTTCTAGATATACCCCCTTAGGTTGAAGACAATTTTCATCCCACACTTAAGCTTCCAAGGCAAAATACTCCCCTCCCCTTTGTAGTTGTTTTCGTCCCCCTTCCCCCACTTGAGTAGAAAATACTTTGGGTATTATTGTATAATCCCAAATACCTTGGCCTAGTATCCCTAGTAGTATTCCAAAGTTATTTCAATACTAGGAGCCCGGAAATACTACTTTATTCCAATAGTCGCAAAATGAAACCCTAGAAAATCTTCATAAGCTTGGTTGAAGTGTTAAGAGAAGTTGTTTAGAAACTTCAAAGGGTTGCTTGGAGCGGGTTGGAGCGTAAGAATTTGGAGCTAAACGTTGCTCAGGATCGACATATAATCTTGGATAATTTTGGGCTTATCGAGGTAATGATCTTTATCCCCCTATTGTAATTGGATATTATATGTTGTAGTAATGTATAGTTGAGTATACTATATGTAGAATGATTATGGAAAAGAATTGAACTGTATTTACATAGGACTGTATTTACAGTAGACTTGTAGTATTATTGTGGAGTAGAATTGTACACGTCCGGTTAGACGTGTAACCCCCCCTGGGATTATTGGTTTGGTAACGGGCCTCGTTAGAGGAGGAGATTTATGTGGTTGCGGGGGGGGGGAGGTGCTGCCGAATTTTCCGTAGAATAAGGAATCTTGTATCTAGAATTATTTTACGAAGAGATCTAGAGGTTGATAAACGTTTTATGGCCATTATAGGTTGAAGTACTACGAGTAGCGTATTCTACTTGAAGAGTGGAAAAAGGCAAGCAAGGTTAGAAGTACTTTGGAGCGTTTTGCTAATTGTCGATAATCGTCGCGAGGTATGTGAACTTCTTCCTATCCTTTCTAGCATGATATTTGTGAAATATATTTAGTGCGGTAGACGCACGTGTGTTTAAAGGAAATTGATTTTCCTTTTGTGTCCTTGACTTGATTCCAAAGTTAAGTGACTTGTTATGAAATATTAAGGACTTGAATTATGTTAAAAAGTTGTAAAACCTCACTCGTGAGTAATGGGTGTGTGGTCTTTCAAAGAATAAAGTTATTTTGATTCGAAAATAAGAACGATTTTATCATTGGATTTAAAATGATAACTTGACTTATAAACAACTTGATTTTGGGAAAGGAGAAGTAACTTGATATGTTACTTGTTTTTAAAAGAGTAAGACACTTGGTCTAAAAAGTATATTGCTACTTGACTTTTAAAGGAAAAGTGCCTTTGTTTTAAAAGAAGGTATGGAAATTGTTTTGGTTTTACTTTGATGTCTTTTGACTTGAGTTTTAAATAATAAGAATCTTGAAGTATTTCAAAAGAGTTATTAACCATTTTTGAAAGAAAAGAAATACTTGGTTTCAAAAGCTTAAGTATTATACTAGCTTTATGGGAAGTTCGGTATAACGACTTAAGGAAGATAGAAGGAACGGTTTACTTATTTGTTTATGAAAGTCTTGTATTGATTTAGAAAGTGTAGTAAGATGGTTTGATAAGTAAACATGTTAGGATGCTACGTGTGTTAGTGTCTTGTGATGTTTGTGTAAGGGGTTTCCACTTGTTGTGCTTATATTTTTAACGATAAGCGTTATGTTAGTATTATATCACTCACCTCGACATGATATACCGGGTTAAGCTGCCCCGTCGAGGATGCCTTATACGGGTCCAGGGACCTATGCGAGCTACGAGTTCCGGTGTTAGTGTGCGGGTAATTACCTCATGCGGTCTATGTGGCGTGCGGACTACGAGTCCGGGGCGATGTCGAGGGTTACCGCTGCGATGCGAGAATACCTCGTGCGGGCCTATGTGTGGCCTATGCGAATCTGCGAGAGTTCGAGATTAGACGCGCACATTGATACCGAGGCGAATGGCGGCCGATCATGTGGCGCGATGCAGAAAGACCTCGTGATACGATTTATGGCATTATTGGTAGCGCGTTAGGTGTTAGTCGGCTATGTCTTCGTACTTACCGTGACGGTTTTATTATGACACAGTGGGACACGTGTTCATGTGTATTCCTTGGTGCTTTTATATCATGGACTGCCGGCAGTGAGGAAGGAATTCCACGGGCATGATTGATATTGTGGGCATGAGACCCATGGTTATATTTGAGTAATGACTTTAAGGGCGTGAGTCCCTGACTTGACATGACTGCTTACATATTGTGTATCGTAAATTTGTTATCATATATGTCTTCTGTTTTATATAGACTATTATGATTTCATTTACAGTATTTTCAGTTTCACATACTTGGTACCTGTTGTACTGACCTCCTTCGGGGGGCTGCGTTCATGCCGCAGGTAGAGGTACACCAGTCGTCGATCCTCGCTCTTAGGATCACAGTTCAGCGTTTTGGGAAGCTCCGTTCCTCCGGAGGCTTATCTTTGGAATAGTCCCCTGTTGTTGTAGGTACTTACATTCAGGGGTATGGCGGGGCCCTGTCCCGTCGTTGTTGTTATAACATTCTTAGGTCCGTAGTAATCCTTGTTGGGAAGAGTTTGTAAAAGGGATGTAACTGTTCAAGTTTTTATTTATATATTCAGAAGGTAACCGTTTTGGTTTAGCCTGTTTTCTCATTGTATATCTTGTTTCATGTGTATGTTTTTAATTCAGCTGATTTTCTCGATGTTGTATCACTAGGGTGCGGGGTAAGGCACGATCGCGCCCGGTTCAGTCGTGATCTATAGCGATACTTGATCGCCAGGTCAGACGATTACGGACTAAGGACGTGGCTTCCGTCAAGGTCTTGTGGCGAAATGATAATAGAGATGAGGTGACTTGGGAAGCAGATGAGGACATGATGAAGAAGTATCCTCACTTGTTCCCTACACCTACAAGTAATTCATTCTCCCTACTTGTCGATTTTGATTGACGTATATGCATAAGTGTTATATTATGGCCATGTGTGGCATATTTGATTGTGTTGGATATAGTTAAAGGGGATTATGCCGATATCGGTTTAAGATTGAACTTAGTAAGAACATTCGGGACGAATGTTTCTAAGGTGAAGAATGTTACACCCCGTAGTTCCAGGGCATGTATATCAGGACGTACGTGAGAAAGTATGACTTCAAGTTTAAAACGAAAGAAAGATTACTTTTTCCTACGGAAAATATTCTGAACCTCGTGATGGAAAAATGTTTAATAATTGAAATTTGGTTCTCAAATTTGGTATTTGAGACTTATGGAATTTATTAGAATTATGGAGAGATAGAATATTATGGACCAATAGAGGGGTGACACGTGTCACCCCCACATGGCCCATGTTGGGCGAGAATGGCATGGCCATGTAGACTTAAGATATTTTTCCATCTCAATCTTGGCCACACATTTGTTTTAATCTTAACCTTTGGTTTCATTATATATCCATCTACTAGTGCAAGACTTTAACACTTAGAATATTTTCAAGAAAACTTTGTGCACACATAAGGGCTCTGGGCCAAGGCATCATTGAAGAACAAGAAATTCTTCAAATGTTGTTGATAAATCCCCATACTCAAACCTAAGGTCCCTAGTAGTATTCTAAGCATAAACAACCTCTTAAATCCCAGAAATACTACGTTAATCCGCTAGTCGCACCTTGAAACCCTAAGGTGTTCTTTATATTTTGAGTTGGAACTTGAAGAGAAGTTGGTTATGAACTTCTAAGGGTTGCTTGGAGTGTATTGGAACGTAAAGAAAATGAGATAAAGTTGCTAAGGATCGACTTTTAATCTCGGATTATATTTGGGCTTAGTGAGGTAATGATCCTTGTCTTCTTAATGTAATTGAAGATTACATGTTATAGTAGTTGATAAATGAGCTTGTGATATAAGGAATAAAGATTTATAAGTGTTGGGGAATTTGGAGGGTGAATACCGAAATATGGCATGCTAGCCATTGAAGTTGTTAATCAATTTGGTTGTTAGTTATAATCGTCACATGTTATACAAGAAAGGGAATTTAGTTGTTATAATTGTTATGACGTAATATCATGTTGGAGTAACGACTTGGATTAAAGAATTGAAAAAGGACTATATGTTGTATTGTTGTTTGGTTGGTTGTGCCTTAAATGTGGCGTATTGGTTATTGATTTCGGGACTTGAAACAGGTGGAAAAGTACGTAGAAACAGGGGAAGTGTTGTCCAATTTTCCGTAGAATAAGAGACTTTATACTTAGTATTATTCTACCTTAGAAAGCTAAGAAGTTGATAGACGTATTATGGTCATTATAGGTTGACATTCTACGTGCGGCGTATTCAACTTAGCGGGTGGATTAAGCCGAATAGGTATGTGGAACTTTCCCTATCTTCTTAAGCATGAATCTTATAAATGTATAGTACGGTTGACGTACATGTCTTAAATGAATTCGGTTTCATTTTGGTACCATTGATTTGATTTAAAAAGGTACAAGTCTAGTTGAGTTGGAAAGTTAAACTCACTTGGTTTTTAAAGGATGTAAATGCCTTAGTTTTTCTAAAAACATAAAGTGTTATAATGGTTTTATGGGAAGTTAGTTATAACGACTTTATGGGAAGTTAAAAGAGTGGTTTACTTGAATGATTTAAAGAGAATAAATGATTTGATTTTAAAAGTATACGATACTTGATTTAAAGAGTATAAGTAACTTGATTTAAAGGTATAGATTACTTGAGTTCGGAAAGTAGAAGTTACTTGGTTTCAAAGCCTTGAAATGAATTTCTAAAGGTGTAGTAACTTGATTTGAAAAATAGACATGCCTTGATACTACGGGTGTTAGTATCTTGTGGCTTTTATATGAAAAGAGTTCTTTTTAAAGGAATAGAAGTACGTAGTACTTTGGGGTTAAATTCCCAGATTTTACATGATAGTTCCTTAAGTTTAATTAATGAGAGTTAAAGATTGCTAACTTGCATATGTTGTTCATGGTGGCCGTTAGGGCTAGTGTTATATTATTTATTACGGGGTCAATCCCCGGGTCATGTTGCATGTCACGACCCGATCCCGGGCCCGTGACTGGTGCCTTACCCGGGCACCCAAGTAGACATACATCAGAGTAACCAGCGGAATATAAAAACAAGACATGAAACATACGTAAAATGAGACACAGTTTATCCAAGAAAAGATTGCCTTTCGGCATGTATATATACATCAAGAGTGAACAGTTACATCCCAACTTACAACAGGACTACAGACCTCTAGGAATGTAAACAACTATGGCGGGACAGGGCCCCGCCATACCCTGAATGTACATAAAGCTACAAATGACAGGGAGATCATACCCAAACGATAAGCCTCCGGAGAAACGGGGCTTTCCCAAAAGCAGAAACGGTGATCCTAGGAGCGGGGATCAACAACAGGAGTACCTCTACCTGCGGCATGAACGCAGCCCCCCGAAGGAGGTCGATAACAGTACCAAGTATGTGAAATCAGAAAGTACTTAAATGAAATCATATCATTTTAAAACCAATTTTACAAATACGTACGAAACAACCAATGTAACCGCACATAGTGCCACAGCATAACCAAGAGCAAAAATAGATATAACATAACTGGTCTTTTCTAGGCCGCTAATGATCGAAGCAAGGCCATTCGCCCATAGTATCATTATGCGAGCCTAATCCTGGAACTCCCGTAGTTCGCATAGGCCACATAGGCCCGCATGAGGTATTCCTCGCATCGGGGGTAGCTAACCCGCGGCATCATCCTGGACCCCCGAAGTCCGCATAGTCACCTGGACCGCATGAGGTATTCCTCGCATCGGCGTAACACACCCGGAGTGATCAATCCTGGAACTCCCGCAGCTCCGCATAGGTCGCATGGACCCGCATGAGGTATTCCTCGCATCGAGGGTGGCAAATCCTCGGCATCATAACAAGTCAGGGGGGTATGTGATATAATACCAGTACAACGGGCTTATCGTTTAACAACGTAAGCACAACAAGAATAACCCCCTTACACAAACATCACAAGACACTAACACACGTAGCATCATAACATGTTTACTTATCAAACCAACTTACCACACTTTCTAGAAATCATTACAAGGCTTTCATAAGCAAATAAGTAAACCGTTCCTTTTATCTTTCTTAAGTCGTTATACCTAACTTCCCATAAATCTAGTATAACACTTAAGCTTTTAAAACCAAGTATTTCTTTTCTTTCAAAATGATTCATAACGCTTTTGAAATACTTCAAGATTCTTATTATTTAAACCTCAAGTCAAAAGACATCAAAGTAAAACCAAATTTAGTTAACACACGTACGTCTATCGTACTATATATATTTCACAAATATCATGCTCAAGAGTATAGGAAGGATCACATACCTCCTCGGCTCAATCCACCTGCCATGTCGAATATGTCGTGCGCAGAGTATCAACCTATAATAGTTAAATACGTCTATCAACGTCTAGACTACTCTGTAGAATATTCTAAGCAGAAGGTTCTTAATTCTACGGAAAATTGGGCAGCACTTCCCTACCCGTAAAACTACACAAGTCTACTGTAAATACAGCCCAATGTAAGTACAGTTCAATTCTCTTCTTTTATACCATCCTTCTATAAATCTTATACTCATTTCTATACTACTACAGTATGTAATCTCTAATTACAATAGAAGGACAAAGATATTTACCTCGATAAGCCCAAAATTATCCAAGATATAAGTCGCTCCTAAGCAAGGTTTAGCTCCAAATCTTTGTGTTTCAAACCACCACAAATCACCTTTAGAAGCTCCTAACCAACTTCTATTCAAGAATCAACTCAAACAAGTGAAGAACACTTAGGTTTGTTCTTGCCATGCTCTCGGCCAAGGGGTAGTTTTAGGGGCTAGGGTGTGAAATCTTTTCTAACCTTTGGCTAATAATCTTCCTAATACACTAAGGAAGAACACTTAAGAGTTTAAGAATTTTTGGACAAAGTTTGGTTAAGGGAGAAGGGTGTTGGACGAGAACTACTACAAAGGGGGAGGGATTTTGAGACTTGGAAATTGTTTAGTGGATGAAGAAGTCTTGCACTTAAGGGGGTATTTATAGGACAATCAAGGGTCAAGATTCAAGCAAGTGGAGGGTGAAGATTTGGTTGCTTGTGTGAGTGGAGTCTTCCACCAAGTGTCCACCACAACATTGGGACATATGTCCACCACAACTTTAGGACATATGTCCAACACAAAAATGATCCATGTGGCTAGCCACTTGCACCTAAAAAACGTCCAAGGCACCCTTCCCACTTGCCCACAAAATATCTTCCAAGACTTGACTTCTTGACTTGGCCACTTGCCCACAATTTTTGTCCAAACATGCCACCTAAGGGTGACACATGTCGCCCTCCTATTGGTCCAAAATATTTCATCTCTCGAAAAAATCCGTAATCGGTTAAAATATTAAAAACGTAAAATTTCCTTCACAAGGTTCGGAATCTTTTCCGTTGAAAGTTCACAATTTCGTCCTTAACCTAATTAGGTCTTACACAATTGTACGTACGTCCTCACATACATACTCTGGAACTACGGGGTATAACATTTTCCCCTCCTTAGAAACATTCGTCCCGAATGTTCCTTCTAGATTCAATTAAATCAGAAACGACATAGCTCCTCACAACTTAAACAGTTTGCAAATGCCACACATGGCCACAATACAACACTTAAGTACATATGAAAATTAAAATCAAGTAGGAAAGTGAGTTACCTGGAGGTGTGGGGAATAAGTGAGGATACTTCTACCTCATGTCCTCCTCTGCTTCCCACGTCATCTTCTCTCTGTGCTCGTTCCGCCATAAGACCTTGACGGAAGCCACATCCTTCGTCCGAAGTCGCCTAACCTGACGATCGAGTATCGCTATGGGACTCTCCTCATACGATAACCCCTCGGTCACCTGGACATCGTCAATCGGGTGCACTCTAGATGGATCTCCGATACATCTCCTCAGCATAGAAACATGGAAAACCGGATGCACTGCCTCCAGATCGGACGGCAGATCCAACTCATAGGCAACCTTGCCTACCCTGCGGACAATCTGATAAGGCCCAATGTACCTTGGGCTGAGTTTCCCTTTCTTCCCGAATCTCATCACACCCTTCATGGGTGACACCTTCAGGAAAACCCAATCAGCAACCTCAAACTCCAAATGTCGACGCCGATGATCTGCATACGACTTCTGTCGACTCTGCGCTGTCAGTAACCGCTCCTGGATAAGCTTCACCTTATCCACCGCCTGCTGAACCAGGTCTGGTCCCACTAACTGCACCTCGCCCACATCAAACCAGCCTATCGGTGACCTGCACTTCCTCCCATATAAGGCCTCATAAGGCGTCATCTGGATACTGGAGTGGTAGCTGTTATTATACGCAAACTCTACTAGAGGCAAATGATCCTCCCAGCTACCCCTGAAATCAATAACACAGGCTCGCAGCATATCCTCAAGTGTCTGGATAGTGCGCTCGCTGTCCGCTTGGCCCGAGGATGGAATGCGATCGAGGCTCACCTGCGTCCCTAATCCCTTCTGGAAAGACCTCCAGAAGTTAGCCGTAAACTGGGCTCCTCGGTCATATATGATAGAAATAGGGACCCCATTCAGTCTCACGATCTCTCGGATGTAAAGTCTGGCATAATCCTCGGCCGAAAAAGTCGTCTTGACTGGAAGAAAGTGGGCTGATTTCGTCAGCCTGTCGACAATAACCCAGATGGAATCATGCTTCCTCTGAGTGTGAGGTAACTCTGTGATAAAGTCCATGTTGATCACCTCCCACTTCCAGGTCGGAATCTCTATCGTCTGCAACAACCCACCAGGCCTCTGGTGCTCTACCTTTACCTGCTGACAACACGGGCACTGAGCAACAAACTCTGCAACGTCCCTCTTCAGGTCATCCCACCAATACACAGATCTGAGGTCGTGGTACATCTTTGTCGACCCCGGATGGATAGAGTAACGCGCGCTGTGTGCTTCCCCTAGAACCTGCTGCCGAAGTCCTGCAATATCTGGAACACACAACCTGCCCTCAAATCTTAGCACCCCATCAGGTGCTACCTCGAATGGACCCTTCCCCTCACGAAGAGCCGTATCACGATACCGGGTCATACTCGGATCCTCAAACTGTCGCCTCTTCACCTCCTCGACGATGGAAGACTCGGCAACCTCTCGAACTCGAACCCCACTACTATCAGAATCAATCAATCGGACTCCAAGGCTCGCTAGCTGATGTAACTCGCGGACCATGCCCCTCCTCTCTGGCTGCACCTCTGATAGACTACCCATCGACCTACGACTAAGGGCATCTGCCACTACATTGGCCTTCCCTGGGTGGTATAGGATATCGACATCGTAATCCTTGAGTAGCTCTAACCACCGTCTCGCCGTGTAAGTTCACTCTCCTGCCGAAGATATCCGAGGCTCTTGTGGTCTGTGTAAATATCCACATGAACTCCATACAAATAGTGCCTCCAGATCTTCAAGGCGTGAATCACCGCTGCCAACTCCAAATCATGGGTGGGGTAGTTCTTCTCATGCTTCTTGAGCTGTCGAGATGCGTACGCTATAACCTTACCCTGCTGCATCAACACACATCCAAGCCCGATGCCTGACGCATCACAATACACCACATAGCCGTCTAGGCCCTCTGGAAGAGTAAGAACTGGGGCGGTCGTCAACCTCTCCTTCAGTAACTGGAAGCCCTCCTCACAAGCATCTGTCCCATCGAAACTTAGCCGCCTCGAGTCGACTTAGTCAAAGGTGCCAAATAAATAAGCAAACTTCTCCACGAACCTCCGATAGTAACTCGCAGGCCCGGAAAGCTGCGCGACTGGCTGGAGTAGTAGGTCTAGGCCAACTCCTGACTGCCTCGATCTTGGCCGTATCCACCCGAATACCATCGGCCTCGATAATATGCCCAAGAAATGCCACCGAAGTCAACCAGAACTCACACTTCGAAAACTTGGCGTAAACCGGTCTGGAGAACTCTCAAAGATCCTCAAATGCTCTGCATGCTCCTGCTCTGAGCGAGAATAAACCAAGATGTCATCAATGAATTGTTATACCCCGTATTTCCAGAGTATGTACGTATGGACGTACGTACGAAATTTGAGCCTTAAGTTAGGCATTGGATTCGAAATTTGGGCACAAGTGCCGATTAGAGTCGTTTTCTGACGAAACGTTTCCACAGCTTACGTTGGAGAAATTCCGGCTATGTCATTTAGTATTTTTGCGGATTTTTCCGAGCGACGGAACATTTTTGGACCAACGGGAGGGTGACACTTGTCACCCTCATTGGACGGCAAAGAGGAGGCTTGGCCTTGGCCGATTGGTCCCTCCTTTTGTGCCTTGCTTTGTGGCTTGTTTTGTGGAGTGTTTTGTGGAGTGTTTTGTGGGTGCACTTGGCTTGATCTTGGCCTTACACTTGCCTTGCACATGGCTTGATCTTGGCCATTGGTTGGCCTTTGGTTTTGCTATAAATACCCCCTCTCTTTGAAGACTTCTTCATCCACTCTTCACTTGCCTAAGTCTTGAGAACCCCTCCCCTCCCTCTTGTTGACTCGTCCAAGAGCCCTCTCCTGTGAAGGCCTTTTGGCCGAAACCTTCCCTTTGAGCCTAAAGCGAGAACACCCCCTCCCTTGTGGTGTTGTTCTCGTGGTACCCCTTTGTGGTATTGAAATACTCCTCCAAGTATTGTTATAATGCCCAAAATACCTTAGCCTTATACCTTGTAGTATTCCAAAGTTACCTCTATACGTAGAGTCCTAAATACTACCTTTTGTCCTTTAGTCTCAAACCGAAACCCTAAGGAAACCTTCATTGGTTGAAGTTTTGGAGTAGAAGTTGGTTAGAACTTCTAAGGGTTGTTGGAGCGGATTGGAGCACTCGGAGTAGGAGCTAAACCTTGCTCAGGAGCGACTTTAAACTCGGATAATTTTTGGGCTTATCGAGGTAAATATCTTGTCCCCCTATTGTAATTGGAAATTACATAAGTGTTGAAAATATAGTGTTGTATACTATATATAGAACTGAACGTAGTTGTTGGCAATGTCTTTTGACTTAAGCCTGAAGAATAAAGAATCGAATCAATCAGTAATTACATAGGGATCAGACATGAGACTTGTGTAGTATTACTGTATAGTAGAATTGTACGCGTCCGGTTAGACGTGTTAACCCCCCCCCTGGTTGGCTTGGTAGCCGACCTCGATAGAGGAGGAGTTTTACGCTGTTGCGGGGGGGGGAGGTGCTGCCGAATTTTCTGTAGAATGTTCTACGTTAAGATCTAGATTTTTAATAAGCGCCTTGTGGCCTTATAGGTTGAAGTGCTACGTGTGACGTAATCTTCTGGACTAAGGAGTAGCCGACGGTTTGAGGTACTCGGAGCGTTTTGCTATTAGTCGATAATCGTCGCGAGGTATGTGAACCTCTTCCTATCTCTTCTAGCATGATATGTGTGAACTATGTAGTACGGTGGACGTACATGTGTTAACTGTGTTTGATTGTCTTAAAACATAAAGTGTTATAACGGCTTTATGGGAAGTTGGTTATAACGGCTTTATGTAGGTAAGAAAATACTTTGTGGTTTTAAAGGTAATCGATGTGAATTATGGCGGCTTGTTATAATAAAGAACTTGATGTATTTCAAAAGATTTATAATCGTTTTGAAGGAAGAGTAACACTTGGTTTTAAAGGTTTTAAAAAAAGTTATACTAGCTTTATGGGGAGTTAGGTATAATGTCTTAAGAGAGGTAAAGAAAATGGTTTACTAATGTTAGAAGTTAAGAGACTTGATCTTATAAGATAAGAGACTTAACTTATTTGTTTTAATGTGAATGTTTGTGTGAAACCTCATTCGTGAGTAATGAGTACTTGGTTTTATTTAAAGGATAATGTTTCTTGATTTGAAATCGAATGTGTATCGACAGGACCAACTGCAGCGTTAATAAAGGAAAATGTATTGAATAATGATGAATTGTATTAAAACCAGTAGAAACCTCCATCTGCATAGAAACTAAGATGAGACAAAATGATATTACATTTTCTAGATCATGGCTGCTGTAATAAGAATGTTGTAAACAAGAATAACCTACTCACGTGAGACATATATTACTCAATTGTTCTAAAAGAAATCAAGTGATTAAGTTTATGAACTATGAAACCATTTGAAAATGAGAAGCTTGAGTAATTGAAACTAGCAAACCGGAACTTAGGAAAAGAATGTTGTTACTTGATTTTGAAAAGGAATGTGGGTTGGTCATTCTAATACTACGTATCGGGTGACTTTGATAAGTAATGGATCTCTTTTAAAGAATTTAACGTCGTAGTACTTTAGGTTAAAACCGGACTTTGGCATAAAATGAAGGTACTTTGAGTGATGTGAAACTTGCCTATGCTTGTTGTGGTGAAACATTCCTATGCTTATTGTTGTGAAACTTGCCTATGCTTGTGATGATAGCCTTTGTTGTGCAAGTGTGGTGTTTCTGTGTTACCGCGTCTCTCGATAGAGGCGGTTGGTAGTTGAGGTTTCTTACCGCTCGCTGGGTATCCGTGGTCGGCTCGTGCTTGCCGCCTCGTGATCGATTCGGCCTTGGTATCCGGTAGTCACCCTGACTTGCCCCGCTCAAGATAGTGACGGTTTCGTGATACGCCTTGGTCCACGGTGGTCACCTCGACTTGCCCCGCCACTACGTGACCGCCTTGGTATCCGATGAGCTCTCGCACTTGCCCCGTGACGCCTTCGTGGTTGTGGTTGCATTGTATTATTGGCACGGTCGGATCCGGTAGTTGTACTTGTCTCAGACGGTTTTATGACACGTGGGACACGTGTTCATGTATACTCCTTGGTATTGTTATATCATAAACCGCCGGTGAGGAAGAAATTCCACGCACGAGTGATGATTTGGAGGCGTGAGTCCACGACTTGAGGTAATCGTTATATGTTATGTCTCGTAGTTGGTCATCATACATGTCTCCCGCTTATATAGACTATTATGATTTCATTTACTGATTTACGCCACATACTGTACTGTGCATCGACTTCTCGGGGCCGCGTCACGCCGCAGTAAAAGGTACATCGATCGCCGATCCCCGCTTATAGGATCACATTCGGCGTGTTGGGAAGCTCCGTTTCTCCGAGGCTTATCTTTTGGTATGTGTTCCCCGAGTTATAGGTTCTTGTACATTCGTGGTATGGCGGGGCCTGTCCGTCATAGTTGTTGTAAATCTTAAGTGCAGAGAATTGTGGCGCGTGGTTGTAAAAGGATTAAACTGTTCGGGTTTTATGTTTATACCAAGGCAATCGCTTTGGTTGGCTTTGTTTATTTATCATGTCTCTCATTTCATGTTTAAAGTTTTTATTTCCGCTGGTTTTCTCGATGTTGTATCGCTAGGTGCCCGGGTAAGGCACGATCCACGCTCGATTTTCGGTGTGACAAAGTGGTATCGAGCGATTAATCCTCGGAAAGTGTCTACGCAACCGTGTCAGTAGTAGTCTTGATTATCGGTGTTGTGCACCACATCTATAATCGTGAGGCTATAGGACATTTAGGATTGGTTTCCATTCTTCTCATTCTCGAGATCGTGCCTTAGAGCCGTGTGATAAGATTGGACCCTCCGACGCGTGTTTCGTTTTACCGATTATGCCTGCGAAAGGCAACCCGCCCGAAGGGCAAAGCAGAGGATCTGCGAGTAGAGCGTGGCGAGACCACAAGATACGAGCCTCCACCCCGCGATGCGGAGCAGGAGATGAGTTACAAGTGAGGCGATTAATGGCCGGTTGTGGCGAACTTGAGGATAGGCCGGACGCAGCAGCCGATGGCACCAGTGGTTCACCCTAGATCGAGATAGTTCGAGGCTACGGATTTTACGAGTTGTAGGCGCGAGTTTTATGGGTCGAGGCACGAGGATGATCCGCGAGTTCATCCGGCGATTCTACGATCGAGAGTGATCAAGGCATCGGAGATCGAGTCGGTGGCCACTAGGTTCACATCAATCGCGTGATACCGCATGATCGTTTGATTCTTGGGAGCTGTCGGGGAGAGCATGCACTTCCATGTATGGAACGAGTTCTCGAGGCCTTTCTTGCACATTTCTTGCCTCACCAGATGAGGAGGGCTCGGGCCGACAGATTTTTGGTGTTACGGCAGAACGGGCGTACGGTTCGGGAGTACAATGTGGAGTTTGACTCATTGGCCCGGTACGTCCCCGCGTTAGTAGCTAGTATGGAGGATCGAGTGCACCGATATGTTACTGGCTCGATGATTGCCTTGCAGAGTTGTTGGTGTAGCTCTTGTTAGGGCATGGACATTGCCCGCACGCAGCGTATACACTTGGATGTGAGGAGCGGATAAATCGACGGAATGACGAGTCGAGAAGAGAGGCGAGCAGGGTCCTTTGGTGACTTTCGAGGCGGACCGTCTCAGCGGCAGACTAGTTATGTACCTCCGCCAGTACAGAGTGGTCCTCCACAGCTTTCGGGACCTTCGGGATATTCAGGAGCAGGTCGGGGCTCCCAGGTTTCAGATTTTCAGGGGAGCAGGAGTGCTCGCCGGATGAGGTTGCCCTTGTCTCAGTGTGGCTGTTGTGGAAAGCTCCATAAGGGAGAGTGTCGTACTAACTCGGGAGATTGTTATTTTTGCGCGGCCAACAGGCCATCGGCAAGAAGCTGTCCGACCGTGGTAGCAGGTAGGATAGCAAGGACTACTAGAGCAGTTGCGGGTTCTTCACCTTCCGTAACCAGGCAGGATGTTCGTACACCGGAAGGCCCCGGTAGAGGTCGCGGTGGGAGTTCCCAGTTTTAGCGGTCCTTTGAACCGCCTATTTTCAGGTATATCCTTAACCCTCTAGAGACTTATATTGTATTGATGTTGATGATGTGTTTAGTGTTATGTTCGGATAGCTTTGTGCAAAAATGTGATTTAGGAGCATGGTTGATGAAAAAGGGTAAGCCTGGGGGCATGGAAAGTGTGAACTTTAGGACATTTTATGTTGAGACCTTACAGTAAGGTCTTGAGTAAAAGATTTATTTTTTTTATGTTTGACCTTTATCAGAATGCGTAGTGTACGTGGGTTATAATTGTGTGATAAGTCCATGAGTAATGTGGGATGGAAGTGGTAGCTTTCATGGCTTGAATAGGTAAGATTGTTCCGTGTCGGGGAACAAGAGTTGGCGCGATTGGGGGTCGGGTTGAGGACCATTTGCGGGTCAACCCAGAACCCGGTTTGGGGTGGGGCCGGTCTGGTGGTCCCGCCAGTGGTAGGGTCACGAGGTGCTAGGCCCAAGTTTAGATGACCATCGTATGAGTTCGTGGACGCGTTCGATCGAATCAGTTCGTGAAGGCCGGAATGGCCTTAGGGAAATCGAGGTTAGTGAGATGACCAAGTTTGGAGGTAGTGACTCGAGGGTTGGAAACGAGCGTTGACGAAGTGTGGTGCGGATACTAGAACGAGTTCGAGTGTTCGTGACGAGTACTACGAAGGAGAAGTGAGCGTGTGTTTTGTGGCGGTGTGGCATGATTATTTTAAATGCGTATAGCGGTGAAGACTATCTTGGCGCTTTGTTTTGAGACCTAGAAGGAACATTCGGACGAATGTTTCTAAGGAAGAATGTTATACCCGTATTTCGGTATATGCGTATGGACGTGCGTCAAATTTGAGCCTTAAGTTAGGCATTGGATTCGAAATTTGGGCACAGTGCGATTAGAGTCGTTTTCGACGAAAGCGTTTCCCGACTTACGTTGGAGAAATTCCGGCTATGTCATTTAGTATTTTTGCGGATTTTTCCGGCGGAACATTTTTGGACCAACGGGAGGGTGACACTTGTCACCCTCGTTAGACGGCAAAGAGAGGCTTGGCCTTGGCGATTGGTCCCTCCTTTGTGCCTTGCTTTGTGGCTTGTTTTGTGGAGTGTTTTGTGGAGTGTTTTGTGGGTGCACTTGGCTTGATCTTGGCCTTACACTTGCCTTGCACATGGCTTGATCTTGGCCATTGGTTGGCCTTTGGTTTTGCTATAAATACCCTCTCTTTGAAGACTTCTTCATCCACTCTTCACTTGCCTAAGTCTTGAGAACCCCTCCTCCTCTTGTTGACTCTCGTCCAAGAGCCCTCTCCCCTTGTGAAGGCCTTTTGGCGAAACCTTCCCACTGTGAGCCTAAAGCGAGAACACCCCACTCCTTGGGGTGTTGTTCTCGTGGTACCCTTTTGTGGTATTGAAATACTCCTCCAAGTATTGTTATAATGCCCAAAATACCTTAGCCTTATACCTTGTAGTATTCCAAAGTTACCTCTATAATTAGAGTCAGAATACTACCTTTTGTCCTTTAGTCTCAAACCGAAACCCTAAGGAAACCTTCACCGTTGGTTGAAGTTTTGGAGTAAGTTGGTTAGAACTTCTAAGGGTTGTTGGAGCGGATTGGAGCACTCGGAGTAGGAGCTAAACCTTGCTCGTGAGGCGACTTTAAACTTGGATAATTATGGGCTTATCGAGGTAAATATCTTGTCCCCCTATTGTAATTGGAAATTACATAAGTGTTGAAAATATAGTGTTGTATACTATATATAGAACTGAACGTAGTTGTTGGCAATGTCTTTTGACTTAAGCCTGAAGAATAAAGAACTGGCGAGCGTAATTACATAGGGTGTATTACAGATGGGACTTGTGTAGTATTCTTGTATAGTAGAATTATGCAGCGTCAGGTTAGGCGTGTTAACCCCGGTTGGCTTGGTAGCCGACCTCGATGAAGGAGGAGTTTCTGTTTGTTGCGGGAGAGTCTTTGCGAATTTTACGTAGAATGTTCTACGTTAAGATCTAGATTTTTAATAAGCGCGCGTGGCCTTATAGGTTGAAGTGCTACGTGTGACGTAATCTTACGGACTAAGGAGTAGCCGAGCGGTTTGAGGTACTCGGAGCGTTTTGCTATTAGTCGATAATCGTCGCGGTATGTGAACCTCTTCCTATCTCTTCTAGCATGATATGTGTGAACTATGTACGGTGGGCGTACGTGTGTTAGCGTGTTTGATTGTCTTAAAACATAAAGTGTTATAACGGCTTTATGGGAAGTTGGTTATAACGGCTTTATGTAGGTAAGAAAATACTTTGTGGTTTTAAAAGGTAACTGATGTGAATTGTAACTGGCTTGTTATAATAAAGAACTTGATGTATTTCAAAAGATTTATAATCGTTTTGAAGGAAGAGTAACACTTGGTTTTAAAGGTTTTAAAAAGAGTTATACTAGCTTTATGGGAGTTAGGTATAATGTCTTAAGAGAGGTAAAGAAAATGGTTTACTAATGTTAGAAGTTAAGAGACTTGATCTTATAAGATAAGAGACTTAACTTATTTGTTTTAATGTGAATGTTTGTGTGAAACCTCATTCGTGAGTAATGAGTACTTGGTTTTATTTAAAGGATAATGTTTCTTGATTTGAAATCGAATGTGTATCGACAGCACCAACTGCGGCGTTAATAAAGGAAAATGTATTGAATAATGATGAATTGTATTAAAACCGTAGAAACCTCCATCTGCATAGAAACTAAGATGAGACAAAATGATATTACATTTTCTAGATCATGTCTTGTAATAAGAATGTTGTAAACAAGAATAACCTACTCTCGTGAGACATATATTACTCAATTGTTCTAAAAAGAAATCAAGTGATTAAGTTTATGAACTATGAAACCATTTGAAAATGAGAAGCTTGAGTAATTGAAACTAGGCAAAGCCGAACTTAGGAAAAGAATGTTGTTACTTGATTTTGAAAAGGAATGTGGGTTGGTCATTCTAATACTACGTATCGGGTGACTTTGATAAGTAATGGATCTCTTTTAAAGAATTTAACGTCACGTACTTTAGGTTAAAACCCGACTTTGGCATAAAATGAAGGTACTTTGAGTGATGTGAAACTTGCCTATGCTTGTTGTGGTGAAACATTCCTATGCTTATTGTTGTGAAACTTGCCTATGCTTGTGATGATAGCCTTTGTTGTGCAAGTGTGGTGTTTACGTGTTCTGGCGTCTCGATAGAGGCGGTTGGTAGTTGAGGTTTCTTCTTGTTCGGCTGGGTATCGGTGGTGGCTCTCGTACTTGCCGTCTGCGTGGTGATTCGGCCTTGGTATCCGGTAGTCAGCCCTCGCACTTGCCCCGTTCAGGATAGTGACGAAGTTTCGTGATACGGCCTTGGTCCCTGGTGGTCAGCCCTCGTACTTGCCCGGTCAGCTCGTGACGCCTTGGTATCCGATGGTCGGCTCTGACTTGCCGTGACGCCGTGGTTGTGGTTGCATTGTATTATTGGCACGGTCGGATCCGGTAGTTGTACTTGTCCTGTACGGTTTTTATGACACAGGTGGGACCTGGTGTTCATGTATACTCCTTGGTATTGTTATATCATAAACTGCCGGCAGTGAGGAAGAAATTCCACGGGCACGAGTGATGATTTGGAGGGCGTGAGTCCCTGACTTGAGGTAACTGGTTATATGTTATGTACTGTAGTTGGTCATCATACATGTCTCCTGCTTATATAGACTATTATGATTTCATTTACAGTATTTACAGTTTCACATACTTGGTACCTGTTATCGACCTCGCCGAAGCTGCGTTCATCTGCAGTAAAAGGTACATCGACTGTCGATCCCCGCTTATAGGATCACATTCAGCGTGTTGGGAAGCTCCGTTTCTCCGGAGGCTTATCTTTTGGTATGTGTTCCCTGAGTTATAGGTTCTTGTACATTCAGGGGTATGGCGGGGCCCTGTCCCGTCATAGTTGTTGTAAATCTTAAGTGCAGTAGAACTGTTGTGGGCAGGGTTGTAAAAGGATTAAACTGTTCGGGTTTTATGTTTATACTGAAGGCAACTGTTTTGGTTGGCCTGTTTATTTATCATGTCTCTCATTTCATGTTTAAAGTTTTTATTTCCGCTGGTTTTCTCTGATGTTGTATCGCTAGGGTGCCCGGGGTAAGGCACCAGTCACGGGCTCGATTTTCGGGGTGTGACATGAATACTATCACAAACGTATCCAAAAATGGCTTGAACACTCGGTTCATCAAATATATAAATACCGCCGGAGCATTGGTCAAACCGAAAGACATAACCCTGAACTCATAGTGCCCGTATCGGGTCCGGAATGCAGTCCTAGGGACATCCGCCTCTCTAACTCGCACCTGATGATAGCCCGATCGCAGGTCAATCTTGGAGAAACATCTCGCACCCTGCAACTGGTCGAACAAATCATCAATCACAGGAAGGGTATACATTCTTAATAGTCACCTTGTTCACCTTTGTAATCAACACATGCGTCGCGGCGTCCGTCCCTTCTTCACGAACAATATCGGCGCTCCCTGGGAGAAACACTAGGCTGATGAAGCCGCTTCTCCGGAAATCTCTCGGTGGTCCTTCAACTCTCTCAACTCGGCAGGTGTTATTCTGTATGGCGGAATGGATATAGGTCGAGTATCTGGCAGCACATCGATACAAAACTCTATCTCCTCTCGGGAGGATGCGAGGTCGTCTGAAACACATCCGAAACTCTCGACTCTGGGCCGTGAAAATCTGGTACCGCACCTCGATTATCAAACACCCGAATGAGATGGTAGATATACCCCTTCTGCACCATCTTCCTAGCCTTGAGGTAAGAAATAAACCTACCCCTCGGCGACACAGTGTTCCCCTCCCACTCAATAACCGGCTCTCCAGGAAACTGGAACTGTACCACTCTCTCCCTGTAGTCTACATTGGCGTAGCAAGAAGCTAACCAATCCATACCCATGATCATATCAAAATTGGTAATATCCAACTCTATCAAGTTGGCTAGGGTCTGACGACTGCATAAAGACACTGGGCAAGCCCTATATACCCGCCGAGCTACCACTGAATCACCCACTGGCGTAGCTACCTCAAAAGGGTCTATGGACTCAGGCTCTATCCCTATCCTACTAGAAATATGGGGAGATATATAGGACAAAGTAGAACCCGGATCTATCAAGGCATACACGTCACAACAAGAAACTGATAAGGTACCTGTGACGACATCCGGTGATGCCTCCTGGTCCTGTCGGCTGGACAAGGCATAAATGCGGTTCTGAGGACCGCTAGAACTAGGACCCCTGCCACGACCTCTGCCGCGACCTGCTGGTCCCTGAGCACCCTGCCCTCCGGGGCGAGTAACCGTAGGTGAAGAGCACCCGACGAAAGACCCTGTAGGCTGACCCCTACCATCTGCGCTGCCTCTGGTCGGACAGTCTCTCGCATAGTGACCCTGCTGGCCGCAAGTGTAGCAAACTCCCGAAGTAGTACCACAACTCCCGGAATGGAATCTACCGCATCGGACACACTGAGAGGACCTCGATCGGTTAGCACCCCTGCTACCCTGGAAGTCCGAAGTCCTGGGGCCCTGATCTGCCCCCGAATACCCTGGCTGTCCTGAAGACGGTGTAGGAGTGCTCTGAACTGGCGGTGGTGCAAATCTAGTCTGCTGCTGAGATCGTCCACCCCGAGAGCCACCAAAAGACCCTGCCGTCCTGGCCTTCTTCTGCTGAAATCTGACAACCCGCTGGCCTCTACGCTCCTCACATCCCAGTGCATAATCCTGCATGCGGGCAATGTCCATTCCCGGCTGAAGAGCTACACCTGAGCAACCCTCTGCCAAATAGTCGTCGAGCCTGGTGACGTAGCGGTGCACTCGGTCCTCCATGTCTGCCACCAATGCGGGGACATATCAAGCCAACGAGTCGAACTCCACGTTGTACTCCCGGACTGTGCGCCCTCTCTGTCTCAGCATCAGAAATATGTCGGCCCGTGCCCTCCTCATCTGCGGAGGCAAGAAGTGGCTGAGAAAAGCCTCCGAGAACTCGTCTCATACCGCTGGAAGGGCATGCTCTCCCCGGGACAACTCCCACGAATCAAACTAGTCAACTGCAGTATCACGCAGCCGATGTGAACCTAAGATCACTGACTCGGTCTCCGAAGCCCTGATCACTCTCATGATCCGCTGTAACTGTCGGATGAACTCCTGCGGATCATCCTCAGGCCTCGACCCGTAGAACTCTGGCGGGCTCTGACTCGTAAAATCCCGTAGTCTCAAGCTATCCGATCTAGGATGAACCACGGGTGCTCTTTGGGCTAACTGCGTCGATCTATCCGTATGTCTGGCCTGATCACGGCTAGTGGCGGGTCATCTCACGTAACCCATCTCCTCTGCTCGGTGTGGGACCGAGGCGCAGTCTTGTGGTCTCGGTAGCCACGATTGCGGCTCTAAACTCTCTTTGGGCGGCGTCGTGGAACTCGCCCGTCGAGGTATCGCCTCGGGTAAAGGCGGGCACAGGCCTCGTGACCCTACGTGTACTACTAGCGCCTCCGCCGGCTGCCTTGCCCTTCAGGCGGGTTGCTGGCGTGGAGGCATAAGCGATAAAGAAAAGAAATACGTTAGAGGGGTCCAACTTATAACACAGCTCTAAAGCACGATCTCAGAGTGAGAAGAATGGAAACCAATCCTAAATATCATATAGCCTCCTGATTATTGGTGTGGTGCACAACACACCGATAATCAAGACTCTACTAGATACGGTCTGTAGACACTTTCCGAGGATTAACTGCTCTGATACCACTTTTGTCACGACCCGATCACGGGCCCGTGACTGGTGCTTTACCCGGGCACCCAAGTAGACATACATCAGAGTAACCAGCGGTATATAAAAACAAGACATAAAACATACGTAAAATGAGACACAGTTTATCCAAGAAAAGATTGCCTTTCGGCATGTATATATACATCAAGAGTGAACAGTTACATCCCAACTTACAACAGGACTACAGACCTCTAGGAATGTAAACAACTATGGCGGGACAGGGCCCCGCCATACCCTGAATGTACATAAAGCTACAAATGACAGGGAGATCATACCCAAACGATAAGCCTCCGGAGAAACGGGGCTTTCCCAAGCGGAACGGTGATCCTAGGAGCGGGGATCAACAGCGAGTACCTCTACCTGCGGCGTGAACGCGGCCCGAAGGAGGTCGATCTGACAATTACCAAGTATGTGAAACTGTAAAGTACTTAAATGAAATCATATCATTTTAAAACTAATTTTACAAATACGTACGAAACAACCAATGTAACCGCACATAGTGCCACAGCATAACCAAGAGCAAAAATAGATATAACATAACTGGTCTTTTCTAGGCCGTTAATGATCGAAGCAAGGCCATTCACCCATATTATCATTATGCGAGCCTAATCCTGGAACTCCCGCAGTCCGCATAAGCCACATAGGCCCGCATGAGGTATTCCTCGCATCGGGGGTAGCTAACCATGGCATCATCCTCGACCCCGACTCGTGATAGTCACTGGACCGCGTGAGGTATTCCTCGCATCGGCGTAACACACCGGAGTGATCAATCACGGAACTCCGCAGCTCGCGTAGGTCGCGTGGACGCGTGAGGTATTCCTCGCATCGAGGTGGCAAATCCTCGGCATCATAACAAGTCGGGGTATGTGATATAATACCGATCTGGGCTTATCGTTTAACAACATAAGCACAACAAGAATAACCCCCTTACACAAACATCACAAGACACTAACACACGTAGCATCATAACATGTTTACTTATCAAACCAACTTACCACACTTTCTAGAAATCATTACAAGGCTTTCATAAGCAAATAAGTAAACCGTTCCTTTTATCTTTCTTAAGTCGTTATACCTAACTTCCCATAAAGTTAGTATAACACTTAAGCTTTTAAAACCAAGTATTTCTTTTCTTTCAAAATGATTCATAACTCTTTTGAAATACTTCAAGATTCTTATTATTTAAACCTCAAGTCAAAAGACATCAAAGTAAAACCAAATTTAGTTAACACACGTACGTCTACCGTACTATATATATTTCACAAATATCATGCTCAAGCGTATAGGAAGGATCACATACCTCCTCGACTCAATCCACCTGCCAAGTCGAATATGTCGTGCGCAGAGTATCAACCTATAATAGTTAAATACGTCTATCAACGTCTAGACTACTCTGTAGAATATTCTAAGCAGAAGGTTCTTAATTCTACGGAAAATTGGGCAGCACTTCCCTGCAGTAAAACTACACAAGTCTCGTAAATACATTGATGTAAGTACAGTTCCATTCTCTTCTTTTATACCATCCTTCTATAAATCTTATACTCATTTCTATACTACTACAGTATGTAATCTCTAATTACAATAGAAGGACAAAGATATTTACCTCGATAAGCCCAAAATTATCCAAGATATAAGTCGCTCCTAAGCAAGGTTTAGCTCCAAATCTTTGTGTTCCAAACCACCACAAATCACCTTTAGAAGCTCCTAACCAACTTATATTCAAGAATCAACTCAAACAAGTGAAGAACACTTAGGTTTGTTCTTGCCATGCTCTCGGCCAAGGGGTAGTTTTAGGGGCTAGGGTGTGAAATCTTGTCTAACCTTTGGCTAATAATCTTCCTAATACACTAAGGAAGAACACTTAAGAGTTTAAGAATTTTTGGACAAAGTTTGGTTAAGGGAGAGGGGTATTGGACGAGAACTACTACAAAGGGGGAGGGATTTTGAGACTTGGAAATTGTTTAGTGGATGAAGAAGTCTTGCACTTAAGGGGGGTATTTATAGGACAATCAAGGGTCAAGATTCAAGCAAGTGGAGGGTGAAGATTTGGTTGCTTGTGTGAGTGGAGTCTTCCACCAAGTGTCCACCATAACATTGGGACATATGTCCATCACAACTTTGGGACATATGTCCACCACAAAAATGAGCCATGTGGCTAGCCACTTGCACCTAAAAAACGTCCAAGGCACCCTTCCCACTTGCCCACAAAATATCTTCCAAGACTTGACTTCTTGACTTGGCCACTTGCCCACAATTTTCGTCCAAACATGCCACTTAAGGGTGACACATGTCGCCCTCCTATTGGTCCAAAATATTTCATCTCTCGGAAAAATCCGTAATCGGTTAAAATATTAAAAACGTAAAATTTCCTTCACAAGTTTCGGAATCTTTTCCGTTGAAAGTTCACAATTTCGTCCTTAACCTAATTAGGGCTTACACAATTGTACGTACGTCCTCACATACATACTATGGAACTACGGGGTATAACATTGCATTTTGCATTTCCGTGGATTTGCTCCCCACGATGCGAGTATGGCGTATATGCTCATTGCGGGCTCACAGGTTCTATGCGTGTGAAATAGTCATATGCGGGTGAAATAGTCTCATGCGAGGCAAATTGCCTCATGCGGGTCCACAAGGCCTATGCGGGTGAAATATTCCCAGGAGTAGGATTGCATAATGATATTATGGGCGGGTGGCCCTAGTTTGATCATAAACTTCCTATTTTTTAAAACAGTAAAGTTTACTCTTATTTACTCTTATTATTAGTAAGACACAGTGTACTGTTAATTTAGTTATCATAGATGTCTCCAGCTTTATTTTAGACTATATGATTTCATTACAGTACTTTCAGTTTCATATACTTGGTACATGTTTTGTACTGACCCCCTTTCCTCGGGGGCTGCGTTCATGCCGCAGGTAGAGGTAAACAGGTTGCTGATCCTCACTCTTAGGATCACTGTTCAGCTTTTGGGAGGCTCCATTACTCCGGAGGCTTACCTTTTGGTATGGATCCCTGTTGTTGTAGATTTATGTACATTCAAGGGTATGGCGGGGCCCTGTTCCGTCATAGATAGGGTCCAAACTCTTAGAGGTCTGTAGTCATATTTTGTGGGTTGAACTTGTAAAAGATGTATCCCTTTGTTATGTATATATGCAGAAAGGTGGCCTTATCAGCTAGTCTGGTTCTTATTTCACATTACTGCATGTCTATGAGCTTTATTTATATTCCGCTGGTTATCTCTGATGTATACCTGTAAGGGTGTCCAGATAGGGCACCAGTCGCGGGTCCGGGGTCGGGTCGTGACACACCTGCACAAGCAAAGCAAAATCAAGAGCAAAACAAGAGAAACGATCAGACCTGGTCAAAAGACGCAATATCTTGTGAAGAGATCTTACCCATTCTTTAAAGGATATACATGTTCATTATGAAGTCATCCAATCTTAAGGGGTGCATCCTTTCATTGAAAAGGTGTATTAGTTTTTTCCACACCTTATAAATAGTAGGCATGCTGAAGATTTCCAGCACTTAAAAAAATACAAAAAATTCCTCCAACATAAAATTTTGCATTCTTACCTCTTCTTTTATACTAAAGCAATCGAGAGATTAAAAAAGTTCTCCGAAACTTCTATTTGAGTGTACATTAGAAGATTTCTGAGTGATTCATTGTATATTGAGAGTAGAATGTCACTTTGATATTTGCACCATGGTAGCGACGAAAATCTACTCCGAAGACAGCGTCATCCATAGCGTGCATTGAACCCAATTTTTCCAATTTCAACTTTTATCTTATCTTTTATTATTATTACTATATTTTATTTGTCGCTTATTTGTTATTCTTAATGTGATCATCTGTAATATGTGCTGAAATATGCCTTGAATCCGGGCATATTAGGTTTATACCATGTTTAGGAATCCTTTTCCTTTCCTGTTTGGAAACATTTTTCTTTTCTGTTTGGAAAACTTTTTTTCTTTTTCGTTTGGAAAACCTTTCCTTAGTCCGTGTAAGGGGTACTCTATATAAACCCCTCATAACCTAATAAGCAATCTGAAATACAATCCAGAGAAATCCCAAAAAGTGTATTCCTCAAGATCAATAAAGTTTTTCTCTCTTCTGCCCGTTGACGTAGCTAACACATTGTTAGTGAACCACGTTAAATCGTTTTTGTCCTTTACATTCATTATTATTATTCTTTCTTTTGTTTAATTTCTTCCGCTATAATAAATTGACATCAGAGCCGGATTTGTTTGTTTGAAAGATGTCTGGAATGAATGTGAAAATCGATAAATTTATGGGGAGAAACAATTTTAGTCTGTGACAGATCAAGATGTGAGGCTTGTTAAAACAACAAGGACTTTGGGCGTCGCTTGCCAGGAAGTCGGCATAACCCATTAACGCTGAGATGGTCGTTCTAGAAGAGAATGCTCATTCAACAATTATGTTGAGTCTTGTTGATGATATTATCACTGAGGTCGCGGAGGAGGAAACCACGCAGGGTCTATGGGTCAAGCTCTCGAGTCTTTATATGATGAATTCCTTAACCAACAAGTTGCTTCTGAAGCAACGTCTGTTCAGTCTACGAATGCAGGAAGGTATGCCTCTTCGAGATCACTTAGACCAACTAAACACAATCTTGTTAGAGTTGCGTAATATTGATGCGAAAGTTGAGAATGAGGATTTTGCATTGATTCCGTTAGTATCTTTACCATTATCGTACGAAAATTTCGTACAGTCGTTCATTGTTGGAAAAGATATTGTGTCTCTAGAGGAGGTGAGATCATCTCTCCGTACTAGGAGGCGTGCCATAAAGCGGTAGTGCAGTCTGGATAATCAGGCTGCAGGGTTAGTAGCCAGTGAAAGTCATGGACATAGAAATCCGGGGGAGAAGAAGTCTAAGAAACCATTTTCTAAAGATCCAAAACCAAATGATGTCTGTAATTACTGTAAGGAGAAGGGATACTGGAAATCTGATTGTCCCAAGAAGAAGCGTGAATAATCGGCAGTCTGCTGCTGCATGCGATACCAACTCTAAAGATGATATCGCTCTAGTTGCTAATGAGTACACGCATCACAATGATGTGTGAATCCTCGATTCAGCAGCATTTTACCATATATGACTGCGCAGGGAGTGGTTTACAACCTATGAGCAAGTGGATAGTGGCAGTGTTTCTATGGCTGACAGTTCTGTTTGCAAAACGGTTGGGATAAGCTCTATTAAAATTTGGACACATGATGGTAAATTCTGCACATTGAATGACGTCAGGAATGTTCCATCCATGACAAAGAATCTGATATCATTTAGCATGATAAATAGCAAGGGGTTCAGATTTCGAGGTGGAGGTGGAGTTCTATATGTCTGCAAGGATTTGATTGTGGTTCTGAAGGGCATAAATATGGTACCTTGTATTTCTTTCAAGGTTCTACGTTATATAATATGGTCCCCGTCTGAGAAGAGGGTTATAAATGTAGTTTTTGATGAAAATTCTATGTTTAACCCTACTGTGAAGTCTATTGTTGGTGGCAGTGTTGAGAAACATGTAGAGCACCAAGTCACTCCAGATGAGGGAAAACCATCATATGAAGTCCAATGACCACGATCGAAGCGAGAATCATCGGGATCTTCATTACGGCGTCAAATCGGCCTGATTTGGCTCTTGATCGATCAAAGAGAGCAAATTATGGAATACCATCCAGAAGATATTGTTTTGAAGACATGGTAGCTTATGCATTGCAGGCTGCTGAACAAGTGGATCCTGACTCACATGAGCCATCCACTTACAAAGAAGCAGTTACATGTACTGAATCTTCCCAATGGCTTGCTTCTATGGGAGAGGAGATGGAGTCACTCCATAAGAATCAGACTTGGGAGTTACCTAAGTGACCGCGAGACTGAAAAGTTGTCACTTGTAAGTGGATCTACAAGAAGAATGAAGGAGGAACACCTGTTGAGGGAATCAAGTTTAAAGCTCGAGTGGTAGCAAGGGGGTTCACTCAGAGAGATGGGGTAGACTACAATGATATTTTCTCGCTAGTGGTCAGACACACTTCCATCAGGGTGCTACTAGTAATAGTTGCACATCAGAATCTAGAACTTGAACAACTAGATGTGAAGACAACTTTCCTACATGGAGAGTTGGAGGAGGAAATATACATGACTCAGCCAGATGGGTTTCAGGTTCCTGGTAAGGAGGACTACGTTTGCAAGTTGAAGAAGTCCTAGTATGGACTAAGCAGTCTCCGAGGAAGTGGTACAAAAGGTTCGACAACTATATGATAGAGATTGGCTACAACAGAAGTCCATATGATTGTTGTGTTTACTATAACATGTCAGCAAACAGTTCTTTGATTTACTTGGTCCTGTATGTAGATGATATGTTGATAGCTGCGAAGGATAAGTCTGATGTCCAGAAGTTGAAGGATTTTCTCAGTGCCGAGTTTGATATGAAGGATTTGGATGTAGCCCGAAATTTTTTGGGAATGGAGATCTATAGGGATATAAGCAGAGGGAAGCTCTTCTTGTCATGGAAGGGCTACATTCAGAAGATTTTGTCAAGGTTTGGCATGTCTACAGCAAAGCCTATAGATACTCCCAGTGCTGCAAATGCACATCTGTCTGTTGCTTTTGCACCTAAATCAACTGAAGAGAAGGAGTATGTCACGACCCGACCCCGGGGCGCGGCGGTACCTGCAGGGGTACCACATCGAGTATCATCAGAGAATAGCAGCAGAACATACATAACACATATCTTATAAAAAGGGAAACATCACTGGCCAACCGATAAGGCTGCCTTCCATAAAACATACTTAATCAAAAGTATAGCAGTACAACTTGTTCTTATAGCCCAAAACACATATGTGACCACAGACCTCTAAGGATAACAAGCGTGGCGGGGACGGGGCCGCCATACCCCACGAATGTACAAAATACCTATAGCATCGTGGAATATCCGTACCAATAAACAAGCTTAGGATGAATGGAGCTTCGACACCGAACAGTGATCCTAAGAACGAGGATCCACAATGCCTTACACTTACTGCGGCATGAACGCGGCCAGGAAGGGGTCGTTACACAATATGTACCAAGTATGTAAAGTGGAAAATCTGTAATAATGATATCATAAGTCTAAAAGTAAAGCTGAGTCATGAAAGACAATCAAAATACCTTTTCTTGTGTCTTACTAACCATGAGTGACAAGTATATATATAATATTGCATAAAATAGGGGCCTCATGATCAAAGCAGGTACCTCGCCTGTAGTATCAATAAGCACCCCTACTCACGGGACTATTTCACCGCGTAGGTCTGTGGACCCACGAGGTATTCCTCGCATAGGTCGTACGCCACGTGGGACTATTTCACCGCGTAAGCCCATAAGGACTCGCGTGAGGTATTCCTCGCATCGTGGGTAGCAAATCCACGGGCAGTGGTATAACGATCTTGGGGACTTACCCGCCGGATATACTCTTACCACAGGCGGATGGTATAATGATCTTGGGGACTTACCCCTCAGATATACTCTTACACTGAAGCAGATGGTATAACGATCTTGGGGACTTACCCGCCGGATATACTCTTTACTTTGGAGAAGGTGGTATGGCGATCTTGGGGCTTGCCCGCCGGACATACTCTTACCCTGGAGAAGGTGGTATAACGATCTTGGGGCTTGCCCCTCAGATATACTCTTACCCTAGCTCAAACTGTCATCATATCATAATCATAAATAAGTTAAGAAAACTTATAACTTTTTATTAGTCTTGTTCATATACCCTCTCATTTTAGTTTACTTAAGGCACTTAACCATATCTTTAATAAAAAGGAAACCGGGAATTTAACCCAAGTACTACATACTTCAACTCTTTTAAAAGTGACTCTTTTTCATACATAAAACCTTTGGGCAATTGATGCCTTAAAATCAATTTGCCTTTTCATAAATTAAATCATTTGCCCTTACTTGTCTTACTTAGAGTAAACCTCTTCTCATTACCCTTTTATAAAGCTAATAAACCAACTTCCCATAAAGTTGTTATATTAACCCTACATTTTAGTAAAATTACACTTTTCCCCTAACCAAGGGACTTATACATTCTTAAAACAAAACAAGTCTTTATATACTTTAAACAAGTAAGAATACCAAATCTTGTACGTCTACCGTACTACATAGTTACATCTATTCATGCTCAAGAGATAGGAAAACTCCACATTCCTCTTCGGTCAATCCACTTGCTAAGTCCAAGTCCTAAAATAACCATGATACGTTCATTAACCTCTAATTTCAATGTAGAATAATCCAAGTTCAAAGTCACTAAATTCTATGGAAAATTGGGCAGCATTTCCTTTGTTTCTACATACTTTGCCACCTTTCTCAAGTAGAATTTAACATCCAAACGCCACTTTTAAGGCTCAACAATCCAAACATTTCAAAGGGGATTACACACCTAAACTTGGGTGTGTAAAATTCTGCCCCATAAGGTACAACAATTCACTTAACAATTCTAAGGTAGTTTTTAGGCTACAACATGCTCATAATATCTTCTTAACCAATTCTTTCATATCCAAACCACATTTCTTACATGCAAGGACTCTAAGTGCATTATTTACTACTACACATCCCTTCTTCTTCACATGCAACATTAATAACTAACCACAAGAGAAGAAATGTTACCTTAAAGCTTTAGCCAAACTTATTCCAACAACTTTGCTAGCCTCCTTTCTAAGAACACCAACAAGCTAGCCACAAGCTTCCTTCTTGTTCTTAACTTTTCCGATTTTTCCTTAGGCTTGAATTCCTCTTGGAATTTTAGAGAGAAGTGAGAGCTAAGCTTAGAGAGAGAGAGAGATTTGAAAGATGACCAAGTCTTCAAGACTTGGTCAATATAAGGCATGCAAGAAATCATTATGGGGGGTGTCGTGTTACTCCAGGAGCTTGTTACTCTTGTGGCGGGGCCATTTGAAGATATTATGCATCCCGAGCGGCGGGAATGCCATGGTTCAAACAAGTTCGATTCTTTGGGTTTTCTTCTTGGTGGTTGGCGCCCGGAGCGTGGTGTTCACGGGCCAGCGAGCGCGGTAGGGTCGTGGCGGGGTTTCGATTCAGCGGTCCTCGAGCGCATTTATGCTATGTCCAGCCACCAGGACCAGAAGGCGTCACCTGATGTCGTCACAGGTACATTGTTGGTTTCTTGCTGTGATGTTTATGCTTTGATAGACCCAGGTTATACCTTGTCCTATATATCTCATCATATTGCTGGTAGAATAGGGATAAAACCCAAGTCCATAAAACCTTTTGAGGTAGCTACCCCAGTAGGTGATTCGGTGGTGGCCGAACGAGTGTATAAGGCTTGCCCAGTGACTATATACGGTCGTCAGACTCTAGCCGAATTGATAGAGTTGGATATGACGGACTTTTATGTGATTATGGGTATGGATTGGCTAGCGTCTTGCTATGCCAATGTGGGTATGTAGAGGTTAGTTCGGTTCGCTTTCGGTGGCCGGTTATCAGTGGAAGGGAATCTTTGCATCGCCGAGGGGTAGGTTTTGTTACACCCCGTATTTGCAGGACACGTTTTAGGAACGTATGTAAGAACTCACAAGTGCTAAGATTTGAGACTTGTAAAAATTTATCGGAATTATGAAATTGTCGGAAAGTGTATTATTGTGACGAATGGGAGGGCGACATGTGTCACCCCCCCTTAATGTGCCTTGGACGAAAAATAGCATGGCTAAGATGGTCATTGACCATAGTCTTGTATGACTAAGTATTCCAAGTAGAGCTTGACAACATTGACCAAGTCAATGGCCCCACATTAGTCTTGATATTTGTTAGACCTCATCCAAACCACCCATTTGTTTAGATCTTAACCCTCCATTACACTATATAATACTAGTAGTAGTATGACAAGCTTAACACTTGGTAAAATTTCACAAAAACTTGAAGGAAGAGCAAGAGTGCTCTCGGGTTCAACATTCAAGAAGGAAAATGTTTTTTGTTTCTTGTCCAATAATCTTCCCACTTTAAACCAAGGTTCACGAGGGTATAGTAAGTGTATCTCAATAGAAAAATCTCGGAAAAAGATAGTTTTCGGGTTAGTCGCAAAGTGAAAACCTAGTGGCTTTCTAGGTTTTGGATTGAAAGTTTGAAGGAAAGTTGTTGGTGTGGTTCTAAGGGTCTCAAGTAGCGGATTGAAGTATCTTGAAGAGGCTCTAGGTTGCTAAGGAGCGACTTCGGATTTGGAGTTGGATTAGGATTCGTTGAGGTATAATCTTGTTCTTTGAAAATGTTACAAGATTATTTATATTGTTGTTAGCTATACTTGTTGCTAGCATGATGTATATGTGTTGAAGTTTGTAAGGATTATGGATTGATTGTGGCCTTGGAAATCCGAAATGTAATGTGAGCCATGTTAAGTTAGATTACAATTGGGTCGTTATTAGAATCGTCGCATGTATTGACTTGATGATTATAGTAGTTATAATTGGTTGCGACTTGATATCATGTTATGCTAACAACTTGGATTGAATTGGAAATTGGATAAGAATTAATGTTGTAGTACCTCAATGTAGCCGAATTGGCCAAGTATGTTGTATTAAATTAATATCGTTTGTGGGGCGGAATTTTACACGTCTAGTAGGCGTGTAATCCCCTATTGTTGATTGCATTGGTGTGCCCTTAAATGTGGCGTGTTTGGTTATTGTATTCGGCTTTGAAAAAGGTGGAAAAGTAAGTAAACACAAAGGAGGTGCTGTCCGATTTTCCGTAGAATTTAATGACTTAGCACTTAGAATATTCTACGTTTGAAGGAAGAGGTTAATGGACGTATGGTGACCATTATAGGTGGAAGTACTAAGTATAGCGTATCCTACTTGAAGGATGGAATAGCTATCAAGGTTAAAGTACTTTGGAGCATTTTGCTACTTGTCGACAATCGTCACGAGGTATGTGAACCTCTTCCTTCCTTTGGCATGATTCTATGTATGGAATATACCTGTGGTATCATTTCATGTTTCCTTCTACTCTTAGAAGTTAAGAGGAAGTTGGGTGATTTACTCTATGTAGAACTTTTCCTATCTTTTGAGCACGACTAGTTGCACGTATGTAGTACGGTAGACGAACAACACCTTGATATCCTTTACTAGTTTTATGAATAGCCAAGTTGGGTGAGTTAGGAGATTTACTCACTTCCTTGAAAGAATAAAGGATGTCTTAAGTTTTATTAAGTTACGGGACTTAAAGATTTTTAAAGTATGTGATACTTGTTCTGTTTTAAACGTATAAGTCCCTTGGATAGGAAATTGTATTTGGCTAAGGCATAAAGTGAATATAACGATGTTGACACCCAATTTTGACCCATCTTTTAGTCATTTCTTGCAATTTTAAGCATTTTAGGACACCGCATTTTAATCATCATTTTTTTGCATTTTTTACATAATATTCTATGTTTATTTCTTCACAAAATGGTATTGCATCTTTTATTTTAAATTAAGCATGATGTCTTTGTTAATATTTTGTTTCTATTATTATTACACCATCGTTTTATTTTAATAATGTTTGCATCTCTTTGAATAATTAATTGACACCGCATTTTTCTTTTAATTAGGCATTAAACATTTCTTAAATATTGCATTTTATTATTATAGCGTCGGCATTTTTATTTTGATAATCTTGTATCTTTTTAAATAATTTTTCTGTTAAATAATTAACCCATTTTGCATTTTTGCCAAACCAGTCCAGTCCAAGGCACAATCTGGACCAATCCAATCCGCAAAAAAAACCGAAGCCCAAACTGAGGCCCAATACACCTTTCATCTTTTTCCTCCAACACCCAATACCCAAAACCCTAAACCTAAATACCCCCTATAAATAAAACCTTACCCCCTAAACTAAAAAACCTACCCTATTATCAGCCTTTCCAGCCGCAACACAAAAATAAGCAGCCCTAAAGATTTTTTCAACGCCTCACCCACACTCTTTCTTCCCGTCGCCGGCGCCGCCCTTCGCCGGAGTTCCATCTCCGGCGAACCCCCCTATTAAAATCCTCGGCGCGACCCACGAATTATCGGCCAAAGACCCGGCCAAAACTCTCTCAGCCTCTCCAACTCACCTCCACCCACTGCCATCGTCGCCGCCCATTTTCCATCTCCGGCGAACACAACCTGCACTCGGACCGCTCACCTCTACTGCGCTCGTGCCCGTCGCCCTCTCTTCTCACCTCTCTCGTCGACCCCCACTACACCTAGACCCGTCACCCACATGCACACACACACACACTGTCGACCAACACCATTTTCTCCTGCTCAAACCGCTGGCGGCGTTGCTCCGGCGACCTCGTCGTGGAAGTGACGCCGCTGCCTTTTGTGTTGTTGAAATCACTATTTATTTCTCTTTCGTTGCTATTACATTATTGTTTGTTTGGGCTGATTTTTACTTTGAATCTCGCCGGAGTTTTAGACTCCGGCGACCTATTGTTTTGCTTTGTTTTGGATTTGTTGTTGCTGGCTCCACAGACTGGGAATGAAACATGTTTCCTTTAAGCTCTCTTCATCCTTTTTGGATAACGTTTAGAATTTGTGAGTTTCTACTATAGATGGTTTTTAATGGCACAGTTAAAAGGATTCTGACTTCGTGGATGTACTGAATTATTTAATTATCGCAAGAGCAGAGCTTTTTGTAGAATCTAAAAGTTATTTCGTCTCCAGGAACGGAAATTGCGAATTTTGGTTACTGTTTCAAAACCTTGAACACCAATAGGGTTTTATTTATGCTTTGTTCCTATATGTATAATCTCGTTCTGTTTGGAGGGTTTACTTGATCAACTTTTCATTTTGGACATTTTTCTTTGGTTTCTTGATTCGAACAAATACTACTGCGTTGGTATTTTACTGATTTGAACAAGATGCTACACTTGTTTGGCCGATGAAGGAATCTCCGTCTGATTTCTAAGGCCTCCTCGTACAAAAGACGGATTTATTTTTGCTTTATTTATTAATTATTGATATTACTTTAAAATTGTTTATTTTTATTACTAACACTTTTACTAAGTATTTATGCAGGTACCCGGAGATCATCTTGTGCAGAAGGCCTAAAAAGGGCTAAAGATATCCCGAAGTTTCTTATGTCGCATTTAAATTTCAGTTTTACTATTTTTGTATTGCATTTTATTTTAATTGTAAATTATGTAAAAATGCTTAGAATAGGTAGAATAAAAGCCAATACACAATTAACCTAGGTTTGAACGGATAACCGCAAGTTAGCGGATCTTAAAGGATGTCTAACCCCTTCTCTTTAGGATAATAAAGAACCCTGATCCAGAATCTCACATAGCTTTTTGCAGACCTTTAAATGGAGATCATTTATAGCATTTTTATGCTATTTAATAAGTGTCCTAATTCACTATAATAATTAGGTGGCGACTCGTTAAATACATTTAGGAATCAACCATACGTAGTATTCCCGTTTCGACTCCGGTTAAAATGGGGTGTTACAGATGGCGACTCCGCTGGGGATTCAGGTTCTTGACCATAGCAAACCTAGGTTTATTATTGTTTGGCTTTATTTGCTTTTATTTGTTTTAAATACCTTAAAATTGCTTGCTTTAACTTTGTATGCTTAACTGTTTTAATTGCTATTTGCTTTTACCGTTTTCCTTAAACTGGCATTCCGTTCATATTTCCTCCACTCTGGAAAATTCACACTGTCACACACTACTGTATTTGGTGTGCTTCGCGCACCCGCAAATTTCTTTCAAGAACACCCAAAATTTAGGAGAGTTGGCGCTTGCGTGGAGTTAGATCGGTTCGTCTGATCAGCCACGTAGCCTTCTCACTCGAGTTGTCCGCTTGGGAACCTTGCGTCTAGTAAGCCAAATCTTAGAAAGCTTAAGATAGAGCTATACCACCCTTTTATATTAGTCATGCATGCATAAACCTTAGGTGGGTTAATCCTTGGTATTAACGCCACAATTAGAAATCCACCAAACTTGTCGACGGGTTTCACAACCCAACGACCCATTAGCATACTATATGTAGCGTGATGGTGATAGACGGATCCAAGTCTGGTTATAACACACCGAAATTGAAAAAGTGCACCGTCATTTGGTCGTCATTTCCGACAAAACATTGAAGTTTAATGGCTTGGACCTATTTATCATAATCTCACATATTTGGCGTTTAGGCCTACCTCTGGCATAAGAGAGGTCCCGTGCATATTAGGCGCGCGCTTGATTTGCATGCTTTTGTTTACTATTTTGTTGCTAGCAATTTTGTACATATTATTTAATGCAATAATTTCCCTTTTATCCCATGTACATATCATGCTATGTGCTTACAACTCTAGCCACGAGCATTTGCATTTTTGCACTTTTGTTGTCATATTGCAATCAGGACTTCTACGGCGTAAATCGCTCTTGAACAATGCGATTTGGACTTTGTGAAGCATCAACCACCAGTCCAGTTGAACCAAACAGGGGAGTCTTTGACTATATTGTCACACCCTTACATTTTACTATTTTTGTGACTTGTCTACTCTCACTCATTTGTCATATTTTTGCAGGAAGACCGTCCTCGCAAATAGTCGAGGGCGGACAACAACAAAAAAAAGAGGAAGAAAAAGAAAAGAAAAAAAATCATCCCAAGAATGAGTTCAGTTATGTTGACGGAAAGAAGTCAGTTTATACCAGATTCAATAAAGCATTGCTCTAGGTCTTATATTATGCATTTTTATACAAATTCAATTGATATACTTAGTATTAATTACATAATTTTTTATCATGCATTTTACAACATAATCATCCCGAACTACGCGTGTCTGATTCTCACCATACGGTGTGATACGTAGGCAACTCATCTAGGGTTCGACACCACCACAAAAAAAAAGGTACATATTTGGTTCACCCATTCATTGCACGGACATTCATTATTGCATTTCAATCATTCTATCACATTCATTCATTTTTTCATTACGTTCTTTTACTTTGCATTAGTCTTATAGTGAACAATCATTTGTTTTGCACAGCTTTTACTTTTGCATTTCTTTCATGAATAAATTCTTTTAAATCATACGTTTTATAACATATCTGAACGAACTACGCACACCTGATTCTCGTCAAAGACGAGATACGTAAACGACCACTACTCGGGTTCGGTACCATTTATTCAAAAAATACAAAAAAAAATATCTTGTTCATAAATACAAAAAATGTTATCCAGAAATACAAAAACATTTTTTTAGCATCATTGTTTGACTTGGTTGATACCAACACAGTTGGGAGTGTGCATAGGAAAGAACGTGTAATAATCAATATGGGCTGACTTCGTCGTAAACCATAGATTCTTTTGGTACCTCTTATTCACCCGTAAATGACATTGCCTTACATGCTTCTAAGATAAGAACGAAACCAACCTCATCGTTTCATGTGCATTGTGTGGTGAGTTTTTAGAATCAGTTCAATTGCATTGCATTGTGATCTAGAACTTGGCCCGAATGTTTGTTGAGGCGAAATCCTGAGTAACACTTGGTGTGAGAAATGATCGTAGGCTTTCTTTGACCCGTTTGAGCCTTTTTCAGCCTACCAAATAACATTATCCATAGTACACCCCTTTTGAGCCTAAAGCCTATTCTTTTTAAAACCGCATATTACACCTATACCCTTTCTGAGTGCGTACGCACTATCCCTCTTTTGGCCCGACTGTCACGACCCGACCCCGGGCCCGCGACTGGTGCCCTACCTGGGCACCCTGTTCAGGTATACATCAGAGAATAGCAGCGGAACATACATGAAACTTATAAAATAAAAAAATAACGACAGATTAAACCACAGGTTAGCCGATAAGGCTACCTTCCTGGACACATATACATATACATAACAACAGCAGTTACATCCCTTTCTTTTTTACAAACCGACCCACAACATGTGACTACAGACCTCTAAGAATTACAATTGCGGTGGGACAGGGCCCCGCCATACCCCTGAATGTACATAAGTCTACCACATCGAAAGCCGTACCAAGACAAGCCTCGTAGTGAAAGGGCTTCTTTCCAAAATCGGAGAGATCCTAAGAGCAAGGATCACCAACGTGTACCTATCACTGCGGGCATGAGCGGCCCGAAGAAGTCGATCACAACAGTGCAGAATATGGAGCAAATAAATGCAATAACCAATCATATCTGTATAAAAGAATGTCCTTTTAACTCCTGAAACCAAACATATATTAACCGTTCCTTTCCTTCTTTCGATAAGATTAACAACATATTCTTACATACTTACTTAAGAGTTTAATCCAGCCTTTTTCACATAGCTTACATATCTTACATAACATAATCCGGCCCCGCTGGGGCTCGGTGTCTTGTGGAATCATATAACATAATCCGCTGTGGGGCTCGGTGTCTTGTGGAATCATATAACATAATCCGCCCGCTGTGGGGTTGATTGTCTTGTGGAATCATATAACATAATCCGTCCACTTTGTGGGGCTCGATTGTCTTGTGGAATCATATAACATAATCCGCCGCTGTGGGGCTCGGTGTCTTGTGGAATCATATAACATAATCCGCTGTGGGGCTCGGTGTAAGATGACGTAACCCGGCCTATGTGAAGGCTCGGGGTAATATGGCGTAATCCGGCCTATGTGTAGGCTCGGTGTATCTCATAACGTAATCCGGCCTATTTGTAGGCTCGGTGTATTTCATAACGTAATCCGGCCTATTTGTAGGCTCGGTGTGATTTTCCTTACATAACATTTTCAAACCATCTTTTCACTTCTTCTTAAGTCGTCATAACAACTTCCCATAAAGCTATTATAACAACCTTTCATTTTAGAAAACTTAAGACACTTTTATTCTTACAACATTAGGAAAACTAGATCCAAAAATACTACGTACATACATACTTAAAAAGAATCATAGAACTCCTTTCTTTTTAAAGCTCAAGTCACATACTCTTTTGGAAGCCATCTTCTTATCTTTTGAAATAAATTAAGAAGCCATACTTTGTAAAATTAAATCATTTCCACTTATAAAATCAAGGCTTATAGCCTTAACACCTCGTAGCATACACTCTTTCAAATCATGTCGCTTATACTTTAGAAATCAAGTTCCATAATCTTGAAAAAATAAAGTTTCATAATCCTTTAAAGAAAATCAAAGCTCATAGTCTTAAAACTTCATAACGTACATTCTTTAAAGTCCATTTACTTATACTTGTAAAATCATATCATCTACACTTTTAAAACCAATCCCCTTTTCACATATAAATTCAAGTCATTTTCAAACATAAAAATCAACTTACATACTTACTTTAAATAAATCAAGATACATAGCCCTTAAATCAAATCTCATAATTTCCTAACCATCCTTACCAACGTCTCCCATAAGACCTAGTAAGGACTTAGGACAATTTAAACATACTCTTAACTTAGATTCAACAATGTAAATACTTCTTAACTTCTAAGAGTAGAAGGAATCTTAAAATGTTATCACATGGATATTTCATACGTAGGATCATGCCAACGAAAGAAGAGGTTCACATACCTCGCGACGATTGTCGACAAGTAGCAAAATGCTCCAAAGTACTTCAACCTTGAGCTATTCCATTTTTCAAGTAGGATACGCTAAATTTAGTACTTCAACCTATCATGGCCACAATACGTCCATTAACCTCTTACTTTAAACGTAGAATATCCTAAGTGCCAAGTCACTAAATTCTACGGAAAATCGGACAGCACCTCCTTTGTTTTTACTAACTTTGCCACCTTTTTCAAGGCCGAATACAATAACCAAACAGCCCCAATTGGCTCACCACAATCTATAAGGTAGTCCAATACAATACCAATTCTAACCAATTTCCAATTCAATCCGAATTGGTAGCATAACAAGATATCAAGTCGCATTTGATTATATAAACCGTAATTTTCAAGTAATTAACATGCGACTATTCTAATAACGATCAAATTGTAATCCAACTTAACATGGCCTACATTACATTTCGAACTTCCAAGACCACAATCGATCTATAATCCTTATAAACTTCAACTTAACAACTTCATGCTAGCAACATGTAAAGCTAACAACAATAATATAATTATATAGTCTTGTAACACTTTTTAAAAGACAAGATTATACCTTAACGATTCTTAATCCAATTCCAATCCGAAGTCGCTCCTTAGTAGTTTAGAACCTCTCCAAGACACTTCAATCCGTTTGTTGAGACCCTTAGAACCATACCAACAACTTTCCTTCAAACTTCCAATCCAAAACCTAGAAAGCCACTAGGTTTTCACTTTGCGACTAATACGAAAACTCTCTTTTTCCGGGATTTTTCTATTGAGATACACTTACATAACACTCATGAACCTTGGTTTAAAGTGGGGGAATTATTGGACAACAAACAAATTTTTTTCCTTTTCACTCATGTTGAACCCGAGAGCACTAGCTCTATGTTCATCCAATTTTCTTTAAATTTTTGGCTAAGTGTGGACTTGTCTCACTACTAGTAGTAATATATAGGGACATGGAGGGTCAAGATTAGAACAAATGGGTGGTTCGGATGAGTTTCACATGGATCTTGCCCATGTGGCCCTTGGACTTTTAGTTAACTATGTCAAGCTAAGTCATTTGCAAGACTTGGTCATCTCACTAATGGTCAAATGACCCTTTTGGCCTTGCCTAATTCGACCAAGGCATCACTAAGGGGGGTGACACGTGTCGCCCTCCCATTCGTCACAACAAAACGTTTTCGACAATTTCATAATTCCGATAAAATTTTACAAGTCTCAAATCTCAACACTTGTGAGTTCTTACGTACGTTCTTAAAACATGTCCTGTAAGTACGGGGTGTAACATTCTTCCCCCCTTTGAAACATTCGTCCCCGAATGTTCTTTCGGAGTCAAACTTATAATTAGCGACATAGTTTCCTTTCACAACCCCAACATACCAACAATGTCACACATGGCCCTAATACCTCTCACACGCATAACTGTCCATCATAAGCCCAAAAGAGATTATCTTTTCGTACTTCCAACTCATACTAGCATACATACATAACTTCCATACCAATTCTGGCCTCTAATCTTTGGAGTAACTCTATAAAACATTAAAAGGCCATTTCCGGCTTTCATGACCTGGTTCCGGTGGAACGCGTCCACGAACCCGTAAAACAATTAACTAGACTTGGGCCTTGCACCCTCGTGACCCTGTCACGTAGCGGAACTACTACCAACTGATCCTACTCTATTCCAGGCCATGGGGAGACCGTGAAGGTCCTCCACCGACTCGTCGCACTTAACTCTTATTCTTGGTCCGACTTAAAATCTTATTGCGGAGAAAGCCTTATATACCTAAGGTCTCGGCGGAATCAATATTCTTAGGCTCGCATTTCCATGCTCCAAGCCTACCTTACCATCCCAATAACGGGTACAAAAACTTCTCATAAAACCAAAACCATGTTGTCTCAATCACAACACCCATTACTCACTCTATGCGGACCTCATCCGTACAATTCTCTTGAGCCTACTACGCATCTTAATCTATTAACATGACATTCCGTTAGGTTCCTTAACATGGCTTCTTAAGGGTTCACTACCCTATCAGACAACTCATCCTTTCCCAATTATCTCAAATAAAACATAAGATCTTGGCGAGAATTCATTAACTATTTCATACCTTCCCGGTATCTAGTTAGTCTTTACCAATTCCTGGAAATCTAACATCATTCTAGGCAACACGCGTCTGACCCTCATACATAACTCCGTATAGATGTATGTCACAATACCAACTATACTACAATCATTACCAACATGGATACGCAATCCACATAGTCTTTCCTGGGTCACTGCTGCCTTTCTCGTAGCTGCAAACAACATAACTCGTTAGGGAGAGACGACCCTAACAACACAGCTATATCGCACGATCTCAGAGTGAGAAGAATGGAAACAAATCCTAAATGTCCTGCAGCCTCCTGATTATAGATGTGGTGCACAACACACCGATAATCAACACTCTACTAGACACGGTCTGTAGACACTTTCCGAGGACTAACTGCTCTGATACCACTTTTGTCACGACCCGACCCCGGGCCCGCGACTGGTGCCCTACCTGGGCACCCTGTTCAGGTATACATCAGAGAATAGCAGCGGAACATACATGAAACTTATAAAATAAAAAAATAACGACAGATTAAACCACAGGTTAGCCGATAAGGCTACCTTCCTGGACACATATACATATACATAACAACAGCAGTTACATCCCTTTCTTTTTTACAAACCGACCCACAACATGTGACTACAGACCTCTAAGAATTACAATTGCGGTGGGACAGGGCCCCGCCATACCCCTGAATGTACATAAGCCTACCACATCAGGGAAACCTTACCAGAAGACAAGCCTCCGGAGTGAAAGGGGTTTCTTTCCAAAAACTGGACAGAGATCCTAAGAGCAAGGATCACCAACCTGTGTACCTATCACCTGCGGGCATGAACGCACTTCCAGAAGAAGTCGCATAACAGTATTTAATATGGAGTAAATAAATGCAATAACCAAATCATATCTGTATAAAAGAATGTCCTTTTAACTCCTGAAACCAAACATATATTAACCGTTCTTTTCCTTCTTTCGATAAGATTAACAACATATTCTTACATACTTACTTAAGAGTTTAATCCAGCCTTTTTCACATAGCTTACATATCTTACATAACATAATCCGGCCCGCCTGTGGGGCTCGGTGTACTGTGGAATCATATAACATAATCCGGCCCGCCTGTGGGGCTCGGTGTACTGTGGAATCATATAACATAATTCGGCCCGCCTGTGGGGCTCGGTGTACTGTGGAATCATATAACATAATCCGGCCCGCCTGTGGGGCTCGGTGTACTGTGGAATCATATAACATAATCCGGCCCGCCTGTGTGGCTCGATTGTCTTGTGGAATGATATAACATAATCCGCCCACTGTGGGGCTCGGTGTAAGATGACGTAACCCGGCCTATGTGAAGGCTCGGGGTAATATGGCGTAATCCGGCCTATGTGTAGGCTCGGTGTATCTCATAACGTAATCCGGCCTATTTGTAGGCTCGGTGTGATTTTCCTTACATAACATTTTCAAACCATCTTTTCACTTCTTCTTAAGTCGTCATAACAACTTCCCATAAAGCTATTATAACAACCTTTCATTTTAGAGAACTTAAGACACTTTTATTCTTACAACATTAGGAAAACTAGATCCAAAATACTACGTACATACATACTTAAAAAGAATCATAGAACTCCTTTCTTTTTAAAGCTCAAGTCACATACTCTTTTGGAAGCCATCTTCTTATCTTTTGAAATAAATTAAGAAGCCATACTTTGTAAAATTAAATCATTTCCACTTATAAAATCAAGGCTTATAGCCTTAACACCTCGTAGCAAACACTCTTTCAAATCATGTCGCTTATACTTTAGAAATCAAGTTCCATAATCTTTAAAAAATAAAGTTTCATAATCCTTTAAAGAAAATCAAAGCTCATAGTCTTAAAACTTCATAACGTACATTCTTTAAAGTCCATTTACTTATACTTGTAAAATCATGTCATCTACACTTTTAAAATCAATCCCCTTTTCACATATAAATTCAAGTCATTTTCAAACATAAAAATCAACTTACATACTTACTTTAAATAAATCAAGATACATAGCCCTTAAATCAAATCTCATAATTTCCTAACCATCCTTACCAACGTCTCCCATAAGACCTAGTAAGGACTTAGGACAATTTAAACATACTCTTAACTTAGATTCAACAATGTAAATACTTCTTAACTTCTAAGAGTAGAAGGAATCTTAAAATGTTATCACATGGATATTTCATACGTAGGATCATGCCAACGAAGAAGAGGTTCACATACCGCGACGATTGTCGACAAGTAGCAAAATGCTCCAAAGTACTTCAACCTCGAGCTATTCCATTCTTCAAGTAGGATACGCTAAACTTAGTACTTCAACCTATCATGGCCACAATACGTCCATTAACCTCTTACTTTAAATGTAGAATATCCTAAGTGCCAAGTCACTAAATTCTACGGAAAATCGGACAGCACCTCCTTTGTTTTTACTAACTTTGCCACCTTTTTCAAGGCCGAATACAATAACCAAACAGCCCCAATTGGCTCACCACAATCTATAAGGTAGTCCAATACAATACCAATTCTTAACCAATTTCCAATTCAATCCGAATTGGTAGCATAACAAGATATCAAGTCGCATTTGATTATATAAACCGTAATTTTCAAGTAATTAACATGTGACTATTCTAATAACGATCAAATTGTAATCCAACTTAACATGGCCTACATTACATTTCGAACTTCCAAGACCACAATCGATCTATAATCCTTATAAAATTCAACTTAACAACTTCATGCTAGCAACATGTAAAGCTAACAACAACAATATAATTATATAGTCTTGTAACACTTTTTAAAAGACAAGATTATACCTTAACGATTCTTAATCCAATTCCAATCCGAAGTCGCTCCTTAGTAGTTTAGAACCTCTCCAAGACACTTCAATCCGTTTGTTGAGACCCTTAGAACCATACCAACAACTTTCCTTCAAACTTCCAATCCAAAACCTAGAAAGCCACTAGGTTTTCACTTTGCGACTAATACGAAAACTCTCTTTTTCCGGGATTTTTCTATTGAGATACACTTACATAACACTCATGAACCTTGGTTTAAAGTGGGGGAATTATTGGACAACAAACAAATTTTTTTCCTTTTCACTCATGTTGAACCCAAGAGCACTAGCTCTATGTTCATCCAATTTTCTTCAAATTTTTGGCTAAGTGTGGACTTGTCTCACTACTAGTAGTAATATATAGGGACATGGAGGGTCAAGATTAGAACAAATGGGTGGTTCGGATGAGTTTCACATGGATCTTGCCCATGTGGCCCTTGGACTTTAGTCAACTATGTCAAGCTAAGTCATTTGCAAGACTTGGTCATCTCACTAATGGTCAAATGACCCTTTTGGCCTTGCCTAATTCGACCAAGGCATCACTAAGGGGGGGTGACACGTGTCGCCCTCCCATTCGTCACAACAAAACGTTTTCCGACAATTTCATAATTCCGATAAAATTTTACAAGTCTCAAATCTCAACACTTGTGAGTTCTTACGTACGTTCTTAAAACATGTCCTGTAAGTACGGGGTGTAACATTCTTCCCCCCTTTGAAACATTCGTCCCCGAATGTTCTTTCGGAGTCAAACTTATAATTAGCGACATAGTTTCCTTTCACAACCCCAACATACCAACAATGTCACACATGGCCCTAATACCTCTCACACGCATAACTGTCCATCATAAGCCCAAAAGAGATTATCTTTTCGTACTTCCAACTCATACTAGCATACATACATAACTTCCATACCAATTCTGGCCTCTAATCTTTGGAGTAACTCTATAAAACATTAAAAGGCCATTTCCGGCTTTCATGACCTGGTTCCGGTGGAACGCGTCCACGAACCCGTAAAACAATTAACTAGACTTGGGCCTTGCACCCTCGTGACCCTGTCACGTAGCGGAACTACTACCAACTGATCCTACTCTATTCCAGGCCATGGGGAGACCCGTGCAGTCCTCCACTTCGGCGTCGCACTTAACTCTTATTCTTGGTCTGACTTAAAATCTTATTGCCAGAGAAAGCCTTATATACCTAAGGTCTCGGCAGTAATCAATATTCTTAGGCTCGCAATTTCCATGCTCCAAGCCTACCTTACCAGTCCCCCCAATAAACGGGTACAAAAACTTCTCATAAAACCAAAACCATGTTGTCTCAATCACAACACCCATTACTCACTCTATGCGGACCTCATCCGTACAATTCTCTTGAGCCTACTACGCATCTTAATCTATTAACATGACATTCCGTTAGGTTCCTTAACATGGCTTCTTAAGGGTTCACTACCCTATCAGACAGCTCATCCTTTCCCAATTATCTCAAATAAAACATAAGATCTTGGCGAGAATTCATTAACTATTTCATACCTTCCCGGTATCTAGTTAGTCTTTACCAATTCCTGGAAATCTAACATCATTCTAGGCAACACGCGTCTGACCCTCATACATAACTCCGTATAGATGTATGTCACAATACCAACTATACTACAATCATTACCAACATGGATACGCAATCCACATAGTCTTTCTGGTCATCACGCTTTCTCGTGGCAGAACAACATAACTCGTTAGGGAGAGCGACCCTAACAACACAGCCTATATCGCACGATCTCGGAGTGAGAAGAATGGAAACAAATCCTAAATGTCCTGCAGCCTCCTGATTATAGATGTGGTGCACAACACACCGATAATCAAGACTCTACTAGACACGGTCTGTAGACACTTTCCGAGGACTAACTGCTCTGATACCACTTTTGTCACGACCCGGCCCGGGCGCGGCCCGGTGCCCTACACAGGCACCTGCTTGATACATCGTGAGAATAGCAATGAACATACATGAAACTTATAAAATAAAAAAATAACGACAGATTAAACCACAGGTTAGCCGATAAGGCTACCTTCCTGGACACATATACATATACATAACAACAGCAGTTACATCCCTTTCTTTTTTACAAACCGACCCACAACATGTGACTACAGACCTCTAAGAATTACAATTGCGGTGGGACAGGGCCCCGCCATACCCCTGAATGTACATAAGCCTACCACATCAGGGAAACCTTACCAGAAGACAAGCCTCCGGAGTGAAAGGGGTTTCTTTCCAAAAACTGGACAGAGATCCTAAGAGCAAGGATCACCAACCTGTGTACCTATCACCTGCGGGCATGAACGCAGCCCGAAGAAGTCAAGATAACAGTAAAGAATATGGAGTAAATAAATGCAATAACCAAATCATATCTGTATAAAAGAATGTCCTTTTAACTCCTGAAACCAAACATATATTAACCGTTCTTTTCCTTCTTTCGATAAGATTAACAACATATTCTTACATACTTACTTAAGAGTTTAATCCAGCCTTTTTCACATAGCTTACATATCTTACATAACATAATCCGCCCGCGCCAGGGCTCGGTGTACTGTGGAATCATATAACATAATCCGGCCCGCCTGTGGGGCTCGGTGTACTGTGGAATCATATAACATTATCCGGCCCGCCTGTGGGGCTCGGTGTACTGTGGAATCATATAACATAATCCGGCCCGCCTGTGGGGCTCGGTGTACTGTGGAATAATATAACATAATCCGCCCGCTGGGGCTCGGTGTCTTGTGGAATGATATAACATAATCCGCCCTTTGTGGGGCTCGGTGTAAGATGACGTAACCGCCTATGTGAAGGCTCGGGGTAATATGGCGTGTCCGCCTATGTGTAGGCTCGGTGTATCTCATAACGTAATCCGGCCTATTTGTAGGCTCGGTGTGATTTTCCTTACATAACATTTTCAAACCATCTTTTCACTTCTTCTTAAGTCGTCATAACAACTTCCCATAAAGCTATTATAACAACCTTTCATTTTAGAGAACTTAAGACACTTTTATTCTTACAACATTAGGAAAACTAGATCCAAAAATACTACGTACATACATACTTAAAAAGAATCATAGAACTCCTTTCTTTTTAAAGCTCAAGTCACATACTCTTTTGGAAGCCATCTTCTTATCTTTTGAAATAAATTAAGAAGCCATACTTTGTAAAATTAAATCATTTCCACTTATAAAATCAAGGCTTATAGCCTTAACACCTCGTAGCAAACACTCTTTCAAATCATGTCGCTTATACTTTAGAAATCAAGTTCCATAATCTTTAAAAAATAAAGTTTCATAATCCTTTAAAGAAAATCAAAGCTCATAGTCTTAAAACTTCATAACGTACATTCTTTAAAGTCCATTTACTTATACTTGTAAAATCATGTCATCTACACTTTTAAAATCAATCCCCTTTTCACATATAAATTCAAGTCATTTTCAAACATAAAAATCAACTTACATACTTACTTTAAATAAATCAAGATACATAGCCCTTAAATCAAATCTCATAATTTCCTAACCATCCTTACCAACGTCTCCCATAAGACCTAGTAAGGACTTAGGACAATTTAAACATACTCTTAACTTAGATTCAACAATGTAAATACTTCTTAACTTCTAAGAGTAGAAGGAATCTTAAAATGTTATCACATGGATATTTCATACGTAGGATCATGCCAACGAAAGAAGAGGTTCACATACCTCGCGACGATTGTCGACAAGTAGCAAAATGCTCCAAAGTACTTCAACCTTGAGCTATTCCATTCTTCAAGTAGGATACGCTAAACTTAGTACTTCAACCTATCATGGCCACAATACGTCCATTAACCTCTTACTTTAAATGTAGAATATCCTAAGTGCCAAGTCACTAAATTCTACGGAAAATCGGACAGCACCTCCTTTGTTTTTACTAACTTTGCCACCTTTTTCAAGGCCGAATACAATAACCAAACAGCCCCAATTGGCTCACCACAATCTATAAGGTAGTCCAATACAATACCAATTCTTAACCAATTTCCAATTCAATCCGAATTGGTAGCATAACAAGATATCAAGTCGCATTTGATTATATAAACCGTAATTTTCAAGTAATTAACATGTGACTATTCTAATAACGATCAAATTGTAATCCAACTTAACATGGCCTACATTACATTTCGAACTTCCAAGACCACAATCGATCTATAATCCTTATAAAATTCAACTTAACAACTTCATGCTAGCAACATGTAAAGCTAACAACAACAATATAATTATATAGTCTTGTAACACTTTTTAAAAGACAAGATTATACCTTAACGATTCTTAATCCAATTCCAATCCGAAGTCGCTCCTTAGTAGTTTAGAACCTCTCCAAGACACTTCAATCCGTTTGTTGAGACCCTTAGAACCATACCAACAACTTTCCTTCAAACTTCCAATCCAAAACCTAGAAAGCCACTAGGTTTTCACTTTGCGACTAATACGAAAACTCTCTTTTTCCGGGATTTTTCTATTGAGATACACTTACATAACACTCATGAACCTTGGTTTAAAGTGGGGGAATTATTGGACAACAAACAAATTTTTTTCCTTTTCACTCATGTTGAACCCGAGAGCACTAGCTCTATGTTCATCCAATTTTCTTCAAATTTTTGGCTAAGTGTGGACTTGTCTCACTACTAGTAGTAATATATAGGGACATGGAGGGTCAAGATTAGAACAAATGGGTGGTTCGGATGAGTTTCACATGGATCTTGCCCATGTGGCCCTTGGACTTTTAGTCAACTATGTCAAGCTAAGTCATTTGCAAGACTTGGTCATCTCACTAATGGTCAAATGACCCTTTTGGCCTTGCCTAATTCGACCAAGGCATCACTAAGGGGGGGTGACACGTGTCGCCCTCCCATTCGTCACAACAAAACGTTTTCCGACAATTTCATAATTCCGATAAAATTTTACAAGTCTCAAATCTCAACACTTGTGAGTTCTTACGTACGTTCTTAAAACATGTCCTGTAAGTACGGGGTGTAACACCGACCTCCTTGAGTGCTTTGTAAATGTGCAAGTTGCTGACAAAATTCTGCGTCAAAGGTTGCAAAGACAAAATTGTCAAAGTCACAAAAGGAAAAAGAAAACACAAATGATGACTCACAAAAGAAGAAATCAAAAGCCCCGAAGGAAAGAATGCAAGAATAAATTTGGAAAAAAGCGGGCTCCAAACGAAAGATCAATAGAAGTCAGTACAGAAAAACTGGGACAAAAAAAAAAAAAAAGGGAAAAAGAAAGCAGGTCAGCATTAAAGCACCCAAATGTCAAGCACGGACGTAGTCCAACGCTCGAGGAAGGATTAGTCACTTTTTACCCAAATGATATCCATCCCTTCCCCCAAAACCTACATTACAAGCCCGTGACAAGCCCTACATGATCTTATACTGAGGGTTCTCACATTAGTGGATACTTACATGACGGCCAAGCCTATGGTATCATAATTGCATGCATTGAACATCCTTTTGAGTGCGAGCGTACTTCTCTAAATATCCCGAAATTCAAAATACTGGAATATATGTGAGAAATGGGACTTTCTTTCAGTGAGGGCACTTGAAACGTGAGATTACGTGTAGTTCGAAACCTTGGTTGCAAGCAAGTGTGTCGATACTTCGGTGTCTGAGGTACCATTTGAAACTGTAGGAATTACCTAGAAGTCAATCTTTGTTAGACTGGAAGTGAATTAACGGAATTCCTAAGCACAATACTAATTGTTGGTATCAACTGAAGTCAGAACGTGATGCTGTCTTTCCATTTTTCAAAAAAACAAAAAATGCATATAAAATCTTTATTCTTTGCATCATGAACTACGTATTGACCTGATTCCCTCGGCGGGATACGTAGGCGGCCACATTGGCTTCGGTCCACATTGTTTGGAAAAAAAAAAAAAAAAAAAACATAAAAATCCTCATTTTGCATAACGAACTACGTCTTGACCTGATTCCTTCAAATGATACGTGGCGACCACATAACCGGTCTCATTTTTTGAAAATTATGCGATCATTTTGCATTACGAACTACGTTTTGACCTGATTCCCTCAGTAGGATACGTAGCCGGCCTAAATCGGCTTCGGTCACACCATTAGAAATCTCTCATTGGCTCGCGTACGACAAAATGCGTTTGTTTATTCTGAAAAGAGATATGAGCAATGTCCGCCAGAGCTAAGTCTTGCCCACGCACCCCGCATAACTAAAATTGGGACAATTTTGAGAAATGCATTGTGAAGAGATCATAATAAGGATTCCAAAAACAATCGCATCATTCAAAGAAGCATTCGCGGCATCAATCGGCTGTGCGAGCATTCAAGAAGCATTCACGGATACAAAGAAGTCCGTGCGAGACTACATCGGAATCGCAACATTCAACGGCGTTCGCAGCGTCCAAAGAAGCGTGCAGAGCATTCAAGAAGCATTCGCGGATCCAACAAGTCGCCGCATGCGTCAAGCACTCACGGCATTCAACAAGCTTTCAACATTCAACACGCCTGCAGGCGAGACTCAACATTTGCAGCATCACATCAATACAACCGCCATCACATTTTACAGGATAACATTTCTACTCATGCTATTACATTGCTTATAAATTCATGCGTTGTCATTTTTGGCTTAACAATTATGCACTAACCTTTTGCTGAAGTCTGAGCATGCAAGCAGCAAGAGCCAAAGCTACAAAGTTGACGCGAATCAACCACTCATTTCCCAAAACTCACAAATTTTCTTTGAGCGCAGGTTTCTTCATATTAGCAGAGGCAGAAAGAACGCCACAGAAGCAGAAAGGGACATCAACGATCAACAATCAAAGTTCAAAATCCACAACAAAGTCTAGCGCATCAGCTCAGGCATAGAGTCAAATTTGCAACCCACGCATCGCACACAACAAAGCTGGCAGGAGCATTTATTCTACAGGAGCAGCAGCAATACGTCCAGGCAACGACATCATCAGCAATACGTCCAGGCAACGATGTTAGCAGCAATACGTCCAGGCAACGACGGCGTTATCGGCGTGCGTCTGCAACGACGCCCGGAAGAATACGTCCGTAACGACGGCGTTATCGGCCGCAACACGCGTCCAGAACGACGGCGTCGCCGGCGTGCATCTACGCAACGACGCCAAGGCGAATACGTCCGAACGATGTCATCGGCGTGCGTCTGCAACGACGCCCGGCAATAATACGTCCGGTAACGGCGTCGTCGCGATTACATCTACGCAACGGCGTTATCGGCGATCAACACGTCGAACGGCGGCGTTAGCGCGGCAATACGTCGAACGACGGCGTCGCCGGCGTACGTCAGGAAACGACGTCAACATCAACACGTCCAGTCAACGACGTTATCAACATCAACACGTCCGAACGCGGCGTTATCGGCCGACAACACGTCCGAGCAACGGCGTTAGCGGAATACGTCCAGAACGACGGCGTCGTGACGTGCGTCTACGCAACGACGCCAGCAGCAATACGTCTAGGCAACGACGGCAGCATCAACACATCCAGGCAACGACGTTATCAGCACAACAAGTCCAGGCAACGACGTTAGCAGCAATACGTCCAGGCAACGACGTCATCTCATCTAAGCCTATGCAACGGCTTCATCAATGTTTCGTCTATGCAACGACGAGCATCTGCATCGCGTCTATGCAACGACGCCATCTCATGTAAGCTCATGCAACGGCTTCATCTGTGTTTCGTCTATGCAACGACGAGCATCTGCATCGCGTCTATGCAACGACGCCCTTCATCTAAGCCTATGCAGCGACTTCATCTATGCTTCGTCTATGCAACGACGCCATGTCATGTAAGTCTATGCAGCGGCTTCATTTATGCTTCGTCTATGCAACGACGAACATCTGCATCGCGTCTATGCAATGACGCCATCAGCATCTACAAACACCATGTCTTTTCCAGCATCACATCACCTGCAATCCAGTGTCAATCGTACTTCGACACTGGGACAAATTTTGAATTTGCGTCGGCATTGTCTTTAATTTTGCAGCATCACAGCAGCCCAGTGTCGTCAGGATTCGACACTGGGACAATTTTGAATGGGCGTCTGCCTGCCTTAATTCTCTAGCATCGCAGCAACCCAGTGTCATCATAATTCGACACTGGGACAAATTTTGAATCTGCATCAGTTTTTGCCCTTTCTTTTTCTTGATCTTTGTTTTAATTCTGACAATGGGGACAAAATTGGCTACAAGTCAACGTCTTTGTCCGAAAACTCTTTCATCATCTTCGGTCAAAGAGGGACAAGCTGTTGACACCCAATTTTGACCCATCTTTTAGTCATTTCTTAATTTTAAGCATTTTAGGACATCGCATTTTAATCATCATTTTTTTGCATTTTTTACATAATATTCTATGTTTATTTCTTCACAAAATGGCATTGCATCTTTTATATTAAATTAAGCATGATGTCTTTGTTAATATTTTGTTTCTATTATTATTACACCATCGTTTTATTTTAATAATGTTTGCATCTCTTTGAATAATTAATTGACACCGCATTTTTCTTTTAATTAGGCATTAAACATTTCTTAAATATTGCATTTTATTATTATAGCGTCGGCATTTTTATTTTGATAATCTTGTATCTTTTTAAATAATTTTTCTGTTAAATAATTAACCCATTTTGCATTTTTGCCAAACCAGTCCAGTCCAAGGCACAATCTGGACCAATCCAATCCGTAAAAAAAACTGAAGCCCAAACTGAGGCCCAATACACCTTTCATCTTTTTCCTCCAATACCCAATACCCAAAACCCTAAACCTAAATACCCCCTATAAATAAAACCTTACCCCCTAAACTAAAAAACCTACCCTATTATCAGCCTTTCCAGCCGCAACACAAAAATCAGCAGCCCTAAAGATTTTTTCAACGCCTCACCCACACTCCTTCTTCCGTCGCGCCTTGCGCGCCACGGAGTTTCATATCCGTGAACCCCTAGCAAAACCCTCACCGCGCCACACGAATTATCGGCCAGAACCCGGCCAAAACTCTCTCAGCCTCTCCAACTCACCTCCACCCACTGCCATCGCCAACGCCCATTTTCCATCTCCGGCGACCACCACACAACTCGCACCGCCCGACCCTACCCCTGCTCGGCGCGTCGCCCTCTCTTCTCACCTCTCCCGTCGACCCCCACTACACCTAGACCCGTCACCCACATGCACACACACACACACTGTCGACCAACACCATTTACTCCTGCTCAAACCGCTGGCGGCGTTGCTCTGGCGACCTCGCCGTGGAAGTGACGCCGCTGCCTTTTGTGTTGTTGAAATCACTATTTATTTCTCTTTCGTTGCTATTACATTATTGTTTGTTTGGGCTGATTTTTACTTTGAATCTCGCCGGAGTTTTAGACTCCGGCGACCTATTGTTTTGCTTTGTTTTGGATTTGTTGCTGCTGGCTCCACAGACTGGGAATGAAACATGTTTCCTTTAAGCTCTCTTCATCCTTTTTGGATAACGTTTAGAATTTGTGAGTTTCTACTATAGATGGTTTTTAATGGCACAGTTAAAAGGATTCTGACTTCGTGGATGTACTGAATTATTTAATTATCGCTAGAGCAGAGCTTTTTGGAGAATCTAAAAGTTATTTCGTCTCCAGGAACGGAAATTGCGAATTTTGGTTACTGTTTCAAAACCTTGAACACCAATAGGGTTTTATTTATGCTTTGTTCCTATATGTATAATCTCATTCTGTTTGGAGGGTTTACTTGATCAACTTTTCATTTTGGACATTTTTTGCTGGTTTACTGATTCAGAACAAATACTACACTGTTGGTATTTTACTGATTTGAACAAGATGCTACACTTGTTTGGCCGATGAAGGAATCTCCGTCTGATTTCTAAGGCCTCCTCGTACAAAAGACGGATTTATTTTTGCTTTATTTATTAATTATTGATATTACTTTAAAATTGTTTATTTTTATTACTAACACTTTTACTAAGTATTTATGCAGGTACCCGGAGATCATCTTGTGCAGAAGGCCTAAAAAGGGCTAAAGATATCCCGAAGTTTCTTATGTCGCATTTAAATTTCAGTTTTACTATTTTTGTATTGCATCTTATTTTAATTGTAAATTATGTAAAAATGCTTAGAATAGGTAGAATAAAAGCCAATACACAATTAACTTAGGTTTGAACGGATAACCGCAAGTTAGCGGATCTTAAAGGATGCCTAACCCCTTCTTTTTAGGATAATAAAGAACCCTGATCCAGAATCTCACATAGCTTTTTGCAGACCTTTAAATGGAGATCATTTATAGCATTTTTATGCTATTTAATAAGTGTCCTAATTCACTATAATAATTAGGTGGCGACTCCTTAAATACATTTAGGAATCAACCATACGTAGTATTCCCGTTTCGACTCCGGTTAAAATGGGGTGTTACAAACGACTTTATGGGGAGTTGGTTATATTTGCTTTATGGAAAGATAAATGACTTGATTTTAGTAAAAAGACAACTTGATTTTAAGGCATCAATTGCCTAAGGTTTTATAATAAAAGGAGTCGCTTGAGTTCTAAATGGTTAAGAGACTAACTATATTTTTTTTGAAAGTTAAGAGAATTGATTTGAAAGTATATAATACTTGGTTTCAAAAAGTAGAAGTCTCTTGGTTATAAGAAGAATGAATTAGTTTAAGGCATAAAGTTAGTATGACGGCTTTATGGGAAGTTGGTTATAATAACTTTATGGGAGGTTAAGAGAATGGTTTTCTTCAGTAGCATAAACAAGAAATGATTTGAAATAAAGAAGGGCAAATTGTTTTAAAGGTACCAATTGCTTAAGGTTTTTAAGAAAGAAGTCACTTGATTTAGAAGCCGGTAATTGTATTTCTAAAAAGGTATTGTGACTTGTCCTGAAAGATAGAGATGACTTGATACTACGGTTGTTGGTATCTGGGAAGTTTTATTTGAAAAAGAGTCTTTCTAAAGGAGTAGAGGTGCGTAGTACGTTGGGTTAAATTCCCGGATTTTAATATGACGTTATCGTCCCAGAAATGGGGCGGGCAGTATACCTTTACGGGCAGTATACCTTTACGGGCAGACTATATGACATTATCGACCCAGAGATGGGCCGGGCAGTATACCTTTACGGGCAGACTATATGACATTATCGACCCAGAGATGGGCCGGGCAGTATACCTTTACGGGCAGACTATATGACATTATCGACCCAGAGATGGGACGGGCAGTATACCTTTACGGCGAACTATATGACATTATCGACCCGAAGATGGCAGGCGTATACATTTACGCGCACTATATGACATTATCGACCGAAGATGGTAGGCGGTATACCTTTACGCGGTATATGACATTATCGACCCGCAGATGGGTCGGGCGATACCTTTGCGACGCACACTATATGACATTATCGACCCAGGAATGGGCCGGGCAGTATACCTTTATGGGCAGACTATATGATATTATCGTCCCAGAAATGGGCCGGGCAGTATACCTGTATGGGCAGACTATGTGACCTTGATCGCGTCCCAGATTGGGCCGGGTAGTATAGGCGCCCCTCCTTAAAGGGCCGGATGTACTTATGAAAGATAAGTAAGTTATATAGAAATGAACTTAATGATTTTTCCTAATCATGTGCGTAAGAATGTGGCTATAACCTTTATTGAAAATGGGAAAATATATTGATGTGAAATTAAGTTCATAAGTGGTAATGACACGGCGAGGATCCGTATGTATTTTTATACTTGTCCACTGTCATTCTTTTATCTGATTATGATCCATTTCTTGACGTTATTTCTTCCATATTAAATTTTTGTTATCGACCCCTTCGGGCTGCGTTCATGCCCGCAGGTTTTAGGTACCCAGGTTGGTGATCCTTTCTCTTAGGATCTCGGTTCAGTTTTTGGGAAAAAGCTCAATTTGATCCGGAGGCTTATCTCTTGGTACGGTTTTCCACGAGGTAGTAGATTCATGTATATTCGAGGTATGGCGGGGCCTGTCCATACGATTGTTATGATAAAAACTCTTAGAGGTCTGTAGTCACATATTTATGGGTCAGTTTGTAAAGAAATGAGGCAACTGCTTCGGTTGTATATATTTATGTCCAGGAAGGTAGCCCTATCGGCTAACCTGTGGTTTTACTTATGTTGTTTTATTGTATAAATTTCATGTATGTTCCGCTGATTATCTCTGATGTATACCTGTAAGGGTGCCCAGGTAGGGCACCGATCGCGATCGGGGTGGTCGTGACAAAAGTGGTATCAAAGCAGTTAGTCCTCGGAAAGTGTCTACAGACCGTGTCTAGTAGAGTCTTGATTATCGGTGTGTTGTGCACCACATCTATAATCAAGAGGCTGCAGGACATTTAGGATTGGTTTCCATTCTTCTCTCTCTAAGATCGTGCAGTAGAGCTGTCTTATTAGGTTGAATCCTCTCTGACCTATTCTTATGAAACAGTTATGCCTCGCCGGAGGCGACGGGGCCCGAAGGGCAAAGCGGCGGGAGTCGCTAGAGGTACCTGAGAGGTTACCAGACTCGGGCACGCACTATATGCAGGGTAGTAAGCGAGCGGCGAGTTCACCACGCCAGCGGATAGAGGCCGAGGCGGCGGTAGCTCGAGAGGTTCGTGCAGGGCCCCGATTCGCGGCCGAGGGCATAATGCAGATTATGGAGAAGCGGTCGGACTATTGGTGACATAGTGGTAGGCGGCGTGGCGAGAGCAGTAGCTAACCTAGAGCCGAAGCGGTTTGCGGATCCGGATTTTACGGGTTGTCATCCGCCCGAGTTTTATGGTTCGAGGTCCGAGGAGGATCCGCGAAGTTCATTCGGCGGCTCTGACGGACTATGGAGGTTCTTAAGGCTTGAGACAGTGCATTATGCTAGCCTCTTCCGGTTCTGCGATATTGCGTTGGCTGGTTTGAGTCATGGAGTCTTGGCGAGAGGATGATGCTCTTCCACTGTTTGGGAGGAGTTCACGAGGCCTTTATGGATCACTTTTGCCTCCGAGATGAGGAGGGCCCGCGTGAATAGATTTTTACCTTGAGGCGAATGGGAGGACTATCGGGAGTATAGCACGAGTTTGACTCCTTGGCGAGCATGCGCACACCATTGTAGCTAACATGGCGGATAGAGTTCATCGTTATGTGATGGGTCTAGGCGTCACATGATTCTTGCGTGCTTACGTTATACCGTATTTCCAGTATATGCGTGGGGCGTGCGTAGAAAATTTGAACTTTTACATAGGCTTGGCGAATTAACTTTGTTCACAACACGATTAGAGTCATTTTTTTGGAAACGTTTCCTGACTTTCGTAGGAAAATTTCGGCTATGTCATTTTTAATTTTTGCGGATTTTTCCGAGAGGCGAAACATTTTGGACCAACAAGAGGCGACACTTGTCACCCTCTCATTGGAACACCTTGCGGTAATAGTGGTGGCGAAAGTATGGCCATTGTGGTCAAGGGTTGGTAGGATATTTTGTGTTAGTTGGCTAGTGTGCACTTGGCAAGATCTTGGCCTACACTTGCTATGCACTTGGCAAGATCTTGGCCATTGGTTGGCCTTGGCTTGTCCTATAAATACCACCCCTTTGGAAGACTAATTCATCCATAAATTTGCCTAAGTCTTGAAAGCTCTCTTTCTCCCCTTGTGAGGCCTTAGCGAGAGTCCTCTCCCCCCATGGCGAGAGTTCCCACAGTGGGGTAGGACGAGGGTATACACCACTCCTTGTGGTGCTAGCCGTGGGGTACCACTAGCCTAGTAGTTTTCGTATAAATACCCTCCTCTTGGTAGAAATACTCTCAAAAGTATTGTTATAATGCCCAATTACCTTAGCCGTATACCTTGTAGTATTCTAAGGTTATACCTATACAAAAGCCAGTTATACTATTATACTTCCCGTCGGTCACCAAACCGAAACCCTAAGGAAAATCTCCGTGGTGTTATACCCGTATTTCCAGAGTATGTACGTGGGAATACGTCTAAAAGTTTGGCCTTAAAGTTAGCCTTGGGCGTTTTTTTGTACACAACTCACTAAAAGAATCGTTTTTCCGACGAAACGTTTCCCACGACTTTCGTAGGGAAAATTCCGCTATGCCATTACTAATTTTGCGGATTTTTCCGAGAGGCGAAACATTTTGGACCAACGGGAGGCGACACTTGGCACCCTCCATTGATGGACTCAGATCGTCCATTGGGCGAAATTGGAGAAGGAAGTGCACGTTTTTGTGCCTTGTGCACAAGTCAAGGAGTTGGTAGGATATTTGTGTGGAGTAAATCTTCACCCTACACTTGCCTTGCACTTGTCTTAATCTTGGCCATTGGTTGGCCACTTCTTGACCTATAAATACCCCTAAAGATGAAGAGTTCTTCATCCACAAAGCTATCGTCCAAGTCTACAAATCCTCGCCTCTCCCTTAGCCTTTCGTCCAGCCTCCCCCACCCTTTGAGTGAGTTTGGTAGGGCCTACCCCACTAGCCTGGCCGAAATCTACCTCTCCCTTGGTAGAAAAGTTGTCTTCTAGTATTGTTATAATGCCCAAAATACCTAGCCCAAATCCCTTAGTCCTTTGTAGAAGTTGTGAAGAACTTCTAAGGTTTCTTGGTGCTCTGAGCGCATAACTTAGGAGCTAAACCTTGCTCAGCGCGACTTTATCTAGGATATTATTGGGCTTACCGAGGTAACTAATCCTAACCTCTTTTGAATTAGAGAATACTTCGTAGTAGTATAAGAATAAGTATAAATACTTAGAAGAATATCACAGAATAGAATTGAACTTATCACAGTAGAAGGGTTTAAAGAAGAATAATCAAATTGTACTTACATAGGAATTTGTTTCATGATGAACTTATATAACTCGTCGGGTAGGAAGTCTTTGCCCGACTTTCCGTAGAATTGTGAACCCTCTGTTTAGAATGACCTTGAGTAGTCTTTGATAGATGCGTGACTATTATAGGTGACTCTCTGCGCGCGACATATTCAACTTGGCAGGTGGTTTTCGCTGAGAAGGTATGTGATTCTTCCTAAAGCATGATATTTTACAATATATAGTACGGTAGACGTACATGTGTTAACTGAATAATAACTACGGCAATGTCTTTGACTTAAGCCTGAATAATACTTATGGCAATGCCTCACGGCTTAAGCCTGAATAATACTTACGTGATGCCTCACGGCTTAAGCCTGAATAACAAAGAACTGAAAGCATTTCAAAGGAATACTGAATCATCTTTTTTAACAGAAGATAAATATTTGGTTTTTAAAACAAAAGCTTAAGAGTTATACTAGCTTTATGGGAAGTTAGGTATAACAACTTAGGAAAGATAAAAAGGAATGGTTTACTTGTTTATAAAAGCCTTGTATTGATTTCATTAAGTGTAGTAAGATTTGTTTGATAAGTAGACATATTATGATGCTACGTGTTAGAATCTTGAAATCTTTGTGTAAGGGGTCATTCTTGTTGTGCTTACGTTGCTAACCCGTAAGTCCGTTGTCTTCGTTATTGTATCACCTACCCTCGATCGTTATCTGAGGGCTTGCCCCGATCTTGGTCTATACGGCTATGCGGTCTGTGAGACTATGCGGGCGCGGTATGCTCGTGATTGATCATTCCGGTGTTTAGCCCGATGCGGGGATTCCTATGCGGTCTGTGAGACTACGCGGTCTTTTGAGGCTATGCGGGCTGCGGGAGCCTAGGCGGATCTGGGGTTAGCTGCCCCGATCGAGGAATACCTCATGCGGGTCCGTGTGTGACCTATACGGTGCGGAAGTCGGGACTAGGCACTGTGAATGATACTATGGGCAATTGGCCTTGCTTCGATCATTCGCGGCCTAGAATAGACTATTCTGATTTTCCTATTCTGTTGTTGTTTGTGATGTGGCACTATGTGCAATTGAACGGTGTATTTGTGAAAAGGTTTTAAATACTTTGATTTCATTTCGATTCTTTATAGTTTCACATACTTGGTACTGTTGTCTTGACCTCGCCCGAGGCTGCGTTCATGCCGCAGGTAAGCAGCAGTGCTAGATCCACATCCTTAGGATCTTTGCGTTGGTGTCGGGAGCTCCATCTTCTAGGAGCTCTACTTTTGGGTATGATCTCCTGTATTGTAGATAGTTTTGTCAGATCGAGTATGGCGGCCCATCCCGCCATAGTTGTTTACTTCCTTAGGTGCAGTAGTACTATTATGCAGTTGGGATGTAATCGCAAAACTTGAGTTATTTATATTATGCCGTAAGGCAAGCTTTTCATCGATAAACTATTTACATTTTACTATGTTTCTGTCTTGTTTTATATTTCCAGGTTACTCGATGTATGACTACTTGGGTGCCGGTAGGCACGATCCGAACCGGGCAGAGTCGTGACAAAAGTGGTATCGAGCGATTAATCCTCGGAAAGTGTCTGACCGTATCTAGTAAGTCTTGATTATCGGTGTGTTGTGCACCACCAATAATCGTGAGGCTATAGGATATTTAGGATTGGTTTCCATTCTTCTCATTCGAGATCGTGCTTTAGAAAGTGTTATAGGTTGGACCCCTCTAACGTATTCCTTTCCCGTATGCTGATTATGCCTCACGTAAGGCAACCGGGCCCGAGAAGGCAAGGCGTAGGAGTCGCTAGCGAGACACCCGAGTCACGAGGGCTCGTGCCCGGTCTATACGAGGCAGCGAGTTCTATGACGCCGCCGGCCCAGCGAGACCACAGTACCCACACCTCGCCCCACGGCACAGGCGGAGAGTTAGGGTACAGAGATACGACTATTGGCTAGAGTTGTGGCCCGTCGAGAGAAGGCTGGATCGCGGCGGTTCCAGCTCGGCTCGGTCGCACCGTAGTGCACGAGGCGAATAGTTTGAGACTACGGGATTTCCTTAGTTGTAGCCTCCGAGTTTCTGGTCGAGGCGGAGGATGATCGCGAGTTCATCCGTCACCGCAGAGGATTATCGCGGTGATCGTGGCTTGAGGCGAGTCTGTGACATTCGGTTCGCGTCGGTGCGTGATACCGCGATCGATTGGTTTGATTCATAGGAGCTTTCCGGGAGATCATGCACCTCAGCAGTATGGGATGAGTTTTGAGGCTTTTCTCACACACTTCTTGCCTCCGCAGATGAGGAGGCACGAGCCGATAGATTCTTGTTCTTTGAGGACGGGAGGGCCTTGCGGTGAGGAGTACAATGTCGAGTTTGATTCTTTGGCTCGATATGTCCTCCTGCAGTAGCGAGATGGAGGACCGGGTGCATCGCTATGTCACTGGCTAGATGATTACATGGCGAGTCTTGTGCGGGTGTGTCCTTCACCCGATCATGGACATAACCGTATGCGAGCTCATGCACTAGGATGCGAGGCGTAGAGACCGCCGGGTAAGCGATATCAGCAGCGAGAAGAAGGCAAGACGGCGGTTCTTTTGGTGGTCCTCAAGGTGGCGGCATCGTGAAGTCGTGCACCACGGCCCGGTAGAGCGCTCTACCTCATTTCGGTACGGCCAGAGCGATCGAGGCGGTCGGGGCCCGGGACTTGATTTCGAGTAGCGAGTGCTAACTGTTCGAGGTCCGCTCGGTGTGCGTTGTGGTAGATACCATTACGGGGCGTACTCGAGCTGCTATACTTGTAGCGAAGAAGGTCATTTCGCGAGTTTGTCCGGCCGGGGCGTGGTAGTAGGGCGATCTGCGAGTGCATTGCGCTTCTTCATCCCAAGCGATTACTCGCCCGGAGAATAAGGTACTTATGGACCAGCGGGTCGCGGCAGGTCGTGGCGCGGGTCGATTCTAGCGGTCCTCGAACGCATTTATGCTTTGTCCGGTAAGCGGGATCGGAGGCCTCACCGATGTCGCCAGTACCTTATCGGTTCTGGGTTTGATGTGTATGCTTTGATAGATCCGGTTCTACTCTGTCTATATATCTCCCCTTGTTGCTAGTAGGATAGGGATAGAGCACGAGTCCATGAACCACTTTCGAGGTAGCTACGCGATGGTGATTCGATGGTAGCTCGGCGGGTATATAGAGCTTGTCTGTGACCATTCTGATCGTCGAACCCTGGCGACTTGATAGAGTTGGAGATGATTGACTTCGGCGTGATCATGGGGATGGATTGGCTAGCTTCTTGCTACGCCAATGTGGATCAGAGAGAGAGTAATGCGGTTCCAGTTTCACGAGGCCGGTTGTTGAGTGGGAGGAGCACGGTATCGCCGAGGGTAGGTTTATTTCCTACCTCAAGGCTAGGAAGATGGTGCGAAGGGTATATCTACCATCTCGTTCGGGTGTTTGATCTTGAAGGCTGCGGTATCAGTTTTGATCGATTCGATGGTCGTGAGTTCCCGCACGTATTTCGGATGACCTCGGGTATCCCTCCCGAGAGGAGATTGAGTTTTGTATTGACATATTACGCACACTCGGCTATTTCTATTCCGCCATCTGAGAATGGCACGCCGAGTTGAGAGAGTTGAAGGATCGGCTTAGGGATTTCTTTGGAGAAGGGCTTCATCGGGCCTAGTGTTTCTCCACAGGAAGCCGGTATTGTTCGTGAAGAAGGGCGGGGCCAGCTGCGCATGTGTGTTGATTGACGGTGAACAAGGTGACCATTAAGAACGAATACCCCGCTTCCCGTGATTGATGATTTGTTCGACCGATTGCGAGTGCGAGATGTTTCTCAAGATTGATCTACGGTCGGGCTATCATCAGTGCGAGTCGAGAGGTGGATGTCCCTAGATCGCATTCGGACGTGCGGGCATTATGAGTTCGTGGTCATGTCTTTTGGGTTGACAATGCTCGTGGTATTCATGGATTTGATGAACCGAGTGTTCAAACCATTTTTGGACACGTTTGTGATAGTGTTCATTGATGATATCTTGGTTTATTCTCGCTCAGAGCGAAGCGTGCGCGAGCATTGAGGCTGTCTTGTGATTCTCCAGACCAGCGATTATCGCCAAGTTTTCCAAATGTGAGTTTTGGTTGACTTGATGGCGTTTCTTGGGCATATTGTGGTGATGGCATTCGAGTGAATCGACGAAGATCGGCGATCGGGACTTGGCCTAGACCTACTACTCGCGAGAGGTTCGCGATTTTACGGGCCTTGCGAGATATTATCGGGCGTTCGTAGAAGTTTGCTTCTATCTGCACCATTGACTAGGTGACTCGAAAGCGGCCAAGTTTGATGGTGATGCTTGTGGCGAGGTTTCGATTCTTGAAAGAGACGACCGCCTCGTTCTTACTCTTCCGCAGGGTCGGATGGTTATGTCGTGTATTGTGATGCGTCAGGCATCGGGTTGGGATGTGTATTGATGCAGCATGGCAGGGTTATAGCATATGCATCCGACAGCTGAAGAAACACGAGGAACTACCCCCCATGATTTGGAGTTGGCGGGTGATTCACGCTTTGAAGATCCGAGGCACTATTTGTATGGGGTTCACGTGGATATTTTACGCACCACAAGAGCCTCGGTATATCTTCACCGCAGGAGCTGAACTTACGGCGAGACGGTGGTTAGAGTTGCTTAAGGATTACGATGTTGATATCCTGTACCACGGGAAGGCCAATGTTGTGGCGTATGCTCTTAGTCGTGGTCGATGGGGAGCCTATCAGATTTGCAGCTAGAGAGGAGGGACATGGTTCGTGATTTGCACCAGTTAGCGAGCCTTGGTGTCTGTTTGATTGATTCTGATAGCAGTGGGGTTAGAGTTCGTGAGGTTGCCGAGTCTTCCATCGTTGAGAGGTGAAGAGGCAGCGATTCGAGGATCGCTTTGATTCGATATCGTGATCTGACTCTTCGTGAGGGCAAGGGTCCTTTTGAGGTAGCACCTGATGGGGTGCTAAGGTTTGAGGGCGGTATGTGTTCCAGATGTTTGTGACTTGGCAAAGAGTTCTTGGGGAAGCACACGCGTAGCGTTACTCTATCCATCCGGTCGACCAAGATGTACCACGACCTTAGATCGTGTATTGGTGGGATGGCTTGAAGAGGGCGTTGCGAGTTCGTAGCTCGGTGCCCATGTTGTCGGCGGTGAAGGTAGAGCACGAGGCACGGTGGTTTGTTCTGACGATTGAGATCCCGACACGGAAGTGGGAGGTAATCAACATGGACTTCATCACGGGATTACCTCGCACTCGGAGGAGACATGATTCTATATGGGTTATCGTCGACAGTGACGAAATCAGCCCACTTCCTTCCGTCGGGGCGACTTTTTGGTGAGGATTATGCGGACTTTACATCCGAGAGATCGTCGGTGCATGGAGTCCCTACTTGATCATATCGCAGGAGCCGGTTTACGGCTAACTTCCGAGGTCCTTCCGAGGGTTTAGGGGCAGTGAGCTTTAGTCGCATTTCATCCACGAGCAGACGGACAGCGAGCGCACTATCCGCACTCTTGAGGATATCTGCGAGCCTGTGTTATTGACCGATGGTAGTTGGGAGGATCATTTGCCTCTAGTTGAGTTCGCGTATAATAATAGCTACCACTCCAGATTCGGATGGCGCCTTATGAGGCCTTGTATGGGAGGAAGTGCGTGTCGCCTATAGGTTGGTTCGATGTGGGCGAGTGCGGCTAGTGGGACCAGATTTGGTGCGTGAGCGATGGATAAGGTGAAGCTTATCAGGCGGCTATTGACATTCGAGTCGAAGTCGTATCACGGATCATCGTCGTCGGCATCTTGAGTTCGAGGTTCATGATTGGGTTTTCCTAAAGGTGTCACCCATGAAGGGTGTGATGAGATTTGGGAAGAAGGAAACTCGGCCCAGTACATTGGGCCGTTTGATTGTCGCGAGGTAGGCAAGGTTGCCTATGAGTTGAATCTGCGTCCGATCGGAGGCAGTGCATCCGGTTTTTCACGTATCTATGCTGAGGAGATGTATCGGGGAACCATCTAGGGTACACCCGATTGACGATGTCCAGGTGACCGAGGGGTTATCGTATGAGGAGATTCCCATAGCGATAATCGATCGTCAGGTTAGGCGTCTGCGGACCAAGGACGTGCCTTCCGTCAAAGTCTTGTGGCGGAACGAGCTTAGGGAGGAGATGACGTGGGAAGCCGAGGAGGACATGAGGCAGAGGTACCCTCACCTATTCCCCACACCGCCAGGTAATTCACTTTCCTACTTGTAAATTTTCATTATCATTTATGCCTAAGTGTTATTTTGTGGCCATGTGTGGCACTTACAAACTGTTTAAGCTTCATCGATAACTGTCTTGAGAAGGAACATTCGGGACGAATGTTTCTAAGGAGGGGAGAATGTTATACCCCGTATTTCCAGAGTATGTACGTAAGGAATACGTCTAAAAGTTTGGCCTTAAAGTTAGCCTTGGGCGTTTTTTTGTACACAACTCACTAAAAGAATCGTTTTCCGACGAAACGTTTCCCACGGCTTTCGTAGGAAAATTCCGCTATGCCATTACTAATTTTTGCGGATTTTTCCGAGAGGCGAAACATTTTGGACCAACGGGAGGCGACACTTGGCACCCTCATTGATGAACAGATCGCCCATTGGACGAAATTGGAGAGGACGTGCACGTTTTTTGTGCCTTGTGCACAAGTCAAGGAGTTGGTAGGATATTTGTGTGGAGTAAATCTTCACCCTACACTTGCCTTGCACTTGTCTTAATCTTGGCCATTGGTTGGCCACTTCTTGACCTATAAATCCCCCCCTTAAAGATGACTAGTCATTCATCCACAACGTTATCTTCCAAGTCTAAAAATCCTCTCCTCTCCCTTACCCTTTCGTCCAACACCCCCCTTTGAGTGAGTTTGGCCGAGGGCCTACCCCCCCTAGCCTAGCCGAAATCTACCCCCCTCCCTTGGTAGAAAAGTTGTCTTCTAGTATTGTTATAATGCCCAAAATACCCTAGCCCAAATCCCTTAATCCTTTGTAGAAGTTGTGAAGAATTTCTAAGGTTTCTTGGTGCTACCGGAGCGTACAACTTAGGAGCTAAACCTTGCTCAGGCGCGACTTTATCTAGGATATTATTGGGCTTACCGAGGTAACTAATCCTAACCCTCTTTTGAATTAGAGAATACTTCTTGTAGTAGTATAAGAATAAGTATAAATACTTAGAAGAATATCACGAATAGAATTGAAGTTATCACGATGAAGGGTTTAAAGAAGAATAATCAAACCGCACTTACATAGGAATTTGTTTCATGATAGACTTATATAACTCGTAGGGTAGGGAAGTCTTTGCCCGACTTTCCGTAGAATTGTGAACCCTCATTTAGAATGACCTTCGAGTAGTCTTTGATAGATGTCTGTGACTATTATAGGTGACTCTCTGCGCGACATATTGACTTGGCGGTGGTTTTATTTGAGAAGGTATGTGATTCTTCCTAAAGCATGATATTTTACAATATATAGTACGGTAGGCGTACGTGTTAATCGAATAATAACTACGGCAATGTCTTTGACTTAAGCTGAATAATACTTATGGCAATGCCTCATGGCTTAAGCCTGAATAATACTTACGATGCCTCACTTAAGCTTTGAATAACAAGAATCAAAGCATTTCAAAGGAATCTTGAATCATCTTTTTTAACGTAAGATAAATATTTGGTTTTAAAACAAAAGCTTAAGAGTTATACTAGCTTTATGGGAAGTTAGGTATAACAACTTAGGAAAGATAAAAGAGCAGTTTACTTGTTTATAAAAGCCTTGTATTGATTTACATTAAGTGTAGTAAGATTTGTTTGATAAGTAGACATATTATAATGCTACTGTGTTAGTATCTTGAAATCTTTGTGTAAGGGGTCATTCTTGTTGTGCTTACGTTGCTAACCGTAAGTCCGTTGTCTTGTTATTGTATCACCTACCCCGATCGTTATCTGAGGCTTGCCCGATCTTGGTCTATACGGCTATGCGGTCTGTGAGACTATGCGAGCAGCGGTATGCTCGAGATTGATCATTCCGGTGTTTAGCCCGATGCGGGGATTCCATGCGGTCCGCTGAGAATATGCGGTCTTTTGAGGCTATGCGGCTGCGGGAGCCTAGGCGGATCTGGGGTTAGCTGCCCCGTCGAGGAATACCTACGCGTGCAGCGTGTGACTGCCATGCGGAAGTCGAGACTAGGCACGCAGAATGATACTATGGGCAATTGGCCTTGCTTGATCATTCGCGACCTAGAATAGACACATTCTGATTTTCCTATTACCGTTGTTGTTTGTGATGTGGCACTATGTGCAATTAGGCGGTGTATTTGTGAAAAGGTTTTAAATACTTTGATTTCATTTCGATTCTTTATAGTTTCACATACTTGGTACTGTTGATCGACCTCGCCGAGTGCGTTAAATCTGCGGTAAGGGCAGCAGTGCTAGATCCACATCCTTAGGATCTTTGCGTTGGTGTCGTGAGCTCCATCTTCTAGGAGGCTCTACTTTTGGGTATGATCTCCTGTATTGTAGATAGTTTTATGCGATCGGTATGGCGGGCCCCTGTCCGCCATAGTTGTTTACTTCCTTAGAGGTTTGTAGTACTATTGTACAGTTGGGATGTAACTGCAAAACTTGAGTTATTTATATTATGCCGTAAGGCAAGCTTTTCATCAGATAAAATGTTTCTGTTTTTACTATGTTTCCTGTCTTGTTTTATATTTCCGCTGGTTACTCTGATGTATGACTACTTGGGTGCCGGTAGGCACGATCACGCCCCGGGCAGTCGTGACACATGGTTAGTTGGAGTAGTATGTAGAAGTTGGTTAGAACTTCTAAGGGTGGTTTTAGAGCGGGTTGGAGCGCGCGGAGTTGGAGCTAAACGTTGCCCAGGATCGACTTTATACTTGGATAATTATGGGCTTATCGAGGTAAATATCTTGTCCCTCTATTGTAATTGGAAATTACATGATTGCTAGACTATATAGTTGAAGTATACTATATATAGAACTGAACGTTGTTATCGGCAATGTCTTTGGACTTAAGCCTGAATAATACTTACGGCAATGTCTCGCGACTTAAGCCTGAATAATTAGAAACCTTTTCGAAAGAAGAGTACTGAACTGTAATTACATAGGACTGTATTACAGTAGACTTGTGTAGCTTTTCTGTGAGGTAGAATTGTGCACGTCCGGATTAGACGTATAACCCCCCCTGGTTGGCTTGGTAGCCGGCCCCGATAGAGGAGGAGATTTACGCTGTTGCGGGGAGGTCTTTGCCGAATTTTCTGTAGAATATTCTGCGAAGAGATCTAAATGTTAATAAGCGCCTTGTGGCCTTATAGGTTGAAGTACTACGTATGGCGCGATCTACTTGGCTTAAGGAGTAGCCGACGGTTGGAAGTACTTGGAGCGTTTTGCTATTAGTCGATACTCGTCGCGAGGTATGTGAACCTCTTCCTATCTCTTCTAGCATGATATGTGTGAACTATGTAGTACGGTAGACGTACATGTGCTAAACGTATTTGATTGGTTTAAAACATAAAGTGTTATAACGGCTTTATGGGAAGTTGGTTATAACAACTTTATGTTGGTAAGAAAATACTTGTGGTTTTAAAAGGTAATCGATTTAAACTATAAGCGGCTTGTTATGTGTTAATAAACAACTTGAAGGAATCCTTGGTTTTTGAAAACTTCAGAGTTATACTAGCTTTATGGGAAGTTAGGTATAACGGCTTAAGAATGTTTTCTTGATTTGAATCGAATGTGTATCGACAAACCACTGCAGCGTTAATAAAAGGAAATGTTTTGACTGATTAAGTATTATTAAAACCAGTAGAAACTTCCATCTGCATAGAAGCTAAGATGAGACAAAATGATATTTCCTAGGTCATGGCTGCTGTAATAAGATTGTTATAAACAAGAATATCCTACTCACATATAAGGCTTATGTTTCTCAGATGGTTTAAAAGAGAATTATATTCTTAAATAAATAAGGCTAGGAACTACGAAACCTTTCTAAAATAAGAAACGTGAACATTTGAAATTAGGCAAACTTGGACGTTTGAAAAAGAATGTTGTTACTTGGTTTTACTAAGAGAAGTGTTTTGATTTACTTCAAAAGATAATCACTCTATTGTTATATACTACGGGTATTGTGTGACTTTTGTGAAAGTAACATATCTTAAAGAGTTATTGTATAAAGTACTTTGGGGATAAAAACCCGATCTCGTTAATCATATAGTAGAAAGTACCTTATGTGTGGATAACTTGATTGTATTGGTTTGTGATAGCCTTGTAATACCTTCGTGTTGATTTGATAAGTAATCATATTAGGATGCTACGTGTGATAGTATTCTGTGATGGTTGTGTAAAGGGTTTTCCTCGATTGTGCTTATGTTGTTTAAACGATAAACTGTTATGTTGGTATTATACCACTCACCGTGTTTCCGGGGGTTAAGCTGCCCTCCGATGCGGGGTAGACTCAGGCGGTCTGGGACCATGATTCGAGAATACCTCATGCGGGTCCTGGGGGCCTATGCGAGCTACGAGTTCGTGTTAGTGTGCGGACTTTATGGTCATGCGGTCTATGTGGCCGTGCGGATCGCGAGTCGGGGCGATGCCGGAGTAGCTACCCTCGATGCGGGTTATACCTCATGCGGGCCTATGAGATTGGCCTATGCGAGTGCGCGGAGTTCGTGGCTAGACGCGCGCATTTGATATTGCGGGCGGCGACGGCTTTGATCATGTGACGGTCTAGAGCGGATATCATGATACAGTTTATGACCTTGTTAGTACTGTGGGTGTTAGTAGTCGGCTATGCCTTCGTACTTACCTTGTACTGTTTTATTTGGACACAGGTGGGACTTGTTGTTCGTGTGTATTCCTTGGTGCTTTTCTATCATTGACTGCCGGCAGTGAGGAAGGTATTCCACGGGCATGATTGATGTTGTGGGCGTGAGACCCATTGTTATATTCGAGTGGTGACTTGAGGCGTGAGTCCCCGACTAGACATGATCGCTTATTTATCGTGAATCGTAGTTTGGTTATCATACATGTCTCCCGCTTTATAGACTACTATGATTTCATTTACAGTATCTTCATGTTTCACATACTTGGTACCTGTTGTACTGACCTCCTTCGGGTGGCTGCGTTCATGCCGCAGGTTGAGGTACACCAGTCGTTGATCCTAGTTCTCGGGTCACGATTCAACGTATGGGAAGCTCCGTTTCTCGGAGGCTTATCGGTGGTATAGTCCCCGTCGTTGTAGGTATTTACATTCGCGGTATGGCGGGCCCCGTCCGCCATTATTGTCGTATCATTCTTAAGTGCAGTAATCGCTGTTGTGGCGAGTTGTAATGGGATGTAACTGTTCGGTTTTAAAAATTGATTTATATATATATGCCGTAAGGCAAGTTTTCTCGACATCGTTTCTTACTTCATAATATTTTCATGTCTTGTTTTATGTTCGTGATTACTCGATGTTGTGTCACTAGGGTGCGGGGTAAGGCACGATCACGGCCCGGTTGGTCGTGACAAAAGTGGTATCGAGCGATTAATCCTCGGAAAGTGTCTACTGACCGTATCAGATGAAAGTCTTGATTATCGGTGTGTTGTGCACCACACCAATAATCAGGAGGCTATAGGATATTTAGGATTTGTTTCTATTCTTCTCACTCTGAGATCGTGCCTTAGAGCTGTGTTGTAAGTTGGACTCTCTCACATATTTCTTTCCCTACCGCTATGCCTCGCGTAGGCAACCCGCCCGTGAGGCGGGGCGGCGAGGCTGCGAGTAGAGTTCGAGAGGGTTACGAGGCTCGAGCCCAACCAGCACCGAGTTAGGTGCTTCGTTCGGGAAGTTATGCTACGTCACCACAGCCCGAGTTTAGCACGGCGGCGATTCCTCTGCGGCCCGACATTTGAACCTTGATTCCACGGCCGGAAGCAGAGAATATAGATTGCAAAAAGCGACCTGTTACTAGATATGGATTTGGCTACGGAGAGTGTACCGATGTACCGCGAGTCTTGATGACTATCTAAGAGAGGTTGTGCAGTAATTCTTGATTAGGCTTGAGCATGGCACGTATGCGGGCTTATGCGCGGCCGAGAAACGTAGAGATCGGCGGGTTAACGAAGGGCGGCGAGAGAGGGCGAGCGGCGAGTCCTTTAGTAACTTTTGAGGCGATCGCCTCACCGTGAATTAGATTATGCACATCCACGGTCTGAAAGGTCCTCGCGAGGTTCGGGGCGTTCGGTATGCAGGAGTTGGTCGAGCTCGAGCTTCCGATTCACGGCTACGTAGGTTCCGGCCCGGCGGATTGATTTTCCCCGGTGTTCACGCGGTGTGACGTCATCCCGGGGAATGTCATCTTTTAGTTAGTACTTGTTTTACCTACGACCGTCAGGGTCTGATGTCGAAAGAGTGTCCTTGTAGGAGGACTTAGCCTTCAGATCGATGGGTAGTCGTCACCTTCCAGCTATGCGCCTGCAGGCGAGTTTGATTAGAACGACTTAAGGGAGTGGGCGATGAATCTGAGTTTATCCTTAACCCTCTAGAGATTAATACGTATGATGAGATGAGTATATCTTAAGTGCTATGTTCTGATAGCAGTGGGTAATTTGTGATTAGAAATCATGGTTAGTAACCGGGGAAGATTGGGGGATAGAGAAAGTGTGAGCCTTAGAGTGTTATACGTGGAGACCTTAGAGGTAAGGCCATCTCGAGTAAAAGATGTATTGTTTATGTTTGACCCTTATAGGAGTGCATAGTGCACGTGAGTTATGTTTGAGGGATAAGTCCCTGAGTAGTGTGGAATGAAAGAGGGTAGTTGAGCTAAGAAGACCGCTAGGTTTTCGTAACGTGATTAGTGAGAGTTTTCCCTCGGGGAGCTAGCGTTTTGCGCGTTGCCGGGTCGGGTTGAGGCCACGTTGCGGGTCAACCCGCGGCATGTTTGGTGGTGGGGTCAGTTTGTGGTGGTCCCGCCTTGTGCTAGGGTCATAAGGGTGTTTGGCCCAAGTTTAGTTAACCAGCGTACGAGTTCGTGGATGCGTTCGACCAGTAGTCGGGCCGATGGGGGCAGCCCATCGTGTTCTTCGGTCAGGACCGTTCACTCGGCAGTGTTGTTTTATCAGAAAGGTTGTAAGGCTGCACGGGGTGCCTACCTTCACCTTATGTCAGACAGTGAAGCCCAGGTTGTGGCTATTTTCGTTTTCTAAAAGTTTTACCAGGCAGGGTTAAGAACTCAGGTGAGTCTCAGAATCGCATTCGCCCTCGGGCCAGTGTGTGGATTCCAGGGGTAGTTGTGGGGATTGTTATCTCCTGTTGGGGAAGTGTTTTATAGCTACCATTTCAGTGTTCGGATATCGCCTTGTGACGCCTTGTAGGGGCGGAAGTGTAAGTTGCCGGTCGATTGGTTCGACGTTGGCAAGGTTCAGATAGTTGGTTCATACGTGTTCAGCAGGATGTGGATAGGGTGAAGCTTGTCTAGAAGAGGTTACGCGGCTCGGAGAAATCGTGCGGATAATCGGCGGCGCTTAGAGTTCGAGTTGACGGTCGGTCTTCTTGAAAGTACCACCGGGTTGGGTGTGACGAGTTTTGGAGAACAGAGGAACTTAGCAGAGTTACTTTGGGCCCTTTAAGTTCATGTGAAGAATAGGCGGGTTGCCTATATGTTAGCTTTTGTCGTCCGACTTAGAGTCAATACGTCCGGTCTTTCGTATTGTTATGGCGGGAAAGTATCGGAGATCCATCCAGAGTGTTCCCGATTAATGATGACCACGTTAGAGATAGTAACCCGAGTTTTGGAAGCGACGATGTCGAAATGTGGTAAGAGTTCGAGTGTACGACAGCATCAGAGATCGCATGCAGCCCGGTACCATTTGTTAGGTCGCCGGAGTGACACTAGAACCTCGCGGCAAAGTGACAAAAGTGGTATCACGACGAGTAAAGGGAGAAGCGAGCATGTATTGCGGCGAGATGTGACCATTTCTTTTGTTTGGAAAAAGTGTGGAGGAAGTATATTTTAGACCCGAGAGAGGTGTTTGTGATGATGTTAGGTGATTCCTCGTGGACTTGGATGTAAGTATTTTGCGTGATTGTTTCGTGGCCATTTGTGGCGGGATTGTTCTCGTAAGCATAGTAGTGAAGACTATCTGGCGCCGCGTTTGTTTTGAGACTTAGAAGGAACATTCGGGACGAATGTTTCTAAGGAGGAGAATGTTATACCGTATTTCCAGTATATGCGTGGGGCGTGCGTAGAAAATTTGAACTTTTACATAGGCTTGGCGAATTAACTTTGTTCACAACACCCGATTAGAGTAGTTTTTGTGAAACGTTTCCACAGCTTCGTAGGGAAAATTCCGCTATGTCATTTTAATTTTTGCGGATTTTTAGAGACGAAACATTTGGACCAACAAGAGGCGACACTTGTCACCCTCTCATTGGAACACCTTGGCGGTAATAGTGGTGGCGAAAGTATGGCCATTGTGGTCGAGGTTGGTAGGATATTTTGTGTTAGTTGGCTAGTGTGCCTTGGCAAGATCTTGCCCTACACTTGCTATGCACTTGGCAAGATCTTGGCCATTGGTTGGCCTGCTTGTCCTATAAATACCACCCTTTGGAAGACTAATTCATCCATAAATTTGCCTAAGTCTTGAAAGCTCTCTTTCTCCCCTTGTGAGGCCTTAGCCAGAGTCCTCTCCATGGCGAGAGTTCCCCACAGTGGGGTAGGTAGAGGGTATACACCCCCACTCCTTGTGGTGCTAGTGGGGTACCCCCCCCCTAGCCTAGTAGTTTTCGTATAAATACCCTCCTCTTGGTAGAAATACTCTCAAAAGTATTGTTATAATGCCCAAATTACCTTAGCCGTATACCTTGTAGTATTCTAAGGTTATACCTATACAAAAGCCCAGTTATACTATTATACTTCCCGTCAGTCACCAAACCGAAACCCTAAGGAAAATCTCCATGGTTAGTTGGAGTAGTATGTAGAAGTTGGTTAGAACTTCTAAGGGTGGTTTTAGAGCGGGTTGGAGCGCGCGGAGTTGGAGCTAAACGTTGCCCAGGATCGACTTTATACTTGGATAATTATGGGCTTATCGAGGTAAATATCTTGTCCCTCTATTGTAATTGGAAATTACATGATTGCTAGACTATATAGTTGAAGTATACTATATATAGAACTGAACGTTGTTATCGGCAATGTCTTTGGACTTAAGCCTGAATAATACTTACGGCAATGTCTCGCGACTTAAGCCTGAATAATTAGAAACCTTTTCGAAAGAAAATCTTGACGTAATTACATAGGGTGTATTCAGACATGAACTTGTGTAGCTTTTCGTGAGGTAGAATTGTGCACGTCCGGATTAGACGTATAACCCCCCCCCCTGGTTGGCTTGGTAGCCGGCCCCGATAGAGGAGGAGATTTACGCTGTTGCGGGGGGGGGAGGTGCTGCCGAATTTTCTGTAGAATATTCTGCGAAGAGATCTAAATGTTAATAAGCGCCTTGTGGCCTTATAGGTTGAAGTACTACGTATGGCGCGATCTACTTGGCTTAAGGAGTAGCCGACGGTTGGAAGTACTTGGAGCGTTTTGCTATTAGTCGATACTCGTCGCGAGGTATGTGAACCTCTTCCTATCTCTTCTAGCATGATATGTGTGAACTATGTAGTACGGTGAGCGTCACGTGTGCTAAACGTATTTGATTGGTTTAAAACATAAAGTGTTATAACGGCTTTATGGGAAGTTGGTTATAACAGCTTTATGTTGGTAAGAAAATACTTGTGGTTTTTAAAAGGTAACTGATTTAAACTATAACTGGCTTGTTATGTGTTAATAAAGAACTTGAAGTAATACTTGGTTTTTGAAAACTTAAGAGTTATACTAGCTTTATGGGAAGTTAGGTATAACGGCTTAAGAATGTTTCTTGATTTGGAAATCGAGAATGTGTATCGACAAACCAACTGCGGCGTTAATAAAAGGAAATGTTTTGTGATTAAGTATTATTAAAACCAGTAGAAACTTCCATCTGCATAGAAGCTAAGATGAGACAAAATGATATTTCCTAGGTCATGGCTGCTGTAATAAGATTGTTATAAACAAGAATATCCTACTCACATATAAGGCTTATGTTTCTCAGATGGTTTAAAAGAGAATTATATTCTTAAATAAATAAGGCTAGGAACTACGAAACCTTTCTAAAATAAGAAACGTGAACATTTGAAATTAGGCAAACTTGGACGTTTGAAAAAGAATGTTGTTACTTGGTTTTACTAAGAGAAGTGTTTTGATTTACTTCAAAAGATAATCACTCTATTGTTATATACTACGGGTATTGTGTGACTTTTGTGAAAGTAACATATCTTTAAAGTTATATTGTATAAAGTACTTTGGGGATAAAAACCCGATCTCGTTAATCATATAGTAGAAAGTACCTTATGTGTGGATAACTTGATTGTATTGGTTTGTGATAGCCTTGTAATACCTTCGTGTTGATTTGATAAGTAATCATATTAGGATGCTACGTGTGATAGTATTCTGTGATGGTTGTGTAAAGGGGTTTTCCCTTGATTGTGCTTATGTTGTTTAAACGATAAACTGTTATGTTGGTATTATACCACTCACCGTGTTTCCGGGGGTTAAGCGCCTCCGTGCGGGGTAGACTCGGCGATGCAGGACCATGATTCGAGAATACCTCATGCGGGTCCGGGGCCTATGCGGAGCTACGAGAGTTCGTGTTAGTGTGCGGCCTTTATGGTCATGCGTGCATGTGGCCATGCGGTGCGAGTCGGGGCGATGCGGGAGTAGCTACCTCGATGCGAGGTTATACCTCATGCGGGCCTATGAGATTGGCCTATGCGAGCTGCGGGAGTTCGAGGCTAGACGCACATTTGATATTGCGGGCGGCGACGGCTTTGATCATGTGACGGTCTAGACAGATATCATGATACAGTTTATGACCTTGTTAGTACTGTGGGTGTTAGTAGTCGGCTATGCCTTCGTACTTACCCTGTACTGTTTTATTTGGACACAGGTGGGACCTGTTGTTCGTGTGTATTCCTTGGTGCTTTTCTATCATTGACTGCCGGCAGTGAGGAAGGTATTCCACGGGCATGATTGATGTTGTGGGCGTGAGACCCATTGTTATATTGGAGTGGTGACTTCGAGGGCGTGAGTCCCTGACTAGACATGACTGCTTATTTATTGTGAACTGTAGTTTGGTTATCATACATGTCTCCTGCTTTCTATAGACTACTATGATTTCATTTACAGTATCTTCATGTTTCACATACTTGGTACCTGTTGTACTGACCTCCTTCGGGGGGCTGCGTTCATGCCGCAGGTTGAGGTACACCAGTCGTTGATCCTAGTTCTCGGGGTCACAGTTCAGCGTATGGGAAGCTCCGTTTCTCCGGAGGCTTATCAGTGGTATAGTCCCCTGTCGTTGTAGGTATTTACATTCAGGGGTATGGCGGGGCCCTGTCCCGCCATTGTTGTCGTATCATTCTTAGAAGTGCAGAAATCGTTGTGGCGAGTTGTAATGGGATGTAACTGTTCGGTTTTAAAAATTGATTTATATATATATGTCGTAAGGCAAGTTTTCTCCGATTACTGTTTCTTACTTCATAATATTTTCATGTCTTGTTTTATGTTCCGCTGATTACTCTGATGTTGTGTCACTAGGGTGCCCGGGGTAAGGCACGATCACGGGCCAGGTTCGGTCGTGGCGGCGGGTGGCTCTTCACCGGTATGGACATTGCTAGGATGAAGGCCTATGCGCGAGGATAGAGAGAGAGGAGGATCAGTTGACTCGAGCCAGCCCAAGAGGCGGGACGCAGGTCTCGTGGCAATTTTGAGGCGGACAGCCTCAAGGCAGAACTAGGTCTGATGCGGCCAAAGACCGAGTGCTCCTCACGCTTTTCCGGCGAGGTTTTACAACCCGAAATCGAGGCGGTCAGGTCTTTAGAGCTTCAGAGTCTCAGGGAGATAGGGGTTCCAGTCAGTCGAGGCCACTTTTGCCTCAATGCGCCCAGTGTGGTAGGTTACACTCTGGGGTATGTCGCGCCGGTACGGGTGCTTGTTTTTCTTGTGGTCGTCTGGGCCATATGTTAAGAGAGTGTCCTTATAGAGGGTCTGGTGGGACCACACCGTCTTGGATCGATTCGGGTTTTCGCCTTCAATAGCTAGGCGGGATGTTCATGCACCGGCTGTGCGAGAAGGTCGTGGTGGAGTTCAGTTTTAGCGGTCCTGTGAACCGCCTATATGATTTCAGGTATGTCTTTGGCCCTTTAGAAACTTTTATGCATGATAAAGTTGTGGTATGTTTAAGTTTCATGAACAGATTGTATTGAGACTATGTATATGTTAGAAGGAGTTGGAAGTACGAAAAGATAATCTCTTTTGGGCTTATGATGGACGGATATGCGTGTACGAGTTATTAGGGCCATGTGTGGTATTAGTGGTATGTGGGGATTGTGAAAGGAAACTATGTCGCTAATTATAAGTTTGTTTCCGAAAGAACATTCGGGGACGAATGTTTCTAAGGGGGGAAGAATGTTACACCCCGTATTTACAGGACATGTTTTAAGAACGTACGTAAGAACTCACAAGTGCTAAAATTTGAGACTTGTAAAAATTTATCGGAATTATGAAATTGTCGGAAAGTGTATTATTGTGACGAATGGGAGGGCGACATGTGTCACCCCCCCTTAATGTGCCTTGGACGAAAAATAGCATGGCTAAGATGGTCATTGACCATAGTCTTGTATGACTAAGTCTTCCAAGTAGAGCTTGACAACATTGACCAAGTCAATGACCCCACATTAGTCTTGATATTTGTTAGACCTCATCCAAACCACCCATTTGTTTAGATCTTAACCCTCCATTACACTATATAATACTAGTAGTAGTATGACAAGCTTAACACTTAGTAAAATTTCACAAAAACATGAAGGAAGAGCAAGAGTGCTCTCGGATTCAACATTCAAGAAGGAAAAAATTTTTTGTTTCTTGTCCAATAATCTTCCCACTTTAAAGCAAGGTTCATGAGGGTATAGTAAGTGTATCTCAATAGAAATATCTCGGAAAAAGATAGTTTTCGGGTTAGTCGCAAAGTGAAAACCTAGTGGATTTCTAGGTTTTGGATTGGAAGTTTGAAGGAAAGTTGTTGGTGTGGTTCTAAGGGTCTCAAGTAGCGGATTGAAGTATCTTGAAGAGGCTCTAGGTTGCTAAGGAACGACTTCGGATTTGGAGTTGGATTAGGATTCGTTGAGGTATAATCTTGTTCTTTGAAAATGTTACAAGATTATTTATATTGTTGTTAGCTATACTTGTTGCTAGCATGATGTATATGTGTTGAAGTTTGTAAGGATTATGGATTGATTGTGGCCTTGGAAATCCGAAATGTAATGTGAGCCATGTTAAGTTAGATTACATTATCGACCCAGAGATGGGCCGGGCAGTATACCTTTACGGGAAGACTATATGACATTATCGACCCAGAGATGGGCCGGGCAGTACACCTTTACGGGCAGACTATATGACATTATCGACCGTGAATGGGCCGCGATACCTTTATGGGCGCACTATATGATATTATCGTCCCGAAATGGGGCGATATACGTATGGGCGGTATGTGACCTTGATCGCGTCCCATTGGGTAGGGTAGTAAAGCGCCCTCCCAAAGAAGCGGATGTACTTATGAAAGATAAGTAAGTTACATAGAAATGAACTTAATGATTTTTCCTAATCATGTGCGTAAGAATGTGGCTATAACCTTTATTGAAAATGGGAAAATATATTGATGTGAAATTAAGTTCATAAGTGGTAATGACACAGCAGGATCTGGTATGTATTTTTATACTTGTCCCTGTCATTCTTTTATCTGATTATGATCGCATTTCAGACGTTATTTATGTTCCATATTAAATTTTTGTTATCGACCCCCTTCGAGGGGCTGCGTTCATGCCCGCAGGTTTTAGGTACCCAGGTTGGTGATCCTTGCTCTTAGGATCTCGGTTCAGTTTTTAGGAAAAAGCTCCATTTGCTCCGGAGGCTTATCTCTTGGTACGGTTTTTCCCTGAGGTAGTAGATTCATGTATATTCAGGGGTATGGCGGGGCCCTGTTGTCACGACCCGTTCCGGGGCCCGTGACTGGTGCCTTACCCCGGGCACCCTAGTGATACAACATCAGAGTAATCAGCGGAACATAAAGACAATACATGAAACCAATGTAATAAGACAGTGAAATAAGAAGACAGGCTAACCAAAAGCAGTTCGTCGGTACATATAAATAACAATTTGAACAGTTAATCCTTTTACAAACCCTCTTACAATTTACGCCACAACAAGATTGCTACACTCTACGAATGATATGACAACAACGACGGGACGGGGCCGTCATACCCTGAATGTAAGCACCTACAACAAGGGGACTATACGAATAAGCCTCCGAGGAAACGGAGCTTTCCCAAACGCTGACTGACCCTAAGAGCGAGGATCAACGGCGGTGTACCTTTACTGCGGCATGAACGCGGCCCCGAAGGAGGTCGATGACAACAGTACCAAGTATGTGAAACATGAAGATCGTAAATGAAATCATAGTAGTCTATAGAAAGCAGGAGACATGTATGATAACCAAACTACAGTTCACAATAAATAAGCAGTCATGTCTAGTCAGGGACTCACGCCCTCCAAGTCATCACTCCAATATAACAATGGGTCTCACGCCCACAACATCAATCATGCGTGGAATACCTTCCTCACCGTGATCGATGATAGAAAAGCACCAAGGAATACACATAAGCAGGTCCACGTGTCCAAATAAAGCGATGCAGGTAATGCGAAGGCATAGCCGACTACTAACACCTACAGTACTAACAAGGTCATAAAGCGTATCATGATATCTGTCTGCAGACCGTCGCATGATCAAAGCCGGTCGCCGCTCGCAATATCAAATGTGCGCGTCTAGCCCTCGAACTCCCGACTCGCATAGGCCAATCTCATAGGCCCGCATGAGGTATAACCCGCATCGAGGTAGCTACTCCGGCGTCGTCGCCCCGACTCGCGATCGCATGGCCACATAGACCGCATGACCATAAAGGCGCCGCGCTAACACGGAACTCTCGTAGCTCGCGTAGGCCCCTGAGACCCGCATGAGGTATTCTCGAATCATGGTCCTGCATCGCCGAGTCTACCCGCGTCGGAGGCGGCTTAACCGGAAACACGGTGAGTGGTATAATACCAACATAACGGTTTAACGTTTAAACAACATAAGCACAATCAAGGAAAACCCTTTACACAAACATCACGAATACTAACACACGTAGCATCCTAATATGATTACTTATCAAATCAACACGAAGGTATTACAAGGCTATCACAAACCAATACAATCAAGTTATTCACACATAAGGTACTTTCTACTATGTGTCAACATGTTCGGTTTCTATCCCCAAAGTACTTCATACATTAACTTTTTAAAGATACGTTACTTTACAAAAGTCACACAATACCCGTAGTATATGAAAATAGAGTGATTATCTTTTGAAGTGAATCAAAACACTTATCTTTGTAAAATCAAGTAACAACATTATTATCCAAACGTCAAGTTTGCCTAATTTCAAATGTTCACGTTTCTTATTTTAGAAAGGTTTCGTAGTTCATAGTCTTATTCATTTAAGAATATAATTCTCCTTTTAAACTATCGAGAAACATAAGCCTTATATGTGAGTAGGATATTCTCGCTTATAACAATCTTATTACAATGATCATGATCTAGGAAATATCATTTTGTCTCATCTTAGCTTCTATGCAGATGGAAGTTTCTCTTGGTTTTAATAATACTTAATCTGTTAAAACATTTCCTTTTATTAACGCCGCAATGGTTTGTCGATACACATTCGATTTCCAAATCAAGAAATATTCTTAAGCCGTTATACCTAACTTCCCATAAAGCTAGTATAACTCTTAAGTTTTCAAAAACCAAGTATTACTTCTTCTTTCGAAATGATTCAAAAATCTTTTGAAATACTTCAAGTTCTTTATTAACACATAACAAGCCAGTCATAGTTCAAATCAGTTACCTTTTAAAAACCACAAGTATTTTCTTACCAACATAAAGCTATTATAACCAACTTCCCATAAAGCCGTTATAACACTTTATGTTTTAAACCAATCAAATACATTTAGCACATGTACGTCTACCGTACTACATAGTTCACACATATCATGCTAGAAGAGATAGGAAGAGGTTCACATACCTCGCGACGAGTATCGACTAATAGCAAAACGCTCCAAGTACTTCCAACCGTCGGCTACTCCTTAAGCCAGGTAGATCGCGCCACACGTAGTACTCAACCTATAAGGCCATAAGGCGCTTATTAATATTTAGATCCCTTCGTAGAACATTCTACGTAAAATTGGCGACCTCCCCGCAACAAACGTAAATCTCCTCTCTATCGAGGCCGCTACCAAGCCAACCAGGGGGTTTGCACGCCTAACCGGGCGTGTACGATTCTACTACTACACAAAGAAAGCTACACAAGTCTACTCTGATACACTATGTAATTACAATCAAGATTCTTCTTTCGAAAAGGTTTCTTATTATTCGGGCTTAAGTCAAAAGACATTGCCGATAACAACGCTCGATTCTATATATAGTATACTTCAACTATATAGTCTAACAATCATGTAATTTCCAATTACAATAGAGGACAAGATATTTACATCGATAAGCCCATAGTTATCCAAGTTTAAATGTCGATCCCGAGCAAGGTTTAGCTCTACTCAGTGCGCTCAGACCAGCTCCAAACAACCCTTAAGTTCTAACCAACTTCTACTTATTACTCCAACTAACTATGGAGATTTTCCTTAGGGTTTCGGTTTTGTAGTGAAGGAAGTATAATAGTATTTACGGGCTTTTCAGATAAGTATAACCTTAGAATACTACAAGGTATACGGCTAAGGTAATTTGGGCATTATAAAAATACTTTTGAGAGTATTTCTACCAAGAGGGGGTATTATCTGAAAACAACTAGGCTAGGGGTACCCCACGGCTAGCACCCAGGGGAAAGGGCTCTCGGCCAAGGGGAGGAGGCTCTTGGCGAACTCTGTAAGGGGAGGAGGAGGAATTTAACACTTGGAAATATTTAGGAATGGATGAACAAGTCTTCCAAGGGGGTATTTATAGCAAAACCAGGCCAACCAATGGCGAGATCAAGCCGTGTGCAAGGCAAGTGTAAGGCCTAGATCAAGCCAAGTGCACCCTAACCCTACTCCACCAAACATGGCACAAAACAAGCCACAAAACAAGGCCCAAATTAAGGGACCAATCGGCCAAGGCCAACCACCCTTGACCGCCCCCTCTAAAACCGTCCAATGAGGGTGACAAGTGTCACCCTCCCGTTGGCCCAAAATATTTCGTCTCTCGGAAAAATCCGCAAAAAATATAAATGACATAGCCGGAATTTTCCCTACGAAAGGTGTGTAACGTTTTCATCGAAACACGACTCTAATCGGGTGTTGTGCACAAAGTGAAAATCGGCCAAGCCTACTTAAGCTTCAAAAAAATTTCTACGTACGTCCTTACGTACATACACTGGAAATACGGGGTATAACATTCTCCCCTCCTTAGAAACATTCGTCCCGAATGTTCCTTCTAAGTCTCAAAACAAACGCGCGCTGGTATAGTCTTTACTACTATACTTACGAGAACAAATCCTGCCACACCTGGCCACAGAAACATCCGCGCAAAAAAACCTCCATCCAAGTCCACGAGGAAACACCTCTAACATTACCACAAACACCTCTCTCCGGGGTCTAAAATATACTTCCTTCGCACCTTCTCCTTACAAAAGAAATGATCACATCTATGCTCGCCATACATGCTCGCTTCTTCCCGATACCACTTTTGTCACTTTGCCGCGAGGTTCTAGTGTCACTCCGGCGACCCAACAAATGGTGGGACTACATGCGATCCCCGAGGTGTCGTACACTCGAACTCTTACTACATTTAGGATCTTGCTTGATCTCCAAAACTCGGGTTACTATCTCTAACGTGGTCATCATTAATCGGGAACACTGATGGATCTCCGATACTTTCCGATCATAACAATACGAAGATCGGACGTCTTGCCTCTAAGTCGGACGGCAAAAGCTAACATATAGGCAACCCGCCTACTCGCACTGATCCGCAAGGCCCAAAGTAACTCGGGCTAAGTTCCTCTGTTTTCCAAAACTCGTCACACCCAAACCGGGTGGTATCTTCAAGAAGACCGACCGTCAATCCACGAACTCTAAGCGTCGTCGCCGATAATCCGCATCGATTCCTCTGCGCCAAAACCTCTTCTAGATAAACTTCCCTATCCACGGCTGTTGGAACAAACTCAACCACTATCGAACCTTGCCAACATCGAACCAATCGGCCGGCAACTTACACTTCCGCCCTACAAGGCTTCATAAGGAGACATCCAACACCGAAATGGTAGCTAACAACACTCCTTCAACAGAGACAACAAACCTTGCAACTACCGCGAAATCCAAACATCCGGCAGAGGCGAATGTGATTCGAGACTCACCAGTTCCTAACCTGCAGTATAACTTCGGAAAAAATGAAAATAGCCACAACCCGGCTTCACTGTCATAAGGTGAAGGTAGGCACCCGTGCGACCTTACAACCTTTACGATAAAACAACACCGCCGAGTAAACGGTCTTTGCTAGAAAACAAGACGGTGACCTCGCCGGCGACTCGGGTCGAATCGTCCACGACCGCACGTTGGTTAACTAAACTCGGGCCTAACACCCTCGTAACCCCAACCCAAAGCGGGACCACCACAAACTGACCCCACCACCAAACATGCCGCGGGTTGACCCACAACGTGGCCTCAACCCGACCCGGCAACGCGCACCATACTAGCTCCCCGAACCGGAACAATCTCACTAATCACGTTACGAAAACCTAGCGGTCTCCTTAGCTCGACTACCCTCTTTCATTCCACACTACTCAGGGACTAATCCCACCAACATAACTCACGTGCATTATGCACTCCTATAAGGGTCAAACATAAACAATACATCTTTTACTCGAGATGGCCTTACCTCTAAGGTCTCTACGTATAAAACTCTAAGGCTCACACCTTCTCTATCCCCCAAAATCTTACTCGGTTAGCCCACCATGATTTCTAATCACAACTAACACCCTGCTATCAGAACATAGCACTTAAGGTATACTCACCTTATCACACATACAGATCTCTAGAGGGTTAAGGATATATCTATATCTCTTCTTCACTCCTTAGTCGTCTAATCAAACTGCCCTGAGGCGCATAGCTAAGGAAGATGACAACTACCCACCGATCCTGAAGGCTAAGTCCTCCCGCAAGGACACTCTTTCGACATCAGACCCTGACGGTCATAGGTACAACAAGTACCAACTAAAAGACGACATTCCCTGAGATGACGCTGCGCTGTGAACACCGAGAAAAATCAATCGGATGGTTGGAACGCCGTGTGGCGTGAGCGGAAGCTCGAGCTCGACCAACTCCTGCATACCCCGAACGTCCTGAACCCTGTGGAGGACCTTTCTGCACTGGTGGATGCGCATAATCTAATCCGTTGGTGAGGTGACTCGCCTCGAAAGTTACCAAAGGACCTTGCTGCTCTGGCCCTCTTCTGCTGTCCTTCGTTAACCCGTCGATCTCTACGTTTCTCGGCCTGCTGCGCATAAGCCCGTACACAGGCCATGCTCAAGCCTAACTGAAGAACTTACTTTTGCACAACCTTCTCGTTGATATTCATCAAGACTCGCGGCACATCGGTATACTCTCTGGTAGTCAAATACAGGGTCGCCTCCTTGAAATCTATATTCTCTGTTCCCCGATGCATTAGGCGAAGGTTCAAATATCATGGCGCGATGAGGCTGCGCCCGTGCTAATCTCTTCTGGGGCTAGTGACGTCGCAAAACTCCCGAATGAAGCACCACCGGTGATGATTGGGCCGTGCCACGTAACCTCTGTACTCTACTCGCGGCTCCTGTTTGCGCTTGCCTCTGGGCGGGTTGCCTACGCGGAGGCATAACGGTAAGGTAAAGAAATACGTTAGAGGGTCCAACTGACAACACAGCTCTAAGGCACGATCTCAGAGTGAGAAGAAATAGAAACCAATCCGACAGATCCTATAGCCTCCTGATTATTGGTGTGGTGCGCAACACACCGATAATCAAGACTCTGCGGATACGATGCATAGACACTTTCAGAGATTAATCGCTCGATACCACTTTTGTCACGACCCGTTCGGGGCGTGGTCGTGCCTTACCGGGCACCCTGGTGATACAACATCGAGTAATCGGAACATAAAGACAATACATGAAACCAATGTAATAAGACGGTGAAATAAGAAGACAAAGCAACCAAAAAGCGGTTCACAAGACATATAAATAACAATTTGAACAGATTAATCCTTTTACAAACCTCTTACAATTTTACGCCACAACAAGATTACTACAGACCTCTACGAATGATATGACAACAACGACGGGACGGGGCCCGCCATACCCTGAATGTAGCACCTACAACAGGGGACTATACTAAGATAAGCCTCGGAGGAACGGAGCTTTCCCAAACGCTGAATCGTGACCCTAAGAGCGAGGATCAACGATCGTGTACCTTTACTGCGGCATGACGCAGCCCGAAGGAGGTCGATAACAGTACCAAGTATGTGAAACATGAAGATCAGTAAATGAAATCATAGTAGTCTATAAGCGGGAGACATGTATGATAACCAAACTACGATTCACAATAAATAGCGATCATGTCTAGTCGGGACTCACGCCCTCAGTCATCACTCCAATATAACAATGGGTCTCACGCCCACAACATCAATCATGCGTGGAATACCTTCCGCCATGCCGATCGATGATAGAAAAGCACCGAGGAATACACATGAACAACGGTCCCACTGTGTCCAAATAAACAATGCAGGTGAAATGCGAAGGCATGCCGACTACTAACACCAGCGGTACTAACAAGGTCATAAATCGTATCATGATATCTGTCTAGGCCGTCGCATGATCAAAGCCGGTCGCCGCCCAATATCAAATGTGCGCGTCTAGCCCCGAACTCCGCGACTCGCGTAGGCCAATCATAGGCCGCGTGAGGTATAACCCGCATCGAGGGTAGCTACTCCCGGCATCGCCCCGACTCGCGACCGCGTAGCCACATGCACCGCATGACCATAAAGGCCGCACACTAACTGGAACTCGTAGCTCGCATAGGCCCCGTGACCGCGTGAGGTATTCTCGAATCATGGTCCCCGCACACGAAGTCTACCCGCGTGGAGGGCGGCTTAACCCGGAAACACGGTGAGTGGTATAATACCAACATAACGGTTTAACGTTTAAACAACATAAGCACAATCAATCGAGGAAAACCCTTTACACAAACATCACGAATACTAACACACGTGGCATCCTAATATGATTACTTATCAAATCAACACGAAGGTACTACAAGGCTATCACAAACCAATACAATCAAGTTATTCACACATAAGGTACTTTCTACTATGTGTCAACATGTTCGGGTTTCTATCCCCAAAGTACTTCATACATTAACTTTTTAAAAGATACGTTACTTTCACAAAAGTCACACAATACGTAGTATATGAAAATAGAGTGATTATCTTTTGAAGTGAATCAAAACACTTATCTTTGTAAAATCAAGTAACAACATTATTATCCAAACGCGTCAAGTTTGCCTAATTTCAAATGTTCACGTTTCTTATTTTAGAAAGGTTTAAGTAGTTCATAGTCTTATTCATTTAAGAATATAATTCTCCTTTTAAACTATCAGAAAAATAAGCCTTATATGTGAGTAGGATATTCTCGTTTATAACAATCTTATTACAAAGACCATGATCTAGAAATATCATTTTGTCTCATCTTAGCTTATGCGGATGGAAGTTTCTCGGTTTTAATAATACTTAATCTGTTAAAACATTTCCTTTATTAACGCCGCGATGGTTTGTCGATACACATTCGATTTCAAATCGATAAAACATTCTTAAGCCGTTATACCTAACTTCCCATAAAGCTAGTATAACTCTTAAGTTTTCAAAAACCAAGTATTACTTCTTCTTTCAAATGATTCAAAATCTTTTGAAATACTTCAAGTTCTTTATTAACACATAACAAGCGATCATAGTTCAAATCGATTTACCTTTTAAAAACCACAAGTATTTTCTTACCAACATAAAGCTATTATAACCAACTTCCCATAAAGCCGTTATAACACTTTATGTTTTAAACCAATCAAATACATTTAGCACGTATGCGTCTGCGTACTACATAGTTCACACATATCATGCTAGAAGAGATAGGAAGAGGTTCACATACCTCGCGACAGTATCGACTAATAGCAAAACTCTCCAAGTACTTCCAACCGGCTACTCCTTAAGCCGTAGATCGCGCCGCGTAGTACTCAACCTATAAGGCCAAGGCGCTTATTAATATTTAGATCCTTCGTAGAACATTCTACGAAAATTCGCAAGACACCTCCCCACACAGCGTAAATCTCCTCCTCTATCGAGTGGCTACCAAGCCAACCGGGGTTTGCACGTCTAACCGGGCGTATGCGATTCTACTACACAGAAAGCTACACAAGTCTCATGTCTGATCTATATAATTACGATTCGACTCTTCTTTCAAAAGGTTTCTTATTATTCAGCTTAAGTCAAAAGACATTGCCGATAACAACGTTGATTCTATATATAGTATACTTCAACTATATAGTCTAACAATCATGTAATTTCCAATTACAATAGAGGACAAGATATTTACCTCGATAAGCCCATAGTTATCCAAGTTTAAATGTCGATCCTGAGCAAGGTTTAGCTCTACTCAGTGCGCTCAGGCCCGCTCCAAACAACCCTTGAAGTTCTAACCAACTTCTACTTAATTACTCCAACTAACTATGGAGATTTTCCTTAGGTTTTCGGTTTTGTAGTGAAGGAAGTATAATAGTATTTATGGGCTTTTCAGATAAGTATAACCTTAGAATACTACAAGGTATACGGCTAAGGTAATTTGGGCATTATAACAATACTTTTGAGAGTATTTCTACCAAGAGGGGGTATTATACAAAACAACTAGGCTAGGGGTACCCCACGCTAGCACCCTGAGGGAAAGGGCTCTCGGCGAGGGGAGGCTCTTGGCGAACTCTACACTAAGAGGGAGGAGGAATTTAACACTTGGAAATATTTAGGAATGGATGAACAAGTCTTCCAGAGGGGTATTTATAGCAAAACCCAAGGCAACCAACGGCGAATCAAGCCATGTGCAAGGCAAGTGTAAGGCCTAGATCAAGCCAAGTGCACCTAACCTACTCCACCAAACATGGCACAAAACAAGCCACAAAACAAGGCCCAAATTAAGGGACCAATCGGCGAGCCAACCACCCTCGACCGCCTCTAAAACCGTCAACGAGGGTGACAAGTGTCACCCTCCCGTTAACCAAAATATTTCGTCTCTCGGAAAAATCCGCAAAAATATAAATGACATAGCGGAATTTTCCTCTACGAAAAGCGTGGAAAGCGTTTCGAAAACGACTCTAATCGGTGTTGTGCACAAAGTGAAAATCGGCCAAGCCTACTTAAGCTTCAAAATTTCTACGCACGCCCCACGTACATACACCGAAATACGGTATAACACTGTCGCCACGCTTGTTATGATAAAAACTCTTAAGTCCGTAGTCACATATTTATGGGTCGGTTGTAAAGAAATGAGGCAACTGCTTCGGTTGTATATATTTATGTCCAGGAAGGTAGCCCTATCGGCTAACCTGTGGTTTTACTTATGTTGTTTTATTGTATAAGTTTCATGTATGTTCCGCTGATTATCTCTGATGTATACCGTAGGGTGCGGGTAGGGCACGATCGCGATCCGGTCGGTCGTGACAGTTTATTTCTTACCTCAAGGCCAGGAAGATGGTACGGAAGGGTATATTTACCATTTGGTTCGTATTCGATCGAGGTGAGATACCGACCTTCACTCGATTCGGTTGTTAGAGAGTTTCGGGCGTATTCCCAGGCGAGTTTCGTATCCTCCCGAGAGGAGATTGAGTTTTGCATCGATTTGGCGCGGACACTCGGCCGATATCTATTCCGCCATACGGATGGCACGCCGAGTTGAAGATATTGAAGGACCGGTGAAAGATTTCTTTGGAGAAAGGCTTTATCGGGCCAAGTGTTTCTCCCAGGGAGCGCCCGGTGTTATTTGTAAAGAAGAAGGATGGGGCCAGCTGCGTATGTGTATTGATTCTGAGCGTCGAACAAGGTAACTATCAAGAATGATATCCCTCCCTAGGATTGATGATTTGTTTGACCGGTTGCGAGTGCGAGATGCTTTTCCAAGATAGACTGCGTGCGGTTACCATCAGTACGAGTTAGAGGCGGATATCCCAAGGATCGCATTCGGGACCGGTATGGGCACTATGAGTTCGGTGATGTCTTTCGGATTGACCAACGCTCAGCGGTATTCATGGATTTGATGAATAGGGTGTTCGAGCCATTCTTGAATATGTTCGTTATAGTGTTCATTGATGATATCTTGGTGTATTCGCGCCTGAGCGAGAGCATCTGGTCATTTGAGGCGGTATTAGGAGTCCTCGAGGACCGGCGATTGTATGCCAAGTTCTCGAAATCGAGTTTTGGTAGCTTCAGGCTTTCTTAGGGCATGTTATGGGGCGATGGTATTCGGGTTGATCTGACTAAGATTGAGCGATCAAGACTTGGCGGACCACTACAAGCGGAGTCGCGGCTTTTGGGCCTTGCAGGTTATTATCGGAGGTTTGTGGAGAAGTTTGCTTCCATGTCAGCGCCTTTGACTAGGCTGACTCAGAAAACAGCTATATTTCAGTGGACGGATGCTTGTGAGGAGAGTTTTGATTCTTGAAGGAGAAGTTGGCAGCCCAGTTCTTACTCTTCCTGAGGGTTTGGACGGATATGTGGTTTATTGTGATGCGTCGGGTGTCGGGCTTGGGTGCGTGCTGATGCAGCATGGCAAGGTTATAGCTTACGCATCTCGATAGCTTAGGAAGCATGAGAAGAACTATCCCACACATGACTTGGAGTTGGCAGCAGTGATTCATGCCTTGAAGATCTGGAGACACTATTTGTATGGAGTTCATGTGGATATTTACACAGACCACAAGAGTCTCCAGTATATCTTCAGCCAAAGAGAGCTGAACTTACGACAGAGACAGTGGTTGGAGCTGCTTAAGGATTACGATGTTGATATTCTATACCACCCAGGGAAGGCCAATGTAGTTGCAGATGCCCTTAGTCGCAGATCGATGGGTAGTCTATCCGATGTACCGCCGGGGAAAAAGGATATGGTCCGAGAGATTCGTCCGCTAGAGAGCCTTGGGGTTCGTTTGTTTGATTCTGATAGTGATAGAGTTCGGGTTCGAGAGGTTGCCGAGTCTTCCATCGTCGAGGAGGTGAAGAGGCGACAGTATGAGGATCCGATTATGGTGCGGTATCGAGATGCCGCTCTTCAGAGAGAGAAGAGTCTATTTGAGGTAGCGCCTGATGGGGTGCTAAGGTTTGAGGGCCAATTGTGTGTTCACGATGTGACAGGACTTCGTCAGCAGATTTTGGGGGAGGCACACAGTGCTCGTTATTCTATTCACCCGGGGTCGACTAAGATGTATCATGACCTCAGATGCGTGTATTGGTGGGATGGCCTGAAGAGGGACGTGGCAGGTTTTGTTGCACAGTGTCCTAATTGTTAGCAGGTTCAGATTGAGCACCAGAAGCCCGGTGGGCTGTTGCAGACTATTGATATTCCGACTTGGAAGTGGGAGGTAATAAATATGGATTTTATTGCAGTGTTACCTTCCACTCAGAGGAAGCATGATTCCATTTGGGTTATCGTCGACAGGCTGACGAAATCAGCCCATTTTCTTCCGGTCAGAACGACGTTCTCAGCTGAGGACTATGCCAGATTATATATTAGAGATTGTGAGCGCGGAGTCGGTGATCGATTATTTCAGCGAGAGAGCCCGGTTCTGGCTAACTTCGAGTTCTTTCGGAAGGGATTAGGGACACAGTGAGTCTCAAGATGAGATTTCATCCTCGCCGGACAAACGGGCGGCGCACTATTGATACAACGAGGATATCTTTGCGGGCTTGTGTTATTGATTTCAGGGGTAGCTGGGAGGATCATTTGCCTCTTGTGGAGTTTGCTTATAACAACAGCTACCATTCTAGTATCCAGATGGCGCCTTATGAGGCCTTATATGGGAGGAAGTGTAGGTCACCGATAGGTTGGTTTGAGGTGGGAGAAGTTCAGCTAGTCGGGCCAGACTTGGTACAGCAGGCAGTGGATAAGGTGAAGCTTATCCAGGAGCGGTTATTGTCAGCTCAGAGTCGACAGAAGTCGTATGCGGATCATCGGCGTCGACACTTGGAGTTTGAGGTCGATGATTGGGTCTTCCTGAAGATATCACCCATGAAGGGTGTGATGAGATTTGGGAAGAAGGGGAAACTTAGCCCAAGGTACATTGGGCCTTATCAGATTATCCGTAAGGTAGGCAAGGTTGCCTATGAGTTATATCTGCCGTCCGATTTGGAGGCGGTACATCCAGTTTTCCATGTGTCTATGTTGCGTAAATGTATTGGAGATCCATCTAGAGTGCACCCGATTCATGATGTCCAGGTGAGAGAGTTATCGTATGAGGAGAGTCCATAGCGATACTCGATCGTCGAGTTAGACGACTTGGACAAAGGATGTGGCTTAGTCAGGTCTTATGGCGGAACGAGCGAGGAAGAGATGACGTGGGAAGCGGAGGAGGACATGATGAAGAAATATCCTCACTTATTCCCTACACCTCCAGGTAACCCACTTTCCTGCTTGTTAGTTTTGATTTAGCAATTGTACTTAAGTATTGTTGTGGTCGTGGGGAGCGTCTTTATTTGCAAAAGAGTAGTTAAGAGCGTCTACGTCGATTTGTGATTCGAGTAAGCCTAGAAGGAACATTCGGGACGAATGTTTCTAAGGGGGGGAGAATGTTATACCCCGTGGTTCGGTGCGGACATGATCGGGGCTCAGCGCCAGCTGAGTAGGGCCGCGCCAAAGCGCGTGATTGTAGGCCGCGCGGAAGAACGGGCGCAGCGGAAGATCTGGAGGGTCGCTGAAGTTTCAGCGCCGCGGCGCCGGAAAGTGGCGGCGGAAAGTCCTAAGCGCGGCGAGTTTCAGCGCCATCGGCGGGAACTGCGAGAATTAGTGGAAATTTCTGCACTTTTTTGTTTTAAAAGAGGTCATGGGTGGGTGACAAGTGTCCCCCCCCACATCTGAATTGTTGCATGCCTTATATTGACCAAGTCTTGAAGACTTGGTCATCTTTCATCTTTCATCTCTCTCTCTCTCTCTCTCTCTCTCTCTCTCTCTAAGCTAAAAAGCTCTCCCTTCTCTCTAGAAAATCAAGAGAAACTCCAAGCTTAAGGAAAATCTGAAAAGGGTGTTAAGAAGGAAAGTTATTTGCAAGCTTGGGGAGGTTGTTGTGGTGGTATTCTTGAAAAGGAGGCTAGCAAAATTGTTGGAATAGTTTTGGCTAAAGCTCCAAAGGTAACATTTCTTCTCTTGTAGCTAGTTATTGGTGTTGCATGTGAAGAATAAGGAATTTGTAGTAATAAATAATGCTCTTAGAATCATTGCATGTAAGAAAAATGGTTTGGATATGAAAGATTGGTTAAAGAGATATTATGAGCATGTTGTAGCCTACAAACTACTTTAGAATTGTTAAGTGTATTATTTTACCTATTGGGGCAGAATTTTACACACCTAAGTTTGGTTGTGTAATCCCCTTTGAAATGTTGGATTGTTGGGCCTTAAATGTGGCGTTTGGATATTGAATTCGGCCTTGAAAAAGGTGGCAAAGTATGTAGAAACAAAGGAAATGCTGCCCAAATTTCCTTAGGAATTAGTAACTTGAACTTGGAATATTTCTACATTGAAATTAGGGGTTAATAAACGTATTATGGTCATTATAGGTTGACATATTACGTGCGGTATTTCGGACTTAGAAAGTGGATTAACCGAAGAGGTATGTGGAACTTTCCTATCTCTTGAGCATGAGTAGTTGTACCTATGTAGTACGGTAGACGTACAAGATTTGATATCTTTCACTTGTTTTAAAGTATATGATGCTTGTTTCATTTCAAAAGTATAAGTCCCTTGGATTTAGGGAAAATGTATTTGACAAAGGGATAACGCTAATATAATGACTTTATGGGAAGTTGGTTATATTAGTTTTTTTGAAAGGTTCACAAAGAAAGGTTTACTCTAATTAAAACAAGTACGGGTAAAGGATTTGAAACTAAGAAAGCTGAATTGATTTTTAGGCATTGGTTGCCTAAGGTTTTAAAGGAAATGAAGTCACTTGATTTAGAAGCCTATTATATTTCTAAAAGGAAATGTGACTTGTCTTGAAAAGAAATCATAACTTGATACTATGGTGATTATTATCTTGGAATTTTTGTATAAAAAGAGTTATTTCTTAAAAAATTAGAAGTACATGGTACTTGGGTTGAATTCCCGGATTTTCTATTAAAAGACATGTTAGTGCCTTAGGATACTAAAATGAGAGGATATATTAATAATGTTAATAAGAAGTTAGGGGATTTCTTAACTTGCTTATGTTATGATAAGTCGGTAGTGCTTGTGATATGATAGGCCGGTAGTGCTTATGTATGATATGATAGGCCGGTAGTGCTTATGTTATGTATGATAGCCGGATGAGCTATGTTATATATTTATATTATTACGGGGTAAACACCGGGTTATTATTTATGCCATGGATTTGCTACCCATGATGCGAGTGCGGCGCTTGCACTCATGCGGATCCGGACCACAGGATCCATGCGGGTGAAATAGTCCCATGCGAGTACGGCGATGGTACTCATGCGGGTCCACAGGATCCATGCGGGTGAAATAGTCTCATGCGGGTGAAATAGTCTCATGACGAGGCGGATGACCTCATGCGGGTCCACAGGACCCATGCGGGTGAAATAGTCCCAGGAGTAGGATTGCTTAATGATACTACGGGCGAGGTACCCTGTTTTGATCGTGAGCCTCCTATTTTTATGCTATAAGATTTATACTTGTTACTCTCATTGTTAGTAAGGCACAGTGCAAGGAAATTGATTTTTATCTATGACTCCAGCTTATTTTTGACTTATGATATTACTACAGTATTTTCCAGTTTTACATACTTGGTACGTTGTGTCTTGACCCGCCGCCGAGGCTGCGTTAAATCTGTGAGTAAGGGAAAGCAGGTGGTAGATCCTCATTCCTAGGATCTTTTACTCAGGTGTCAGGAGCTCCATTTCTTCGGAGGCTCGACTTTTGGTATGGTTCTCCCTGGTGTTGTTGATGTTTTGTACATTCAGGGGCATGACGGGGCCCTGTCCCGTCATAGTGTTACTCCTTCTTAGAGGCATGTAGTCTTGTCATAACTTGGTTTGTTTAAAGATGTAACTGTTCGGTTTTATGTACTTTTGGAGTAGCCATTTGGGGCTAGACTATTTATATCATTATGGTTGTTATTGTGAGTTTATATTCCGCTGGTTTTCTCTGATGTTGGGTCACAAGGGTGCCCGGGTTAAGGCACCGGTCACGGATCCGGGGTCGGGTCGTGACAATGGGTCTCCAATACATTTCCGCAACATAGACACATGGAAAACTGGATGTACCGCCTCCAAATCTGTCACGACCCGTTCCGGGGCCCGTGACTGGTGCCTTACCGGGGCACCCAAGTAGACATACATCAGAGTAATCAGCGGAATATAAAAACAAGACATGAAACAAATGTAAATTGAGACACAATTTATCTGAGAAAAGTCGCCTTTCGGCATATATATATAAAGAGTGAACAGTTACATCCCAACTTTACAACATGACTACGCACCTCAGAATGTAAACAACTATGGCGGGACAGGGCCCCGCCATACCCTGAATGTACATATATCTACAACATCAGGGAGAACCATACCAAAAGTCGAGCCTCCGGAGAAGATGGAGCTCCTGACACCAAAGCAAAGATCCTAAGGATGCGGATCTAGCACTGCTTTCCTTACCTGCGGCGTAACGCACTTCTCGAGAAGTCGATAACAGTACCAAGTATGTGAAATCGTAAAATCAAGTAAAATCAAAGTATTTAAAACCATTTGCAAATACAACTAGTTCAAGCGCATAGTGCCACAACATAAACAAGAGCAAAATAGAAATAATGTAATCGGTCTTATCTAGGCGCGAATGATCGAAGCAAGGCGATCGCCCATAGTATCATTATGTGTGCCTAATCTCGACTTCCGCATCCGCATAGGTCACACACTGCATCTGCGTGAGGTATTCTCGCGTCGGGGCGGCTAACCCGGTACCTCTCGACTCCGCACCGCATAGTCTCATAGACCGCGTAGTCACACGCACCGCGTAGGCATCCCCGCGTCGGGCTAAAACACCCTAATGATCAATCCTGGAACTCCGCGACTCCGCATAGTCACACGATCGCATAGGCCGTATAGACCGCATCAAGGGTGGCAAGCCCTCGGTATAACAAGTCGAGGGTAGGTGATATAATAACGATAACGGACTTACCGTTTAACAACGTAAGCACAACAAGAATAACAATATCACAAGACACTAACACACGTAGCATCCTAACATGTTACTTATCAAACCATCTTACTACACTTTGCAGAAATCAATACAGGATTTTCATAAACAAATAAGTAAAATCGTTCCTTTTATCTTCCTTAAGTCGTTATACCTAACTTCCCATAAAGCTAGTATAACTCTTAAGCTTTCTGTTTAAAAATCAAGTATTACTATTATTTCAAAAATGATTATAATTCTTTTGAAATACTTCCAGGTTTTTATTATTTAGACTCAAGTCAAGTAAAACCATGTTCAGTTAACACACGTACGTCTACCGTACTATATATATACTTTAAAATATCATGCTCCAGAGGATAGGAAGAATCACATACCTTCTCGGCGAAAACCACCTGCCAAGTCGAATATGTCGCGCGCAGAGTATCGACCTATAATACCAAATACGTCTATCAACGTCTAGACTATCTTGTATAAAGTTCTAAGCGAGAGGGTTCTCTATTCTCTACGGAAAATTGGGCAAGACTTCCCTACCGTCAAGCTACCCAAGTCTCAGTAAATCTGATCTATGTAAGTCTGATTTAATTCTTCTTCATATACCGCCTACTTTGTGATTTGGTTCAATTCTATTCTTTAATATCCTTTTAAGTATCTTATACTCAAGTCTTAACTATTCTTATATGTAATATCTAATTACAATAGAAGGACAAGAGTATTTACCTCGATAAGCCCAAAATTATCCAATTTAGATGTCGATCTGAACAAGGTTTAGCTCTAAGTTGCGCTCGATAGCTCCAAGAAGCCCTTAGAAGTTTCTAAACAACTTATACTTAATACTATAAGTGATTTGGGCTAGGGTATTTGGAATAGTAACAATACTTGGAAGGCAACTTTCTACCAAGGGGGGGGGGGGGGTTCGGCTAGAGCTACTAGGCTAGAGGGGGAAGATGTTTCGGCCAAGGGCCTTCACATGGGGAGGAGTGTTGGACGAAACACTACAGAGAGGAAGGATTTTCAAGACTTGGAGAAATGATTTGTGGATGAAGAAAACCTTCAAGTTAGGGGGGTATTTATAGGCCAACCAATGGCCAAGATGATGGCAAGTGGAGGGTGGGGATTCACCCAAGTGTCCTTATCCATCTACTACACAAAAATATCCTACCTAACCTTGACTAATGCAAGGCCACAAAAATCGTCCAACTTGCCCAAGTTGCCGTCCATATGAGGGTGACAAGTGTCACCCTCCCGTTGGTCCAAAATATTTCGTCTCTCGGAAAAATCCGCAAAAATTATAAATGACATAGCCGTAATTTTCCCTACGCAAGTTTTGTAAAACGTTTCGTCGGAAAACGATTCTTTTAGAGGGTTGTGCACAAATTCGTCCTATGCCTAACTTTAAGGCTCAAACTTTGCACGTGCGCCCTTACGTATATACTGGAAAATACGGTATAACATTCTCCCTCTTAGAAACATTCGTCGAATGTTCCTTCCCAAGACAGATAATGATAAAGTTCCTCATAGCTTAAACGGTTTGCAAATGCCTCATGGCCACAAAACAACACTTAGGCATATATGACAATGAAAATTTACAAGTAGGAAAGTGAGTTACCCGGAGGTGTGGGAATAGGTGAGGATATACGCCTCATGTCCTCCTCGACTTCCCATGTCATCTCCTCCTGAGCTCATTCCGCCACAAGACTTTGTGGAAGCCACGTCCTTGGTCGCAGACGCTAACGACGATCGATTATCGCTATGGGAATCTCTCATACGATAACCCCTGGCCACTGGACATCGCGTCAATCGGGTGTACCCTAGATGGATCCCGATACATCTACTCAAAGTAGAAACGTGAAAAACCGGATGCACCGCCTCCGGATAAGGCGGCAGATTCAACTCGTAGGCAACGCGCCTACCTGCGGACAATCGATAGGGCCCGATGTACCTTGGTGAGTTTCCCTTCTTCCGAATCTCATTACACCGCCGTGGGTGACACCTTCAGAAAACCCAATCATCAACCTCAAACTCTAAATGCCGACGGCGATGATCTGCGTATGACTTCATGCGACTCGAGTGTCGATGCCGCTCTTGGATAAGCTTCACCTTATCCATCTGCCACGCCAAATCTGGTCCCACTAATCGCACTCACCCACATCAAACCAACTATCGGCGTCTGCACTTCCTCATACAAGGCCTCATGGCGTCGTCGAATCTTTGGAGTGGTAGCTATTATTATACGCAAACTCAACTAGAGGCAAATGATCCTCCGGCTACCCACGAAGTCAATAACACGGGCTCGCGAGATATCCTCGCAGTGCGGATAGTGCGCTCGGCTGTCCCGTCTGCGTGGATGGAATGCGATTACTCGTGCTCACTGCGTCCTAGGCCGCCACGGAAAGACCTCCAGAAGTTAGCTGTAAACTGGGCTCCTCGGTCAGATATGATAGAAATAGGGACTCCATGCAGTCTGATGATCTCTCGGATGTAAAGTCTGGCATAATCCTCAGGCGAAAAAGTCGTCCTGACGGGAAGAAAGTGGGCTGATTTCGTCAGCCTGTCGACGATAACCCAGATAGAATCATGCTTCCTCTGAGTGCGAGGTAATCCTGTGATAAAGTCCATGTTGATCACCTCCCACTTCCAGGTCGGGATCTCTATCGTCTGCAGCAGACCACGTGCCTCGGTGCTCTACCTTCACCTGCTGACAACACGGGCACTGAGCCACAAACTTTGCAACGTCCCTCTTCAAGTCATCCCACCAATACACAGATCTGAGGTCGTGGTACATCTTGGTCGACCCCGGATAGATAGAGTAACGTGCGATGTGTGCTTCCCCTAGAACCTGCTGCCGAAGTCCTGCAATATCCGGAACACACAACGCCTCGAACCTTAGCACCCATGGTGCTACCTCAAGACCGCTTCCTCACGAAGAAGCGGTATCACGGTGCATCGTCAAAGATCCTCAACTGTTGCCTCTTCGCTCGACGATGGAATACTCGGCAACCTCTCGAACTCGAACCCATCTGCTATCGAATCAATCAAGCGGACACGAGGCTCGCTAATCGATGCAAATCGCGAACCATGCCCTCCTCTCATTGCGCACATCGATAGGCTACCCATCGACCTACGACTAAGGGCATACGCCAACATTGGCCTTCCCGGGTGGTACGGGATATCGACATCATAATCCTTAAGCAACTCTAACCGCCTCTGTCATAAGTTCGGCTCCTGCGGTGAAGATATCTTTGGAGGCTCTTGTGGTGCGTATAAATATCCACATGAACCCCATACAAATAGTGCCTCGGATCTTGGCGTGAATCACGCGCGACTCAAATCATGGGTGGGGTAGTTCCTCTCATGCTTCTTAAGTTGTCGGGATGCGTGCGCTATAACCTTGCCTGCTGCATCAACACATCCCAACCCGATGCCCGACGTCACAATACGACATAGCCGTCTGGACCTGCGGAAGAGTAAGAACGAGGCGGTCGTCGATCTCTCCTTTAATCGGAAACCACGCTCCACGCATCATCCCATCAAACTTAGCCGTCTTACGAGTCACCTATTCAATGGTGCGAGAGATAAAGCAAACTTCTCTGACGCCGATAATAACTGCAAGGCCCGAAATGCGAACCTCTGCCGGAGTAGTAGGTCTAGGCCAACTCACATCGCTTCGATCTTGGCAGTATCCACCTGAATACCATCGGCCCCGACTATATGCTCAAGAAAAGCCACCGAAGTCAACCAGAACTCACATTTTGAAAACTTGGCGTATAACTGCTGGTCCTGGAGAATTCTCGGCCACGATCGCCAAATGATGCATGCTCGCGCTCTGGCGAGAATAAACCAAGATATCATCAATGAACACTATCACAAACGTGTCCAAAAATGGCTTGAACACTCGGTTCATCAAATCCATGAATCTGCGGAGCATTGGTCAACCGAAAGACATGACCACTGAACTCATAATGCGTCTGGGTCCGAATGCGATCCTAGGGACATCCGCCTCTCAAGCGTGCACTGATGATAGCGATCGCAGATCAATCTTGGAGAAACATCTCGCACCTGCGGTGGTCGAACAAATCATCAATCACAGGAAGGGGGTATCGTTCTTAATAGTCACCTTGTTGGTGCTGTAATCAACACACGTGCGCGGCGTCCATCCTTCTTTTTCACGAACAATACCTGGCGCTCCCGGGGAGAAACACTAGGCTGATGAAGCCGCTTCTCCAAAGAAATCTCTCGGTGGTCCTTCAACTCTCTCAACTCGGCGGTGCCATTCGTATGGCGGAATGGAAATAGGCAGTGTGTGCAGCAACATCGATACAAAACTCTATCTCCTCTCGGGAGGATACCGGAGGTCGTGCGGAAACACGTCTAGGAACTCTCGACTCATCGAACCGGTCAAAATCTGCGCTGCGGCCTCGAGATCAAACACCCAAACGAGATGGTAGATGTACTTTCTACACCATCTTCCTAGCCTTGAGGTAGGAAATAAACCTACCCCGGCGTCTGATGTTCCTCCCACTCAATAACCGGCTCCCAGAAACTGGAACCGCACCACTCTCTCCTGTAGTCTACATTGGCGTAGCGAAGCTAACCAATCCATGCCCGTGATCACATCGAAATCGGTCATGTCAACTCTATCAAGTCGGCTGAGGTCGACGATCGCGTAAAGTCCGGGCAAGCCCTATATACCCGTGAGCTACCACCGATCGCCATTTGGCGTAGCTACCTCGAAAGGGTCTATGGATACGTGCTCTATCCTATCTTACTAGCAATAAAGGGAGATATATAGGGCGAGTAGAACCGGATCTATCAAGGCATACACATCATAACGGCCCGATAAGGTACATGGCGGCGTTAGCGACGCCTCGCAGTCTGCCCGGTGGACAAGGCATAAATGCGATTCGAGGACCGCTAGAATCTGAGACCAGCGCCACGACCTCTGCGCGACCTGCTGGTCCATGAGTACCACCGCCTCGGGCGAGTAATCGAAAGGATGAAGACGACAGCGAACCTGCAGGTTGACCCCTACCATCAGCGCTGCCCCTGGTCGGACAGACTCTCGCATAATGACCCTGCTGGCCACAAGTGTAGCAAGCTCCCGAATGGAATCTACCACATCGGACACACTGAGCGGACCTCGATCGGTTAGCACCCTTGCTACCGGACCGTCAAGTCACGGGGCCTGAAATGCCGAATACTCGGTACATCAAAACGATGTAGGAGTGCTCTGAGCTGGCTGTGGTGCAAATCTATACGTCTGATGAGGCCGTCCACCCCGAGAGCTACCAAAAGATCCGGCCGTCTTGGCCTTCTTCTGGCGATGTCATGCGACCGTCGGTCTCTACGCTCCTCGCATCCAAGTGCATGAGCCTGCATGTGGGTAATGTCCATACCGGCTGAAGAGCAACACCCGCACAAGACTCGGCCATATAATCATCTAGCGGTGGCGTGGCGGTGCACCTGCCCTCCATATTCGCTGCAACGCAGGGACATATCGAGCCAACGAATCGAACTCAACGTTGTACTCCTGGCGTGCGCCTGCTGTCTCGGAACAAAACTTGTCGGCGTGCCCTCGCATCTGCGGAGGCTAGAAGTGAGTGAGAAAGCCTCAAGAACTCGTCCCATCTTGCTGGGCGCATGCTCTCCCGGAAAGCTCCACGAATCAAACCAATCGATCGCGGTATCACGCGGCCGATGCGAACCGAAGATCACGGACTCGGTCTCTGAAGCCTTGATCACCCACATGATCCTTTGTAACTGACGGATGAACTCCTGCGGATCATCCTCAGGCCTCGACCCGTAGAACTCTGGCGGGCTACAACTCAGAAAATCCTGTATCCTCAAACTGTCTGATCTCGGGTGAACCACGAGCCTGCTGAACTGGAACTGCTGCGTCGGCCTATCCACCGTATGCGCCACAATCACGGCCAATAATCGGGCCGTCTCCTTGTACCCTAACTCCTCGCCCGGTGTGGGGCGGGAGGTGCGGTGCGTGGTCTCTTTGGGGCGGCGTCATGGAACTCGCCGTCTCAGGTATAGACTGGGCCTGAGCCCTCATGACTCTCGGTGTCCTACTAGCATCTCCCTAAGTTGCCTTGCCCTTCTGGGCCCGGGTTGCCTTACGTGGAGGCATAACTGTTACAGAAAAGGAATACGTTAGAGGGGTCCAACTTATAACACAACTCTAAGGCACGATCTCAGAATGAGAAGAATGGAAACCAATCCTAAATATCCTATAGCCTCCTGATTATTGTTGTGGTGCACTACACCGATAATCAAGACTCTACTAGATACGGTGCGTAGACACTTTCAGAGGATTAATCGCTCGATACCACTTTTGTCACGACCCGTTCGGGGCGTGGTAGTGCCTTACGGGCACCCAGTAGACATACATCAGTAATCGGAATATAAAAACAAGACATGAAACAAATGTAAATTGAGACACAATTTATCGAGAAAAGTCGCCTTTAGCATATATATATAAAGAGTGAGCGATTACATCCCAACTTTACAACATTACTACAGACCTCTAGGAATGTAAACAACTATGGCGGGACAGGGCCCCGCCATACCCTGAATGTACATATATCTACAACATCAGGGAGAACCATACCAAAAGTCGAGCCTCCGGAGAAGATGGAGCTCCTGACACCAAAGCAAAGATCCTAAGGATGCGGATCTAGCACCTGCTTGCCCTTACCTGCGGCATGAACGCAGCCCCCCGAAGGAGGTCAATACAACAGGTACCAAGTATGTGAAACTGTAAAGTACTGAAGTAAAATCAAAGTATTTAAAACCATTTGCAAATACAACCAGTTCAACTACACATAGTGCCACAACATAAACAAGAGCAAAATAGAAATAATGTAACTGGTCTTATCTAGGCCGCGAATGATCGAAGCAAGGCCAATCGCCCATAGTATCATTATGCGTGCCTAATCCTGGACTTCCCGCGATCGCATAGGTCACACGCACCCGCGTGAGGTATTCCTCGCATCGGGGTAGCTAACCCCGGTACCTCCCGACTCCGCGATCGCATAGTCTCATAGACCGCATAGTCACACAGACCGCATAGGGCATCCCCCGCATCGGGCTAAAATACCCGGAATGATCAATCCTGGAACTCCCGCAGCTCCACATAGTCACACAGACTGCATAGGCCGTATAGACCCGCATCAAGGGTGGCAAGCCCTGTATAACAAGTCGAGGGTAGGTGATATAATACGATCTAACGGACTTACCGCTTAACAACGTAAGCCTGACAAGAATAACAATATCACAAGACACTAACACACGTAGCATCCTAACATGTTACTTATCAAACCATCTTACTACACTTTGCGTAAATCAATACAGATTTTCATAAACAAATAAGTAAAATCGTTCCTTTTATCTTCCTTAAGTCGTTATACCTAACTTCCCATAAAGCTAGTATAACTCTTAAGCTTTCATTTAAAAATCAAGTATTACTCTTCTTTCAAAAATGATTATAATTCTTTTGAAATACTTCGTGTTTTTATTATTTAGACTCAAGTCAAGTAAAACCATGTTCGATTAACACACGTCGTCTCACCGTACTATATATATACTTTAAAATATCATGCTCAAGAGGATAGGAAGAATCACATACCTTCTCGGCGAAAACCACCTGCCAAGTCGAATATGTCGCGCGCAGAGTATCGACATATAACAGTCAAATACGTCTATCAACGTCTAGACTATACTGTATAAAGTTCTAAGCAGAGGGTTCTCTATTCTACGGAAAATTAGGCAGCACTTCCCTACCCGTCAAGCTACCCAATTCTACTGTAAATACAGTCCTATGTAAGTCTGATTTAATTCTTACATTATACCCTTCTACTGTGATTTCAGTTCAATTCTATTCTTTAATATCCTTTTAAGTATCTTATACTCAAGTCTTATCTATTCTTATATGTAATATCTAATTACAATAGAAGGACAAGAGTATTTACCTCGATAAGCCCAAAATTATCCAAGTTAGATGTCGATCCTGAACAAGGTTTAGTGTAACGACCCGTTCCAGGGCCCGTTACTGGTGCCTTATCCCGGGCACCCTAGTGATACAATCATCAGAGAAAACCAGCGGAAAATAAAACTTTAACAAGAAACAAGATATATGAACATAAAACAGGCCAACCCAACGGTTACCTTCCAATAACATAAATAAATACAACTCTTTCAAAACGAACAGTTTAATCCTTTTTACAACCCTGCCCACAACAGTACTACAGACCTCTAAGATTTACAACAACTATGACGGGACAGGGCCCCGCCATACCACAGATGTACAGAACCTACAACTCGGGAACACATACCGAAAGATAAGCCTCGGAGAAACGGAGCTTCCCAAACGCTGGCGAGATCCTAGAGCGAGGATCCACGGCCGATGTACCTCTACTGCGGCATGAACGCAGCCGAAGAGGTCGATAACAGGTACCAAGTATGTGAAACTGTAAAATACTGTAATGAAATCATACTAGTCTATATAAAGCAGGAGACATGTATGATAACCAAACTACAGTTCACAACATAAAAGCAGTCATGTCCAGTCAGGGACTCACGCCCTCAAGTCATCACTCAAATATAACTATGGGTCTCACGCCCACAACATCAATCATGTTCGCATCGGCGCGTGCCGGAATTCTGCGACGGTGTAGACATGTCCATGATGCAACAATAATACCAATGCCCGTGGCCACGTGCCGGAATTCTACCTCGGTGTGAACGCGTCCATGTGACATCAACAATAATATCTTTGGGTGATCAACCTCGCGCGTAGCCACATGCCCCGAATTCTACCTCGGTGTAGACATGTCCATGTAACCCCACTAACATTCTCTCGGGTCATCACCCCGTCCGCATGGCCGCATGCCACCGGAATTCTACCTCGGTGTAGACATGTCCATGTGACATCAACAACAAGACAAGAATCAAAATGGAAACATACCGTGGAATTCTCCATCGCCAAGACGCCCAAGTAAGTTCTCAACAAGTCGTGACCTCTATCGAGAGCGGTAACGTAAATACCACACTTGCACAACAAAGGCTATCATCACAAGCATAGGCAAGTTTCACAACAACAAGCATAGGCAAGTTTCACAACTCAAGGTACTTTCATTTTATGTCAAAGTCCGGGTTTTAACCCTAAAGTACTACATCGTTAAGTTCTTTTAAAAGAGATCCATTACTTTTATAAAGTCACCCGATACGTAGTATTAGAATGACCAACCCACATTCCTTTTCAAAATCAAGTAACATTCTTTTCCTAAGTTCCGGTTTGCCTAGTTTCAATTACTCAAGCTTCTCATTTTCAAATGCTCAAGTCACTTATTTTAGAAAGGTTTCATAACTCATAGTCTTAATCTCTTTTAAAACAATTGAGTAACATATGTCATATATGTGAGTAGTTTATTCTTGTTTATAACGATCTTATCACAAAGCTGATGATCTAGAAAATGTAATATCATTTTGTCTCATCTTAGCTTCTATGCAGATGGAGGTTTCTACTGGTTTTAATACAACACATCATTTTTCAATACATTTTCCTTTATTAACGCTGCAGTGGTCTGTCGATACACCTTCCGGTTTCCAAATCGAAGAAACATTATCCCTTTAAAACCAAGTACTCATTACTCACGAATGAGGTTTCACACAAACATCCACATTAAAACAAATAAGTTAAGTCTCTTATCTTATAAGATCAAGTCTCTTAACTTCTAACACCGAGAAACCATTTTCACTACATAAGGTCGTTATAACTAACTTCCCATAAAGCTATTATAACACCCTATGTTTTAAACCAACCAAATCACTTAGCACGTATGCGTCTACCGTACTACCTAGTTCACAACAATCATGCTAGAAAAGATAGAAAGAGGTTCACATACCTCGCGACGATTTATCGACAATAAGCAAAATGCTCCAAGTACTACAACCTTGCTAGCCCTTTCCACTCCTCGAGTAAAATACGCTACTCTTAGTACTTTCACCTATAAAGGTCACAAACGTCTATTAACCCCAAAACACAAGTTCTATCTTTCTACGTAAAATTCAAGTGACTCCTCAACAACGTAAATCTCCTCTCTATCGGTGGCTACCAAGCCAACCAGAGGGTTTACACGCCTAACCTGGCGTGTACAATTTTACACAATACTACACAAGTCTCTTTACTGTCTGATCCTATGTAAATCTGATGCGATTCGATTCTTTATTCTTGAGCTTAAGTCAAAAGACATTGCGAATACTAAGTATAGTTCCATATATAGTATACTTCAACTATATATTCTAACAAACATGTAATTTCCAATTACAATAGAGGGACAAGATAATTACCTCGACAAGCCCAAAATTATCCAAGTTATAATGTCGATCCTGAGCAAGGTTTAGCTCCTACTCCGTGCGCTCCAAACCACTCCAAACAACCCTTAGAAGTTCTACCCAACTTCTACTCAAATACTTCAACCAACTATGAAGATTTCCTTAGGGTTTCGGTTTGAGACTAAAAAGGACAAAAGGTAGTATTTCCGGGCTCTACGTATAGAGGTATCTTTGGAATACTACAAGGTACAAGGCTAAGGTATTTTGGGCATTATAACAATACTAGGGGAGTATTTCTATACCACAACAAGGAGTATTATACGAAAACAACTAGGCTAGTGGGTACCCCACTGCCAAGGCACCAAGGGGAGGGAGGAGGCCCCCGGCCAAGACTCCCAAACGAGGGGGGGGATGAGTTGGACGAACTCAACACTAGAGGAGGGAGGGATTTTAGGCTTGGAAGGTTTCATTTGTGGATGAAGAGTTCATCAACATAAGGGGGGGTATTTATAGCAAAACCAAAAGCCAACCAATGGCCAAGATCAAGCCATGTGCAAGGCAAGTGTAAGGCCAAGATCAAGCCAAGTGCACCCTAGACCCTACTCCTCAAAACAAGCCACAAAACATTACACAAAACATTGCACAAAACAAGGCCAAAACAAGGCATGAATTCGTCCCCACTGAGCTTCACTTTACGTCCACTTGAGGTGACAAGTGTCACCTCTCGTTGGTCCAAAATGTTTAAATCGCTCGGAAAAATCCGCAAAAATACAAAAGCGACATAGCGAATTTTCCTCTGCAGTTCTGTAAACGTTTAGTCGAAAACGACTCTAACCGTGTTGTGCACAAATGTCATTCGGCCAAGCCACTAGGCGGGGTGACACGTGTCACCCTCCTATTGGCCCTCAAAAACGTCTTCAAAAATATCCACAATGGCCAAAATCTCAAAACAAAGTGGGCCCACAAAACCAGTAAATTTCTCATGTGGGCCACGTGACCATTTCCAAAATAAAATCTCAAAATTCTAATATAATCTATGAAGTCCAAATACCAAATCTGGGAATCCAATTCCCATTAACGAACCTTTTTCTTCACAAATAAGCAGGAAACTTTTCCATGAAAACTCACATCTTTCTTTCTTTTCAAAATTTCTGCCGTACTCTCGTACGTACGTCCTCACATACATACCCTGCAACTACGGGGTATAACATTCTCCCCTCCTTAGAAACATTCGTCCCGAATGTTCCTTCTCAAGTCGGATAACGATGAAGTTCCTCTAACAAGTTGTCAACGCCACAGCTTGGCCACGAAATAACACACGTTATCTTCCTTCCTTACTCGTTGTACCCTTCTCGAACACTCGAACTCTCCCAGTACGTACCATACTTCAGTCATTACTTCCGTTCCCGAAAATCTCTGGAGTCACTACCTCCAAACTTGGTCATCTTACTAACCTCAAACTTCCTTAAGGCCATTCCCGGCCTTTACGAACCGCTTCTGGTCGAACGCGTCCACGAACTCATACGATGATCATACAAACTTGGGCCTAGCATCCTCGTGACCCTACCACCTGGCGGGACCACCCAGAACTGACCCCACCCCAAACCGGGTTACGGGTTGACCCGCAAATGGTCCTCAACCCGACCCCCAACCGCGCCAAACTCTTGTTCCCCGATCCGGAACAATCTTACTAATTCACATCATGAAAGCTACCACTTCCATCTCACACTACCCACGGACTTATCACACAAATAAATCCCACGTATACCACTACTCTGATAAGGGTCAAACATAAAATAAATCTTTAACTCAAGACGACCTTACCACAGGTCTCGATCGTGACATAGTCTAAGGTTCACACTTACCATGCCCCATCGTATCCTCCCAACTAAGCATGTTTTCTAACTCATAATTAACACAACGCTATTCGTACATAGCACAAGATAATGAGACCATCATAACAAGCATACCAAAACTCTAGAGGTTAAGGATAAACACGAAGCTACCGCTCACTCTAATCATAGGCACTGCCTGCGCATGCTATAGAAGGTGATGAACCAGCCATCGATCCGGTAGGTGAGTCTTAACCTCCTTGCTACCCTTGGTCGGACAGTTCCTCGCAAAATGGCCCTGCTGGCCGCAAAAAAACAAGCTCCCCTGGCACCACGACACTCCCCGAAATGCGGTCTACCACATCGACCACACCGAGGTAGGGGTGACCGCATCTGGCCAACACCCTTACTTCCCGAAACTGAACCTCGAGCCACGACTGCTCCCGAATACTCAAGGTTGTGGAGGACCACTCTGCATTGGCGGAGGTACAAAACTAGTATCTTTCTTGAGGCGGTCCGCCTCGAAAGTCACCAAAGGACCACGTTGTTACGGCCTCTTCGCGATCTTGGTCATTCCGTCGACCTCTCCGTGCCTCACATCCCGGTCGTGAGCTGCGTGCGGGCAATGTCCATGCCGGTGAAGAGCTACTCTGAACATGCCTCGACATGTAATCATCGAGCCACTGTAACATATCGGTGCACTCGATCCTCCATACTAGCTACCAACGGGGACGTCTCGCCAATGAGTCGAACTCCACATTGTACTCCCGAACCGCACGCGCTCTGTCTAAGCATCAAAAATCACGCCGGCGTGCCCTCCTCATCTGCGGAGGCAAAGTGCGTGAGAAAGCCCCGAAAACTCATCCCATACTGCTGGAGGTGCATGCTCTCCCCGGGAAAGCTCCCATGAATCAAACCAATCGACTGCGGTATCACGCAGCCGATGCGAACAAAAGGTCACAGACTCGGTCTCTGAAGCCTTGATCACCGCGTGATCATTGAATCGCCGAATGAACTCCTGCGGATCATCCTCGTGCCTCGACCCATAAAACTCTGGCGGGCTACAACTCGTAAAGTCCATGACCTCAAACTATCTGCTCTCGGGTGCACCACGGTCGCTTTGGAATCACAGGCTGCTGCGTCCAGCCTATCCTCATATCTGGCCACGACCCTAGCCAGCAACTGGGCCATCTCCTTGTAACCCATTTCCTCTGCCCCGGTGTGGGGTGGAGGCTCAGTGCGTGGTCTCAGCGACCACGCTGCGGCTCTAAACTCGCTGGGGTGGCGGCGTCCACAAAATCCGTCAAGCACAACCTCAGTCTTTGTCCGGACTGCGCCCTCGTACTCCTCTGTATCTCACTAGCAGCACCCTCGGCTGCCTTGCCCTTCTGGGCTCTGGTTGACTTGCGCGGAGGCATAACTGGTAAAAACGAGATACGTCAGAGGGGTCCAACTTACAACACAGCTCTAAGGCACGATCTCAGAATGAGAAGAATGGAAACCAATCCTAAATGTCCTGCGACCTCACGATTATAGATGTGGTGCACAACACATCGATAATCAAGACTCTACTAGACACGGTGCGTAGACACTTTCCGAGGATTAAGCGCTCGATACCACTTTTGTAACGACGTTCGGGGCGTTCATCGTGCCTTATCGGGCACCCTAGTGATACAATCATCGAGAAAACCAGCGGAAAATAAAACTTTAACAAGAAACAAGATATATGAACATAAAACAAAGCCAACCCAGTTACGCTTCCAATAACATAAATAAATACAACTCTTTCAAAGCGAGCAGTTTAATCCTTTTACAACCACCCACAACGGTACTACGACCTCTAAGATTTACAACAACTATGACGGACAGGGCCTCCATACCCACGAATGTACAAGAACCTACAACTCGGGAACACATACGAAAGATAAGCCTCGGAGAAAGCGGAGCTTCCCAAAACGCTGAACCGAGATCCTAGAGCGAGGATCCACGACCGATGTACCTCTACTGCGGCATGAGCGGCCCGAAGGAGGTCGATCTGGCAAGTACCAAGTATGTGAAATCGTAAAAATCAGAATGAAATCATACTAGTCTATATAAAGCGGGAGACATGTATGATAACCAAACTACGATTCACAACATAAAGCGATCATGTCGATCGGGGACTCACGCCTCAAGTCATCACTCAAATATAACTATGGGTCTCACGCCACAACATCAATCATGTTCGCATCATGGCGCGTGCCCGAATTGCATCGGTGTAGACATGTCCATGATGCAACAATAATACCAATGCCCCACGCCACGTGCCCGGAATTCTACCTCGGTGTAGACACGCCCATGTGACATCAACAATAATATCTTGGGTGATCAACCTGCGCGTGGCCACATGCCCCGGAATTCTACCTCGGTGTAGACATGTCCATGTAACCACAATAACAATATATCGGGTAATCAACCCGACCGCGTGCCGCATGCCGGAATTCTACCTCGGTGTAGACATGTCCATGTGACATCAACAACAAGACGAGAATCAAAATGGAAACATACGTGGAATTCTCCATCACCGCCAAGACGCGTCCAAGTAAGTTCTCAACAAGTCGACCGCCTCTATCGAGACGCGGTAACACAGAAATACCACACTTGCACAACAAAGGCTATCATCACAAGCATAGGCAAGTTTCACAACAACAAGCATAGGCAAGTTTCACAACAACAAGCATAGGCAAGTTTCACACAACTCAAAGTACTTTCATTTTATGCCAAAGTCCGGGTTTTTAACCCCAAAGTACTACATACGTTAAGTTCTTTTAAAAGAGATCCATTACTTTTATAAAGTCACCGATACGTAGTATTAGAATGACCAACCCATTCCTTTTCAAAATCAAGTAACAACATTCTTTTCCTAAGTTCCAGTTTGCCTAGTCTCAATTACTCAAGCTTCTCATTTTCAAATGCTCAAGTCACTTATTTTAGAAAGGTTTCATAACTCATAGTCTTAATCTCTTTTAAAACAATTGAGTAACATATGTCATATATGTGAGTAGTTTATTCTTGTTTATAACGATCTTATCACAGCAGCCATGATCTAGAAAATGTAATATCATTTTGTCTCATCTTAGCTTCTATGCAGATGGAGGTTTCTACTGGTTTTAATACAACACATCATTATTCAATACATTTTCCTTTATTAACGCTGCGGTGGTGCGTCGATACACCTTCCGGTTTCAAATCAGTAAAACATTATCCCTTTAAAAACCAAGTACTCATTACTCACGAATGAGGTTTCACACAAACATCCACATTAAAACAAATAAGTTAAGTCTCTTATCTTATAAGATCAAGTCTCTTAACTTCTAACACCAGTAAACCATTTTCACCTACATAAGGTCGTTATAACTAACTTCCCATAAAGCTATTATAACACCCTATGTTTTAAACCAACCAAATCACTTAGCACATGTACGTCTACCGTACTACATAGTTCACAACAATCATGCTAGAAAAGATAGAAAGAGGTTCACATACCTCGCGACGATTTATCGACAATAAGCAAAATGCTCCAAGTACTACAACGCACTAGCCCTTTCCACTCCTCGAGTAAAATACGCTACTCTTAGTACTTTCACCTATAAAGGTCACAAACGTCTATTAACCCCAAAACACAAGTTTCTATCTTTCTACGAAAATTTCGGCAACATTCCTCACACAGCGTAAATCTCTCCTCTATCGAGGCCGCTACCAAGCCAACCATGGGGTTTACGCCTAACCGGACGTGTACAATTTAAAACAATACTACACAAGTCTCATTGCAATACGATCCTATGTAAATACTGATGCGATTCGGTTCTTTATTCTTGAGCTTAAGTCAAAAGACATTGCGAATACTAAGTATAGTTCCATATATAGTATACTTCAACTATATATTCTAACAAACATGTAATTTCCAATTACAATAGAGGGACAAGATAATTACCTCGACAAGCCCAAAATTATCCAAGTTATAATGTCGATCCTGAGCAAGGTTTAGCTCCTACTCCGTGCGCTCCAAACCACTCCAAACAACCCTTAGAAGTTCTACCCAACTTCTACTCAAATACTTCAACCAACTATGAAGATTTCCTTAGGGTTTCGGTTTGAGACTAAAAAGGACAAAAGGTAGTATTTCCGGGCTCTACGTATAGAGGTATCTTTGGAATACTACAAGGTACAAGGCTAAGGTATTTTGGGCATTATAACAATACTAGGGGAGTATTTCTATACCACAACAAGGGGTATTATACGAAAACAACTAGGCTAGGGGTACCCAGCCAGGCACCACAAAGGGGCAGGGAGGAGGCCCACGGCCAAGACGCCCAAAAGAGGGGGGGGATGAGTTGGACGAACTCAACACTAGAGGAGGATTTTAGGCTTGGAAGGTTTCATTTGTGGATGAAGAGTTCATCAACATAAGGGGGTATTTATAGCAAAACCAAAAGCCAACCAATGGCAAGATCAAGCCATGTGCAAGGCAAGTGTAAGGCCAAGATCAAGCCAAGTGCACCTAGACCCTACTCCACAAAACAAGCCACAAAACATTGCACAAAACATTGCACAAAACAAGGCCAAAACAAGGCATGAATTCGTCCCCACTGAGCTTCACCGTCCACTTGAGGATGACAAGTGTCACCTCTCGTTGGTCCAAAATGTTTTCGCTCGGAAAAATCCGCAAAAATACAAAACGACATAGCCGAATTTTCCTCGCAAGTTACGCAAAACGTTTCGTCGAAACGACTCTAACCGTGTTGTGCACAAATGTCATTCGGCCAAGCCACTGGCGGGGTGACACGTGTCACCCTCCTATTGGCCCTCAAAAACGTCTTCCAAAAATATCCACAATGGCCAAAATCTCAAAACAAAGTGGGCCCACAAAACGTAAATTTCTCCGTGGGCCCACGTGACCATTTCCGAAAATAAAATCTCAAAATTCTAATATAATCTATGAAGTCCAAATACCAAATCGGGAATCCAATTCCCATTAACGAACCTTTTTCTTCACAAATAACAGGAAACTTTTAGCGAAAACTCACATCTTTCTTTCTTTTCAAAATTTCAGCCGTGCTCTCGTGCGTCGTCCTCACATACATACCACCGCAACTACGGGTATAACATTTAGCTCTAAGTTGCACGCTCGATAGCTCGAAGCCTTAGAAGTTTCTAAACAACTTCTACTTAATACTATAAGTGATTTGGGCTAGGTATTTGGAATAAGTAACAATACTTGGAAGGAAACTTTCTACCAAGGGGGTGGGGTTGGCTAGAGCTACTAGGCTAGAGGGGAAGATATTTCGGCCAAGGGCCTTCACAAGGGGAGAGTGTTGGACGAAACACTACTGAGAGGGGAAGGATTTTCAAGACTTGGAGAAATGATTTGTGGATGAAGAAAACCTTGAGTTAGGGGGTAATTATAGGCCAACCAATGGCCAAGATGATGGCAAGTGGAGGGCAAGTGGAGGGTGGGGATTCACCCAAGTGTCCTTATCCATCTACTACACAAAAATATCCTACCTAACCTTGACTAATGCAAGGCCATAAAAATCGTCCAACTTGCCCAAGTTGCCGTCCATATGAGGGTGACAAGTGTCACCCTCCCGTTGGTCCAAAATATTTCGTCTCTCGAAAAAATCCGCAAAAATTATAAATGACATAGCCGTAATTTTCCCTACGCAAGTTTTGTAAAACGTTTCGTCGGAAAACGATTCTTTTAGAGGGTTGTGCACAAATTCGTCCTATGCCTAACTTTAAGGCTCAAACTTTTGTACGTACGCCCTTACGTACATACTCTGGAAATACGGGGTATAACAAAATCGGACGGCAGATCTAACTCATAGGCAACCTTGCCTACCCTACGGACAATCTGATACGGCCCAATGTACCTTGGGCTAAGTTTCCCTTTCTTTCCAAACCTCATCACGCCCTTCATGGGCGATACCTTTAGGAAAACCCAATCATCTATCTCAAATTCCAAGTGTCGACGCCGATGATCTGCATACGACTTCTGCCGACTCTGAGCTGCCAACAACCGCTCCTGGATAAGCTTCACCTTATCCACTGCCTGCTGAACCAAGTCTGGCCCGACTAACTGAACTTCTCCCACCTCGAACCAGCCTATCGGTGACCTGCACTTCCTCCCGTATAAGGCCTCATAAGGCGCCATCTGAATACTGGAATGGTAGCTGTTGTTGTAAGCAAACTCCACAAGAGGTAAATGATCCTCCCAGCTACCCCTGAAATCAATAACACAAGCCCGCGAGATGTCCTCGAGTGTATGCGGATAGTGCGCTCGGCCTGCCCGTCGGTCTGAGCATGAAACGCCGTACTGAGACTCACCTGGGTCCCTAATCCCTTCTGAAAAGACCTCCAGAAATTAGTCAGAACCGTGCTCCTCTGCATGCGAGATAATCGATATAGGAACTGCATGCGATCTCACAATCTCCACGATATACTGATCTAGCATAATCCTCGTGAAAAAGTCGTCATTTGGGAGAAAATGGTGATTTCGTCAACTGTCGACAATAACCCAAATAGAATCATGCTTCCTGAGTGGAAGGTAACCTGTAATAAAATCCATATTTACCACCTCCCACTTCCAAGTCGAATATCAATAGCTGCAATGACCACCGGCTTCGTGCTCAATCTTAACTCACGACAATTCGACGCGTACTACGAACTCCGCAACGTCCCTATTTAGGCCATCCCACCAATACACGCATCTGAGGCCATGGTACATCTTATTCGACCCCGGATGAATAGAATAACGAGCACTGTGTGCCTCCCCCAGAATCTGCTGACGAAGTCATGCCACATCGGGAACACACAACCGGCCCTCGAATCTTAGCACCCATCGCGCCTACCAAATAGACTCTTCTCATACGGAGAGGCTGCATCTCGGTACCGTACCAAAATCGGATCCTCATACTGTCGCCTCTTCACCTCCTCGACGATGGAAGACTCGGCAACCTCTCGAACCCGAATTTCGTCACTATCAGAATCAACCAAACGAACCCCAAGGCTCGCTAGCTGATGTAACTCTCAGACCATATCCCTTTTCTCTGGTTGTACATCAGATAGACTACCCATCGATCTGCGACTAAGGGCATCTGCAACCACATTGGCCTTCCCTGGATGGTATAGAATATCAACATCATAATTCTTAGCGGCTCAACCACCGCCTTCGCATGAAGTTCGGCTCCTCGGTGAAGATATACGGAGACTCTTGTGGTGCGTGTAAATGTCCATGAACTCCATATAAATAATGTCTCCGGATCTTCAAGGCATGAATCACTGCCAACTCAAGTCATGTGTGGGATAGTTCTTCTCATGCTTCCTAAGGCATCGAGATGCATAAGCTATAACTTTGCCGTCTTTGCATCGACGCACTCCAAGCCCGACACCTGACGCGTCACAATAAACCACATATCCATCTAAACCCTCTGGAAGAGTAAGAACTGGGGCGGTCGTCAACTTCTCCTTTAGCAACTGGAAACTCTCCTCACAAGTGTCCGTCCACCGGAACACAGCTGCCTTCTGAGTCAGCTTAGTCAATGGTGCTGAAATAGAAGCAAACTTCTCCACAAACCTCCGATAATAACCTGCAAGGCCCAAAAAGCTGCGCACCTCCGTCGGTGTAGTGGGTCTGGGCCAAGTCTTGACTGCCTCAATCTTCGCTGTATCAACCCGAATACCATCGGCCCCGATAATATGCCCTAAGAAAGCCACCGAAGCTAACCAAAACTCGCACTTCGAGAACTTGGCATACAACTGCCGGTCTCGGAGGACTCCCAATACTGTCCTCAAATGCTTTGTATGCTCCTGCTCTGTGCGCGAATACACCAATATATCATCAATGAAAACTATAACGAACATATCCAAGAATGGCCTGAACACCCTATTCATCAAATCCATGAATACTGCTGGGGCGTTGGTCAACCCGAAAGACATCACCCTGAACTCATAGTGCTCATACCGGGTCCTGAATGCAGTCTTTGGATATCTATCTCTCTAACTCGCACCTGATGATAACCAGACCGCATGTCTATCTTGGAAAAACACTTTGCACCCTGCAACTGGTCAAACAAATCGTCAATCACGGGAGGATATCTTCTTGATAGTTACCTTGTTCACTTTTGTAATCAATACACATACGCATCGTCCCATCCTTCTTCTTTACAAATAACACTGGTGCTCCCCAGGGAGAAACACTTGGCCTAATAAAGCCTTTCTCCAGCAAATCTTTCAGCTGGTCCTTCAATTCCTTCAATTTGGCAGGTGCCATCCTGTATGGCGGAATAGATATCGGTCGAGTATCTGATGCCAAATCAATACAAAACGCAATCTCCCTCTCCTGGGGGATACCCGGAAGCTCGTCTGGGAATACATCTGGAAACTCTCTAACGACCGGAACTGACTGAAGGTCCGGTATTTCAGCCTCAGTGTCGAATACTCGAACCATATGGTAGATATACCCTTTCCGCACCATCTTCTTAGCCTTGAGGTAAGAAATAAACTTACCCCTCGGCGATGCAGTATTCCCCTTCCACTCGATAACCTGCTCTCCAGGAAACTGGAACCGAACTAATCTCTCTCTACAGTCTACATTGGCATAGCAAGACGCTAGCCAATCCATACCCATAATCACATCAAAGTCTGTCATATCCAACTCTATCAAGTCGGCTAGAGTCTGACGACTGTCTATAGTCACTGGGCAAGCCTTATATACCCGCTCAGCTACCACTGAATCACCTACTGGCGTAGCCACCTCAAAAGGTCTTATGGACTCGGGCTCTATCCCTATTCTACTGGCAATATGAGGAGATATATAGGACAAGGTAGAACCTGGATCTATCAAAGCATATACATCACAGCAAGAAACCAATAATGTACCTGTGACGACATCTGGTGACGCCTCCTGGTCCTGTCGGCTGGACATAGCATAGATGCGGTTCTGAGGACCGCTAGAACTGGGACCCCTACCACGACCTCTGCCGCGGCCTGCTGGCCCATAAGTACCCTGCCCTCCGGGGCGTCTGACCATCGAAGATGAAGATCCAGCAACTGACCCCGTCGGCTGAACCGTAACGCTCCCGCCGCCTAAGGACGGACAATCCTTCTTCAGATGGCCCTGCTGGCCACAAGAGTAACACGCTCCCGAACCCATACGGCACTCGCCCGGATGAGACCTACCGCATCGAACGCACCGAGAGGTAGGTGGTCTCGATTGGTGACGGTCTCTGCCTCCCTGAAACCCTGAAGTCCTGGAGCCCTGACCTGCTCCTGAATAACCCGGCTGATCAGACCTCCTGCCGGAAAACTGAGAAGGAGAACTACGTCTTTGGTGGAATGTGGACCTAGTCTGCCGAGGCTTCCGCCTCAGCGCCACTGAGACCTGCTGTCACGGCCTCTTGGGTGGCCTAAATCTAAGCGATCTTGCCTCTCTCATCCTCGATCCGCGCGGCGTGCGCTGCATCACGGCAATATCCATCCCGGTGAAGAGCCACCCCAAGCATCACGATAATCATGTGACGGTCTAACCCATCACATACCGATGAACCGCATGCGCCGCCATGTCCGCTACAATGGTGTGCGCATACCTGGCCAAGGAGTCAAACTCCAGGCTGTACTCTCTGATAGTCCTCCCGTCCTGCCTCAAGGTCAAGAACCTATCTACGCGGGCTCTCCTCATCTCAGGAGGCAAGAAGTGATCCAGGAAAGCCTCTGTGAACTCCTCCCAAACAGCTGGAAGAGCATCCTCACCTCTCGACAATACCCATGACTCAAACCAGTTCAACGCAATATCGCGTAACCGGTAAGAAGCTAGTATAACAGACTCAGTCTCCGATGCCCTAAGCACCTGCATGGTCCGCTGTAACTGCCGGACAAACTCCTGCGGATCCTCCTCAAATCTCGAACCATAGAACTCGGGTGGGTGACAACCCAGGAAATCCCGAATCCGTAAACTGTCGGCTCTAGGGTTGGCCGCCTGCTCCTGTCGGCGCTGCCCTGCCACTATGCTGGTCAGTAACCGAATCTGTTCCCCGTAATCTCTATACTCAGACCCTGACTGTGGGACTGGAGGCTCCGGTACCGCGGTCTCAGTAGCCGCTTCCGCTGCCTCGAAATCTGCTGAGGCTGGCGACGACGTGGAACTCGCCGCCCTAAACATCATCTCTGGTAAGGACTGGGCCTGTGCCCTCGTGACTCTCCGCGTCCCACTAGCAGCTCCCTCGGCTGCCTTGCCCTTCTGGGCCGCGGTTGCCTTGCGTGGAGGCATAACTGATACATAAAGGAAAACATCAGAGGAGGTTCAACCTATAACTCAGCTCTATTGCACGATCTTAGAGTGAAAGAATGGAAACCAATCCTAAATATCCTGCAGCCTCCTGATTATAGATGTGGTGCACGACACACCGATAATCAAGACTCTACTAGACACGGTCTGTGGACACTTTCCGAGGACTAACTGCTCTGATACCACTTTTGTCACGACCCGACCCCGGGGCCGCGACTGGTACCCTACCGGGGTACCCTGTCAGGTATACATCAGAGAATAGCAGCGGAACATACATAACACATATCTTATAAAAAGGGAAACATCACTGGCCAACCGATAAGGCTGCCTTCCATAAAACATACTTAATCAAAAGTATAGCAGTACAACTTGTTCTTATAGCCCAAAACACATATGTGACCACAGACCTCTAAGGATAACAACTGTGGCGGAATGAGCCCGCCATACCACGAATGTACAAAATACCTATAGCGTCGGGAATATCCGTGCCAACAAACAAGCTTAGGAGGAATGGAGCTTCGACACCGAGCGGTGATCCTAAGAACGAGGATCCACATCGCTTACCCACCTGCGGCATGAGCGCGGCCCAGGAAGGGGGTCGATTACACAATATGTACCACGTATGTAAAGCTGGAAAATACTGTAATTATGATATCATTAGTCTAAAAGTAAACTGGAGTCATGAATGACAATCAAAATACCTTTTAATGTGCCTTACTAACCATGAGAGTGACAAGTATATATATAATACTGCATAAAATAGGGCCTCATGATCAAAGCAGTACCTCGCCTGTAGTATCAATAAGCACCCTACTCACGAGACTATTTCACCGCGTAGGTCCTGTGGACCGCGTGAGGTATTCCTCGCATAGCATTTGTACCACGCGCATGGGACTATTTCACCCGCATAAGCCCATAAGGACTCGCATGAGGTATTCCTCGCATCGTGGGTAGCAAATCCACGGAACAGGTGGTATAACGATCTTGGGGACTTATCCCTCAGATATACTCTTACCCTGAAGCAGATGGTATAACGATCTTGGGGACTTACCCCTTAGATATACTCTTACACTGAAGCAGATAGTATAACGATCTTGGGGACTTACCCCTCAGATATACTCTTACACTGGAGAAGGTGGTATGACGATCTTGGGGCTTGCCCCTCAGACATACTCTTACCCTGGAGTAGGTGGTATAACGATCTTGGGGCTTGCCCCTCAGATATACTCTTACCCTAGCTCAAACTGTCATCATATCATAATCATAAATAAGTTAAGAAAACTTATAACTTTTTATTAGTCTTGTTCATATACCCTCTCATTTTAGTTTACTTAAGGCACTTAACCATATCTTTAATAAAAAGGAAACCGGGAATTTAACCCAAGTACTACATACTTCAACTCTTTTAAAAGTGACTCTTTTTCATGCATAAAACCTTTGGGCAATTGATGCCTTAAAATCAATTTGCCTTTTCATAAACTAAATCATTTGTCCTTACTTGTCTTACTTAGAGTAAACCTCTTCTCATTACCCTTTTATAAAGCTAATAAACCAACTTCCCATAAAGTTGTTATATTAACCCTACATTTTAGTAAAATTACACTTTTCCCCTAACCAAGGGACTTATACATTCTTAAAACAAAACAAGTCTTTATATACTTAAAACAAGTAAGAATACCAAATCACATGCGTCTCTGGTACTACATAGTTACATCTATTCATGCTCAAGAGATAGGAAAGCTCCACATACCTCTTCGGTCAATCCACTTGCTAAGTCCAAGTCCTAAAATAACCATGATACGTTCATTAACCTCTAATTTCAATGTAGAATAATCCAAGTTCAAAGTCACTAAATTCTATGGAAAATTGGACAGCATTTCCTTTGTTTCTACATACTTTGCCACCTTTCTCAAGGCCGAATTTAACATCCAAACGCCACTTTTAAGGCTCAACAATCCAAACATTTCAAAGGGGATTACACACCTAAACTTGGGTGTGTAAAATTCTGCCCCATAAGGTACAACAATTCACTTAACAATTCTAAGGTAGTTTTTAGGCTACAACATGCTCATAATATCTTCTTAACCAATTCCTTCATATCCAAACCACATTTCTTACATGCAAGGACTCTAAGTGCATTATTTACTACTACACATCCCTTCTTCTTCACATGCAACATTAATAACTAACCACAAGAGAAGAAATGTTACCTTAAAGCTTTAGCCAAACTTATTCCAACAACTTTGCTAGCCTCCTTTCCAAGAACACCAACAAGCTAGCCACAAGCTTCCTTCTTGTTCTTAACTTTTCAGATTTTTCCTTAGGCTTGAATTCCTCTTGGAATTTTAGAGAGAAGTGAGAGCTAAGCTTAGAGAGAGAGATTTGAAAGATGACCAAGTCTTCAAGACTTGGTCAATATAAGGCATGCAAGAAATCAGATGGGGGGGGGGGGGGGACACTTGTCACCCTCCCAAGGTCTTTTAAAAGAAAAATGTGACTTTTCCTAAGTTTTTTCGCAAGGAATCTCGCCTTGGCGCCTTGGCGCCGCGGCCCTGCAGCCGGCGCCGCGGCGCTGAAACTTCTGCGGACTTACGGAACTTCCGGCGCCGCGGCCCTGTTGTCCTGGAGCCGCGGCGCTGCAACTTCAGCGACCCCTCAGCATATCCGGCGCCGCGGCCCTGTCTCCTTTGCTTGAAACGCATTTCTGTCCGTCTGCGCACTGAACTTGTAACTCCCATAACTTTCTACTCTGACGCCCTATCGACGAACGGTTGGTTGTGTTGGAAACTAGACTCAACGAACTACGCCCTAGGCCTTTGAAACACTTAGGAACTCTCAAAGTACCGGGTAATAACCCGCCTCAAAGTTGACTAAAACCCGTCCGAACAATCCGTCAACTTATCTTTCGAAAAATTTTAAGTCTTACTCTCCTTCGCACGCTCTCACACGTGTGGTCAGAACTACGGGGTATAACAGAGTACATGTCTCGAGTTCCCTATGCTAGTGCAGTAGGAAGCTTGATGTATGCAATGGTCTGCACTAGACCTGATCTTGCACAGTCTGTTAGTGTTGTTATCATGTTTATGAGTGAGCCTGGCAAAAAGAATTGGCAAGCTGTGAAGAGGATTTTTCGGTACCTCAAAAGTACGTCTGATGTTGGTCTCATTTATGGAGGTGATACAGAGTGCTTGGTGACAGGGTTTTCAGACTCTGACTATGCTGGAGATGTTGACAGTAGAAGATCTATGACTGGTTATGTTTTCACTCTTGGTGGTTCAGTTGTCAGTTGGAAAGCTACTTTGCAGCCTACAGTGACTTTGTCGACTACAACAGCAGATACATGTCATTAACAGAAGCAGCCAAGGAGGGAATCTGGTTGAAAGGATTGATCAGCGATCTGGGTCTACATCAGGATCAGGCCACAGTGTACTGTGACAGTCTCAGTGCAATCTGTTTAGCAAAGGATCAAGTCCATCATGAGAGGACTAAGCACATTGATGTGAGGTATCATTTTCTGAGAAGTGAGAAGAGAATCAAGGTGAACAAAGTGGGTACTGCTGATAACCCAGCTGATATGTTCACAAAGTCGGTTCCACATAGCAAGTTCCAACACTGTTTTGACTTGCTCAATGTTAGGAGTTGATGATTTCCCCTTGAGGGCAAAATCTGGGGCAGAAGGAGTCTGGTACATATGGCACTATAATGGTGCATCTGATACATCTGTTATTTGTGAGAGGATTCAAGTCAAGGTGGATATTTGTTGAAATATGTCTTGAATCCGGGCATATTAAATTTATATCATGTTTAGGAATTCTTTTCCTTTCCTGTTTGGAAATCTTTTCTTTTTTTGTTTGGAAAACTTTTTCTTAGTCTGTGTAAGGGGTACTCTATATAAACCTCATAAGTCATAACCTAATAAGCAATCTGAAATACAATCCAGAGTGTCACACCCCGAACCCCGGGCCCGTGACTGGTGCCCTACCTGGGCACCCTTCTACCTTAACAACTAAGTATATTGCGGAAATTAGTAACAGCTCTTTTTTTTTTTTTTTTAAAAATAAACGTACGTGCAAGGGCAAAGCCGACAAGGCTGCCATATATACATAAACAACAGACACAACACTGTACATGAGTCCAATCCCACATATGAATACAGACCTCTAAGAGTTATACTGAACTATGACGGGACAAGACCATGGTACCCAAAGCGTACAAAGCACATGCTTGAAGGATATATACCAAAAGATAAACTCACGAGCAGATGGAGCTATCCAAAACCACGAAGCGGGATCCTACGCTGCCGATCACCGAACAGCGTACCTAAACTGCGGCGTGAATGCGGCCCGAAGGAGGTCGATCGAAGAATGTACCAAGTATGTGAGCAGAAATCGTAATAAAATCATAACGATCTAAACAAAGCGGGAGACATGTATGATAGCCAACCTACGATACATAATACATAGCGATCACATCAAGTCGGGGACGCAGCCACTGAGTCATTACTCAAATATAACCATGGGTCTCACGCCCATAACATCAATCATGCGTGGAATCTTTCCTCACCGCGATCTATGATATAGTACAACACCAATAGGCATACATGAACACAAGTCCCACCGGTGGTATAGCATCTTGGGGTTTACCCTCACTTATACTCTTACCACGAGAAGGTGGTAAGCGGTGGTATAGCATCTTGGGGTGTACCACCACATATACTCTACCACGAGAAGGTGGTAAAGCAGGTGGTATAGCATCTTGGGGTGTACCCTCACATATACTCTACTGGAGAAGGTGGTAAAGCAGTGGTATAGCGTCTTGGGGTGTACCTCACATATACTCTACCGGAGAAGGTGGTAAAGCAGTGGTATAGCATCTTGGGGTTTACCTCACTTATACTCTTACCCTATCTCGTGACCATCAAACAAGACATAAGCACCACCATGTCTTTTATAAAAAGAATCCGGGAATTTAACCCAAGTACTACAAATAACGGAAGCATACCCGTGGAATCCCACATCACTGTCGGTACGTCCCAGTAACTTACAACTGCATAGACCCTTCAACCGAGAGTCGCGACAACGTAATTAAACATAGTACTTGCACTCAAAGGCTATTACCAGCACATATAGGCAAGTTCTAAATTAACCAAGCCAAAGTACTTATCAGGGCACAAGTAGAATAAATTCTCATTTAACAAGCCAAAGTACTTATCCGGGCACAAATAGAATAAATTCTCATTTAACAAGCTAAAGTACTTATCCGGGCACAAATAGAATAAATTCTCATTTAACAAGCCAAAGTACTAATCAAGGCATACATAGAATAATTCTCTTTTAACAAGTCAAAGTACTTATTACGGCACACTTAGACAAATTTTCAATTTATCAAGCCAAAGTACTAATCAAGGCATACATAGAATAATTCTCTTTTAACAAGTCAAAGTACTTATTAAGGCACACTTAGACAAATTCTCAATTTATCAAGCCAAAGTACTACATACGTACATTCTTTTATAAAAGACTCCTTTCTATGTAAAGCCCCAAGATACTAACACCCGTAGTATCAAGGCATGTCTATTTTTCAAAGTAAGTTACTACACTTTTAGAAAACTCATTTCAAAGCTTGAAATCAAGTAACTCCAAATTTTCACAATCTAGGCAACTTATGCCGATTTAATCAAAATAGACAACTTTCTAAACCTTCCATAAAGCCGTTATAACCAACTTCCCATAAAGCCGTTATAACCCTTTATGGTTTTAGACGTATCCATTCCTTGATAACCAAGAGACTTATACTATTAAAACCAAGTATCACATACTTACAAATCAAGTTCTTAACTTTCAAAATACTTCAAGTCTCTTACTAGTTAGAAAACAAGTTTTCTTCTACTTTTTAAACCTCAAGTAACTTCACATGCATGAAGTTACTTCTCTTAAATCATGTCATTTCTCCTCTTTTAAATCAAATAAGTAAATCACTCCTTTGACTCACCTAAAGTCATTATAATGACCTTTAGGTTTTAGAACTAAGGCATTAGTCAAAAGATTTGGAAAACCACTTCCTTTTCAAGTCTCTATGTACTTTAAGAAAAATACCTTCACTTTTAAGAATCCAAACTTCCCTAAGGAAATGGATTATACTACTTACAATTTAAACATCAAAGTACACCCAAGGAAGTACATAGAACAAATTCTATCTTAGGCAATCCAAATACAAGCAAGGAATGGATCATTCAAGGAGTAGAACTTACTTTCTTTATTCTAAGGAATCATGCTAGAAGAGGAGATAGTTCACATACCTTTTCGGCTAAATCCACAAGCTAAGCCGAATACACCGTACGTAGAAGTGTCAACCTATAATGGTCACAACAAGGCTATCAACTTCCAGTCTATGTAGAATAATACTAAGTATTTAGTCTCTAATTCTACGGAAAATCGGGCGAGACTTCCTTTGTTTCTACTCACTTTGCCACCTTTTCAAGGCCGAATACAATAACCAACATGCCACATTTAAGGCTCCAAACAACAATCAAACAAAGGGGATTACACGCCTTACTATACGTGTAAAATTCCGCCCCACAATTCATACGAAATAGCCTAAGGCACACTAGCCAATTCTCGGCCAACTTCATTAGCATCAATAATTCCTTGCCAATCCTTTTCCAATTCCAAGTTCTAAGGTCTAACATGTTATATAGTCTAAACAACTTCAACAACTACAATTTCCTTCTTTATACAACATGCGGCGCTTAGACTAATGATCAACTAGAATTGAAATCTTAAAGTTAAACATGCTAGATTTGGATTAGGGTTCCAATAACAATATCCTTATCAATACTCATACTATATATCTCATGCTTGCTAATAACCATAGCTACAATCATAAGTAAGCCTTAACTATTAAAAGCGACAAAATTTATACCTTTCAAAGCCCTTAAAATTTCCAAGATCCAAAATCGCCTTAGCAATTCTTAGCTCCTTTCCTTAGGTTCCAATCCGCTCCAAGCACTCCTAGAGGCCTATGAAGAACCCATCTTCAAGTTCCAACTTCAAGTTGAAGAACTCCCTTAGTTTCGCCTTGCGACTAACGTAAAAATACGTTTTTCCGAAATCTTTCTATTGAGATATCCTTACAATACCCTAAGGGACATTGGATTAAAGTCTTGTGGCTAATGGATCAAAACTATAAAATTTTGTGTGGGATACAAGGTGAACCGAGGCGTGTAGTGAAGACAACAAGGTTCTCTAATTTTTCTAAGTGTAAAATGAGCTTGTCTTGCACTAGTAGTATACTTATAACACAATGGAGGTCATGACTTAAACAAATGTGAGGCTAGGATGAGTTTCACTTGGATCAAGCCTAGGTGGACAAGTTGACTTGGTCAACAAACTCAAGCTAGCAAGACTTATCTTCCAAAGTGGTCAATGACCATTTTACCTTGTACAAATTTCGACCAAGCCATGTGGGGTGCCACGTGTCGCCCTCTCATTCGTCCATAAAATTCCGTAACCCTCGTGGGCCATAAAGCGTAAAATTCCTCGGGTGGGCCCACGTGACCAAATCGTCAAAATAAATTTCCAAAAAGTTAAGAGTTCCATACTCTTCAAATAATGCATTTTGAGAATCCAATTCTCAACAACGAACATTTTCCTTTCCGACGTCAGGAAGATTTTCCGTCGGAAAAACAATTCTTCCTTTTACATATTTCCAAGTCTTGTGTTCCACACGTACCTTCACTTACACCTGTCCTGAACTTACGGGGTGTAACATTCTTCCCCCCTTAGAAACATTCGTCCCCGAATGTTCTTAGTCGGTTATCAAGCTATACAAACTCCGGCATAAACTCTATACTATGCCTATCAATCAAAACTGCACAAGACCAACGATGTCACACATGGCCACCATATAACATACGTAAACATAATAATGGACCTTCCGTCAGTGGTCCTTCTCACAAAACCCAAAGGTTCTGATCTTCCCAAACACGGGATCCTTAGGGGTTCCTTTCTTTCCTTACTTGTCATACTTCCTCGTACTTTCAAAATCATCTAGTGTACGTACAAAATCTCAAATTCTGTTTCTGTTCCCCAATCCTTGGAGTTACTAACCAACCTGGCCATTTTGCTACTTGAATTTCCTGCTAAGGCTCTTACCGGTCCTTACGACCTAGTTCGGTGGAGCAACGTCCACGAACTCGTATAACGATTAACTCAACTTGGAGTCCGCATCCTCGGGACCTATCACATGCGGGACCATTTCTATCGACATTCACCCGATTCCATACTATCGGTTGACCCGAAATGAGTCTATAACCCGACTCATCGTCACACTTAACTTCTTGTTCTTAGCCTGAAATAAATCTCTCTCTTATCTCAAGGTACTTCTTACCCTATCCCCTAATTACTAGAGGTTCGTCACATAGTTCGAAGTATTTCTACCGTACAATCTTCCCTATTGGTCTTACACTGTCAGGGGGCAATTACTACGTGTGAACTCTACACAACTATAGTCTCAGTTCACTTACCATTCTTGTCAACATTCTTAACTCCACACCTTAGTAATCAAAGTATTCCTACCTCTGGGGAACTATCACTTATAACTGCTAGCAACACAAGGAAAACATATATGCTAGGGCAAAATCTGAATCTATCAAAGCACGTATGATTCAAAAGAGTCGAAATATACCTGTACCCCCATGCGATGTCGCCTCCTGATCCTGTCCAGTAGTCACGTCATCTATGCGGTTCGAAGGACCGCCAGAACTATAAACTCCCCCCTGACCTCTACCACGACTGGCTGACATCTGAACACCCTGCCCTGGGGGACGCACAGCTGCGGAGGAAGGGGAACCAACTACCGGCCTCAAAGGCTGAGCCACCCTACCGGCGCTCCTTCTAACCGGGCATTCCCACTTCTTGTGGCCCGGACGGCCACAATAGTAACAACCATCTGTGTCATAACGGCATTTCCCCGAATGATGCTTACCACATCTGATACACTGAGGAATAGGTGGCCTCGACCGAGAAGGTCCTCTGCTCCTCTGAGAACCTCGACCCCGGGAGCTTGGACCGGCTCCTAAATACCTTGTGGGGTCAAATCTCCCACCTGTGAGCTGCGGGGGTATGTACTGGGTAGGCTGGGACGAATACCTCACTCGCTGCTGAGGCAGCTCGTCCAAAAACTCACCGGGATAACCAACCGGTCTAGCCCTCTTACGCTGATCTCCGCGCTGGCCCTCTTCCCTCTGTACACCTGTCTGTACTGGCCGACCAACTCCCTGCTGTGGAAACTGTAGCACTGCTAACTTGGTCAATAACATAACTGCTTCTCTCATGACCCTAAAGTCTTCTCCTAGCGAGAATCAGAGGCTCGTCTTGAGGTCTCAAAACTGCCGAGAAGAACTTGCCGATGTGGAACAACATCCGTATACCACAGGCACGAGCCCTATCAACTCTCTGAGTCTGACTAGTAGCTCCTGCTACTCCTTTGCCCTTCTGGGCGGCTGTTGCCCTCCTTGGAGGCATAGCTGTAACACAAAAATACGTCAGAGAGGAATCATCTTACTAACACAGCTCTATGGCACGATCTCAGAGTGAGAAGAATAGAAACCAACTCCTAAATGTCCTGTAGCCTCCTGTTTATGGGTGTGGCGCGCAACACACCGATAAGCAAGACTCTACTAGACACGGTCTGTAGACATTCAGGGTATCGCTCACGATACCACTCTGTCACACCCGAACCCGGGCGTGGTGGTGCCCTACAGGCACCCTTACCTTAACAACTAAGTATATTGCGGAAATTAGTGTGACTCATTTTTTTTTTTAAATAAGCGTGCGTGCAAGGCAAAGCCGACAAGGCTGCCATATATACATAAACAATGCAACAACACTGTACATGAGTCCAATCCCACATATGAATACAGACCTCTAAGAGTTATACTGAACTATGACGGGACAAGACCCCGCCGTACCCAAAACTGTACAAAGCCTGTACTGAAGGATATATACCAAAAAGATAAACTCCTGAACAGAGGGAGCTATCCAAAAACCCTGAGCAGGATCCTACGCCTGCCGATCACCGAACAGCGTACCTAAACCTGCGGCATGAATGCAGCCCCCCGAAGGAGGTCAGTACGAAGAATGTACCAAGTACTTTCCTTTTTAAAACCAAATTAAGGCAATAACATGCCTTCTTTTTAGACCAAAACACTTCTCTTTTTAAAGTCAAGTTACCACATTAAAACCAATGATAAAACCCTTCTTTTGTTTTCATAAAGTTGTTATAACTAACTTTCCATAAAGCTGTTATAACACTTTATGTTTTAAACCAATTTAAGACAAAACAATGCCTTTCTTTTCCCTAAAGTTCCAGTTTGCCTAATTTCAATTACTCAAGTCTCTTTATTTTAGAAAAGTTTCATAGTTTAATGTCTTAATCTCCTTTAAAACAATTGAGTAACATATGCCATATGTGTGAGCAGTTTATTCTTGTTTATAACCATCTTATTAAAGCAGCCATGATCTAGAAAATGTAATATCATTTTGTCTCATCTTAGTTTCTATGCAGATGGAGGTTTCTACTGGTTTTAATAATACTTCATTATTCAATACATTTTCCTTTATTAGCGCTGCAGTGGTTTGTTCGATACTCACTCTGATTTCCGAAATCAGTAAAACATTATTCCATTTAAAACCAAGTACTCATTACTCACGAATGAGGTTTCACACTTTTAACAAAATTCATATCAATACAATTAAGTCAAGTCTCTTATCTTTTAAGATTAAGTCTCTTAACTTCTAAATCAGTAAACCATTCTTTTTATCTCTCTTAAGACGTTATACCTAACTTCTCATAAAGCTAGTATAACTCTTATGTTTTCAAAACCAAGTATTACTCTTCTTTCAAAAAGGTTTCTTAATATTTTTGAAATACATTCAAGGTTCTTATTATTCAGGCTTAAGTCAAAAGACATTGCCGTAACACTACATTCAGTTAACACACGTACGTCTACCGTACTATATATATATTCCTTTAAAATATTTCAAGATTCCTATTATTCAGGCTTAAGTCAAAAGACATTGCCGTAATACTACATTCAGTTAACACCCGTACGTCTACCGTACTATATATATATTCCTTTAAAATATTTCAAGATTCCTATTATTCAGGCTTAAGTCAAAAGACATTGCCGTAACACTACATTCAGTTAACACACGTACGTCTACCGTACTATATATATATTCCTTTAAAATACTTCATGCTCAAGAGTATAGGAAGAATCACATACCTCGCGACGATTATCGACTATAAGCAAAACGCTCCACGGCTATAACCCGGCTAGCCTTGTCCACCTTCCAAGTAGTTCATGCTACTCGCAGAACATTCAACCAATGAAGGTTATTAGTCTACTGTAAATACGGTCCTATGTAAGTACAGTTTAATCTTCTACTCTAATATTTCTCTGATGCGATTTCAGTTCAAGTCTATTCTGTAATATCCTTCTATTACAGTTCAATTCTCTACTATGAATCTTATATTCATTTCTATACAACTACAGTATGTAATTCCCAATTACAATAGAAGGACAGTAGTATTTACCTCGATGAGCCCAAAATTATCCAAGTTTAATGTCGCTCCTGAGCAACGTTAAGCTCCTACTCCGAGTGCTCCAATCCGCTCCAAACAACCCTTAGAAGTTCTACGCAACTTCTACTTAACACTTCAACCGACTATGAAGGTTTTCCTTAGGGTTTCGTTTTTGTGACTGAGGGGAAGTATAATAGTATTTCTGGGCTTTTCGTATAGAGGTAACCTTGGGAATACTACAAGGTATTTGGGCTAGAGTATTTAGGGCATTATAACAATACTTGGAGAGTATTTCTATACCACCAAGGGGGGTATTATACGAAACAACTAGGCAAGGGAGGCTCTCGGCGAGGGCTCACAAGGGGAGGGTGTGGCGGACGAACTACCTGAGGGGAGGAGTATTTGAGACTAGGAAATTGCTCAGTGTGGATGAAATAACTCTTCAACAAGGGGGGTATTTATAGGTCAAGAAATGGCCAACCAATGGCCAAGATCAATCCAAGTGTAAGGCAAGTGTAGGGCTAGGATTTAACAAAGTACACCTTATCCATCTACCACCAAAATATCACAAAATATCCTACCAACTCCCTTGACCCCAATCGTCAATTGCGCCCCAATTGCTTCCAATGTGAGGTGACACATGTCACCCTCCGTTGGTCCAAAATGTTTGTCTCTCGGAAAAATCCGCAAAATTAAAAATGACATAGCCGTATTTTTCCCTTACAAGTCTTGTAAAGCGTTTAGTCGAAAACGATTCTTTTCGCACTTGTGCCCAAATTTCGATCCTTGCCAAACCTTAAGGCTTAAATTATTATCGTCGCCCTCCGTACATACTGCGAAAATACGGGTATAACATTCTCCCCTCCTTAGAAACATTCGTCCCGAATGTTCCTTCTCAAGACGGATAACGATAAAGTTCCTCTAACAAGTTGCCAACGCCACACCTGGCCACGAAATAACACACGTTCTCTTCCTTCCTTACTCGTTGTGCCCTTCTCGAACACTTGAACTCTTCTAGTATTCGTACCACACTTCAGTCATCGCTTCAGTTCCCAAAACTTTGGGGTCACCACTTCCAAACTTGGTCATCTTACTAGCCTCAATCTTCCTTAAGGCCATTCCTGGCCTTCACGATCCGCTTCTGGTCGAACATATCCACGAACTCATACGATGGTCATCTAAACTTGGGCCTAGCACCCTCGTGACCTACCACTGGCGGGACCACCCGGTGACCCGCCGAAGCGGGCGCGGGTTGGCCCGCAACATGGCCCCAACCCGACTACTTAACGCGTCAAGCTCTTGTTTCTCGATCCGAACAATCTTACCTATACTGGTCATAGCTACGACTTCCATTTTACACTACCCAGAATTTCCCACCATTACTCCACGTATACATATATATTCGACAAAGATCACCCGAAGTCTTGTACTCAAGACGGCCTTACATCTAAGGTCTCATTGTAATATTCTAAGGTTCATCATTTTCTCACCCTGAGCTTACCCTTTTTCACTAACGGGTTTCTAAATCACATTTTAGCACAAGGCTATCCGAACATAACACTAAACACATCATCACAACATCAATACATACAAAACTCTAGAGGGTTAAGGATATACCTGAAAATAGGCGGTTCAAAGGACCGCTAAAACTGGGAACTTCCACCGCGACCTCTACCGTGGCCTGCCGGTGTAAGAACATCCTGCCTAGCTATGGAAGGTGAAGAACCATGGCGATCCTGTAGTCTGTGCTATCCTACCAGCGCTACCACAGTCGGACAGTCTCGCCGAGATGGCCCATTGGCCGCAAGAATAACAATCTCACAAGGTAGTACGACAGTCTCCCATGAAGATTTCCACAACGCCACTGAGACAAGGCGACCTCATCCGCGAGCACTCCTACTCACGAAAATCTAAAACACAGGAGCCAGGCACGCTCCTGAATATCCGAAGGTCCCGAAAGTGGAGGACCACTCTATCTTGGCGGAGGTACATAACTGTCTGTGCTTCTTGGCGGTCCGCCTCGAAAGTTATCAAAGGACCCTGCTGTTCTGGCCCTCTTCTGCTGATCTTGGTCATTCCGTCGATTTCTCCGCTCCTCACATCCAAGTGCATAAGCCTGCATGCGGGCAATGTCCATGCCCGGCTGAAGAGCTACACCCGAACAACTCTCTGCTAGGTAATCATCGAGCCCTGTAACATATCGGTGCACTCGATCCTCCATACTAGCTACTAACGCGGGGACGTACCGGGCCAATGAGTCGAACTCCACATTGTACTCCCGAACCGTACGCCCGTTCTGCCGCAACACCAAAAATCTGTCGGCCCGAGCCCTCCTCATCTGTGGAGGCAAGAAATGTGCAAGAAAGGCCTCTGAGAACTCGTTCCATACAGCTGGAAGTGCATGCTCTCCCCGGGACAGCTCCCATGAATCAAACCAGTCGACTGCGGTATCACGCAGCCGATGCGAACCTAGGACCACCGACTCAGTCTCCGATGCCTTTGTTATACCCCGTATTTCCAGAGTATGTACGTAAGGGAATACGTACGAAAGTCTAGCCTTAAAGATAAGCCTTGGACGTTTTTTTTTTAGGCACAACTCACAAAACGAATAGTTTTCCGACGAAACGTTTCCACAACTTTCGTAGGGTAAATTCCGGCTATGCCATTTCTAATTTTGCGGATTTTTAGAGGCGAAACATTTTGGACCAACGGGAGGCGACACTTGTCACCCTCCAATTGATGGACTTGAAATCGTCCATTGGGACGATTTGGACTAGGAAGAACCGTTTTTGTGCCTTGTGCACAAGTCAGGAGTTGGTAGGATATTTGTGTATAGTTAATCCTCACCTACACTTGCCTTGCACTTGTCTAAATCTTGGCCATTGGTTGGCCACTTCTTGACCTATAAATACCCCCAAGATGAAGAGTTCTTCATCCACAAATTACTTTCCAAGTCTTGAAAATCCTCCCTTCTCCCTTGTTAGCCATTTCGTCCAAGCCTCTTCCCTCTAGCCTAAGTGGCCTTGGCGAATACCCCTAGCCTAGCCAAAAATCTACCCCCTCCTTGGTAGAAAAGTTACCTTCTTGTATCGTTATAATGCCCAAAATACCCTAGCCCAAATACCTTAGTACTTAGTAGAAGTTGTGAAGAACTTCTAAGGTTCTTGAGCATACAACTTAGGAGCAAAACCTTGCTCAGCGACTTTTCTAGGATATTATTGGGCTTACGAGGTAATAATCCTAACCCTCTTTTGTATTAGAGAATGCATCTTGTAGAAGTATAAGAATAAGTATTAATCACTTAGAAGGGTTTTAAAAGAAGAATAATCAAAGCTGTACTTACATAGACTGTTTTCTGATGAACTTATATAGCTCACCGGTAGGAAGTGCTGCCCGACTTACCGTAGAATTATGAACCTGTTTAGAATGACCTTGAGTAGTCTTTAATAGATATCTGTGACTATTATAGGTGACTCTGCTGTGACATATTCAACTTGGCGGTGGTTTTATTTGAGAAGGTATGTGATTCTTCCTAAAGCATGATATTTTACAATATAACTACGCAATGTCTTTGACTTAAGCTGAATAATACTTACGGCAATGCCTCACCGGCTTAAGCTGAATAATAAAGAACGAAAACATTTCAAAAGACTAAATCGTATTAATGTAAGAGAACTAATTGGTTTTTAAAAACAGAAGCTTAAGAGTTATACTAGCTTTATGGGAAGTAAGTATAACCACTTAAGATTTATAAAAGAAACAAGTTTGCCTATGTGTTTATAACAGACTTGTATTGTGAAAAGAATAATAAAGATGGTTTGATAAGTAGACATGATATGATGCTATGTGTGTTAGTATCTTGTAACGTTTGTATAGGTGAGTATCCTTGTTGTGCTTATGTTGTTTAAAGATAAGTTGTTATGTTAGTATACTATCACTCACCTCTTGAGATGATACCGGGGGTTAAGCTGCCCTCCGATGCGGGGTAGACTCAGGCGGTCTGGGACCATGATTCGAGAATACCTCATGCGGGTCGAGGGCCTATGCGAGCTCTGAGAGTTCGAGTTAGTATGCGGGGTTATACCTCATGCGGTCTATGTGGCGTGCGGACAACGAGTCGGGGCGATGCAGGAGTAGCTACCCTCGATGCGGGGTTATACCTCATGCGGGCCCGTGAGTGGCCTATGCGGACTCGAGTCGAGATTAGGCTTGCGGAATGATGATATGGGCGAGTGGCCTGTTTGATCATTCGCGGCCTAGACAAGACCTATTATAGTTACCTATTGTTGCTCTTGTTTGTGATGTGGCACTACGTGCGGTTTCTGGTTGTTTCACACATATTTGTAAACCGGTTTTAAAATGATATGTTTTCATTTAAGTATTTCTGATTTCGCATACTTAGTACTGTTGTCTTGACCTCCTTGAAGCTGCGTTCATGCCGCGGTAAGGGCAAGCAGTGCTAGATCCGCGTTCTTAGGATCTCTACGTTGGTGTCGGGAGCTCCATCTCTTCCGAGGCTCTACTTTTGGTATGATCTCCTGTTGTAGATAGTTTTGTACGATCGGGGTATGGCGGGCCCTGTCGCCATAGTTGTATATTTCCTTAGTGGTGCGTAGTCATGTTATGCGATTGTCGGATGTAGCGCTAAACCATGATTTTATATATATCTGTAGAAAGCGATGTTTTCTCACATAAAGCGTGTCTTATTTTATAAAGCTGTTTCATGTCTTGCTTTATATTTCCGTGATTACTCGATGTATGACTACTTGGGTGCCGGTGAGGCACGATCCACGGGCCGGGCAGTCGTGACAAAAGTGGTATCGAGCGATTAATCCTCGGAAAGTGTCTGAGCCGTATCTAGTAGAGTCTTGATTATCGGTGTGTTGTGCACCACGCCAATAATCGTGAGGCTATAGGATATTTAGGATTGGTTTCCATTCTTCTCATTACGAGATCGTGCTTTAGAGAGGCGTGTTATAGGTTGGACCCCTCTAACGTATTCCTTTCTGTATGATTATGCCTCACGAAAAACCGGGCCCGAGAAGGGCAAAGCGGCGGAGGCGCTAGCGAGACACCCGAGTCACGAGGGCTCGGGCCCGATCTATACGAGCGGCGAGTTCTATGACGCCGCCCGGCCCAGCGACCACGGTACCAGCACCTCGTCCCACGGCTGGGGCGGAGAGTTAGGAGTACTGAGAGATGGCCCGACTTTTGGCCAAAGTTGTGGCGATCTGAGAGAGGCTGGATCGGCGGTTCGGCTCGGCTCGGTCGTGCCGTTGTTCACGAGGCGAGAGAGTTTGAGGCTACGAGACTTCTTGAGTTGTAGCCGCCGGAGTTTTATGGGTCGGCGGAGGATGATCCGCAGGAGTTCATCCGTCGATTCGAAGGATTTTGAGAGTGATCGGGCGTCGGAGACCGAGTCCGTGATCTTTGGTTCACATAGGCTGCGTGATACCGCGATCGATTGGTTTGATTCATGGGAGTTATCCGGGAGACCTGCGCGCCCCTACTTGGGATGAGTTCTCGAGGCTTTCTCACTCACTTCTTGCCTCGCGGATGAGGAGGCGCGGGTGATAGATTTTTCTTCGAGGCGGAGAGGGCGCATCGTCGGGAGTACAATGTCGAGTTTGATTCTTTGGCTCGATATGTCCCGGCATTGGTATCGAGATATGGAGGATAGGGTGCACCGCTATGTCACCGGGCTGACGACTATATGGCGAAGTCATGTGCGGGGTTTCTCTCGGTAGGGTATGGACATTACCGCGTGCGAGCTCACGCCCTTGGGTGCGAGGCGCGAGGTCGGCAGTGGGCGACGGCGAGAAGAAGGCCGGGGCGGGAGGGTCTTCGGTGGTTATCGTGGTGGCGGCCTCAGCAGCGATCTAGATTCGCACCACGGCCGGCTCGAGCACTCTGCGCGTCCTCGGCCACGGCCCGAGTTTTGAGGCGGGCCAGGGCCCGGGGCTTGAGCGTCGAGTAGCGAGTGCGGCGATCGGGACCACCCCCGGTGTGGCGTGCGGGGATCCCATTACGGGAAGTGTGGTACTACTTTTGGAGCTTATTCTGATTGTAGCCAGCAGGTCACTTTGCGGTGTCAGGCCGAAGCGTGGCGGTGGTAGGGCTCACGCCGAGTTACATTGCCGCTTCATCATCTCCTACGATTTACTCGCCGGAGGCGGGTGCTCGTGGGTCAGCCAGTCGCGGCGAGAGGTCGTGGCTCGGGTCGATTCTAGCGGTCCTCGAACCGCATTTATGCTTTGTCGGTAAGCAGATCGTGAGGCCTCGCGATGTCGCCACGCGGTACCTTATCGGTTCGGGTTTGATGTTTATGCCTTGATAGATCCGGGTTCTACTCTGTCCCATATATCTCCCCTTGTTGCTAGTAGGATAGGGATAGAGCACGAGTCCATAGACCACTTTCGAGGTAGCTACGCGATGGGTGATTCGGTGGTAGCTCGGCGGGTATATAGGGCTTGTCTGTGACCATTCTGATCGTCGGACACGGCCGACTTGATAGAGTTGGAGATGATTGACTTGACGTGATTATGGGGATGGATTGGCTAGCTTCTTGCTATGCCAATGTAGACCGAGAGAGAGAGTAGTGCGGTTCCGATTTCTGAGAGGCCGGTTGTTGAGTGGGAGAGCACGGTATCGCCGGGGTAGGTTTATTTCCTACCTCAAGGCTAGGAAGATGGTGCGAGAAGGGTATATCTACCATCTAGTTCGAGTGTTTGATCACGAGGCTGCGGTACCAGATTTTGATCGATTCCGTAGTCGTGAGTTCCCGGACGTGTTCCCGGATGACCTCGGGTATCCTCCCGAGAGGAGATCGAGTTTTGTATTTACATATTGCGGATACTCGGCCTATTTCCATTCCGCCATACGAATGGCACTGCGATTGAGAGAAGTGAAGGACCGGTGAGGATTTCTTTGGAGAAGGGCTTCATTAGGCAGTGTTTCCCCAGAAGCGCCGGTATTGTTCGTGAAGAAGAAGGGCGGGGCGCTGCGCATGTGTGTTGATTACTGACGGTGAACAAGGTGACCATTAAACGAATACCCTTCCCGGGATTGATGATTTGTTCGACCGATTGCGGCGCGAGATGTTTCTCAAGATTGATCTGCGTTCGGGCTATCATCGAGTTAGTCGAGAGGTGGATGTCCCAGGATGCATTCGGACGATGCGGGCATTATGAGTTGGTCATGTCTTTTGGGTTGACCAATGCTCGTGGTATTCATGGATTTGATGACCGAGTGTTCAAACCATTTTGGACACGTTTGTGATAGTGTTCATTGATGATATCTTGGTTTATTCGCTCGAGCGGGAGCATGCGGAGCATTTGAGGCTGTCTTGTGATTCTCGAGATCGGCAGTTATGCGCCAAGTTTTCCAAATGTGAGTTTTGGTTGACTTGATGGCGTTTCTTGGGCATATTATGGGTGATGGCATTCGAGTGGATACGGCGAATCGAAGCGATCGGGACTTGGCCTGAACTCTTACTCGGCGAGGTTCGCGATTTTACGGGCCTTGCGAGTTATTATCCGGTTCGTGGAGAAGTTTGCTTCTATCTGCACCATTGACTAGGGTGACTCGTAAAGCGGCCAAGTTCGATGGTGATGCTTGTGGCGGGGTTTCGATTCTTGAAGAGAGATTGACGACCGCCCGTTCTTACTCTTCGGAGGTCGGATGGTTATGTCGTGTATTGTGATGCGTCGGGCATCGGGTTGGGATGTGTTGATGCAGCATGGCGGGGTTATAGCATATGCATCCGACGGTGAGAAACAGAGAACTACCCCACCCATGATTTGGAGTTGGCGTAGTGATTCACGCTTTGAAGATCTGGAGGCACTATTTGTATGGGGTTCACGTGGATATTTATACATACCATAAGAGCCTCAGGTATATCTTGACCGGAGGAGCCGAACTTACGGCGAGACGGTGGTTAGAGTTGCTTAAAGATTACGATGTTGATATCTGTACCACCGGGAAGGCGATGTTGTGGCGGATGCTCTTAGTCGTAGGTCGATGGGAGCCTATCGGATGTGCGACTAGAGAGGAGGGACATGGTTCGTGATTTGCATCGATTAGCGAGCCTTGGTGTCCGCTTGATTGATTACGATAGCGGTGGGGTTAGAGTTCGTGAGGTTGCGAGTCTTCCATCGTCGAGGAGGTGAAGAGCAACGATTCGAGGATCGGCTTTGATTCGATATCGTGATACTGACTCTTCGTGAGGGCAAGGGTCCTTTTGAGGTAGCACGATGGGGTGCTAAGGTTTGAGGCGGTATGTGTTCGGATGTTTGAGACTTGGCAGGAGTTCTTGGGGAAGCACACGTACGCGTTACTCTATCCATCCGGTCGACCAAGATGTACCACGACCTTAGATCCGTGTATTGGTGGGATGGCTTGAAGAGGGGCGTTGCGAGTTCGTAGCTCGGTGCGTGTTGTCGGCGGTGAAGGTAGAGCACGGAGGCACGGTGGTTTATTCTGACGATAGAGATCCCGACACGGAAGTGGGAGGTAATCAACATGGACTTCATCACGGGATTACCTCGCACTCGGAGGAGACATGATTCTATATGGGTTATCGTCGACAGTCGTGAAATCAGCCCACTTTCTTCCGTCGGGGCGACTTTTGGTGAGGATTATGCGGACTTTACATCAGAGATCGTCGATGCATGGAGTCCCTACTTGATCATATCGAAGAGAGCCCGGTTCTGGCTAACTTCTGAGGTCCTTCGAAGGGTTTAGGGGCGGTGAGCACAGTCGCATTTCATCCACGTACAGACGGACAGGCGAGCGCACTATCCGCACTCTTGAGGATATCTTTGCGAGCCCGTGTTATTGACCGATGGTAGTTGGGAGGATCATTTGCCTCTAGTTGAGTTCGCGTATAATAATAGCTACCACTCCAAAGATTCGGATGGCGCCTTATGAGGCCTTGTATGGGAGGAAGTGCAGATCGCCTATAGGTTGGTTCGATGTGGGCGAGGGACGGCTAGTGGGACCAGATTTGATACGGACGATGGATAAGGTGAAGCTTATCGAGGCGGCTATTGACAAATCGAGTCGGCCAGTCGTATCACGGATCATCGTCGTCGGCATCTTGAGTTCGAGGTTCATGATTGGGTTTTCTAAAGGTGTCACCCATGAAGGGTGTGATGAGATTCGGAAGAAGGAAACTCGACCATTAGGTACATTGGGCGTTTGATTGTCGCGAGGTAGGCAAGGTTGCCTATGAGTTGGATCTGCCGTCCGATCTGGAGGCGGTGCATCCGGTTTTCACGTGTCTATCTTTGAGGAGATGTATCGGGATCCATCTAGGGTACACCGATTGACGATGTCGGTGTGACCGGGGGTTATCGTATGAGGAGATTCCCATAGCGATAGTCGATCGTCGAGTTAGGCGTCTGCGGACGGGGCGTGGCTTCGTCAAAGTCTTGTGGCGGAACGAGCTCGGGGAGGAGATGGCGTGGGAAGCGAGGAGGACATGAGGCGGAAGTATCCTCACCTATTCCCACACCTCGTGTAAATTCACTTTCCTACTTGTAAATTTTCGTTATCGTTTCTGCCTAAGTGTTGCTCTGTGGCCGTGTGTGGCATTTACAACTGTTTAAGCTTCTTCGATAACTGTCTTGGGAAGGAACATTCGGGACGAATGTTTCTAAGGGGGGGAGAATGTTATACCCCGTATTTCCAGAGTATGTACGTAAGGGAATACGTACGAAAGTCTAGCCTTAAAGATAAGCCTTGGACGTTTTTTTTTTAGGCACAACACACAAAACGAATAGTTTTCCGACGAAACGTTTCCACGACTTTCGTAGGGTAAATTCGGCTATGCCATTTCTAATTTTTGCGGATTTTTCCGAGAGACGAAACATTTTGGACCAGCGGGAGGCGACACTTGTCACCCTCCATTGATGGACTTGAAATCGTCCATTGGGACGATTTGGACTAGGAGGAGCACGTTTTGTGTGCCTTGTGCACAAGTCAAGGAGTTGGTAGGATATTTGTGTATAGTTAATCCTCACCCTACACTTGCCTTGCACTTGTCTAAATCTTGGCCATTGGTTGGCCACTTCTTGACCTATAAATACCCCCCTTAAGATGAAGAGTTCTTCATCCACAAATTACTTTCCAAGTCTTGAAAATCCTCCCTTCTCCCTTGTTAGCCATTTCGTCCAAGCCCTCTTCCCCCTCTAGCCTAAGTGGCCTTGGCAGAATACCCCCCCCTAGCCTAGCCAAAAATCTACCCCCCTCCCTTGGTAGAAAAGTTACCTTCTTGTATCGTTATAATGCCCAAAATACCCTAGCCCAAATACCTTAGTACTTAGTAGAAGTTGTGAAGAACTTCTAAGGTTCTTGGAGCATACAACTTAGGAGCAAAACCTTGCTCAGGCGCGACTTTTTCTAGGATATTATTGGGCTTACCGAGGTAATAATCCTAACCCTCTTTTGTATTAGAGAATGCATACTGTAGAAGTATAAGAATAAGTATTAATCACTTAGAAGGGTTTAAAAGAAGAATAATCAAACTGTACTTACATAGGACTGTTTTCACAGTAGACTTATATAGCTCACGGTAGGAAGTCTGCCCGACTTCAGTAGAATTATGAACCCCTGTTTAGAATGACCTTGAGTAGTCTTTAATAGATATCTGTGACTATTATAGGTGACTCTGCTGCGACATATTCAACTTGGCGGTGGTTTTATTTGAGAAGGTATGTGATTCTTCCTAAAGCATGATATTTTACAATATAACTACGGCAATGTCTTTGACTTAAGCTGAATAATACTTACGGCAATGCCTCACGGCTTAAGCTTTGAATAATAAAGAAGCGAAAACATTTCAAAAGACTCTTGAATCGTATTAATGTAAGAGAACTAATTGGTTTTAAAGCGAAGCTTAAGAGTTATACTAGCTTTATGGGAAGTAAGTATAACCACTTAAGATTTATAAAAGAAACAAGTTTGCCTATGTGTTTATAATGGACTTGTATTGTGAAAGAATAATAAAGATGGTTTGATAAGTAGACATGATATGATGCTATGTGTGTTAGTATCTTGTAACGTTTGTATAGGTGAGTATCCCTGTTGTGGTTATGTTGTTTAAAGATAAGTTGTTATGTTAGTATACTATCACTCACCTCTTGAGATGATACTGGGTTTAAGCTGCCCTCCGATGCGGGGTAGACTCAGGCGGTCTGGGACCATGATTCGAGAATACCTCATGCGGGTCCAGGGGGCCTATGCGAGCTACGAGAGTTCGAGTTAGTATGCGGGTTATACCTCATGCGGTCTATGTGGCCATGCGGACAACGAGTCGGGGCGATGCAGGAGTAGCTACCCTCGATGCGGGGTTATACCTCATGCGGGCCCGTGAGTGGCCTATGCGGACTCGAGTCGAGATTAGGCTGCAGAATGATGATATGGCGAGTGGCCTGTTTCGATCATTCGCAGCCTAAACAAGACCTATTACAGTTACCTATTGTTGCTCTTGTTTGTGATGTGGCACTACGTGCGGTTTCCTTGGTTGTTTCACACATATTTGTAAACTGGTTTTAAAATGATATGTTTTCATTTAAGTATTTTACAGTTTCGCATACTTAGTACCTGTTGTACTGACCTCCTTCGGGGGGGCTGCGTTCATGCCGCAGGTAAGGGCAAGCAGGTGCTAGATCCGCATCCTTAGGATCTCTACGTTGGTGTCAGGAGCTCCATCTCTTCCGGAGGCTCTACTTTTGGTATGATCTCCCTGTTGTAGATAGTTTTATGCGATCGAGGTATGGCGGGGCCTGTCGCCATAGTTGTATATTTCCTTAAGTGCAGTAGTCATGTTATGCGATTCGGATGTATCGCTAAACCATGATTTTATATATATCGCGAAAGCGTGTTTCTCACATAAAGCGTGTCTTATTTTATAAAGCTGTTTCATGTCTTGCTTTATATTTCCGGATTACTCGATGTATGACTACTTGGGTGCCCGGTAAGGCACGATCCACGGGCCGGGCAGGTCGTAATGCGACCTTGATCACTCTCGTGATCCGCAGAATCGCCGGATGAACTCCTGCGGATCATCCTCGAACCTCGACCCATAAAACTCGCGGCTTCTGACTCGAGAAAATCCGTAGCCTCGAACTATCTGATCTAGGGTGAACCACGGTGCTCTGGGCTGCTGCGTCGATCTATCCTCAAGTCGCCTGACCACGGCATTAATCGGGCCACTCCGCGTAACCCATCTCTGCTGCTCGGTGCGGATCGAGGCTCAGTCTTGTGGTCTCTGTGAGGCGCACGCTCTACTCGCGACTCCGCCTGCTGCCTTGCCCACGGGCGGGTTGCCTTACGGAGGCATAGCGGTAAAACGAAATGCGTCGGAGGGTCGACTTACAACCACGACTCTAAGGCACGATCTCGTAATGAGAAGAAAGGAAACCAATCCTAAATGTCCTATAGCCTCACGATTATAGATGTGGTGCCTGACATCGATAATCAAGACTATACTAGACACGATCGTAGACACTTTCCGAGGACTAATCGCTCACGATACCACTTTTGTCACGACCCGAACGGGCGTGATCGTGCCTACCGGGCACCCTGGTGATACAACATCGAGAAAAACCGTGAAATAAAAACTTAAACATAATAATAGATATGGATCAAGATGAAAGAAAGTAGGCCACCAAAGCGGTTGCCTTTCAAGATATATAAATATATCGACCTGCGAGCGATTACAATCCTTACAACCACACGCGGCAATTACTCTGGACCTCTAAGATTTTTACAACAACTATGACGACGGGGCCGCCATACCACGAAAGTACAAGAACCTCTGCACTCGGGGTAACATACCAAAGATAAGACTCAAGGAACGGAGCTTCCCAACACGCTGAAATGTGATCCTAAAGCGGGGATCGACGGTAGATGTATCTCTACTGCGGCATGACGCAGCCTCGAAGGAGTCGATCTGACAAGTACCAAGTATGTGAAATCAGAAAATCAGTAAATGAAATCATAATAGTCTATATAAAGCGGGAGACATGTATGATAACGGACTACGATGCACATATAACGATTATACCAAGTCGTGACTCACGCCATCCAAGTCATTACTAAAATATAACGATTGGTCTTACGCCCTTAAAATCAATCATGCGTGGAATACCTTCGCCATTGTCGGCGATCTATGATATGATAACACCAAAGTACACTGAACACCAAGTCCTACCGATGCCAAAGCCGTACTAACAATACAATACAACCAAACCACGAAGGCGACACGGGGCAAGTATGAAGCCGACTACGGATACCAAGGCGTACGTGGTCGGGCAAATCGAGGGCTAACTACGGTACCAAGCAGATCACGAGACTTCGTCACTCTGCTGAACGGGGCAAGTCGAGGGCTAACTACCGTGTACAAGGCGAATCAGCCGAGGCGGGGCAAGTACTGGCGACCACCAGGTACCAAGGCCGAACAGTAAGAAACCTCATGGAGAGCTAGTCCATGGAATAACACTATCAACATGAGCGTACCCGTGGAATTCTCCGTCACTGCCGGCACGTCCAAGTAAGTCCTCAACAATTCAACCGGCCCTCCATCGAGAGACGCGGTAGTATAGAAACACAATGCTTGCACACAAAGGCTATCACAACAAGCATAGGCAAGTTACACAACAAACATAGGCAAGTTACACAACTCAAGGTACTTTCATTTTATGTCAAAGTCTGGGTTTTAACCCTAAAGTACTACATACGTTAAACTTCTTTTAAAGATCCATTCCTTTTATAAAATTCACCTGATACCCGTAGTATAAAATAGAGTGACTCACGTCTTTTAGGTAAACCAAAACAACTTCCATACTTTCCTTTTTAAAACCAAATTAAGGCAATAACATGCCTTCTTTTTAGACCAAAAAACTTCTCTTTTTAAAGTCAAGTTACCACATTAAAACCAATGATAAAACCCTTCTTTTGTTTTCATAAAGTCGTTATAACTAACTTCCCATAAAGCTGTTATAACACTTTATGTTTTAAACCAATTTAAGACAAAACAATGCCTTTCTTTTCCCTAAAGTTCCAGTTTGCCTAATTTCAATTACTCAAGTCTCTTTATTTTAGAAAAGTTTCATAGTTTAATGTCTTAATCTCCTTTAAAACAATTGAGTAACATATGCCATATGTGTGAGCAGTTTATTCTTGTTTATAACCATCTTATTAAAGCAGCCATGATCTAGAAAATGTAATATCATTTTGTCTCATCTTAGTTTCTATGCAGATGGAGATTTCTACTGGTTTTAATAATACTTCATTATTCAATACATTTTCCTTTATTAGCGCTGCAGTGGTTTGTTCGATACTCACTCTGATTTCCGAAATTAGTAAAACATTATTCCATTTAAAACCAAGTACTCATTACTCACGAATGAGGTTTCACACTTTTAACAAAATTCATATCAATACAATTAAGTCAAGTCTCTTATCTTTTAAGATTAAGTCTCTTAACTTCTAAATCAGTAAACCATTCTTTTTATCTCTCTTAAGACGTTATACCTAACTTCCCATAAAGCTAGTATAACTCTTATGTTTTCAAAACCAAGTATTACTCTTCTTTCAAAAAGGTTTCTTAATATTTTTGAAATACATTCAAGGTTCTTATTATTCAGGCTTAAGTCAAAAGACATTGCCGTAACACTACATTCAGTTAACACACGTACGTCTACCGTACTATATTATATATTCCTTTAAAATATTTCAAGATTCCTATTATTCAGGCTTAAGTCAAAAGACATTGTCGTAATACTACATTCAGTTAACACCCGTACGTCTACCGTACTATATATATATATTCCTTTAAAATATTTCAAGATTCCTATTATTCAGGCTTAAGTCAAAAGACATTGCCGTAACACTACATTCAGTTAACACACGTACGTCTACCGTACTATATATATATTCCTTTAAAATACTTCATGCTCAAGAGTATAGGAAGAATCACATACCTCGCGACGATTATCGACTATAAGCAAAACGCTCCACGGCTATAACCCGGCTAGCCTTGTCCACCTTCCAAGTAGTTCATGCTACTCGCAGAACATTCAACCAACGGGTTATTAGTCTCATCAGAATACGGTCCTATGTAAGTACAGTTTAATCTTCTACTCTAATATTTCTCTGATGCGATTTCAGTTCAAGTCTATTCTGTAATATCCTTCTATTACAATTCAATTCTCTACTATGAATCTTATATTCATTTTTATACAACTACAGTATGTAATTCCCAATTACAATAGAAGGACAGTAGTATTTACCTCGATGAGCCCAAAATTATCCAAGTTTAATGTCGCTCCTGAGCAACGTTAAGCTCCTACTCCGAGTGCTCCAATCCGCTCCAAACAACCCTTAGAAGTTCTACGCAACTTCTACTTAACACTTCAACCGACTATGAAGGTTTTCCTTAGGGTTTCGTTTTTGTGACTGAGGGGAAGTATAATAGTATTTCGGCTTTTCAGATAGAGGTAACCTTGGGAATACTACAAGGTATTTGGGCTAGAGTATTTAGGGCATTATAACAATACTTGGAGAGTATTTCTATACCACCAAGGGGGGTATTATACGAAACAACTAGGCAAGGGGGGGGGAGGCTCTCGGCCAAGGGCTCACAAAGGGGGGAGGGTGTGGCGGACGAACTACCACAAGGAGGAGGGAGTATTTGAGACTAGGAAATTGCTCAAGTGTGGATGAAATAACTCTTCAACAAGGGGGGTATTTATAGGTCAAGAAATGGCCAACCAATGGCCTAGATCAATCCAAGTGTAAGGCAAGTGTAGGGCTAGGATTTAACCAAGTACACCTTATCCATCTACCACCAAAATATCACAAAATATCCTACCAACTCCCTTAACCCCAATCGTCCAATTGCCGCCCCAATTGCTTCCAATGTGAGGGTGACACATGTCACCCTCCCGTTGGTCCAAAATGTTTCGTCTCCCGGAAAAATCCGCAAAAATTAAAAATGACATAGCCGTATTTTTCCCTTCGCAAGTCTTGTAAAACGTTTCGTCGAAAAACGATTCTTTTCGGCACTTGTGCCCAAATTTCGATCCTTGCCAAACCTTAAGGCTTAAATTATTATACGTACGCCCTCACTTACATACTCTGAAAATACGGGGTATAACACCTAAAGTCATTATAATGACCTTTAGGTTTTGAAACTAAGGCACTAGCCAAAAGGTTTGGAAACCACTTCCTTTTCAAGACTCTATGTACTTTAAGTAAAATACTTTCACTTTTAAGAATCCAACTTCACTAAGGCAATGGATTATACAACTTACAATTTACACATCAAAGTACAATCAAGGAAGTTCATAGAACAAATTCTATATTAGGCAATCCAAGTACAACCAAGGAATGAATCATTTAAGGAGTAGAACTTACTTTCTTTATCTTAAGGAATCATGCTAGAAGAGGAGATAGTTCACATACCTTTCATAAATCCACAAGCTAAGCCGAATACGCCGTACGTAGAATTTGTCAACCTATAATGGTCACAACAAGACTATCAACTTCTAGTCTCTAACGTAGAATAATACTAAGTATATGGTCTCTAATTCTACGGAAAATCGGGCAGCACTTCCTTTGTTTCTACTCACTTTGCCACCTTTTTCAAGGCCGAATACAATAACCAACACGCCACATTTAAGGCTCCAAACAACAACCAAACAAAGGGGATTACACGTCTTACAATACGTGTAAAATTCCGCCCCACAATTAATACCAACTAAGTCCATAATCAAGCCATTCTCGGCTAACAACATAACCACAATTCAAAGTCTTTTCCAATCCTTTTCCAATTCCAAGTTCTAAGGTCTAACATGTTATATAGTCATAGACAACTTCAACAACTACAATTTCCTTCTTTATACAACATGCGACGACTTAAACTAATAATCGACTTGAATTGTAATCTTAAGGCTAAAAATGCTAGTTTTCGGATTAGGGTTCCAATAGCCAATACACTAATCCAACTACATAATATATAACTCATGCTTGCTAATATCCATAGCTACAATCAATAAGTAAACTTAATTGCTAAAACGACAAAATTTATACCTTTCCAAGCCCTTAAAATTTCCAAGATTCAAAGTCGCGCCTTAGCAATTCTTAGCTCCTTTCCTTAGGTTCCAATCCGCTCCAAGCACTCCTTAGAGGCCTATGAAGAACCCATCTTCAAGTTCCAACTTCAAAGTTGAAGAACTCCTCAAGTTTCCGCCTTGCGACTAATACGAAAAAGTCGTTTTTCCAAAATCTTTCTATTGAGATATCCTTACAATACCCTTAGGGACATTGGGTTAAAGTCTTGTGAACAAAGGATCAAAACTACAATTTTTTTTGTGTGCAAAGTAGTGAACCTGAGAGCTTCTTGAACTCAAGCTCTAGTTCTCAAATATTTTCTAAGTGTAAAATGCCAAGTCTTGCACTAGTATGATATATAAAACACATTGGAGGGTCTAGATAATAACACTTGTTAAAATTGGAGGGAAGAGATCAAGCCAAATGGCTCTTGACTTGGTCAACAATGTCAAGCTCTATTATTAGCAAGACTTGGTCATCCTATCATTGGCCAAATGACCATAATACCCTTACTAATTTTCGTCCAACACCACATGTGGGAGTGCCACGTGTCGCCCTCTCATTCGTCCACAAAAATTCTGTAACCCTCGTGGGCCCCGCAACACGTAAAATTCCTCGGGTGGGCCCCACGTGACCAAATCCGTAAAAATAAATTTCCATAATATTAATAAGTTCCATATTCTTCAAATAATACATTTTGAGAATCCAATTCTCAACAACGAACATTTTTCCGTTAGACGTTCGAAGATTTTCCGGAAAAACAATTCCTCCTTTCGTACTAATTTCCAAGTCTTGTTCCTTAAGTACATTCTCTTTTACATGTCCCGACTTACGGTGTAACATTCTTCCCCTTAGAAACATTCGCCCCGAATGTTCTTAGTCGGTTTTCAATCTATACAAACTCCAGATAAACTCTACACTATGCCTATCGATCAAAATCGCACTGCACCAACGATGCCACACATGGCCATCACACAACATACGTAAACATATCAATGGACCTTCCGTCGCGACTTTCTCACAAAACTCGAAGTTACAACCTTATCACAAACAAGATCTTTAGAGGTTACTTTCTTTCCTTACTTGTCATACTTTCTCGTACTTTCAAACTTATCTAGTACACGTACAAAATCTCAAATATTATTTCTGTTCTCCAATCCTTGGAGTTACTAACCAGACTTGTCCATTATGCTACTTACTTTCCCGTTAAGGCTCTTCTCGGCCCTTACGACCTGATTCCGGTGGAACGCGTCCACAAACTCGTACAACAATTAATTAAACTTGGGCCCTGCCTCCTCGGGACCCTATCACATAACGGGACCATTTCTAACTGACATCACCCCATTCTAAACTATCGGTTGACCCGAAATGAGTCCATAACCCGACTCATCGTCACACTTAACTTCTCATTTTTAGTCTGAAATAAATCTCTCTCTTATCTCAAGGTACTTCTTACCCTATCCCCTATACACTAGAGGTTTGTCACATAAGCCAAAGTATTCCCACTGCACATTCTTCCCTATCGGTCTTACATCACATGGGGCAATTACTACTTGTGAGCTCTACACAACTATAGTCTCAGTTCACTTACCATTCTTGTCAACATTCTTAACTTCTCACTTACTAATCAAGGTATCCCTACCTCTGGGGTACTATCACTTTACAACTCTAGCAGTAAAGGGAAAACATATACGCTAGGTTAAAATCTAAATCTATCAACGCACGTATGATTCAAAGGAATCGAAATATACCTATAACCCCGTGCGATGTCGCCTCCTGATCCTGCCCCGGAGTCACGTCATCTCTGCGTTCAAGGACCGCGAACTATAAACTCCACTCGACCTCTACCACGGTGGCTAACATCCAACACCGCCTCGGGAACGCATACCGGAGGAAAGGGAATCAACTACCGGCCTCATAGGCTGAGCCACTTCACCAGTGCTTTTTCTAAAAGGACATACCAAAGATATGGCGGACGGCCACAATAAAAACAAACACCTGTGCCATAACGGCATTTCCCCGAATGACGCTTACCACATCTGATACACTGAGGAATAGGTGGCCTCGACCGAGAAAGTCCTCTGCTCCTCTGAGAACCTCGACCTCTGGAGCTCGGACCGGCTCCTAAATACCTTGTGGGGTCCAAACTCCCACCTGTGAGCTGCGGGGGTATGTACTGGGTAGGCTGGGACGAATATCTCACTCGCTGCTGAGGCAGCTCGTCCAAAAACTCACCGGAATAACCAACCGGTCTAGCCCTCTTACGCTGATCTCCGCGTTGGCCCTCTACCCTCTGTACACCTGTCTGCATCGCCGAATAACTTCTCGCCGATGAAATTGTAGCACTGCTATCTTGGTCAATAACATAATCGCTTCTCACGACTTATAGTCTTCCTAATCGAAACCGAGGCGCTGTGCTGGGTCTCAAAACTCGCGCAGGTTAACTCGCCGATCGCGAACAACATCCAGATACCTCAGGCATAAGCCCTATCAACTCTCTCGAGTCCGACTAGTAGCTCTCGCTACTCCTTGCCCTTCTGGCGTTGCCGCTCTCGAGGCATAATCAGAACACAAAATTACGTCGAGAGGAATTATCTTACTAACACAAACTATGGAACGATCTTAGAGTGAGAAGAATAGAAACCAACCCTAAAAGTCCTGTAGCCTCCTGTTTATGGGTGTGGCGCGCAACACACCGATAATCAAGACTCTACTAGACACGGTCTGTAGACATTCCGAGATCGATCGCTCGATACCACTCTGTCACGACCAACCGGGCGGATCGGTGCCCTACAGGCACCCTTCTACCTTAACAACACAAGTAAACTGCGGAAATTAAATAACACCCCTTTTTTTTTTAAAACCAACATACGTGCAAGGGCAAAGCCGACAAGGCTGCCATGATATACATACTCAAAAGACACTACATTGTACATGAGTCCCATCCCACATATGAATACAAACCTCTAAGAGTTATACTGAACTATGACGGGACAAGGCCCCGCCGTACCCATAACTGTACAAAAGCCTGTACTGAAAGAACTTATACCAAAAAGATAAACTCCCAATGGAAGGAGCTATCCAAAACTCGAAAGGCGGTCCTACACTGCCGATCACCAAATCACAGACCTAAACTCAAGATGAACGCAGCCCCGGGCGAGGTCAAGACGAAGAATGTACCAAGTATGTGAAGCGATGAAAGCATCAGAATGAAATCATAACAGCCTAAACAAAGCAGAGACATGTATGATAGCCAACCTACGATCATAATACATAAGCCATATCAAGTCGTGACGATGCCTCAAGTCATTTCTAAAATATAAACATGGGTCTACGCCCATAATATCAATCATGCCCGTGGAATCCTTCCTCACTGCCGGCAGTCCATGATATAATATAACGCCAATAGGCATACATGAACACCAAGTCCCACCTGTGTCCTAAAAATTGTACGGGCCAAGTAGGAAGACGAGCAGGTGGTAAAGCAGGGGGTATAATGTCTTGGGGGTTTACCCCTCATTTATACTCTTACCCTGGAGAAGGTGGTATATCGTCTTGGGGGTTTACCCCTCACTTATACTCTTACCCTATCTCGACCGACCATCAAACAAAACAAGCAGGGGGTATAATGTCTTGGGGGTTTACCCCTCATTTATACTCTTACCGTGGAGAAGGTGGTATAGCGTCTTGGGGGTTTACCCCTCACTTATACTCTTACCCTAACTCGACTAACCATCAAACAAAATAAGCAGGGGGTATAATGTCTTGGGGGTTTACCCCTCATTTATACTCTTACCCTATCTCGACCGGCCGTCAAACAACACATAAGCACTACCAGGTCTTTTATAAAAAATCCGGGAATTTAACCCAAGTACTACAAATAATCTAAGCATACCTGGAATCCCACATCACCGCTTGTGACGCCCAAGTACTTACAACAAGACCGCTACTCCAACCGAGAGTAGCGACAACGTAATAAAACATAATACTTGCACTCAAAGGCTATCACCAAAGACATATAGGCAATTCTTAATTAAACAAGCCAAAGTACTTAGCAAGGCACACTTAGAATAATTCTCAATTAATCAAGCCAAAGTACTTATCAAGGCACACTTAGAATAATTCTCAATTAATCAAGCCAAAGTACTTATCAAGGCACACTTAGAATAATTCTCAATTAATCAAGCCAAAGTACTTATCAAGGCACACTTAGAATAATTCTCAATTAATCAAGCCAAAGTACTTATCAAGGCACACTTAGAATAATTCTCAATTAATCAAGCCAAAGTACTTATCAAGGCACACTTAGAATAATTCTCATTTAATCAAGCCAAAGTACTTATCAAGGCACACTTAGAATAATTCTCATTTAATCAAGCCAAAGTACTTATCAAGGCACACTTAGAATAATTCTCATTTAACAAGCCAAAGTACTACGTGACGCATTCTTTTCAAAAGACTCCTTTTTATGTAAAATCCCAAGATACTAACACCCGTAGTATCAAGGTGTGTCTATTTTTCAAAGTAAGTTACTACACTCTTAGAAAACTCATTTCAAAGCTTGAAATCAAGTAACTTCAAATTTTCACAATCAAGGCAACTTATGCCCATTAATCAAAATAGACAACTTTCTAAACCTTCCATAAAGCCGTTATAACCAACTTCCCATAAAGCCGTTATAACCCCTTATGGTTTTTAGACAATTTCATTCCTTTTATAACCAAGAGACTTATACTTTTAAAACCAAGTATAACATACTTAAAAATCAAGTTCTTAACTTTCAAAATACTTCAAGTCTCTTAATATTTAGAAAACAAGTTTCTTCTACTTTTAAACCTCAAGTAACTCACACCTTTAAAACAAGTTACTTCTCTTAAATCATGTCATTTCTCCTCTCTTAAAACAATTAAGTAAATCACTCCTTTGACTCCCCTAAAGTCATTATAATGACCTTTAGGTTTTGGAACTAAGGCACTAGCCAAAAGGTTTGGAAACCACTTCCTTTTCAAGACTCTATGTACTTTAAGTAAAATACTTTCACTTTTAAGAATCCAACTTCACTAAGGCAATGGATTATACAACTTACAATTTACACATCAAAGTACAATCAAGGAAGTTCATAGAACAAATTCTATATTAGGCAATCCAAGTACAATCAAGGAATGAATCATTTAAGGAGTAGAACTTACTTTCTTTATCTTAAGGAATCATGCTAGAAGAGAGATAGTTCACATACCTTTCGCTAAATCCACAAGCTAAGCCGAATGCGCCAGACGTAGAATTTGTCAACCTATAATGGTCACAACAAGACTATCAACTTCTAGTCTCTAACGAGAATAATACTAAGTATATGGTCTCTAATTCTACGGAAAATCGGCAAAGACTTCCTTTGTTTCTACTCACTTTGCCACCTTTTCAAGGCGAATACAATAACCAACACGCCACATTTAAGGCTCCAAACAACAACCAAACAAAGGGGATTACACGCCTTACAATACGTAAAATTCCGCCACAATTAATACCAACTAAGTCCATAATCGCCATTCTCGCTAACAACATAACCACAATTCAAAGTCTTTTCCAATCCTTTTCCAATTCCAAGTTCTAAGGTCTAACATGTTATATAGTCATAGACAACTTCAACAACTACAATTTCTTCTTTATACAAATACGCGACGACCTAAACTAATAATCGACTTGAATTGTAATCTTAAGGCTAAACATGCTAGTTTTCGGATTAGGGTTCCAATAGCCAATACACTAATCCAACTACATAATATATAACTCATGCTTGCTAATATCCATAGCTACAATCAATAAGTAAACTTAATTGCTAAAACGACAAAATTTATACCTTTCCAAGCCCTTAAAATTTCCAAGATTCAAAGTCGCGCCTTAGCAATTCTTAGCTCCTTTCCTTAGGTTCCAATCCGCTCCAAGCACTCCTGTAGGCCTATGAAGAACCCATCTTCAAGTTCCAACTTCAAAGTTGAAGAACTCCTCAAGTTTCCGCCTTGCGACTAATACGAAAACGTCGTTTTTCCGAAATCTTTCTATTGAGATATCCTTACAATACCCTTAGGGACATTGGGTTAAAGTCTTGTGAACAAAGGATCAAAACTACAATTTTTTTTTGTGTGCAAAGTAGTGAACCTAAGAGCTTCTTGAACTCAAGCTCTAGTTCTCAAATATTTTCTAAGTGTAAAATGCCAAGTCTTGCACTAGTATGATATATAAAACACATTGGAGGGTCTAGATAATAACACTTGTTAAAATTGGAGGGAAGAGATCAAGCCAAATGGCTCTTGACTTGGTCAACAATGTCAAGCTCTATTATTAGCAAGACTTGGTCATCCTATCATTGGCCAAATGACCATAATACCCTTACTAATTTTCGTCCAACACCACATGTGGGAGTGCCACGTGTCGTCCTCTCATTCGTCCACAAAAATTCCGTAACCCTCGTGGGCCCCGCAACACGTAAAATTCCTCGGGTGGGCCCCACGTGACCAAATCCGTAAAAATAAATTTCCATAATATTAATAAGTTCCATATTCTTCAAATAATACATTTTGAGAATCCAATTCTCAACAACGAACATTTTTCCTTTCCGACGTTCGGAAGATTTTCCGTCGGAAAAACAATTCCTCCTTTCGTACTAATTTCCAAGTCTTGTTTCCTTAAGTACATTCTCTTTTACATGTCCTGGACTTACGGGGTGTAACAGTAACTGTTCAGGTTTAATCTTTTTTATATATATATGCAGAAAGGTGACCGTTTTGGTTAGCCTATTTTCTCATTGTATATCTTGTTTCATGTGTAAGTTTTTATTTCCGCTGATTTTCTCTGATGTTGTATCACTAGGGTGCCCGGGGTAAGGCACCATCGCGGGCCCGAGATCGGGTCGTGACAAATTTGGTTTGATTTTAACCAAAAATCGAGTCAAACCAGACCATGAACACCCCTAGATACACATATTCATTGTAAAATGTGTCATCCAATCTCAAGGGATACATCCTTTCTTTGGAAAGGTGTATTAGTTTTTTCACACCTTTTAAATAACAGGCGTGCTGTAGATTTTCAGCACTTAGATTTTTTTTTTTTAGTAATACAAAAAATTCCTCCAACAGAAAATTTTGCATTTTGCCTATTCCTTTATACTAAAGCATTCGAGAGATTAAAAGAGTTCTCCGAAACTTCTATTTGAGTGAACATTAAAAGATTTCTGAGTGATCTATTGTATATTGAGAGTAAAATGTCACTTTGCTATTTACACTGTGGTAGCAATGAAAATCTACTCTGAAGACAACATCATTCATAGCGTGTCTTGAACCGGGTTTTTTCAATTTCAACTATATCTTATCTTTTATTATTATTATTATATTTTATTTATCTCTTATTTGTTTTTTAATGTGATCCATCTCTAATATTTTTTTAACAAAATTAATCAGTAATAATATTAGTGAAATGAAGCACGCATCCGCTGAAATAGTTAAGGTGCGTACGACAGTTATAAAAAAAGAGTACTAGTACTTTGAGAGTCGAGAAACTGCGGGGACATGTGGAAAATGAATCAAACATTGGTGGAGGGCATTGTAATTATGTACTTGGAATTTATTGAATGCTAATAAAGATTCCCAAGTTTCTTGCAAGAAATAGTCCAGCTGCCAACTATGAGTTGGCCCCATCATATTCACATGATAATGTGATTTCTGAGAGAAGATTTTAAGCAATTAGTTTGCTAGTTGGTAGGGGATGGATGTCACAACTTAGATTTCAAGTTGGAATTTACCCCCATAATGTGGTATTTTTTATGTAAAACCATGATGCCATTTGCTTATTTGTGACACCATTTGAGATTTAAAAGTTAGTTTGACTTATTCATGATAAATGATAGTAGTATAGTACAAGAGCAGAGATTCGCCAAATAATTGAAAAGTTAAGATGTATAAAACATCACTTCAAAATTTACATGTAATTTGGTAAATGAATTCATATTCATCCAAGGGGAAAACAAATACCACAACCAAACACTGGAGAATGGACAGAATAACTCAAATCAAGGGATGTCTACAAAAAGAAACTGTTGGTGACTCATCATTCCTTGGGTCCAAGGTGATCTACAGTTCCACACCATTTGAAAATTTATCATTTTTATTAATAAAAAACAAGCAGAAAACATAAAGTAAATTGTTTTTTTGATAACCGAGAAACCCCTGAGGGTTAATAGGACATAGGTCGAAATTCGATGGAGAATGAGCTCGCGCCTCTACTTCACTTAAATACTAAGCTTTAGTCTACAACAGATTTCGTGCTTACCACTAGACCAAGGTCTCAGGTTGAAAATGGCAGCATTCATATTTACAATCTGGCTAATATGGCACAACATACAATTACTTCCAGTGAAACTACTCATTCCTGAAGAAAAAGACTTCAGGGCTAAGTTCTGCAAGATGAAGTCATCGCCAACACAACCGCCTTCTATGTTGATCTTAACACTTAAAACTGTTTTTGAGATGGCAAAAATAGACTGAATAACTGATCCAGATTCTTGCACTTCCATAAAGGGCCATCAAATAGATCATTATAATCCCTTTCGCCGAGTAATGAGACTATTGGGGATGGGTGGATTCTAACTTCTTAAGTATGGAACTAACCACACCCCAATCAAAGCCACGGTACTGAAGCCAACGAATAATCCTTGCTTTACGTTTTTCTCTAGGTACACCTTGCCCTTTAAGCCACTGTTTAGATGCCTGAACAAACAATTGATCCATAGAAGGTTTTGACATAGCAAGTCCTGATTCTTGTTCTCCACCAGCTTCGTCATTCTTGAAGACCATTTTTATGGCATTGTCTGTATCCACTTTACTTACACCCTTCTTGATCAAGGCCTAAAACGAGACCAATTCAAAAGGAAAAAAAATGTAAAAAGTAGGTGAGAATCTCGTCATTGACACAACCAATTCACCCTATACAGAAGCATAGAAAAGTAAGCTTAACATCTTGATTAGTGAAGTAGTTGACAAAGAGGAACATTTACTTGCTTGATTCGCCTCGGACCCCAACTCGAGGAAGACCATCTGGACCGAGAAAACATTTCAGCATATAGACCATCATTGATTAAACCCCTGGAGCAACATAAAGAACAAATCCAAATGAGGTCAATTATGGTGAAATTGACCGAACCATGAAATACGAACTCTTCAATGACATAAAATCTATCACACTATTCTCTTCAATTTTCTAGATAACAACAGAAATATGAGGTGAATAAGTGACAAATGTGCACCAATAGCCAAAAGGCAACTGAGACTTGAAATAACATTTTTGTGTTACCAAAGACGGGGTTGACAACTTTGATGAAAAACATCTCGACTCTAGTTCGATTTACCTGGTATGGAAATCTGTTATTACAGTATTAACAACATTGAGTGTAAACTTTCTTCCAAGGAGTTTCTTCTTCAGTTCTACAACCGTAAGTGCTCTACACAGTACAAAAATATGCATTAGAAAGTAGCTCTATTTGCATCAGTCTAAGGGCCTCTTTGCTTAGCTTCAGTTGCTGGAAAGAGAATTCACATGCATCAACATAGGTCTAACAGTTTCATCGCTCACACATCTTTCTCTTAGTGAAATCAACACTCACTCAGATAAAGATGTGTGAGCTAATAATAGTTGACAGCAAATAAATAACAACCAGATTGAGAGGGATAAGACATTTAACATCCTAACCTTGAAGCAACTAATTGAACTGCGATTCTTTCAGCATCTTGCCTAGCTTTATCAGTTTCGGCTATACCACGTTCAAGTACCAAAACTTCATCTTCCTTCCCTGAAATTACATATTCAGCCTCTTACTTTTTTCATTTTGCATGAGTTGAAAGTTGTATTTTAATTTGAGTTTCCACTACAGGTGAAAACAACAGAGAGGTGTGGATAAATCCAAACATACCCCATTCGACCTCATCGCCTAGGCTGCTTATAAGTTTTTGTTTATGATTTTGAGACTTGGAATGAAAAGGTATGTCTCCATAATTTGACCTTCCACCAACAGAAAATTCAGTTTCCTGAACATTCCCATCTAAGGAACTGTGCTTTTTTATGTCCGAAAAGTGCTTTCTTGGCAAAGCAGCTTCTGAATCTTGGAATTCGTTAGATCTCTTGGGGATGTGCCTGACTGGAAAAGCGCTATAATCTCTGCCTCGGGAGCAGCTTATGGCATCGAACTTCTGCACCCTAATAATCATATTCATATCATACTAAACAAACTGTTTTGGGATAGTAAAATACACGGAAACCAACATATACAGCTAACCATAATTATAGCCCATTTCAATAAATTTGAGAATGAACTGCTGTAATATTCTCTAAGGCCATGTTTGCTAAAATCAAACATTTGCTTAACTGAACCACGTGATAGAACTACCATATTCGAGAATTTGAGAATGAACTGCTTTAATCTTTTCCATGGCCATGTTTGCCTAAAAATTAACCTTCGCTTAACAAACCAATGTAACACAAGTACCCATTTCGAGAATTGAAGAATGAGCTGCACTAATCTTTTCTATGGTAATGTCTGCTTAACAAACTCATGTCACAAAAGTACCCATTTCGATTATTTGGTGAATATGATTATGAACTGCTGTAATCTTTTTACATTGTCATGTTTGCCCTAAAAATCATACATTTGCTTAACCCACCCACATCACACAAGAACCTATTTCGAGAATTTGGGGTATCAACTGTCATAATCTTTTTAGGGGGTCACCTTTGGCTTAAAAATCAACCTTTACTTAACAAAATCCACTCACACAAGTACCCATTTCAAGAATATGGAGAATAAATGCTGTAATCTCTTTCTATGGTCATGTTTGCCCTAAAAATCAAACCTTTGCTTAACCAATCTACATAAACAAGAACCTAGTTTGGAGAATGGACTGTAATAATATTTTCGAGGGTCACATTTGGCCTAAAAGTCAAACATTTTCTTCACAAAATCCACTCACACAAGTACCATTTCAAGAATTTGAAGAATGAACTGCTGTAATCTCTTCCTATGGCCATATTTGTCGTAAAGATCAAACCTTTGCTCTAAAAACCCACATAACACAAGTACCCATTTCGATAATCAGGAAAATGAACTGCTGTGGTCTTTCCTATGGTCATGAACTCATGATTTCCCTAAAGATCAAACCCATCTCCATAATCTGGAAAATAAAATGGGTAATCTTTTCAATAGCCATTTTTGCCTTAAAATCAAAACTTTGCAACTACTGTGATATTTCTAGGTCATGTTTGTCCTAAAGATCAAACCCATTTCCATAATCAAGAATATGAACAGGGTAATCTTTACTATGGCCATTTTTGCCTTAAAAATCAAACCTTTGCAACTGCCATGATATTTCTAGGTCATGCTTGTCCTAAAGATCAAACTCATTTCCATAATCTGGAAAATGATCTGGGCAATTTTTTTTCTTTTGATAACCATGGTGTCCGGACCAGCTTGCGCACAACTCGATGACGACAATCTTTTCAATGGTCATTTTAGCCTTAATCAAGCCACTTTCAATCTTTTTCTATGGTCATTTTAGCCTTAAATATCAAACCTTTACTTAACAACCCAACTTTGCAGAATCACATAAGCACCTAAAAAATATATATCAGCTTATAAAAATACTATACTATACATCAATAAATGCAGTAATATGTGTGTGTGTGAACATTCAATAGTCAGAACTGTAGCAAACATAATTGCAAGACTGCTAGTAAAGAATTTAGTAATATAAACCCCAAAGTGAGGAAAATTACTAACCAAGGGATGGCAATGGCTCGACAATGAAGGTGGATTGAAGCTTTAACTATGAAACAAACTGCCATCTTCTCTTTCCCAGAGTTTTAGGGCTTCACACACTTATTTGGCAAAGGTGCCAAAAATGCCACTTAACTATTATCATTGAATATAAGGTAATTATGCCTTTGCTTTTTCTTTTTTTTGGCACAAAAATGCACTTAGCACTACTTGGAAATATTCGTATTTTAACTAAGAACTAGTAGATGTACCCACGCGATGAGCAAATCGTTTCAGAAAACAACAGAGATATAATAGTAATAATTTTGACTTTTCGATCCTCTTAAATAATGCTATCACATTAAGAAATTATACTAACACAACATCATAATAACATAAAAGAAGTTGCACCACAAAAGAATTTAATTCATTTTAGTGATGCTCACAATTAGCTATTTTAATTTGCGTAATGCACAATCATCTTGAGGTTTGCAAATCTATACTATTTGAATTAAATTATATTTTTTAATATTCGAGATTTCAAATGGTTTAGTTTCACGCACTTATACCTATAAAATAGAAATATAAAATTGATTTTACATCAGAAACATGAAAAGTATGAAAAACATCTTGTTCATAACAAAAAATAATTATTAAAATTAAATTTAAAATATGACATTTAACTAAATATACTTCTTCAGAATCGGTAACCAGTATTTTATAATGCATCTGACAGGTGTTGAAGTCATCAAGATCTCATTTTCTCACATATCAACTTCATCCTTATTTGACTACTTACAGTAAAACCTCGATAAATTAATAACCTCGATTAAATAATAATTTTCTCTGATCCCGACTTGGGCCAATGGGATAAAATATTAACCTCGATAAATGCATAAGATAATAATTTTAAAAAAAAATCCTTGAGGCCCACTGAAAATATAAAATAATAATTCATTAAATACGTATGAAAATTACATATATAATTCATAAAATAAAGCACTTCCTAAACAATTTTTATTTCAAATTTTATGTTTTTCTAAAATATGTATCTATATTCGATAGTCAATTGATTCTTTTTTTCATGCGAACTGAACTCAATTTCATCTTTAACTTTTTGGAGGGCACAAACTACATTCGACACATTCTTCTCATTTTGAAGCAAGTAATTTTTCAAAGTCTCTACCACAAGAAATTGTCATCATCTTCCATACTCATTACTCCTTGAATAATTTCTTCGTCCGTAGGCGATTCCATTAAAGTTTCATTTCACTAGGATAATTCAGAATCTGTTCTACATTCATAGTTTCCTCTAAACATTATGGAAATTTGTATAATGTTTATTTATTTTCTTTTCTTAGTTACCGAAAAAAATTAATTATTTAATTTGAGAAATATAATGTACAAAATAAAAAGTATTCTATAAATTAATAAATATTAATTTATCGATAAATTAATAAAATGTTTATTTATCGATAAATTAATAACCTGTATAAGATAATAATTTTTCAGATACTAAGGATATTTATTTATAGAGGTTTTAGTGTACATTCTAAATCAAGCCCTCATGCATCGTAACTAAATTGATATAGAGTAAAAAATTAACTTAAGAATTTTAAAGCATTAAAGAATTAAATATTTATTTTTTAAAATTTTACAATGTGTGTACCTTTTGTATTTCTTTGTCCATCCCATCAACAAAACTTTAAGAGACACTTACATGACCATAGTGTTACTTTGATATACTTAAGAGTAATTAGTAACACAACATTATTGGAAAAATAAGTATAGTATTGTCCTAACAATTAAGATGTGACTTCTTATTAAAACGCAATCGAAAAACTCAGTAAATCATTATTAGAAATTAAATTGCTATGTTGCATATTGAAACGACTTGAATATGGAATATTTTTAACGAATACGCCTTTACACTTTTTGTGTTGTATTCGTAGACAATAGTTTTCAAACTCTACCATTGAAAAAATAATGATGACACAAGTCCTAAGTCTATATGTCGAGTGAACCCTAAATTTATATTTTAAGTAATTACTTTTGGTGTTCACTCGATGAATATTGTTCATTAATCTCGCTTATTTATTTCATCTATAACTACTATTTCATTTGTAATTTGTTATTGAAACAAATAACCTTATTACGATAAAATAAAATAAATTAATAATAACTCTAGAACTGCTGATTTGTGCCTGGTATATTCACATGATCAGCAGTTCATCTTGTATGTATAGCTTATAGAACAACAACTGAAAGGAAGAGAAGAAGGAAGAAGATCGAGATGGGGATTAGAAGGGGCGGTTGAGAGAAGAGAGAGAGAGATTTTGTATAGAATTTTTTTTTTTTTTGCAAATATTATTACTAATAACGGGAAGAAAAGTGTCTACAATCAGTCATTGAGGGTTCTCAATCCTCAACGTAATGAAAAGAAGAAATGGGGGACGGGGGGTGATCACTCAAAGGTGTCATTACAAGAGGGGATAAAGTCATAGAGAACTCTATAAGATGTTGTTTTAATCCTTATAATGACCTCTTCTGCCGGTAAGCTTGTGCCTTCAAAGAGTAGTGTGTTTCTTGTCCTCCAAATCTCATAGACCACTATGCAAAGGGCAAGCAAGGTAGCTTTGGCTCGGATGCTTGTCCCGCGGTGGTCTTTCTTAATCCACTTGAGAGAGCTTTCAACAGTTGTCATTTCTCTCCTAATACCCAACCAATCTCTTATGCTCTTCCAAGTCAAGCGGGTGTAAAGGTGTAAAGAAGAGGTGCTCCTTGTCTCATTAGCTTGCTTGCAGAACCCGCAAGACTTATCCTCCAAGTTTAGATAGGAAAGAGTGTCCTTTGTAGCTAGCCGCTTTCTACAATTAAGCCACATGGTGAACGAAAACTTAGGGGGAATGAACCCTTTCCAAATTTGGGACATCCAAGGCTTTTTATCTTGCGTAGTGCGCAAAATATCATAGACGAGGCTTGAATCAAATTTACCATTGGTACAACACTTTTCCAATCCGGCAATTGCGACTCCTTGGCTACCGTAGATGGAAACAAGTTTGTCACGGATTCCGCAAATCTTTTTGAATAGGGGTGAGTCCCTAGGACGTACCACATATTCCCAAAAAGAATCTCCTCTCAAATAAAAGCTGTTGATCCATTGGACCCATAGTGAATCTGTCTCGTTGTGGATTTGCCAAATAGTCCGGGATAACAGGGCATGGTTCCATTTCTTGATGTTCATAAGGCCCAAGTCCCCTTCTGATTGAGGCAAGCAAATAACATCCCAAGCGACTCTTGGTGGTTTCCCTCCCCATAAGAACTGAATACATGCAGACCGTACCTTGTTGAGGACTGTGGCGGGAATAGGAAGTGCCCGGAACCAAAAGCTCTCAACCCCTTGGATGACCGACCTGATAAGTTCTAGCTTACCCGCATATGAAAGCGAGTGATGCCCCCATTTCTGAATGTAATTCGAAATTGCACTAGTGAAAGGAGCAAATTGATCTACCGAGACTGAAATTGGGGACAAAGGAATCCCTGGCACCGCATCTGGGAAAGCTACCGATGCCGAATCCCACTCTGGACAAGATCAAGTCGCGAACAGCATCCTGCACTCTCGCTAAGTAGACGGAGGATTTGGATGGGTTAAGAGTTAACCCTGAGACAACCTCCAGTTCCTCCAGACAATTCATAAGAGTCCCAACTGAAGATACATCACCTTTGGCAAAGAGCATGAGGTCATCCGCAAAGGCAAGATGAGTAATACCCAACCTTTTACACTTTGGATAATAAGAGAAAGCTCTTGCCTGAGCCTTCAAATTAAGCATCCTTGAAAGGTATTTCATACACAAGATAAAGAGCGGCGGACATGGATCACCTTGTCTTAGGCCGCGCTTACCCTCAAGTAACCATGTAGCTCACCGTTGATAGAAAGAGAGAAGGAGGTTGAGCAAACACATTCCATGATCCATCTAACAAATCTGTTCGGAAAGTTGAGGCCTCTTAATACCGAATCAAGGAAACTCCAAGAGACCGTGTCAAAAGCTTTCCGAAGATCTACCATAAGCATACACCTTGGTGAGACTCTGGCTCTATTAAATCCTCTCACAAGCTCTTGTGCTATATAGACATTGTCCATCATGTTTCTGCCTTTCACAAAAGCCCCTTGTGATTTGTCAACGAGAGAAGGAAGAACCCTTGCCATTACATTAGCTAGAATCTTTGTAATGATCTTATAGACCACATTAGTTAATCCAATAGGCCTAAAATCAATTACCTTAGGATCCCGATCTGTCTTGGGTAGCAGGGCAATGATGGTATGATTCACTTGCTTCAAAAGAACCCCAGTAGAGAAGAACTCTTGAACACTTCTTACTACGTCATGTCCCACATCTTTCCATCTATTCTTGAAGAAGGCAAATGAATAACCATCCGGTCCAGGAGCCTTGTCATTTCCTATATCAGAAAGAGCTTCCCAAATCTCATTTGGGGATATGAAATGCAAAAGATGAATACTGTCCTCTTCACTTATCTTCGGGTCAAAGTTGCATACTTCAGGATCGAAGTTCGATGTGGATTGGGATGTGCCTAAAAGATCTTTGTAGAACTCCACAAGTAGCTCCCTTACTTCCCCGGGTGATGTAGTGATAGCACCATTGGTTTTGACAAGAAAGTTGATGGAGTTTTTGACATTACTTCTCTTGATCAAGCTATGGAAGTATTTGGAGCATTTATCACTTCCAATAAAGTGTTTCTGCCTCGACTTTTTCCTTATGAAGTGTCTCTCGGCTTCCATTAAGGTGTTAGCTTTAACTCTTGAGGACTTAACCTTGGCTTTAAGTTCCTCATCAAAAGGATCTTCCATGTGCGCATTGATAGCCTCCTTAAACTCCATGTTAGCCTCCTTTGTTCTTTTATCAATACTACCAAATTCACTTATATTCAATGCCCTCAGTGGTTGTTTCAAGGCTTTCAATTTTGAGGCTAGGACGAATTGAGTTGTTCCCAATATGTCTTGTCTCCAGCATGAAGTCATAATGTTCTCGAATGCGGGGTGAGAGAGCCACATATTCATGAACTTGAAGGGCCGCTTCCCAACATTATAGGATGCAATAACCGTAGCCATCACGGGACAGTGGTCCGAGACAGGTTCCATAGGCAATAAATTGGCCGTGCATTCTAAGGTCAAATCACTCCAATTTTGATTCATCATTACTCTATCAAGCTTTGACCAAATCGAACCATTGGTCCATGTGTAGAATGAACCGGAAGAAGGAGTGTCTTCTAGTCCATGAGCATTCCTGAAATCACCAAGGTCCTTAAGTGCATAAGGCGTTAGTGGAGGACCCCCCGCCTTATCATGAGGGTAGCAATAAGTGTTGAAATCTCCCATAATCATCCAAGGCCTAGTGATGCCAATGCCCAAGTGAGTAAGGTGATGCCAAAGCTTCCTCCTATCCGTGATGCTATAAATCGGGTACACAAATGTGGCAAGGAAGGACACTTGTGTTATCTGACAACTTGCCTGGACATGGATATGTTGAGAATCCATTCCAAGCACTTCACAACAGACCCTAGAGGTATCCCAAATTAGTAGCATTCTTCCGCTACCAATGAATTCTAGATTTGAGCAAAAGTTCCAATTTTTGAATCTTTGAGTAGAGAAAAACTCGATCCTTTCCCTAGAGAGTTTTGTTTCCAACAGACAAATCAATGCCACATCATGCTGTTTAGTGAGACTACACACTAGAGCTTGTGTGGCTGCCCTGTCCCTTAGTCCGCAAAGGCCACAGACATTCCAACAAAGAATTTTCATTAGGAAACAGAGGAGGTTTTGTTAGCACTCGCTTTGTCGCTTTAGTCTTCCCACTGCCTCTTGTCATGAACTTCTTCGGCATTACTTCTTTCCAACCATCTTCTTTGTTGCTGGAATCCATAGCATGTGTTTCAGCCAAGCTATGTTTCCCGCGTTCAAAGGTAACACTCCGAGATGCCAGCAACGAAACTTCCGTTACACCCTTGTTTGTATTTCCATCCAAAGAGGGTTACGGGTTTATTGGAACCTCTGAATCAGAATGCTTTGAATCATAACGCATCCTATCAAGTTGCACTCTACCATCCCGTGAATGAGGCCTAGAGGACCTAGCTTGAGCTTCCCGAAAAGATGATGGATCAGAATGACCCAAAACCGAAGGATCCGCAGCATGCGTGGCTTCTCCCAAACAACCGGGACCAGGAGGTGTTGTGTGGTTACTTACATCAACTTCCATCAAGTTATCAGCATCAGCGGGATGTTGCGAAGTTGGTGGATAGGGGGGGAGGCATGGTTCCATCCGTACAGAATAAATGGGTTATCTCACTGATTACAATGTATTGTGTATTTATACACAATGTAAAATCTCAACTATTCAACTTACTTAACTACTAATTAATAGTTAACTAGTATTTAAACACATGTGTAATTAATCTAACAAACTAACTACCATGTAACTTCTCAAAATATCTAGATATCAAATATCTAGCTAGTTTACAACTTCTACATTTTCACCCCCCCCCTCAAGCTAGGTGTGATGAATGTGTTCTTCATTCCTAGCTTGGATAGCAATGCATCATGTTGTTGTCGACTAAGAGCTTTCGTAAGTAAATCAACAGGCTGTTCTGCTGATGGTAGATATGAAGTGTGAATCAGGCCTTTTTGGATTTTCTCTCGGATGAAGTGACAATCTATATCGATATGTTTTATTCTTTCATGAAAAACTGGATTCGCAGCGATCTGAATTGCCGACTTGCTATCCGTATATACTGATATTGGAGTCTGAATATCAGCACCAAGTTCTGGAAATAGGCCTGTTAGCCACACTGTTTCTGCCACTGAGGCTGCCATGGCCCTATATTCTTCCTCTGCAGAGCTCCTGGAAACTGTGTCATGTTTCTTTGATTTCCATGAGATAGGAGAGCTACCATGCAACACAAGATAACCAGTGACTGACCTTCTACTATGAAGACAAGACCCTCAATCTGCATCACAAAAGACTATGAGGTGTGCTGTACTGGAACCTGACATCAGAATTCCCAGTCCTGGGCTTTGCTTAATATATTTGACAATCCTAAGGCCAACTTCCATGTGAGATTCCTTAGGTGTCTGCATATACTGGCTGAGGCAATGCACATCAAAGGCAACATCCGACCTTGTAGTTGTCAAGTATAGGAGTCTTCCAACCAATCTTCTATATACACTGGGATCTGAAAGCAGTGGGTCAGGTTTAGCTACTGGAGAAGATTCGGAACCAACTTCAAGTGTAACGTGTTCATCAAACTCAAAAGTTGTAAACTTTTGATTCATATCCATGGGAGAAGAGGCAGGTTTAGCACCTGCACGCCCCATATCTGAAATAAGCTCCAAGGCATACTTCCTCTGGTGCATAAGAATTTTGTCACGACCACCGGGCATCGCGATCGTGCCCTACACAGGCACCCTTTCGTATACATCGAGAATAGCAATGAACATACACAACTCCTAAAATAAAAATCATACTAAAACAGTAGACATCAACCGGCTAGCCGATAAGGCCGCCTTTCGTAACATATACATAATACAAAATTAAAACAGTACATCTCCGTTCTTACAAACCCAATCCACAAATGTGACTATAGACCTCTAAGAATAACAATTTTGGCGGGACAGGGCCCCACCATACCCCTGAATGTACAACAACCGACAATACCAGGGATAAGCCTCCGAAATAAAGGAGCTTCTCAACAGCTGAACAGTGGTCCTAAGAGTGAGGATCAAGAATCAGACTTCACTCATGCGGCATGAATGCACCCAAGGAGGTCGACAACATGTACCAAATATGTGAAACAGAAATCTTGTAGTGAAATCATAAGTCTAAAATAAAAGCGAGACATGTATGATAACTCATATATAACGACATCGTGCCTTACTAACAATGAGAGTAAACAAGAGTATACTTTACTGCATAAAAATAGGAGGCTCATGATCAAAGCAGGGCCACCCGCCCGCAGTATCATTAAGCAATCCTACTCCTGGGACTATTTCACCCGCAAGGGTCGTATGGACCCGCAGGAGGTATTCCTCGCATAGACTGTATCCGCCCGCATAGGTCTTGTAGACCCGCGTGAGGTATTCCTCAAATAGGACTGGTCCGCCCCGCATGGGACTATTTCACCCGCATAAGCCCTTTCGGACCCGCATGAGGTATTCCTCGCATCATGGGTAGCAAATCCACGGAATATGCAAATGCCACAAACCCAGGGAATGACCCCGTAATGCACAATATATCACTAGCACAACCGGCTATCATACATAACATAAGCACTAGCTGCTTATCATACATAACATAAACACTACCGGCTTATCATACATTACATAAGCAAGTTAAGAAATCCCCCTAACTTCTTATTAGTCTTATTCATATACACTCTCATTTTAGTTTACTTAAGGCACTAACATGTCATTATAAAATCCGGGAATTTAACCCAAAGTACTACGTACTTCTATTCTTTTAAAATGACTCTTTTTCATATAAAACTTCCAAGATACTAATAACCGTAGTATCAAGTCATAACTACTTTTCAAGACAAGTCACAATACCTTTTAGAAATACATTTATAGGCTTCTAAATCAAGTGACTTCTTTCTTTTAAAACTTTAAGCAATTGATGCCTTTAAATCGATTTGTCTTTCATTATTTCAAATCATTTATCATACTTAAATTACTTAGAGTAAACCACTCTTTTTAACTTTCCATAAAGCTATTATAACCAACTTCCCATAAAACCGTTATACTAGCTTTATACTTTAGAAACTTACATTCTTCTTATAACCGAGAGACTTAAACTTTCCAAACAAAACAAGTGTCATATACTTTCAAAAATACTTTAAGTCTCTTAACATTTAGAAAGTATGATATCCTTAATATTTTAAACAAGTGAGTTAATTCCCTAACTCAATCAACTTGGACATTCTTATAATAAGCCAAGGATATCAAATGAACTAAATTCGTCAAAACCTCGTACGTCCACCGTACTATATACTTACAACTATTCATGCTCAAGAGATAGGAAAGTTCCACATACCTCTTCGGTTCAATCCACTTGCCAAGTCCAATATACCGTATGTAGTATGTCAACCTATAATGACCATAATACGTTTATTAACTTCTAGTTTCAAACGTAGAATATTCCAAGTGCAAAGCTACTAAATTCTACGGAAAATCGGACAGCACTTCCTTTGTTTCTACATACTTTGCCACCTTTTTTGTCACGACCGATCCGGGCGTGATCGTGCCTACCCGCACCCCAAGATGGCATACATCGAGTAACCATGAATAATAAAACAAGACATGAAACAAATGTAAAATGTAAATACGCTTTATCCGAGAAAAAGTTGTCTTCGGCGTATATATATAAACCAAGTCCGCGATTACATCCCAACTTTACAACATGACTGAGACCTAGGAATGTAAACAAATATGGCGGACAGGGCCCCGCCATACCTGAATGTACAAAATATCTACAACACGGGAGAGTCGTACTAAAAGTCGAGCCTCCGAGAAAATGGAGCTCACGACACGAGTAAGGATCCTAAAATGAGGATCTACCACCGCTTCCCTTTACTGCGGCATGAACGCAGCTCAAGGAGGTCGACAACAGTACCAAGTATGTGAAATCAGAAGTACTTTAAATGAAATCATATCATTTTAAAACCAATTTTACAAATATGTACGAAACAACCAATGTAACCGCACATATAGTGTCACAAAGATAACCAAAAGCAAAATAGATATAACATAACCGGTCTTTTCTAGGCCGCTAATGATCGAAGAAAGGCCAATCGCCCGTAGTATCATTATGCGAGCCTAATCTGGAACTCCCGCATCCCGCATCGTCACACGCGCACCCGCATGAGGTATTCTCGCGACGGGGCGGTAACGCGATATCCTCCTGGACTCCCGATCGCATAGTCACATGACCGCGTAGTCACTGCATCGCGTGAGGCATTCCTCGACGGATAATACACCGAATGATCAATCCCGAACTCCCGCGACTCCGCGTAGTCACGCGCACCGCATAGGCCGTATAAACCCGCATCAAGGGTGGCAAGTCCTCGGTATAACAAGTCAAGGGGGTATGTGATATAATAACAGTACAACGGGCTTAACGTTTAATAACGTAAGCACAACAAGAATAACCCCCTTACACAACATCACAAGACACTAACACACGTAGCATCATAACATGTTTACTTATCAAACCATCTTACTACACTTTTCAGAAATCAATACAAGACTTTCATAAACAAATAAGTAAACTGTTCCTTTTATCTTTCTTAAGTCGTTATACCTAACTTCCCATAAAGCTAGTATAACTCTTTAAGCTTTTAAAACCAAGTATTACTCTTCTTTCAAACAATGATTCATAATTCTTTTGAAATACTTCAAGATTCTTATTATTTAAAACTCAATTCAAAAGACATCAGAGTAAAACCAAGTTCAGTTAACACACGTATATCTACCGTACTATTTATATATTTTAAAAATATCATGCTCAAGAGGATAGGAAGAATCACATACCTCCTCGGCGAAATCCACCTGCCAAGTCGAATATGTCGCGCGCGGAGTATCAACCTATAATAGTCAAATACGTCTATCAACGTCTAGACTACTCTGTAGAATATTCTAAGCAGAGGGTTCTCTATTCTACGGAAAATTGGGCAGGACTTCCCTACCCGACAACTACACAAGTCTACTGTAAATACAGTCCTATGTAAGTACAGTTCAATTCTCTTCTTTTATACCCTCCTTATATATATCTTATACTTATTTCTATACAACTACAATATGTAATTTCCATTTACAATAGAAGGACAAGATATTTACCTCGACAAGCCCAAAATTATCCAAGATAAATGTCGATCCTGAGCAAGGTTTAGCTCCTATTCTGCACGCTCCGATAGCTCCAAGAAACCCTTAGAAGTTCCCAAACAACTTCTACTTAATACTTCAACCAACTACGAAGATTTCCCCAGGGTTTCGTTTAGTGACTAATAGATATAAGGTAGTATTTCTGGGCTTTTAGTAAAGAGGTGACTTTGGAATACTACAAGGTATTTGGCTAAGGTATTTTGGGATAGCAACAATACTTGGAGAATATTTTTCTACCAAGGGGTTGGGACGAAACTACAGGAAGGGGAAGGGGGTGTTTGACTAAACACTAGGCAAGGGGGAGAGGACTTGGGCGAGAATACTACTAGAGGAGGGATTTTTGGAGACTTGGAAAATGTTTTGTGGATGAAGAAGTCTTGCATAAGAGGGTATTTATAGAACCACCAAGGGCCAAGATTAACACAAATGGAGGGTGTAGATTAGATAACTTGTGTGAGTGGAGTCTTCCACCAAGTGTCCACCACAACCTTGGGACATATGTCCACCACAACATTGGGACATATGTCCCCCACAACAATGAGCCATGTGGCCTCCCACTTGCTCAAGAAAACCGTCCACTTTACCTACCCCCACTAACCCAAAAATATCTTGCAAGACTTGACCATTTGACTTGTCCACTAGGCCACCATTTCGTCCAACCCATGCCAACTAAGGGTGACACATGTCGCCCTCCTATTGGTCCAAAATATTTCATCTCTCGGAAAAAATCCGTAATCGGTTAAAATATTAAAAACGTAGAATTTCCTTCACAAGGTTCGGAATCTTTTCCGTCGAAAGTTTACAATTTCATTCTTAACCTAATTTGGGTTTGAATAATCGTACGTACGTCCTCGCATACATACTCTAGAAGTACGGGGTATAACATTCTCCCCTCCTTAGAAACATTCGTCCCGAATGTTCCTTCTCAAGACAGATAACGATAAAGTTCCTCATAACGTAAACAGTTTGCAAATGCCACACATGGCCACAATACAACACTTAAGCATATATGTCAATGAAAATTTACAAGTAGGAAAGTGAGTTACCTGGAGGTGTGGGAAATAAGTGAGGATACCTCTGCATCATGTACTCCTCTGCTTCCCACGTCATCTCCTCCTTGTTCTCGTTCCGCCATAAGACCTTGACGGAAGCCACATCCTTCGTCCGCAGCTGCCTAACCTGATGATCGAGTATCGCTATGGGACTCTCCTCATACGATAACCCCTCGGTCACCTGGACATCGTCAATCGGGTGTACCCTAGATGGATCCCCGATACATCTCCTCAGCATAGAAACATGAAAAACCGGATGCACTGCCTCCAGATCGGACGGCAGATCCAACTCATAGGCAACCTTGCCTACCCTGCGGACAATATGATAAGGCCCAATGTACCTTGGGCTGAGCTTCCCTTTCCTCCCAAATCTCATCACACCCTTCATGGGTGACACCTTCAGGAAAACTCAATCATCAACCTCAAACTCCAGATGCCGACAACGATGATCTGCATACGACTTGGCCGACTCGAGTATCAAGAATCGCTCTGGATAAGCTTTACCTTATCCACTACCTGCTAAACCAGGTCTGGTCCCACTAACTGCACCTCGCCCACATCAAACCAGCCTATCGGCGATCTGCACTTCCTCCCATACAAGGCCTCATAAGGCGCCATCTGAATACTGGAGTGGTAGCTATTATTATACGCAAACTCAACTAGAGGCAAAAGATCCTCCCAGCTACCCCTGAAGTCAATAACACAGGCTCGCAACATATCCTCAAGAGTTTGGATAGTGCGCTCTGCCTGTCCGTCTGTCTGAGGATGGAATGCAGCACTCAGGCTCACCTGCGTCCCTAAACCCTTCTGGAAAGACCTCCAGTTAGCCAGAACCGGGCTCCTCATGCGATATGATAGAAATAGGGACCCGTGCGATCTCACGACTCTCGGATGTAAAGTCGACATAATCCTCGGTACCAAAAGTCGTTACGACGGAAGAAAGTGGGCTGATTTAAACTGTCGACGATAACCCAGATAGAATCATGCTTCCTCTGAGTGCGAGGTAATCCTGTGATAAAGTCCATGTTGATCACCTCCCACTTCCAGGTCGGGATCTCTATCGTCTGCAATAATCCACCAGGCCTCTGATGCTCTACCTTCACCTGCTGACAACACGGGCACTGAGCCACAAACTCTGCAACGTCCCTCTTCAAGCCATCCCACCAATACACAGATCTGAGGTCGTGGTACATCTTGGTCGACCCCGGATGGATAGAGTAACGCGCGCTGTGTGCTTCCCCTAGAACCTGCTGCCGAAGTCCTGCAATATCTGGAACACACAACCTGCCCTCAAACCTTAGCACCCCATCAGGTGCTACCTCAAAAGGACCCTTCCCCTCACGAAGAGCCGTATCACGATACCGCGTCAAAACCGGATCCTCAAACTGTTGCCTCTTCACCTCCTCGACGATGGAAGACTCGACAACCTCTCGAACTCGAACCCCACTGCTATCAGAACCAATCAATCGGACTCCAAGGCTCGCTAGCTGATGCAACTCGTGGACCATGCCCCTCCTCTCTGGTCGCACATCCGATGGACTCCCATCGACCTACGACTAAGGGCATCTGCCACAACATTGGCCTTCCCTGGGTGGTACAGGATATCGACATCATAATCCTTGAGTAACTCTAACCACCGTCTCTGTCGTAAGTTCAGCTCCCTCTGGCTGAAGATATACTGGAGGCTCTTGTGGTCTGTGTAAATATCCACATGAACCCCATACAAATAGTGCCTCCAGATCTTCAAGGCGTGAATCACCGCCGACTCCAAATCATGGGTGGTAGTTCCTACGCTTCTTAAGTGCCGGGATGCGTCGATATAACCTTCATTGCCACGACCGATCCGGCCCGTGGATCGTGCCTACCAGGCACCCTAGTGATACAACATCAGAGAAAAATCAGCGGAAATAAAAACTAAAACATGAGACAAGACATAAAGTATGAAATAGGCTAACCAAAACGGTCACCTTCCTGAATATATACATATATATATCAACCTGAACAGTTAAATCCTTTTACAAGCCCTGCCCACAACAGTTCTTCTTTTAAAGTCAAGTTACCATTTTAAAACCAATGATAAAAACCATTCCTTTGTTTTCATAAAGTCGTTATAACTAACTTCCCATTGTTATACCCCGTATTTTATGAGTATGTACGTGAGGACGTACGTACAAAAGTTTAGCCTTAGTTAGACACTTTGGACGAAAATATTGTGCACAACACTCGAAAAGAATCGTTTTCCGACGAAACGTTTTACAAAGCTTGCGTAGGGAAAATTCCGGCTATGTCATTAATGATTTTTGCGGATTTTTCCGAGAGATGAAACATTTTGGACCAACGAGAGGGTGACACTTGTCACCCTCAAGTGGACGACAACTTGGGCATAGTTGGCACGTTTTTTGTGCCTTTCCCTTAGTCAAGGAGTTGGTAGGATATTTGTGTAGTAGATGGATAAGGACACTTGGGTAAATCCTCACCCTACACTTGCATAGCACTTGGCTTCATCTTGGCCATTGGTTGGCCTATAAATACCCCCCTAACTTGAAGGTTTTCTTCATCCACAAATCACTTCTCCAAGTCTTGAAAATCATCCCCCCCTCTTGTAGTGTTTTCGTCCAAGCCTCTTCCCCCCCCTCTAGAGAAGCTTAGCCAAAACACCCCTCTCCCCCCTCTAGCCTAGTGGCTTCGGCCGAGTACACCCCCCCCCCCCCCCCTTGGTAGAAAGTTGTCTTCTAAGTATAGTTACTATTCCAAAATACCCTAGCCCAAATCCCTTATAGTATTTAAGTAGAAGTTGTGTAGAAACTTCTAAGGGTTTCTTGGAGCTATCGGAGCGTGCAATTAGGAGCTAAACCTTGCTCAGGATCGACATTTAACTTGGATAATTTTGGGCTTATCGAGGTAAATACTCTTGTCCTTCTATTGTATATTACATATAAAGATAGTTAAGACTTGAGTATAAGGTATAGAAGAATATTAAAGAATAGAATTGAACTGAAATCACATCAGAAGATTAATAAAGAAGTATTGAACTGTACTTACATAGGACTGTATTTACAGTAGACTTGTGTAGCTTGACGGGTAGGGAAGTGCTGCCCAATTTTCCGTAGAATAAAGAACCCTCTGCTTAGAATAGTCTATAGAGTAGTCTAGACTTTGATAGACGTATCTGACTATTATAGGTTGATTCTCTGCGCGCGACATATTCGACTTGGCAGGTGGTTTTCGCCGAGAAGGTATGTGATTCTCCCTATACTCTTGAGCATGATATTTTAAAATATATATATAGTAGACGGTGACGTGCGTGTTAATCGGACATAGTTTTACGGCAATGTCTTTTGACTTAAGCCTGAATAATAAGAATCTTGAAGTCTTTCAAAAGAATTATAAAACATTTCGAAAGAAGAAAAATATTTGATTTTTAAACAGAAAGCTTAAGAGTTATACTAGCTTTATGGGAAGTTAGGTATAACGACTTAAGAAAGATAAAAGGAACGGTTTTACTTATTTGTTATCTTGTATTGACTTCTGCAAAAGTAGTAAGATGGTTTGATAAGTAAACATGTTATGATGCTACGTGGGTTAGTGTCTTGTGATGTTATTCTTATTGTGCTTACGTTGTTAAACGTTAAGACCGTTGTACTGTTATTATATCACATACCCCCTTGACTTGTTATACCGAGGGCTTGCCACCCTTGATGCGGGTCTATACGGCCTATGCGGTTCGCGGTGACTATGCGGAGTCGCGGAGTTCCGAGATTGATCATTCGGTGTTTTAGCCCGACGCGGGATGCCCTATGCGGTCGTGTGACTACGCGTCTATTGAGACTATGCGATCAGCGGAGTCCGAGAGGTACCGGTTAGCTACCCCGTCGCGAGAATACCTCATGCGGGTCTGTGTGTGACCTATGCGGACTGCGGAAGTCCAGGATTAGGCACGCATAATGATACTATGGGCGATTGGCCTTGCTTCGATCATTCGCGGCCTAGAAAAGACCTGTTACAGTTTACCTATTATTGCTCTTGTTTGTGATATGGCACTATGTGCAATTGAACTGATTGTAATTGCAAATGGCTTTAAAATACTTTGATTTCATTTAAGTACTTTACAGTTTCACATACTTGGTACCTGTTGTACTGACCTCCTTCGGGGGGTTGCTTTCATGCCACAGGTAAGGGCAAGCAGGTGCTAGATCCACATCCTTAGGATCTTTTACTTTGGTGTCAGGAGCTCCATCTTCTCCGGAGGCTCGACTTTTGGGTATGATCTCCCTGTTGTTGTATATAGTTTTGTACATTCAGGGTATGGCGGGGCCCTGTCCCGCCATAGTGGTTTATCTTCTTAGAGGTCTGTAGTCTTATTGTACAGTTGGGATGTAACTGCTAAACTATGTTTATATATATATGCCGAAAGACGACATTTTCTCACATAAAACTGTGTCTCATTTTACAACTGATTCATGTCTTGTTTTTATATTCCGCTGATTACTCTGATGTATGACTACTTGGGTGCCCGGGTAAGGCACCAGTCACGGGCCCCGGAACGGGTCGTGACAAAAGTGGTATCAGAGCAGTTAATCCTCGAAAAGTGTCTACAGACCGTATCTAGTAGAGTCTTGATTATCGGTGTGTTGTGCACCACACCAATAATCAGGAGGCTATAGGATATTTAGGATTGGTTTCCATTCTTCTCACTCTGTGATCGTGCCTTAGAGCTGTGTTATAAGTTGGACCTCTAACGTATTTCCTTTCTTTAATGATTATGCCTCCACGTAGCGCAACCCGCCCGAAGGGCAAGGCAACAGGAGGCGCTAGTAGGACACCGAGTCACGAGGCTCGTGCCCGCCTATACCCGAGACAATGAGTTCCATGACGCCGCCGCCAAAGAGACCACGCATGCCGCACCTTCGCCCCACACCGGGCGGAGGAGTTAGGTACAAGAGATGGCCCAATTGCTGGCGTGATCGTGGCCGACATGAGGATAGGCCGATGCGATCAGTTCCGGCCCAGATGGTACCCGTGGTTCACCCGAGGGCAGACAGTTTGAGGCTACGGGATTTCCTGAGTTGTAGCCCGCCAGAGTTTTACGGGTCGAGGCCGGAGGATGATCCGCAGGAGTTCATCCGTCAGTTACAGAGGATTATGAGAGTGATCAGGGCGTCGGAGACCGAGTCTGTGATCTTCGGTTCGCATCGGCTGCGTGATACCGCAGTCGATTGGTTTGATTCGTGGGAGTTATCCCGGGGAGAGCACGCGTCCCCAGCTACTTGGGATGAGTTCTCGGAGGCTTTTCTCACTCACTTCTTGCCTCCACAGATGAGGAGGGCACGCCGGCGATTTTTGTTCTTTGAGACGCAGAGGCGCCGCTAGGGAGTACAACGTCGAGTTCGATTCTTTGGCTCGATATGTCCCTGCATTGGTAGCGGATATGGAGGACAGGGTGCATCGCTACGTCACCGGGCTAGATGATTATATGGCCGAGTCTTGTGCGGGTGTGGCTCTTCAGCCAGGCATGGACATTACCCGCATGCAGGCTCATGCACTTGGATGCGAGGAGCGTAGAGACCGACGGGTCGATAGATATCAGCAGCAGAAGAAGGCCAAGACGGCCGGATCATTTGGTAGCTCTCGGGGTGGACGGCCTCAGCAGCAGTCTAGATTTGCACCCCAGCCAGCTCAGAGCACTCCCACATCATTGTCGGTACAGCCAGAGTATTCGGGGGCAGGTCAGGGCCCCAGGACTTCGGACTTCCAGGGTAGCAAGGGTGCTAACCGATCGAGGTCTGCTCAGTGTGTCCGTTGTGGTAGATTCCATTCAGGGAGCTGTAGTACTACTTCGGGAGCTTGCTACACTTGTGGCCAGCAGGGTCATTATGCGAGAGTCTGTCCGACCAGGCACGCAGGGTAGGGTCGCCTTCGTGGTCTTGTCTGCCTCATCCCCTAGATTACACGCCCGGCGGCGTGGTACTCATGGACCAGCAGGTCGCGGCAGAGGTCGTGGCGCGGGTCCCAGTTCTAGCGGTCCTCAGAACCGCATTTATGCCTTGTCCAGCCGACAGGACCAGGAGGCGTCGCCTGACGTCGTCACAGGTACTCTATCAGTTTCTGGTTATGATGTGTACGCCTTGATAGATCCGGGTTCTACTCTGTCCTATATATCTCCCCTTATTGCTAGTAGGATAGGGATAGAGCCTGAGTCCATAGACCCTTTCGAGGTAGCTACGCCAGTGGGTGATTCGGTGGTAGCTCGGCGGGTATATAGGGCTTGCCCAGTGTCTTTATGCAGTCGTCAGACCCTAGCCGACTTGATAGAGTTGGACATGACGGATTTCGATGTGATCATGGGTATGGATTGGTTAGCTTCTTGCTACGCCAATGTAGACTGCAGGGAGAGAGTAGTTCGGTTCCGATTCCTGAGGAGCCGTTATTGAGTGGGAGGAACATTTGTATCGCCGGAGGTAGGTTTATTTCCTACCAAGGCTAGGAAGAAGATGGTGCGAAGGGTATATCTACCATCTCATTCGGGTGTTTGATAATCGAGGTCATGCACCAGATTTTTAGTCGATTCCAGAGTCGAGAGTTCCCGATGTGTTTCCGCACGACCTCCTGTATCCCTCCCGAGAGGAGATAGAGTTTTGTATCGATGTCTTTGCGGGACACTCGCCTATTTCCATTCCGCCATACGAATGACACCGCCGAGTTGAGAGAGTTGAAGGATCGCTTAGAGATTTCTTGGAGAAGGGCTTCATCAGACCTAGGGTTTCTCCCTGGGGAGCGCCGGTATTGTTCGTGAAGACGAAGGATGGACGCCAGCGCATGTGTTGATTACGAGCAATCAACAAGGTGACTATTAAGAATGATACCCCTTCCCGGGATTGATGATTTGTTCGACCACCGCAGGTGCCGATGTTTCTCCAAGATTGATCTGCGATCGCTATCATCGTGCACGAGTCGAGAGGCGGATGTCCCTAGGACTGCATTCCGGACCCGGTACGGGCATTATGAGTTCAGGGTCATGTCTTTCGGGTTGACCAATGCTCCGGCGGTATTCATGGATTTGATGAACCGAGTGTTCAAGCCATTTTTGGACACGTTTGTGATAGTGTTCATTGATGATATCTTGGTTTATTCTCGCTCAGAGCAGGAGCATGCGAGCATTTGAGACCGTCTTGAGAGTTCTCCAGACCAAAGATTGTACGCGAAGTTTTCCAAATGTGAGTTTTGGTTAACTTCGTGGCTTTTCTTGGGCATATTGTGGGCTGATGGTATTCGTGGATACAACAAGATCGAGGCGATCGAGTTGGCCTCGACCTACTACTCGGCAGAGGTTCGCATTTTACGGGCCTTGCAGTTATTATCGGCGGTTCGTAGAAGTTTGCTTCATCTCTGCACCATTGACTAGGGTGACTCGGCGCATCTAAGTTTCATGGATGATGCTTGAGCGGGGTTTCCGATCGGCGAGAGATCGACGGCCGCCCCGTTCTTACTCTTCCAGAGAGTCCAGACGCCTATGTCGTGTATTGTGAAGCGTCAGGCATCGTGTTGGGATGTGTGTTGATGAAGAAGGGCAAGGTTAAAGCGTCGATCCCGACTTAAGAAGCATGAGAACTACCCCACCCATGATTGGAGTCGGCGGTGATTCACGCCTTGAAGATCTGGAGGCACTATTTGTATGGGGTTCATGTGGATATTTATACAGACCACAAGAGCCTCCAGTATATCTTCAGCCAGAGGGAGCTGAACTTACGACAAAGACGGTGGTTAGAGTTGTTTAAGGATTATGATGTAGATATCCTGTACCACCCGGGGAAGGCCGATGTTGTGGCAGATGCCCTTAGTCGTAGGTCGATGGGTAGCCTATCAGATGTGCAGCCGGAGAGGAGGGGCATGATTCGCGAGTTACATCAGTTAGCGAGCCTTGGAGTCCGACTGATTGATTCTGATAGCAGTGGGGTTCGAGTTCGAGAGGTTGTCGAGTCTTCCATCGTCGAGGAGGTGAAGAGGCAACAGTTTGAGGATCCGGTTTTGATTCGGTATCGTGATACGGCTCTTCGTGAGGGGAAGGGTCCTTTTGAGGTAGCACCTGATGGGGTGCTAAGGTTTGAGGGTAGGTTGTGTGTTCCAGATGTTTCAGGACTTGGCGAGTTCTTGGGAAGCACACAGCGCGCGTTACTCTATCCATCCGGGGTCGACCAAGATGTACCACGACCTCAGATCTGTGTATTGGTGGGATGGCTTGAAGAGAGACGTTGCAGAGTTTGTAGCTCAGTGCCCGTGTTGTCAGCAGGTGAAGATAGAGCGCCAGAGGCGTGGTGGTTTGTTGCAGGCGATAGAGATCCCGACCTGGAAGTGGGAGGTGATCAACATGGACTTTATCACAGGATTACCTCGCACTCCGAGAAAGCATGATTCTATTTGGGTTATCGTCGACAGGCTGACGAAATCAGCCCACTTTCTTCCCGTCAGGACGACCTTTTCGGCTGAGGATTATGCCAGACTTTACATCCGAGAGATCGTCGATCGCATGGAGTCCCTATTTCGATCATATCGCATGAAGAGCCCGATTTCGGCTAACTTCGGAGGTCTTTCCGAAAGGTTTAGGGACGCAGTGAGCTCAGCATCTGCATTCCATCCTCGAGACAGACGGACAGCGAGCGCACTATCCGCACTCTTGAGGATATGTTTGCGAGCTTTGTGTTATTGACTTCAGGGGTAGCTGGGAGGATCATTTGCCTCTAGTTGAGTTTGCGTATAATAATAGCTACCACTCCAGTATTCAGATGGCGCCTTATGAGGACTTGTATGGGAGGAAGTGCAGATCGCCGATAGGATGGTTTGATGTGGGCGAGGTGCAGTTAGTGGGACCAGATTTGGTGCAGTAGGCAGTGGATAAGGTGAAGCTTATCCAAGAGCGGTTGCTCACAGCTCAGAGTCGACAGAAGTCATATGCAGATCATCGTCGTCGGCATCTGGAGTTCGAGGTTGATAATTGGGTTTTCCTGAAGGTGTCACCTATGAAGGGTGTGATGAGATTCGGGAAGAAAGGGAAACTCAGCCCAAGGTACATTGGGCCGTATCAGATTGTCCGCAGGGTAGGCAAGGTTGCCTATGAGTTGGATCTGCCGTCCGATCTGGAGGCAGTGCATCCGATGTTTCATGTTTCTATGATGAGGAGATGTATCGGGGATCCATCTAGAGTGCATCCGATTGACGATGTCCAGGTGACCGAGGGGTTATCGTATGAGGAGATTCCCATAGCGATAATCGATCGTCAGGTTAGGCGTCTGCGACCGGACGCGGGCTTCCGTCAAAGTCTTGTGGCGGAACGAGCTCAGGGAGGAGATGACGTGGGAAGCTGAGGAGGACATGAGGCAGAAGTATCCTCACCTATTCCCCACACCTCCAGGTAACTCACTTTCCTACTTGTAAATTTTCATTGTCATATTTGCCTAAGTGTTGTTTTGTGGCCGTATGTGGCATTTGCAAATTGTTTAGTTATGAAGAACCTTATTGTATCTGTCTTGGGAAGGAACATTCGGGACGAATGTTTCTAAGGAGGGGAGAATGTTATACCCCGTATTTCCTGAGTATGTACGTGAGGATGTACGTACAAAAGTTTAGCCTTAGTTAGACACTTTGGACGAAAATATTGTGCACAACACTCGAAAAGAATCGTTTTCCGACGAAACATTTTACAAAGCTTGCGTAGGGAAAATTCCGGCTATGTCATTAATGATTTTTGCGGATTTTTCCGAGAGATGAAACATTTTGGACCACCGAGAGGGTGACACTTGTCACCCTCAAGTGGACGGCAACTTGGGCATAGTTGGCACGTTTTTTGTGCCTTTCCCTTAGTCATGGAGTTGGTAGGATATTTGTGTAGTAGATGGATAAGGACACTTGGGTAAATCCTCACCCTACACTTGCATAGCACTTGGCTTCATCTTGGCCATTGGTTGGCCTATAAATACCCCTAACAGAAGGTTTTCATCCACAAATCACTTCTCCAAGTCTTGAAAATCCTCCCCCCCTCTTGTAGTGTTTTCGTCCAAGCCTCTTCCCCCCCCCCTCTAGAGAAGCTTAGCCGAAACACCCCTCTCCCCCCTCTAGCCTAGTGGCTTCGGCCGAGTACACCCCCCCCCCCTTGGTAGAAAGTTGTCTTCCAAGTATAGTTACTATTCCAAAATACCCTAGCCCAAATCCCTTATAGTATTTAAGTAGAAGTTGTGTAGAAACTTCTAAGGGTTTCTTGGAGCTATCGGAGCGTGCAATTAGGAGCTAAACCTTGCTCAGGATCGACATTTAACTTGGATAATTTTGGGCTTATTGAGGTAAATACTCTTGTCCTTCTATTGTAATTGGATATTACATATAAAGATAGTTAATGTTATACCCCGTATTTCCAGAGTATGTACGTGAGGGAATACGTACAAAAGTTTAGCCTTAAAAGTTAGGCTTGGACGAAAATACTTGGGCACAACTCACTAAAAGAATCGTTTTCCGACGAAACGTTTTACACAACTCGCGTAGGATTAATTCCGGCTATGTCATTTCTAATTTTTGCGGATTTTTCGGAGAGACGAAACATTTTGGACCAACGAGAGGGCAACACTTGTCACCCTCTAGTTGGTGGACTTGAGGCGTCCATTTGGACGAATTGGATAGCCAATTTTGTCTTGGAGTTGGTAGGATATTTTGTGTGCAAGTTGGCTAAGGTACACTTGCCTAAATCTTGACCTAACACTTGCCTTGCACTTGGCATAATCTTGGCCATTGGTTGGCCATCCCTTGACCTATAAATACCCCTCTTGTGATGAAGAGTTCTTCATCCACAAAAACTTTCCAAGTCTAAAATCCTCCCCTCTCCTTTGATAGCCCTTTTCGTCCAAACACCCCCTCGGGAGAAGCTTAGCCGAGGCAATCCCCTAGCCTAGCCGAAATCTACCCTCCTTGGTAGAAAAGTTGCCTTCTAGTATTGTTATAATGCCCAAAATACCCTAGCCCAAATCCCTTAGTACTTAGTAGAAGTTGGGAAGAACTTCTAAGGGTTCTGAGCTCTGGAGCGTACAACTTAGGAGCTAAACCTTGCTCAGGCGCGACTTTTATCTAGGATATTATTGGGCTTACCGAGGTAAATAATCCTAACCCTCTTTTGTATTAGAAAATGCATACTGTAGAAGTATAAATATAAGTATTGAATACTTAGAAGATTATTACAGAATAGAATTGAACTGTTATCACAGTAGAAGGGTTTAAAAGAAGAATAATCAAAGCAGACTTACTTAGACTGTTTTTCATGATGAACTTGAGTAGCTCACCGGTAGGAAGTGCTGCCCAATTTTCCGTAGGATAGAGAACCTCTGCTTAGAATGTTTTGAGTAGTCGAGCGTTGATAGGCGTGTCGACTATTATAGGTTGATTCTCTGCGACATATTCAACTTGGCAGGTGGTTTTCGCTGAGAAGGTATGTGATTCTTCCTAAAGCATGATATTTTCAAATATATATATATATAGTACGGTAGACGTACGTGTGTTAACTGATTAATAACTACGACAATGTCTTTTGACTTAAGCCTGAATAATACTTACGGCAATGTCTTTTGACTTAAGCCTGAATAATAAGGATCTTGATGCATTTCAAAGGAATACTGAATCATTTTTAACAGAAGAGAACTAATTGGTTTTTAAAACAGAAAGCTTAAGAGTTATACTAGCTTTATGGGAAGTTAGGTATAACCACTTAAGATGATAAAAGGAACAGTTTAACTATGTGTTTATAACAGACTTATATTGATTTATGGAAAGAATAATAAGATGGTTTGATAAGTAGACATGATATGATGCTAAGTGTGTTAGTGTCTTGTAAACGTTTGTATAAGAGGGTATTCTTGTTGTGCTTATGTTGTTTAACGATAAGCTGTTGTGTTAGTATTATATCACTCACCTCTTGACATGTTACCGGGGGTTAAGCTGCCCTCCGATGCGGGGTAGACTCAGGCGGTCTGGGACCATGATTCGAGAATACCTCATGCGGGTCCAGGGGACCTATGCGGAGCTACGAGAGTTCCAGGTTAGTGTGCGGGGTTATACCTCATGCGGTCTATGTGGCCATGCGGACTACGAGTCCAGGACGATGCCGAGGAGTAGCTACCCTCGATGCGGGGTTATACCCTATGCGGGCCTAAGTGAGTGGCCTATGCGGACTACGGGAGTCCAGGATTAGGCTTGCATAATGATACTATGGGCAATTGGCCCTGCTTCGATCATCCGCAGCCTAGAGAAGACCTGCTACAGATTACCTATTGTTGCTCTTGTTTGTGATGTGGCACTATGTGCGGTTTCCTTGGTTGTTTCATACATATTTGTAAACTGGTTTTAAAATGATATGATTTCATTTAAGTACTTTACAGTTTCACATACTTAGTACCTGTTGTACTGACCTCCTTCGGGGGGCTGCGTTCATGCCGCAGGTAAGGGCAAGCAGGTGCTAGATCCACATCCTTAGGATCTTTGCGTTGGTGTCAGGAGCTCCATCTTCTCCGGAGGCTCTACTTTTGGGTATGATCTCCCTGTATTGTAGATAGTTTTGTACATTCAGGGTATGGCGAGACCCTGTCCCGCCATAGTTGTTTACTTCCTTAGAGGTCTGTAGTCCTATTGTACAGTTGGGATGTAACTGCAAAACTATGTTTATATATATATGCCGAAAGGCAGGCTTTTCTTCAGATAAACTGTTTCTCCTTTTTAATAATATTTCTTGTCTTGTTTTATATTTCCGCTGATTTTCTCTGATGTATGACCGCAGGTGCGGGTAAGGCACGATCCACGCCCCGAACGGTCGTGATGATTAAGACTTGATTATAAGGTATAGAAGAATATTAAAGAATAGAATTGAACTGAAATCACATCGTAAGATTAATAAAGAAGTATTGAACGTACTTACATGTAATTGTATTTACTGATGACTTGTAGCTTGACGGGTAGGGAAGTGCTGCCCAATTTTTCGTAGAATAAAGAACCCTCTGCTTAGAATAGTCTACAGAGTAGTCTAGACTTTGATAGACGTATCTGACTATTATAGGTTGATTCTCTGCGCGCGACATATTCGACTTGGCAGGTGGTTTTCGCCGAGAAGGTATGTGATTCTCCCTATACTCTTGAGCATGATATTTTAAAATATATATATATAGTACGGTAGAGACGTACGTGTTAAGCGGGCGTAGTTTTACGGCAATGTCTTTTGACGTAAGCCTGAATAATAAGAATCTTGAAGTCTTTCAAAAGAATTATAAAACATTTCGAAAGAAGAAGAATATTTGATTTTTAAACAGAAAGCTTAAGAGTTATACTAGCTTTATGGGAAGTTAGGTATAACGACTTAAGAAAGATAAAAGGAACGGTTTTACTTATTTGTTATCTTGTATTGACTTCTGCAAAAGTAGTAAGATGGTTTGATAAGTAAACATGTTATGATGCTACGTGGGTTAGTGTCTTGTGATGTTATTCTTGTTGTGCTTACGTTGTTAAACGTTAAGACCGTTGTACTGTTATTATATCACATACCCCTTGACTTGTTATACCGAGGGCTTGCCACCCTTGATGCGGGTCTATACGGCCTATGCGGTCTGTGTGACTATGCGAGTCGGAGTTCCAGGATTGATCATTCCGGGTGTTTTAGCCCGATGCGGGGGATGCCCTATGCGGTTTGTGTGACTATGCGGTCTATTGAGACTATGCGGACTGCGAGAGTCCAGGAGGGTACCGGGGGTTAGCTACCCCGTCACGAGAATACCTCATGCGAGTGCAGTGTGACCTATGCGATCGCGGAAGTCCGAGATTAGGCACGCATAATGATACTATGGGCGATCGCCTTGCCCGATCATTCGCGGCCTAGAAAAGACCTGTTACAGTTTACCTATTATTGCTCTTGTTTGTGATATGGCACTATGTGCAATTGAACTGATTGTAATTGCAAATTGCTTTAAAATACTTTGATTTCATTTAAGTACTTTACAGATTCACATACTTGGTACTGTTATCGACCTCTTCGGGGCCGTTCATGCCGCATGGTAAGCAGATGCTAGATCCACATCCTTAGGATCTTTTGCTTTGGTGTCAGGAGCTCCATCTTCTCCGGAGGCTCGACTTTTGGGTATGATCTCCCTGTTGTTGTATATAGTTTTGTACATTCAGGCTCGACTTTTGGGTATGATCTCCCTGTCGGAGTAGTAGGTCTAGGCCAACTCCTGACTGCCTCGATCTTGGCCGTATCCACCCGAATACCATCAGCCCCTACAATGTGCCCAAGAAATGCCACCGAAGCCAACCAAAACTCATATTTGGAAAACTTGGCGTATAACTACTGGTCCTGGAGAACTCTCAGTACAGTCCTCAAATGCTCCGCATGCTCCTGCTCTGAGCGGGAATAAACCAAGATGTCATCAATGAATACTATCACAAACGTATCCAAAAATGGCTTGAACACTCGGTTCATCAAATCCATAAATACCGCCGGAGCATTGGTCAAACCGAAAGACATAACCCTGAACTCATAGTGCCCGTACCGGGTCCGGAATGCAGTCCTAGGGACATCCGCCTCTTTAACTCGCACCTGATGATAGCCCGATCGCAGATCAATCTTGGAGAAACATCTCGCACCATGCAACTGATCGAACAAATCATCAATCCTAGGAAGGGGGTATCTGTTCTTAATAGTCACCTTGTTCAGCTGCCTGTAATCAACACACATGCGCAGCGTCCCGTCCTTCTTCTTCACGAACAATACCGGCGCTCCCCAGGGAGAAACACTAGGTCTGATGAAGCCCTTCTCCAGCAAATCTCTCAGCTGGTCCTTCAACTCTCTCAACTCGCGGTGCCGTTCGTATGGCGGAATGGAAATAGCCGAGTGTCTGCAAAGACATCGATACAAAACTCTATCTCCTCTCGGGAGGATACCAGAGGTCGTCTGAAACACATCCGGGAACTCTCGACTCTGGAATCGATCGCAAATCTGGTACCGCAGCCTCAGTATCAAACACCCGAATGAGATGGTAGATATACCCCTTCTGCACCATCTTCCTGGCCTTGAGGTAGGAAATAAACCTACCCCTCGGCGACACAGTGTTCCCCTCCCACTCAATAACCGGCTCCTCAGGAAACTGGAACCGTACCACTCTCTCCCTGCAGTCCACATTGGCGTAGCAAGAAGCTAGCCAATCCATACCCATAATCACATCGAAATCGGTCATATCCAACTCTATCAAGTCGGCTGGTGCGACGATCGATAAAGTCACTGGGCAGGCCCTATATACCCGCCGAGCTACCACCGAATCACCCACTGGCGTAGCTACCTCGAAATGGTCTATGGACTCAGGCTCTGTCCCTATACTACTAGCAATAAGGGGAGATATATATGACAGAGTAGAACCCGGATCTATCAAGGCATACACGTCACAACATGAAACTGATAAGGTACCTGTGACGACATCAGGTGACGCCTCCTGGTCCTGCCGGCTGGACAAGGCATAAATGCGGTTCTGAGGACCGCTAGAACTAGGACCGCCACGACTCTGCGCGACCGCTGGTCCTCGAGCACCGCCCGGGGCGAATAACCATAGGTGAAGACCCGTGAAAGACCTGCGGTGACCCTACCATCTGCGCCTCGCCTGGACAGACTCGCATAGTGACCCTGCTGGCCGCAAGTGTAGCAAACTCCCAAAGTAGTATCATAATTCCCAGAATGGAATCTACCACATCGGACACACTGAGAGGACCTCGATCGGTTAGCACCTCTGCTACCCTGGAAGTCCGAAGTCCTGGGCCACGACCGCCCGAATACCCTGGGCCATTCAAGGCGGTGTAGGAGTGCTCTGAGCTAGACAAGTGCAAATCTAGACTGCTGCTGAGGCCGTCCACCCCGAGAGCTACCAAAAGATCCTGCCGTCCCGCCTTCTTCTCGCTGGCGATATCCGCCGACCTGCCGCCTTACGCCTCGCACTCAAGCGCATGAGCACGAATGCGGCAATGTCCATGCCCGACTGAAGAGCCACACCTGAGCAAGACTCTGCCAAGTAGTCATCTAGTCCCGTAACGTAGCGGTGCACTCGGTCCTCCATATCTGCTACTAACGCAGGGACATATCGAGCCAACGAATCGAACTCAACGTTGTACTCGATCTGGCGCCTCTCTGCGTCAAAGATCAAAAATCCGTCGGCCCGTGCCCTCCTCATCTGCGGAGGCAAGAAATGAGTGAGAAATGCCTCCGAGAACTCGTCCCATACTGCTGGAGGTGCATGCTCTCTCCGGGATAGCTCCCACGAATCAAACCAGTCGACTGCGGTATCACGCAGCCGATGTGAACCGAAGATCACGGACTCGGTCTCTGAAGCCTTGATCACTCGCATGATCCGCTGTAGCTGTAGGATGAACTCCTGCGGATCATCCTCAGGCCACGACCCGTAGAACTCTGGCGGGCTACAACTCAGAAAATCCCGTAGCCTCAAACTATCCGACCTCGGGTGAACCACGGATCTTCGCTGAGCTGAATCGCCGATCCTATCCTTATGTCCGCCATAATCACGGCTAGCAATCGGGCCATCTCTCAGTAACCCATCTCCTCTCCCGGTGCCGGGACCGAGGCGCAGTCTTGTGGTCTCACGCCCACCGCTGCGCTCTAAACCTCTGGGCGGCGTCGTGGAACTCGCCGCCGAGGTATCGCCTCGGTATAGCCCGGGCACAGGCCTCGTGGCCCTCTGTTTCCTACTAGCAGCTCCCTCGGCTGCCTTGCCCTTATGGGCCCGGGTTGCCTTGCGCGGAGGCATAACTGGTAAAGAAAGGAAATACGTTAGAGGGGTCCAACTTATAACACAGCTCTAAAGCACGATCTCAGAGTGAGAAGAATGGAAACCAATCCTAAATATCCTATAGCCTCTTGATTATTGGTGTGGTGCACAACACATCGATAATCAAGACTCTACTAGATACTGATGCAGAGACACTTTCCGAGGATTAATCGCTCGATACCACTTTTGTCACGACCGATCCGGGCGTGATCGTGCCTTACCCGCACCCAAAGAGCATACATCGAGTAACGGCGGAATAATAAAACAAGACATGAAACAAATGTAAAATGTAAATACGCTTTATCTCGAGAAAAAGTTGTCTTTCGGCGTATATATATAAACCAAGTCTGGCAGTTACATCCCAACTTTACAACATGACTACAGACCTCTAGGAATGTAAACAACTATGGCGGGACAGGGCCCCGCCATACCCTGAATGTACAAAATATATACAACACCAGGGAGAGTCGTACCAAAAGTCGAGCCTCCGGAGAAAATGGAGCTCCTGACACCAGAGTAAGGATCCTAAAAATGAGGATCTACCACCTGCTTCCCTTTACCTGCGGCATGAACGCAGCCCCCCGAAGGAGGTCAGTACAACAGGTACCAAGTATGTGAAACTGTAAAGTACTTTAAATGAAATCATATCATTTTAAAACCAATTTTACAAATATGTACGAAACAACCAATGTAACCGCACATAGTGTCACAGCATAACCAAAAGCAAAATAGATATAACATAACTAGTCTTTTCTAGGCCGCTAATGATCGAAGCAAGGCCAATCACCCATAGTATCATTATACGAGCCTAATCCTGGAACTCCCGCAGTCCGCATAGGTCACACACAGACCCGCATGAGGTATTCCTCGCATCGGGGCAGCTAACCCGCGGTATCCTGCTGGAATCCCGCAGTCCGTATAGTCACATAGACCGCATAGTCACACAGACCGCATGAGGCATTCCTCGCATCAGGATAATACACCCGAAATGATCAATCCTGGAACTCCCGCAGCTCCGCATAGTCACACAGACCGCATAGGCCATATTGACCCGCATCAAGGGTGGAAAGTCCTCGATATAACAAGTCAAGGGGGTATGTGATATAATAACAGTACAACGGGCTTAACGTTTAACAACGTAAGCACAACAAGAATAACCCCCTTACACAACATCACAAGACACTAACACACGTAGCATCATAACATGTTTACGTATCAAACCATCTTACTACACTTTTCAGAAATCAATACAAGACTTTCATAAATAAATAAGTAAACTGTTCCTTTTATCTTTCTTAAGTCGTTATACCTAACTTCCCATAAAGCTAGTATAACTCTTTAAGCTTTTAAAACCAAGTATTACTCTTCTTTCAAACAATGATTCATAATTCTTTTGAAATACTTCAAGATTCTTATTATTTAAAACTCAAGTCAAAAGACATCAGAGTAATACCAAGTTCAGTTAACACACGTACGTCTACCGTACTTTTTATATATTTTAAAAATATCATGCTCAAGAGGATAGGAAGAATCACATACCTCCTCGGCGAAATCCACCTGCCAAGTCGAATATGTCGCGCGCGGAGTATCAACCTATAATAGTCAAATACGTCTATCAACGTCTAGACTACTTTGTAGAATATTCTAAGCAGAGGGTTCTCTATTATACGGAAAATTGGGCAGCACTTCCCTACCCGACAACTACACAAGTCTCATCAGAATACAAATTCTATGTAAGTACAGTTCAATTCTCTTCTTTTATACCCTCCTTCTATATATCTTATACTTATTTCTATACAACTACAGTATGTAATTTCCATTTACAATAGAAGGACAAGATATTTACCTCGACAAGCCCAAAATTATCCAAGATAAATGTCGATCCTGAGCAAGGTTTAGCTCCTATTCTGCATGCTCCGATAGCTCCAAGAAACCCTTAGAAGTTCCCAAACAACTTCTACTTAATACTTCAACCAACTACGAAGATTTCCCCAGGGTTTCGTTTAGTGACTAATAGATATAAGGTAGTATTTCTGGGCTTTTAGTAAAGAGGTGACTTTGGAATACTACAAGGTATTTGGCTAAGGTATTTTGGGATAGCAACAATACTTGGAGAATATTTTTCTACCAAGAGAGGGGTGGGACGAAACTACAAGGAAGGGGGGGAATGGGGGTGTTTCGGACGAAACACTAGGCAAGGGGGGGAGAGGACTTCGACGAGAATACTACTAGAGGGGGAGGGATTTTCGGAGACTTGGAAAATGTTTTTGTGGATGAAGAAGTCTTGCACAAGAGGGGGGTATTTATAGAACCACCAAGGGCCAAGATTAACACAAATGGAGGGTGTAGATTAGATAACTTGTGTGAGTGGAGTCTTCCACCAAGTGTCCACCACAACCTTGGGACATATGTCCACCACAACATTGGGACATATGTCCCCCACAACAATGAGCCATGTGGCCTCCCACTTGCTCAAGAAAACCGTCCACTTTACCTACCCCCACTAACCCAAAAATATCTTGCAAGACTTGACCATTTGACTTGTCCACTAGGCCACCATTTCGTCCAACCCATGCCAACTAAGGGTGACACATGTCGCCCTCCTATTGGTCCAAAATATTTCATCTCTCGGAAAAAATCCGTAATCGGTTAAAATATTAAAAACGTAGAATTTCCTTCACAAGGTTCGAAATCTTTTCCGTCGAAAGTTTACAATTTCATTCTTAACCAAATTAGGGTTTGAATAATCGTACGTACGTCCTCGCATACATACTCTGGAAGTACGGGGTATAACATTTTTCAAGGCCGAATTCAATAACCAAACACGCCACATTTAAGGCTCAACAATGCAGTTAACGATAGGGGATTACACACCTACAAGACGTGTAAAATTCCGCCCCACAATTGATATCAAACAATTCCCAAATACAATGTCCATTCGGCAAATTAGGGACAACAATACAAATTCATTTCCAATCCCTTTTCAATCCAAGTGGTTTAATATAACATGTTATCTAGCCGCAATTGATTATAACTACTACAATCCTCAAGTAGGTAAACATGCGACAATTCTAATTATCGACCAAATTGTATTTCAATTTCAAATGGCTTAACATGTCATTTTCAGATTTGAGCTTCTAAATTTCCATAACACTTATCAATCTTCATAACACATACCACATGATCATTTCTAACTTATCATAACATGGAATCTTCAATTACAAAAGTAAGATGAAGATTATTACCTCATTTAGCCCAAATATGATCCAAGATTACAAGTCGATCCTTAGCAACTTTAGCTCATCTTTTCGACGTTCCAATCCACTCCAAGTAACCCTTAGAAGCTTATGAAGAGCTCCTCTTCAAGTTCCAACTTCAAAGTTGAAGAACTCCTTAGGTTTTCGCCTTACGACTAATACGAAAACACCACTTTTCCGGGATCTTTCTATTGAGATACCCTTACAATACTCTTATGAACCTTGGTTTAAAGTATGGGGATTATTGGACAACAATTGAATTTTTCTCTCTTCTTGAAACCATCAAAGCCGAGAGCTCCTTAGAGCTTCTCCAAATATTTTCTTGAAATATGACTAAGTGTGGGAACTAGTCTTGCTACTAGTAAGCTTATATAACACAAGGAAGGGTTAAGATTAAAACAAATGGGTGGCTTGGATGCATTTCACAAGGATCAAGTCCAAGTGGCCTTTGACTTAGTCAATAATATCAAGCTCAATCTTTAGCAAGACTTGGTCATCTTCAATTATGGTCAAATGAACATTTCATCCATGTCAATTTCGTCCAAGACCACTAAGGGGGGGGGGGGGGGGGTTACACGTGTCGCCCTCCCGTTCGTTGCAATATTTTGTTTTCCGACAAATTCCAAAATTCCGATAAATATTTACTCGTCTCAAATCTTAACATTTTCGAGTTCTTACGTACGTTCTTATAAACATATCCTGGGATTCCGGGGTGTAACATTCTTCCCCCTTAGAAACATTCGTCCCCGAATGTTCTTTTGGGAGTCAAACTAAAAAAAATAGCGACATAGTCTTCTTTTACAACCCCTACATACCAATAATACCACACGAGGCCACATAATAATACTCATACTAAAATGTCAACCTGAACCCCATGTGTCAACGTCGGTTATCTGCATAAAGCTTCTGCTGACTCTGAGCTTACTAATAATCTTTCCCGGATAAGCTTCGCCTTATCCACAGTCCGCTGAATCAAGTCTGGACTAAATAACTGAACCTCGCCTACGTCTAACCACCCAACCGGCGATCTACCCTTTCTTACATACAAGGCCTCATACAGGGCCATCTGAATACTGGAAGGGTATCTGTTATCGTACGTAACTCAACAAGAGGCAAATAACCCTCCCGGCTATCTCTGAAATGAAGAACACAGGCCCGCCACCTATCCTCAAGTGCCTGGATAGTACGCTCTGCCTGTCCGTCGGTCTGAGGGTGAAATATCAAATGTCACACTGAGACTCACCTGTGTCCCTAATACCTTCTGGAAAACCTCCAGAAGTCAGCCGTAACCTGAACTCATTTGTCTGACATCATAAATGTAGGTGTCACGACCCGACCCAGGCCCGCGACTGGTGCCCTACCTGGGCACCCCTTTTGATATACATCAGAGAATAGCAGCGGAACATACACAACTTATAAAATGCTTAAACATAAAATAATAACAGGCTAGCCGATAAGGCCACCTTCCGTACAATATACGCAATAAAACAATACATTTTTTTTTTACAACCCAAACCACAAATGGGACTACAGACCTCTAAGAATAACAACTCTGGCGGGACAGGGCCCCGCCATACCCCTGAATGTACAACGACCGACAATACCAGGGATAAGCCTCCGGAATAAAGGAGCTTCTCAACAGCTGAACAGTGATCCTAAAAGCGAGGATCAAGAACTGCACTCTACTGCGGCGTGAACGCAGCCCAAGGAGGTCGAGACAACATGTACCAAATATGTGAAATCAGCATCAGAATGAAATCATAAGTCTATAATAAAACTGGAGACAGGTATGATAACTCAATTAACAGTACACAGTGCCTTACTAACAATGAGAGTAATTAAAAGTATACTTACAACATAAAAATAGGAAGCTCGCGATCAAAGAAGGACCACCCGCCCGCAGTATCATTAAGCAATCCTACTCCTGGGACTATTTCACCCGCATAGGTCATGTGGACCCGCATGAGGTATTCCTCGCATAGGTCAGATCCGCCGCATGGGACTATTTCACCCGCATAAGCCCATAAGGACTCGCATGAGGTATTCCTCGCATCGTGGGTAGCAAATCCACGGAAACAGGTGGTATAACTATCTTGGGGATTCACCCCTCAATTGTACTCTTACCCTGAAACAAGTGGTATAACTATCTTGGGGATTTACCCCTCAGATATACTCTTACCCTGGAGAAGGTGGTATAACTATCTTGGGGATTTACCCCTCAGATATACTCTTACCCTATCTCAACTGACCATCTTACATAACATAAGCCCTACCGGCTTATCATACATAACACAAGCACTACCGACTTATTATACAATAAATAAGCAAGTTAAGAAATCCCCCTAACTTCTTATTAGCCTTATTCATATACACTCTCATTTTAGTTTACTTAAGGCACTAACATGTCATTATAAATCCGGGAGTTTAACCCAAAGTACTACGTACTTCTATTCTTTTAAAATGACTCATTTTCATATAAAACTTCCAAGATACTAATAACCGCAGTATCAAGTCATAACTACATTTTAAGACAAGTCACAATACCTTTTTAGAAAGATACATTTTCGGGCTTCTAAATCAAGTGACTTCTTTCTTTTAAAACCTTAAGCAATTGATGCCTTTAAATCAATTTGCCTTTCGTTATTTCAAGTCATTTAACATACTTAAATTACTTAGAGTAAACCACTCTTTTTAACTTTCCATAAAGCTATTATAACCAACTTCCCATAAAGCCGTTATACTAGCTTTATACATTAGCAACTTACATACTTCTTTATAACCAAGAGACCTAAACTTTCCAACAAAATAAGTATCAATAATACTTTCAACATACTTAAAGTCTCTTAACTTTTGAAAACCAAAATATCCTTAATATTTAACAAGTGAGTTAATTCCCTAACTCAATCAACTTGGACATTATTAAAATAAGCCAAGGATATCAAATGGACCTAGATTGTCAAAGTCTTGTACGTCTACCGTACTATACATTTACAACTTATTCATGCTCAAGAGATAAGAAAGTTCCACATACCTCTTCGGTTTAATCCACTTGCTAAGTCCAATTCGCCGTATGTAGTATGTCAACCTATAATGACCATAATACGTCTATTAACTTCTAGTTTCAAACATAGAATATTCCAAGTGCAAAGTCCCTAAATTCTACGGAAATCGGACATCACTTCCTTTGTTTCTACATACTTTGCCACCTTTTTCAAGGCCGAATTCAATAAACAAACACGCCACATTTAAGGCCCAACAAAGTAGCTAACAATAGGGGATTACACGCTTAAACAAGACATGTAAAATTCCGCCCCACAATATATAACAAACTAGTCTAAACTACAATGTCAATTCGGCAATTTGGGCAATAATACCAATTCTTATCCAATTTTCATTTCAATCCAAGTTGTTAGCATAACATGATATCAAGTCGCAATCGATTATAACTACTATAATCTTCAAGTAAGTAACATGCGACGATTCTAATAAACGACCAAATTGTAATTCAATTTCAAATGACTCAACATGTCATTTTCGGATTTTGAGCTTCCAAATTTCCATAACACTTATCAAACTTCATAACACATATCACATGATCACTTATAACTTATCCTAACATGAAATCTTCAATTACAAAAGTAAAATGAAGGTTATACCTCAATTAGCCCAAATATGATCCAAGATCACAAGCCGATCCTTAGCAACTTTAGCTCCTCCTTTCGACGTTCCAATCCACTCCAAGCAACCCTTAGAAGCTTATGAATAACTCATCTTCAAGTTCCAACTTCAAAGTTGAATAACCCCTTAGGTTTTCGCTTTGCGACTAATACGAAAACACCATTTTTCCGGGATCTTTCTATTGAGATAACCTTATAATACCCTTAAGGACCTTGGTTTAAAGTGTGGAACCTATTGGACAACAAACAAAAAAAATTCCCTTTGAAACCATGCCAATGCCGTGAGCTCCCTTAAGAGCAAGAACAAGTTTTTTTTCAATTTTTTCTCTAAGTGTAGAATGACAAAGTCTTGCTACTAGTATACTTAAATAACACAAGGAAGGGTCAAGATTAAAACAAATGGGTGGCTTGGATGCATTTTAATTAAATATCAAGCTAAGTGGGGTCATTGACTTGGTCAATGTTGTCAAGCTCTAAGCCTTGCAAGACTTCATCATAAAATTATGGTCAAATGACCATTCCACCCATGCACATTTTGTCCATGTCCATAAAGGGGGGGTGACACGTGTCACCCTCCAGTTCATCGCAATATTTCGTTTTCCGACAAATTCCATAATTCCGATAAATTTTTACTCGTCTCAAACCTTAACATTTTTGAGTTCTTACGTACGTTCTTATAAACATATCCTGAAATTCCGGGGTGTAACGTTCTTCCCCCCTTAGAAACATTCGTCCCCGAATGTTCCTTTGGGAGTCACACTTAAAGATAGCGACATAGTCTTCTTTTACAACCCCTACATACCAATAATACCATACGAGGTCACATAACAATACTCATACTAAAATGTCAAGATGAACCCCATGTGTCCACGTCGGCTATCTGCATAAAGCTTCTGCTGACTCTGAGCTTACTAATAATCTTTCCCGGATAAGCTTCGCCTTATCCACAGTCCGCTGAATCAAGTCTGGACTAAATAACTGAACCTCGCCTACGTCTAACCACCCAACCGGCGATCTACCCTTTCTTACATACAAGGCCTCATACAGGGCCATCTGAATACTGGAAGGGTATCTGTTATCGTACGTAACTCAACAAGAGGCAAATAACCCTCCCGGCTATCTCTGAAATGAAGAACACAGGCCCGCCACCTATCCTCAAGTGCCTGGATAGTACGCTCTGTCTGTCCGTCGGTCTGAGGGTGTAATACAACACTGAGACTCACATGTGTTCCTAAAACCCTTCTGAAAAACCTCCAGAAGTTATCTGTAATCGAGCTCATCTGTCTGACATCATAAACGTAGGAACCCCGTACAATTGGAGCAATAAGCACTGCGTGCTTCCCCTAAAACCTGCTGACTAGTCCTGCAGTACCGGGTACACGCAATCTATCCTCATCTCACAGCACCCCATCCGGTGTTACTCAAACAGGCTCTTCTCTTCTCGGAGAGCCGTATCTCGATACCGTATCATCACTAGATCCTCATACTGTCGCCTCTTTACCTCCTCAACGATGGAAGACTCGGCAACCTCTCGGATCTAAACTTCATTAACCTTGGAAACAAATAATCGAACCCCTAGGCTCGGTAACTGAAGAATCTCACGGACCACGTCCAGTCTATCTGGCTGCCCATCTGACAGGCTACACATAGATCTACGACTAAGAGCGTCTGTAACCGTCTCGGCTTTCCCCGGGTGCTATAGGATATCGATAACACAATCCTTGAATAACTCTACTACCGTCGCTGTCGCAAATTCTACTGCCTCTGTCTGAAGATATAACAGAGGCTTTTGTGGTCTGCACAATTATCCATATGTAGTCTACATATACGTCATGCCTCCAAATCTTCAAGGCATGATTTAACTGCCGCCAGCTCTAAATCGGAAGTGGCGTAATTTCCTTTCCTGCTTCCCTAACTACCGGGAAAACATAGGCTAAATCCTTATCGGGTTGCGTCAGCACACAACCTAGCCCAACACCCAACGTGTTATCATAATAACTTAACCCTCTAGTCTCACAGGAGGGGTTAGAACTGTAGTCGTGGTCAACTTATCTTCCAATAACTGAAAGCCTTTCTTATTCCTGCGAAATATTCGGGTATCCTTAATCTCACTTATGGTTCCTGTTTCCCTTTCTCTGCTGCAACCAAACTTGGTCACCAACTTAGAATTGATTCTTCTGCTTGCCTCATGGCTAAGACTTCCTGTCAATCATAATTTAGGGGGGGGGGGAGATTTCCTTGATCTCGTCAAGTAGTAACCCGCTGCTACCACCTTTCCTCGAGGTGTTCTTACTGTCCATTATTTACTAATGGTCTTACACTAGTCTGGGGTAATCATATCTCGTGCAACTTACATAACCATAGTCGTATTCTCCTTTATCATTCTGGTCATAACCTTACCTTATTTATTATTAGCAAAAGTATTCCTATCTTGGTTCATAATCGTACAGTTTCATATATGCGTACTACCTGCATTTTTCCTTACAACATTTCCTCGACCACTTCGTAACGTCGTTCTTAATTACCCCAACACAATACTTTTCCCACGGTTACTTAAAAAGCGTAACCTATGGCGTAGCGATTCTAAAGACCTTACCAGTCTCCTATCCTTCGTCTAACAACATGGGTACACACAACTCCATAATACGTAAAACTGTCCTTTTTCGTGGGGGAGAGAACTTATCTCTCTATCAAAATCTAAATCATCAAGCGCCACCTTAATCGTATAGATTTTCAAAATCTACCTAAGATGCCCTCGACCTTTCATGCAAAGACTCTTACTTATTTTATTCTTGCCTTGCGTTTTCTGAAATTATCAGGAAGGTCGTGGCCCGACCGCCACACCAAACCAACTCCAAGTACCTACTAGGGCACTTAACATAAATTCCTTCAAATTCAATTACTTACTTATGCGTCGATTTACCTCAAATGAAAAAGTCACACAGACTTATAAAAAAACAATGATGTCAAAGAAGGAAGGATAATTCACTGGTTACCATCACTTCTCTTCATTTACACCGATAATCACTTACGTAAATCGAAATCGAGCCAATCTCTCTGCGATCAACGTTGGCATAACAAGAGGCCAACTAGCCGTTCATGTGACCTCGATATGCGTCATGCGGCTCTGCTAGTACGCTGTGGTCCAACGACTGTATCGTTACCGGTAATTATTATCTAACCGCTCAGCTACCACCCAACTGTTATACCCCGTAGTTCCAGGGTATGTATGTGAGGACGTACGTACGAGAATACGACAGAAATTTTAGAAAGAAAGAAAGATGTGATTTTTCGACGGAAAAGTTTCCGGGTTTTGTGAAGGAAAAAGGTTCGTTGATGGGAATTGGATTCCAAGATTTGGTATTTGGGCTTCTTGAATTATATTAGAATTATGAGATTTTATTTCCGGAATTGGTCACGTGGGGCCCACGGGAGAAATTTACGGTTTTGTGGGGCCCACTTTGTTTAAGAGATTTTGGCCATTATGGATATTTTCGGAAGATGAAATATTTTTGACGAATAGGAGGGCGACACGTGTCACCCCTAGGTGGCCTTATGGCCGAAATGTGCTAGACAAGTGGCAAGACAAGTGGCCTTGTCTTGCAAGATATTTTAGTGTGGACAAGTGGCTTGTGGGACCCACACACACTTGTCCCCAATCTCAACCACACACTCTTCATCCTAGCCCTTGGTTGTCCTATATATGCACCCTTAGTTGATGAAATCTTCCACACTTAGATATTTCAAGACAAGAAATTCCCTCCCTTCTCGACTTGACTCAGAGCTTTGCTTGCCCATGTCTTGAGCAAAATTTGTCCAACAATTCTTAAACTCCTAAGTGTTCTTCCCTAAGGTATTAGGAAGATTGTGTACCAAGAGTTGGAAAAGATTTCACACCCCTAACCTCTATTTGTTGCCTTGGCCGAAAGTTGCTAGTTGGAAACCCTAAGTGTTCTTCACTTTTTGGAGTTGAATCTTGAAGAGAAGTTGGTTAGGAGCTTCTATGGGTTGCTTGTAGCGGATTGTAACGTAAAGATTTGGAGCTAAGACTTGCTTGGAGCGACTTTAAGAACTTGGATATTTTTGGGCTATTTGAGGAGTGGAGTACTACGTGTGGCGTGATCTACTTGGCTTAAGGAGTAGCCGACGGGTTGAAGTACTTGGAGCGTTTTGCTATTTGTCGATAATCGTCGCGAGGTATGTGAACCTCTTCCTATCTTTTCTAGCATGATTGTTGTGAACTATGTAGTACGGTAGACGTACGTGTGCTAAACGAGTTTTGGTTGGTTTAAAACATATAGTGTTATAATAGCTTTATGGGAAGTTAGTTATAACGACTTTATGTAAGTAATAGAATGATTTATTGATTTTAGAAGTTAAGAGACTTGATCTTGAAAGATAAGAGACTTGACTTAATTGACTTGATATGAATTTTGTGAAACCTCATTCGTGAGTAATGAGTACTTGGTTTTTAAAGATTGATGTTTTACTGATTTCGGAAATGAGAATAAGTATCGAACAAACTATTGCAGCGTTAGTAAAGGAAAATGTATTGACTAATTAATTATATTAAAACCAGTAGAAACCTCCATCTGCATAGAAGCTAAGATAAGACAAAATTGTATTACATTTCCTAGATCATGGCTGCTGTAATAAGATGGTTATAAGCAAGAAAAAGCTACTCACACATAAGGCATATGTTACTCAATTGTTTTAAAAAGAGATTTCGTTAAGTGATTAAGACTATGATCTATGGAATCTTTCAAAAATAAGAGACTTGAGCATTTGAAGTTAGACAAACTTGAACTTTTGGAAAAGAATGTTGTTACTTGATTTTAATAAGGAAAGTGTTTTGGTTTACTTATAAATGTTAGTCACTCTATGTTAATACTACGGGTATCGGGTGACCTTTGTAAAAGAAATGGATCTTTTAAAAGAATTTAACGTATGTAGTACTTTGGGGTTAAACCCCGGACTTTGACATAAAATGCAAGTACCTTGAGTTGTGTGTAACTTGCCTATGATTGCGTGTGATAGCCTTGTTGTGCAAGTACTGTATTTCTATACCGCCGCGTCTCTCGATGGAGGGCCGGCTGATTGGTTGTGAACGATTCCTATCGAGTCCCATGAGATGGGCCGATACATGTATTCCACACGATTCTTATCGAGTCCCATGAGATGGGCCGAGACATGTATTCCACACGATTCTTATCGAGTCCCATGAGATGGGCCGAGACATGTATTCCATACGATTCCTATCGAGTCCCATGAGATGGGCCGAGACATGTATTCCACACGATTCTTATCGAGTCCCATGAGATGGGCCGAGACATGTATTCCACACGATTCTTATCGAGTCCCATGGGATGGGCCGAGACATGTTATACGTATCATACGATTTATACCTAGACTGCCGGCAGTGAGGAAGGAGTTCCACGGGCATGAGGGATGACTTCAAGGGTGTGAGTCCCTGACTTGACATGACTACTTTTATGTTGTAAACTATAGTTTGGCTATCATACATGTCTCCTGTTTTATATAGACTGTCATGATTTCATTTATAGTATTTCAGTTTCACATACTTGGTACCTGTTGTACTGACCTCCTTCGGGGGGCTGCGATCATGCCGCAGGTAGAGGTACATCGGTTGTGGATCCTCGCCATGGATCACGCCAACAGATTAGGAAGCCCCGTTTCTCCGGAGCTTATCTTGTGATATGTTACCTGAGTCTGTAGGTTCTTGTACATTCAGGGGTATGGCGGGGCCCTGTCCCGTCATAGTTGTTGTCACTTTCTTAGAGGTCCAGTAGTACTGCAAGTGTGGTTGTAAAGGATGTACCAGATTCTCAGATATATGCAAGAAGTCAACTGTTTTGGTTGGCCTGTTTTTTTATCATACCTTTTGTTTCATGTTCATGTTTTTATTTCCGCTGATTTTCTCTGATGTTGTATCACTAGGGTGCCCGGTAAGGCACGATCCACGCCCCGGTTGGTCGTGACAAAAGTGGTATCAGAGCAGTTAATCCTCGGAAAGTGTCTACAGACCGTATCTAGTAGAGTCTTGATTATCGGTGTGTTGTGCACCACATCTATAATCAGGAGGCTATAGGATATTTAGGATTGGTTTCCATTCTTCTCATTCTGAGATCATGCCTTAAAGCTGTGTTGTAAGTTGGACTCCCTCTGACGTATTCTTATGCGCCAGTTATGCCTCCACGCAAGGCAATCCTGGTGAGGCGCGCGCACAGGCGGAGCCGCGAGTGGAGTAACGCGGTCATCGAGGCCACGCATTCGAGACGCCGGACCCACGGCAAGGAACAGATGAGATGGGTTACAAGGATATGACCCAGTTATTGGCAAGGATAGTGGCAAGGCACGAGGATAGGCTGGATGCAGCAATTCCGGTACCGGTAGTACCCGTAGTTCACCCGCGATCGGATAGTTTGAGGCTTCGGGACTTTCTGAGTTGCAGCCCGCCAGAGTTTTATGGGTCGAGGCCTGAGGATGATCCGCAGGAGTTCATCCGACAGTTACAGCGGATCATGAGAGTGATCAAGGCTTCGGAGACCGAGCCGGTGGTCTTAGGTTCGTACGACGGCGTGATCCGCGATGATCGTTTGATTCACGGAGCTGTCCGGGGAGCATGCGCCCAACTATTTGGGGACGAGTTCTCGAGGCATTTTCGGCCACTTCTTGCCTCCGCATGAGGAGGACGCGCCGATATATTTCGATCTTTGAGATAGAGAGGGCGTACGGTTCGGGAGTATAACGTGGAGTTCGACTCATTGGCTCGGTATGTCCCTGCGTTAGTAGCTGATATGGAGGACAGAGTGCACCGCTACGTCACCGGGCTCGACGACTACTTGGCAGAGGCTTGTTCGGGTGTAGCTCTTCAGCCGGGCATGGACATTGCCCGCATGCAGGCTTATGCACTGGGATGTGAGGAGCGGATGGGTCGACGGAATGACCGAGATCAGCAGAAGAGGGCCAGAACAGCAGGGTCCTTTGGTAACTTTCGAGGCGGGCCGCCTCAGCGGCAGGTTAGTTATGCACCTCCGCCAGTACAGAGTGGTCCTCCACAGTCTTCAGGACGTTCGGGGTATTCGGGAGCTGGTCAGAGCTCCAGGGCTTCTGGTTCACAGGTATACATGGGTTCTAGCCAGTCGGGTTCATGTTTCCCTCAGTGTGCACGATGTGGCAGGCGTCATCCCGGGGAATGTCGTCTTTTTACTGGTGCTTGTTTTGCCTGCGGCCGTCAGGGCCATGTGACGAGGAACTGTCCTAATAGGAAGGATGCAGACAGAATGACTCAGCCTCCCGGGTCAGTGGCAGGTTCATCGCCTTCTATAGCTATGCGCCCGGCAGGGCAGGATTATGATTAGAGCGACGAAGGAAAATGAAGCAGTTGATACAGGTATATTCTTACCCCTCTAGAGACTGGTATGCGTTGTTGATATGATGATGTGCTAAGTATTATGTTCCGATAGCGTTTTGTTAAATTATGAATTAGAGGCCTGGTTAGTAAAGGGGAAGTTGGGTAAAAGATTTTGTTTACGATTGACCTTTGTCGGAGAGCATAGTATACGAGGGGTATAATTGTGTGATAAGTCCCTGAGTGGTGTGAATTAAGAGGGTAGTTGAGCTAAGAAGACCACTAGGTTTTCGTGACTTGATTAGTGAGATTGTTCCGGATCGGGGGAAACAAGAGTTTGGCGCGGTTATGGGTCGGGTTGAGGACCATTCGCGGTCAACCCAGAGTCCGAATGTGGTGGGTCGATTCGAGTGGTCCCGCCAGCGTGGTAGGGTCACGAGGGCGCTAGGCCTGTGTTTAGGTAACCATCGACGGGTTCGTGGACGCGTTTCACCGAAGTCGGATTGTGAAGGCCGGAATGGCCTTAGAGTAAATTGAACTAGTGGGAGCTGTTGTGAGATTAGAAATGACTCGCCGCTTGGATTTGAGTTTTGCGCACCGTTATATTCTGTCCATTAGTGGCATAATTGGTTTCGTAAGTATAGCGATGGAGACTATATCGCTTGTATGTTTGGAGACTTAGAAGGAACATTCGACGAATGTTTCTAAAGGAAGAATGTTATACCGTAGTTCCGTGGTATGTATGTAGGGCGACGCATTTGCAGAGCATGCAAAGAATTTTGGAAAGAAAGAAAGATGTGATTTTTCGACTAAAAGTTTCCGGTTTTGTGAAGGAAAAAGGTTCGTTGATGGGAATTGGATTCCCGATTTTGTATTTGGGCTTCTTGAATTATATTAGAATTATGAGATTTTATTTCCTAATTGGTCACGCAATGACGGGAGAAATTTACGGTTTTGTGAGGCCCACTTTGTTTTCGAGATTTTGGCCATTATGGATATTTTCGGAAGATGAAATATTTTGGACGAATAGGAGGGCGACACATGTCACCCCTAGGTGGCCTTATGGCCGAAATGTGCTAGACAAGTGGCAAGACAAGTGACCTTGTCTTGCAAGATATTTTAGTGTGGATAAGTGGGTTGTGGGACCCACACACACTTGTCCCCAATCTCAACCACACACTTGCCTTCATCCTAGCCCTTGGTTGTCCTATATATGCACCCTTAGTTGATGAAATCTTCCACACTTAGACATTTCAAGACAAGAAATTCCCTCCCTTCTCCCTTGACCTAGAGCTCTCGGCTTTGCCCCCATTTCTTGAGCAAAATTTGTCTAACAATTCTTAAAGTCCTAAGTGTTCTTCCCTAAGGTGTTAGGAAGATTGTGTACCAAGAGTTGGAAAATATTTCACACCCCTAACCTCTATTTGTTGCCTTGGCCGAAAGTTGCTAGTTGGAAACCCTAAGTGTTCTTCACTTTTTGGAGTTGAATCTTGAAGAGAAGTTGGTTAGGAGCTTCTATGGGTTGCTTGTAGCGGATTGGAACGTAAATATTTGGAGCTAAGACTTGCTTGGAGCGACTTTAAGAACGTGGATATTTTTGGGCTATTTGAGGAGTGGAGTACTACGTGTGGCGTGATCTACTTGGCTTAAGGAGTAGCCGACGGGTTGAAGTACTTGGAGCGTTTGGCTATTTGTCGATAATCGTCGCGAGGTATGTGAACCTCTTCCTATCTTTTCTAGCATGATTGTTGTGAACTATGTAGTACGGTAGACGTACATGTGCTAAACGAGTTTTGGTTGGTTTAAAACATATAGTGTTATAATAGCTTTATGGGAAGTTAGTTATAACGACTTTATGTAAGTAATAGAATGGTTTATTGATTTTAGAAGTTAAGAGACTTGATCTTGAAAGATAAGAGACTTGACTTAATTGACTTGATATGAATTTTGTGAAACCTCATTCGTGAGTAATGAGTACTTGGTTTTTAAAGATTGATGTTTTACTGATTTCGGAAATGAGAATAAGTATCGAACAAACCATTGCAGCGTTAGTAAAGGAAAATGTATTGACTAATTAATTATATTAAAACCAGTAGAAACCTCCATCTGCATAGAAGCTAAGATAAGACAAAATTGTATTACATTTCCTAGATCATGGCTGCTGTAATAAGATGGTTATAAGCAAGAACAAGCTACTCACACATAAGGCATATGTTACTCAATTGTTTTAAAAAGAGATTTCGTTAAGTGATTAAGACTATGATCTATGGAATCTTTCGAAAATAAGAGACTTGAGCATTTGAAGTTAGGCAAACTTGAACTTTTGGAAAAGAATGTTGTTACTTGATTTTAATAAGGCAAGTGTTTTGGTTTACTTATAAATGCTAGTCACTCTATGTTAATACTACGGGTATCGGGTGACCTTTGTAAAAGAAATGGATCTTTTAAAATAATTTAACGTATGTAGTACTTTGGGGTTAACACCCGGACTTTGACATAAAATGCAAGAACCTTGAGTTGTGTGTAACTTGCCTATGATTGCGTGTGATAGCCTTGTTGTGCAAGTACTGTATTTCTATACCGCCGCGTCTCTCGATGGAGGGCCGACTGATTGGTTGTGAACGATTCCTATCGAGTCCCATGAGATGGGCCGAGACATGTATTCCACACGATTCTTATCGAGTCCCATGAGATGGGCCGAGACATGTATTCCACACGATTCTTATCGAGTCCCATGAGATGGGCCGAGACATGTATTCCATACGATTCCTATCGAGTCCCATGAGATGGGCCGAGACATGTATTCCACACGATTCTTATCGAGTCCCATGAGATGGGCCGAGACATGTATTCAACACGATTCTTATCGAGTCCCATGGGATAGGCCGAGACATGTTATACGTATCATACGATTTATACCTAGACTGCCGTCAGTGAGGAAGGAGTTCCACGGGCATGAGGGATGACTTCAAGGGTGTGAGTCCCTGACTTGACATGACTACTTTTATGTTGTAAACTGTAGTTTGGCTATCATACATGTCTCCTGTTTTATATAGACTGTCATGATTTCATTTACTGATTTCGCCACATACTTGGTACTGTTAGATCGACCTCCTTCGGGGCTGCGTCATGCCGCAGTAGAGTACATCGGCCAGGATCCTCGCCATAGGATCACGCCAACAGATTGGGAAGCCCCGTTTCTCCGGAGCTTATCTTGTGGTATGTTACCATGAGTCTGTAGGTTCTTGTACATTCAGGGGTATGGCGGGGCCCTGTCCCGTCATAGTTGTTGTCACTTTCTTAGAGGTCTGTAGTACCGCAAGTGTGGTTGTAAAGGATGTAACTGTTCAGATTCTGTATATATGCAAGAAGTCAACTGTTTTGGTTGGCCTGTTTTTTTATCATACCTTTTGTTTCATGTTCATGTTTTTATTTCCGCTGATTTTCTCTGATGTTGTATCACTAGGGTGCCCGGTAGGCACTACCACGCCCCTGCTCGGTCGTGACAAAAGTGGTATCGAGCGCTTAATCCTCTGAAAGTGTCTACGCACCGTATCTAGTAGAGTCTTGATTATCGGTGTGTTGTGGACCACATCTATAATCAGGAGGCTACAGGATATTTAGGATTGGTTTCCATTCTTCTCATTCTGAGATCATGCCTTAAAGCTGTGTTGTAAGTTGGACTCCCTCTGACGTATTCTTATGCGCCAGTTATGCCTCCACGCAAGGCACCTGGCCTGCGAGGCAAGGCAGAGGAGCTGCGAGTGGAGTAGCGACGGTCTCATCGAGGCCACGCACGAGACGCCGCACCTACCGGCAAGGAAACGTAGGAGATGGGTTACGCGAGACGCCCGCTTATTGGCCAGGATAGTGGCAAGGCACGAGGATAGGCTGGATGCAACAATTCCGGTACCGGTAGTACCCGTAGTTCACCCGCGATCGGATAGTTTGAGGCTGCGGGACTTTCTGAGTTGCAGCCCGCCAGAGTTTTATGGGTCGAGGCCTGAGGATGATCCGCAGGAGTTCATCCGAAGCGATTCCGGATCGAGAGTGATCAAGGCTTCGAGACCGAGTCGCTGGTCTTAGGTTCGCATCGGCCGCGTGATACCGCAATGATCGTTTGATTCATGGGAGCTGTCCCGGGGGGAGCATGCGCCTCCAGCTATTTGGGACGAGTTCTCGGAGACATTTCTCAGCCACTTCTTGCCTCCACAGATGAGGAGGACGCGGGCCGACAGATTTCTGATGCCGAGACAGAGAGGGCGTACGGTTCGGGAGTACAATGTGGAGTTCGACTCATTAGATCGGTATGTCCCTGCGTTAGTAGCTGATATGGAGGACAGAGTGCACCGCTATGTCACCGGGCTCGACGACTACTTGGCAGAGGCTTATTCGGGTGTAGCTCTTCAGCCGGGCATGGACATTGCCCGCATGCAGGCTTATGCACTAGGATGTGAGGAGCGGATGGGTCGACGGAATGACCGAGATCAGCAGAAGAGGCCGCAATGCAGGTCCTTTGGTAACTTTCGAGGCGGCCGCCCGGGCCGCGTTAGTTATGCACCTCCGCCAAGATGCAGTGGTCCTCCGCGCCTTCGTGACGTTCGGTATTCGAGCTGGTCGAGCTCCACGCTTCGTTCACATGTATACATAGGTTCTAGCCGGGTTCATGTTTCTCGCAGTGCACGATGTGGCAGCGCCATCCCGGAATGTCGTCTTTTATCGGTGCTTGTTTTTCCGCGCGCCGTGGCTACGTGTGACGAGGAACCGCCCTAATAGGAAGGATGCATGAATGACTCAGCCTCCCGTGTCGCGTGTTCATCGCTTCTATAGCTGCGCGCAGGCAGGTGATTATGATTAGAGCGACGGCGGAATTGAAGCGTTGATACAGTATATTTTTACCTCTGTAGATCGTATGCGTTGTTGATATGATGATGTGCTAAGTATTATGTTCCGATAGCGTTTTGTTAAATTATGAATTAGAGGCCTGGTTAGTAAAGGGGAAGTTGGGTAAAAGATTTTGTTTACGATTGACCTTTGTCGGAGAGCATAGTATACGAGGGGTATAATTGTGTGATAAGTCCCTGAGTGGTGTGAATTAAGAGGGTAGTTGATCTAAGAAGACCACTAGGTTTTCGTGAGTTGATTAGTGAGATTGTTCCGGATCGGGGGAAACAAGAGTTTGGCGCGGTTATGGGTCGGGTTGAGGACCATTCGTGGGTCAACCCATAGCCCGGAATGTGGTGGGGTCAGTTCGAGGTGGTCCCGCCAGGTGGTAGGGTCACGAGGGCGCTAGGCCCAAGTTTAGGTAACCATCGTACGGGTTCGTGGATGCGTTCTACCTGAGTCGGATTGTGAAGGCCGGGAATGGCCTTAGAGTAAATTGAAGCTAGTGGGAGCTGTTGTGAGATTAGAAATGACTCCTCGTTGGCTTGGATTTGAGTTTTGCGCACCCGTTATATTCTGGCCATTAGTGGTATAATTGGTTTCGTAAGTATAGAAGTGGAGACTATATCGGCGCTTGTATGTTTGGAGACATAGAAGGAACATTCGGGACGAATGTTTCTAAGGAGGGAAGAATGTTGTACCCCGTAGTTCCAGGGTATGTATGTAAGGACGCATTTGAGAATACGGCGTAAATTTTGGAAAGAAAGAAAGATGTGATTTTTCACTAAAAGTTTCCGTTTTGTTAAGGAATAAGGTTCGTTGATGGGATTTGGATTCCGAGATTTGGTATTTGGGCTTTTTTTATTATATTTGAATTATGAGATTTTATTTCCTAATTGGTCACGTGGGCCCACTGAGAAATTTACTGGCTTTGTGGGGCCCACTTTGTTTTCGAGATTTTGGCCATTATGGATATTTTCTAAGATGAAATATTTTGATTTAATAGGAGGGCGACACGTGTCACCCCCTAGGTGGCCTTATGGCCGAAATGTGCTAGACAAGTGGCAAGACAAGTGGCCTTGTCTTGCAAGATATTTTAGTGTGGACAAGTGGCTTGTGGGACCCACACACACTTGTCCCCAATCTCAACCACACACTTGCCTTCATCCTAGCCCTTGGTTGTCCTATATATGCACCCTTAGTTGATGAAATCTTCCACACTTAGACATTTCAAGACAAGAAATTCCCTCCCTTCTCCCTTGACCTAGAGCTCTCGGCTCTGCCCCCATTTCTTGAGCAAAATTTGTCCAACAATTCTTAAAGTCCTAGGTGTTCTTCCCTAAGGTGTTAGGAAGATTGTGTACCAAGAGTTGGAAAAGATTTCACACCCCTAACCTCTATTTGTTGCCTTGGCCGAAAGTTGCTAGTTGGAAACCCTAAGTGTTCTTCACTTTTTGGAGTTGAATCTTGAAGAGAAGTTGGTTAGGAGCTTCTATGGGTTGCTTGTAGCGGATTGGAACGTAAATATTTGGAGCTAAGACTTGCTTGGAGCGACTTTAAGAACTTGGATATTTTTGGGCTATTTGAGGAGTGGAGTACTACGTGTGGCGTGATCTACTTGGCTTAAGGAGTAGCCGACGGGTTGAAGTACTTGGAGCGTTTTGCTATTTGTCGATAATCGTCGCGAGGTATGTGAACCTCTTCCTATCTTTTCTAGCATGATTGTTGTGAACTATGTAGTACGGTAGACGTACGTGTGCTAAACGAGTTTTGGTTGGTTTAAAACATATAGTGTTATAATAGCTTTATGGGAAGTTAGTTATAACGACTTTATGTAAGTAATAGAATGGTTTATTGATTTTAGAAGTTAAGAGACTTGATCTTGAAAGATAAGAGACTTGACTTAATTGACTTGATAATGAGTACTTGGTTTTTAAAGATTGATGTTTTACTGATTTCGGAAATGAGAATAAGTATCGAACAAACCATTGCAACGTTAGTAAAGGAAAATGTATTGACTAATTAATTATATTAAAACCAGTAGAAACCTCCATCTGCATAGAAGCTAAGATAAGACAAAATTGTATTACAATTCCTAGATCATGGCTGCTGTAATAAGATGGTTATAAGCAAGAACAAACTACTCACACATAAGGCATATGTTACTCAATTGTTTTAAAAAGAGATTTCGTTAAGTGATTAAGACTATGATCTATGGAATCTTTCGAAAATAAGAGACTTGAGCATTTGAAGTTAGGCAAACTTGAACTTTTGGAAAAGAATGTTGTTACTTGATTTTAATAAGGAAAGTGTTTTGGTTTACTTATAAATGCTAGTCACTCTATGTTAATACTACGGGTATCGGGTGACCTTTGTAAAAGAAATGAATCTTTTAAAAGAATTTAACGTATGTAGTACTTTGGGGTTAAAACCCGGACTTTGACATAAAATGCAAGTACCTTGAGTTGTGTGTAACTTGCCTATGATTGCGTGTGATAGCCTTGTTGTGCAAGTATCAGATTTATACCGCCGCCTCTCGATGGAGGTCGCTGATCGTTGTGAACGATTCCTATCGAGTCCCATGAGATGGGCCGAGACATGTATTCCACACGATTCTTATCGAGTCCCATGAGATGGGCCGAGACATGTATTCCACACGATTCTTATCGAGTCCCATGAGATGGGCCGAGACATGTATTCCATACGATTCCTATCGAGTCCCATGAGATGGGCCGAGACATGTATTCCACACGATTCTTATCGAGTCCCATGAGATGGGCCGAGACATGTATTCCACACGATTCTTATCGAGTCCCATGGGATGGGCCGAGACATGTTATACGTATCATACGATTTATACCTAGACTGCCGGCAGTGAGGAAGGAGTTCCACGGGCATGAGGGATGACTTCAAGGGTGTGAGTCCCTGACTTGACATGACTACTTTTATGTTGTAAACTGTAGTTTGGCTATCATACATGTCTCCTGTTTTATATAGACTGTCATGATTTCATTTACAGTATTTCAGTTTCACATACTTGGTACCTGTTGTACTGACCTCCTTCGGGGGGCTGCGTTCATGCCGCAGGTAGAGGTACATCGGTTGTGGATCCTCGCTCATAGGATTACTGAACAGATTGGGAAGCCCCGTTTCTCCGGAGCTTATCTTGTGGTATGTTACCCTGAGTCTGTAGGTTCTTGTATATTCAGGGGTATGGCGGGGCCCTGTCCCGTCATAGTTGTTGTCACTTTCTTAGAGGTCTGTAGTACTGTTGTGGGCAGGGTTGTAAAGGATGTAACTGTTCAGATTCTGTATATATGCAAGAAGGCAACTGTTTTGGTTGGCCTGTTTTTTTATCATACCTCTTGTTTCATGTTCATGTTTTTATTTCCGCTGATTTTCTCTGATGTTGTATCACTAGGGTGCCCGGGGTAAGACACCAGTCACGGGCCCCGGTTCGGGTCGTGACACCAACACTCACGGGTGTAGTCACCAAGAAAGGTCCTCATTGATTCAGGCTCCATTTCTTTACACTTGGTTGCTCTCTTTTTCACTGGTCGTACTCTTTCCGCACTTCCAAACTTATACCAGCATACGTACATAAATTCCATACTAATTTTGGCCTTCACTCTTGGAGTTACTAAATTAAACAATATAAGGCCCATTCCGGCTCTCACAACCTGGTTCCGGTGGAACACGTCCACGAACCCGTAAAATGATTAACTAAACTTGGGCCTTGCACTGCGTGACTCGCCACGTGGCGACTACTACCAACTGATCCTGTTTCATTTCAAGCTATGAGGCGACCCTTAATAGGTCCCCAACCCGACTCGGCGTCGTATTTAACTCTTTTCCTTGGTCTGTCTTAACTTTTACTACCCGAGAAGGCCTTATATACCTAAGGTCTCGGTGGTTATCACGTTCTTAGGCTCGCAATTTCCATGCTCCATGCCTACCTTATCCGTCCCCCCGTAAACGGGTACAAAACTTATCGTAATATCATAATCGTGTTGTCTTGACCACAACGACCATACTTACTCCATACGGATCTCACCCGTACCATTCTCGAAATCCTACTACGTAGCTTAACCTATTAACATAGTCTTTCATTTAGTCCCTTAATTATAACCTCTTAAGGGTCCATTACATTCTCACACAACTCATCATCACCTAATTATCTTAAATTAGCACGTAAAACTTTGATGAGAGTTCCTTAACTGTTCATACCTTCCCGGTATTTATTTAGTCCTTACCAAATCCTGGTAATCTAAAATCATTCTAGGCAACACGCGTCTGACCCTCATACATAAATCCGCATAGTTGTATGTCACAATACCAACTACAAACATTACCAACCTGGATACGCAATCCACATAATCTTCCCTGGGTCACTGCTGCCTTTCTCGTAGCTGCAAACAATCATAACTTGTTAGGGAGAGACGACCCCTAACCATACAGCTCTATCGCACGATCTTAGAGTGAGAAGAATGGAAACCAATCCTAAATGTCCTGCAGCCTCCTGATTATAGAGTGGTGCACAACACACCGATAATCAAGACTCTACTAGACACGGTCTGTAGACACTTTCCGAGGACTAACTGCTCTGATACCACTTTTGTCACGACCCGACCAGCTCGCGATCGTGCCCTACACAGGCACCTTTTCGGTATATATCAGAGAATAGCAGCGGAACATACACAACTTATAAAATGCTTAAACATAAAATAATAACAGGCTAGCCGATAAGGCCACCTTCCGTACAATATACGCAATAAAACAATACATTTTTTTTACAACACAAACCACAAATGTGACTACGCACTTAAGAATAACTCATGACAGGCCCCACCATACCCTTGAATGTACAACGACCGACAATACCGAGGATAAGCCTCCTGAATAAAGGAGCTTCAACAAATGAACGATGATCCTAAAAGCGAGGATCAAGAACTCAGACTTTCACTGCGGCATTTAACGCACTTCGGCGAGGTCAAGACAACATGTACCAAATATGTGAAATCGAAAGTATCAGAATGAAATCATAAGTCTATAATAAAATCGAGACAGGTATGATAACTCAATTAACGAAGACACGAAGGCCTTACTAACAATGAGAGTAATCAAAAGTATACTTACAACATAAAAATATGAAGCTCGCGATCAAAGCAGACCACCCGCCCGCAGTATCATTAAGCAATCCTACTCCTGGGACTATTTCACCCGCATAGGTCGTGTGGACCCGCATGAGGTATTCCTCGCATAGGTCAGATCCGCCGCACGGGACTATTTCACCCGCATAAGCCCATAAGGACTCGCATGAGGTATTCTCGTGATCGTGGATAGCAAATCCACTAAACAGTGGTATAACTATCTTGGGGATTCACCCTCAATTATACTCTTACCCCAAGGTGTGGTATAACTATCTTGGGGATTTACCCCTCAGATATACTCTTACCCTGGAGAAGGTGGTATAACTATCTTGGGGATTTACCCCTCAGATATACTCTTACCCTATCTCAACTGGCCATCTTACATAACATAAGCCCTACCGGCTTATCATACATAACACAAGCACTACCGGCTTATTATACAATAAATAAGCAAGTTAAGAAATCCCCCTAACTTCTTATTAGCCTTATTCATATACACTCTCATTTTAGTTTACTTAAGGCACTAACATGTCATTATAAATCCGGGAGTTTAACCCAAAGTACTACGTATTTCTATTCTTTTAAAATGACTCATTTTCATATAAAACTTCCAAGATACTAATAACCGTAGTATCAAGTCATAACTACATTTTAAGACAAGTCACAATACCTTTTTAGAAAGATACATTTTCGGGCTGCTAAATCAAGTGACTTCTTTCTTTTAAAACCTTAAGCAATTGATGCCTTTAAATCAATTTTCCTTTCGTTATTTCAAGTCATTTAACATACTTAAATTACTTAGAGTAAACCACTCTTTTTAACTTTCCATAAAGCTATTATAACCAACTTCCCATAAAACCGTTATACTAGCTTTATACATTAGCAACTTACATACTTCTTTATAACCAAGAGACCTAAACTTTCCAACAAAACAAGTATCAATAATACTTTCAACATACTTAAAGTCTCTTAACTTTTGAAAACCAAAATATCCTTAATATTTAACAAGTGAGTTAATTCCCTAACTCAATCAACTTGGACATTCTTAAAATAAGCCAAGGATATCAAATGGACCTAGATTGTCAAAGTTGTTATACCCCGTATTTCCAGAGTATGTATGTGAGGACGTACGTACATAAGTTCAAGCCTTAAGTAGGCATAAGGGACGAAATTGTGCACAACTAGCGAAAAGAATTGTTTTCCGACGAAAAGTTTTCCGGACCTTGCGAAGGGAAAATTACGGTTGCGATATTTATTATTTTTGCGGATTTTTCCGAGAGATGAAATATTTTGGACTAACGAGAGGGCGACAAGTGTCACCCTCAAGTGGCCGGTATAGGGGACGAATTGGGTGCACGTTTTTAAGGCCTTGAGCATTGGTCAAGGTTAGGTAGGATATTTTGTGATATTTATGGAGTAGATGGATAAGGTTACACTTGCCCAAATCCCCACCATCCACTTGCTTTGATCTTGGCCTTTGAAGGGCCTATAAATACCCCCCTTAGTTGAAGACTTCTTCATCCACAAAATAAATTCTAAGTCTTAAAATCCTTCCCCCTCCCTCTTGAAGCTCTCGTCCAAACCACCCCTCCCCCTTGAGAAGGCCCTCGGCCGAAGTACCCCCCCTCTTGATAGTTCTCGTGAAATACCCCCCCCCCCCCCCTTGGTAGAAAAATACTCTCCAAGTATTGTTACTATTCCAAAATACCTTAGCCCAAATACCTTGTAGTATTCCTAAGTTACCTCTATACTTAGAGCCGGAAATACTACTACATCCTTTTAGTTACAAAACGAAACCCTAAGAAAAATCTTCATAGTTGGTTGAAGTGCTACGTAGAAGTTGTTTGGAATCTTCTAAGGGTTTCTTGGAGCTTTCGGAGCGTGCAATTAGGAGCTAAACGTTGTTCAGGATCGACATTTAAACTTGGATAATTTTGGGCTTACCGAGGTAAATATCTTGTCCTTCTATTATAATTGGAGATTACATACTGTAGTAGTATAGAAATGAGTATAAGATAACTAGAAGGATGGTATAAAAGAAGAGAATTGAACTGTACTTACATAGGACTGTATTTACAGTAGACTTGTGTAGTTTGACGGGTAGGGAAGTGCTGCCCAATTTTCCATAGAATAGAGAACCCTCTGCTTAGAAATTCTACAGTATAGTCTAAACGTTGATAGACGTATTTGACTATTATAGGTTGATACTCTGCGCGCGACATATTCGACTTGGCAGGTGGATTTCGCCGAGGAGGTATGTGATTCTTCCTATCCTCTTGAGCATGATATTTTAAAAGAATATATATAGTACGGTAGACGTACGTGTGTTGACTGAACGTGGTTTTACTTCGATGTCTTTTGACTTGAGTTTTAAATAATAAGAATCTTGAAGTATTTCAAAAGAATTAAGAATCGTTTTTGAAAGAAGAGTAATACTTGGTTTTAAAAGCTTAAGTGTTATACTAGCTTTATGGGAAGTTAGGTATAACGACTTAAGAGAGATAAAAGGAACGGTTTACTTAATTGTTTATGAAAGCCTTATATTGATTTCGGAAATGAGAATAAGTATCGAACAAACCACTACAGCGTTAATAAAGGAAAATGTATTGACTAATTAAGTATTATTAAAACCAGTAGAAACCTCCATCTGCATAGAAGCTAAGATAAGACAAAATTGTATTACATTTCCTAGATCATGGCTGCTTTAATAAGATTGTTATAAACAAGAATAACCTACTCACACATAAGGCATATGTTACTCAAATTGTTTTAAAAAGGAGATTACGTTGTTAAGTGTTTAAAACTATGATCTATGAATCTTTTGAAAATAAAAGACTTGACTTAATTGACTTGATATGAATTTTGTTAAAAAGTGTGAAACCTCATTCGTGAGCAATGAGTACTTGGTTTTTAAAGAGTTAATATATGAAGTACTTTGGGGATAAAAACCCGAACTTGTTGACATAAAATAGAAAGTACCTTGTGTGAATAACTTGACTATGTTGGTTTGTGATAGCCTTGTAATACTTTCTTGTTGGTTTGATAAGTAAACATGTTAGGATGTTACGTATGTTAGTGTCATGTGATGTTTGTGTAAAGGGGTTTCCCTTGATTGTGCTTATGTTGTTTAACGATAAGCCGTTATGTTAGTATTGTACCACTCACCTCTTGACATGATATACCGGGGTTTAAGCTGCCCCCCGATGCGAGGGATGTCTCATGCGGGTCCAGGGGACCTATGCGGAGCTACGAGAGTTCCAGGTTAGTGTGCGGGGTAATTACCTCATGCGGTCTATGTGGCCATGCGGACTACGAGAGTCCAGGAGGATGCCGCGGGTTAGCTGCCCCCGATGCGAGGAATACCTCATGCAGGCCTATGTGTGGCCTATGCGGAGCTGCGGTAAGTTCCAGGATTAGACGCGCACATTGATACTGAGGGCGAGTGGCCAGCTTCGATCATGTGGCGGTCTAGAAAGACCTCGTGATACAGTTTATGGCATTGTTGGTACTGTGGGTTTTAGTAGTCGGCTATGCCTTCGTACTTACCCCGTACGGTTTATTATGACACAGGTGGGACATAGTGTTCATGTGTATTCCTCGGTGCTTTTATATCATGGACTGCCGACAGTGAGGAAGGAATTCCACGGGCATGAGTGATATTGTGGGCATGAGACCCATAGTTATATTTGAGTGATAACTTTAAGGGCGTGAGTCCCTGACTTGACATGACTGCTTACATATTGTGTATCGTAAATTGGTTATCATATATGTCTCTGTTTTATATAGACTGTTATGATTTCGTTTCTGATTTTCGTTTCACATACTTGGTACTGTTATCGACCTCCTTCGGCCGCGTTCATGCCGCAGTAGAGGTACACCGATTGTTGATCCCCGCTTAGGATCACAAGCCAGATTTTGGGAAGCTCCGTTTCTCGGAGGCTTATCTTTGGTATAGTCCCCGTGTTGTAGATATTTATGTTCATTCAGGTATGGCGGCCCCGTCCCGCCATAGTTGTTCTACTTCCTTAAGTGCAGTAGTCCCGTTGTAAAGTTGGGATATCGCTCACTTTGGGTATTTATATATATATGCCGAAATGCAACTTTTCCTCAGATAAACTGTGTCTCTTTTACATTGTTTCATGTTTTGTTTTTATATTCCGCTGATTACTCTGATGTATGTCTACTTGGGTGCCCGGGTAAGGCACCAGTCATGGGCCCGGGATCGGGTAGTGACAAAAGTGGTATCAGAGCAGTTAATCCTCGGAAAATGTCTACAGACCGTATCTAGTAGAGTCTTGATTATCGGTGTGTTGTGCACCACACCAATAATCAGGAGGCTATAGGATATTTAGGATTGGTTTTCATTCTTCTCACTCTGAGATCGTGCCTTAGAGCTGTGTTATAAGTTGGACCCCTCTAACGTATTTCTTTCCCTTACAAGTTATGCCTCCGCGCAAGGCAACCCGGGCCCAGAAAGGCAAGGCAGCCGAGGGAGCTGTGAGTAGAGCACAGAGGGTTACGAGGGCACAGGCCCAACCATCACCTGATGTGGTGCTTCATTCGAGGAGTTCTGCGACGTCGCCAGCCCCAACAGAGTCTAGCACAAAGAAGATCGCCTCATCGCGCCATGATATTTGAACCTTCGCCCCACGACCGAGCGTAAAGTATGGATTGCAAAGAGACGACCCTGTTACTAGCTATGGATTTAGCAACCCGAGAGTATTTTATCTATCGATTTATCGCGGGCCTTGATGATTATCTAAGGAAGGGTTGTGCGAGAGTAGCCCTTCAGTCAGGCTTGAGCATGGCCTGCGTACGGGCTTATGTGCAGCAGGCCGAGAAACGTAGGGATCGACGGGTTAACCAAGATCAGCAGAAGAGGGCCAGATCGGCAGGGTCCTTTGGTAACTTTCGAGACGAATCGCCTCAGCAGCAGACTGGATATGCACCTCCGCCAGTGCAGAGTGGTCCTCCACAGGGTTCAGGACGTTCGGGGTATGCCGGAGTTGGTCAGAGCTCCAGGGCTTCTGGTTCACAGCTATACGTAGGTTCTAGCCACCGTTCGCTTTTTCCTCGGTGTTCACACAGGCGGCGCCATCCCGGAATGTCGTCTTTTTGTTGGTGCTTGTTTTACCTGCGGCCGTCAGGGCCATGTGTCGAAAGGATGTCCTAGTAGGAAGGATTCAAGTAGGAGGACTCAGCCTACCAGATCAGTTGCGGATTCAGTGGTTCGGAGAGGAAGGGGTGTTGTGGTAGGTGTCATTGTGGGGAGTATCGTACTTCTTCGACAGCTTGTTATGCTTGCGGCCAGCGGGGCCATTTTGCGAGAAATTGTCCAACCAGATGTGGCGCGGATGTAGAGACTCAGCCTTCAGGATCAGTGACTAGTTCATCACCTTTCCTAGCTATGCGCCCAGCAGGGCAGGATTGATTAGAACGCCAGAGGGGAGTGAAGTAGTAGATACAGGTACATCCTTAACCCTCTAAAGATTTGTATGTGTGATAAGATGAGTATATCTTAAGTGTTATGTTCAGATAGCATTGTGTTAATTGTGATTAGAAATCATGGTTAGTTATAAGGGTAAGATTGGGGATAGGGAAAGTGTGAGCCTTAGAATTTTATACGTGGAGACCTTAGAGGCGAGGCCATCTTGAGTAAAAGATTTATGTTTATGTTTGACCCTTATCGGAGTGCATAGTATACGTGAGATATATTTGTGTGATAAGTCCCTGAGTGGTGTGAAATGAAAGAGGGTAGTTGAGCTAAGAAGACCACTAGGTTTTCGTGACTTGATGGTGAGATTGTTCCGGATCGGGAAACAAGAGCTTGGCGCAATAAATAGGTCGGGTTGAGGCTAGATTGCGGGTCAACCCGCAGCCCAGTTTGAAGTAAGGAAAAATTGTGGTGGTCCCGCTTTGTGATAGGGTCACGAGGGTGTTAGACCCAAGTTTAGTTAACCATCGTACGAGTTCGTGGATGCGTTCGACCAGTAGTCGGGCCGATGAGGTCAGCCCATCTTGTCTTTCAGTCAGGATTGTTTACTCGGCAGAGGGTTATGCGAGATGTTATATATCAGGAACGTTGTAAGACTGCACGGGGTTCCTACTTTTACTTTATGACAGGCAGTGGAGCCCAGTTTACGGCTTTTCTTTTTATGGAGGTTTTACTAGGCAAGGTTAGGAACTCAGGTGAGTCTCAGTATTGCATTCACCCTCGGGCCGGTGTTTTGATTTCAGGGGTAGCAGCGAGGATTATGTGCCTCTTGTTGAGTGAGTATCATTATAGCTACCATTTCAGTATTCGGATGTCGCCTTATGAAGCCTTGTATGGGCGGTAGTGTAGGTTGCCAGTCGATTGGTTCGATGTTGGCAAGGTGCAGATAGTTGGTTCATACTTGATTCAGTAAGATGTGGATAGGGTGAAGCTTATCCAGGAGAGGTTATTGGCAGCTCAGAGTCAACAGAAGTCGTGCGGATAATCGGCGTCGACACTTGGAGTTCAGGTTGACGGTGGGTTTTCTTGAAAGTACCACCCCGGAAGGGCGTGACGAGATTTGGAAAGCAGGGGAAACTTAGCCCGAGGTACTTTGAGCGTTTTCAGATCATTTGGGGAATAGGCCAGGTTGCCTATAAGTTAGCTTTGCCGTCCGACGTAGGAGGCAGTACGTCCGGTCTTTCATGTTGCTATGTTCGGAAAAGTATCGGAGATCCATCCAGAGTGTTCCCAGTTTATGATAAACAAGTTGGAAATAGTAACCCTGAGATTTTGGAAACTGAAACAATAACAGAAATGTGGTAAGTTTTTTTAAGAAGAGTTCGAGTGTTCGAGAAGGGTACGACGAGTAAGGGAGGAAGTGAACTTGTGTTAGGAGAATAGAAGTGATCAATTCTTATGTGAAGTAAAGGTGCGAAGGGAGTATCTTTTAGACCTTGGGTAGGAGCTTTTGTGATGCTAGAGGTGATTCCTTGTGGACTTGGATTTAAGTATTTTGCGCTTGTTGTATTGTGGCCATGTGTGACATTTGCAACTGTTTAAGTATTGAGGAACTTTATCGTTATCTGTCTCGAGAAGGAACATTCGGGACGAATGTTTCTAAGGAGGGGAGAATGTTATACTCCGTATTTTCAGAGTATGTATGTGAGGACGTACGTACATAAGTTCAAGCCTTAAGTAGGCATAAGGGACGAAATTGTGCACAACTAGCGAAAAGAATTGTTTTCCGACGAAAAGTTTTTCGGACCTTGCGAAGGGAAAATTACGGTTGCGACATTTATTATTTTTGCGGATTTTTCCGAGAGATGAAATATTTTGGACCAACGAGAGGGCGACAAGTGTCACCCTCAAGTGGGCGGTATAGGGGACGAATAGGGTGCACGTTTTTAAGGCCTTGAGCATTGGTCAAGGTTAGGTAGGATATTTTGTGATATTTATGGAGTAGATGGATAAGGTTACACTTGCCCAAATCCCCACCATCCACTTGCTTTGATCTTGGCCTTTGAAGGGCCTATAAATACCCCCCTTAGTTGAAGACTTCTTCATCCACAAAATAAATTCTAAGTCTTAAAATCCTTCCCCCTCCCTCTTGAAGCTCTCGTCCAAACCACCCTCCTCGAGAAGGCCCTACCAAGTACCTCTTGATAGTTCTCGTGAAATACCCCCTTGGTAGAAAAATACTCCATGTACTGTTACTATTCCAAAATACCTTAGCCCAAATACCTTGTAGTATTCCTAAGTTACCTCTATACTTAGAGCCGGAAATACTACTACATCCTTTTAGTCACAAAACGAAACCCTAAGGAAAATCTTCATAGTTGGTTGAAGTGCTCAGTAGAAGTTGTTTGGAATCTTCTAAGGGTTTCTTGGAGCTTTCGGAGCGTGCAATTAGGAGCTAAACGTTGTTCAGGATCGACATTTAAACTTGGATAATTTTGGGCTTACCGAGGTAAATATCTTGTCCTTCTATTGTAATTGGAGATTACATACTGTAGTAGTATAGAAATGAGTATAAGATAACTAGAAGGATGGTATAAAAGAAGAGAATTGAACTGTACTTACATAGGACTGTATTTACAGTAGACTTGTGTAGTTTGACGGGTAGGGAAGTGCTGCCCAATTTTCCGTAGAATAGAGAATCCTCTGCTTAGAAATTCTACAGTATAGTCTAGATGTTGATAGACGTATTTGACTATTATAGGTTGATACTCTGCGCGCGACATATTCGACTTGGCAGGTGGATTTCGCCGAGGAGGTATGTGATTCTTCCTATCCTCTTGAGCATGATATTTTAAAAGAATATATATATATAGTACGGTAGATGTACGTGTGTTGACTGAACGCGGTTTTACTTCGATGTCTTTTGACTTGAGTTTTAAATAATAAGAATCTTGAAGTATTTCAAAAGAATTAAGAATCGTTTTTGAAAGAAGAGTAATACTTGGTTTTAAAAGCTTAAGTGTTATACTAGCTTTATGGGAAGTTAGGTATAACGACTTAAGAGAGATAAAAGGAACGGTTTACTTAATTGTTTATGAAATCCTTATATTGATTTCGGAAATGAGAATAAGTATCGAACAAACCACTGCAACGCTAATAAAGGAAAATGTATTGACTAATTAAGTATTATTAAAACCAGTAGAAACCTCCATCTGCATAGAAGCTAAGATAAGACAAAATTGTATTACATTTCCTGGATCATGACTGCTTTAATAAGATTGTTATAAACAAGAATAACCTACTCACACATAAGGCATATGTTACTCAAATTGTTTTAAAAAGGAGATTACGTTGTTAAGTGTTTAAAACTATGATCTATGAATCTTTTGAAAATAAAAGACTTGACTTAATTGACTTGATATGAATTTTGTTAAAACCTGTGAAACCTCATTCGTGAGCAATGAGTACTTGGTTTTTAAAGAGTTAATATATGAAGTACTTTGGGGATAAAAACCCGAACTTGTTGACATAAAATAGAAAGTACCTTGTGTGAATAACTTGACTATGTTGGTTTGTGATAGCCTTGTAATACTTTCTTGTTGGTTTGATAAGTAAACATGTTAGGATGCTACATATGTTAGTGTCTTGTGATGTTTGTGTAAAGGGGTTTCCCTTGATTGTGCTTATGTTGTTTAACGATAAGCCGTTATGTTAGTATTGTACCACTCACCTCTTGACATGATATACCGGGGGTTAAGCTGCCCCCCGATGCGAGGGATGCCTCATGCGGGTCCAGGGGACCTATGCGGAGCTACGGGAGTTCCAGGTTAGTGTGCGGGGTAATTACCTCATGCGGTCTATGTGGCCATGCAGACTACGAGAGTCCAGGAGGATGCCGCGGTTTAGCTGCCCCGATGCGAGAATACCTCATGCGAGCCTATGTGGCCTATGCGAGTCGCGGTAAGTTCCAGGATTAGACGCGCACATTGATACTGAGGGCGAGTGGCCAGCTTCGATCATGTGGCGGTCTAGAAAGACCTCGTGATACAGTTTATGGCATTGTTGGTACTGTGGGTTTTAGTAGTCGGCTATGCCTTCGTACTTACCCCGTACGGTTTATTATGACACAGGTGGGACATGGTGTTCATGTGTATTCCTCGGTGCTTTTATATCATGGACTGCCGACAGTGAGGAAGGAATTCCACGGGCATGAGTGATATTGTGGGCATGAGTGTCACGACCCGAACCCGGGCCCGTGACTGGTGCCTTACCCCGGGCACCCAAGTAGACATACATCAGAGTAATCAACGGAACATAAAACAAGACATGAAATAATATGAAGTGTAAAACAGTCTCCTGAGAAAAGTTGCCTTTCGGCATATATATATATAAAAACTTAAATCCGAACAGTTACATCCTTTTTACAAACTCTGCCCACAACAGTACTATAGACCTCTAAGAATGATATGACAACAATGGCGGGACAGGGCCCCGCCATACCCCTGAATGTAAGTACCTACAACTACAGGGTACTATACCACTGATAAGCCTCCGGAGAAACGGAGCTTCCCAAACGCTGAACTGTGACCCTAAGAGTGAGGATCAACACTGGTGTACCTGCGGCATGAACGCAGCCCCCCGAAGGAGGTCAGTACAACAGGTACCAAGTATGTGAAACTGAAAATACTGTAAAAGAAATCATAGTAGTCTATATATAAAGCAGGAGACATGTATGATAACCAAACTACAGTTCAATAAATAAGCAGTCATGTCAAGTCAGGGACTCACGCCCTCAAAGTCATCACTCAAATATAACTATGGGTCTCACGCCCACAACATCAATCATGCCCGTGGAATACCTTCCTCATCACGATCCATGATATAAAACACACTAAGGAATACACATGAACACCAGGTCCCACCTGTGTCATAATAAAACCGTACGGGGTAAGTACGAAGGCATATCCGACTACTAAAAACCCACAGTACCAACAAGGTCATAAACTGTATCATGAAATCTGTCTAGACCGCCACATGATCGGCCGCCACTCGCCGCGCAGATCTAATGTCGCGCTGCCTAGTCCTGAACTTTCCGCACTCGCATAGGCCACTCACATAGGCCCGCATGAGGTATTCCCCGCATCGAGGGTAGCTACTCCCCGGCATCGTCCTGGACTCGCAGTCCGCATGGCCACATAGACCGCATGACCATATAGGCCGCACACTAACCTGGAACTCTCGTAGTTCCGCATAGGTCCCCTGGACCCGCATGAGGTATTCTTGAATCATGGTCCCAGACCGCCTGAGTCTACCTCGCATCGGAGGGAAGCTTAACCCCCGGTATCATGTCAAGAGGTGAGTGATATAATACTAACATAACAGCTTATCGTTAAACAACATAAGCACGACAAGGGAAACCCCTATACACAAACATCACAAGATACTAACACACGTAGCATCCTAACATGTTTACTTATCAAAGCAACAAGAAAGTATTACAAGGCTATCACAAACCAACACCATCAAGTTATTCACACAAGGTACTTTCTACTTTATGTTAACAAGTTCGGGTTTTTATCCCCAAAGTACTTCATACATTAACTCTTTAAAAGATCTGTTTCTTTCACAAAAGTCACACAATACCCGTAGTATAAAAATAGAGTGACTATCTTTTTAAGTAAACCAAAACGCTTTCCTTTGTAAAATCAAGTAACAACATTATTTTCCAAACGTTCAAGTTTGCCTAATTTCAAATGCTCAAGTTTCTCATTTTCGAAAGGTTTCGTAGTTCATAGTTTTAATCACTTAATAATATAATTCTCCTTTAAAACAATTTGAGAAACATATGCCTTATGTGTGAGTAGGTTATTCTTGTTTATAACAATCTTATTAAAGCAGCCATGATCTAGGAAATGTAATATCATTTTGTCTCATCTTAGCTTCTATGCAGATGGAGGTTTTCACTGGTTTTCATAATACTTTATTAGTCAATACATTTCCCTTTATTAGCACTGCTGTGGTTTGTTCGATACTTATTCTCATTTCCAAAATCAGTAAAACATTATTCCTTTACAAACCAAGTACTCATTACTCACGAATGAGGTTTCACACTGTTTTTAACAAAATTTATATTAATTCAATTAAGTCAAGTCTCTTATCTTTTAAGATCAAGTCTCTTAACTTTTAAAATCAATAAACCATTCTTTTTATCTCTCTTAAGTCGTTATACCTAACTTTCCATAAAGCTAGTATAACTCTTAAGCTTTTAAAACCAAGTATTACTCTTCTTTCAAAAAGGTTTCTTAATTCTTTTGAGATACTTCAAGATTCTTATTATTAAAACTCAAGTCAAAAGACATCGGAGTAAAACCACGTTCAGTTAACACACGTACGTCTACCGTACTATATATATATTCTTTTAAAATATCATGCTCAAGAGGATAGGAAGAATCACATACCTCGCGACGATTATCGACTATTAGCAAAACGCTCCACGGCTATAACCCGGCTAGCCTTGTTCACCTTTCAAGTAGAACATGCTACTCGCAGAACTTTCAACCTATAAAGGCCATATACGTCTATCAACGTCTAGACTACTCTGTAGAATATTCTAAGCAGAGGGTTCTCTATTCTACGGAAAATCGGGCAGCATTTCCCTACCCGTTAAACTACACAAGTCTACTGCAAATACAGTCCTATGCAAGTACAGTTTAATCTTCTTCTGTAATATCCTTCTATTACAGTTCAATTCTCTTCTGTAATATCCTTCTATGCGTCTTATATTCATTTATATACTACTACAGTATGTAATTTCCAATTACAATAGAAGGACAAGAGTATTTACCTCGATAAGCCTAAAATTATCCAAGTTTAAATGTCGATCCTGAGCAACGTTTAGCTCCAACTCTGGGTGCTCCAACCCGCTCCGAACAACCCTTAGAAGTTCTACGCAACTTCTTCTTAATACTTCAACCAACTATGAAGATTTTCCTTAGGGTTTCGTTTTTGTGACTGAAGGGAAATATAATAGTATTTCTGGGCTTTTAGTATAGGGGTAACCTTGGAATACTACAAGGTATAAGGCTAAGGTATTTTGGAATAGTAACAATACTTGGAGAATACCTTTCTACCAAGGGGGGGGGTGTATTTCACGAGAACAACTCAAGGTAGGGGGGGGGGTACTTTCGGCTAGCACCACAAAGGAAGGGGGGAGGTACTCTCGGCCAAGGGCCTCACAAAGGGGGGAGGGGGAAGCTTGGACGAAAGCCTTACAAAGGGGGAGGGAGATTTCAAGACTTGGAAAAGTGTGGAGTGGATGAAGAAGTCTTCAACAAAGGGGGGTATTTATAGGGAAATCAATGGCCAAGATCAAGACAAGTGGTGGGCAAGTGGAGGGTGAGGATTTGCCCAAGTTCCCCCTAGACATCTACTCCTTAATTCACTCCAAACATTGACCCATGGTTTAGGCAACAAAACATGGCACAAAACGTGCCCCCTTTCGGCCACCAATCCGCCAACTTGAGGGTGACAAGTGTCGCCCTCTCGTTGGTCTAAAATATTTCATCACTCGGAAAAATCCGCAAAAATTATTAAAGTCGCAACCGTAATTTTCCCCTCGCAAAGTTTGGAAAATGTTTCGTCGGAAGACAATTCTTTTCGTGGGTTGTGAACAAAATTTTCGTCCCTTGCCTAACTTAAGGCTTAACCTTTTATACGTACGCCCTTACGTACATACTCTGGAAATACGGGGTATAACAATGAGACCCATAGTTATATTTGAGTGATAACTTTAAGAGCGTGAGTCCCTGACTTGACATGACTGTTTACATATTGTGTATCGTAAATTGGTTATCATATATGTCTCTGTTTTATATAGACTGTTATGATTTCATTTACAGTATTTTCAGTTTCACATACTTGGTACCTGTTAGATCGACCTCCTTCGGGACCGCATTCATGCCGCAGTAGAGGTACACCGATTGTTGATCCCCGCTTAGGATCACAGCGTTTTGGGAAGCTCCGTTTCTCCGGAGGCTTATCTTTGGTATAGTCCCTGGTGTTGTAGATATTTATGTTCATTCAGGGTATGGCGGGGCCCTGTCCCGCCATAGTTGTTCTACTTCCTTAGAGGTCTGTAGTCCCGTTGTAAAGTTGGGATGTAACTGTTCACTTTGGGTATTTATATATATATGCCGAAAGGCAACTTTTCCTCAGATAAACTGTGTCTCTTTTACATTGTTTCATGTTTTGTTTTTATATTCCGCTGATTACTCTGATGTATGTCTACTTGGGTGCCCGGGTAAGGCACGATCACGCCCGGATCGGTCGTGACAAAAGTCTTAGACGCTCACCGTACTATACATTTACAACTTATTCATGCTCAAGAGATAAGAAAGTTCCACATACCTCTTCTGTTTAATCCACTTGCTAAGTCCATTCGCGCACGTAGTATGTCAACCTATAATGACCATAGTACGCCTATTAACTTCTAGTTTCAAACATAGAATATTCCAAGTGCAAAGTCCCTAAATTCTACGGAAAATCTGACAAAGACTTCCTTTGTTTCTACATACTTTGCCACCTTTTCAAGGCCGAATTCAATAACCAAACACGCCACATTTAAGGCCCAACAAAGTAGCTAACAATAGGGGATTACACGCTTAAACAAGACATGTAAAATTCCGCCCCACAATATATAACAAACTAGTCTAAACTACAATGTCAATTCGGCAATTTGGGCAACAATACCAATTCTTATCCAATTTCCATTTCAATCCAAGTTGTTAGCATAACATGATATCAAGTCGCAATCGATTATAACTACTATAATCTTCAAGTAAGTAACATGCGACGATTCTAATAAACGACCAAATTGTAATTCAATTTCAAATGACTCAACATGTCATTTTCGGATTTTGAGCTTCCAAATTTCCATAACACTTATCAAACTTCATAACACATATCACATGATCACTTATAACTTATCATAACATGAAATCTTCAATTACAAAAGTAAAATGAAGGTTATACCTCAATTATCCCAAATATGATCCAAGATCACAAGCCGATCCTTAGCAACTTTAGCTCCTCCTTTCGACGTTCCAATCCACTCCAAGAAACCCTTAGAAGCTTATGAATAACTCATCTTCAAGTTCCAACTTCAAAGTTGAATAACCCCTTAGGTTTTCACTTTGCGACTAATACGAAAACACCATTTTTCCGGGATCTTTCTATTGAGATAACCTTACAATACCCTTAAGGACCTTGTTTTAAAGTGTGGAACCTATTGGACAACAACCAAAAAAAATTCCCTTTGAAACCATGCCAATGCCGTGAGCTCCCTTAAGAGCAAGAACAAGTTTTTTTCAATTTTTTCTCTAAGTGTAGAATGACAAAGTCTTGCTACTAGTATACTTAAATAACACAAGGAAGGGTCAAGATTAAAACAAATGGGTGGCTTGGATGCATTTTAATTAAATATCAAGCTAAGTGGGGTCATTGACTTGGTCAATGTTGTCAAGCTCTAAGCCTTGCAAGACTTCATCATAAAATTATGGTCAAATGACCATTCCACCCATGCACATTTCGTCCATGTCCATAAAGGGGGTGACACGTGTCGCCCTCCCGTTCGTCGCAATATTTCGTTTTTCGACAAATTCCATAATTCCGATAAATTTTTACTCGTCTCAAAACTTAACATTTTTGAGTTCTTACGTACGTTCTTATAAACATATCCTGAAATTTCGGGGTGTAACAGTAGGTACCCCGTGAAGTCTCACAATCTCCCTGCTATATAAGCTAGCATAATCCTCAGCCGAGTAAGTGGTCCTAACCGGAAGAACACGGCTGGTTTCGCCAGCCTATTTACCATGACCACCAGGGAGTCGCACTTCCTCTGAGTACGATGCCACTCTGTAACAAGATCCATATTAATTACCTCCCATATCTAAGTCGGGATCTAAATCACATGCAATAGCCCACTGGGCTTCTGGTGCTCAACCATGACCTTATACTAACTCGGACACTAAGCAGTAAACTCCGCTATGTCCCTTTTCCGGTCATCTTACCCATACATACATCTGAAGTAATGACACGACACGACTTAGTCGACCCTGAACAATTAGAGCAATAAGCACTGTGTGCCTCCCCTAAAACTTACTGACTAGTCCTGCAGCACCGGGTACACACAATCCATCCTCATATCAAAGCACCCCATCCGGTGCTACTCAAACAGGCTCTTCTCTTCTCGGAGAGTCGTATCTCGATACCGTGTCATAACTGGATCCTCATACTGTCGCCTCTTTACCTCCTCAACGACGGAAGGCTTGGCAACCTCTCGGATCTAAACTTCATTAACCTTGGAAACAAATAATCGAACCCCTCGGCTCGGTAGCTAATGAATCGCACGGACCACGCCCCGCCTATCCGCTGCCCATCCGCGGACTACCCATAAATCCACGACTAAGAGCGTCTGTAACCGTCTCGGCTTTCCCCGGGCGGTATAGGATATCGATATCACAATCCTTGAGTAACTCTAACCACCGTCTCTGTCGCAAATTCAGCTACCTCTGTCTAAAGATATACCGGAGGCTCTTGTGGCCTGCACAAATATCCACATGAAGTTTATATAAGGAATGCCTCCAAATTTTCAAGATACGATTAACTGCCACCTACTCTAAATCGTGAGTAGCGTAATTCCTTTCATGCTTCCCTAACCGCCGGGAAAACATAGACTCTAACCTTATCGTGTTGCGTCAGCACGCAACCCAGCCAAACACTCAAAATATTACCATAATAACCTAACCTCCTAGTCTCTCAGGGGGGGGGGGGGTTAGAACTGTAGTCGTGGTCAACTTATCTTCCAATAACTGGAAGCCTTCCTCAAACCTGCGAAATATTCGGGCACCCTTAATCTCAATTATGGTTCTTGTTTCCCTTTCTCTGTTGCAACTCAACTTGGTCACTAACTTAGATTTGATTCCTTTGCTTACCACATGGTTAAGACTTCCTGTCAATCACAATTTAGGGGGGGGGGGGGAGATTTCCTTGATCTCGTCAAATAGTAACCCGATAATCCTTTCCCAGTTTGTAGAGCCTATAGTCAGGTGTTCATCCTCCATTCATGGTATTATATAATCCAAAGACTTGTCAAAATTTCTTATCGTTCGAGTGTTTACTCGTCTTTCCTTTATAAGTTATTTCAAGTTGTCCTGGGGTCCCTTACCCCTCCGTATTTTCTTACAATCTTTCTCGTCAGTACCGATGCTACCACCTATCCTCGAGGTGTTCTTACTGCCCATTATTTACTAATGGTCTTACACTAGTCTGGGGTAATCATATCTCGTGCAACTTACATAACCATAGTCGTATTCTCTTTTATCATTCTGGTCATAACCTTACCTTATGCTTATTATTAGCAAAAGTATTTCTATCTTGATTCATAATCGTACAGTTAATATATGCGTACTACCTGCATTTATATCCTTACGACACTTCCTCGACCATTTCATAACGTCGTTCTTAATTATCCCAACACAATACTTTTCCCACGGTTATCTAAAACTTTAACCTATGGCATGATGATACTGAAGACCTTACCAGTCTCCTATCCTTCGTCTAACAACATGGGTACACATAACCCCATAATACGTAAAACTGTCCTTTTACGTGGGGGAGAGAACTTATCTCCCTTACAAAATCTAAATCATCAAGCGCCCCCTTATACTCGTATAGATTTTCAAGACCTACCAACGATGTCTTATGTTTTCCGTAGGCAGCACTCGTACTTATCTTATTTTTGCTTGCGCTATCCTGAACTTATCCGGAAGGTCGTGGCCCTGACCGCCACACCAAACCAACTCCAAGTACCCCCAAGGGCACTCAACATAAACTCCTTCAAATTCGAGTATTACTTACTTTCTGCATTAATTTACCTCAAATGAACAAGTCACACAGACTTATTAAAATCAACAATGTCAAAGAAGGAAGGATAATTCACTGGTTACCACCACTTCTCTTCCTTTCCACTCGATAACCGCCACGAAACCGTACCGAATCAATCTCTCTCTGTAGCCCACGTTGGCATAACAAGAGGCCAACTAGCCCGTACTCATAATGACCTCAATGTATGTCATAACAGCTCTGCTAGGTCTTCTAGGGTCCAACGACTGTATCGTTACCGGTAATTATTATCTACCCGCTCAGCTACCACCCAACACTCACGGGTGTAGTCATCTCGAAAGGTCCTCATGGATTCAGGCTCTATTTCTTTACACTTGGTTGCTCTCTTTCTTACTGGTCGTACTCTTCCCGTACCTCCAAACTTATACTAACATACGTACATATCCTTCATACTGATTCGGGCCTCCAATCTTTGGAGTTACTATTCTAAACAACATAATGCCATTTCCGGCTCTCACAACCTGGTTCCGGTGGAATGCGTCCACGAACCCGTAAAATGATTAACTAGACTTGGGCCTTGCACCCTCGTGACCCTGTCACGTAGCGGGACTACTACCAACTGACCCCATTCCATTTCAAGCTATGGGGTGACCCCTAATAGGTCCTCAACTCGACTCGGCGTCGCACTTAACTCTTATCCTTGGTCTGTCTTAACCTTTTACTACCCGAGAAAGACTTATATACCTAAGGTCTCGGTGGTTATCCATATCCTTAGGCTCGCGATCTCCATGCTCCACTCCTACCTTATCGGCCCCCCCGTAAACGGGTACAAAAATTTCTCGTAATACCATAATCGTGTTGTCTTGACCACAACATCCATACTTACTCCATACGGATCTCATCCGTACCATTTTCTTAATCATACTACGTAGCTCAATCTATTTGTTACACCCCGTAGTTCCAGGGTATGTATGTGAGGACGTACGTACGAGAATACGACACAAAAATTGGAAAGGAAGAATGATGTGATTTTTCGACGGAAAAGATTCCGGATTTTGTGAAGGAAAAAGGTTCGTTAATGGGAATTTGATTCCCAGATTTGGTATTCGGACTTTTTGGAATTTTTGAGAATTATGGAATTTTATTTCCGGAATTAGTCACGTGGGGCCCACAGGAGGAATTTACGGTTTGTGGGGCCCACTTTATTTTCGAATTTTTGGCATTACGGATATTTTCGGAAGATGAAATATTTTGGACGAGTAGGGGGCGACACATGGCACTCCCATGTGGCTCATTGGCCGAAAATTAGGGGGACCACATGGACACTTGGACGTTTTTTTTGGGGGACAAGTGGCAAGCCACTTGTCCCATTTTTGTGGTGGATATTTGGTTGGCAAATTACCCACACACTTGGACCCAATCTTCACCATACACTTTCCTTGATCTTGGCCATTGATTTATCTATAAATAGACCCTTAAGCTTGCAAGACTTATTCATTCCACACTTAGTTATTTCTAAAGATTGAAAAATTACTCCCTCCGTTCTAGGTGCTCTCGGCCTTGGGCTGATTTGTGGAGTTAAAGTTGTCCAAAAATTCTTAAAGTTTTAAGTGTTCTTCCTTAGAGTGTTAGGAAGATTGTGTACCAAGAGTTGGAAAATATTTCACACCCCTAGCCTAGAAACCTTACCTTGGCCGAAACTTGCCATAGTTTGAGCCTAAGTGTTCTTCATTTTTTGGAGTTGGATCTTGAAGAGAAGTTGTTTAGAAACTTCTAAGGGTTGCTCGGAGCGGGTTGGAGCATAAGGAATTGGAACTAAGAGTTGCTCAGGATCGACTTATAATCTTGGATAATTTTGGGCTTATCGAGGTAATGATCTATGTCCCTCTATTGTAATTGGATATTACATGTTGTAGTAGCTTAGAATTGAGTATAATATATATTGGAAGGATGATTGAAAAGAATTGAACTGTATTTACATTGGACTGTATTTACAGTAGACTTGTAGTATTATTGTGGGGCAGTGTTGTACACATCCGGTTAGACGTGTAACCCCCCCCCCCTTTGGAGTTGTTGGCTTAGTAGCGGGCCTTGTTAGAGGAGGAGATTTTTGTGGTTGCAAGGGGGAGGTGCTGCCGAATTTTCCGTAGAATATGGAACCTTGTATTTAGAAATGTTCTACGAAGAGAACTAGAAGTTAATAGGCGTTTTATGGCCATTATATGTGGAAGTACTACGAGTAGCGTATTCTACTTGGAGGGTGGAAAGGGCTAGCAGGGTTACAGTACTTTGGAGCGTTTTGCTAATTGTCGATAATCGTCGCGAGGTATGTGAACCTCTTCCTATCTTTTCTAGCATGATATGTTGTGAACTATGTAGTACGGTAGGACGCATACGTGTTAAATGAATTTGGTTGATTTAAAACATAAAGTGTTATAACGGCTTTATGGGAAGTTTGTTATAACAACTTTATGTGGGCAAAGAAATGGTTTGTGGTTTTTAAAAAAGATAAAAGACTTGATGTGAAATAATAAAGACTTGGGTTGTATTAAAAAGTTGTGAAACCGCTTTAATGAGAAATGGATAATTGGGTTTTAAAAGGAATAATGTTATATTGATTTCGGAAATGAGAACAAGTATCGAACAAACCACTGCAGCGTTAATAAAGGAAAATGTATTGACTAAGTAATATTATTCAAACCAGTATAAACCTCCATCTGCATAGAAGCTAAGATAAGACAAAATTGTATTACATTTTCTAGATCATGACTGCTTTAATAAGATTGATATAAACAAGAATAACCTACTCACACATAAGGCATATGTTACTCAAATTGTTTTAAAAGAGAATTATGTTATTAAGGGATTAAGACTATGAACTACGAAACCTTTCGAAAATAAGAGACTTGAGTATTTGAAATTAGGCAAACTTGAACTTTTGGAAAAGAAGGTTGTTACTTGTCTTTAAAAAAGGGAAATTATTTTGGTTTACTTAAAATAATAGTTACTCTGTTTTGGATACTACGAGTGTTGGTATCAGTGACTTCGTGAAAGAATGGATATTTGTAAGAGAATCAAGTATGGTAATTTGCTTGTGCTTGCTTGTGATAGCCTTGTTGTGTAATAGTTGAAATCCTATGATACCGACTCTCTCGATGTAGGGCCGGTATATTTTTATCGTGGTTACATGGACATGTCTGCACCGATGCAGAATTTCGGGGGCATGCGGCCATGCGGCGGGTTAATCACTCGGTATATTGTTATTGTTGTTACATGGATATGTCTGCACCGATGCAGAATTCTGGGGGCATGCGGCCATGCGGCGGGTTAATCACCCGGTATATTGTTATTGTTGTTACATGGACATACGCACCGGCGTGTAGAATTCCGTACGCGCCACGCGGCGTTAATCACCCAGATATTGTTATTGTTGTTACATGGATATGTACGCACCGGATGAAGAATTCCGGGCATGCGGCTATGCGGGTTAATCACCCAGATATTGTTATTGTTGATACATGGACATGTCCGCACCGACGTAATTCGGGCATGCGGCCACGCGCGTTAATCACCCAGATATATATTGTTATTGTTACATGGACATGCTCGCACCGATGCACTCCGGGCATGCGTACGCGGGGTTGATGACCCGATATATTGTTATTGTTATTACATGGACATGTCGCACCGATGCAGACTCCGGGCATGTGGCTACGCAGGTTGATTACCGATATATTGTTGTTACATGGACATGCTCGCACCGTCGCACTCCGGCATGCGCTACGCGGCAGGTTGATTACCCGATATATTGTTATTGTTGTTACATGGACATGTTCGCACCGATGAAGAATTCCGGGCATGTGGCTACGCGGCAGGTTGATTACCCAGATATCGTTATGCATCCTCGACATGTCTACACCGATGGAGAATTCCGGCATGCGTGATGCGGGCATGATTGATATTGTGGCGTGAGACCCTGGTTATATTTGAGTGATGACTTTGGCGTGAGTCCTCGCTTTGACATGATCGCTTTTATGTTATGTCTTGTAGTTTGATTATCATATATGTCTCTGCTTTATATAGACTACTATGATTTCATTTACGTGATTTTCGCCACATACTTGGTAATTGCCGCATCGACCTCCTTCGGGGGTGCGTTCATGCCGCAGTAAAGGTACATCGGTTATTGATCCTCACTCTTAGGATCACCGCTCAGATTGGGAAGCTCCGTTTCTCCGAGGCTTATCTTTTGGTAGGTTTCCAGTTTGTAAGTTCTTGTACATTCTGGGTATGGTCGCCCGTCCGTCATAGTTGTTGTAAAATCTTAGAGGTCCTTTGTAGACCGCGGGGTTGTAAAGGATGTAATCGCTCAAATTTCTCAGATATATGCAAAAATGCAACCGTTTTGGTTAGCCTGTTTTCTTTTATCTTGTTTCCTGTTTAAGTTTTAATTTCCGCTGATTATCTCTGATGTTGTATCACTAGGGTGCCCGGGGTAAGGCGCCAGTCGCGGGCCCGTGGTCGGGTCGTGACAAAAGTGGTATCAGAGCAGTTAATCCTCGGAAAGTGTCTACAGACCGTGTCTAGTAGAGTCTTGATTATCGGTGTGTTGTGCACCACATCTATAATCAGGAGGCTACAGGATATTTAGGATTGGTTTCCATTCTTCTCACTCTGAGATCGTGCCTTAGAGTTGTGTTATAAGTTGGACTCCCTCTGGCATATTCTTATGTACCCGTTACGCCTCTACGCAAGGCAACCAGAGCCCAGAAGGGCAAGGCAGCAGAGAGAGCTGCGAGTAGAGCACAAAGGGTTACCAGGGCACGGGCCCAGTCATTATCTGAGACAACGCTTCATTCGGGGAGTTCTGCGACACCGCTAGCCCCAGGAGAGTTTAGAGCAGTAGCAGTAGCTACTGAGGCCACGATACCAGAGCCTCCAGTTCCACGACCAGGAGCCGAGGATATGAGTTAGAAGGAGATGGCCCAGTTACTAGCTAGGGTCGTGGCGAGATATGAGGACGGACGGGAGCCGGTGGTTCCAGCAGTACCAGTGATTCACCCTAAATCCGATAGTCTGAGACTTCGGGATTTCTTGAGTTGCAGTTCGCCAGAGTTCAATAGATAGAGAGCTGAGGATGATCCTCAGGGTGTCGTGCTAGTTTGGGATATTGTTATACTTGCGGCCGTCAGGGCCATGTGATGGGAGGATGTCCAAGTATGAGGGATACAAGAGGGATGACCCAGCCTACCGGGTCAGTGGCGGGTTCAAGTGTTCGGGAGAAGGGGGTGTTAGTCAGATAAGGTCACCCCTACCTCGTTGTGGCCATTGTAATAGACTCCATTATGGGGAGTGTCGTATTGCTTCGACAACTTGTATGCTTGCGGCCAACAGGGCCATTTGGTGAGAGTTTGTCCGACCAGAGGTAGCACAGATTTAGAGACTCATCCTTCGGGATCGGTGACTGGTTCATCGCCTTGTATAGCTAGGCGACCTGCAGGGCAGGATTATGATTAGAGCGACAAAGGGAAAGTGAGGCAGTAGTTGCGGAGATATCTTTAGCCCTTAAGAGACTTGTTTATGTTGTTATGGTAGATACATGTGGAGTGCTATGTGCGGATAGCATTGTGTTAAGTGCGAATTAGAAAACGTGGGTAGTTGGAAAAGGGGTAAGTCTGGAGACGAGACAATTGTGAGCCTTAGAATTTATAACAGTTAGGACCTCGGATGCAAGGCCGCCTTGAGTGGATGATTTTACGGTTGGTCTTTGTCGAAGTACTTGGTATGCGTGAAATATATTGTGGGATAATTCAATGGGTAGTGTGAGATGGAAGTGGTAGCTTTCATGACGTGAATTAGTAAGATTGTTCCGGATCGGGGAACGAGAGAGTTTGGGCGATAGCGGGTCGGGTTGAGGCCAGATCGCGGGTCAACCCGCAGCCCGGAGTGAGGTGGGGTCAGTTCGAGGTGGTAGGATCACGAGGGTGCTAGGCCCAAGTTTAGGTAACCATCGTATGAGTTCGTGGATATGTTCGACCAGAATCAGATCGTGAAGGCCGGGAATGGACTTATAGGAATTTGAGGTTAGTAAGATGACCAAGTTTGGAGGTAGTGACTCCAAGGTTTTGGAAACTGAAGCGATGACTGGAGTATAGAACGTGTACTAGAGTGAGTTCGGGTGTACGAGAAGGGTACGACAAGTAAAGAAAGAAGTGAACGTGGGTTAACAAAATAAAAGAGATCATTTTGTTGTGAAGTGAAGATGCGAAGGGAGTATCCTTTAGACCTTGGGTAGGAGCTTATGGTGATGATATACACGTTAGAGGTGATTCCTCGTTGGCTTGGATTGGAGTTTTTCGCGTATGTTATATTATGGCCATTGGTGGCATAATTGGTTTCGTAAGTATAGTAGTGAAGGCTATACCGGCGCATGTATGTTTTGAGACTTAGAAGGAACATTCGGGACGAATGTTTCTAAGGGGGGAAGAATGTTACACCCCGTAGTTCCAGGGTATGTATGTGAGGACGTACGTACGAGAATACGACACAAAAATTGGAAAGGAAGAAAGATGTGATTTTTCGACGGAAAAGATTCCGGATTTTGTGAAGGAAAAATGTTCGTTAAAGGGAATTGGATTCCCAGATTTGGTATTCGGACTTTTTGGAATTTTTGAGAATTATGGAATTTTATTTCCGGAATTGGTCACGTGGGGCCCACGGGAGGAATTTACGGTTTGTGGGGCCCACTTTATTTTCGAATTTTTGGCATTACGGATATTTTCGGAATATGAAATATTTTGGGCCAGTAGAGGCGACACATGGCACCCCCATGTGGCTCATTGGCCGAAAATTAGGGGGACCACATGGACACTTGGACGTTTTTTTTGGGGGACAAGTGGCAAGCCACTTGTCCCATTTTTGTGGTGGACATTTGGTTAGCAAATTACCCACACACTTGGACCCAATCTTCACCATACACTTTCCTTGATCTTGGCCATTGATTTATCTATAAATAGACCCTTAAGCTTGCAAGACTTATTCATTCCACACTTAGTTATTTCCAAAGCTTGAAAAATTACTCCCTCCCTTCTAGGTGCTCTCGGCCTTGGGCTGATTTGTGGAGCTAAAGTTGTCCAAAAATTCTTAAAGTTTTAAGTGTTCTTCCTTAGAGTGTTAGGAAGATTGTGTACCAAGAGTTGGAAAATATTTCACACCCCTAGCCTAGAAACCTTACCTTGGCCGAAACTTGCCATAGTTTGAGCCTAAGTGTTCTTCACTTTTGGGAGTTGGATCTTGACGAGAAGGGGTTTAGAAACTTCTAAGGGTTGCTCGGAGCGGGTTGGAGCATAAGGAATTGGAACTAAGAGTTGCTCAGGATCGACTTATAATCTTGGATAATTTTGGGCTTATCGAGGTAATGATCTATGTCCCTCTATTGTAATTGGATATTACATGTTGTAGTAGCTTAGAATTGAGTATAATATATATTGGAAGGATGATTGAAAAGAATTGAATCAGTATTTACATTGGTGTATTCTGATGAGACTTGTAGTATTATTGTGGGGCGATGTTGTACACGTCCAGGTTAGGCGATGTAACCCCCCTTTGGAGTTGTTGGCTTAGTAGAGGCCTTGTTAGAGGAGGAGATTTTTGTGGTTGCGGGGAGGTCTTTGCCGAATTTTCGTAGAATATGGAACCTTGTATTTAGAAATGTTCTCTGAAGAGAACTAGAAGTTAATAGGCGTTTTATGGCCATTATAGGTGGAAGTACTACGAGTGGCGTATTCTACTTGGAGGGTGGAAAGGGCTAGCGAGTTCTGATGCTTTGGGCGTTTTGCTAATTGTCGATAATCGTCGCGAGGTATGTGAACCTCTTCCTATCTTTTCTAGCATGATATGTTGTGAACTATGTAGTACGGTAGACGTACATGAGTTAAATGAATTTGGTTGATTTAAAACATAAAGTGTTATAACGGCTTTATGGGAAGTTTGTTATAACAACTTTATGTGGGCACAGAAATGGTTTGTGGTTTTTAAAAAAGATAAAAGACTTGATGTGAAATAATAAGGACTTGGGTTGTGTTAAAAAGTTGTGAAACCGCTTTAATGAGAAATGGATAATTGGGTTTTAAAAGGAATAATGTTATATTGATTTCGGAAATGAGAACAAGTATCGAACAAACCACTGCAGCGTTAATAAAGGAAAATGTATTGACTAAGTAATATTATTCAAACCAGTATAAACCTCCATCTACATAGAAGCTAAGATAAGACAAAATTGTATTACATTTTCTAGATCATGACTGCTTTAATAAGATTGATATAAACAAGAATAACCTACTCACACATAAGACATATGTTACTCAAATTGTTTTAAAAGAGAATTATGTTATTAAGGGATTAAGACTATGAACTACGAAACCTTTCGAAAATAAGAGACTTGAGTATTTGAAATTAGGCAAACTTGAACTTTTGGAAAAGAAGGGTGTTACTTGTATTTAAAAAGGGAAATTATTTTGTTTTACTTACAATAATAGTTACTCTGCTTTGGATACTACAGTGTTGGTATCGGGTGACTTCTTGTGAAAAAATGGATATTTGTAAGAGAATTGAAGTATGGTAATTTGCTTGTGCTTGCTTGTGATAGCCTTGTTGTGTAAAAGTTGTATTCTATGCTCTGGCGTCTCGATGGAGGCGGTATATTGTTATTGTTGTTACATGGACATATGCACCGTCTGAAATTCGGCATCGCGGCCATGCGGCGGGTTAATCACCGGTATATTGTTATTGTTGTTACATGGATATGTCTGCCGTCTGAATTAGGGCACGCGGCCATCGCGCGGGTTAATCACCGGTATATTGTTATTGTTGTTACATGGACATATGCACCGATGTATAATTAGGGGTATGCGGCCATGCGGCGGGTTAATCACCGGTATATTGTTATTGTTGTTACATGGACATGTCTGCCGTCACGAATTAGAGCATGCGGCGTCTGGCGGGTTAATCACGGTATATTGTTATTGTTGTTACATGGACATATACGCACCGTCTGCGAATTCGAGGCATGCGGCCATGCGGCGGGTTAATCACCAGGTATATTGTTCTTGTTGTTACATGGACATGGATGCACCGATGCAGAATTCCGGGGGCATGTGGCCATGCGGCGGGGTTGATTACGATATATTGTTATTGTTGTTACATGGACATGTGCGCGTCACGCATTCGGGGCATGTACGCGGCGAGGTTGATTACGATATATTGTTATTGTTGTTACATGGACATATGCGCACCGTCACGAGTCGGGCATGTGGCCATGCGGCGGGGTTGATTACGATATATTGTTATTGTTGTTACATGGACATGTGCACCGATGAAGAATTCCGGCATGTGGCGTCTGGCGAGGTTGATTACCCAGGTATCATTATTGCATCCTGGACATGTCTACACCGATGGAGAATTCCGGGGGTATGTGGCCATGATGCGGGCATGATTGATATTGTGGGCGTGAGACCCTTTGTTATATTTGAGTGATGACTTTGAGGGCGTGAGTCCCTGCTTTGACATGACTGCTTTTATGTTATGTACTGTAGTTTGGTTATCATATATGTCTCATGTTTTATATAGACTACTATGATTTCATTCTGATATTTTGATTTCACATACTTGGTACACATTCTTGACCTCGCCCGGCTGCGTTCATCTGCGAGTAAAGGTACATCGGTTATTGATCCTCACTCTTAGGATCACCGTTCAGCGTATTGGGAAGCTCCGTTTCTCCGGAGGCTTATCTTTTGGTAGGTTTCCCCGAGTTTGTAAGTTCTTGTACATTCAGGGGTATGGCGGGGCCCTGTCCCGTCATAGTTGTTGTAAAATCTTAAGTGCATGCTTTGTTGTGGGCAGGGTTGTAAAGGATGTAACTGTTCAAATTTCTGTATATATGCAAAAAGGCAACCGCTTTGGTTGCTTTGTTTTCTTTTATCTTGTTTCCTGTTTAAGTTTTAATTTCCGCTGATTATCTCTGATGTTGTATCACTAGGGTGCCCGGGGTAAGGCGCCAGTCGCGGGCCCGTAGTCGGGTCGTGACAAAAGTGGTATCAGAGCAGTTAATCCTCGGAAAGTGTCTACAGACCGTGTCTAGTAGAGTCTTGATTATCGGTGTGTTGTGCACCACATCTATAATCAGGAGGCTACAGGATATTTAGGATTGGTTTCCATTCTTCTCACTCTGAGATCGTGCCTTAGAGCTGTGTTATAAGTTGGACTCCCTCTGGCATATTCTTATGTACCCGTTACGCCTCTACGCAAGGCAACCAAAGCCCAGAAGGGCAAGACAGCAGAGAGAGATGCAAGTAGAGCACAAAGGGTTACCAGGGCACGGGCCCAGTCATTATCTGAGACAACGCTTCATTCGGGGAGTTCTGCGACACCGCTAGCCCCAGGAGAGTTTAGAGCAGTAGCAGTAGCTACTGAGGCCACGATACCAGAGCCTCCAGTTCCACGACCAGGAGCCGAGGATATGAGTTAGAAGGAGATGGCCCAGTTACTAGCTAGGGTCGTGGCGAGATATGAGGACGGACGGGAGCCGGTGGTTCCAGCAGTACCAGTGATTCACCCTAGATCCGATAGTCTGAGACTTCGGGATTTCTTGAGTTGCAGTTCGCCAGAGTTCTATGGATAGAGAGCTGAGGATGATCCTCAGGGTGTCGTGCTAGTTTGGGATATTGTTATACTTGCGGCCGTCAGGGCCATGTGATGGGAGGATGTCCAAGTATGAGGGATACAAGAGGGATGACTCAGCCTACCGGGTCAGTGGCGGGTTCAGTTGTTCGGGAGAAGGGGGTGTTAGTCAGATGAGGTCACCCCTACCTCGTTGTGGCCATTGTAATAGACTCCATTATGGGGAGTGTCGTACTGCTTCGACAACTTGTATGCTTGCGGCCAACAGGGCCATTTGGTGAGAGTTTGTCCGACTAGAGGTAGCACAGATGTAGAGACTCGACGCCGGGATCGGTGGTGGTTCATCGCCTTATAGCTAGGCGACTGCGAGCAGGATTATGATTAGAGCGACAAAGGGAAAGTGAGGCAGTAGTTGCGGAGATATCTTTAGCCCTTAAGAGACTTGTTTATGTTGTTATGGTAGATACATGTGGAGTGCTATGTGCGGATAACATTGTGTTAAGTGCGAATTAGAATACGTGGGTAGTTGGAAAAGGGGTAAGTCTGGAGACGAGACAATTGTGAGCCTTAGAATTTATATGATTAGGACCTCGGATGCAAGGCGCCTTGAGTGGATGATTGTACGGTTGGTCTTTGTCGAAGTACTTGGTATGCGTGAAATATATTGTGGGATAATTCCATGGGTAGTGTGAGATGGAAGTGGTAGCTTTCATGACGTGAATTAGTAAGATGGTTCCGGATCGGGGAACGAGAGAGTTTGGGCGATAGCGGGTGGGTTGAGGCGGATCGCGGGTCAACGCGGCCGGAGTGGGGTCGATTCGAGGTGGTCGTGGTGGTAGGATCACGAGGGTGCTAGGCCCAAGTTTAGGTAACCATCGTATGAGTTCGTGGATATGTTCGACCAGAATCAGATCGTGAATGTAACGCCCGTTAGGGGCGTTCATCGTGCCTTACCCCGCACCCTGGTGATACAACATCGAGAAAAACCAGCTGAAATAAAAACTTAGACATGCAACAAGAGATATAATAATAAACAGGCCAACCAAAACAGTTGCCTTCAGTATATATATAAAACCTGAACAGTTTAATCCTTTACAACCCTGCCCACAACAGTACTACAGACCTCTAAGATTTACACCGACTATGACGGGACAGGGCCCCGCCATACCCCTGAATGTACAAGAACCTACAACTCAGGGAAACACATACCAAAAGATAAGTCTCCGGAGAAACGGAGCTTCCCAATACGCTGAACTGTGGTCCTAAGAGCGAGGATCCACGACCGATGTACCTCTACCTGCGGCATGAACGCACCCGGCGAGGTCGATAACAGTACCAAGTATGTGAAATCATAATATCAGAATGAAATCATAACGATCTATACAAAGCGAGGAGACATGTATGATAGCCAAACTACAAGACACAATATATGATTATATCAAGTCGGTCTCACGCCAACATCAATCATGCGTGGAATACCTTCTCACCGGCGGATCTATGATATGATAACAACAAGACAAAGAATCCAAATGGAAGCATACGTGCGCTACGCATCGTGTCGGTATGTCGAAGGAAACAATAAGACAACATTCCAAATGGACGATACGTGCGCTACGCATCGTGTCGGTATGTCCAAAGGGAAACAATAGAAGATTCCAAATGGGCGCGATACCCGCGTGCGCTACGCATCGTGTCGGTATGTCCAAAAGAAATCACCAGCGATAATCAAAATGGAAACATACCCGTGCGCTACGCGTCGTGTCGATATATCCAAAGCGATTAACCGCAATAATACTATCAGCGAGAACGCACTGCGTGAAATTTCTCCGTCGCCTGACGCGTCCAAGTAAGTTCTCAACCAGTCAACCGACCCTCCATCGAGAGACGCGGTAACACAGAAATACAACGCTTTGCACAACAAAGGCTATCACAACAAGCATAGGCAAGTTTCACAACAACAAGCATAGGCAAGTTATACACAACTCAAAGTACTTTCATTTTATGACAAAATCCGGTTTTAACCTAAAGTACTACGTCGTTAAATTCTTTTAAAAGAGATCCATTACTTTTATAAAAGTCACCCGATACGTAGTATTAGAATGACCAACCCACATTCCTTTTCAAAATCAGTATGACATTCTTTTCCTAAATTCCAGTTTGCCTAGTTTCAATTACTCAAGCTTCATTTTCAAATGGTTTCATAGTTCATAAACTTAATCACTCAATTCCTTTTTAGAACAATTGAGTAATATATGTCTTACGTGAGAGTAGGTTATTCTTGTTTACAACATTCTTATTACAGCAGCCATGACCTAGAAAATGTAATATCATTTTGTCTCATCTTAGCTTCATGCGGATGGAGGTTTCTCTTGGTTTTAATACAACACATCATTATTCAATACATTTTCTTTTATTAACGCTGCGGTGGTGTCGATACACATTCTGATTTCCGAAATCAGTAAAACATTATCCCTTTAAAAACCAAGTACTCATTACTCACGAATGAGGTTTCACACAACATCCACATTAAAACAAATAAGTTAAGTCTCTTATCTTATAAGATCAAGTCTCTTAACTTCTAACATCAAGAAACCATTTTCACTACATAAGGTCGTTATAACTAACTTCCCATAAAGCTATCATAACACCCTATGTTTTAAACCAACCAAATCACTTAGCACGTATGCGTCTGCGTACTACATAGTTCACAACAATCATGCTAGAAAAGATAGGAAGAGGTTCACATACCTCGCGACGATTTATCGACAATAAGCAAAACGCTCCAAGTACTTCAACCCGGCTACTCCTAAGCCAAGTAGATCACGCCACACGTAGTACTCACTCCTAAAATGGTCATAGTACTCTATCAAACCTTTCTTATCATTGAAGACTTATACCAATAAAAAGCCCTCAAAATCTACGGAAATTTAAAGACTTCCGCTTATACTCACTTTTCCATCTTTTACCAAGGCGAATAACCGTAATATATATACCATATATATATATATATAAGGCGTAATAATTAAACAACAAAAAGAAGGGGATTACACGCCCAAACGGTAACGCGGTTTACTATCACGCCTCCATAACAACAATAAGTAAAAGAAGGGGATTACGCGCCAACGGCCGTGTAGCGGTTTACTATCACGCCTTCATAACAATACAATAATTAAAGGGATCACACGCCCAAACGAACGCGATTGAAAAATCTTCCCAATGTAAATGTAAATACAGTCCAATGTAAATACAGTCCAAAGTAAATACGGTCCAAAGTAAATACAGTCCTTGAGTTGGGGTCCTTGGCCAACTTTGTCCAATTTTACTCATTAGTCATCCAACTTATATTTCCATTCTTAATATAAGTTATAATTACTTTGTTATTAGCTTAAGCAAGTAAGATACGTTTACCATTTTAATGGCAAACGGCCAATCCTTTCTTTTAACAAGTTAACAAGATCCAACTCTTCCAAACTTACTCCATATATTATATAATCCATATATACTTATAATATATGTAAAAATTACCAAATCACAAAGAGGTTAAGATTTACTACCTCAAATAGCCCAAAATCTATCCAAGAACTTAATATCGCTCCAAGCAAGTCTTAGCTCCAAATCTTTACGTTCCAATCCGCTACAAGCAACCCATAGAAGCTCCTAACCAACTCCTCTTCAAGATTCAACTCCAAAAAGTGAAGAACACTTAGGGTTCCAAACTTGGAACTTTCGGCCAAGGCATCAAGAATAGGTTAGGGGTGTGAAATCTTCTCCAACACTTGGTACACAATCTTCCTAACACTTTAGGGAAGAACACTTAAGAGTTTTAAGAATTGTTGGACAAATCTTTGCTCAAGAACAAGGTCTTGGCGAGAAGCAATGTTCAAGGAGAGAGTATTTTGTCTAGTCTTGAAATTGTTAAGTGTGGGAGTTTTCATCAACTACGGGTGTAGATATGAGACCAGCCAGGGTTAGGATGAAGGCAAGTGTGTGGTTGAGATTGGGGACAAGTGTGTGTGGGCCCCACAAGCCACTTGTCCAAGCTAAAATATCTTGCAAGACAAGGCCACTTGTCTCGCCACTTGTCCAAGGATTTCGGCAAGAGCCACCTAGGGGGTGACACGTGTCGCCCTCACTGCTCCCAAAATATTTCATCTTCCAAAATATCCATAATGGCCAAAATCTCAAAAACAAAGCGGGCCCACAAAACAGTAAATTTCACCGTGGGCCCACGTGACCATTTCCTAAATAAAATTCCATAATTCTCAAATATTCTAAGAAGTCCGAATACCAAATCAGGAATCCAATTCCCATTAACGAACCTTTTTCTTCACAAAAACGGAAACTTTTCGTCGAAAAATCACGTCTTTCTTTCTTTCCAAAATTTACGTCGTAATCTCGCACGTATATCCTCACCTATATACCCGGAACTACGGGTATAACATTCTTCCCCTTAGAAACATTCGTCGAATGTTCATTCTAAGTCTCCAAACGTATTTGTGTCGGTATAGTCTTCACTACTATACTTACAAACCGATCATGCCACCAATGGCGAGAATATAACATGTGCAAAACTCAAATCCAAGCCAACGAGGAATCATTTCTAATCTTACAACAGCTCCACTAGCGATTTACTCTAAGGCCATTCCGGCCTTCACGATCCGATTCTGGTTGAACGATCCACGAACTCATACGATGATCATACAAACTTGGGCCTAGCATCCTCGTGACCTACCACCAAGGGACCACCCGACCCCACCCCAAACCGGGTTACGGGTTGACCCGCAAATGGTCCTCAACCCGACCCCCAACCGCGCCAAACTCTTGTTCCCCGACCGGAACAATCTTACTAATTCACGTCATGAAAGCTACCACTTCCATCTCACACTACCCATGTAATTATCCCACAATATTTCCCCGCATACCAAGTACATCGGCAAAGACCACCGTAAAATCACCCACTCAAGCGGCCTCGCCTCTAAGGTCTCCACGTATAAAACTCTAAGGTTCACACTTTCCATGCCCCACACGTATCCTCCCAACTAAGCATGTTTTCTAACTCACAATTAACACAACGCTATTCGCATACATGCACATAATAATGAGACCATCATAACAAGCATACCAAAACTCTAGAGGTTAAGGATATACAGATCTACCGCTCCTCTCTAATCATAGGCCGCACTGCGCATGCTAGAAAGGCGATGAACCACCATCGATCCCGAAGGTGAGTCGTAACATCCGTGCTTCCCTTGGTGGACAGTTCCTCGCAAAATGGCCTGCTGTCATGCAAAACAAACTCCCCATTTAGCACGACACTCTCCAAAATGGAGTCTACCACAATGGTCACAAGGTAGGGTGGCTTGGTGGTTAACACCCTGCTCTCCAAAATCTGAACCTCGAGCCACGACCGCTCACGAAGGCGGTGGAGGACCACTCTGTACTGGTGGGGGGACATAACTAGCCTGCTGCTGAGGCGGTCCGCCTCGAAAGTCCCCAAAGGACCCTGCCGTCCTGGCCCTCTTCTGCCGTGCCTGGTCATTCCGTCGACCTCTCCGTGCCTCACATCCTCGTGCATGCGTGCGCGGCAATGTCCATGCCGGTGAAGAGAAACACCGCACAAGACTCACCATATAATCATCTAGCGGTGGCGTGGCGATGCACCTATCCTCCATGCAAGCTACTAAAGCGGGAACATACCGCCAACGAGTCGAACTCCACGTTGTACTCGGCTATGCGCCCATTCCGCCTCAACATCAAAAATGCATCGGCCGAGCCCTCCTCATCCGCGAGGCAAGAAATGTGCCGGAAGGCCCCGAAAACTCGTCCCAAACGGTGAGTGCATTCTCTCCCGAGAGCTCGCGAATCAAACGATCGGCTGCGGTATCACGCAGCCGATGCGAGCCTAGGACCACTGACTCGGTCTCCGAAGCCATGATCACTCACATGATCCGTCAGAATCGCTTGATGAACTCCTGCGGATCATCCTCAGGCCTCGACCCATAAAACTCTGGCGGGCTACAACTCAGAAAGTCCCGTAGCCTCAAACTATCTGCTCGGGGGTGAACCACTGGTGCTACTGGAACTGGAACTGCTACATCCAGCCTATCCTCATATCTGGCCACGACCCTGGCCAGTAACTGGGCCATCTCCTTGTACCCCATCTCATCTGCTCCAGGCTGTGGGACTGGAGGCTCAGTATCAGAGTCTCGGCAGCTCTGCTGCGGCTCTAACTTCTCGGTCTTTGGCGGTGTCGCCAAACTCTCCGTCAAGTACTATCTCGTCTGCACGCCAGGGCTGTGCCTCGTACTCCTCAGATCTCACTAGCGCCTCCCTCGGTGCCTTGCCCTTCAGGCTCACGGTTGCTCTTGCGCGAGGCATAATCGGTAAAAACGAGATACGTCGGAGGGTCCAACTTACAACACGGCTCTAAGGCACGATCTCGTAATGAGAAGAATGGAAACTAATCCTAAATGTCCTATAGCCTCACGATTATAGATGTGGTGCACAACACACCGATAATCAAGACTCTACTAGACACGGTGCGTAGACACTTTCCGAGGATTAATCGCTCGATACCACTTTTGTAACGCCCGTTCGGGGCATCTCGTGCCTTACCCCGCACCTAGTGATACAACATCGAGAGAAAAACCAATGGAAATAAAAACTTAGACATGCAACAAGAGATATAATAATAAGCAGGCCAACCAAGCAGTTGCCTTCGGTATATATATAAAACACGAGCAGTTTAATCCTTTACAACCCCGCCACACTTGGCGATTACAGACCTTAAGATTTACAACGACTATGACGGACAGGGCCCGCCATACCACGAATGTACAAGAACCTACAACTCGTGGAAACACATACCAAAAGATAAGTCTCTGAGAAACGGAGCTTCCAATCTGTTGCGTGGTCTAAGAGCGAGGATCCACGGCCGATGTACCTCTACTGCGGCATGAGCGGCCGAAGGAGTCAATCTGACAGTACCAAGTATGTGAATCGTATAATATCAGAATGAAATCATAACGATCTATACAAAGCAGAGACATGTATGATAGCCAAACTACAAGATACAACATATATGATTATATCAAGTCAGGGTCTCACGCCCACAACATCAATCATGCCCGGGGAATACCTTCCTCACTGCCGGCAGTCTATGATATGATAACAACAAGACAGTAATCCAAATGGAAGCATACCCGTGCGCTACGCATCGTGTCAGTATGTCCAAAGGGAAACAAAAATACACCATTCCAAAAGGAAGCATACCCGTGCGCTACGCATCGTCTCAGTATGTCCAAAGGGAATCAATAACACAGCATTCCAAATGGACGATACGCATGCGTGCGCTACGCATCGTGTCGGTATGTCCAAAAGGAAATCACCAGCGATAATCAAAATGGAAACATACGTGCGCTACGATCGTGTCGAGATATCCAAAGCGATTAACCAATAATACTATCAGCGACGCGTGCGTGAAATTTCTCGTCACGCTGCGCGTCCAAGTAAGTTCTCAACTACCAACCGACCTCCATCGAGAGGCGGTAACACGAAATACAACGCTTTGCACAACAAAGGCTATCACAACAAGCATAGGCAAGTTTCACAACAACAAGCATAGGCAAGTTATACACAACTCAAAGTACTTTCATTTTATGACAAAATCGGGTTTTAACCTAAAGTACTACGTCGTTAAATTCTTTTAAAAGAGATCCATTACTTTTATAAAAGTCACCCGATACGTAGTATTAGAATGACCAACCCACATTCCTTTTCAAAATCAGTAACAACATTCTTTTCCTAAATTCCGGTTGCCTAGTTTCAATTACTCAAGCTTCATTTTCAAATGGTTTCATAGTTCATAAACTTAATCACTCAATTCCTTTTTAGAACAATTGAGTAATATATATGTCTTACGTGAGAGTAGGTTATTCTTGTTTACAACATTCTTATTACAAAGACCATGACCTAGAAAATGTAATATCATTTTGTCTCATCTTAGCTTATGCGGATGGAGGTTTCTCTTGGTTTTAATACAACACATCATTATTCAATACATTTTCTTTTATTAACGCTGCGGTGGTCCTGTCGATACACATTCGATTTCCAAATCGGTAAAACATTATCCCTTTAAAACCAAGTACTCATTACTCACGAATGAGGTTTCACACAACATCCACATTAAAACAAATAAGTTAAGTCTCTTATCTTATAAGATCAAGTCTCTTAACTTCTAACATCGATAAACCATTTTCACTACATAAGGTCGTTATAACTAACTTCCCATAAAGCTATCATAACACCCATGTTTTAAACCAACCAAATCACTTAGCACATATGCGTCACCGTACTACATAGTTCACAACAATCATGCTAGAAAAGATAGGAAGAGGTTCACATACCTCGCGACGATTTATCGACAATAAGCAAAACGCTCAAGTACTTCAACCCGTGGCTACTCCTTAAGCCAAGTAGATCACGCCACACGTAGTACTCCACTCCTAAAATGGTCATAGTACTCCTATCAAACCTTTCTTATCATTGAAGACTTATACCAATAAAAAGCCCTCAAAATCTACGGAAATTTCGGCAGCACTTCCCCCGTTTTTACTCACTTTTCCATCTTTTACCAAGGCGAATAACGTAATATATATACCATATATATATATATATATGGCGTAATAATTAAACAACATAAAGAAGGGGATTACACGCCCAAACGGTAACGCGGTTTACTATCACGCCTCCATAACAACAATAAGTAAAAGAAGGGGATTACGCGGCCAACCGGTAACGCGGTTTACTATCACGCCTTCATAACAATACAATAATTAAAAAGGGGATCACACGCCCAAACGGAACGCGATTGAAAAATCTTCCCCTTAACAGAAATGTAAATACAGTCCAATGTAAATACAGTCCAAAGTAAATACGGTCCAAAGTAAATACAGTCCTTGAGTTGGGGTCCTTGGCCAACTTTGTCCAATTTTACTCATTAGTCATCCAACTTATATTTCCATTCTTAATATAAGTTATAATTACTTTGTTATTAGCTTCTTAGCAAGTAAGATACGTTTTTACCATTTTAATGGCAAACGGCCAATCCTTTCTTTTAACAAGTTAACAAGATCCAACTCTTCCAAACTTACTCCATATATTATATAATCCATATATACTTATAATATATGTAAAAATTACCAAATCACAAAGAGGTTAAGATTTACTACCTCAAATAGCCCAAAATCTATCCAAGAACTTAATATCGCTCCAAGCAAGTCTTAGCTCCAAATCTTTACGTTCCAATCCGCTACAAGCAACCCATAGAAGCTCCTAACCAACTCCTCTTCAAGATTCAACTCCAAAAAGTGAAGAACACTTAGGGTTCCAAACTTGGAACTTTCGCCAAGGCATCAAGAATAGGTTAGGGGTGTGAAATCTTCTCCAACACTTGGTACACAATCTTCCTAACACTTTCGGAAGAACACTTAAGAGTTTTAAGAATTGTTGGACAAATCTTTGCTCAAGAACAAGGTCTTGGCCGAGAGCAATGTTCAAGGGAGAGAGTATTTTGTCAAGTCTTGAAATGGTTAAGTGTGGGAGTTTTCATCAACTAAGGGTGTATATATAAGACCACCAAGGGTTAGGATGAAGGCAAGTGTGTGGTTGAGATTGGGGACAAGTGTGTGGGCCCACAAGCCACTTGTCCAAGCTAAAATATCTTGCAAGACAAGGCCACTTGTCTTGCCACTCCAAGGATTTCGGCAAGAGCCACCTAGGGGGTGACACGTGTCGCCTCCTGCTCGTCAAAATATTTCATCTTAGAAAATATCCATAATGGCCAAAATCTCAAAAACAAAGCGGGCCCACAAAACCAGTAAATTTCACGTGGGCCCACGTGACCATTTCCGGAAATAAAATTCCATAATTCTCAAATATTCTAAGAAGTCCGAATACCAAATCTGGGAATCCAATTCCCATTAACGAACCTTTTTCTTCACAAAAACCGGAAACTTTTCCGTCGAAAAATCACGTCTTTCTTTCTTTCCAAAATTTCTGTCGTAATCTCGCACGTATATCCTCACCTATATACCCTGGAACTACGGGGTATAACAGTGAAGGTCGGGAATGGCCTTATAGGAATTTGAGGTTAGTAAGATGACCAAGTTTGGAGGTAGTGACTCGAGTTTTGGAAAGCGACGATGGAGAGTATAGTACGTGTACTAGAGTGAGTTCGGGTGTACGAGAAGGGTACGACAAGTAAAGAAAGAAGTGAACGTGGGTTAACAAAATAAAAGAGATAATTTTGTTGTGAAGTGAAGATGCGAAGGGAGTATCCTTTAGACCTTGGGTAGGAGCTTATGGTGATGATATACACGTTAGAGGTGATTCCTCGTTGGCTTGTATTGGAGTTTTTCGCGTATGTTATATTATGGCCATTGGTGGCATAATTGGTTTCGTAAGTATAGTAGTGAAGGCTATACCGACGCATGTATGTTTTGAGACTTAGAAGGAACATTCGGGACGAATGTTTCTAAAGGGGGAAGAATGTTACACCCCGTAGTTTCAGGGTATGTATGTGAGGACGTACGTACGAGAATACGACACAAAAATTGGAAATGAAGAAAAATGTGATTTTTCGACGGAAAAGATTTCGGATTTTGTGAAGGAAAAATGTTCGTTAAAGGGAATTGGATTCCCAGATTTGGTATTCGGACTTTTTGGAATTTTTGAGAATTATGGAATTTTATTTCCGGAATTGGTCACGTGGGGCCCACGGGAGGAATTTACGGTTTGTGGGGCCCACTTTATTTTCGAATTTTCGGCATTACGGATATTTTCGGAAGATGAAATATTTTGGACGAGTAGGGGGGCGACACATGGCACCCCCATGTGGCTCATTGGCCGAAAATTAGGGGGACCACATGGACACTTGGACGTTTTTTTTGGGGGACAAGTGGCAAGCCACTTGTCCCATTTTTGTGGTGGACATTTGGTTGGCAAATTACCCACACACTTGGACCCAATCTTCACCATACACTTTCCTTGATCTTGGCAATTGATTTATCTATAAATAGACCCTTAAGCTTGCAAGACTTATTCATTCCACACTTAGTTATTTCCAAAGCTTGAAAAATTACTCCCTCCCTTCTAGGTTCTCTCGGCCTTGGGCTGATTTGTGGAGCTAAAGTTGTCCAAAAATTCTTAAAGTTTTAAGTGTTCTTCCTCAGAGTGTTAGGAAGATTGTGTACCAAGAGTTGGAAAATATTTCACACCCCTAGCCTAGAAACCTTACCTTGGCCGAAACTTGCCATAGTTTGAGCCTAAGTGTTCTTCACTTTTTGGAGTTGGATCTTGAAGAGAAGTTGTTTAGAAACTTATAAGGGTTGCTCGGAGTGGGTTGGAGCATAAGGAATTGGAACTAAGCGTTGCTCAGGATCGACTTATAATCTTGGATAATTTTGGGCTTATCGAGGTAATGATCTATGTCCCTCTATTGTAATTGGATATTACATGTTGTAGTAGCTTAGACTTGAGTATAATATATATTGGAAGGATGATTGAAAAGAATTGAACTGTATTTACATTGGACTGTATTTACAGTAGACTTGTAGTATTATTGTGGGGCAGTGTTGTACACGTCCGGTTAGACGTGTAACCCCCCCTCCCTTTGGAGTTGTTGGCTTAGTAGCGGGCCTTGTTAGATGAGGAGATTTTTGTGGTTGCGGGGGGGGAGGTGCTGCCGAATTTTCCGTAGAATATGGAACCTTGTATTTAGAAATGTTCTACGAAGAGAACTAGAAGTTAATAGGCGTTTTATGGCCATTATAGGTGGAAGTACTACGAGTAGCGTATTCTACTTGGAGGGTGGAAAGGGCTAGAAGGGTTACAGTACTTTGGAGCGTTTTGCTAATTGTCGATAATCGTCGCGAGGTATGTGAACCCCTTCCTATCTTTTCTAGCATGATATGTTGTGAACTATGTAGTACGGTAGACGTACATGTGTTAAATGAATTTGGTTGATTTAAAACATAAAGTGTTATAACGGCTTTATGGGAAGTTTGTTATAACAACTTTATATGGGCAAAGAAATGGTTTGTGGTTTTTAAAAAAGATAAAAGACTTGATGTGAAATAATAAGGACTTGGGTTGTGTTAAAAAGTTGTGAAACCGCTTTAATGAGAAATGGATAATTGGGTTTTAAAAAGAATAATGTTATATTGATTTCGGAAATGAGAACAAGTATCGAACAAACCACTGCAGCGTTAATAAAGGAAAATGTATTGACTAAGTAATATTATTCAAACCAGTATAAACCTCCATCTGCATAGAAGCTAAGATAAGACAAAATTGTATTACATTTTCTAGATCATGGATGCTTTAATAAGATTGATATAAACAAGAATAACCTACTCACACATAAGGCATATGTTACTCAAATTGTTTTAAAAGAGAATTATGTTATTAAGGGATTAAGACTATGAACTACGAAACCTTTCGAAAATAAGAGACTTGAGTATTTGAAATTAGGCAAACTTGAACTTTTGGAAAAGAAGGTTGTTACTTGTCTTTAAAAAGGGAAATTATTTTGGTTTACTTAAAATAATAGTTACTCGTTTTGGATACTACAGTGTTGGTATCGGTGACTTCTTGTGAAAGAATGGATATTTGTAAGAGAATTGAAGTATGGTAATTTGCTTGTGCTTGCTTGTGATAGCCTTGTTGTGTAAAAGTTGTATTCCTATGCTCTGGCGTCTCTCGATGGAGGGCGGTATATTGTTATTGTTGTTACATGGACATACGCCGTCTGAGAATTCCGGAGGCATGCGGCCATGCGGCGGGTTAATCACCCGGTATATTGTTATTGTTGTTGCATGGATATATGCACCGTCTGGTCAGGGGCATGCGGCCATCGCGGCGGGTTAATCACCGGTATATTGTTATTGTTGTTACATGGACATATACGCACCGGCGATAATTCCGGCATGCGGCCGTCGGCGGAGTTAATCACGGTATATTGTTATTGTGTTATTACATGGACATATGCTGCACGTCACGAATTCGGCATGCGGCCATGCGGCGGGTTAATCACCGGTATATTGTTATTGTTGTTACATGGACATATACGCACCGTCTGAAATTAGGGGCATGCGGCCATCGCGGGTTAATCACCCGTATATTGTTATTGTTGTTACATGGACATATGCACCGTCTGAGCACTCCGGCATGTGGCGTGCGGCGGGTTGATTACGATATATTGTTATTGTTGTTACATGGACATATGCACCGTCTGAATTAGGGCATGTGGCTACGGCGGGGTTGATTACGATATATTGTTATTGTTGTTACATGGACATGTACTGCACCGTCTGAGTCGGGCATGTGGCCAGCAGGTTGATTACGATATATTGTTATTGTTGTTACATGGACATATGCGCGATGAAGAATTCGGGGCATGTGGCGTCTGGCGGGGTTGATTCTTCGTTATAACCCGTATTTCCGCAGTATGCGTGAGGACGTGCGTAGATAAGTTTGAGCCTTAAATAAGCAAGGTAGAAAATTTTGTTCACAACTACCGAAAGAATCGTTTTTACGCAAACGCTTTACAAAACTTGCGAAGGAAAATTACGACTATGTCATTTATATTTTTGCGGATTTTTAGAGATGAAATATTTTGGACCAACGGGAGGGTGACATGTGTCACCCTCAAAGTGGGCGTTAGATTGACGGCAAGTGGGACGAATTGGTGGTCAAGGGGTTGGTAGGATATTTGTGATATTTTGTGTGGTAGTTGGATAAGGTACACATGGGTAAATCCTCACCCTACACTTGCCTACCACTTGGCTTGATCTTGGCCATTGGTTGTCCTATAAATACCCCCCTTTGTGAAGACTTCTTCATCCACAAAAAATTCTAAGTCTTGAAAGCCCTCTCCCCCTTAGTGTAGTGTTTTCGTCCAAGCCTCCCCTCGCTGTGAGGCCCCTTGGCCGAGCACCTCCCTTGGCCGAAAGTATCCCCCCCCTTGCCTAGTTGTTCTCGTAAAATACCCCCCCTCTTGGTAGGAAATACTCTCCAAGTATTGTTACTATTCCAAAATACCTTAGCCCAAATACCTTGTAGTATTCCAAGGTTACACTTACTAAAAGCCCATAAATACTATTATACTTCCCTTCAGTCACAAAACGAAACCCTAAGGAAATCTCCATAGTTGGTTGGAGTATTAAGAAGTAGTTGCGTAGAACTTCTAAGGGTTGTTTGGAGCGGGTTGGAGCACCTAGGGTAGGAGCTAAACATTGCTCAGGATCGACATTTAAACTTGGATAATTTTGGGCTTATCGAGGTAAATACTCTTGTCCTTATATTGTAATTGGAAATTACATACTGTAGTAGTATAGAAATGTATATAAGATACATAGAAGAGAATTGAATCAGAATGGAAGGATATTCTGAAGAGAATTGAATGAAATCACATCGTAAGAATATTAAAGAAGAAGATTAAAGCGTACTTACATAAGACCGTATTTGCGATGACTTGTAGATTAACGGGTAGGGAAGTGCTGCCCGAATTTTCGTAGAATAAAGAACCTACTGCTTAAAATATTCTTCAGAGTAGTCTAGACGTTGATAGACGTATATGGCCATTATAGGTTGAAGTACTGCGAGTAGCGTGTTCTACTTGAAAGGTGGACAAGGCTAGTCGGGTTATAGCCGTGGAGCGTTTTGCTAATAGTCGATAATCGTCGCGAGGTATGTGATTCTTCCTATACTCTTGAGCATGATATTTTAAAAGAATATATATATATATAGTACGGTAGACGTACGTGTGTTAAACTGAACGTAGTTTTACGGCAATGTCTTTTGACTTAAGCCTGAATAATAAGAATCTTGAAGTATTTCAAAAGAATTAAGAAACCTTTTTGAAAGTAGAGTAATACTTGGTTTTAAAAGCTTAAGAGTTATACTAGCTTTATGGGAAGTTAGGTATAACGACTTAAGAGAGATAAAAGGAACGGTTTACTTAATTATTTATGAAAGCCTTATATTGATTTCGGAAATGAGAATAAGTATCAAACAAACCACAGCAGCGCTAATAAAGGGAAATGTATTGACTAATAAAATATTATTAAAACCAGTAGAAACCTCCATCTGCATAGAAGCTAAGATAAGACAAAATGATATTACATTTCCTAGATCATGGCTGCTTTAATAAAATTGTTATAAACAAGAATAACCTACTCACACATAAGGCATATGTTTCTCAAATGGTTTTAAAAGAGAATTATATTATTAAGTGATTAAAGCTATGAACTACGAAACCTTTCGAAAATGATAAACTTGAGCATTTGAAATTAGGCAAACTTGAACGTTTGGAAAATAATGTTGTTACTTGATTTTACAAAGAGAAGTGTTTTGGTTTACTTAAAAAAAAAGATAGTCACTCTATTTTTATACTACGAGTATTGTGTGACTTTTGTGAAAGAAACGGATCTTTTAAAGAGTTAATGTATGAAGTACTTTGGGGGTGAAAACCCGAACTTGTTAACATAAAGTAGAAAGTACCTTGTGTGATTAACTTGATTGTGTTGGTTTGTGATAGCCTTGTAATACTTTCTTGTTGATTTGATAAGTAAACATGTTAGGATGCTACGTGTGTTAGTATCTCGTGATGTTGTGTAAGAGGGTTATTCTTGTTGTGCTTACGTTGTTAAACGTTAAGCCCGTTGTACTGTTATTATATCACATACCCCCTTGACTTGTTATACCGAGGGCTTGCCACCCTTGATGCGGGTCTATACGGCCTATGCGGAGCAGCGGTATGCTCCAGGATTGATCATTCCGGGTGTTTTATCCGACGGCGAGATGCCTATGCGATGCAATGTGACTACGCGGTCTATGAGACTATGCGGACTGCGGAGTCGAGAGTGCAGGGGTTAGCGCCCCGTCACGAGGAATACCTCATGCGGGCCTATGTGTGGCTTTATCGCGAGCAGCGGTATGCTCGGGACTAGACGCGCATCGATATCGAGGGCGAGTGGCCAACTTCGATCATGTAGTGCGGTCTAGAAAGACCTCGCGATACGCTTTATGGCCTTGTTGATGCGTGGGTCTTAGTAGTCGGCTATGCCTTCGCATTTACCCGTGCGGTTCTATTATGACACAGTGGCGTGAGACCCATAGTTATATTTGAGTGATGACTTTGAGGCGTGAGTCCACGACTTGACATATTCGCTATTTATTGTGAATCGTAGTTTGGTTATCATACATGTCTCCTACTTTATATAGACTACTATGATTTCATTTACGTATTTTTGATTTCACATACTTGGTACCTATTATCTTGACCTCCTTGCCGGTGCGTTCATGCCGCAGGTAGAAGTACACCAGTCGTCGATCCTCGCTCTTAGGATCACATTTCAGCGTTTTGGGAAGCTCCGTTTCTCCGGAGGCTTAGCAGTGGTACAGTCCCCTGTCGTTGTAGGTATTTACATTCAGGGGTATGGCGGGGCCCTGTCCAGCCATTGTTGTTATCATTCTTAGAGGTCTGTAGTACTGTTGTGGGCAGAGTTGTAAAAAGGGATGTAACTGTTCTAGTTGTTATTTATATATATACCGAAAGGCAAGTTTTCTCATATGAACTGTTTCATATTTCATACTATGTCATGTATTGTTTTATATTCCGCTGATTACTCTGATGTTGTATCACTAGGGTGCCCGGGGTAAGGCACCAGTCACGGGCCCGGGTTCGGGTCGTGACAATTACCCGGTATACTGTTATTGCATCCTGGACATGTCTACACCGATGGAGAATTCCGGGGGCATGTGGCCATGATGCGGGCATGATTGATATTGTGGGCGTGAGACCCTTGATTATATTTGAGTGATGACTTTGAGGGCGTGAGTCCCTGCTTTGACATGACTGCTTTTATGTTATGTACTGTAGTTTGGTTATCATATATGTCTCCTGTTTTATATAGACTACTATGATTTCATTTACAGTATTTTCAGTTTCACATACTTGGTACCTGTCGTACTGACCTCCTTCGGGGGGCTGCGTTCATACCGCAGGTAAAGGTACATCGGTTGATGATCCTCACTCTTAGGATCACCGTTCAGCGTATTGGGAAGCTCCGTTTCTCCGGAGGCTTATCTTTTGGTAGGTTTCCCCGAGTTTGTAAGTTCTTGTACATTCAGGGGTATGGCGGGGCCCTGTCCCGTCATAGTTGTAAAATCTTAGAGTGCATGCTTTGTTGTGGGCGGGGTTGTAAAGGATGTATTGCTCATATTTCTGTATATATGCAAAAAGGCAACCGTTTTGGTTAGCCTGTTTTCTTTTATCTTGTTTCCTGTTTAAGTTTTAATTTCCGCTGATTATCTCTGATGTTGTATCACTAGGGTGCCCGGGGTAAGGCGTCAGTCGCGGGCCCGTGGTCAGGTCGTGACACTATTAACACAGTCTTCCATTAATTCCCTTAATAATAACTTCTTAAGGGTTCATTTCCTTCTCAGACAACTCATCATCTCCTAATTACCTCAAATTAGCACGTAAAACCTTACTGAGAGTCCATTAATTGTTCCTACATTCCCGGTATTTATTTAGTCCTTACCAAATCTTGGTAACCTAAAACCATTCTAGGCAACACGCGTCCGAACCTCATACATAAATCTGTATAGCTGTATGTCACAATACCAACTATACTACAAACATTACCTACCTGGACACGCAATCCACATAATCTTTCCTGGGTCACTGTTGCCTTTCTCGTAGCTGCAAACAACATAACTTGTTAGGGAGAGACAACCCTAACCACACAGCTCTATCGCACTATCTTAGAGTGAGAAGAATGGAAACCAATCCTAAATGTCCTGCAGCCTCCTGATTATAGATGTGGTGCACAACACACCGATAATCAAGACTCTACTAGACACGGTCTGTAGACACTTTCCGAGGACTAACTGCTCTGATACCACTTTTGTCACGACCCGACCACGGGTCCGCGACCGGTGCCCTACCTGGGCACCCCTTTCAGGTATACATCAGAGAATAGCAGCGGAACATACACAACTCCTAAAATAAAAATCATACTTAGACAGTAGACATCAATCGGCTAGCCGATAAGGCCGCCTTTCGTAACATATACATAATACAAAATTAAACTAATACATCTCCGTTCTTACAAACTCAATCCACAAATGTGACTACAGACCTCTAAGAATAACAACTTTGGCGGGACAGGGCCCCACCATACCCCTGAATGTACAACAACCGACAATACCAGGGATAAGCCTCCGGAGTAATGGAGCTTCTCAATAGCTGAATCAGTGATCCTAAAAGTGAGGATCAGCAACCTGTATACTCTACCTGCGGCATGAACGCAGGCCCCCAAAGGAGGTCAGTACAACATGTACCAAATATGTGGCCCAGAAATCAGTAGTGAAATCATAAGTCTAAAATAAAACTGGAGACATGTATGATAACTCAAATAACAGTACACTGTGCCTTACTAACAATGAGAGTAAACAAGAGTATAATTTACTGTATAAAAATAGGAGGCTCATGATCAAAGTAGGGCCACCCGCCCATAGTATCATTAAGCAATCCAACTCCTGGGACTATTTCACCCGCATAGGTCCTGTGGACTCGCAATGAGGTAACTTCCTCGCATAGGTTGTATCCGCCCGCATAGGTCGTGTGGACCCGCATGAGGTATTCCTCGCATAGGACTATTTCACCCGCACAGGACTATTTCACCCGCATAAGCCCTTTCGGACCCGCATGAGGTATTCCTCGCATCATGGGTAGCAAATCCACGGAATATGCAAATGCCACAAACCCAGGGAATGACCCCGTAATGCACAATATATCACTAGCACAACCGGCTATCATACATAACATAAGCACTATCGGCTTATCATACATAACATAAGCACTACCGGCTTATCATACATTACATAAGCAAGTTAAGAAATCCCCCTAACTTCTTATTAGTATTATTCATATACGCTCTCATTTTAGTTTACTTAAGGCACTAACATGTCATTATAAAATCCAGGAATTTAACCCAAAGTACTACGTACTTCTATTCTTTTAAAATAACTCTTTTTCATATAAAACTTTCAAGATACTAATAACCGTAGTATTAAGTCATAACTACTTTTCAAGACAAGTCACAATACCTTTTAGAAATACATTTATAGGCTTCTAAATCAAGTGACTTCTTTCTTTTAAAACATTAAGCAATTGATGCCTTTAAATCGATTTGCCTTTCATTATTTCAAGTCATTTATCATACTTAAATTACTTAGAGTAAACCACTCTTTTTAACTATCCATAAAGCTATTATAACCAACTTTCCATAAAGCCGTTATACTAGCTTTATACTTTAGAAACTTACATTCTTCTTATAACCGAGAGACTTAAACTTTCCGAACAAAACAAGTGTCATATACTTTCAAAAATACTTTAAGTCTCTTAACATTTCGAAAGTATGATATCCTTAATATTTTAAACAAGTGAGTTAATTCCCTAACTCAATCAACTTGGACATTCTTATAATAAGTCAAGGATATCAAAGGAACTAAATTCGTCAAAACCTCGTACGTCCACCGTACTATATACTTACAACTATTCATGCTCAAGAGATAGGAAAGTTCCACATACCTCTTCGGTTCAATCCACTTGCCAAGTCCAATATAAAGTATGTAGTATGTCAACCTATAATGGCCATAATACGTTTATTAACTTCTAGTTTCAAACGTAGAATAATCCAAGTGCAAAGCTACTAAATTCTACGGAAAATCGGACAACACTTCCTTTGTTTCTACATACTTTGCCACCTTTTTCAAGGCCGAATTCAATAACCAAACACGCCACATTTAAGGCTCAACAATGTAGTTAACGATAGGGGATTACACACCTACAAGACGTGTAAAATTCCGCCCCATAATTGATATCAAACAAGTCCAAAATACAATGTCCATTCGGCAAATTAGGGACAACAATACAAATTCGTTTCCAATCCCTTTTCAATCCAAGTGGTTTAATATAACATGTTATCTAGCCGCAATTGATTATAACTACTACAATCCTCAAGTAGGTAAACATGCGACGATTCTAATTATCGACCAAATTGTATTTCAATTTCAAATGGCTTAACATGTCATTTTTGGATTTGAGCTTCTAAATTTCCATAACACTTATCAATCTTCATAACACATATCACATGATCATTTCTAACTTATCATAACATGGAATCTTAAATTACAAAAGTAAGATGAAGATTATTACCTCATTTAGCCCAAATATGATCCAAGATTACAAGTCGATCCTTAGCAACTTTAGCTCCTCTTTTCGACGTCCCAATCCACTCCAAGTAACCCTTAGAAGCTTATGAATAGCTCCTATTCAAGTTCCAACTTCAAAGTTGAAGAACTCCTTAGGTTTTCGCCTTGCGACTAATACGAAAACACCACTTTTCCGGGATATTTCTATTGAGATACCCTTACAATACTCTTATGAACCTTGGTTTAAAGTATGGGGATTATTGGACAACAATTGAATTTTTTTTCTCTTCTTGAAACCATCAAAGCCGAGAGCTCCTTAGAGCTTCTCCAAATATTTTCTTGAAATATGACTAAGTGTGGGAACTAGTCTTGCTACTAGTAAGCTTATATAACACAAGGAAGGGTTAAGATTAAAACAAATGGGTGGCTCGGATGTATTTCACAAGGATCAAGTCCAAGTGGCCTTTGACTTAGTCAATAATATCAAGCTCAATCTTTAGCAAGAATTGGTCATCTTCAATTATGGTCAAATGACCATTTCATCCATGTCAATTTCGTCCAAGACCACTAAGGGGGGTTACACGTGTCGCTCTCCCGTTCGTTGCAATATTTCATTTTCCGACAAATTCCAAAATTCCGATAAATTTTTACTCGTCTCAAATCTTAACATTTTCGAGTTCTTACGTACGTTCTTATAAACATATCCTGGGATTCCGGGATGTAACAAATTTCTTGTGAATTTTTCGCAAATTCTATACCAAGAAAATATCGAAGTTCACCCAGATCCTTTATCTTGAAGGCAGATTGTAAGGACTCCTTAGTGAACTGGATCATGGCTGGGTCATTTCTAGTCAGCAGAAAGTCATCTACATACACCAATACTACCACAATGTTATTATGTTGCTTCTTTGTGAACAATGAATAATCTCGGTGGCTCTGCTGGAAACCAGAAGAGATGAGGGCAGTAGTCAACTTAATATTCCAGTGTCGAGATGCCTGTTTCAGGCCATACAGGGACTTCATCAACTTGCAGACTTGCTTATGTCCTCCCGTGTTGGCAAATCCCTCAGGTACTGTCATGTATACCTCCTCACACAAGTCTCCTTGCAAGAAGGCATTGTAGATATCCATTTGGTGTATTGTCCAGTGTCTTGATGCTGCAAGGGAGATCACAACTCTCACAGTAGTCATTTTTACTACTGGTGAGAAAGTTTCTTGGTAGTCGATACCTTCCTTTTGATTGTATCCTTTGGCCACCAATCTTGCTTTAAATCTTTCTACTTCTCCTGTTGCCTTATACTTTATTTTGTACACCCATCTACATCATATTGCCTTCTTGCCTTCAGGTAAGGGTACAAGTCTCCACGTTCCATTCTCTTCCAGAGCTTTTATTTCAGACTTCATTGCATCCACCCATCTGTGATCTTTTGCTGCTGATCTGTAACTCTGTGATTCTGTGTCAATGGATACCTTGGCTACAAAGTGCTGATATCCTGCTGATAATCCACTGTAAGAGATGCTGTTAGATATATAATATAAGCAACTTGAAGACCCATGTGTAGTGATGTAATCTTTGTGCCATATGAGAGGCTTGCTGCTTCTGATGGACCTTCTGATGGCAGGGGGTTTTGAGCTGCTGTTAGGTGCAATCTGTGACTTAGATGAAGCCTCTGATCTGGATTGTTGGTGATTGCAACATCCTGATCAGGAGCTTCCTCTTCAACTTGCACAGTCTGAATATCCTCATGTCTGTGCTGTACTGCTACTGCTGGTGTGATATGAGTCTGCTCAGGAATTAAATCTGCATAGAAGAAATCATCCTTTGCCTTGATATTAGTAATGCTCTCATCTGCATCTCTTTTAAAATGGAAGATATTTTCCATGAATAACACATCTCTACTCACAAAAAAAATCTATTTTCCATATCATAAAGATAATAGCCTTTCTGTGTGGATCCATAGCCAAGGTGAACTGCTCTTACAGCCCTTGGGCTGAATTTATCATGTCTAGTAAGACTAGTTGCAAAACATAGACAACCTAACACCCTGAGATGACTAAGATGTGATGTCTTATTGTAAAACATTTCATATGGAGATTTATTTCTTAGAATAGTAGAAGGCACTCTATTTGTTACACCCCGTAGTTCCAGGGTATGTATGTGCGGACGTACGTACGAGAATACGACATTAAGATTGGAAAGGAAGAAAGATTTGATTTTCCGACGGATAATTTTCCGGATTTTGTGAAGGAAAAAGGTTCGTAAATGGGAATTGGATTCCCATATTTGGTAGTTGGACTTCTTGTAATATTAGAGAATTATGGATTTTATTTTCCGGAATTGGTCACGTGGGGCCCACGGGATAAATTTACGGTTTTGTGGGGCCCACTTTATTTTTAAGATTTTGGCCATTATGGATGTTTCCGGAAGATGAAATATTTTGGACGAATAGGAGGGCGACACGTGTCACCCCCTTAGATGACATGTGGCCGAAATGGTGTGGACAAGTGGCCCTTGGCCGAAATCTTGTGCCATGTGGCAAGCCAAGTGTCCCAAGCCTTGTGTTGGAGGCTTGTGGGACCCACACAAACTTGTCCCCAATCTCATCCACACACTTGCTTTGATCCTAGCCCTTGGTTTTCTTATAAATATCCCCCTTGTTGCAAGACTTCATCCAACACTTAAATAATTTCCAAGACTTGAAATACTCCCTCCTTTCTTGTTGCTCTCGGCTTTGGCCTTGATCATTGACCAAAAGTTGTCCAAAATTCCTTAAAATTTTAAGTGTTCTTCCTTGATGTGTTAGGAAGGTTGTTAACCAAGAGTTAGACAAGATTTCACACCCCTAGTCCTAAAACATTGCCTTGGCCGAAAGTTGCTATGTTTGGAACCTAAGTGTTCTTCACTTTTTGGAGTTGAATCTTGAAGAGAAGTTGGTTAGGAGCTTCTAAGGGTTGCTTGTAGCGGATTGGAACGTAAGGAATTGGAGCTAAGATTCCTAAGGATCGACTTTTAATCATTGGAAAATTTTGGGCTTATCGAGGTAATGATCTTTGTCCTTCTATTGTAATTGAAGATTACATGTTGTAGTAGTTTATAATTGAGTATATGATATGTGGAAAGAATATTGAAAAGAAATGGACTGTGTTGTATTGTGGGGCAGAATTTTACACGTCCAGTTAGGCGTGTAATCCCCTTTGAGATTGTTGTATTACTGCGCCTTAAATGTGGCATGTTGGCTATTCATATCGGGCCTTGAAAAAGGTGGAGGTAAGTAGATTCAGGGGAAGTGCTGCCCAATTTTCCATAGAATAAGTGTTATACCCCGTATTTCCAGAGTATGTACGTGAGGACGTACGTACAAAAGTTTAAGCCTTAATTAGGCAAAGGGCGAAATAGTGAACTTTCAACGGAAAATATTCGGAACCTTGCGAAGGAAAAATTACGGTTACTACATTTAAAATTTTTGCGGATTTTTTCGAGAGATAAAATATTTTGGACCAACGAGAGGGCGACATGTGTCACCCTCAAGTGGACGGTTTGGTGAGGGATTTCTTGGCACGATTTTTGTGAGTAAAATGCCATAAACCTTTGGTCAATGTTTGGTTAGATATTTGTGTGGTAGATGGATAAGGCGGGACCCACACACACTTGTCCAAATCTCCACCATCCACTTGCTTTGATCTTGGCCATTGAAGGTTCTATAAATACACCTCAAGTGCAAGACTAAATCTTCATCCCTGAAACATTTTCCAAGTCTCAAAATCCCTCTCCCCCTCTTGAAAGCTCTCGTCCAAACTCCCCCTCCCCCTTTGTGAAGCCCTCGGCCGAAACACCCCCCCTTTCTAGTTGTTCTTGTCGAAATACCCCCCCCTTGGTTGAAAAATATTCTCCAAGTATTGTTATTATTCCAAAATAACATAGCCCAAATCCCTTGTAGTATTCCAAAGTTACCTCTATACTAAAAGCCCGGAAAATACTACTATACTTCCTTTAGTCACTAAACGAAACCCTAGGGAAAATCTTCATTGTTGGTTGAAGTATTGAGTAGAAGTTGTGTAGAACTTCTAAGGGTTTCTTGGAGCAAATTGGAGCGTACATAATAGGAGCTAAACATTGTTCAGGATCGACATTGTTATACCCCGTATTTCTAGAGTATGTACGTAAGGGCGTACGTACAAAAAGTTGAGCCTTAAAGTTAGGCATAGGACGAAATTTGTGCACAACCCACTAAAAGAATCGTTTTTCGACGAAACGTTTTACAAGACTTGCGAAGGGGAAATTACGGCTATGTCATTTATTATTTTTGCGGATTTTTCCGAGAGATGAAACATTTTGGACCAACGGGAGGGTGACATGTGTCACCCTCATATTGGACGTTATTTGGGGCGGAAAGTGGGACGAATTGGGGTCTTGGGTTAGGTAGGATATTTGTGATAGTTGGTGTGGTAGATGGATAAGGTACACATGGGTAAATCCTCACTCTACACTTGCCTACCACTTGGCTTGATCTTGGCCCTTGGTTGTCCTATAAATACCCCCCCTTAGTTGATGAACTTCTTCATCCTAAAATAGTTTCTAAGTCTTGAAAGTTCTCTCCCCCTTAGTGTAGTGGTTCGTCCAAGCCTCCCCCTTTGAGAAGGCCCTTGGCCGAGGGGTACACCCCCCTCCTAGTGGCCTTGGCCGAGGGGTACACCCCCCCTTGCCTAGTTGTTCTCGCAAAATACTACCCCCCCTCTTGGTATAAATGCTCTCTAAGTATTGTTACTATACCAAAATACCTTAGCCTAATACCTTGAAGTATTCCAAGGTTACCCTTATACTAAAAGCCCAGAAATACTATTATACTTCCCTTCAGTCACTAAACGAAACCCTAAGGAAAATCTTCACAGTTGGTTGAAGTATTAGGAAGAAGTTTCGTAGAACTTCTAAGGGTTGTTTGGAGCGGGTTGGAGCACCCGGAGTAGGAGCTAAACGTTGCTCCGGATCGACATTAAACTTGGATAATTTTGGGCTTACCGAGGTAAATAATCCTATCCTTCTATTGTAATTGGAAATTACATACTGTAGTTGTATAGAAATGAATATAAGATTCATAGAAGAGAATTGAACTGTAATAGAAGGATATTACAGAATAGACTTGAACTGGAATCACATCAGAAGAATATTCTACAAGAGTAGTCTAGGCATTGATAGACTTGTATAACCCTTATAGGTTGATTGATCTGCGAGTAGCATGTACTACTTGAAAGGTGGACGAGGCTAGCCGGGTTATAGTCGTGGAGCGTTTTGCTAATAGTCGATAATCGTCGCGAGGTATGTGATCCTTCCTATCCTCTTGAGCATGATATTTTAAAAGAATATATATATATATAGTACGGTAGACGTACGGGTGTTAACTGAACGTAGTTGTACGGCAATGTCTTTTGACTTAAGCCTGAATAATAAGAATCTTGAAGTATTTCAAAAGAATTAAGAAACCTTTTTGAAAGAAGAGTAATACTTGGTTTTAAAAGCTTAAGAGTTATACTAGCTTTATGGGAAGTTAGGTATAACGACTTAAGAGAGATAAAAAGAATGGTTTATTAATTTTAGAAGTTAAGAGACTTGATCTTAAAAGATAAGAGACTTGACTTAAGTAAATTAATATGAGTTTTGTGTGAAACCTCATTCGTGAGTAATGAGTACTTGGTTTGTAAAAGGAATAATGTTTTACTGAGTTCGGAAATGAGAATAAGTATCGAACAAACCACAACAGCGCTAATAAAGGGAAATGTATTGACTAATAAAGTATTATTAAAACCAGTAGAAACCTCCATCTGCATAGAAGCTAAGATGAGACAAAATGATATTACATTTCCTAGATCATGGCTGCTTAAATAAGATTGATTATGAACAAGAATAACCTACTCACATATAAGGCATATGTATCTCAAATTGTTTTAAAGGAGAATTATATCATTAAGTAATTAAAACTATGAACTACGAAACCTTTCAAAAATGAGAAACTTGAGCATTTGAAATTAGGCAAACTTGAACGTTTGGAAAATAATGTTGTTACTTGAGTTTACAAAAGGAAGCGTCTTGGTTTACTAAAAAGGATAGTCACTCTATTTTTAATACTACGGGTATTGTGTGACTTTTGTGAAAGAAACGGATCTTTTAAAGAGTTAATGTATGAAGTACTTTGGGGATAAAAACCCGAAATTGTTAACATAAAGTAGAAAGTACCTCGTGTGAATAACTTGATTGTGTTGGTTTGTGATAGCCTTGTAATACTTTCTTGTTGATTTGATAAGTAAACATGTTAGGATGCTACGTGTGTTAGTATCTGGTGATGTTTGTGTAAATGGGTTTCCCTTGTTGTGCTTATGTTGTTTAACGATAAGCTGTTATGTTATTATATCACATACCCCCGACTTGTTATACCGGGCTTGCCACCCGATGCGGTCTATATGGCCTATGCGGTCTATGTGACTATGCGAGCAGCGGTATGCTCGGGATTGATCATTCGGTGTATATCCGACGGGGATGCCTATGCGATGCAATGTGACTATGCGGTCTATTGAGACTATGCGGTGTGGGAGTCGAGGAGAATGCAGGGTTAGCTACCGTGCGAGGAATACCTCATGCGGTGCATGTGTGACCTATGCGGGTGCGGAAGTCGAGGATTAGGCACGCATAATGATACTATGGGCGATTGTCCTTGCTTGATCATTCGCGGCCTAGAAAAAACCTGTTACAGTTTATCTACCTTGCTCTTGTTCATGTTGTGGCACTATATGCAGTTGAACTGGTTGTGTTTGCAAATGGTTTTAAATACTTTGATTTTACTTGATGCTACGATTTCACATACTTGGTACTGTTATGCGACCTCCTTCGGCTACGTTCATGCGCGGTAGGTACACCGATCGTTGATCCTCGCTCTTAGGGTCACGATTCGGCGTTTGGGAAGCTCCGTTTCTCGGAGGCTTATCGATGGTATAGTCCTGCCGTTGTAGGTACTTACATTCGTGGTATGGCGGGGCCTGTCCCGCCATTGTTGTCATATCATTCTTAAGTGCAGAACCTTTGTTGTGGCGAGTTGTAAAAAGGATATGCATTCTAGTTGTTATATATATTTATGCCGAAAGGCAAGTTTTCTCAGATGAACTGTTTCATATTTCATATTATGTCATATCTTGTTTTATATTCCGCTGATTACTCTGATGTTGTATCACTAGGGTGCCCGGGGTAAGGCACGATCACGGGCAGTTGGTCGTGACAAAAGTGGTATCGAGCGATTAATCCTCGGAAAGTGTCTCTGACCGTATCTAGTAAGTCTTGATTATCGGGGTGTTGTGCACCACACCAATAATCAGGAGGCTATAGGATATTTAGGATTCGTTTCCATTCTTCTCACTCTGAGATCGTGCCTTAGAACTGTGTTATAAGTTGGACCTCTCTAACGTATTTCTTTCCTTACCATTATGCCTCGCGTAAAGCGGCCGCCCGAAGGGCAAGGTAGCCAAGGAGGCTGAGTAAATCTGAGAGGTTACGAGGCACGAGCCCAACCATCACAGGGTGGTGCCGTTCGGGAGTTCTGCGGCGTCGCCAATGCCCAGCGAGTTTAGCACTGGCGGCGATTCCTCTTACTACGCCATGACATTTACGCCTTGATTCGCCGACCGAGAGCAGAGAATATAGATTGCAAAGAAAGCGACCGCATTACTAGCTGAGGATTTGGCTACCAGAGAGTTATGATGTACCGATTAATCACGGGTCTTGATGAATATCTAAAAAAGGGTGGTGCAAGAGTAGCTCTTGATCGAGCCTAAGCATGGCACGTATGCGGGCTTAAGCGCAGCGGGGCGAAAGCGTAGAGATCGGCGGATTAACAAGATCAGTGAAGAGGCGAACAACAGGGTCCTTTGGTAACTTTCAAGGCGAATCGCCTCAGCAGCAGATTGGTTATGCGCCTCCGCCAGTGCAGGGTGGTTCTCCACATGGTTCAGGACGTTCGGAGTATGCAGGAGTTGGTAAAGGCTCCGTGGCTTACGTGCGCGATACACGTAAATGCGGCCCGGTAGATTGATTTTTCCCGGTGTTCCACGATGTGACAGCGTCATCGGGAATGTCATCTTTGTTGATGCTTGTTTTACTGCGGCCGTCGAGCCGTGTGTCGAAAGGATGTCCTAGTAGGAGGATGCAAGTAGGAGGACTCACTACCGGATCGATTCTGATTCGATGATCGGAGAGGAAGGGGTGTTAGCCAGAGGAGGCCACCCCCACCTCGGTGTGGCCGTTGTGGTAAGTGTCATTGTGGGGAGTGTCGTACTTCTTCGACAGCTCGTTATACTTGCGCCCAGCAGAGCAGGATTAATTGGAACGGCAGAGGGTAGTGAAGCGGTAGATGCATGTATATCTTTGAACCCTCTAGAGATTGTAGGTGTGATAAGATAATCGTATCTTAAGTGTTATGTTCAGATAACAAAAGTGTTAATTGTGATTAGAAATCATGGTTAGTTAACCGGGTAAGATTGGGGGGCAGAGAAAGTGTGAGCCTTAGAGTTTTATACGTAGGGACCTTAGAGGTAAGGCCATCTCGAGTAAAAGATGTATTTTTTTTTTATGTGTTTGACCCTTATCGGAGTGCATAGTGCACGTGAGATATAGTTGTATAATAAGTCCCTGAGTAGTGTGGAATGAAAGAGGGTAGTTGAACTAAGAAAACCACTAGGTTTTCGTGACTTGATTAGTGAGATCGTTCCGGATCGGGGAACAAGAGTTTTTGCGCGATGGCGATAAGTGGGTTGAGGACGATCGCGGGTCAACCGCGACTGTTTGTGGTGGGGTCAGTTCGGGGTGGTCGCCAGTGGTAGGTCACGAGGTGTTAGGCCCAAGTTTAGTAAACCAGCGTCTGAGTTCGTGGATGTGTTCGACCGATGAGTTAGGCCGATGAGGTCACCATCTTGTCCTTGAGCGGGATTTACTACTCGGCGAGTTATGCGAGATGTTATTTATCGGGAAGGTTGTAAGGCGCACGAGGTGCCTACTTTCACCTTATGACGGTGAAGCCAGTTGTGGCTATTTCGTTTCGGAAGTTTTACCAGCGGGGTTGAGGAACTTCCGTGAGTCTCGATGTCGCATTCGCCCGCCGGGCGGTGTTTGGATTTGTGGGTATTGTAAGGATTGTTGCCTCCGGTTAAGGGAGTGTTTTATAACCACCATTTCAGTATTCGGATATCGCCTTACGAAGCCTCGTAGGGCGGTAGTGTAAGTTCTTGGCCGATTGGTTCGATGTTGGCAAAGTTCAGATAATGGTTCATACTTGTTTGGCAGGATGGGGATAGGTGAAGCCTATCCAGAGAGGTTATCGGCTCGAGTCAACGGAAGTCGTGCGGATAATCGGCGGCGGCAACAGCCTTGGTGGACGGTGGGTCTTCTTGAAGGTACCACCCCGGAAAGGGTGTGACGAGTTTGGAAAACAGAGGAAACTTAGCCCGAGTTACTTTGGGCCTTTCAGATCATGTGAAGAGTAGGCCAGGTTGCCTATATGTTAGCTTTTACGGTCTGACTTAGGAGGCAGTATGTCCGGTCTTTCATGTTGTTAGGTTCAGAAAAGTATCGGAGATCCATCCAGAGTATTCCCAGTTAATGATGATCAAGTTGGAGGTAGTAACCCAGAGATTTTTGAAATTGATGCGATATGAAATGTGGTAAGTTATGAGAAAGAGTTCGAGTGTACGAGAAGGGTACGACGAGTAAGGGAAGAAGCGAGCATGTGTTAAGAACATAGAAGTGATCATTTCGTTTGTAAAGTGAAGGTGCGAATGGAGTATCTTTTAGCCCTTGGGTGGGAGTTTTTGTGATGTTAGAGGTGAATCCTCGTGGACTTGGATGTAAGTATTTGCGCATGTTGTATTGTGGCCAGGTGTGGCATGATTGTTTTCGTAAATATAGCAGTGAAGACTATTCTGGCGCATGTTTGTTTTGAGACTTAGAAGGAACATTCGGGACGAATGTTTCTAAGGAGGGGAGAATGTTATACTCCGTATTTTTCCAGAGTATGTACGTGAGGACGTACGTAGAAAAGTTTGAGCCTTAAGTTAGGCTAGGACCGAAAATTATTGTTCACAAGTACCGAAAAGAATCGTTTTTCGACGAAACGTTTTACAAGACTTGCGAAGGGGAAATTACGGCTATGTCATTTCTAATTTTTGCGGATTTTTCCGAGAGATGAAACATTTTGGACCAACGGGAGGGTGACATGTGTCACCCTCATATTGGACGTTATTTGGGGCGGCAAGTGGGACGAATTGGGGTCTTGGGTTAGGTAGGATATTTGTGATAGTTGGTGTGGTAGATGGATAAGGTACACATGGGTAAATCCTCACCCTACACTTGCCTACCACTTGGCTTGATCTTGGCCCTTGGTTGTCCTATAAATACCCCCCCTTAGTTGATGAACTTCTTCATCCTAAAATAGTTTCTAAGTCTTGAAAGTTCTCTCCCCCTTAGTGTAGTGGTTCGTCCAAGCCTCCCCCTTTGAGAAGGCCATGGTAGGGTACACCACTCCTAGTGGCCTTGGCCGAGGGGTACACCCCCCCTTGCCTAGTTGTTCTCGCAAAATACTACCCCCCCTCTTGGTAGAAATGCTCTCCAAGTGTTGTTACTATACCAAAATACCTTAGCCTAATACCTTGTAGTATTCCAAGGTTACCCTTATACTAAAAGCCCAGAAATACTATTATACTTCCCTTCAGTCACTAAACGAAACCCTAAGGAAAATCTTCACAGTTGGTTGAAGTATTAGGAAGAAGTTTCGTAGAACTTCTAAGGGTTGTTTGGAGCGGGTTGGAGCACCCGGAGTAGGAGCTAAACGTTGCTCAGGATCGACATTAAACTTGGATAATTTTGGGCTTACCGAGGTAAATAATCCTATCCTTCTATTGTAATTGGAAATTACATACTGTAGTTGTATAGAAATGAATATAAGATTCATAGAAGAGAATTGAACTGTAATAGAAGGATATTACAGAATAGACTTGAACTGGAATCACATCAGAAGAATATTCTACAAGAGTAGTCTAGGCATTGATAGACTTGTATAACCCTTATAGGTTGATTGATCTGCGAGTAGCATGTACTACTTGAAAGGTGGACGAGGCTAGCCGGGTTATAGTCGTGGAGCGTTTTGCTAATAGTCGATAATCGTCGCGAGGTATGTGATCCTTCCTATCCTCTTGAGCATGATATTTTAAAAGAATATATATATATATAGTACGGTAGATGTACGGGTGTTAACTGAACGTAGTTGTACAGCAATGTCTTTTGACTTAAGCCTGAATAATAAGAATCTTGAAGTATTTCAAAAGAATTAAGAAACCTTTTTGAAAGAAGAGTAATACTTGGTTTTAAAAGCTTAAGAGTTATACTAGCTTTATGGGAAGTTAGGTATAACGACTTAAGAGAGATAAAAAGAATGGTTTATTAATTTTAGAAGTTAAGAGACTTGATCTTAAAAGATAAGAGACTTGACTTAAGTAAATTAATATGAGTTTTGTGTGAAACCTCATTCGTGAGTAATGAGTACTTGGTTTGTAAAAGGAATAATGTTTTACTGAGTTCGGAAATGAGAATAAGTATCGAACAAACCACAACAGCGCTAATAAAGGGAAATGTATTGACTAATAAAGTATTATTAAAACCAGTAGAAACCTCCATCTGCATAGAAGCTAAGATAAGACAAAATGATATTACATTTCCTAGATCATGGCTGCTTAAATAAGATTGATTATGAACAAGAATAACCTACTCACATATAAGGCATATGTATCTCAAATTGTTTTAAAGGAGAATTATATCATTAAGTAATTAAAACTATGAACTACGAAACCTTTCAAAAATGAGAAACTTGAGCATTTGAAATTAGGCAAACTTGAACGTTTGGAAAATAATGTTGTTACTTGAGTTTACAAAAGGAAGCGTCTTGGTTTACTAAAAAGGATAGTCACTCTATTTTTAATACTACGGGTATTGTGTGACTTTTGTGAAAGAAACGGATCTTTTAAAGAGTTAATGTATGAAGTACTTTGGGGATAAAAACCCGAAATTGTTAACATAAAGTAGAAAGTACCTCGTGTGAATAACTTGATTGTGTTGGTTTGTGATAGCCTTGTAATACTTTCTTGTTGATTTGATAAGTAAACATGTTAGGATGCTACGTGTGTTAGTATCTGGTGATGTTTGTGTAAAGGGGTTTCCCTTGTTGTGCTTATGTTGTTTAACGATAAGCTGTTATGTTATTATATCACATACCCCCGACTTGTTATACCGGGCTTGCCACCCTTGATGCGCGTCTATATGGCCTATCACGGTCTATGTGACTATGCGGAGCAGCGGTATGCTCGTGATTGATCATTCCGTGTATATCCGTCGAGGATTGTTATACCGTGGTTCGAGCTTCGTATCCTCCCGAGAGGAGATTGAGTTTTGCATCGATTTGGCACGGACACTCGACCGATATCTATTCCGCCATACGAGGCATGGCCGAATTGAAGGAATTGAAGGATCAGCTGAAAGATTTGCTGGAGAAAGGCTTTATTAGGCCAAGTGTTTCTCCTTGGGGGGCGCCAGTGTTGTTTGTAAAGAAGAAGGATGGGACGCTGCGTATGTGTATTGATTACAGGCAGCTGAACAAGGTTACTATCAAGCATGTATCCTCCCGTGATTGACGATTTGTTTGACGATTGCGGGGTGCAAAGTGTTTTCAAGATAGACTGCGTGCAGTTATCATCAGTGCGAGTTAGAGATAGACATCCCAAAGATCGCATTCGGGACCCGGTATGGCACTATAAGTTCGAGGTGATGTCTTTCGGGTTGACAACGCCCGTGAGATTCATGGATTTGATGAATAGGGTGTTCGTGCCATTCTTGGATATGTTCGTTATAGTGTTTATTGATGATATCTTGGTGTATTCGCGCCTGAGCGAGGAGCATCTGAGATCATTTGAGGGCGGTATTGGGAGTCCTCCGAGGCCGTGGTGTATGCAAGTTCTCAAATGCGAGTTAGTTAGCCGATGGCTTACTTAGGGCATGTTATCGGGCGATGGTATTCGAGTTGATCTGACTAAGATTGAGCGATCAGACTTGGCGGACCACTACACCGGAGTCGCGACTCTTTGGGCCTTGCAGGCTATTATCGGAGGTTTGTGGAAAAGTTTGCTTCTATTTCAGCACCTTTGACTAAGCTGACTCAGAAGGCATCTGTTATACCCCGTATTTCCAGAGTATGTACGTAAGGACGTACGTAGAAAATTTGAACTTGAGAATAAGGCTTGGCCGAATTGTTTTTGTGCACAACACCCGGTTAGAGTCGTTTTTAAAAAGCGTTTCCACGACTTTTCGTAGGGAAAATTCCGTCTATGTAATTTTTTAAATTTTGCGGATTTTTCCAGAGATGAAACATTTTGGACCAACAAGAGGCGCCACTTGGCACCTCTCATTGGTGCGATAGAGTGGGCCGAATTGCTTGGCTTTTGTCAAGTAGTTGGTAGGATATTTTGTGGGTAGATGGATAAGGTGCACTTGGCATGATCTAGGCCCTACACTTGCATAGCACTTGGCTAGATCTTGGCCATTGGTTGGCCTTGGCTAGTACTATAAATACCCCCCTTTGGAAGACTTCTTCATCCATTCCTAAAATTCCTTAAGTGTTAAAATCCTCCCTTCCCTTTGTGTAGTTGTTTGTCCCACCCTCCCTTTGAGAAGGCCTTGTGGTCGAGAGTTCTTTCCCCTTGGCAAGAATTCCCCACAGTGGGGTAGAGGGTATACCCACTCTTGGTAGAAATACTCTCAAAAGTATTGTTATAATGCCCAAATTACCTTAGCAGTATACCTTGTAGTATTCTAAGGTTATACCTATACAAAAGCCAGTTATACTATTATACTTCCCGTCGGTCCACCAAACCGAAACAAGGAAAATCTCCATGGTTAGTTGGAGTAGTATGTAGAAGTTGGTTAGAACTTCTAAGGGTGGTTTAGAGCGGGTTGGGCGCACGGAGTTGGAGCTAAACGTTGCCGGGATCGACTTTATACTTGGATAATTATGGGCTTATCGAGGTAAATATCTTGTCCTCTATTGTAATTGGAAATTACATGATTGTTAGACTATATAGTTGAAGTATACTATATATAGAACTAAACGTTGTTATCGTGATGTCTTTTGACTTAAGCTGAATAATAAGAAACCTTTTCGAAGAGAATGCTTGATCGTAATTACATGGGTGTATTACGATGAGACTTGTGTAGCTTTTACGTGAGGTAGAATTGTGCACGTCGGATTAGACGTATAACCCCCGTTGGCTTGGTAGCGGCCCCGATAGAGGAGGAGATTTACGCTGTTGCGGGAGGTCTTCTTGCCAATTTTCTGTAGAATGTTCTACGAAGAGATCTAAATGTTAATAGCGCCTTGTGGCCTTACAGGTTGAAGTACTACGTGTGGCGCGATCTACTTGGCAAGGAGTAGCCAGCGGTTGGAAGTACTTGGAGCGTTTTGCTATTAGTCGATACTCGTCGCGAGATATGTGAACCTCTTCATATCTCTTCTAGCATGATATATGTGTAACTATGTAGTGCAGGTAGGCGTGCGTGTTAAATGTATTTGATTGGTCTAAAACATAAAGTGTTATAACGGCTTTATGGGAAGTTGGTTATAATGACTTTATGTAGGTAAGAAAGTACTTGTGGTTTTAAAGGTAAGCGATTTGAACTATAACTGGTTGGTTATGTGATAATAAAGAACTTGAAGTATTTCAAAAGATTTTGAATCATTTTGAAAGAAGAAGTAATACTTGGTTTTTGAAAACTTAAGAGTTATACTAGCTTTATGGGAAGTTAGGTATAACGGCTTAAGAATGTTTTACTGATTTCGGAAATCAGAATGTGTATCGACAAACCACTGCAGCGTTAATAAAAGGAAATGTTTTGACAGATTAAGTATTATTAAAACCAAGAGAAACTTCCATCTGCATAGCTAAGATGAGACAAAAGGATATTTCCTAGATCATGGCTGCTGTAATAAGATTGTTATAAACAAGAATGTCCTACTCACACATAAGGTTTATGTTTCTCAGATTGTTAAAAGAGAATTATATTCCTAAATAAATAAGACTATGAACTACGAAACCTTTCTAAAATAAGAAACGTAAACATTTGAAATTAGGCAAACTTGGACGTTTGGAAAATAATGTTGTTACTTGATTTTACAAAGGTAAGTGTTTTGATTTACTTCAAAAGATAATCACTCTATTTTCATATACTGCGGGTATTGTGTGGTTTTTGTGAAAGTAACGTATCTTTTAAAGAGTTAATGTATGAAGTACTTTGGGGATAAAAACCCGAACTTGCTGACATATAGTAGAAAGTACCCTGTGTGTATAACTTGATTTGTGTTGGTTTGTGATAGCCTTGTAATACTTTCTTGCTGATTGATAAGTAAACATGCTAGGATGCTACGTGTGTTAGTATCTTGTGATGTTTGTGTAAAGGGGTTTTTCCCTTGTTTTGCTTGTGTTGTTTAACGATAATTTTTATGTTAGTATTATTCATCACTCATCTCTTGAGATGATTCCGAGGTTGTCGCCTCCGATGCGGGGTAGACTCAAAGCGTCTAGTGACCTATGATTCGAGAATACCTCATGCGGGTCCAGGTGATCTATGCGGAGCTACGAGAGTTCCAGGTTAGGGTGCGTCCTTTATGGGCATGCGGTCCATGTGGCCATGCGGACTGCGAAGTCCAGGCGGATGCCGGGGAGTAGCTACCCTCGATGCGGGGTTATACCTCATGCGGGCCGATGAGATTGGCCTATGCGGAGCTGCGGGAAGTTCCAGGGCTAGACGCGCACATTAGATACTGCGCGAGTGGCGGCTTTGATCATGTGGTGCAGACGGATCTCGTAATCTGATTTATGACCTTGTTGGTACTGTGGGTTTTAGTAGTCGGCTATGCCTTCGTACTTACCCCGTACGGTTTTATTATAACACAGGTGGGACCTGGTGTTCATGTGTGTTCCTTGGTACTTTCATATCATAGACTGCCGGCAGTGAGGAATGTGTTCCACGGGCACGATTGATGTTGGGCGTGAGACCCATTGTTATGCTTAAGTGACTTGAGGCGTGAGTCCACGACTTGACATATTTGTTTATTTATTGTGAATCGTAGTTTGGTTATCATACATGTCTCCGCTTTATATAGACTACTATGATTTCATTCTGATGTTATTTGATTTCACATACTCTGCACTGTTGTCTTGACCTCGCCCGGCCGCGTTTCATGCAGTAAAGGTACACCGATCGTTGATCCTCGCTCTTAGGGTCACGATTCAAGATTTGGGAAAGCTCCGTTTCTCCGGAGGCTTATCTTGGTATAGTCCCCTGTTGTGGTAGGTGCTTACATTCAGGGGTATGACGGGGCCCTGTCCCGTCGTTGTTGTCATATTATTCGTAGAGGTGCAGTAATCGCTGTGGCGAAGTTGTAAGAGGTTATGCTCGCTCAAATTGCTATTTATATATATCCGAAGGTAACCGCTTTTTAGTTAGCTTTGTCTTATTTCACCGTCATATTACATTGGTTTCATGTATTGTCTTTATGTTCCGATTACTCGATGTTGTGTCACTAGGGTGCCGGTAAGGCACGATGCGCCCCGAGCAGTCGTTACTGATCTATGTTCCGGTGGGACGATACTGTGAGGAAAGTTTCCGATTGCTAAAGGAGAGGTTGACGCCCAAGTTCTTACTCTTCCAGAGGGTTTAGATGGATATGTGGTTTATTGTGACGCGTCAGGTGTCGGGCTTGGGTGCGTGCTGATGCAGCACGGCAAGGTTATAGCTTATGCATCTCGACAGCTTAGGAAGCATGAAAAGAACTATCCCACACATGACTTGGAGTTGGCAGCTGTGATTCATGCCTTGAAGATCTGGAGACATTATTTATATGGAGTTCACGTGGACATTTACACAGACCACAAGAGTCTCCAGTACATCTTCAGCCAGAGGGAGCTGAACTTGCGGCAGAGACGGTGGTTGGAGCTACTTAAGGATTACGATGTTGATATTCTGTACCACCCAGGGAAGGCCAATGTAGTTGCAGATGCCCTTAGTCGCAGATCGATGGGTAGTCTGTCTGTTGTTCAGCCAGAGAAAAGGGATATGGTCCGAGAGTTACATCAGCTAGCGAGCCTTGGGGTTCGTTTGGTTGATTCTGTTAGTAGTGATTCGGGTTCGAGAGGTTGCCAGTCTTCCATCGTCGGCGAGGTGAAGAGGCGGCGGATGAGATCCGATTTTGATGCATGCAGATGCCTGTTCGGGAAGAGAGAGTGCTTTGAGGTAGCGCTGATGAGGTGCTAAGATTCGAGGCCGGTTGTGTGTTCCGATGTGACAGACTTCACGTCAGATTACCGGAGGCACACGATTCGTTATTCTATTCATCCGGATCGACTAAAATGTATCGTGACCTCGGATCGTGTATTGGTGGGATGGCCTAAAGAGGGGCGTTGCGAGTTCGTGGCACGATGCGAATTGTCGCCAGTTAAGATTGAGCACGAAGCGGTGGTCATTGCGGGATATTGATATTCCGACTTGGAAGTGGGAGGTGATAAATATGGATTTTATTACAGACTACCTACCACTCGGAGGAAGCATGATTCCATTTGGGTGATTGTCGACGGGTTGTGAAATCAGCCCATTTTCTTCGATCGAGCAGCGTTCTCGGTGAGACTATGCCAGATTATATATTAGAGAGATTGTGAGAATGCACGGAGTCCCGATGTCGATTATATCAGATAGAGGATCCCAGTTCTCGGCTAACTTCTGGAGGTCCTTTCAGAAGGGATTAGGGACACGGGTGAGTCTCGAGACGACATTTCATCCTCAGACCGACGGACAGGCCGAGCGCACTATCCAGACACTTGAGGATATGCTGCGGGCTTGTGTTATTGATTTCAGGGGTAGATGGGAGGATCATTTGCCTCTTGTGGAGTTTGCTTACAACAACAGCTACCATTACGGTATTCAGATGGCGCCTTATGAGGCCTTATACGGAGGAAGTGCAGTCACCTATAGGCTGGTTCGAGGTGGGAGAAGTTCACTGGTCGGGCCGGACTTAGTTCGAAGCGATGGATATGGTGAAGCTTATCCAGGAGGGGTTGTTGGCAGCTCAGAGTCGGCAGAAGTCGTATGCAGATCATCGGCGTCGACACTTGGAATTTGAGTTAGGTGATTGGGTTTTTCTAAAGGTATCGCCCGTGAAGGCGTGATGAGATTTGGAAAGAAGGAAACTTAGCCCAAGTACATTGGGCGTATCGGATGTCGCGAGGTAGGCAGGGTTGCCTATGAATTAGAGCTGTCGTCCGATTTGGAGGCGGTACATCTAGTTTTCCATGTGTCCATGTTGCGGAAATGTATTGGAGATCCATCTAGAGTGCACCCGATTCAGAATATCCAAGTGACAAAGGAGTTATCGTATGAGGAGAGTCCCATAGCGATACTCGATCGTCAGGTTAGACGACTTCAGACGAAAGACGTGGCTTCCGTCAAGGTCCTATGGCGGAATGTGAACAGGGAGGAAATGACGTGGGAAACGGAGGATGACATGAAGAAGAAATATCCTCACTTATTCCCTATACCTCCCGGTAACCCACGTTCTAAAATTATTGGTCTTTAAATTTAGTATTTATGCTTGAGTTTTGTTGTGGCCGTGTGAAACGTCTTTATTTGAGTCTATGCCGATATTGTAATTTGAGTAGAGTAACCCTAGAGGGAACATTCGGGATGAATGTTTCTAAGGGGGGAGAATGTTATACCCCGTGGTTCGGGCCTGGACATGATCGGGGGTTCAGCGTACAGCCGGGCGAGGCAGGGCGCGCTGCAGTGATTGTAGGGCATGGCCGTCGCGCGCCGTAAATCTTGAGGTCGCTGAAGTTTCATGGCCAGCCGGAAGCAGGCGCGCCGAAGATCCGAGGGTTCGCAGAGTTGCGCGCCGCGCCGAAGCATGGCCGTCACGCGGGCAATCCGGCGGAAAAACTTAGGAAAAGTCAGATTTTTATTTTGAAAGGGCCTGAGTGGGGGACAAGTGTCCCCCCCCCCCCCATCTGATTTTTACATGCAATATATTGACCAAGTCTTAAAGACTTGGTCATTTGTCATCTCTCTCTTTGAAAAACCTCTTCCTTCTCTCTAGATATTTCAAGCTCCTCCTTCTCTCTAAAAATCCAAGAGGATTCTAGCCTTAAGAAAAATCTGAAAAATTAAAAGACAAGAAGGAAGCTTGTGGCTAGCTTGTGAAGGTGGTGGTGGTGGTATTCTTGGTAGAAAGGCTAGCAAATTGTTGGATAAAATTTGGCTAAAGCTCTAAGGTAATGATTCTTCCTCTAATATTAGTTTATAGAGTTGCATGTTAAGAAGAAAATACTTATGGTGGTAAATGATGCTCTTAGAGTCATTGCATGCTAGAAATGTGGGTTGAATATGAAGGATTTGGCTAAAGAAATATTATGAGCATGTTGTAGCCTAAAAACCACCTTAGAATTGTTAAATTGTACTATTATGACTTATGGGGCAGAATTTTACACACCCAAGATTAGGTGTGTAATCCCCTTTGTGTTGGTTTGGTTGTTGGGCCTTAATAAGGCGTTTGAATGTGAAAAATCGGCCTTTGAAAAGGTGGCAAAGTGAGTAGAAACAAAGGAAATGCTGCCCAATTTTCCTTAGGAATTGATAACTTGAATTTGGAATTTCTACATTGAAATTAGAGGTTAATAAACACACTATGGTTATTATAGGTTGACATATTACTTGCGGTAGTTGGACTTAGCAAGCGGATTGACCAAGGAGGTATGTAGAGCTTTCCTATCTCTTGAGCATGAATAGTTGTATCTATGTAGTACGGTATACGTACAAGATTTGATAATCTACACTTGTTCTAAAGTATATGATACTTGTTCATTTCAAAAGTATAAGTCCTTTGGTTTGAGGGAAAATGTTTTGACAAAGGGATAACACTAATATAATGACTTTATGGGGAGTTGGTTATATTAGTTTACTTGAAAGGTTCACAAAGAAAGGTTTACTCTAATTAAAACAAGTACGGGTAAAGGATTTGAAACTAAGAAAGGTGAATTGATTTTTAGGCATTGGTTGCCTAAGGTTTTAAAGAAAATGGAGTCACTTGATTTAGAAGCCTATGATATTTCTAAAAAGGAAATGTGACTTGTCTTGAAAAGAAATCGTAACTTGATACTATGGTGATTAGTATCTTGGAATCTTTGTATAAAAAGAGTTTTTCTTAGAAAGCTAGAAGTACATGGTACTTGGGTTGAATTTCCGGATTTTCTATTAAAAGACATGTTAGTGCCTTAGGATACTAAAATGAGAGGATATATTAATAATGTTAATAAGAAGTTAGGGGATTTCTTAACTTGCTTATGTTATGATAAGCCGGTAGTGCTTATGTATGATATGATAGGCCGGTAGTGCTTATGTATGATATGATAGGCCGGTAGTGCTTATGTTGTGATATGATAAGCCGGTAGTGCTTATGTATGATATGATAGGCCGGTAGTGCTTATGTATGATATGATAGGCCGGTAGTGCTTATGTTGTGATATGATAGGCCGGTAGTGCTTATGTATGATATGATAGGCCGGTAGTACTTATGTTATATATGATAGCCGGATGAGCTATGTTATATATTTGTATTATTACGGGGTAAACCCCGGGTTATTATCTATGTCATGGATTTGCTACCCATGATGCGAGTGCGGCGCTTGCACTCATGCGGATCCGGACCACAGGATCCATGCGGGTGAAATAGTCCCATGCGAGTACGGCGATGGTACTCATGCGGGTCCACAGGATCCATGCGGGTGAAATAGTCCCATGCGGGTGAAATAGTCCCATGACGAGGCGGATGAACTCATGCGGGTCCACAGAACCCATGCGGGTGAAATAGTCCCAGGAGTAGGATTGCTTAACGATACTACGGGCGAGGTACCCTGTTTTGATCGTGAGCCTCCTATTTTTATGCTATAAGTTTTATACTCGTTACTCTCATTGTTAGTAAGGCACAGTGCAAGGAAATTGATTTTATCTATGACTCCAGCTTATCTTTGACTTGTGATATTACTACAGTATTTTCCGTTTACATACTTGTGCGTTGTGTCACGACCCCCTTCCTGGGCTGCGTTCAATCTGCGAGTAAGGAAGCGGTGGTAGATCCTCATTCCTAGGATCTCTTACTCAGGTGTCAGGAGCTCCATTTCTTCGGAAGCTCGACTTTTGGTATGGTTCTCCCCGGTGTTGTGATATTTTGTACATTCAGGGGCATGACGGGGCCCTGTCCCGTCATAGGGTTACTTATTCTTAGAGGCCTGTAGTCTTGTCATAACTTGAGTTGTTTAAGGATATAACTGTTCGATTTGATGTACTTTTGTGGTAGCCATTTTGGGCTAGACTGTTTATACTATTATGGTTGTTTTACCTTGAGTTTATTTCCGCTGGTTTTCTCTGATGTTGTGTCACGAGGGTGCTCGGGTCAAGGCACCGGTCACGGACCCGGGGTCGGGTCGTGACAGGGATGCCCTATGCGGTCTGTGTGACTATGTGGTCTATTGAGACTATGCGGACTGCGGGAGTCCAGGAGGGTACCGGGGTTAGCTACCCCCGATGCGAGGAATACCTCATGCGGGTCTGTGTGTGACCTATGCGGGCTGCGGGAAGTCCATGATTAGGCACGCATAATGATACTATGGGCGATTGGCCTTGCTTCGATCATTCGCGGCCTAGAAAAGACCTGTTACAGTTTATCTACCTTGCTCTTGTTCATGTTGTGGCACTATGTGCAGTTGAACTGGTTGTGTTTGCAAATGGTTTTAAATACTTTGATTTTACTTGATACTTCTGATTTCACATACTTGGTACTGTGTGCGACCTCGCCGCTGCGTTAAATGCCGCAGGTAGAGGTACACCAGTCGTTGATCCTCGTTCTTAGGGTCACAGTTCAGCGTTTGGGAAGCTCCGTTTCTCCGGAGGCTTATCAGTGGTATAGTCCCCTGCCGTTGTAGGTACTTACATTTAGGGGTATGGCGGGGCCCTGTCCCGCCATTGTTGTCATATCATTCTTAGAAGTGCAGAACATTTGTGGCGAGTTGTAAAAAGGGATGTAATTGTTCTAGTTGTTATATATATTTATGCCGAAATGCAAGTTTTCTCAGATGAACTGTTTCATATTTCATATTATGTCATATCTTGTTTTATATTCCGCTGATTACTCTGATGTATGTATCACTAGGGTGCCCGAGGTAAGGCACCAGTCACGGGCCCGAGTTCGGGTCGTGACACTACGCCAGTGGGTGATTCGGTAGTAGCTCGACGGATATATAGGGCTTGCCCAATGACTTTATGCAGTCGTCAGACCCTAGCCGACTTGATAGAGTTGGACATGACTGACTTCGATGTGATCATGGGCATGGATTGGTTAGCTTCTTGATAGAGCCGGTTATTGAGTGGGAGGGGAACACTGTGTCGCCGAGGGGTAGGTTTATTTCCTACCTCAAGGCTAGGAAGATGGTGCAGAAGGGGTATATCTACCATCTCATTCGGGTGTTTGATACTGAGGCTGTGGTACCAGATTTTCAGTCAGTTCCAGTAGTCAGAGAGTTCCCAGATGTGTTTCCAGACGACCTCCCGGGTATCCCTCCTGAGAGGGAGATAGAGTTTTGTATTGATGTCTTTGCGGACACTCGGCTATTTCCATTCCGCCATACGAATGACACCTGCCGAGTTGAGAGAGTTGAAGGACCAGTGAGAGATTTCTTTGGAGAAGGGCTTCATCCGTGCCTAGTGTTTCTCCCCGGGAGCGCCGTATTGTTCGTGAAGAAGAAGAAGGGCGGGGACGCTGCGCATGTGTGTTGATTCTGACGGTGAACAAGGTGACCATTAAGAACGAATACCCCTTCCTGTGATTGATGATTTGTTCGACCGATTGCGAGCGCGAGATGTTTCTCAAGATTGATCTGCGATCGGGCTATCATCAGTGCGTGTCGAGAGGCGGATGTCCCTAGGATCGCATTCCGACCGTGACGCACTATGAGTTCGTGGTTATGTCTTTCGGGTTGACCAATGCTCGGCGGTATTCATGGATTTGATGAACCGAGTGTTCAAGCCATTTTGGACACGTTTGTGATAGTGTTCATTGATGACATCTTGGTTTATTCCCGCCGAGCGAGGAGCATGCGGAGCATTTGAGGCGACCTTTGAGAGTTCTCCAGACCAGCGGTTGTCGCCAAGTTTTGAAGTGTGAGTTCGTTGACTTCGTGGCTTTTCTTGGGCATATTGTCGGGTGATGGTATTCGGTAGATACGGCAAGATCGAAGCGATCGAGTTGGCCTAGACCTACTACTCCGCGAGTGCGCGATTTTCGCCTTGCAGTTACTATCGGCGGTTCGTGGAGAAGTTTGCTTATATCTCCGCACCATTGACTAGGTGACTCGTAAGCGGCTAAGTTTCGATGGGTGATGCTTGTGGCGGGGTTTCGATTCTTGAAGGAGGCGACGACCGCCCGTTCTTACTCTTCGGAGGTCCAGCGGCTATATGCGTATATTGTGATCGTCGGGCATCGGGCTGGATGTGTGTTGATGCAGTGAGGCAAGGTTATAAGCGTCAGCGTCGAAGCGACTTAAAGCACGAGAGGAACTACCCCCATGATTTGGAGTTGGCGCGGTGATTCACGCTTTGAAGATCCGAGGCACTATTTGTATGGGGTTCGTGGATATTTATACGAGACCACAAAAGCCTCGGATATCTTCGGCCGGAGGAGCTGAACTTACGACAGAGACGGTGGTTAGAGCTGCTCAAGGATTACGATGTCGACATCCTGTACCACCCAGGGAAGGCCAATGTTGTGGCAGATACCCTTAGTCGTAGGTCGATGGGGAGTCTATAAGATGTACAGCTAGAGAAGAGGAGCATGGTCCGCGAGTTGCATCCGCTAGCGAGCCTTGGAGTCCGATTGATTGATTCTAATAGCAGTGGGGTTCGAGAGGTTGCTGAGTCTTCCATCGTCGAGGAGGTGAAGAGGCAACAGTTTGAGGATCCGGTTTTGACACGATGCCGTGTCTGACCGCTTCGTGACAAAGGGTCCTTTTGAGGTAGCACCTGATGGGGTGCTAAGGTTTGAGGGCAGGTTGTGTGTTCCAGATATTGCAGGGCTTCGGCAGCAGGTTCTAGGGGAAGCACACAGCGCGCGTTACTCTATCCATCCGGGGTCGACAAAGATGTACCACAACCTCAGATCAGTGTATTGGTGCGATGGCTTGAAGAGGGACGTTGCAGAGTTTGTGGCTCGATGCGTGTTGTCGGCGGTGAAGGTAGAGCACCAGAGGCCTGGTGGTTTGTTGCAGACGATAGAGATCCCGACCTGGAAGTGGGAGGTGATCAACATGGACTTTAATCACAGGGTTACCTCGCACTCCGAGGAGACATGATTCTATCTGGGTTATCGTCGACCGGCTGAGGATTATGCCAGACTTTACATCCGAGAGATCGTCAGACTGCATGGAGTCCCTATTTCGATCATATTAGACAGAGGAGCCCAGTTTACGGCTAACTTCTGGAGGTCCTTCTAGAAGGGTTTAGGGACGCAGGTGAGCTCGAATCGCATTCCATCCTCGACAGACGGGCAGAGCGAGCGCACTATCCGCACTCGAGGATATGCTGCGAGCCTGTGTTATTGACTTCAGGGGTAGCGGGAGGATCATTTGCCTCTAGTTGAGTTTGCGTATAATAATAGCTACCACTCCAGTATTCAGATGGCGCCTTATGAGGCCTTGTATGGGAGGAAGTGCAGATCGCCGATAGGTTGGTTCGATGTGGGCGAGTGCGATTAGTGGGACCGCACTGGTTCAAAGAGCGATGGATAAGGTGAAGCTTATCCGAGGCGGCTATTAATACCGTAGTCGGCGAAGTCGTATGCAGATCATCATCGTCGGCATCTGGAGTTTGAGGTTGATGATTGGGTTTTCCTGAAGGTGTCACCCATGAAGGGTGTGATGAGATTTGGCAGGAAAGCTCGGCCAGGTACATTGGGCCTTATCAGATTGTCCGCAGGGTGGGCAAGGTCGCCTACGAGTTGGATCTGCCGTCCGATCTGGAGGCAGTGCATCCAGTTTTCCATGTTTCTATGCTGAGGAGATGTATCGGGGATCCATCTAGGGTACACCCGATTGACGATGTCCAGGTGACCGAGGGGTTATCGTATGAGGAGATTCCCATAGCGATAATCGATCGTCAGGTTAGGCGTCTGCGGACCAAGGACGTGGCTTCCGTCAAAGTCGTGTGGCGGAACGAGCTCAGGGAGGAGATGACGTGGGAAACTGAGGAGGACATGAGGCGGAGGTACCCTCACCTATTCCCCACACCTCCAGGTAACTTACTTTCCTACTTGTTGATTTCAATTACCATATATGCTTAAGTGTTGTACTGTGGCCATGTAAGGCATTTGCAAACTGTTTAAGTTATGAGGAACTTTATCATTATCTGTCTTGGGAAGGAACATTCGGGACGAATGTTTCTAAGGAGGGGAGAATGTTATACCCCGTATTTCCAGAGTATGTACGTAAGGGCGTACGTACAAAAAATTGAGCCTTAAAGTTAGGCATAGGACGAAATTTGTGCACAACCCACTAAAAGAATCGTTTTCCGACGAAACGTTTTACAAAACTTGCGAAGGGAAAATTACGGCTATGTCATTTATTATTTTTGCGGATTTTTCCGAGAGATGAAATATTTTGGACCAACGAGAGGGTGACACTTGTCACCCTCAGTGACGATAACAGACGATTTCTTGGGCGTTTTGTGGCCTTGAACAAGTCAAGGTTAGGTAGGATATTTTTGTGTAGTAGATGGATAAGGACACTTGGGTGAATCCACCTCCACTTGCCCTCCACTTGCCTTCATCTTGGCCATTGGTTGGCCTATAAATACCCCCCTAACTTGAAGGTTTTCTTCATCCACAAACACAATTCTCTAAGTCTCAAAATCCTCCCTCTCCCTTGTAGTGTTTTCGTCCCAACCCTCTCCCCCTCTAGCCTAGTGGCTTCCAAAATACCCTAGCCCAAATCCCTTATAGTATTTAAGTAGAAGTTGTGTAGAACTTCTAAGGGCTTCTTGGAGCTATCGGAGCGTGCAAATTAGGAGCTAAACCTTGCTCAGGATCGACATTTAACTTGGATAATTTTGGGCTTATCGAGGTAAATACTCTTGTCCTTCTATTGTAATTGGATATTACAAATAAGAATAGTTAAGACTTGAGTATAAGATCTAGAAGGATATTAAAGAATAGAATTGAACTGTAATCACAGTAGAAGGGTATAAAAGAAGAAGAATTGAACTGTACTTACATAGGACTGTATTTACAGTAGACTTGAGTAGTTTGACGAGTAGGGAAGTGCTGCCCAATTTTCCGTAGAATAGAGAACCCTCTGCTTAGAACTTTATACAGTATAGTCTAGACGTTGATAGACGTATTTGACTGTTATAGGTCGATACTCTGCGCGCGACATATTCGACTTGGCAGGTGGTTTTCGCCGAGGAGGTATGTGATTCTTCCTATCCTCTTGAGCATGATATTTTAAAGTACATATATATAGTACGGTAGACGTACGTGTGTTAACTGAACATGGTTTTACTTGACGTCTTTTGACTTGAGTCTAAATAATAAGAAACTTGAAGTATTTCAAAAGAATTATGAATCATTTTTAACAGAAGAGTAATACTTGGTTTTTAAACAAAAAGCATAAGAGTTATACTAGCTTTATGGGAAGTTAGGTATAACAACTTAAGAAAGATAAAAGGAATTGTTTACTTATTTGTTTATAAAAGCCTTGTATTGATTTCTGTAAAGTATAGTAAGATTGTTTGATAAGTAGACATGTTATGATGCTACGTGTGTTAGTGTCTTGTAACTTTTGTGTAAAGGGGGTTCCCTTGTTGTGCTTACATTGTTAAACGTTAAGACCGTTGTACTGTTATTATATCACATACCCCCTTGACTTGTTATACCGAGGGCTTGCCACCCTTGATGCGGGTCTATACGGCCTATGCGGTCTGTATGACTATGCGAGTCGCGGAGTTCAGGATTGATCATTCCGGTGTCTTATCCCGACGCGGGGATGCCCTATGCGATGCAGGTGACTACGCGGTCTATGAGACTATGCGGATGCGGGAGTCCAGGAGAATGCACGGGTTAGCTACCCCGTCACGAGGAATACCTCATGCGGGTGCATGTGTGACCTATGCGGTGCGGAAGTCCAGATTAGGCACGCATAATGATACTATGGGAGATTGGCCTTGCTTGATCATTCACGGCCTAGAAAAGACCGATTACATTATATCTATTTTGCTCTTGTTTATGTTGTGGCACTATGTGCAATTGGTAGTTGTATTTGCAAATGGTTTTAAAATACTTTAATTTTACTTGATTTCTGATTTCACATACTTGGTACTGTTGTCTCGACCTCCTTGGGCCGCGTTCATGCCGCAGTAAGGCAAGCAGTGCTAGATCCGCATCCTTAGGATATTTGCTTTGGTGTCGAGCTCCATCTTCTCCGAGGCTCGACTTTTGGTATGGTTCTCCGATGTTGTAGATATATGTACATTCGTGGTATGGCGGGCCCTGTCCTCCATAGTTGTTTACATTCCTAGAGTGCAGTAGTCATGTTGTAAAGTTGGGATGTAAATCGTTTCACTCTTATATATATATATACGAAAGGCGACTTTTCTCGAGATAAAGCGTGTCTCAATTTACATTTGTTTCATGTCTTGTTTTTATATTCATGATTACTCGATGTATGTCTACTTGGGTGCCACAGTAAGGCCTAGTCACGGCCCGGGCAGTCGTGTGAACATTTTAACTTGGATAATTTTGGGCTTATCGAGGTAAATAATCTTGTCCTTCTATTGTAATTGGAAATTACATATAATAGTAGTTTAGATTTGAGTAGAAGATACTAGAAGGGTATTAAAGAAGAGAATTGAATCAGAATTACATAGACTGTATTCTGATGAGACTTGTAGCATTGTGAGACAAATTGTACACGTCTGTTAGGCGTGTAATCCCTGAGTTGTTGGCACAGTAGCGGGCCGAGTAGAGGAGGAGATTTATGTGGTTACGGGGAGGTCTTTGCCGAATTTTCTGTAGAATATTCTACGAAGAGATCTATGAGTTGATAGACGTTTTATGGCCATTATAGGTGGAAGTACTACGAGTAGCGTATTCTACTTGAAGGATGGAAAAGGCTAGCAAGGTTTTAGTACTTGGAGCATTTTGCTAATTGTCGATAATCGTCGCGAGGTATGTGAACCTCTTCCTATCCTTTCTAGCATGATGTTTTGTAAACTATGTAGTACGGTAGACGTACATGTGCTAAATGAATTTGGTTGGTTTAAAATATAAGGTGTTATAATAGCTTTATGGGAAGTTAGTTATAACGACTTTATGTAGGTAAAAAAATGGTTTATTGATTTTAGAAGTTAAGAGACTTGATCTTGAAAGATAAGAGACTTGACTTAATTGACTTGATATGAATTTTGTTAAAAAGTTGTAAAACCTCATTCGCGAGTAATGAGTACTTGGTTTTAAAGAATAATGTTTCTTGATTTGGAAATGAGAATAATCATCGAACAAATCAACTGCGGCGTTAATAAAGGAAAATGTATTGACTAATTAATTATATTAAAACCAAGAGAAACCTCCATCCGCATAAGCTAAGATAAGACAAAATTGTATTACATTTTCTAGATCATGGTCGCTTTAATAAGATTGTTATAAACAAGAATAACCTACTCACACATAAGGCATACGTTACTCAATTGTTTTAAAAGAGATTACGTTAGTTGATTAAGACTATGAACTATGAAATCTTTCAAACTAAAAGACTTGAGTATTTGAAATTAGGCAACTTGAACTTTTGGAAAAGAATGTTGTTACTTGATTTTTAAAGGAAAGTGTTTTGGGTAAAAAGGAGGGCATGATATTTCCTTAGTTTGATTTAAAAGGAAAGCATGGTATTATCTTAATCTGTCTTAAAAGAGCGTTTAAATGTTATGGCCGATTCTATACCGAGTCCATGGGATGGACCGAATGTATTCCACCGATTCTATACCGAGTCCACGGATGGACCGAATGTATTCCACCCGATTCTATACCGAGTCCATGGGATGGACCGGGAATGTATTCCACCCGATTCTATACCGAGTCCATGGGTTGACCGGGAATGTATTCAACCCGATTCTATACCGAGTCCATGGATGGACCGAATGTATTCCACGATTTGGCACCGAGTCCATGAGACGGGCCGAATGTATTCCATACGATCCGACACCGAGTCCATGAGATGGCGAGACATGTTATACGTATCACACGATTTATACCTAGAGTCTGCGGTGAGGAAGGAGTTCCACGCACGAGGATGACTTTGAGCGTGAGTCCACGACTTGACATGGCTTTTATGTTGTGAATCGTAGTTTTATTATCATACATGTCTCTATTTTATTTTAAGATTATAATTTCGTTTCTGATATTTCGATTTCACATACTTGGTACTGTTATCGACCTCCTTCGGCCGCGTTCATCCGCAGTAGAGGTACATCGGTTGTTGATCCTCGCTCATAGGATCACAGTTCAGCGTATTGGGAAGCTCCGCTTCTCCGGAGGCTTATCTTTTGGTATGTTTCCCTGAGTTGTAGGTTCTTGTACATTAAGGGGTATGGCGGGGCCCTGTCCCGTCATAGTTGTTGTTACATTCTTAGAGGTCTGTAGTACTGTTGTGGGCAGGGTTGTAAATGATGTAACTGTTCAATTTCTGTATATATGCAAGAAGGCAACCATTTTGGTTGGCCGGTTTTATTATCATATCTCTTGTTTCATATCTGTATGTTTTATTTTCGCTGGTTTTTCTCTGAGGTTGTATCACCAGGTGCCCGGTAGGCACGATCCACGCCCAGAACGGGTGGTGACAAAAGTGGTATCAGAGCAGTTAATCTTCGGAAAGTGTCTACAGACCGTGTCTAGTAGTCTTGATTATCGATGTGTTGTGCACCACATCTATAATCAGGAGGTCGCAGACATTTAGGATTGGTTTCATTATTCTCATTCCGAGATTGTGCCTTAGAAAGGTGTTATAAGTTGGACCCTCGACGTATTTCATTTTTACGATTATGCCTCGCGCAAGGCAACCCGACCTGTATGGGCAAGGCAAAAGTGAATTGCTAGTAGGATACTGAGAGAGTACGAGCGCGAGCGGCCATTACCTGAGATAGTGCTTCAGACGGCGAGTTTTGCGACGCAGCAGTGGCCGAGACCACAAGACTGAGCCTCCAGCCCCACGGCTGGAGCGAGAGGTTGGGTACAAAGATGACCGATTCGCGTGATCGTGGCGAACGCGAGATAGGTGGATCGCAGCGATTCGATTCGATAGTACCGCATGGTTCACCCGAGATCGGATAGTTTGAGGCTACGGACTTTCGAGTTGTAGCCCGCGAGTTCTACGTCGAGGCCCGAGGATGATCCGCAGGAGTTCATCCGAAGCGATTCTGGATCGAGAGTGATCAAGGCTTCGGAGACCGAGTCGGTGGTCTTAGGTTCGCATCGGCTGCGTGATACTGCAGTCGACTGGTTTGATTCGTGGGAGCTGTCCCGGGGAGAGTATGCACTTCCAGCCATTTGGGACGGGTTCTCAGGGGCATTTCTTGCACATTTCTTGCCTCCACAGATGAGAAGGGCTCGGGCCGACAGATTTTTGACATTGAGGCAGACCGGGCGTACGGTTCGGGAGTACAATGTGGAGTTTGACTCATTAGCTCGGTACGTCCCCGCATTAGTAGCCGACATGGAGGACAGTGTCACACCCCGAACCCCGGGCCCGTGACTGGTGCCCTACCTGGGCACCCTTCTACCTTAACAACTAAGTAAACTGCGGAAATTAAATAACACCTCATTTCTTTTTTTAAAACTAACGTACGTGCAAGGGCAAAGCCGACAAGGCTGCCATATAATATACATAAACAAAAGACACTACACTGTACATGAGTCCAATCCCACATATGAATACAGACCTCTAAGAGTTATACTGAACTATGACGGGACAAGGCCATTGCACCCATAATCAGACAAAGCACATCGAAGGAACTTATACCAAAAAGATAAACTCCCGAACAGAAGGAGCTATCCAAAAACTCTGAGCAGGGTCCTACACCTGCAGATCACCAAACAGCGTACCTAAACCTGCGGCATGAACGCAGCCCCCCGAAGGAGGTCAGTACGAAGAATGTACCAAGTATGTGAAACAGTAAGTACTGTAATGAAATCATAACAGTCTAAACAAAACAGGAGACATGTATGATAGCCAACCTACAGTACACAATACATAAGCAGTCATATCAAGTCAGGGACGCATGCCCTCAAAGTCACTACTCAAATATAACTATGGGTCTCACGCCCATAATATCAACCATGCCCGTGGAATCCTTTCTCACTGCCGGCAGTCCATGATATAACAATATCCCTCGTGGTCGCATGCCCCGGAATCCCACATCGTATAAGCATGACCATGGGTAATAAAACAAACCGAATCTAACCCGCTCTCGGTCACATGCCCTAATCCCACATCGTATAAGCATGTCCATGGAGTATCTCTCGTGGTCGCATGCCCCGGAATCCCACATCGTATAAGCATGACCATGGGGTAATACAAACAAATCCGGGAATCTAACCCGCTCCTGGTCACATGCCCCGGAATCCCACATCGTATAAGCATGTCCAAGGAGTATCCCTCGTGGTCGCATGCCCCGGAATCCCACATCGTATAAGCATGACCATGGGGTAATACAAACAAATCCGGGAATCTAACCCGCTCCTGGTCACATGCCCCGGAATCCCACATCGTATAAGCATGTCCAAGGAGTATCCCTCGTGGTCGCATGCCCCGGAATCCCACATCGTATAAGCATGACTATGGGGTAATACAAACAAATCCGGGAATCTAACCCGCTCCTGGTCACATGCCCCGGAATCCCACATCGTATAAGCATGTCCAATGAGTATCCCTCGTGGTCGCATGCCCCGGAATCCCACATCGTATAAGCATGACCATGGGGTAACACAAACAATTGGAAGCATACCCGTGGAATCCCACATCACTGTCGGTACGTCCAAGTAAACTTACAACAAGACAGCCGACCCTCCAACCGAGAGTCGCGGCAACGTAATAAATATAATATTTTCACTCAAAAGATATCACCAGCACACATTGGCAATTCTCAATTAAACAAGCCAAAGTACTTATCAAGGCACACATAGAATAATTCTCAATTAAACAAGACAAAGTACTACGTACGTACATTCTTTTCAAAATACTCCTTTCTATGTAAAAATCCCAAGACACTAACACCCGTAGTATCAAGGTGTGTCTATTTTTCAAAGTAAGTTACTACACTTTTAGAAAACTCATTTCAAAGCTTGAAATCAAGTAACTTCAAATTTTTACATTCTAGGCAACTTATGCCCATTAATCAAAATAGACAACTTTCTTAACCTTCCATAAAACCGTTATAACCAACTTCCCATAAAGCCGTTATAACCCTTTATGGTTTTAGACATATTCATTCCTTTTATAACCAAGAGACTTATACTTTTAAAACCAAGTATCACATACTTACAAATCAAGTTCTTAACTTTCAAAATACTTCAAGTCTCTTAATATTTAGAAAACAAGTTTCTTCTCTTAAATCATGTCATTTCTCCTCTTTTAAAACAATTAAGTAAATCACTCATTTGACTCCCCTAAAGTCATTATAACAACCCTTAGGTTTTGGAAATAAGGCACTAGCCAAAAGATTTGGAAACCCATTCCTTTTCAAGACTCTATGTACTTTAAGAAAAATACTTTCTCTCTTAAGAATCCAAACTCCACTAAGGCAATGGATTATACAACTTACAATTTAAACATCAAAGTACAATCAAGGAAGTACATAGAACAAATTCTATTTCAGGCAATCCAAATATAACCAAGGAATGGATCATTTAAGGAGTAGGACATACTTTCTTTATCTTAAGGAATCATGCTAGAAGAGGAGATAGTTCACATACCTTTTCGGCTAAATCCACAAGCTAAGCCGAATATGCCGCACGTAGAAGTGTCAACCTATAATGGTCACAACATGACTATCAACTTCTAGTCTCTAACGTAGAATAATACTAAGTATACAGTCTCTAATTCTACGGAAAATCGGGAAGCACTTCCTTTATTTCTACTCACTTTGCCACCTTTTTCAAGGCCGAATACAATAACCAAACATGACACATTTAAGGCTCAAAACAACAACCAACCAAAGGGTATTACACGCCTTACAATACGTGTAAAATTCCGCCCCACAATTCATACCAAGTAGTTTAAAATCCAAGCCATTCTCGGCCAACTATACAACAACACTAAGTCTTTTCCAATCCTTTTCCAATTCCAAGTTCTAAGGTCTAACATGTTATATAGTCATAAACAACTTCAACAACTACAATTTCCTTCTTATACAACATGCGACGACTTAAACTAATAATCAACTTGAAATGTAATCTTAAGGCTAAACATGCTAGTTTTCGGATTAGGGTTCCAATAGACAATACACTTATCAAACTTCATACTAAACATCTCATGCTTGCTAATATCCATAGCTACTACAATAAGTAAACTTTAACTACTAAAACGACAAGATTTATACCTTTATAAGCCCTCAAAATTTCCAAGATTCAAAGTCGCGCCTTAGCAATTCTTAGCTCCTTTCCTTTACGCTCCAATCCGCTATTTGAAGCCTTTAGAAGTTCACAACCAACTTCTCTTCCATTTCCAATCCAAAATTAGGAAAACTACTTAGGTTTTCGCCTTGCGACTAACGTGAAAACGCCGTTTTTCCGAAATCTTTCTATTGAGATATCCTTACAATACCCTTAGGGACCTTGGGTTTAAGTCTTGTGAATAATGGATCAGAAACTAAAAATTTTTGTGTGGAAAGTTCATCAAAGCCGAGAGCATGCTAGTGTGCACAAGAGTTTGTCTAATTTTTCTAAGTGTGGAAGACCATGTCTTGCTACTAGTGTGGTATATAAAACACAATGGAGGGTCAAGATATCAACACTTGAGTGGCTAGGATGAAGAACACTTGGATAATGGCCAAGTGGACAAGTTGACTTGGTCAACAATATCAAGCTTGAAGACTTATCTTCCTTGATGGTCAAATGACCATTCTAACCCTTGCATTTTCGTCCAAGACCACATGAGGGGGTGCCACGTGTCGCCCTCTCATTCGTCCATAAAATTCTGTAACCCTCGTGGGCCCCGCAAAACGTAAAATTCCTCGGGTGGGCCCCACGTGACCAAATCCGTAAAAATAAATTCCATAATGTTAATAAGTTCCATATTCTTCAAATAATGCATTTTGAGAATCTAATTCTCCTCAACGAACATTTTTCCTTTCCGACGTTCGGAAGATTTTCCGTCGGAAAAACAATTCTTCCTTTCGTACCAATTTCCAAGTCTTGATTCCTTACGTACATTCTCTTATACATGTCCTGGAATTACGGGGTGTAACATTCTTCCCCTCTTAGAAACATTCGTCCCCGAATGTTCTTAGTCGGTTGTCAAGCTATACAAACTCCGGCATAAAATTTATACTATGCCTAACAGTCAATACTCCACAAGACCAACGATGCCACACATGGCCACCACCTAACATACGTAAACATATCAATGGACCTTCCGTCCGCGACCCCTTCTCACAAAACTCGAAGGTTACAGTCTTCTAAAACACGGGATTTTTAGAGGTTACTTTATTTTCTTACTTGTCATACTTAACTTCTCATTCTTAGTCTGAAATAAATCTTTCTCTTATCTCAAGGTACTTCTTACCCTATCCTCCCATTCACTAGAGGTTCGTCACATAAGCCAAAGTATTTCTACTATACATCTTTCCCTATCGGTCTTACACTGTTACGGGGTAATTACAACTTGTGAACTCTACACAACTATAGTCTCAGTTCACTTTATCATTCTTGTCAACATTCTTAACTTTTCACTTTACTAATCAAAGTATTCCTACCTCTGGGGGTACTATCACTTACAACTTCTAGCAACAAAGGGAAAACATATACGCTAGGGTAACATCTGAACCTATCAATGCACGTATGATTCAAAAGAATCGAAATCTACCTGTAACCCCATGCGATGTCGCCTCCTGATCCTGTCTAGTAGTCACGTCATCTATGCGGTTCGAAGGACCGCCAGAACTATAAACTCCACCCTGACCTCTACCACGATGGTCGACATCCGAACACCGCTCGGGGGCCTTGTGGAGGAAAGGAAACCAACCATCGGCCTCATAGGCTGAGCCACCTCACCAGTGCTCTTTCTAAAAGGACATACCCTCATAATATGGCCTGGACGGCCACAATAAAAACAAACACCTGTGCCATAACGGCATTTCCCCGAATGACGCTTACCACATCTGATACACTGAGGAATAGGTGGCCTCGACCGAGAAAGTCCTCTGCTCCTCTGAGAACCTCGACCCCTGGAGCTTGGACCGGCTCCTAAATACCTCGTGGGGTCAAATCTCCCACCCGTGAGCTGCGGTGCTATGTACTGGGTAGGCTGGGACGAATATCTCACTCGCTGTTGAGGCTGCTCGTCCAAAAACTCACCGGGATAACCAACCGGTCTAGCCCTCTTACGCTGATTTCCGCGTTGGCCCTCTACCCTCTGTACACCTGTCGGTACTGGCCGAATAACCTCTTGCTGATGAAACTGTAGCACCGCTATCTTGGATAATAACATAACTGCTTCCCTCATGACCCTATAGTCTTCTCCTAACTGCGAAACTAGAGGCTCTGGTGCTGGGGCCTCAAAACCTGGAGCAGAAGAACTCGCCAACTGCGGAACAATATCCGGTATACCCTGGGCATAAGCCCTATCAACTCTCTGAGTCTGACTAGTAGCTCCTGCTACTCCTTTGCCCTTCTGGGCGGCTGTTGCCCTCCTTGGAGGCATAACCGTAACACAAAATTACGTCAGAGAGGAATTATCTTACTAACACAACTCTATGGCACGATCTTAGAGTGAGAAGAATAGAAACCAACTCCTAAATGTCCTGTAGCCTTCTGTTTATGGGTGTGGCGCGCAACACACCGATAATCAAGACTATACTAGACACGGTCTATAAACATTCCGAGGACTGACTGCTTTGATACCACTCTGTCACACCCCGAACCCCAGGCCCGTGACTGGTGCCCTACCTGGGCACCCTTCTACCTTAACAACTAAGTAAACTGCGGAAATTAAATAACACCTCATTTCTTTTTTTAAAACTAACGTACGTGCAAGGGCAAAGCCGACAAGGCTGCCATATAATAAACATAAACAAAAGACACTACACCGTACATGAGTCCAATACCACATATGAATACAGACCTCTAAGAGTTATACTGAACTATGACGGGACAAGGCCCCGCCGTAACCATAACTGTACAAAAGCCTGTACTGAAAGAACTTATACCAAAAAGATAAACTCCCGAACATAAGGAGCTATCCAAAACTCGGCGGTCCTACACTGCAGATCACCAAACAACAGACCTAAACTCGCGGCATGAACGGCCCCGAATAAGTCGATGCGAAGAATGTACCAAGTATGTGAAACAGTAAGTATTGTAATGAAATCATAACAGTCTAAACAAAACAGGAGACATGTATGATAGCCAACCTACAGTACACAATACATAAGCAGTCATATCAAGTCAGGGACGCATGCCCTCAAAGTCACTACTCAAATATAACTATGGGTCTCACGCCCATAATATCAACCATGCCCGTGGAATCCTTTCTCACCGCGATCTATGATATAACAATATCCCTCGTGGTCGCATGCCCCGGAATCCCACATCGTATAAGCATGACCATAGGGTAATACAAACAAATCCGGGAATCTAACCCGCTCCTGGTCACATGCCCCGGAATCCCACATCGTATAAGCATGTCGAGTATCCTCGTGGTCGCATGCCCCGGAATCCCACATCGTATAAGCATGACCATAGGGTAATACAAACAAATCCGGGAATCTAACCCGCTCCTGGTCACATGCTCCGGAATCCCACATCGTATAAGCATGTACAAGGAGTATCCCTCGTGGTCGCATGCCCCGGAATCCCACATCGTATAAGCATGACCATGGGGTAATACAAACAAATCCGAATCTAACCCGCTCCGGTCACATGCCTAATCCCACATCGTATAAGCATGTCGAGTATCCTCGTGGTCGCATGCCGGAATCCCACATCGTATAAGCATGACCATGGGGTAATACAAACAAATCCGAATCTAACCGCTCCCGGTCACGCCCTAATCCCACATCGTATAAGCATGTCCAAGGAGCATCCCTCGTGGTCGCATGCCCCGGAATCCCACATCGTATAAGCATGACCATGGGGTAACACAAACAATTGGAAGCATACCCGTGGAATCCCACATCACTGTCGGTACGTCCAAGTAAACTTACAACAAGACACCACTTCTCCAACCGAGAGTCGCGGCAACGTAATAAATATAATATTTTCACTCAAAAGATATCACCAGCACACATTGGCAATTCTCAATTAAACAAGCCAAAGTACTTATCAAGGCACACATAGAATAATTCTCAATTAAACAAGACAAAGTACTACGTACGTACATTCTTTTCAAAATACTCCTTTCTATGTAAAAATCCCAAGACACTAACACCCGTAGTATCAAGGTGTGTCTATTTTTCAAAGTAAGTTACTACACTTTTAGAAAACTCATTTCAAAGCTTGAAATCAAGTAACTTCAAATTTTTACAATCTAGGCAACTTATGCCCATTAATCAAAATAGACAACTTTCTTAACCTTCCATAAAGCCGTTATAACCAACTTCCCATAAAGCCGTTATAACCCTTTATGGTTTTAGACATATTCATTCCTTTTATAACCAAGAGACTTATACTTTTAAAACCAAGTATCACATACTTACAAATCAAGTTCTTAACTTTCAAAATACTTCAAGTCTCTTAATATTTAGAAAACAAGTTTCTTCTCTTAAATCATGTCATTTCTCCTCTTTTAAAACAATTAAGTAAATCACTCATTTGACTCCCCTAAAGTCATTATAACAACCCTTAGGTTTTGGAAATAAGGCACTAGCCAAAATATTTGGAAACCCCTTCCTTTTCAAGACTCTATGTACTTTAAGAAAAATACTTTCTCTCTTAAGAATCCAAACTCCACTAAGGCAATGGATTATACAACTTACAATTTAAACATCAAAGTACAATCAAGGAAGTACATAGAACAAATTCTATTTCAGGCAATCCAAATATAACCAAGGAATGGATCATTTAAGGAGTAGGACATACTTTCTTTATCTTAAGGAATCATGCTAGAAGAGGAGATAGTTCACATACCTTTTCTAAATCCACAAGCTGCCGAATATACCGCACGTAGAAGTGTCAACCTATAATGGTCACAACATGACTATCAACTTCTAGTCTCTAACGTAGAATAATACTAAGTATACAGTCTCTAATTCTACGGAAAATCGGGAAGCACTTCCTTTGTTTCTACTCACTTTGCCACCTTTTTCAAGGCCGAATACAATAACCAAACATGACACATTTAAGGCTCAAAACAACAACCAACCAAAGGGGATTACACGCCTTACAATACGTGTAAAATTCCGCCCCACAATTCATACCAAGTAGTTTAAAATCCAAGCCATTCTCGGCCAACTATACAACAACACTAAGTCTTTTACAATCCTTTTCCAATTCCAAGTTCTAAGGTCTAACATGTTATATAGTCATAAACAACTTCAACAACTACAATTTCCTTCTTATACAACATGCGACGACTTAAACTAATAATCAACTTGAAATGTAATCTTAAGGCTAAACATGCTAGTTTTCGGATTAGGGTTCAAATAGACAATACACTTATCAAACTTCATACTAAACATCTCATGCTTGCTAATATCCATAGCTACTACAATAAGTAAACTTTAACTACTAAAACGACAAGATTTATACCTTTATAAGCCCTCAAAATTTCCAAGATTCAAAGTCGCGCCTTAGCAATTCTTAGCTCCTTTCCTTTACGCTCCAATCCGCTATTTGAAGCCTTTAGAAGTTCACAACCAACTTCTCTTCCATTTCCAATCCAAAACTAGGAAAACTACTTAGGTTTTCGCCTTGCGACTAACGTGAAAACGCCGTTTTTCCGAAATCTTTCTATTGAGATATCCTTACAATACCCTTAGGGACCTTGGGTTTAAGCCTTGTGAATAATGGATCACAAACTAAAAATTTTTGTGTGGAAAGTTCATCAAAGCCGAGAGCATGCTAGTGTGTACAAGAGTTTGTCTAATTTTTCTAAGTGTGGAAGACCATGTCTTGCTACTAGTGTGGTATATAAAACACAATGGAGGGTCAAGATATCAACACTTGAGTGGCTAGGATGAAGAACACTTGGATAATGGCCAAGTGGACAAGTTGACTTGGTCAACAATATCAAGCTTGAAGACTTATCTTCCTTGATGGTCAAATGACCATTCTAACCCTTGCATTTTCGTCCAAGACCACATGAGGGGGTGTCACGTGTCGCCCTCTCATTCGTCCATAAAATTCTGTAACCCTCGTGGGCCCCTCAAAACGTAAAATTAATCGGGTGGGCCCCACGTGACCAAATCCATAAAAATAAATTCCATAATGTTAATAAGTTCCATATTCTTCAAATAATGCATTTTGAGAATCTAATTCACCTCAACGAATATTTTTCCTTTCCGACGTTCGGAAGATTTTCCGTCGGAAAAACAATTCTTCCTTTCGTACCAATTTCCAAGTCTTGATTCCTTACGTACATTCTCTTGTACATGTCCTGGACTTACGGGGTGTAACAAACAGAGTGCACCGCTACGTCACCGGGCTCGATGACTACTTGACAGAGGCTTGTTCGGGTGTAGCTCTTCAGCCGGGCATGGACATTGCCCGCATGCAGGCTTATGCACTTGGATGTAAGGAGCGGAGGGGTCGACGGAATGACCGAGATCAGCAGAAGATGGCCAGGACAGCAGGGTCCTTTGGTAACTTTTGAGGCGGACCGCCTCAGCAGCAGGCTAGTTATGTACCTCCGCCAAGATGCAGTGGTCCTCCGCGCCTTCGTGACGTTCGGGGTATTCGAGGCTGGTCGAGCTCGTGGCTTCTGGTTTACTGATATACATGGGTTCTAGCCAGCAGGATTCATGTCCCCCTCAGTGTGCACGATGTGGCAGGCGTCATCCCGGGGAATGTCATCTTTTTACTGGTGCTTGTTTCACCTACGGCCGTCAGGGCCATGTGACGAGAGACTGCTTATAGGAGGGGTACAGGCAGAATGACGCAGCCTCACGGTCGATGGCGGGTTCATCGCCTTCACACTATACTGCAGTGCGGCCTATGATTAGAGTGAAACGGTAGATACAGGTATATCCTTAACCCTCTAGAGATTTGTATGCATGATATGATGATCTTATTATTGTGTGCTATGTACGAATAGCATTGTGTTGATTGTGATTAGAAAACATGGTTGGTTAAAAGGGTAAGATTGGGGACAGGGAAATTGTGAGCCTTGGAATATTATACGTAGGGACCTTAGAGGCGAGGCCATCATGGGTAAAAGATTTATTTTATGCTTGACCTTTATCGGAGTGCATAGTATACGTGCGATATATTTGTGTGATAAGTCCCTAAGTAGTGGAAAATGAAAGAGGGTAGTTGAGCTAAGAATGACCACTAGGTTTTCGTGACTTGATTAGTGAGATTGTTCCGGATCGGGGAACAAGAGCTTGGCGCGATAAATGGGTCGGGTAGAGGCCAGATTGCGGGTCAACCCGCAGCCCGGTTTGAAGTAAGGAAATTTGTGGTGGTCCCGCTATATGATAGGATCACGAGGGTGTTAGGCCCAAGTTTAGTTAACCATCGTACGAGTTCGTGGATGCGTTCGACCAGTAGTCGGGCCGATGAGGTCAACCCATCTTGTCTTTCAGTCAGGACCGTTTACCCGGCGGAGGGTTATGCGAGATATTGTATATCAGGAAGGTTGTAAGGCTGCACGGGGTTCCTACTTTTACTTTATGACGGGCAGTGGATCCCAGTTTACGACTATTTCTTTTTCTGGAGGTTTTACCAGGCGAGGGTTAGGAACTCAGGTGAGTCTCAGTATTGCATTCACCCTCGGGCCGACAGACAAACAACGCGTTTTTTTACCCAGATATTTAAGGATAGGTTACGGGCCGGTGTTTTGATTTCACGGGTAGCTGTGAGGATTAATTGCCTCTTGTTGAGCGAGTATTATAATAGCTACCATTTCAGTATTCGGATATCGCCTTATGAAGCCTTGTATGGGCGGAAGTGTAGGTTGCCGGTCGATTGGTTCGATGTTGGCAAGGTTCAGATAGTTGGTCCGTACTTGATCCAGCAGGATGTGGATATGTTCGGAAAAGTATCGGAGATCCATCTAGAGTGTTCCCAGTTAATGATGACCAAGTTGGAGGTAGTAACCCCGAGATTTTGGAAACCAAGCAATATGGAAGGGTGGTAAGTTTATTTAGGAAGTGTTCGAGTGTACGAGGAGGGTACGACGAGTAAGAGAATAGAAGTGATCATTACTTTTGTGAAGTAAAGGTGCGAAGGGAATATCTTTTAGACCTTGGGTGGGAGCTTTTGTAATGCTAGAGGTGATTCCTCGTGGACTTGGATTAAGTATTTGCGCGTGTGTTATTTTGTGGCCAGGTGTGGCATTGGCAACTTGTTTAAGTTAAGAGGAACTTTATCGTTATCCGTCTTGAGAAGGAACATTCGGGACGAATGTTTCTAAGGAGGGGAGAATGTTATACCCCGTATTTCCAGAGTATGTACGTGAGGACGTACGTACAAAAGTTTAAGCCTTAATTAGGCAAAGGGCGAAATAGTGAACTTTCAACGGAAAATATTCGGAACCTTGCGAAGGAAAAATTACGGTTACTACATTTAAAATTTTTGCGGATTTTTCCGAGAGATAAAATATTTTGGACCAACGAGAGGGCGACATGTGTCACCCTCAAGTGGACGGTTTGGTGAGGGATTTCTTGGCACGTTTTTTGTGAGTAAAATGCCATAAACCTTTGGTCAATGTTTGGTTAGATATTTGTGTGGTAGATGGATAAGGTGGGACCCACACACACTTGTCCAAATCTCCACCATCCACTTGCTTTGATCTTGGCCATTGAAGATTCTATAAATACCCCTCAAGTGCAAGACTAAATCTTCATCCCTTAAACATTTTCCAAGTCTCAAAATCCATCTCCCCCTCTTGAAAGCTCTCGTCAAACTCCCCTCCCCTTTGTGAAGCCCTCCAAACACTCCCCCTCTTCCTAGTTGTTCTTGTCGAAATACCCCCCCCCCTTGGTTGAAAAATATTCTCCAAGTATTGTTATTATTCCAAAATACCTTAGCCTAAATCCCTTGTAGTATTCCAAAGTTACCTCTATACTAAAAGCCCGAACAATACTACTATACTTCCTTTAGTCACTAAACGAAACCCTAGGGAAAATCTTCATTGTTGGTTGAAGTATTAAGTAGAAGTTGTGTAGAACTTCTAAGGGTTTCTTGGAGCAAATTGGAGCGTACATAATAGGAGCTAAACGTTGTTCAGGATCGACATTTTAACTTGGATTATTTTGGGCTTATCGAGGTAAATAATCTTGTCCTTCTATTGTAATTGGAAATTACATATAATAGTAGTTTAGATTTGAGTAGAAGATACTAGAAGGATATTAAAGAAGAGAATTGAACTGTAATTACATAGGATTTGTATTCTGAGACTTGTAGCATTGTGAGACAAATTGTACACGTCCGGTTAGACGTGTAATCCCCTAGGAGTTGTTGGCCTGGTAGCGGGCCTGAGTAGAGGAGGAGATTTATGTGGTTACTGGGGGAGGTCTTGAATTTTACGTAGAATATTCTACAGAGATCTATGAGTTGATAGACGTTTTATGGCCATTATAGGTGGAAGTACTACGAGTAGCGTATTCTACTTGAAGGGTGGAAAAGGCTAGCAAGGTTGTAGTACTTGGAGCATTTTGCTAATTGTCGATAATCGTCGCGAGGTATGTGAACCTCTTCCTATCCTTTCTAGCATGATGTTTTGTAAACTATGTAGTACGGTAGACGTACATGTGCTAAATGAATTTGGTTGGTTTAAAACATAAGGTGTTATAATAGCTTTATGGGAAGTTAGTTATAACGACTTTATGTAGGTAAAAGAATGGTTTATTGATTTTAGAAGTTAAGAGACTTGATCTTGAAAGATAAGAGACTTGACTTAATTGACTTGATATGAATTTTGTTAAAAAGTTGTAAAGCCTCATTCGCGAGTAATGAGTACTTGGTTTTTAAAGAATAATGTTTTACTGATTTCGGAAATGAGAATAATCATCGAACAAATCACTGCAGCGTTAATAAAGGAAAATGTATTGACTAATTAATTATATTAAAACCAGTAGAAACCTCCATCTGCATAGAAGCTAAGATAAGACAAAATTATATTACATTTTCTAGATCATGACTGCTTTAATAAGATTGTTATAAACAAGAATAACCTACTCACACATAAGGCATACGTTACTCAATTGTTTTAAAAAGAGATTACGTTAGTTGATTAAGACTATGAACTATGAAATCTTTCGAAACTAAAAGACTTGAGTATTTGAAATTAGGCAACTTGAACTTTTGGAAAAGAATGTTGTTACTTGATTTTTAAAAAGGAAAGTGTTTTGGGTAAAAAGGAGGGCATGATATTTCCTTAGTTTGATTTAAAAGGAAAGCATGGTATTATCTTAATCTGTCTTAAAAGAGCGTTTAAATGTTATGGCCGATTCTATACCGAGTCCATGGGATGGACCGGGAATGTATTCCACCCGATTCTATACCGAGTCCATGGGATGGACCGGGAATGTATTCCACCCGATTCTATACCGAGTCCATGGGATGGACCGGGAATGTATTCCACCCGATTCTATACCGAGTCCATGGGTTGACCGGGAATGTATTCAACCCGATTCTATATCGAGTCCATGGGATGGACCGGGAATGTATTCCACTCGATTCTATACCGAGTCCATGGGATGGACCGGGAATGTATTTCACACGATTCTATACTGAGTCCATGGGATGGACCGGGAATATATTCCACACGATTTGGCACCGAGTCCATGAGATGGGCCGGGAATGTATTCCATACGATCCGACACCGAGTCCATGAGATGGGCCGAGACATGTTATACGTATCACCCGATTTATACCTAGACTGCCGGCAGTGAGGAAGGAGTTCCACGGGCATGAGGGATGACTTTGAGGGCGTGAGTCCCTGACTTGACATGACTGCTTTTATGTTGTGAACTGTAGTTTTGTTATCATACATGTCTCCTGTTTTATTTTAGACTGTTATAATTTCGTTTCTGATATTTCCGATTTCACATACTTGGTACTGTTGTCTTGACCTCCGGGCTGCGTTCATCTGCGCGGTAGAGTACATCGGTTGTTGATCCTCGCCATAGGATCACGATTCAGCGTATTGGAAGCTCCGCTTCTCGAGGCTTATCTTTTGGTATGTTTCCACTGAGTTGTAGGTTCTTGTACATTCGGGGTATGGCGAACCTGTCCGTCATAGTTGTTGTTACATTCTTAAGTGCAGTAATCTTGTTGTGGGCAGGGTTGTAAAGGATGTACCTGTTCAATTTCTGTATATATGCAAGAAGGCAACCGTTTTGGTTGGCCGGTTTTATTATCATATCTCTTGTTTCATATCTGTATGTTTTATTTCCGCTGGTTTTTCTCTGAGGTTGTATCACTATGGTGCCCGGGGTAAGGCACCAGTCACGGGCCCGGGATCGGGTCGTGACAATAAGGAACCTTATACTTAGAAATATTCTACGAAGAGATCTAGACGTTGATAGACGTGTTTGGTTGTTATAGGTGGATATTCTACGTGCGGCATACTCGACTTGGCTAGTGGATTAAGCCGAAGAGGTATGTGATTCTTCCTATTCTCTTGAGCATGATTATTTGTGAAATATATAGTGCGGTAGACGCACGTGTGTTAAAGGAGTTTGATTTCCTTTTGTGTGTCCTTGACTTGATTCTAAAGTTAAGTGACTTGATATGAAATGTTAAGGACTTGAATTGTGTTAAAAGTTGTGAAACCTCATTCATGAGTAATGAGGGTACTTGGTCTTTAAAAGAATAAAGTTATCTTGATTTCGGAAATGAGAGTAGTTGTCCTTGGTTGGTTTAAAACGTAAAGTGTTATAATAGCTTTATGGGAAGTTAGTTATAACGACTTTATGAAAATGAAAGAATGGTTTTATTATTGGATTTAAAACGGTAACTTGATATTTTTATAAAGTTATGAGACTTGGTTTTCAAAGTTACGAGATTTGATTTAAAGATTATGAGACTTTTATGTAAGGTCTTGATTTCTAAAAGAGAAGAGACTTGAGAATTTGAAGTTATGAAGCTTAAACTATTTTGAAAAGTATATTGTTACTTGACTTTAAAAAGGAGAAGTGTTTTTGTATAAAAAGAAGGCATGGTATTGTCTTGAGTTGGTTTTAAAGGAAGGCATGGTTTTTTCTTGGTTTATTTAAAAAGAAGGTATGGAAATTGTTTTGGTTTACTTAAAATGATAGTTACTCTATTTTGATACTACGGGTATTAGTATCGTGTGACATTTGTGAAAGAAAAGAGATATTTTTGAAAGAATTGAAGTATGTAGTACTTGGGGTTAAACACCCGGATTTTTGGCATAAAATGAGAGTCTAAGAGTATGTTAAACTTGCCTACGCTAGTTGTGATAGCTTTTGTTGTGCAAGTGTTGTATGTCTATTCTACCGCGTCTCTCAATGGAGGGTCGGTTATCTTGTTATTTCCTTGGACCTACTGACACGTTGGGTGGCCCACGGGTATGGTTCCATTAGGATTGTTATTCCATGGACTAGCTCTCCATGAGGTTTAGTGACGCAGGCGGTATCTGGTAGTTAGCCCCCGTACTTGCCCCGGTCGTGGCTGATGCAGGGTGGATCTGGTAGTTGGCTTTCGTACTTGCCCCGGTCAGTTCTTTATCGTGTTATTTACTTGGACATACTGACACGTTGGGTGGCCCACAGGTATGCTTCCATTGTTGTTGTATTCCACGGATTAGTTCCCCATGAAATCTCGTGATGCAGGAGGTACCTGGTAGTTAGCCTACGTACTTGCCTCGGTCAGCGACGTGATGCAGGGTGGATCTGGTAGTGACTTTCGTACTTGCCCCGGTCAGCTTTGTGACGCAGGTGGAATCTGGTTGTTGACGCAGGCGGTTCTGGTAGTTGGCTCTCGTACTTGCCCCGGTCGGCTGCGCGACGCAGGAGGTACCTGGTAGTTGGCCTTCATACTTGCCCCGGTCAGTTTTATAGCATAGTTGGTACGGTAGGCTTTGGTAGATGGCAACAGTGCTTGCCCCGGTCATATCTCGTGGCGACAGGCTGGTTCTAGTAGCTGGCTTTCGTACTTGCCCCGGTCAGTTGATGATGCATACTGGTTCTAGTAGCTATGCCTTCGTACTTGCCCCGGTCAGTTTTATGATGCAGGCTGGATCTGGTGTGTAGCTTTCCTACTTGGCCCGTACGGTTGTTTTTATGGCACAGGTGGGACCTGGTGTTCATGTGTACTTTTTGGTGTTATTAAATCATAGACTGCCGGCAGTGAGGAAGGAGTTCCACGAGCATGATTGATATTGCGGGCGTGAGACCCATGGTTATACTTGAGTGATGACTTTGAGGGCGTGAGTCCCTGACTTGACTGCTTATATATTGTGTACTGTAGTTTGGTTATCATACATGTCTCCTGTTTTATATAGACTGTTATGATTTCATTACAGTATTTTCAGTTTCACATACTTGGTACATGTTTGTCACGACCCGATCCCGTGACTGGTGCCTTACCCGGGCACCCTAGTAGGCATACATCAGAGTAACCAGCGGAATATAAAAACAAGAGATGAAACAATATGAAATGAGAAACAGTTTATCTAAGAAAAAGTTGCCTTTCGGCATATATATATACATCAAGAGTGAACAGTTACATCCCAACTTTACAACAGGACTACAGACCTCTAAGGAAGTAAATAACTATGGCGGGACAGGGCCCCGCCATACCCTGAAAGTACAAAATATCTACAACACCAGGGAGAGTCGTACCCAAAAGTCGGGCCTCCGGAGGAATGGAGCTCCTTACACCAGAGTAAAGATCCTAAGAATGAGGATCTACCACCTGCTTCCCCTTACCTGCGGCATGAACGCAGCCCCCTGAAGGAGGTCAGTACAACAGGTACCAAGTATGTGAAACTGTAAAGTACTTTAAAGGAAATCATATCATTTTAAAACCAATTTTACAAATATGTACGAAACAACCAATGTAACCGCACATAGTGCCACATCATAACCAAAAGCAAAAGAGATATAACATAACTGGTCTTTTCTAGGCCGCTAATGATCGAAGCAAGGCCAATCTCCCATAGTATCATTATGCGAGCCTAATCCTGGAACTCCCGCAGTCCGCATAGGTCACACAGACCCGCATGATGTATTCCTCGCATCGGGGGTAGCTAACCCGCGACATCCTCCTGGACTCCCGCAGTCTGCATAGTCACACAGACCGCATGAGGTATTCCTCGCATCATAGTCACACAGACCGCATGAGGTATACCTCGCATCGGGTAACACACCCGGAGTGATCATCCTGGAACTCCCGCAGCTCCGCATGGTCACACAGACCGCATGAGGTATTCCTCGCATCGAGGGTGGCAAGTCCTCGGCATCATAACAAGTCAGGGGGGTATGTGATATAATAGCAGTACAACGGGCTTAACGTTTAACAACGTAAGCACAACAAGAATAACCCCCTTACACAACATCACAAGACACTAACACACGTAGCATCATAACATGTTTACTTATCAAACCATCTTACTACACTTTTCAGAAATCAATACAAGACTTTCATAAACAAATAAGTAAACCGTTCCTTTTATCTTTCTTAAGTCGTTATACCTAACTTCCCATAAAGCTAGTATAACTCTTTAAGCTTTTAAAACCAAGTATTACTTTTCTTTCAAAAATGATTCATAACTCTTTTGAAATACTTCAAGATTCTTATTATTTAAAACTCAAGTCAAAGACATCAGAGTAAAACCAATTTTAGTTAACACACGTACGTCTACCGTACTATATATATATATATCAAAAATATCATGCTCAAGAGGATAGGAAGAATCACATACCTCCTCGGCGAAATCCACCTGCCAAGTCGAATATGTCGCGCGCAGAGTGTTATACCCCGTAGTTCCAGGGTATGTATGTGGGGACGTGCGTACGAGAATACGACAGAAATTTTGGAAAGAAAGAAAGGTGTGATTTTTCGACGGAAAAATTTCCGGGTTTTGTGAAGGAAAAAAGTTCATTAATGGGAATTGACTTCCCAGATTTGGTATTTGGACTTCGTGGATTATTTTAGAATTTTGGGATTTTATTTTCAGAAATGGTCACGTGGGGCCCACGGGAGAAATTTACGGTTTTGTGGGGCCCGCTTTATTTTTGAGATTTTCGGGAGACAAAATATTTTGGACGAATCGGGGGGCGACACGTGTCACCCCTTGTGTGGCCATGTGGGCCGAAATTGGTGGACAAGTGGCTAGGCCACTTGTCCCTTGGCCGAAATGGCCACTACACTTGGCATAGTTTTCGTTTGGCCATGTGGTGTGGTGGGACCCACACACACATGGCCCAATCTTGACCATACACTTATATTGATCTTAGCCCTTTATTCATCTATAAATACCCCAAGTGCAAGACATAATATTCATCTCACACTTAAGCTTTCCAAAGCCAAATATTTTCCCTCCCTTTGTTGCATTTTCGTCCCTCCCCTCTTGTGTGTAGAAAATACTTTGTGTATTGTTGTATAGTCCTAAATACCTTGGTCTAGTATCCCTAGTGGTATTCCAAAGTTGTTTTAATACTAGGAGCCCGGAAATACTACTTTATTCCAATAGTCGCAAAGTGAAACCCTAGAAAAATCTTTATAAGCTTGGTTGAAGTGTTAAGAGAAGTTGTTTAGAAACTTCTAAGAGTTGCTTGGAGCGGGTTGGAGCGTAAGGAATTGGAGCTAAACGTTGCTCAGGATCGACTTATAAACTTGGATAATTTTGGGCTTATCGAGGTAATGATCTATGTCCCCCTATTGTAATTGGATATTACATGTTGTAGTAGTTATACTTGAGTATATTATATTGGGAGGATGATTATAAAGGATTGAACTGTATTTACATTGGACTGTACTCACAGTAGACTTGTGTAGTATTATTGTGAAGCAGAATTGAACACGTCCGGTTAGACGTGTAATCCCCTGGGAGTTGTTGGCCTGGTAGTGGGACTTGGTAGGGGAGGAGTTTTGTGTGATAGCGGGGAGAGTCTTTGCGAATTTTCTGTAGAATATTCTACGAGAGATCTAAGAGTTGATAGGCGTTTTGTGGCCTTTATAAGTTGCAGTACTACGATTAGCGTATTCTACTTGAAGAGTGGAAAAGGCTAGCAGGGTTACAGTACTGTGGAGCATTTTGCTAATTGTCGATAATCGTCGCGAGGTATGTGAACCTCTTCCTATCTCTTCTAGCATGATTTTTGTGAACTATGTAGTACGGTAGACGTACATGTGCTAAGTGTTTTGGTTGGTTTAAAACATAGGGTGTTATAATAGCTTTATGGGAAGTTAGTTATAACGACCTTATGTAGGTAAAATGTTGGTTTATTGATTGTAGAAGTTAAGAGACTTGATCTTCAAAGATAAGAGACTTGACTTATAAACGACTTGATTTTGAAAGTTAAGAGACTTGATCTTGAAAGATAAGAGACTTGACTGATAACGACTTGTTTTCGGAAAAAGAGAAGTAACTTGATTTTAAGTATAGGTTACTTATTTTGAAAAGAGTACATTAATTGGGTTTTAAAAGAATACTTGTTGTGGTTTTAAAAGAAAAGAGACTTGTGGAATTGAAGAGTTTTCGGTTTAAAAAGAAGGCATTGTTTTGTCTTACGTTTGTTTAAAACATAAAGTGTTATAACAGCTTTATGGGAAGTTAGTTATAACGACTTTATGAAAACAAAAGAATGTTTTTATCATTGGTTTTAAAGTGGTAACTTGACTTTAAAAGGAGAAGTGTTTTGGTCTAAAAAGAAGGCATGGTATTGCCTTAATTTGGTTTTAAAAGGAAAGTATGGAAGTTGTTTTAGTTTACTTAAAAATGTTAGTCACTTTATTTTGATACTACGGGTATCGGGTGACTTTTGTAAAAGAAATGGATCTTCTAAAAGAATTTAACGTACGTAGTACTTTGGGATTAAAACCCGAACCTTGGCATAAAATGAAAGTACCTTGAGTTGTGTGTAACGTGCCTATGTTTGCGTGTGATAGCCTTGTTGTGCAAGTGTTGTATTCTTATGTTACCGCGTCTCTCGATGGAGGGCCGGTCATGTTGTTCTTGATCATTTTGGACATACTGACACGATGGGTGGCCCACGGGTATGCTTCCACTATGATAGTTCATGGGCATACTGACTCGATGGATGGTCCACGGGTATGCGGCCATGATGAGGGTTCGTTTCCCTGTGATAGTGTTATTCCATGGATTAGCTCTCCATGAGGTTTCTTACTGATTCGGCCTTGGTATCTGGTGGTCGGCTTTCGTACTTGCCCCGTCTCGTGGCTGATTCGGCCTTGGTACCTGGTAGTTAGCCCTCGCACTTGCCCCGTTCAGTTTAGTGACGAAGTCTCGTGATACGGCCTTGGTATCTGGTAGTTAGTCTTCGTACTTGCCCCGGCCAGCTGCGTGGCGCAGGCTTGGTATCTGGTAGTTGACTTTCGTACTTGCCCCGTATCAGCTTCGTGGTTTGGATGTTTTGTGACGAAGTCTCGTGACACGGCCTTGGTACCTGGTAGTTAGCCCTCGTACTTGCCGGCCATTACGTGACACGGCGCGGTATCCGGTAGTCGGCTTTCGTACTTGCCCGTGTCGACCGTGGTTTGGTTGTATAGTATTGTTAAATGCGGTTGTTATGACACAGTGGGACCTAGTGTTCATGTGTACTTCTTGGTGTGATTATATCATAGGTATCGGCGGTGAGAAGGTATTCCACCGCATGATTGATGTTGTGGCGTGAGACCCGTTGTTATACTTGAGTAATGACTTTGAGGCGTGAGTCACGACTTGACATATTTGTTTATATATTATGGATCGTAGTTTGGTTATCATACATGTCTCGCTTTATATAGACTATTATGATTTCATTTACGATATTTCTGATTTCACATACTTGGTACTGTTGTCTTGACCTCGCCCGGGCTGCGTTCATCTGCATGAGTAGAATCATCGGTTGTGGATCCGAGCTCTTAGGATCACGATTCGACTTTTGGGAAGCTCCGTTTCTTGAGGCTTATCTTTGGTATAGTCCTGTCGGTGTAGTTACTTGTACATTCGGGGTATGGCGGGAACCACTGTCGTCATAGTTATGGTTACATTCTTAGAAGTGCAGTAATCTTTGTTGTGGCGGGGTTTTGTAAAAGGATTTAATTTGATTTGATATATGTATATATTCATGAAGGCGACCGTTTTGGTTGGCCTGTTTTCTTATGACGTATCTTGTTTCCTATTTAAGTTTTTATTTCCGCTGATTTTCTGTGATGTTGTATCACTAGGGTGCCCGGGGTAAGGCACCAGTCGCGGGCCCGAGGTCGGGTCGTGATAAAAGTGGTATCAGAGCAGTTAGTCCTCGGAAAGTGTCTACAGACCGTGTCTAGTAGAGTCTTGATTATCGGTGTGTTGTGCACCACATCTATAATCAGGAGGCTGCAGGACATTTAGGATTGGTTTCCATTCTTCTTACTCTGAGATCGTGCCTTAGAGTTGTGTTATAAGTTGGACTCCCTCTGGCGTATTCTTATGTACGCTTATGCCTCGCGCCAAGGCAACCAGGCCCGGATGGGCAAGGCAGAGGAGGCTGCGAGTAGGACACGCAGAGTACGAGGCTTAGGCACAGTCGTTACACGAGATAGTACTTGAGACGATGAGTTTTATGGCCGCTAGCCCCAAAGAGTTTAGAGCGGCGGCGATTTCTCACGAGGCCACGATACTGAGCCTCTAGTACGGCCGTGAGCCGAGGATATGAGTTCAATGAGATGGCCCGATTACTAGCTAGGCGGTGGTGGGAATGAGACGGACGGGGCGGTGGTTCCGATAGCGATGGTTCACCTAGATCCGATAGTCCGAGACTTCGGATTTCTTGAGTTGGAGTTCGCGAGTTCTATGGATAGAGAGGCGAGGATGATCCTCGAGTGTCGTCTTTGGTTTGGGAGATTATTATACCTATGGCCGTCGGGCCGTATGATGGGAGAATATCCTGGTGGGAGGATCTGGTAGAAGGACTCACCTGCAAGGTTGAATTCGCGGTCGATGGTTCGAAGAGGAAGGGGTGTTAGCCAGGAGAGGCCACCCCCACCTCGGTGTGGCCGTTATGATAGGCGTCATGGTGGGGAGTGTCGTACTGCTTCGACATCTTGTATGCTTACGGCCAACAGGGCCATTTGGTGAGAGTTTGTCCGACCAGAGGTAGCAAAGATGTAGAAACTCAGCCTTCGGGATCGATGGCTGGTTCATCGCCTTATATAGCTAGGCGCCCTGCAGGGCAGGATTATGGTTAGAGCGACAAAGGGAAAGTGAGGCAGTAGTTGCAGAGATATCTTTAGCCCTTAAGAGACTTGTTTATGTTGTTATGGTGGGTACATGTTAGGTGCTATGTGCGGATAGCATTGTGTTAAGTGTGAATTAGAAAACATGGGCAGTTGAGAAATGGTAAGTTTGGAGGCGAGACGTAGAATTTATAACAGTTAGGACCTTGGATGCAAGGCCACCTTGAGTGGATGATTTTACGGTTAGTCTTTGTCGAAACACTTGGTATGCGTGAAATGTGTTGAGGGATATTTCCTTGGGTTGTGTAAGATGAAAGTGGTAGCCTTCATGACGTGAATTAGTAAGATTGTTCCGGATCGGGGAACGAGAGAGTTTGGGGCGATAGTGGGTCGGGTTGAGGACCGTTCGCGGGTCAACCCGCAGCCCGAAAGGAGATGTGGTCAATTTGTGGTGATCCCGCTTTGTGATAGGGTCACGAGGGTGCTAGGCCCAAGTTTAGATAACCATCATATGAGTTCGGGGATGTGTTCGACCATAATCGAATCGTGAAGGCCGGGAATGGCCTTGAGGGAATTTGAGGCTAGTAAGATGACCAAGTTTGGAGGTGGTAACTCCAGGGTTGTGGAAATTGAAGCAGTGACTGAAGTGTGGTATGTGTACTAGAAAGAGTTCGGGTGTACGAGAAAGGTACGACGAGTAAGAAGAGAAGCGAACAATGTGTTATGAGAACGGAAGTGATCATTTCTTTTGTGAAGTGAAGATGCGAAGGGAGTATCCTTTAGACCATGGGTGTGAGCTTTTTGGGATGATTAGAGGTGATTCCTCGTTGGCTTGGATTTGTATGTTATACTATGGCCATTGATGGCATGGTTGGTTTCGTAAGTATAGTAGTGAAGACTATCTGCGTGCATGTGCTTGAAGACTTAGAAAGAACATTCGACGAATGTTTCTAAGGAAGAATGTTATACCCGTAGTTCGGGGTATGTATGTGGGGGCGTGCGTGCGAGAATCATGTAAATTTTGGAAAGAAAGAAAGGTGTGATTTTTCGGAAAAATTTCCGGTTTAATGAAGGAAAAAGGTTCATTAACGGGAATTGAATTCCCAGTTTGGTATTTGGACTTCGTGGATTATTTTAGAATTTTGGGATTTTATTTTCGAAATGGTCACGTGGGGCCCACTGAGAAATTCTGGTTTTGTGGGGCCCGCTTTGTTTTTGAGATTTTCGGTATTGTGGTTATTTTCGGGAGACGTAATATTTTGGACGAATCGGGGGGCGCCACATGTCACCGCGTGTGTGGCCATGTGGTAGAATTGGTGGACAAGTGGCTAGGCCACTTGTCCCTTGGCCGAAATGGCCACTACACTTGGCATAGTTTTCGTTTGGCCATGTGGTGTGGTGGGACCCACACACACATGGCCCAATCTTGACCATACACTTATATTGATCTTAGCCCTTTATTCTTCTATAAATACCCCAAGTGCAAGACATAATATTCATCTCACACTTAAGCTTTCCAAAGCCAAATATTTTCCCTCCCTTTGTTGCATTTTCGTCCCTCCCCTCTTGAGTGTAGAAAATACTTTGTGTATTGTTGTATAGTCCCAAATACCTTGGCCTAGTGTCACGACCCGATCCCGGGCCCGTGACTGGTGCCTTACCCCGGGCACCCTAGTGATACAACATCAGAGAAAACCAGCGGAAAATAAAACTTTAAACAAGAAACAAGATATATATCATAAAACAGGCCAACCAAACGGTTACCTTCCAATAAAATATATATATAAACAACTCTTTCAAACGAACAGTTTAATCCTTTTTACAAACCCTGCCCACAACAGTACTACAGACCTCTAAGAGTTTTTATACAACATGACGGGACAGGGCCCCGCCATACCCCTGAATGTACAAGAACCTACAACTCAGGGTAACATACCAAAAGATAAGCCTCAGGAGAACGGAGCTTCCCAACGCCGAATCGTGATCCTAGAGCGAGGATCAACTACCGATGTACTCCTACTGCGGCATGAACGCAGCCCAAAGGAGGTCAAGACAACAGTACCAAGTATGGCGAAAATCTGCAGCTTAAATCATAACGATCTATAAAAAGCGAGACATGTATGATAACCAAAATACAAGATGCACATAAAAGATCAAGTCGTGACTCACGCCCTCAAAGTCATCACTCAATATATAACTATGGGTCTCACGCCCATAACATCAATCATGTTCGCATCATGGCCACATGCCCCCGGAATTCTGCATCGGTGCAGACATGTCCATGATGCAACAATAAAAACAATGCCGCATGGCCACATGCCCCCGGAATTCTGCATCGGTGCAGACATGTCCATGCAACATCAACAACAATATACTCGGTGGTCAACCCTGCGACATGGCCACGTGCCCCCGGAATTCTGCATCGGTGCAGACACGCCCACGTAACAATAATAACCATATATCGGGCAATCAACCCTGTCGCATGACCACATGCCCCCGGAATTCTGCATCGGTGTAGACATGTCCATGTAGCAATAATAACAATATATCTCACAGCCAGGCTATCACAAGCAAGCACAAGCAAATTACCATACTTCTAGACTTTCATAAAAGATCCATTCTTTATCAAGGAGTCACCTGATATCAACATTTGCACAACAAAGGCTATCTCAACAAGCATAGGCGAGTTACACAACAACAAGCATAGGCAAGTTATACAACAACAAGCATATGCAAGTTATACATAACTCAAGGTACTTCCATTTTATATCAAAGTCCGGGTTTTAACCCTAAAGTACTACGTACGTTAAATTCCTTTTAAAGAGATCCATTCCTTTTATAAAGGTCACCCGATACCCGTAGTATAAAAATAGAGTGACTCACATTTTTAGGTAAACCAAAACACTTTCCTTTTTAACAACATTCTTTCCCCTAAAGTTCCAGTTTGCCTAATTTCAATTACTCAGGTCTCTTTATTTTAGAAAAGTTTCATAGTTCATAGTCTTAATCAATTAAGAATATAATTCTCTTTTAAACAATCTGAGAAACATATGTCTTATACGTGAGCCGTTTATTCTTGTTTACAACAATCTTGTTACAGCAGCCATGATCTAGGAAATGTAATACAATTTTGTCTTATCTTAGCTTCTATGCAGATGGAGGTTTCTACTGGTTTTAATAACAATTAGTTATTTGTCAATACACCTTCCTTTATTAGCTGTGTTGTGGTTTGCTCGAGACGTATTCTCATTTCCGAAATCAGTAAAACATTATTCTTTTTAAAACCAAGTACTCATTACTCGCGAATGAGGTTTCACGACACCTTTAACAAAATGTTAATAACCAAGTAAAACAAGTTAAGTCTCTTATCTTTCAAGATCAAGTCTCTTAACTTCTACAATCAATAAACCAATCTTTTACCTACATAGAGTCGTTATAACTAACTTCCCATAAAGCTATTATAACACCCTATGTTTTAAACCAACCAACTCATTTAGCACATGTACGTCTACCGTACTACATAGTTTACAAAGCATCATGCTAGAAAGGAAAGGAAGAGGTTCACATACCTCGCGACGAGTATCGACAATAAGCAAAACGCTCCACAGTACTGTAACCCGGCTAGCCTTTTCCACTCTTCAAGTATAATACGCTACTCGTAGTACTTCCACCTATAAGGCCACAAACGTCTATTAACTTCTAACCGCATGGTTCCATATTCTCTGAAAATTGGCAAGATTTCCCCGCAACCGCATAAATCTCCTCCTCTATCGAGGCCAACTACCAAGCCAACCAGGGGGGGGGGGAGGGGTTATACGTCTAACCGGACGTATACAATTCTACTACACATAATACCACACAAGTCTCATGTCTGATCCATGTAATTACGATTCGATTCTCTTCTTTATATTCAGGCTTAAGTCAAAAGACATTGCCGCAAAGCTATGTTCAGTTCTATATATAGTATACTTCAACTATATAATCCTACAACATGTAATTTCCAATTACAATAAGGGTACAAGAGTATTTACCTCGATAAGCCCAAAATTATCCAAGTTATAATGTCGATCCTGAGCAAGGTTTAGCTCTTACTCCGCGTGCTCCAATCCGCTCCAAACAACCCATAGAAGTTCTAACCAACTTCTACTTAAATACTTCAACTCGCTATGAAGATTTCCTTAGGGTTTCGGTTTGAGACTAAAAGGACAAAAGGTAGTATTTTCGGGCTCTACGTATAGAGGTAACTTTTGGAATACTACAAGGTATACGGCTAAGGTATTTAGGGCATTATAACAATACTTGGAGAGTATTTCTACCAAGAGGGGGGGTGTATTATACGAAACAACTAGGCTAGGGGCGTGCCTCGGTAGACACTACAAAGGGGAGGAGGCTCTCGGCCAGGGCTCACAAAGGGGAGGGGGAGGACTCTTGGACGAGAATACAACTCAAGAGGGGAGGGAGAGGGACTCAAGACTTGGAAGATTTTGGATGAAGAAGTCTTCAAGCTTAGGGGGGTATTTATAGGAAAACCAAAAGCCAACCAATGGCCAAGATCAAGCCATGTGCAAGGCAAGTGTAAGGCCAAGATCAAGCCAAGTGCACCCTAACCCTACTCCACAAAACACTCCACAAAACAAGGCACAAAACAAGGCACAAAACAAGGCCATAAAGTCATGCCCAATCGTCGCGGTTGCGCCCGCTTCAATGTGAGGTGACATATGTCACCCTCCCGTTGGTCCAAAATGTTTCGCCTCTCGGAAAAATCGCAAAATAATAAATGACATAGCCGAATTTTCCCTACGCAAGTCGTGGAAAGCGTTTAGTCGAAACGACTCTAACCGGGTGTTGTGCACAAAATTCGGTCCAATGCCTAACTTTAAGGCTCAAATTTCTACGTACGTCCTTACGTACATACTCTGGAAATACGGGGTATAACATTCTTCCCCCCTTAGAAACATTCGTCCCGAATGTTCCTTCTCAAGACGGATATCGATGAAGTTCCTCTAACAAGTTGCCAACGCCACATCTTGGCCACGAAATGACACACGTTCTCTTCCTTCCTTACTCGTCGTGCCCCCCCGAACACTTGAACTCTCCCAGTATACGTACCAAACTTCAGTCATCGCTTGGTTCCAAAGCGTGAGTCACTACCTCCAAACTTGGTCATCTTACTAGCTTCACTTTCCGCCAAGGCCATTCCCGGCCTTCACGAACCGATTCTGGTCGAACGCATCCACGAACTCATACGATGGTTAACTAAACTCGGGCCTAGCATCCTCGTGACCCTACCACCTGGCGGGACCACCGGCTGACCCACCTAAAGACTACGGGTTGACCCGCGTCGCCCTCAACCCGACCTCTCCGTACAACTCTTGCTCGCCGATCTGAAACAATCTTACTAATTCACATCATGAAAGCTACCACTTCCATTTTACACAACCCAAGGAATTCCCACAATAACTCCACGTATACTCGCACTCGATAACGGTCAAACATAAACTAACTCTTTTACACAAGACGCCCTTACCGCGAAGGTCTCAATCGTGAAAGAGTCTAAGGTTCACACTTACCACGCCCCGGCTTACCCTTCTACACTAACGTGTTTCTAAATCACATTTTAGCACAAAGCTATCCGAACATAACACTAAACACATCAAGCGTACAAAACTCTAGAGGGTTAAGGATATACTGTCTCTACGCTTAATCACGATCACGCCTGCGAGGCATAGCTAGTGAAGGTGATGAACGACCACCGATCTGAAGGTGAGTCATAACATCCGTATACCCTTGGTGGATGTTCCTCGCAAAATGGCCTCTGTGCAAAAATAACAAGCTCCCTTGGCACGACACTCCCCGAAATGCGGTCTACCACATCGACCACACCGAGGTAGGGGTGACTGCATCTGGCCAACACCCCTACTTCCCTGGAAACCTGAACCCTTGGAGCCCTGACCTGCTCCCGAATACTCTGGATGCCCTGAAGGTTGTGGAGGACCACTCTGCACTGGCGGAGGTACAAAACTAGTCTGCTGCTGAGGCGGTCCGCCTCGAAAGTCACCAAAGGACCCTGTTGCTCTGGCCCTCTTCTGCTGATCTTGGTCATTCCGTCGACCTCTCCGCTCTTCACACCCAAGTGCATAAGCTTGCATGTGGGCAATGTCCATGCCCGGCTGAAGAGCTACACCCGAACAAGCCTCTGCCAAGTAATCATCTAACCCGGTAACGTAGCGGTGTACTCTGTCCTCCATATCAGCTACAGTGGGGCATACAAAACGATGAGTCGAACTCCACATTGTACTCCGAATCAGATGCGCGGATTCTGCCTCAACATCAAGAATCTGTCGGCCCGAGCCCTCCTCATCTGTGGAGGCAAGAAATGTGCAAGAAATGCCCCCGAGAACTCGTCCCAAACGGCTGGAAGTGCATTCTCTCCCCGGGACAGCTCCCACGAATCAAACCAGTCGACTGCGGTATCACGCAGCCGATGCGAACCTAAGACCACCGACTCGGTCTCCGAAGCCTTGTCACTCTCAAGATCCGCTGTAACTGTCGGATGAACTCCTGCGGATCATCCTCAGGCCTCGACCCGTAGAACTCTGGCGGGCTACATCTCAGAAAGTCCTGTAGCCTCAAACTATCCGATCTAGGGTGAACCATCGGGCGCTATCGGATCGCTGCGTGTCCGGCCTATCCTCGTTCGCCACGACCACGGCCAATAATCGCCAACTCCTTGTAACCCATCTCCTGCTCGGTGTGGGGATCGAGGCTCAGTCTTGTGGTCTCAGCGACCATCGCTGCGGCTCTAAACCTCTTTGGGATCGCGGCGTCGCAAAACTCGCCGTCGAAGCACAATCTCAGTCTTGGCCGCTGCGCGCTCGTACTTCTCAGTATCTCACTAGCGGCACCCTCGATCGCTTTGCCCACGGGCTCTGGTTGCCCTGCGCGGAGGCATAACTGGTAAAAACGAGATACGTCAGAGGGGTCCAACTTACAACACAACTCTAAGGCATGATCTCAGAAGGAGAAGAATGGAAACCAATCCTAAATATCCTGCAGCCTCCTGATTATAGATGTGGTGCACAACACATCGATAATCAAGACTCTACTAGACACGGTCTGTAGACACTTTCCGAGGATTAACTGCTCTGATACCACTTTTGTCACGACCCGATCCCGGGCCCGTGACTGGTGCCTTACCCCGGGCACCCTAGTGATACAACATCAGAGAAAACCAGCGGAAAATAAAACTTTAAACAAGAAACAAGATATATATCATAAAAGCAAAGCAACCAAAGCGGTTACCTTCCAATAAAATATATATATAAACAACTCTTTCAAACGAGCAGTTTAATCCTTTTACAAACCCCGCCACAAAGATTACTACAACCTCTAAGAGTTTTTATACAACATGATGGGACGGGGCCCGCCATACCACAGATGTACAGAACCTACAACTCGGGTAACATACCAAAAGATAAGCCTCAGGGGAACGGAGCTTCCCAACGCTGAACTGTGATCCTAAGAGCGAGGATCAACTACCGATGTACTCCTACCTGCGGCATGAACGGCCCGGGGAGGTCGATAACAATGACTACCAAGTATGTGGCGAAAATCTGCAGCTTAAATCATAACATTCTATAAAAAGCAGGATAAATGTATGATATCCAAAATACAAGACGCAACATAAAGCGATCAAGTCGTGACTCACGCCTCAAAGTCATCACTCAATATATAACTATGGGTCTCACGCCACAACATCAATCATGTTCGCATCACGCACATGCCCCGGAGTGCGCCGGTGCGCATGTCCATGATGCAACAATAAAAACAATGCCGCATGGCCACATGCCCCCGGAATTCTGCATCGGTGCAGACATGTCCATGCAACATCAACAACAATATACTGGGTGGTCAACCCTGCCACATGGCCACGTGCCCCGAAATTCGTCGGTGCGGACACGCCACGCGTAATAATAATAACCATATATCGCAATCAACCTGCCGCGTGGCCACATGCCCCGACTCTGCGTCGGTGTAGACATGTCCATGTAGCAATAATAACAATATATCTCACAGCCAGGCTATCACAAGCAAGCACAAGCAAATTACCATACTTCTAGACTTTCATAAAAGATCCATTCTTTATCAAGGAGTCACCTGATATCAACATTTGCACAATAATGGCTATCTCAACAAGCATAGGCGAGTTACATAACAACAAGCATAGGCAAGTTATACAACAACAAGCATAGGCAAGTTATACATAACTCAAGGTACTTCCATTTTATATCAAAGTCCGGGTTTTAACCCTAAAGTACTACGTCGTTAAATTCCTTTTAAAGAGATCCATTCCTTTTATAAAGGTCACCGATACAGTAGTATAAAAATAGAGTGACTCACATTTTTAGGTAAACCAAAACACTTTCCTTTTAACAACATTCTTTCCCTAAAGTTCCGGTTGCCTAATTTCAATTACTCAGTCTCTTTATTTTAGAAAAGTTTCATAGTTCATAGTCTTAATCAATTAAGAATATAATTCTCTTTTAAACAATCGAGAAACATATGTCTTATCATTGAGCCGTTTATTCTTGTTTACAACAATCTTGTTACTGTGACCATGATCTAGGAAATGTAATACAATTTTGTCTTATCTTAGCTTCTATGCAGATGGAGGTTTCTACTGGTTTTAATAACAATTAGTTATTTGTCAATACACCTTCCTTTATTAGCGCTGCTGTGGTTTGCTCGACACTTATTCTCATTTCCGAAATCAGTAAAACATTATTCTTTTTAAAACCAAGTACTCATTACTCGTGAATGAGGTTTCACGACACCTTTAACAAAATGTTAATAACCAAGTAAAACAAGTTAAGTCTCTTATCTTTCAAGATCAAGTCTCTTAACTTCTACAATCAATAAACCAATCTTTTACCTACATAGAGTCGTTATAACTAACTTCCCATAAAGCTATTATAACACCCTATGTTTTAAACCAACCAACTCATTTAGCACGTATGCGTCTCTGCGTACTACATAGTTTACAAAGCATCATGCTAGAAAGGAAAGGAAGAGGTTCACATACCTCGCGACGAGTATCGACAATAAGCAAAACGCTCCACAGTACTGTAACCCGGCTAGCCTTTTCCACTCTTCAAGTATAATACGCTACTCGTAGTACTTCCACATATAAGGCCACAAACGCGTCATTAACTTCTAACCGCATGGTTCCATATTCTCTGTAAAATTGGCAGACCTCCCGCATGCGTAAATCTCCTCCGCTATCGAGGCCAGGGACCGAGCCAACCTGGGGGGGGGTTCTCCGTCTAACCGGACGTCTACAATTCTTCTACACAGAATACCACACAAGTCTCATGTCTGATCTATGTAATTACGATTCGATTCTCTTCTTTATATTCAGGCTTAAGTCAAAAGACATTGCCGCAAAGCTATGTTCAGTTCTATATATAGTATACTTCAACTATATAATCCTACAACATGTAATTTCCAATTACAATAAGGGGACAAGAGTATTTACCTCGATAAGCCCAAAATTATCCAAGTTATAATGTCGATCCGTTGCAAGGTTTAGCTGATTATGACGTATCTTGTTTCCTGTTTAAGTTTTTATTTCCGCTGATTTTCTCTGATGTTGTATCACTAGGGTGCCCGGGGTAAGGCACCAGTCGCGGGCCCGAGGTCGGGTCGTGACACAGAGTATCAACCTATAATAGTCAAATACGTCTATCAACGTCTAGACTACTCTGTAGAATATTCTAAGCAGAAGGTTCTCTATCCTACGGAAAATTGGGCGACTTCCACCACAAACTACTCAAGTCTCATCAGAATACAATCTATGTAAAATCAGTTCAATTCTCTTATTTTATACCCTACTTCCATATATCTTATACTTATTTCTTTACTACTACAGTATGTAATCTCCAACTACAATAGAAGGACAATATATTTACCTCGGTAAGCCCAAAATTATCCAAGTTTAAATGTCGATCCTGAACAACGTTTAGCTCCTAATTTGCACGCTCCGATAGCTCCAAGAAACCCTTAGAAGTTTCTATAATTCTATAGAAACTTCTACTTAACACTTCAACCAACTATGAAGATTTTCCTAGGGTTTCGTTTTGTGACTAAAGGGAATAAAGTAGTATTTCTGGGCTTTTAGTATAGAGGTAACTTTGGAATACTACAAGGTATTTGGCTAAGGTATTTTGGAATAGTAACAATACTTGGAGAATATTTTTCTACCAAGGGGGGGAGGGGGGTATTCGACGAGACAACTAGGAAGGGGGAGAAGGACTTGGACAAGAACTACTAAGAGGGGGAGGGATTTTGGAGACTTGGAAAATGTTTAATGGATGAAGAAGTCTTGCACTAGAGGGGGGTATTTATAGAACAATGAAGGGCCAAGATTCAAGCAAGTGGAGGGTGTAGATTTGGTAGCTTGTTGAAGTGAAGTCTTCCACCAAGTGTTCACCACAATAATGAGACATATGTCCACCACAAAATTGGAACATATGTCCACCACAACAAAGATCCATGTGGCCTTCCACTAGCACAAAAACGCCCATGCAAGCCCTCCCACTCACCCAAAGAAAATTTCTTGCAAGACTTGACTTTTTGACTTGTCCACTAGCCCAACATTTCGTCCAACCCATGCCAACTAAGGGTGACACATGTCGCCCTCCTATTGGTCCAAAATGTTTCATCTCTCGGAAAAATCTGTAATCGGTTAAAATATTAAAAACGTAGAATTTTCTTCACAAGGTTCGAAATTTTTTCCGTTGAAAGTTCACAATTTCATCCTAAACCTAATTAGGGTTTAAACAATTGTACGTACGTCCTCACATACATACTCTGGAAATACGGGGTATAACATTCTCCCCTCCTTAGAAACATTCGTCCCGAATGTTCCTTCTAGATTCAGTCAAATCAGAAACGACATAGCTCCTTACAATTTAAACAATTTGTAAATGCCACATACAACACTTAAGCACATATGAAAATTAAAACCAGCAAGTAGGAAAGGGAGTTACCTGGAGGTGTGGGGAATAAGTGAGGATATCTCTGCCTCATGTCCTCCTCTGCTTCCCACGTCATCTCCTCCCTGTTCTCGTTCCGCCATAAGACCTTGACGGAAGCCACATCCTTCGTCCGCAACCGCCTAACCTGACGATCGAGTATCGCTATGGGACTCTCCTCATACGATAACCCCTCGGTCACCTGGACATCGTCAATCGGGTGCACTCTAGATGGATCCCCGATACATCTCCTCAGCATAGAAACATGAAAGACCGGATGCTGCCTCCGGACGGACGGCAGATCCAACTCATAGCAACCTTTCCTACCTGCGGACAACTGAGCAAGGCCCGATGTACCTTGGTGAGCTTCCTTTCCTCCCAAATCTCATCACACCCTTCATGGGTGACACCTTCAGAAAACTCAATCATCAACCTCAAACTCCGGATCGACGACGATGATCTCGTGATACGACTTCACGACTCGGTATCGATAACCGCACTGGATAAGCTTCACCTTATCCATCGCCTTTGATCAAGTCCGGTCCCACTAATCGCACTCGCCCATCAAACCAGCCTATCGGCGATCTGCACTTCCTCCCATACAAGGCCTCATGGCGCCATCCGAATCTGGAGTGGTAGCTATTATTATATGCAAACTCTACTGAGGCAAATGATCTACCAATACCACTGAAGTCAATAATCACAAGACCGAACCGGGCCGTGGTAGTGCCTTACCCCGGGCACCCTAGTGATACAACATCAGAGAAAATCAGCGGAAATAAAACTTAAACATGCAAATAGACACGAATCAAGAGGTATGATAAATAAACAGGCCAACCAAAACAGTTGCCTTCAGTATATACATAAAACCCGAACAGTTTAATCCTTTTACAACCACCCGCCACAACAAGGCATGCACCTCTAAGATTTTTACAACAACTATGACGGACAGGGCCGCCATACCACGAATGTACAAGAACCTACGGACTCGTGGTAACATGCAAAAGATAAGCCTCAGGAACGGAGCTTCCCAACACTGAAATGTGATCCTAAAAGCGGGGATCGACGGTAGATGTACCTCTACTGCGGCATGAACGGCCAGAAGGAGGTCGATAACAGTACCAAGTATGTGAAATCAGAATATCGTAAATGAAATCATAACAGTCTATATAAAGCGGGAGACATGCATGATAACCAAACTACAGTACACAACATATAAGCAGTTATATCAAGTCAGGGACTCACGCCCTCCAATTCACCACTCGTGCCCGTGGAATCCCTTCCTCACCGTCGGCGATCTATGATATAACAACACCAAGGAGTATACATGAACACGTGTCCCACTGCCATAAAAAAAGCATGCGGCAAGTATAACTACGGTCGACCGTACCAATAATATTGTACAACCATATCATGAAGGCGCGTGGCGGTGCAATAGCCTCCAGCACTCCACCGCGCCACGTAGGCGACGGGGCAAGTGAATCGCCACGCACCGATCACATCCGTAAGTCACGGCTCCATCCAAACACCGACTCGCGAAGGCGACACGTGGCGGTGCAATAACCTATACCAGATCCACCGCCACGTGGTGACGGGGCAAGTAAGCTACGCACCCGATCACAACCGTAAGTCACGATACTTCGCCGTAAATAACCAGAATGGTCACATGTCCACATCATCGGTGTAGTCATGCCCATGTAACAATAATAATGGAAGCATACCCGTGGAATCTTCCATCACTGCCAGTACGTCCAAGTAATTCCTCAACAAGTCAACCGGCCCTTCATCGAGAGACGCGGTAATATAGAAACACAATTCTTGCACAACAAAGGCTATCTCAATAAGCATAGGCAAGTTATCCACAACAAGCATAGGCAAGTTACACAGCAACAAGCATAGGCAAGTTATACAACAACAAGTATAGGCAAGTTATACACAACTCAAAGTACTTTCATTTTACGTCAAAATCCGGGCGTTAACCCTAAAGTACTACGTACGCTAAATTCCTTTTAAAAGAGATCCATTCCTTTTATAAAAGTCATCCGATACCCGTAGTATAAAAATAGAGTGACTCACATTTTTAGGTAAACCAAAACACTTCCCTTTTCAACCACATTCTTTTCCCTAAGGTTCCGGTTTGCCTAATTCCAATTACTCAAGGCTCTTTATTTTTAGAAAAGTTTCATAGTTCAATGTCTTAATTCTTTTAAAACAATTGAGTAACGTATGCCTTATATGAGTGTAGGTTATTCTTATTCATAATCAATCTTATTAAGCAACCATGATCTAGAAAATGTAATATCATTTTGTCTCATCTTACTCACGAATGAGGTTTCACACAAAACTCATATTAATTCAATTAAGTCAAGTCTCTTATCTTTTAAGATTAAGTCTCTTAACTTCTAAAAATCAGTAAACCATTCTTTTTATTTCTCTTAAGATGTTATACCTAACTTCCCATAAAGCTAGTATAACTCTTATGTTTTCAAAACCAAGTATTACTCTTCCTTCAAAATGATTCATAAATCTTTTGAAATACTTCCAGTTCTTTATTATCACACATCAAGCCAGTTACCTTTTAAAAACCACAAGCACTTCTTACCTACATAAAGCTGTTATAACCAACTTCCCATAAGGCCGTTATAACACTTTATGTTTTCAACCAATCAAATACATTTAACACGTATGCGTCACCGTACTACATAGTTATACACATATCATGCTAGAAGAGCTAGGAAGAGGTTCACATACCTCGCGAAGATTATCGACTAATAGCAAAACGCTCCAGTACCTCAACCGTCGGCTACTCCTTAAGCCACGTAGATCACGCCACACGTAGTACTTCAACCTATAAGGCCACAAGGCGCTTATTAACTTCTAAACACACGGTTCCCATACTCTACAGAAAATTCGCAAGACTCCCTCCGCAATCACGTAAATCTCCTCTATCGAGGCCGCTACCAAGCCAACCTGGGGGGTTATACGCCTAATCCGGACGTGTCAATCCTACTACACGATGGCTACACAAGTCTCATCAGAATACGTCCATGTAAATGCTGATTCGGTTCTTTTCTTTTAAATTCAGGCTTAAGTCAAAAGACATTGCCACAATAATAAGTTTAGTTCTATATATAGTATACTTCAACTATATATTACAACGACGTGTAATTTCCAATTACCAAAGGGGGACAAGATTATTTACCTCGATAAGCCCAAAATTATCCGAGATAAAAGTCGATCCTGAGCAAGGTTTAGCTCCTACTCCGCGCGCTCCAATCCGCTCCAAACAACCCTTAGAAGTTCTAACCAACTTCTACTTACATACTTCAACCAACTATGAAGATTTCCTTAGGGTTTCGGTTTGAGACTAAAAGGACAAAAGGTAGTATTTCTGGGCTCTACGTATAGAGGTAACTTTGGAATACTACAAGGTATAAGGCCAAGGTATTTTGGGCATTATAACAATACTTGGAGAGTATTTCTATACCACAAAAAGGGGGGTATTATACGAAAACAACTAGGCTAGGGGGGGTACCCCACGGCTAGACACCACAAAGGGGGAGGGGGAGGCCTCTCGGCCAAAGCTCCTCAAAGGAGGGGGGGGTGAAAGACCTCTTGGACGAGAACAACATACAAGAGGGGAGGGAGGATTTCAACACTTAGTGAAATTTAGGATGAAGAAGTTCATCTCAAAGGGGGGGCATTTATAGGGAAGCCAAGGGCCAACTAATGGCCAAGATCAAGCCATGTGCAAGGCAAGTGTAAGGCCTTGATCAACCCAAGTGCACTCTAACCCCTACTCCACAAAACAAGGCACAAAACATGGCACCAAACAAGCCACAAAACAAGGCCAAAACAAGGAGCCAATAGGCCAAGAAGACGTGACCAATTCGGCCAACCCAACGTCCACTTGAGGGTGACAAGTGTCACCCTCCCGTTGGTCCAAAAGATTTCGTCTCTCGGAAAAATTCGCAAAAATACTAAATGACATAGCCGGAATTTTCCCTTCGCAAGCTCTGTTAAACGTTTCGTCGAAAAACGACTCTAACCGGGTGTTGTGCACAAATTTCGAACCTATGCCAAACTTAAAGTCTCAAATTGTCGTGCGTCCCCACGTATATACTCGGAAATACGGGTATAACATTCTCCTCTTAGAAACATTCGTCCGAATGTTCCTTCTCAAGACGGATATCGATGAAGTTCCTCTAACAAGTTGCCAACGCCACGGCAGCCGCCGAAACACACTCGTTCTCTTCCTTCCTTACTCGTCGTGCCCCCCTAGAACACTTGAACTCTCTCCCAGTACGTACCACACTTCAGTCATCGCTTCAGTTCCCAAAACCTTGGAGTCACCACCTCCAAACTTGGTCATCTTACTAGCCGTAATATCCCCTAAGGTCATTCCCGGCCTTCACGAACGATTCTTGTCGAACACATCCACCAACTCATACGATGGTCGTCTAAACTCGGGCCTAGCACCCTCGTGACCCTACCACCTGGCGGGACCACCCAGAACTGACCCTACCTCAAACCGGGTTACGGGTTGACCCGCAAATGGTCCTCAACCCGACCCCCAACCGCGCCAAACTCTTGTTCCCCGATCCGGAACAATCTTACTAATTCACATCATGAAAGCTACCACTTCCATCTCACACTACCCCTGGACTTATCACACAAATAAATCCCACGTATACTTACGCACTCTGATAAAGGTTAAACATAAAATGAATCTTTTACTCAAGACGACCTTACCTCTAAGGTCTCAGTCGTGACATAGTCTAAGGTTCACACTTACCATGCCCCCCAAACTTATTCTTTTTCACTAACCAGGTTTCTCAATCACATTTTAGCACAAAGTTATCCGATCATAACACTAAACACATCATCAGTACATCAATACATACAAACTCTAGAGGGTTAAGGATATACCTGAAAAATAGGCGGTTCAAAGGACCTTAAATCGAAACTTCCACCGCGACCTCTACCGTGGCTGCGGTGTATGAACATCCGCCTAGCTATGGAAGGTGAAGAACCGCAATCGATCTAGTAGTCAGGCTATCCTACCAGTGCTACCCACAGTCGGACAGTCTCCCGTCAAATGGCCCTGTCGGCCGCAAGTATAGCAATCTCCCAAACCAGTACGACATTCCCCTCTATGGGCTTTACCACAATGGTCACACTGAGATACGGGTGGCCTCATCCGGCGAGTACTCCTACTTCCCTGAAAATCTGAAACGTGGGAGCCCCGACCTGCTCCTGAATATCTCGAAGGTCCCGAAGGCTGTGGAGGACCACTCTGTACTGGCGGAGGTACATAACTAGTCTGCTGCCGAGGCGGTCCGCCTCGAATGTTACCAAAGGACCCTGCTGTTCGCCTCTTCTGCGACCTTGGTCATTCGTCGATTTATCCGCCTCACATCCAAGTGCATGCGCTGCGTCACGGCAATGTCCATGCCCGGTGAAGAGCTACACCGAACAACTCTCGCTAGGTAATCATCGAGCCACCGTAACATATCGGTGCACTCGATCCTCCATACTAGCTACCAACGCGGACGTCACGCCAATGAGTCGAACTCCACATTGTACTCCGAACCGTGCGCCTGCTCGCCGCAACACCAAAAATCTGTCGGCCGAGCCCTCTCATCCGGGAAGGCAAGAAATGTGCAAGAAAGGCCTCTGAGAACTCGTTCCACACAGCTGGAAGTGCATGCTCTCCCCGGGACAGCTCCCACGAATCAAACCAGTCGACTGCGGTATCACGCAGCCGATGCGAACATAGGACCACCGACTCGGTCTCCGATGCCTTGATCACTCTTATGATCCGTTGTAACTGTCGGATGAACTCCTGCGGATCATCCTCAGGCCTCAACCCATAAAACTCTGGCGGTTTACAACTCAGAAAATCCCGTAGCCTCGAACTATCTGATCTAGGGTGAACCATCGTGCTCGGGCTGCTGCGTCCGGCTATCCTCAAGTCTAGCCACAACCCTGGCCATTAACTGGGCCCACTCATTGTAAATCATCTCCTCGCTCCGCATCGCGGGTGGAGGCTCAGTCTTGTGGTCTCTGCCGCTCTACTCGCAGCCTCCTCTGCCTTGCCCTTCGGGCGGGTTGCCTCATACGAGGCATAATCGTAAAACGAAATACGTCGGAGGGTCCAACTTATCACACGGCTCTAAGGCACGATCTCGTAATGAGAAGAATGGAAACCAATCCTAAATGTCCTATAGCCTCCTGACATAGATGTGGTGCACAACACCGATAATCAAGACTACTAGACACGGTCGTAGACACTTTCCGAGGACTAACTGCTCTGATACCACTTTGTCAAGACCCGAACCCGGGCCCGTGACTGGTGCCTTACCCCGGGCACCCTAGTGATACAACATCAGAGAAAACCAGCGGAAATAAAACTTAAACATGCAAATAGACATGAATCAAGAGGTATGATAAATAAACAGGCCAACCAAAACAGTTGCCTTCAGTATATACATAAAACCCGAACAGTTTAATCCTTTTACAACCCTGCCCACAACAGTGCTACAAACCTCTAAGATTTTTACAACAACTATGACGGGACAGGGCCCCGCCATACCCCTGAATGTACAAGAACCTACAGACTCAGGGTAACATACCAAAAGATAAGCCTCCGAAGGAACGGAGCTTCCCAACACGCTGAAATGTGATCCTAAAAGCGGGGATCGACAGCCGATGTACCTCTACCTGCGGCATGAACGCAGCCCCAGGAGGTCGATAACAGTACCAAGTATGTGAAATCAGAATATCAGTAAATGAAATCATAACGATCTATATAAAGCGGAGACATGCGTGATAACCAAACTACGATTACCTGACATATAAGCGGTTATATCAAGTCGTGACTCACGCCCTCCAATTCACCACTCGTGCGTGGAATCCTTCCTCACCGGCAGCCTATGATATAACAACACGGAGTATACATGAACACGTGTCCACCTGCCATAAAAAGCGTGCGGCAAGTATAACTACCAGTCGACCGTACCAATAATATTGTACAACCATATCATGAAGGCGACACGTGGCGGTGCAATAGCCTCCACCACTCCACCGCGCCACGTAGTCGACGGGGCAAGTGAATCGCCACGCACCCGATCACATCCGTAAGTCACGGCTCCATCCAAACACCGACTCGCGAAGGCGACACGTGGCGGTGCAATAACCTATACCAGATCCACTCGCCACGTAGCTTACGGGCAAGTAAACAGCACGCACCATCACAACCGTAAGTCACGATACTTCACCGTAAATAACCGTAATGGTCACATGTCCACATCATCGTGTAGTCATGCCCATGTAACAATAATAATGGAAGCATACCTGGAATCTTCCACACCGCCGATCGCCCAAGTAAGTCCTCAACAAGTCAACCTACCCTTCATCGAGAGACGGTAATATAGAAACACAATTCTTGCACAACAAAGGCTATCTCAATAAGCATAGGCAAGTTATCCACAACAAGCATAGGCAAGTTACACAGCAACAAGCATAGGCAAGTTATACAACAACAAGTATAGGCAAGTTATACACAACTCAAAGTACTTTCATTTTACGTCAAAATCAAGGCGTTAACCTAAAGTACTACGACGCTAAATTCCTTTTAAAAGAGATCCATTCCTTTTATAAAAGTCATCCGATACCCGTAGTATAAAAATAGAGTGACTCACATTTTTAGGTAAACCAAAACACTTCCCTTTTCAACCACATTCTTTTCCCTAAGGTTCCGGTTTGCCTAATTCCAATTACTCAAGGCTCTTTATTTTTAGAAAAGTTTCATAGTTCAATGTCTTAATCTCTTTTAAAACAATTGAGTAACGTATGCCTTATATGAGTGTAGGTTATTCTTATTCATAATCAATCTTATTAAGCAGCCATGATCTAGAAAATGTAATATCATTTTGTCTCATCTTAGCTTCTATGTAGATGGAGGTTTCTACTGGTTTTAGTAATACTTCATTATTCAATACATTTTCCTTTATTAACGCTGCAGTGGTTTGTCGATACACATTCTGATTTCCGAAATCAGTAAAACATTATTCCTTTTAAAAACCACGTACTCATTACTCACGAATGAGGTTTCACACAAAACTCATATTAATTCAATTAAGTCAAGTCTCTTATCTTTTAAGATTAAGTCTCTTAACTTCTAAAAATCAGTAAACCATTCTTTTTATTTCTCTTAAGACGTTATACCTAACTTCCCATAAAGCTAGTATAACTCTTATGTTTTCAAAACCAAGTATTACTCTTCCTTCAAAATGATTCATAAATCTTTTGAAATACTTCCAGTTCTTTATTATCACACATCAAGCCAGTTACCTTTTAAAAACCACAAGCACTTCTTACCTACATAAAGCTGTTATAACCAACTTCCCATAAAGCCGTTATAACACTTTATGTTTTAAACCAATCAAATACATTTAACACATGTACGTCTACCGTACTACATAGTTATACACATATCATGCTAGAAGAGCTAGGAAGAGGTTCACATACCTCGCGAAGATTATCGACTAATAGCAAAACGCTCCAAGTACCTCAACCCGTCGGCTACTCCTTAAGCCACGTAGATCACGCCACACGTAGTACTTCAACCTATAAGGCCACAAGGCGCTTATTAACTTCTAAACACACGGTTCCCATACTCTACAGAAAATTCGGCAGCACCTCCCCCCCCGCAACCGCGTAAATCTCCTCCTCTATCGAGGCCGGCTACCAAGCCAACCAGGGGGGGGGGTTATACGTCTAATCCGGACGTGTACAATCCTACTACACAGTAAGCTACACAAGTCTACTGTAATACAGTCCTATGTAAGTACAGTTCAGTTCTTTTCTTTTAAATTCAGGCTTAAGTCAAAAGACATTGCCACAATAATAAGTTCAGTTCTATATATAGTATACTTCAACTATATATTACAACGACGTGTAATTTCCAATTACCAAAGGGGGACAAGATTATTTACCTCGATAAGCCCAAAATTATCCGAGATAAAAGTCGATCCTGAGCAAGGTTTAGCTCCTACTCCGCGCGCTCCAATCCGCTCCAAACAACCCTTAGAAGTTCTAACCAACTTCTACTTACATACTTCAACCAACTATGAAGATTTCCTTAGGGTTTCGGTTTGAGACTAAAAGGACAAAAGGTAGTATTTCCGGCTCTACGATAGAGGTAACTTTGGAATCCGACATTGTATCAGGCCAAGGTATTTTGGGACTTATAACAATACTTGGAGAGTATTTCTATACCACAAAAGGGGGTATTATACGAAAACAACTAGGCTAGGGGGGGGGTACCCCACGGCTAGACACCACAAAGGGGGAGGGGGAGGCCTCTCGGCCAAAGCTCCTCAAAGGAGGGGGTGAAAGACCTCTTGGACGAGAACAACATACAAGAGGGAGGAGGATTTCAACACTTAGTGAAATTTAGGATGAAGAAGTTCATCTCAAAGGGGGCATTTATAGGAAGCCAGGGCCAACCAACGGCCAAGATCAAGCCATGTGCAAGGCAAGTGTAAGGCCTTGATCGCCAAGTGCACTCTAACCCTACTCCACAAAACAAGGGACAAAACATGGCACCAAACAAGCCACAAACAAGGCCAAAACAAGGAGCCAATAGGCGAAGACGTGACCAATTCGGCCAACCCAACGCTCGGCAGGGTGACAAGTGTCACCTCCGTTGGTCCAAAAGATTTCTCTCGGAAAAATTCGCAAAAATACTAAATGACATAACCGAATTTTCCTTCGCAAGCTCAGAAACGTTTCGCCGAAAACGACTCTAACCGGTGTTGTGCACAAATTTCAACCTATGCCAAACTTAAAGTCTCAAATTGTCGACGTGCGCCCTTACGTATATACTGGAAATACGGTATAATAATAACAGGCTCGCAAAGATATCCTCAAGAGTCCGATAGTACGCTCTGCTGTCCGTCTGCGAGGATGGAATGCAAGATCGAGGCTCACTCGTCACGACCGAACCGGGCGTGGATCGTGCCTTACCTGCACCCTAGTGATACAACATCAGAGAAAAACCAGCGGAAATGAAAACTTAAACATATAAATAGATATAAATCAAGATGAAAGAAAATAGGCCAACCAAAACGGTTGCCTTTCAGCATTTATATATATAACGACCTTTGAACAGTTACAATCCTTACAACCCTGCCCACAACAGTGCTACAGACCTCTAAGATTTATACAACAACTATGACGGGACAGGGCCCCGCCATACCCCTGAATGAACAAGGACCAACAGGCTCAGGGTAACATACCAAAGATAAGCCTCCGAAGGAACGGAGCTTCCCAATACGCTGAAAGGTGATCCTAAAAGCGGGGATCGACAGCCGATGTACCTCTACCTGCGGCATGAACGCACTCCGAAGAGGTCGATAACAGTACCAAGTATGTGAATCAGTAAAATCAGAATGAAATCATAGCAGTCTATATAAAGCAGGAGACATGTATGATAACCAAACTACAGTACACCACATATAAACAGTCATATCAAGTCAGGCTCACGCCCTCCAAATCATCACTCGTGCGGGGATTCTTCCTCACCGGCGATGCATGATATAACAACGGCAGAGTATATGTGAACACCAGGTCCTACTTGTGTCAATAAAACCGTATGGGGCAAGTATAACTACCAGATCCGACCGTACCAATAATACTGTACAACCATATCATGAAGCCGACACGTGGCAAGTGCAATAGCCTCCACCAGCTCCACCTGCGCCACGTAGCTGACGGGGGCAAGTGAATCGGCTACGCCCCAGATCACAACCGTAAGTCACGAAGCTCCATCCAAATACTGACTCGCGAAGCTGACACGTGGCAAGTACACTAGCCTCCACCAGATCCACTGCCACGTGGCGACGGGGCGTGAATCGGCCAGCACCCGATCACAACCCTAAGTCTCTATACTTCGTCGCGAAGCTGACACGTGGCAGGTGAAATAACCTATACCAGATCCACCGCCACGAAATGGCGGGGCAAGTAAACAAGCTACGCACCCGATCACAACCGTAAGTCACGATACTTCGCCATAAATAACCATAATGGTCACATGTCCACATCATCGGTGTAGACACGCCCATGTAATAATAATAATGGAAGCGTACCCGTGGAATCTTCCGTCACTGCCGGTACGTCCAAGTAAGTTCTCAACAAGTCAACCGGCCCTCCATCGAGAGACGCGGTAGAATAGAAACACAATTCTTGCACAACAAAGACTATCTCAATAAGCATAGGTAAGTTACCCAACAACAAGCATAGGCAAGTTACACAACAACAAGCATAGGCAAGTTACACAACAACAAGCATAGGCAAGTTACACAACAACAAGCATAGGCAAGTTACACACAACTCAAAGTACTTTCATTTTAAGTAAAAATCCGGGTGTTAACCCTAAAGTACTACGTACGTTAAATTCCTTTTTTTTAAAGAGATCCATTCCTTTTATAAAAGTCACCCGATACCCGTAGTATAAAATAGAGTGACTCACATTTATAGGTAAACCAAAACACTTTCCTTTTCAACCACATTCTTTTCCCTAAGGTTCCAGTTTGCCTAATTTCAATTGCTCAAGGCTCTTTATTTTAGAAAAGTTTCATAGTTCAATGTCTTAATCTCTTTTAAAACATTTTGAGTAACATATGCCTTATATGAGTGTAGGTTATTCTTAGTCATAATCAATCTTATTAAGCAGCCATGATCTAGGAAATGTAGTATCATTTTGTCTCATCTTAGTTTCTATGCAGATGGGGTTTCTCGGTTTTAATAATACTTCATTATTCATTACATATTCCTTTATTAACGCTGCCGTGGTTTGTCGATACTCATTCTGATTTCCGAAATCAGTAAAACATTATTCCTTTTAAAACCAAGTACCCATTACTCACGAATGAGGTTTCACATTGTTAACAAACTTTATATTAATACAATTAAGTCAAGTCTCTTATCTTTTAATATCAAGTCTCTTAACTTCTAAAAATCAGTAAACCCTTTCTTTTTACCATTCTTAAGACGTTATACCTAACTTCCCATAAAGCTAGTATAACTTTTATGTTTCCAAAACCAAGTATTACTCTTCCTTTCAAAAAGGTTCTCAATTCTTTTGAAATACTTCAAGATTCTTATTATCACACATCAAGTCAGTTATAAGTCAAATCAGTTATCTTTTAAAAGCCACAAAGCATTTCTTACTTACATAAAACTGTTATAACCAACTTCCCATAAAGCCGTTATAACACTTTATGTTTTAAACCAATCAAATACATTTAACACATGTACGTCTACCGTACTACATAGTTATACACATATCATGCTAGAAAAGATAGGAAGAGGTTCACATACCTCGCGACGATTATCGACTAATAGCAAAACGCCCCAAGTACCTCAAACCGTTGGCTACACCTTAAGCCAAGCAGCTCACGCCATACGTAGTACTTCAACCTATAGAGGCCACAAGGCGCCTATTAACATCTAGATCTCAATGTAGTACATTCTACAGAAAATTCGGCAGCACCTCCCCCCCCGCAACAGCGTAAATCTCCTCCTCTATCGAGGCCGGCTACCAAGCCAACCAGGGGGGGGGGGTTTACACGTCTAACCGGACGTGTACAATTCTACTTCACAGAAATGCTACACAAGTCTACTGTAATACAGTCCTATGTAATTACAGTTCAGTTCTCTTTTTTTAAAATTCAGGCTTAAGTCAAAAGACATTGCCGCACAATTAAGTTCAGTTCTATATATAGTATACTTCAACTATATATTCCTACACATGTAATTTCCAATTACAATAGAAGGTCAAGAGTGTTTACCTCGATAAGCCCAAAATTATCCAAGTATAAATGTCGATCCTGAGCAAGGTTTAGCTCCTACTCCGGGCGCTCCAACCCGCTCCAACCAACCCTTAGAAGTTCTAACCAACTTCTACTCAAATACTTCAACTATCAATGAAGATTTCCTTAGGGTTTCGTTTAGTGGCTAAAGGAAGTATAATAGTATTTCCGGACTCTACGTATAGAGGTAACTTTGGAAAGTACTACAAGGTATTTGGGCTAAAGTATTTGGGCATTATAACAATACTTGGAGAGTATTTCTATACCACAAAGGGGGGTATTATACGAAAACAACTAGGCTAGGGGGGGTACCCCACGGCTAGACACCACAAAGGGGGAGGGTATTTCTCTCGGCCAAAAGGCCTCAACAAAGGGGGAGGGAGTGGTGGACGAACTCAAGAGGGAGGGAGTAGTGTGAGACTTAGAAAGATTGCTCAAGTTTGGATGAAGAAAGTCTTCAACTAGGGGGGGTATTTATAGGTCAAGCAAAGGCCAACCAATGGCCAAGATTTATCCAAGTGTAAGGCAAGTGTAGGGCTAGATTTAAGCCAAGTGTACCTTATCCATCTACCACAACAACTTGCACAAAATATCCTACCAACTAAATTGGCCCAATTCGTCCCTTTGCCGTCCCACTCTCATCCAATGTGAGGGTGACACATGTCACCCTCCCGTTGGTCCAAAATGTTTCGTCTCTCGGAAACATCCGCAAAAATTATAAATGACATAGCCGGAATTTTCCCTTCGCAAGTTTAGTAAAACGTTTCGTCGAAAAACGAATCCTTTTGGCACTTATGCCCAAATTTCGAACCTTGCCTAATCTTAAGGCTCAAATTTATATACGTACGCCCTTACGTACATACTCTGGAAATACGGGGTATAACACCTGCGTCCCTAATCCCTTCTGGAAAGACCTCCAGAAGTTAGCCGTAAACTGGGCTCCTCTGTCTGATATTATAGAAATAGGGACCCCATGCAGTCTCACGATCTCTCGGATGTAAAGTCTAGCATAATCCTCGGCCGAAAAAGTCGTCCTAACGGGAAGAAAGTGAGCGGATTTCGTCAGCCTGTCGACGATAACCCAAATAGAATGATGCTTCCTCTGAGTGCGAGGTAATCCTGTGATAAAGTCCATGTTGATCACCTCCCACTTCCAGGTCGGGATCTCTATCGTCTGCAATAATCCACCAGGCCTCTGGTGCTCTACCTTTACCTGCTGACAACACGGGCACTGAGCAACAAACTCTGCAACGTCTCTCTTCAGGCCATCCCACCAATACACAAATCTGAGGTCGTGGTACATCTTTTATGCGACCGGATGGATAGAGTAACGCGCGCTGTGTGCTTCTCCTAGAACCTGCTGCCGAAGTCCTGCAATATCTGGAACACACAACCTGCCCTTAAACCTTAGCACCCCGTCAGGTGCTACCTCAAAAGGACCCTTCCCCTCACGAAGAGTCGTATCACGATACCGGGTTAAAATCGGATCCTCAAACTGTTGCCTCTTCACCTCCTCGACGATGGAAGACTCGGCAACCTCTCGAACTCGAACCCCACTACTATCAGAATCAAACAATCGGACTCCAAGGCTCGCTAGCTGATGCAACTCGCGGACCATGCCCCTCCTCTCTGGCTGCACATCTGATAGACTTCCCTGTTATACCCCGTATTTCCAGAGTATGTACGTGAGGGCGTACGTATAAAAGTTTAAGCCTTAAGTAGGCAAAGGGGCGAAATTTGTTCACAACTAGCAAAAAGAATCGTTTTCCGACGAAACGTTTTCCGGACTTTGCGAAGGGAAAATTACGGTTGCGACTTTAATAATTTTTGCGGAGTTTTTCCGAGAGATGGAATATTTTGGACCAACGAGAGGGCGACACTTGTCACCCTCAAGTTGGCGGTTTGTGGTGGCCAATTGGGTGCTCATTTCGTGGCATGTTTTGTGGCCTAAATCATGGGTCAATGTTTGGAGTGAATTATGGAGTAGATGGCTAGGGGGCACTTGGGCAAATCCTCACCTTCCACTTGCCCCCCACTTGTCTTGATCTTGGCCATTGAATTCCCTATAAATACCCCCCTTAATTGAAGACTTCTTCATCCACAAAATGTTTTCTAAGTCTTGAAAACCCTTCCCCCATTTGGAGAGGTTCTCGTCCAAGCCTCCCCCTCCCCCCTTTGTGAGGCCTTTTGGCCGAGAGGTACCCCCCTTCCTAGTGGTGCTAGCCGAGAGTACCCCCCCTACCTTGAGTTGTTCTCATAAAATACACCCCCCCCCCCCCTTGGTAGAAAAGTATTCTCCAAGTATTGTTACTATTCCAAAATACCTTGGCCCAAATACCTTGTAGTATTCCAAGGTTACCCCTATACTAAAAGCCCAAATACTATTATACTTTCCTTCACTACAAAAACGAAACCCTAAGGAAAACCTTCATAGTTGGTTGAAGTAAGAAGAAGTTGCATAGAACTTCTAAGGGTTGTTTGGAGCGGGTTGGGCGCCTGTAGGAGCTAAACGTTGCTCAGGATCGACATTTAAACTTGGATAATTTTGGGCTTACCGAGGTAAATACTCTTGTCCTTCTATTGTAATTGGAAATTACATACTGTAGTAGTGTAGAAATAAATATAAGACACATAGAAGGATATTACAGAAGATAATTGAACTGTAATAGAAGGATATTACAGAAAAGAATTGAACTGAAATCACATCAGAAGAATATTATAGAAGAAGATTGAATCAGATTTACATGGGTGTATTCTGATGAGACTTGTGTAGCTTAACGGGTAGGGAAGTGCTGCCCGATTTTCCGTAGAATAGAGCACCCTTTATAGGTTGAATGTTCTGCGAGTAGCATGTTCTACTTGAAATGTGGACAAGGCTAGCCGGGTTATAGCAGTGGAGCATTTTGCTATTAGTCGATAATCGTAGCGAGGTATGTGATTCTTCCTATCCTCTTGAGCATGATATTTTAAAAGAATATATTATATAGTACGGTAGACGTACGTGTGTTAACTGAACGTGATTTTACTCCGATGTCTTTTGACTTGAGTTTAAATAATAAGAATCTTGAAGTATTTCAAAAGAATTAAGAAACCTTTTTGAAAGAAGAGTAATACTTGGTTTTAAAAGCTTAAGAGTTATACTAGCTTTATGGGAAGTTAGGTATAACGACTTAAGAGAGATAAAAGGAACGGTTTACTTAATTGTTTATGAACACCTTGTATGGATTTCGGAATTGAGAATAAGTATCGAACAAACCACTGCAGCGCTAATAAAGGGAAATGTATTGACTGATAAAGAATTATTAAGACCAGTAGAAACCTCCATCTGCATAGAAGCTAAGATGAGACAAAATGATATTACATTTCCTAGATCATGGCTACTTTAATAAGATTGTTATGAACAAGAACAACCTACTCACACATAAGGCGTATGTTTCTCAAATTGTTTTAAAAGAGAATTATATTATTAAGTGATTAAGACTATGAACTACGAAACCTTTCGAAAATGAGAAACTTGAGCATTTGAAATTAGGCAAACTTGAACGTTTGGAAAATAATGTTGTTACTTGATTTTACAAAGGGAAGTGTTTTGGTTTACTTAAAAAGATAGTCACTCTATTTTTATACTACGGGTATTGTGTGACTTTTGTGAAAGAAACAGATCTTTTAAAGAGTTAATGTATGAAGTACTTTGGGGATAAAAACCCGAACTTATTAACATAAAGTAGAAAGTACCTTGTGTGAATAACTTGATTGTGTTGGTTTGTGATAGCCTTGTAATACTTTCTTGTTGATTTGATAAGTAAACATGTTTAGGATGCTACGTGTGTTAGTATCTTGTGATGTTTGTGTAAAGGGGTTTCCCTTGATTGTGCTTATGTTGTTTAACGATAAGCCGTTGTGCTAGTATTATATCACTCACCTCTTGACATGATACCGGGGGTTAAGCTGCCCTCCGATGCGGGGTATACCTCAGGCAGTCTGTGTGACTATGATTCGAGATACCTCATGCGGTCTGTGTGACTATGCGGAGCTACGAGAGTTCCAGGTTAGTGTGCGGCCTTTGTGGTCATGCGGTCTATGTGGCCATGCGGACTGCGAGTCCAGGACGATGTCGGGGAGTAGCTACCCTCGATGCGGGGAATACCTCATGCGGGCCTATGTGAGTGGCCTATGCGGAGCTGCGGGAAGTTCCAGGACTAGACGCGCACATTTGATACTGCGGGCGAGTGGCCAGCTTCGATCATGTGGCGGTCTAGACAGACCTCGTGATACAGTTTATGACTTTGTTGGTACTGTGGGTTTTAGTAGTCGGCTATGCCTTCGTACTTACCCCGTACGGTTTTAGTATGACACAGGTGGGACCTGGTGTTCATGTGTATTCCTTGGTGCTTTTATATCATAGACTGCCGGCAGTGAGGAAGGTATTCCACGGGCATGATTGATGTTGTGGGCGTGAGACCCATAGTTATAATTGAGTGATGACTTTGAGGGCGTGAGTCCCTGACTTGACATGACTGCTTATTTATTGTGAACTGTAGTTTGGTTATCATACATGTCTCCTGCTTTATATAGACTACTATGATTTCATTTCTGATATTTGCGATTTCACATACTTGGTACTGTTATCGACCTCGCCGGGTGCGTTTATGCCGCAGTAGGTACACGATCGTCGATCCTCGCTCTTAGGATCACGATTCAGCGTTTTGGGAAGCTCCGTTTCTCGGAGGCTTATCGATGGTATAGTCCTGTCGTTGTAGGTACTTACATTCAGGTATGGCGGGGCCTGTCCGCCATTCTTTTATATCATTCTTAGAAGTGCAGTAATCTTGTTGTGGCGAGTTTGTAAAAGGGATTTAATCGCTTGGTTTCATGTTTTTATATATGCGAAAGGCAACTTTTCTCGAATAAAGCTTTACACTTCATATTATTTCATGTCTTGTTTTATGTTCGTGATTACTCGATGTATGTCTACTTGGGTGCCCGGTAAGGCACGATCATGGGCCGAGTTGGTCGTGACAAAAGTGGTATCGAGCGCTTAATCCTCGGAAAGTGTCTACACCGTATCTAGTAAGTCTTGATTATCGGTGTGTTGTGCACCACACCAATAATCGTGAGGCTATAGGATATTTAGGATTGGTTTCCATTCTTCTCACTCTGAGATCGTGCCTTAGAGTCATGTTATAAGTTGGACCCTCTAGCGTATTTCTTTCCACTTACCGCTATGCCTCGCGTAAGGCAACCCGGCCCGGGGAGGCAAAGCGAGAGAGGCTGCGAGTAAACCTGAGAGGGTTACGAGGCACAGCCCAATCATCACCGTGGTGCTTCATTCGGAGTTGGCGGCCGCCGTATCAGCGAGTCTAGCAAGGCGGCGATTCCTACTGCGTCCATGATATTTGAACCTTCAGTTCCACGACCAGTAGCAGAAAGTATAGATTGCAAAGAGACGACCCTGTTACTAGCTAAGGATGTAGCTACCAGAGAGTATATGATGTATCGATTTATCACGGGTCATGATGACTGTCACAACCCGTTCTGGGGTCGTGACTGGTGCTTTACCCGGGCACCCAAGTAGACAACATCAGAGAAAAACCAGCGGAAATAAAACATAAACATGAAACAAGAGATATGATAAATAAAGCGAGCCCAACCAGCGATTTGCCTTACGTAAATATATACATAAAAACCCGAACAGTTATCCTTTTTACAAATTCTGCCCACAACAGTACTACAGACCTCTAAGAAAGTGACAACAACTATGGCCAGTGCAGGGCCCCGCCATACCACAATGTACAAGAACCTCTGCACTCGTGGTAACATACAAAAGATAAGCCTCCAAGAAACGGGCTTCCCAACACGTTGACTGTGATCCTAGAGCGAGGATCCACAACCGATGTACCTACTGCGGCATGAGCGGCCCAGCGAGGTCGATCTAACAGGTACCAAGTATGTGAAACTGAAAAATACTGTAAATGAAATCATAACAGTCTATATAAAACATGAGGCATGTATGATAACAAAGCTACAGTTCACAATATAAAAGTAGTCATGTCAAGTCAGGGACTCACGCCCTCAAAGTCATCCCTCATGCCCGTGGAACTCCTTCCTCACTGCCGGCAGTCTAGGTATAAGTCATGTGATACGTGTAACATGTCTCGGCCCATCTCATGGACTCGAGGTGAAATCGTATGGAATACATTCCCGGTCCATCTCATGGACTCGGTATCAAATCAGGTGGTATACATTCCCGGTTCATCCCATGAACGCGGTGTCGAGTGAAATACATTCCTGGTTCATCCCATGAACGCGGTAGTCGAGTGAAATACATTCCCGGTCCATCCCATGAACGCGGTAGTCGAGTGAAATACATTCCCGGTCCATCTCATGAACGCGGTAGTCGAGTGAAATACATTCCCGGTCCATCTCATGAACGCGGTAGTCGAGTGAAATACATTCCCGGTCCATCTCATGAACGCGGTAGTCGAGTGAAATACATTCCCGGTCTATCCCATGAACGCGGTAGTAGAGTGAAATACATTTCCGGTCCATAACAAATCAGCCGGCCCTTCATCGAGAGACGCGGTGGTATAGAAATACAGTACTTGCACAACAAGGCTATCACACGCAAACATAGGCAAGTTACACACAACTCAAAGTACTTTCTTTTTATGCCAAAATCCTGGTTTTGACCCCAAAGTATTACGTACGTTAAATTCTTTTAAAAGATCCAATTCTTTTATAAGGGTCACCCGATACCCGTAGTATTAAAAATAGAGTGACTCACATTTTTAAGTAAACCAGAACACTTCTTTTTAAAATCAAGCAACAACATCCTTTTCAAAAAGTTCAAGTTTGCCTAATTTTCAAATACTCAAGTCTCTTACTTTAGAAAGGTTTCATAGTTCATAGTCTTAATCTCTTTTAAAACAATTGAGTAACATATGCCTTATGTGTGAGCAGTTTATAACAATCTTATCACAACAGCCATGATCTAGGAAATGTAATACAATTTTGTCTTATCTTAGCTTCTATGCAGATGGAGGTTTCTACTGGTTTTAATATAATTACGTATTTGTCAATACATTTTCCTTTGTTAACGCTGCAGTGGTTCGTTCGATACTTATTCTCATTTCCGAAATTAGTAAAACATTATTCTTTAAAAACCAAGTACTCATTACTCACGAATGAGGTTTCAGACTTCTTAACAACTTTCATATCAATTTAATTAAGTTAAGTCTCTTATCTTTTAAGATCAAGTCTCTTAACTTCTAAAATCAATAAACCATTCTTTTTATCATTCTTAAGTCGTTATACCTAACTTCCATAAAGCTAGTATAACTCTTAATCTTTTAAAACCAAGTATTACTCTTCTTTCTAAAACGATTCTTAACTCTTTTGAAATACTTTAAGATTCTTATTATTCAGGCTTAAGTCAAAAGACATTGCCGTAAAACTACATTCGGTTAACACACGTACGTCTACCGTACTATATATATATTCTTTTAAAATATCATGCTCAAGAGGATAGAAAGAATCACATACCTCGTGACGATTATCGACTATCAACAAATAGCTCCCAAGTACTGTAATCCTGCTAGCCTTTTTCACTTCTTCGAGTATAATACGCTAATCGCAGTACTTCAACCTATAATGGTCATACAAGTCTATCAACGTCTAGACTACTCTGTAAAATAATTCTAGATACAGATTCCTTTATTCTACGGAAAATTGGGCATCACTTCCCTACCCGCCAAACTACACAAGTCTACTGTAAATACAGTCCTATGTAAGTACAGTTCAGTCTTCTTCTTTAATATTCTTCTGATGTGATGTCAATTCAATTCTCTTCTGTAATATCCTTCTATGTATCTTATATTCATTTCTATACTACTACAGTATGTAATTTCCAATTACAATAGAAGGGCAGTAGTATTTACCTCGATAAGCCCAAAATTATCCAAGTTTAATGTCGATCCTGAGCAACGTTTAGCTCCTATTTTGAACGCTCCAATCTGCTCCAAGAAACCCTTAGAAGTTTCTACACAACTTCTACTTTCTACTTCAACCAACAATGAAGTTTCTCTTAGGGTTTCATTTAGTGACAAATGGAGATAAGGTAGTATTTCTAGGCTTTTAGTATAGAGGTGACTTTGGAAATACAACAAGGTATAGGCTAAAGTATTTGGGAATAGTAACAATACTTTGGAGAGTACTTTCTACCCAAGGGGGGGGGGGTGCCTTTGCCGAGGCTACAAGGAAGGGGGGGAGGGGGTGTTTCGGCTTAGTTCTCTTTAGAGGGGGGGGGATGGTGTTTGGACGAGAAGCTCTCTCTCAAGGGGGGAAGTTTTGAGACTTGGAAGAATGATTTGTGGATGAAGAAGTTCTTCAACTTAGGGGGGGTATTTATAGGACATTCAAGGGCCAAGATGAAGCCAAGTGGTAGGCAAGTGTATGGTGGAGATTTGCACAAGTGCACCCTATCCTACTCCACAAATCCCTCACAAAACATTGACCCAAGTTTTAGGCCACAAAACAAGCCACAAAATCATGCCCATCGTCCAAGGGGACGCTCACTTTACCGTCCACTTGAGGGTGACAAGTGTCACCCTCTCGTTGGTCCAAAATATTTCATCTCTCGGAAAAATTCGCAAAAATTATAAATGATATAGCCGGAATTTTCCCTACGCAAAGTTTGGAAAACGTTTCGTCGGAAAACCATTCGTTTCGCTAGTTGTGCACAAAATTTCTTCCCTTAGTCTACTTTAAGGCTTAAACTTTTGTACGTACGCCCTCACGTACATACCCTGGAAAATACGGGGTATAACATTCTCCCCTCCTTAGAAACATTCGTCCCGAATGTTCCTTCTCACGACGGATAACGATAAAGTTTCTCTTAACAAGTTGCCAATGCCATACCTGGCCACAAAATAACACACGCGCAATTACTTAACCCAAGTCAAAGAGGACTCACCTTTAGCATTACAAAAGCTTCCACCCACGGTCTAAAAGATATTCCCATCGCACCTTTACTTCACAAAGTACTGATCGTTTCTATTCTCTCAGCACATGTTCACTTCTTTTCTTACTCGTCGTACTCTTCTCGAACACTTGAACTCTTTCTAGTATACGGACCATACTTCAGTCATCGCTTCAGTTCCCAAGATTTCTGGAGCCACTACTTCCAAACTTGGTCATCTAAACTTGGGCCTGGCGCCCTCGTGACCCTACCACCTGGCGGGACCACCGAAGACCCCACCTTAATCCGGCTACGGGTTGACCCGCAATCGCCTCAACCCGACCCTCCATCGTGCCGAACTCTCTTGTTCCCCCGATCCGGAACAATCTCACAAATCAAGTCACGAAAACCTATTGGTCTTCTTAGCTCCACTACCCTCTCTCGTCTCATACCACTCAGAGACTTATCACACAAATATATCCCAAGCATACAATGCACTCCGACAAAGGTCAACATAAACATAAATCTCTTACTCAAGACGGCCTTACATCTAAGGTCTCAACGTGTAAAATTCTAAGGTTCATACCTTCCTTGTCCCCATACTTATCCTTCCAACTAACCAGGTTTTCTAACTCACAAACAACACAACGCCATCCGTACATAGCACACAATAATAAGATCATCATATCAAGCATACAAGCTCTAGAGGGTTAAGGATATACATGTATCTACCGCTTCACTCTAATCATAGGCTTGCCCTGCCGGGCGCATAGCTGTAGAAGGCGAGGAACTTGCCACTGACCCGGTAGGCTGCGTCATTCTGCTTGTACCCCTCCTATAAGCATAGTCTCTCGTCACATGGCTCGACGGCGCGGTGAAACAAGCACGATGAAGACGACATTCCCGGGATGGCGCTTGCCACATCGTGCACCGAGGGGACATGAATCCTGCCGCTAGAACCCGTGTATATCGTAAACTAAGCCACGAGCTCGACCAGCTCGAATACCGACGCATACGAAGGCGTGGAGGACCACTGCATCTTGGCGGAGGTACATAATCGTAAAAAGCGAAATACGTCGGAGGGTCAACTTATAACACAGCTCTAAGGCACGATCTCAGAATGAGAAGAATAGAAACCAATCCTAAATATCCTGCAGCCTCCTGATTATAGATGTGGTGCACAACACACCGATAATCAAGACTCTACTAGACACGGTCTATAGACACTTTCCGAGGATTAACTGCTCTGATACCACTTTTGTCACGACCGTTCGGGCGTGGATCGTGCCTTACCGGGCGCAAGTAGACAACATCGAGAAAAACCCGGAAATAAAACATAAACATGAAACAAGAGATATGATAAATAAACAAAGCAACCAAAGCGGTTGCCTTACGATATATATACATAAAAACTACAACAGTTATCCTTTTTACAAATTCTGCCCGGTACAACATGACCTCTAAGAAAGTGATAACAACTATGACGGACAGGGGCCGCCATACCACGAATGTACAAGAACCTCTGCACTCGGGTAACATACTAAAAGATAAGCCTCCAAGAAACGGCTTCCCAACACGCTGAATCGTGATCCTAAGAGCGAGGATCCACAACCGATGTACCTCTACTGCGGCATAACGCACCGAATGAGTCGATAACAGTACCAAGTATGTGAAATCAAAAATCAGTAAATGAAATCATAACGATCTATATAAAACAGAGGCATGTATGATAACAAAGCTACGATTCACAATATAAAAGTAGTCATGTCAAGTCGTGACTCACGCCTCAGTCATCCTCACGCGTGGAACTCCTTCTCATCCGCCATCTAGGTATAAGTCATGTGATACGTGTAACATGTCTCGGCCCATCTCATGGAATCGAGGTGAAATCATATGAAATACATTCCCGGTCCATCTCATGGACTCGGTATCAAATCGGGTGGTATACATTCCCGGTTCATCCCATGAACGCGGTGTCGAGTGAAATACATTCCCGGTTCATCCCATGAACGCGGTAGTCGAGTGAAATACATTACCGGTCCATCCCATGAACGCGGTAGTCGAGTGAAATACATTCCCGGTCCATCTCATGAACGCGGTAGTCGAGTGAAATACACTCCCGGTCCATCTCATGAACGCGGTAGTCGAGTGAAATACATTCCCGGTCCATCCCATGAACGCGGTAGTCGAGTAAAATACATTCCCGGTCCATAACAAATCAGCCGGCCATTCATCGAGAGACGCGGTGGTATATAAATACAGTACTTGCACAACAAGGCTATCACACGCAAACATAGGCAAGTTACACACAACTCAAAGTACTTTCTTTTTATGCCAAAATCCCGGTTTTGACCCCAAAGTATTACGTACGTTAAATTCTTTTAAAAGATCCAATTCTTTTATAAGGGTCACCCGATACCCGTAGTATTAAAAATAGAGTGACTCACATTTTTAAGTAAACCAGAACACTTCTTTTTAAAATCAAGCAACAACATCCTTTTCAAAAAGTTCAAGTTTGCCTAATTTTCAAATACTCAAGTCTCTTACTTTAGAAAGGTTTCATAGTTCATAGTCTTAATCTCTTTAAAAACAATTGAGTAACATATGCCTTATGTGTGAGCAGTTTATAACAATCTTATCACAGCAGCCATGATCTAGGAAATGTAATACAATTTTGTCTTATCTTAGCTTCTATGCAGATGGAGGTTTCTACTGGTTTTAATATAATTACGTATTTGTCAATACATTTTCCTTTGTTAACGCTGCAGTGGTTCGTTCGATACTTATTCTCATTTCCAAATCAAGAAACATTATTCTTTAAAACCAAGTACTCATTACTCACGAATGAGGTTTGCACTTCTTAACAACTTTCATATCAATTTAATTAAGTTAAGTCTCTTATCTTTTAAGATCAAGTCTCTTAACTTCTAAAATCAATAAACCATTCTTTTTATCATTCTTAAGTTGTTATACCTAACTTCCCATAAAGCTAGTATAACTCTTAATCTTTTAAAACCAAGTATTACTCTTCTTTCTAAAACGATTCTTAACTCTTTTGAAATACTTTAAGATTCTTATTATTCAGGCTTAAGTCAAAAGACATTGCCAGAAACTACATTCGCTAACACACGACGTCTCACCGTACTATATATATATTCTTTTAAAATATCATGCTCAAGAGGATAGGAAGAATCACATACCTCGCGACGATTATCGACTATCAAAGAATAGCTCCCAATCATCGTAATCCTGCTAGCCTTTTTCACTTCTTCGAGTATAATACGCTAATCGCAGTACTTCAACCTATAATGGTCATACAAGTCTATCAACGTCTATACTACTCTGTAAAATAATTCTAGATACAGATTCCTTTATTCTACGGAAAATTGGGGATCACTTCCCTACCCGCCAAACTACACAAGTTCATCAGAATACAGTCTATGTAAGTCTGATTCTTTCTTCTTCAATATTCTTCTGATGTGATGTCAATTCAATTCTCTTCTGTAGTATCCTTCTATGTATCTTATATTCATTTCTATACTACTACAGTATGTAATTTCCAATTACAATAGAAGGGAAGTAGTATTTACCTCGATAAGCCCAAAATTATCCAAGTTTAATGTCGATCCTGAGCAACGTTTAGCTGCTATTCTGAACGCTCCAATCCGCTCCAAGAAACCCTTAGAAGTTTCTACACAACTTCTACTTTCTACTTCAACCAACAATGAAGTTTCTCTTAGGGTTTCGTTTAGTGACAAATGGAGATAAGGTAGTATTTCTAGGCTTTTAGTATAGAGGTGACTTTGGAAATACAACAAGGTATAGGCTAAAGTATTTGGGAATAGTAACAATACTTTGGAGAGTATTTTCTACCCAAGGGGGGGTGCCTTTGCCGAGGCTACAAGGAAGGGGAGGGGGTGTTTCGCTTAGCTCTCTTTAGAGGGGATGGTGTTTGACGAGAAGCTCTCTCAGGGGAAGTTTTGAGACTTGGAAGAATGATTTGTGGATGAAGAAGTTCTTCAACTTAGGGGGGGTATTTATAGGACATTCAAGGGCCAAGATGAAGCCAAGTGGTAGGCAAGTGTATGGTGGAGATTTGCACAAGTGCACCCTATCCTACTCCACAAATCCCTCACAAAACATTGACCCAAGTTTTAGGCCACAAAACAAGCCACAAAATCATGCCCATCGTCCAAGGGGACGCCCACTTTACCGTCCACTTGAGGGTGACAAGTGTCACCCTCTCGTTGGTCCAAAATATTTCATCTCTCGGAAAAATCCGCAAAAATTATAAATGATATAGCCGGAATTTTCCCTACGCAAAGTTTGGAAAACGTTTCATCGGAAAACCATTCGTTTCGCTAGTTGTGCACAAAATTCCGTCCCTTAGTCTACTTTAAGGCTTAAACTTTTGTACGTACGCCCTCACGTACATACCCTGGAAAATACGGGGTATAACAATGACTATCTAAGAGAGGGTTGTGCAAGAGTAGCTCTGTAGTCAGGCTTGAGCATGGCCTGCGTACAGGCTTGTGCGCAGCAGGCCGAGAAACGTAGAGATCGACAGATTAATCAAGGACAGCAGAAGAGGGCCCGATCGGCAGGGTCCTTTGGTAACTTTCGAGGCAACCGCCTCAGCAGCAGATTAGATATGCACCTCCACCAGTGCAGAGTGGTCCCCCACAGGGTTCAGGACGTTCGTGGTATGCCGGAGTTGGTCAGAACTCCAAGGCTTCCAGTTCACATCTACACGTAGGTTCCAGCCAGCCGGATTCAGTTTTTCCCCAGTGTTCACAGTGTGACAGGCGTCATCCCGGGGAATGTCGTCTTTTAGTTGGTACTTGTTTTACCTGCGGCCGTCAGGGCCATGTGTCGAAAGGATGTCCTAGTAGGAGGGATGTAAGTAGGAGGACTCAGCCTACCAGATCAGTTGCGGATTCAGTAGTTCAGAGAGGAAGGGGTGCTAGCCAGAGGAGGCCACCCCCACCTCGGTGTAGCCGTTGTGGTAAGTGTCATTGTGGGAAGTGCCGTACTTCTTCGACAGCTTGTTATGCTGGCGGCCAGCAGGGCCATTTTGCGAGAAATTGTCCTACCAGAGGTGGCACGGATGTAGAGACTCAGCGTTCAGGATCTGTGGCTAGTTCATCATCTTCCCTAGCTATGCGCCCGACAGGGCAGGATTGATTAGAACGACAAAGGGGAAGTGAAGCAGTAGATACAAGTATATCTTTAACCCTCTAGAGATTAGTATGTGTGATAAGATGGGTATATCTTAAGTGTTATGATCAGATAGCATTGTGCAAATTGTGATTAGAAAACAGGGTTAGTTAAAAAGGTAAGATTGGGGATAGGGAAAGTGTGAGCCTTAGAGTTTTATACGTGGAGACCTTAGAGGTAAGGCAATCTTGAGTAAAAGATTTATTGTTATGTTAACCTTTATCAGAGTACATAGTACACGTGAGATTGTTCCGGATCGGGGAACAAATGTTTTGCGCGATAGCGGGTCGGGTTGAGGACCGATCGCGGGTCAACCCGCGACCTGCATTATGGTGGGGTCAGTTCGAGGTGGTCCCGCAAGGTGGTGGGGTCACGAGGGTGTTAGGCCCAAGTTTAGTTAACCATCGTACGAGTTCGTGGATGCGTTCGACCAGTAGTCGGGCCGATGAGGTCAGCCCATCTTATCTTTCAGTCAGGACCGTGTACTCGGCAGAGGGTTATGCGAGTTGTTATATCAGGAAGGTTGTTGTTATACCCCGTATTTCCTGAGTATGTACGTGAGGGAGTACGTACAAAAGTTTAAGCCTTAGTTAGGCATTAAGGACGAAAATATTGTGCACAACACACGAAAAGAATCGTTTTCCGACGAAACGTTTTCCAAACTTTGCGTAGGGAAAATTCCGGCTATGTCATTTAGTATTTTTGCAGATTTTTCCGAGAGATGAAATATTTTGGACCAACGAGAGGGTGACACTTGTCACCCTCAAGTGGACGGCAATGGGCAAGGGTTGGACGATTTTGTGACTTTGTTTTAGTCAAGGTTAGGTAGGATATTTTTGTGTAGTAGATGGATAAGGACACTTGCCTAAATCTCCACCTTACACTTTCCTACCACTTGGCTTCATCTTGGCCCTTGAAAGCCCTATAAATACCCCCCCTTGAGTTGATGAATTCTTCATCCATAAAATTATCTTCCAAGTCTCAAATTCCCTCCCCTCTCTTGTAGTGTTTCGTCCAACACCCTCTCCCCCCCCCCTCTAGAAGAGCCTAGCCAAACACCTCACCCTCCCCTTTTCCTTGTAGCCTCGGCCAAAGTACCCCTCATTGGGTAGAAAAATACTCTCCAAAGTATTGTTACTATTCCCAAATACTTTAGCCTATACCTTGTAGTATTTCCAAGTCACCTCTATACTAAAAGCCTAGAAATACTACCTTATATCCATTTGTCACTAAACGAAACCCTAAGAGAAACTTCATAGTTGGTTGAAGTAAATAGTAGAAGTTGTGTAGAAACTTCTAAGGGTTTCTTGGAGCGGATTGGGCGTCAGATTAAGAGCTAAACCTTGCTCAGATCGACATTTATACTTGGATAATTTTGGGCTTATCGAGGTAAATACTCTTGTCTTCTATTGTAATTGGATATTACACACAAAGAATAGTTAAGACTTGAGTATAAGATATGAAGGATATTAAAGAATGGAATTGAACCGTAATCACAAGAGAAGAGTATAAAAGAATAGAATTGAATCGTAATCACAGAGAAGGATATTACTGAAGAGAATTGAATCAATTCACATCGAAGAATAATAAAGAAGAATTGAAGATTACATGGAACCGTATTTACGATGAGACTTGTATAGCTTGACGGTAGGAAGTCTTGCCCAAATTTCCGTAGAATAAAGAACCCTCTGCTTAGAATAGTCTACAGAGTAGTCTAGACGTTGATAGACGTATTTGACTATTATAGGTTGATTCTCTGCATGCGACATATTCGACTTGGCAGGTGGATTTCGCCGAGGAGGTATGTGATTCTTCCTATACTCTTGAGCATGATATTTTAAAATATATATATAGTACGGTAGACGTACGTGTGTTAACTGAACGTAGTTTTACTGCAATGTCTTTTGACTTAAGCCTGAATAATAAGAATCTTGAAGTCTTTCAAAAGAATTATAAATCATTTTTGAAAGAAGAAGAATATTTGTTTTTAAAACAAAAAGCTTAAAGAGTTATACTAACTTTATGGAAAGTTAGGAATAACGACTTAAGGAAGATAAAAGGAACAGTTTACTTGTGTGTTTATAAAAGACTTGTATTGATTTCTGGAAAGTACAGTAAGATGGTTTGTTGAGTAGACATATTGTGATGCTATGTGTGTTAGTATCTTGTAACGTTTGTGTAAAGAGGTTATTCTTATTTGTGCTTATGATGTTTAACGGTAAGCTGTTATATCACTCACCTCTTGACATGATACCGGGGGTTAAGCTGCCCTCCGATGCGGGGTAGACTCAGGCGGTCTGGGACCATGATTCGAGAATACCTCATGCGGGTCCAGGGGACCTATGCGGAGCTACGAGAGTTCCAGGTTAGTGTGCGGGGTTATACCTCATGCGGTCTATGTGGCTACGCGGATCGCGAGTCCAAAGACGATGCCGGGAGTAGCTACCCTCGATGCGAGGAATACCTCACGCGGGCCTAGGTGGCCTACATGCGGACTACGGAGTCGTGATTAGGCATGCATAATGATACTATGGGCGATTGGCCTGCTTCGATCATTCGCAGCCTAGAAAAGACTCATAGATTTACCTATTGTTGCTCTTATTTATGATGTGGCACTATGTGCGGTTACATTGGTTGTTTCGTGCATATTTGTAAAATTGGTTTTAAAAATGATATGATTTCATTTAAGTACTTTACAGTTTCACATACTTAGTACCTGTTGTACTGACCTCCTTCGGGGGGCTGCGTTCATGCCGCAGGTAAGGGAAAGCAGGTGCTATATCCACATCCTTAGGATCTCTACTTTGGTGTCAGGAGCTCCACCTTCTCCGGAGGCTCGGCTTTTGGGTATGATCTCCCTGTTGTGTAGATAGTTTTGTACATTCAGGGTATGGCGGGGCCCTGTCCCGCCATAGTTGTTACTTCCTTAGAGGTCTGTAGTCCTATTGTACAGTTGGGATGTAAACTGCCAGATTTTGGTTTATATATATATGCCGAAAGACGCCCTTTTCTCAGATAAGCTGTGTCTCAATTTACAATTATTTCATGTCTTGTTTTTATATTCCGCTGATTACTCTGATGTATGACTACTTGGGTGCCCGGGTAAGGCACCAGTCACGGGCCCCGGAACGGGTCGTGACAGTTGTAAGGCTGCACGAGGTGCCTACTTTCACCTTATGACAGACAGTAAAGCCCAGGTTATGGCTATTTCTTTTTCTGGAAATTTTACCAGGCAGGGTTAGGAACTCAGGTGAGTCTCAGTATCGCATTCGCCCTCGGGCCAGTGTTTTGATTTTCAGGGGTAGCTGTGAAGATTGTTGCCTCCTGTTGTGGGAGTGTTTTATAGCTACCATTTCAGTATGCGGATATCTCCTTATGACGCCTTGTAGGGGCGGAAGTGTAAGTTGCCGGTCGATTGGTTCGATGTTGGCAAGGTTCAGATAGTTGGTTCATACTTGCTTCAGCAGGATGTGGATAGGGTGAAGCTTATCCAGAAGAGATTATTGGCACTCGAGTCAGCGAAGTCATGCGGATAATCGGCGGCACGCTTGGAGTTGGCCGACGTGGTCTTCTTGAAGGTACCACCCCGGAAAGGGTGTGACGAGTTTTGGAAAACAGAGGAAACTTAGCCTGAGGTACTTGGAGCGTTTTCAGATCCTTTGAAGGATAGGCCAGGTTGCCTATAGGTTAGCATTGTCGTCCGACTTAGGAGGCTGTACGTCCGGTCTTTCGTGTTGTTATGTTCGGAAAGGTATCGGAGATCCATCCAGAGTGTTCCCAGTTAATGATGACCGAGTTGGAGGTAGTAACCCAGAGATTTTGGAAACTGAAGCAGTAACAGAAATGTGGTAAGTTATGGGAAAGAGTTCTAGTATACAAGAAGGGTACGACGAGTAAGAGTATAGAAATGATCATTTCGTTTGTAAAGAAAAGGTGCAAATGGAGTATCTTTTAGACCTTGGGTGGGAGCTTTTGTAGTGATGGAGGTGATTCCTCGTGGACTTGAAGTTGAGTAATGGCGCGTGTGTTATGTTATGGCCAGGTACGGCATGATTGTCTTCGTAAGTATAGTAGTGAAGACTATACGGGCGCATGTGTGTTTTGAGACTTAGAAGGAACATTCGGGACGAATGTTTCTAAGGAGGGGAGAATGTTATACCCCGTATTTTCAGAGTATGTACGTGAGGGCATACGTATAAAAGTTTAAGCCTTAAGTAGGCAAAGGGGCGAAATTTGTTCACAACTAGCAAAAAGAATCGTTTTCCGACGAAACATTTTTCGGACTTTGCGAAGGGAAAATTACGGTTGCGACTTTAATAATTTTTGCGGATTTTTTTCGAGAGATGGAATATTTTGGACCAACGAGAGGGCGACACTTGTCACCCTCAAGTTGGCGGTTTGTGGTGGCCGATTGGGTGCTCATTTCGTGGCATGTTTTGTGGCCTAAACCATGGGTCAATGTTTGGAGTGAATTGTGGAGTAGATGGCTAGGGGGCACTTGGGCAAATCCTCACCTTCCACTTGCCCCCCACTTGTCTTGATCTTGGCCATTGAATTCCCTATAAATACCCCCCTTAATTGAAGACTTCTTCATCCACAAAATGTTTTCTAAGTCTTGAAAACCCTTCCCCCCTTTGGAGAGGTTCTCGTCCAAGCCTCCCCCTCCCCCCTTTGTGAGGCCTTTTGGCCGAGAGTACCCCCCCTACCTTGAGTTGTTCTCATAAAATACACCCCCCCTTGGTAGAAAAGTATTCTCCAAGTATTGTTACTATTCCAAAATACCTTGGCCCAAATACCTTGTAGTATTCCAAGGTTACCCCTATACTAAAAGCCCAGAAATACTATTATACTTTCCTTCAGTCACAAAAACGAAACCCTAAGGAAAACCTTCATAGTTGGTTGAAGTATTAAGAAGAAGTTGCATAGAACTTCTAAGGGTTGTTTGGAGCGGGTTGGAGTGCCCAGGGTAGGAGCTAAACGTTGCTCAGGATCGACATTTAAACTTGGATAATTTTGGGCTTACCGAGGTAAATACTCTTGTCCTTCTATTGTAATTGGAAATTACATACTGTATTAGTGTAGAAATGAATATAAGACACATAGAAGGATATTACAGAAGAGAATTGAACTGTAATAGAAGGATATTACAGAAAAGAATTGAACTGAAATCACATCAGAAGAATATTATAGAAGAAGATTGAACTGTACTTACATAGGACTGTATTTACAGTAGACTTGTGTAGCTTAACGGGTAGGGAAGTGCTGCCCGATTTTTTCCGTAGAATAGAGAACCCCCCCTGCTTAGAATATTCTACAGAGTAGTCTAGACGTTGATAGACGTATATGGCCTTTATAGGTTGAATGTTCTGCGAGTAGCATGTTCTACTTGAAAGGTGGACAAGGCTAGCCGGGTTATAGCAGTGGAGCATTTTGCTATTAGTCGATAATCGTCGCGAGGTATGTGATTCTTCCTATCCTCTTGAGCATGATATTTTAAAAGAATATATTATATAGTACGGTAGACGTACGTGTGTTAACTGAACGTGGTTTTACTCCGATGTCTTTTGACTTGAGTTTAAATAATAAGAATCTTGAAGTATTTCAAAAGAATTAAGAAACCTTTTTGAAAGAAGAGTAATACTTGGTTTTAAAAGCTTAAGAGTTATACTAGCTTTATGGGAAGTTATGTATAACGACTTAAGAGAGATAAAAGGAACGGTTTACTTAATTGTTTATGAACGCCTTGTATTGATTTCGGACATGAGAATAAGTATCGAACAAACCACTGCAGCGCTAATAAAGGGAAATGTATTGACTAATAAAGAATTATTAAGACCAGTAGAAACCTCCATCTGCATAGAAGCTAAGATGAGACAAAATGATATTACATTTCCTAGATCATGGCTGCTTTAATAAGATTGTTATGAACAAGAACAACCTACTCACACATAAGGCGTATGTTTCTCAAATTGTTTTAAAAGAGAATTATATTATTAAGTGATTAAGACTATGAACTACGAAACCTTTCGAAAATGAGAAACTTGAGCATTTGAAATTAGGCAAACTTGAACGTTTGGAAAATAATGTTGTTACTTGATTTTACAAAGGGAAGTGTTTTGGTTTACTTAAAAAGATAGTCACTCTATTTTTATACTACGGGTATTGTGTGACTTTTGTGAAAGAAACGGATCTTTTAAAGAGTTAATGTATGAAGTACTTTGGGGATAAAAACCCGAACTTATTAACATAAAGTAGAAAGTACCTTGTGTGAATAACTTGATTGTGTTGGTTTGTGATATCCTTGTAATACTTTCTTGTTGATTTGATAAGTAAACATGTTTAGGATGCTACGTGTGTTAGTATCTTGTGATGTTTGTGTAAAGGGGTTTCCCTTGATTGTGCTTATGTTGTTTAACGATAAGCCGTTGTGCTAGTATTATATCACTCACCTCTTGACATGATACCGGGTTAAGCGCCTCCACGCGGGTATACCTCGCGATGCAGGTGACTATGATTCGAGATACCTCATTGTCACGACCCGATCCCGGGCCCGTGACTGGTGCCTTACCCCGGGCACCCTAGTGATACAACATCAGAGAAAATCAGCGGAAATAAAAACTTAAAAATGAAACAAGATATATGATAAGAACAGGATAACCAAAACGGTCGCCTTCCAATAATATATATACAAATCTTTTAAACCGAACAGTTTAATTTTTACAAACCCTGCCACAACAAAGATTTCATGCACTCTAAGAGTTTTTATACAACATGACGACAGGCCTCGCCATACCCCGAATGTACAAGTACCTACAGTGATGTGGGACTATACTAAAAGATAAGCCTCCGAGAAACGGAGCTTCCGATATATTGAATCGTGATCCTATGGCGAGGATCAACGATCGTGTACCTCTACTGCGGCGTGAACGCAGCCGGGCAAGGAGGTCGATAACAGTACCAAGTATGTGAAATCGAGAATATCAGAATGAAATCATAGCTATATAAAGCAGGAGACATGTATGATAACCTAACTACAGTCCAAAATAAGCAGTCATGTAAGTCAGGGACTCACGCCCTCAAGTCATCAGTCGAATATAACTATGGGTCTCACGCCCTCAACATCAATCATGCCCGTGGAATACCTTCCTCACTGCCGGCAGTCTATGATATAATAACACCAATGAGTACATATGAACACCAAGTCCTACCTGAGTCATAAAACCAGACGGCAAGTACGGCGCTAACTACGGATACCAAAGCCGTCATCAATCGATCGGCAAGTACGAAAGCCAACTACCAGATACCAAAGCCGTACTAACAATACAATACAATCAAACCACAGAGCTGATACGGGGCAAGTACGAAAGCCGACTACTAGATACCAAGGCCGTGTCACGTAGCTGACCTGGGCAAGTACGAGGGCTAACTACCAGATACCAAGGCCATATCACGAGACTCCGCCACGAAGCTGATACGGGGCAAGTACGAAAGCCGACTACCAGATACCAAGGCCGTGTCACGAGTCGACCGGCAAGTACGAGGGCTAACTACCAGATACCAAGGCAGTATCACGAGACTTCGCCACTAAACTGAACGGGGCAAGTGCGAGGGCTAACTACCAGATACCAAGGCCGAATCAGCCACGAGACGGGGCAAGTACGAAAGCCGACCACCAGATACCAAGGCCGAATCAGTAAGAAACCTCATGGAGAGCTAGTCCATGGAATAACACTATCACCGTGAGCGCATCTGCGGAATTCTCCACACCGCCAGACGCCCAAGTAATATCATAACAAATCAGCCACTTACATTGAGAGACGCGGCGGTATAGAAATACAATACTAGCACGACAAGGCTATCACACGCAAACATACACAACTCAAGGTACTTTCATTTTATGCCAAAGTCTAGGTTTTAACCCCAAAGTTCTACGTACGTTAAATTCTTTTTAAAAGATCCATTTTTTTACAAAGGTCACCCGATGCCCGTATTATAAAAATAGAGTGACTAACATTTTTTTAGTAAACCAGAACAACTTCCATACTTTCCTTTCTAAACCAAAACACTTCTCCTTTTAAAATCAAGTTACAACATTCTTTTCCAAAGTTCAAGTTTTCCTAACTTCAACATTTCCGTGTCTTATTTTCGAAAGATTTCATCGTTCATAGTCTTAATCAATTAATAACGTAATTCTCTTTTAAAACAATTTGAGCAACATATGCCTTATGTGTGAGTAGGTTATTCTTGTTCACAATCAATCTTATTAAAGCAGCCATGATCTAGGAAATGTAATATCATTTTGTCTCATCTTAGCTTCTATGCAGTTGGAGGTTTCTACTGGTTTTAATAATACTTAATTAGTCAAAACATTTCCCTTTATTAGCGCTGCAGTGGTTTGTTCGATACTTATTCTCATTTCCAAATCAAGAAACATTCTTCCTTTTACAAACCAAGTACTCATTTCTCACGAATGAGGTTTCACACTTTTTAACAAAATTCATATTAATTCAATTAAGTCAAGTCTCTTATCTTTTAAGAATAAGTCTCTTAACTTCTAAAATCAATAAACCATTCTTTTATCTTTCTTAAGTCGTTATACCTAATTTCCCATAAAGCTAGTATAACTCTTAAGCTTTCAAAACCAAGTATTACTCTTCTTTCGAAAACGGTTCTTAATTCTTTTGAAATACTTCAAGATTCTTATTACTCAGGCTTAAGTCAAAAGACATTGCCGTAAAACTACGCTCGCTAACACACGTCGCTCACCGCACTATATATATATTCTTTTAAAATATCATGCTCAAGAGTATAGGAAGAATCACATACCTCGCGACGATTATCGACTATTAGCAAATAGCTCCAAAGTACTGTAATCCTGCTAGCCTTTTCCACTTCTTCGAGTAGAATACGCTACTCGCAGTAATTCAACCTATAATGGTCATATAAGTCTATCAACGTCTAGACTACTCTGCAGAATACTTCTAGATACAGATTCCTTTATTCTACGGAAAATTGGGCAGCACTTCCCTACCCACAAATTACACAATTCTCATCAGAATACAATCACTGATGAGTACGTCACTTTCTTTAATATTCTTCCGATGTGATTTCAATTCAATTCTCTTTATGCCATCCTTATACGCCTTATACTCATTTCTATACTACTACGATGTAATTTCCAATTACAATAGAAGGACAATAGTATTTACCTCGATAAGCCCAAAATTATCCAAGTTATATGTCGATCCTGAGCAACGTTTAGCTCCTACTCCGTGCGCTCCAACCCGCTCCAAACAACCCTTAGAAGTTCTACGCAACTTCTACTTAACACTTCAACCGACTATGAAGATTTTCCTTAGGGTTTCGTTTTTGCGACGGGAGGGAAGTATAATAGTATTTCTGGGCTTTTAGTATAGGTGTAACATTGGAATACTACAAGGTATTTGGGCCAAGGTATTTTGGAAAAGTAACAATACTTGGAGAATATTTTTCTACCAAGGGGGATTATTTTCGAGAACAACTAGGTAGGGGGGGGGGGTGATTTGGACGAGAGCTTTGAGAGGGAGGGAGAGGGATTTTTGCCTTGGATTTTCACAAGTGTGGATGAAGAAATGTCTTGCATTAGAGGGGTATTTATAGGCCAATCAATGGCCAAGATGAAGCCAAGTGGGGGGGCAAGTGGAGGGTGAGGATTTGGACATGTGTGTGTGGGTCCCACCTTATCAATCTACCACACAAAATATCCTACCAACTTCTTGACAAAATGGAAGGCGAAAACGTGCCATTGAATCGTCCATGGGTCCGCCAACTTGAGGGTGACAAGTGTCGCCCTCTCGTTGGTCCAAAATATTTCGTCACTCGGAAAAATCCGCAAAAATTATTAATGACATAGCCGGAATTTTCCCTTCGCAAGTTTAGAAAAACGTTTCGTCGGAAAACGACTCTTTTCGCTAGTTGTGCACAAATTTCGCCACTTTGCCTACTTAAGGCTTAAACTTTTATACGTACGCCCTCACGTACATACTCTGAAAATACGGGGTATATCATTCTCCCCTCCTTAGAAACATTCGTCCCGAATGTTCCTTCTCAAGACAGATAACGATAAAGTTCCTCTCAGCACATGTTCACTTCTTTCCTTACTCGTCGTACTTTTCTCGAACACTTGAACTCTTTCTAGAATGCGTACCATACTTCAGTCATTGCTTCAGTTTCCAAAACTTTGGAGTCACCACCTCCAAACTTGGTCATCTTACTAGCCTCAATCTCCCTTAAGGCCATTCCCGGCCTTCACGATCTGATTCTGGTCGAACACATCCACAAACTCATACGATGGTCATCTAAACTTGGGCCTAGCACCCTCGTGACCCTACCACCTGGCGGGACCACCCAAAACTGACCCCACCCTAATCCGGGCTACGGGTTGACCCACAATCGGTCCTCAACCAGACCCATAATCGCGTCAACTCTTGTTCCCCGATCCGGAACAATCTCACTAAACAAGTCCAGAAAGCTACCACTGTCATCTTACACAACCCACGGAATTATCCCACAATACATTAATACGCAAACCAAGTATCTTGACAAAGACTAACCGTAAAATCTTTTATTCAAGCCGACCTTACATCTAAGGTCTCAACGTGTAATATTCTAAGGTTCATACCTTCCCTGTCCCCATACTTATTCTTTCAACTAACCATGTCTCTAAACCACAATATACACAATGCTATCTGTACATAGTACTCAATATATAATCATCGCATCACGCATGCTAAACTCTAGAGGGTTAAGGATATACCTGAAACGATAGGCGGTTCAAAGCACCGCTAAAATCGAACTTATCGCGACCTCTGCCGTGGCTCGCGGTATGAGCATCCCGCCTATCTATGGAAGGTGAAGAACCCGCCATCGATCTCAGAGCTGTGCTATCCTACCGCATACTCGCCTGGACAGCTTCGCCAAATGGCCCTGTTGGCCGCAAGCATAACAATCTCCCAAACTAGTACGACATTCTCCCTTATGAAGTTTTCCACAACGCCACACCGAGACAAGTGGCGACCTTATCCACGAGCACTCCTACTCTCAAAATCTGAAACACGAGAGCCCCGACCGCTCAATATCCCGAATGTCCCCAAGATCGCGGGGACCACTCTGTCGGGCGGAGGTACATAGCTAGCTCGCCGAGGCGGTCCGCTCGAAAGTTATCAAAGGACCTCGCTGCTCGTCCTCTTCGCTGATCCCGTCATTCCGCCGACCTCTCCGCCTCACACCTGCGTGAAGCTCGATGCGGCAATGTCCATGCCCATGAAGAGCTACCCCGAACAAGCCTCGCCAAGTCGCCATCGAGCCCTGGCGTGGCGTGCACTCGCCCTCCATGTCGGCTACTAATGCGGGACGCATCGAGCTAATGAGTCAAACTCACATTATACTCCCGAACCGCACGCCCGCTCCGCCTCAACACCAAAAATCTGTTTACCGAGCCCTCTCATCTGTGGAGGCAAGAAATGTGCAAGAAATGCCTCTGAGAACTCGTTCCATACCGCTGGAAGTGCATGCTCTCCCCGGGACAGCTCCCACGAATCAAACCAGTCGACTGCAGTATCACGCAGCCGATGTGAACCCAAGACCACTGACTCGGTCTCCGAAGCCTTGATCACTCTCATGATCCGTCAGAATCGCTTGGATGAATTCTCGCGGATCATCCTCGTGCCTCGATCCATAAAACACTAGCGGCCGCAACTCGTAAAGTCCCGCAGCCTCAAACTATCCGCCTCGGGTGAATTACGGTACTACGGTCACCGAATCACAGATCCAAATTTATCCTCGTGCCTTGCCACTATCTTGGCCAATAACTGGGCCATCTCCTTGTAACCATCTCCTCTCGCTCCAGCCGGACCGAGGCTCGTGTATCGTGGTCTCGCAGCCACCGCTGCGCTCCTAAACTCTACTCAATTTGGCGCCGCAAAACTCGCTGCCTCAAGCACTATCTCGTGTAATGATCGGGCTCGCGCTTCGCATTTCTCTCAGATCCTACCAGCGGTTCACGCCTTGCCCATCTGGGCCCGGGTTGCCTTGCGCGGAGGCATAACTGGTAAAAACGAAATGTGTCAGAGGGGTCCAACTTATAACACAACTCTAAGGCACGATCTCAGAATGAGAAGAATGTAAATCAATCCTAAATGTCCTGCAGCCTCCTGATTATAGATGTGGTGCGCAACACACCGATAATCAAGACTCTACTAGACACGGTCTGTAGACACTTTCCGAGGATTAACTGCTCTGATACCACTTTTGTCACGACCCGATCCCGGGCGGATCGTGCCTTATCCTGCACCCTAGTGATACAACATCGAGAAAATCAATGAAATAAAACTTAAAATGAAACAAGATATATGATAAGAACAGGATAACCAAAACGGTCGCTTCCAATAATATATATACAAATCTTTTAAACCGAGCAGCTTTAATCCTTTTTACAAACCCCGCCACAACAAGATTACTGCACCTCTAAGATTTTTATACAACATGACGACAGGCTCTCGCCATACCCCGAATGTACAAGTACCTACAGTGATGCGGACTATACCAAAAGATAAGCCTCGAGAAACGGAGCTTCCCGATATCGAATCGTGATCCTATGAGCGAGATCAACGATCGGTGTACTTCTACCGCGCATGAACGCACCCAAGGAGGTCGAGACAACAGTACCAAGTATGTGAAATCGAGAATATCAGAATGAAATCATAGCTATATAAAGCAGAGACATGTATGATAACCTAACTACATCCAAAAATAGCGATATGTAAGTCGTGACTCACGCCCTCAAGTCATCAGTCGAATATAACTATGGATCTCACGCCCTCAACATCAATCATGCCCGTGGAATACCTTCCTCACTGCCGGCAGTCTATGATATAATAACACCAATGAGTACATATGAACACCAAGTCCTACCTGAGTCATAAACCGTGACGGCAAGTACGGAAGGCTAACTACGGATACCAAAGCCGCATCATCAACTGACCGGGGCAAGTACGAAAGCCAACTACCAGATACCAAAGCCGTACTAACAATACAATACAATCAAACCACGGAGCTGATACGGGGCAAGTACGAAAGCCGACTATCGATACGCGCCGTGTCACGAGTCGACCGGGCAAGTACGAGGGCTAACTACCAGATACCAAGGCCATATCACGAGACTCCGCCATGAAGCTGATACGGGGCAAGTACGAAAGCCGACTACCAGATACCAAGGCCGTGTCACGTAGCTGCCCGGGGCAAGTACGAGGGCTAACTACCAGATATCAAGGTCGTATCACGAGACTTCGCCACTAAACTGAACGGGGAAAGTGCGAGGGCTAACTACCAGGTACCAAGGCCGAATCAGCCACGAGACGGGGCAAGTACGAAAGCCGACCACCAGATACCAAGGCCGAATCAGTAAGAAACCTCATGGAGAGCTAGTCCATGGAATAACACTATCAGCGAGCGCACTGCGGAATTCTCCACACCGCCAGACGTCCAAGTAATATCATAACAAATCAGTCGGCCCTACATTGAGAGACGCGGCGGTATAGAAATACAATACTAGCACGACAAGGCTATCACACGCAAACATACACAACTCAAGGTACTTTCATTTTATGCCAAAGTCCAGGTTTTAACCCCAAAGTTCTACGTACGTTAAATTCTTTTTAAAAGATCCATTTCTTTTACAAAGGTCACCCGATGCCCGTATTATAAAAATAGAGTGACTAACATTTTTTTAGTAAACCAGAACAACTTCCATACTTTCCTTTCTAAACCAAAACACTTCTCCTTTTAAAATCAAGTTACAACATTCTTTTCCAAAGTTCAAGTTTGCCTAACTTCAACATTTCCGTGTCTTATTTTTGAAAGATTTCATCGTTCATAGTCTTAATCAATTAATAACGTAATTCTCTTATAAAACAATTTGAGCAACATATGCCTTATGTGTGAGTAGGTTATTCTTGTTCATAATCAATCTTATTAAAGCAGCCATGATCTAGGAAATGTAATATCATTTTGTCTCATCTTAGCTTCTATGCAGATGGAGGTTTCTACTGGTTTTAATAATACTTAATTAGTCAAAACATTTCCCTTTATTAGCGCTGCAGTGGTTTGTTCGATACTTATTCTCATTTCCGAAATCAGTAAAACATTCTTCCTTTTACAAACCAAGTACTCATTTCTCACGAATGAGATTTCACACTTTTTAACAAAATTCATATTAATTCAATTAAGTCAAGTCTCTTATCTTTTAAGAATAAGTCTCTTAACTTCTAAAATCAATAAACCATTCTTTTATCTTTCTTAAGTCGTTATACCTAATTTCCCATAAAGCTAGTATAACTCTTAAGCTTTCAAAACCAAGTATTACTCTTCTTTCGAAAACGGTTCTTAATTCTTTTGAAATACTTCAAGATTCTTATTATTCAGACTTAAATCAAAAGACATTGCCGTAAAACTACGTTCAGTTAACACACGTACGTCTACCGTACTATATATATATTCTTTTAAAATATCATGCTCAAGAGTATAGGAAGAATCACATACCTCGCGACGATTATCGACTATTAGCAAATAGCTCCAAAGTACTGTAATCCTGCTAGCCTAACCACTTCTTCGAGTAGAATACGCTACTCGCAGTACTTCAACCTATAATGGTCATATAAGTCTATCAACGTCTAGACTACTCTATAGAATACTTCTAGATACAGATTCCTTTATTCTACGGAAAATTGGGCAAAGACTTCCTACCACAACTACACAATTCTCATCAGAATACAACTTATGTGAGTACAGTTCAGTCTTCTTCTTTAATATTTTTCTGATGTGATTTCAATTCAATTCTCTTCTTTTATGCCATCCTTATACGTCTTATACTCATTTCTATACTACTACAGTATGTAATTTCCAATTACAATATAAGGACAGTAGTATTTACCTCGATAAGCCCAAAATTATCCAAGTTATATGTCGATCCTGATCAACGTTTAGCCCCTACTCCGTGCGCTCCAACCCGCTCCAAACAACCCTTAGAAGTTCTATGCAACTTCTACTTAACACTTCAACCGACTATGAAGATTTTCCTTAGGGTTTCGTTTTTGCGACGGGAGGGAAGTATAATAGTATTTCTGGGCTTTTAGTATAGGTGTAACCTTGGAATACTACAAGGTATTTGGGCCAAGATATTTTGGAAAAGTAACAATACTTGGAGAGTATTTTTCTACCAAGGGGGAGTATTTTCGAGAACAACTAGGTAGGGGGGGGAGGGGTGATTTGGACGAGAGCTTTGAGAGGGAGGGAGAGGGATTTTTGCCTTGGATTTTCAAAAGTGTGGATGAAGAAATGTCTTGCATTAGAGGGGTATTTATAGGCCAATCAATGGCCAAGATGAAGCCAAGTGGGGGGGCAAGTGGAGGGTGAGTATTTGGACATGTGTGTGTGGGTCCCACCTTATCAATCTACCACACAAAATATCCTACCAACTTCTTGACAAAATGGAAGGCAAAAACGTGCCATTGAATCGTCCATGGGTCCGCCAACTTGAGGGTGACAAGTGTCTCCCTCTCGTTGGTCCAAAATATTTCGTCACTCGGAAAAATCCGTAAAAATTATTAATGACATAGCCGGAATTTTCCCTTCGCAAGTTTAGAAAAACGTTTCGTCGGAAAACGACTTTTTTCGCTAGTTGTGCACAAATTTCGCCACTTTGCCTACTTAAGGCTTAAGCTTTTATACGTACGCCCTCACGTACATACTCTGGAAATACGGGGTATAACACTCATGCGTTCTGTGTGACTATGCGGAGCTACGAGAGTTCCAGGTTAGTGTGCGGCCTTTGTGGTCATGCGGTCTATGTGGCCATGCGGACTGCGAGTCCAGGACGATGCCGGGGAGTAGCTACCCTCGATGCGGGGAATACCTCATGCGGGCCTATGTGAGTGGCCTATGCGGAGCTGCGGGAAGTTCCAGAACTAGACGCGCACATTTGATATTATGGGCGAGTGGCCAGCTTCGATCATGTGGCGGTCTAGACAGACCTCGTGATACAGTTTATGACTTTGTTGGTACTGTGGGTTTTAGTAGTCGGCTATGCCTTCGTACTTACCCCGTACGGTTTTAGTATGACACAGGTGGGACCTGGTGTTTATGTGTATTCCTTGGTATTTTTATATCATAGACTGCCGACAGTGAGGAAGGTATTCCACGGGCATGATTGATGTTGTGGGCGTGAGACCCATAGTTATAATTGAGTGATGACTTTGAGGGCGTGAGTCCCTGACTTGACATGACTGCTTATTTATTGTGAACTGTTGTTTGGTTATCATACATGTCTCCTGCTTTATATAGACTACTATGATTTCATTTACAGTATTTTCGGGCCACATACTTGGTACTGTTATCGACTCTCCCGGGGCTGCGTTCATGCCGCAGGTAGAGGTACACCAGTCGTCGATCCTCGCTCTTAGGATCACAGTTCAGCGTTTTGGGAAGCTCCGTTTCTCCGGAGGCTTATCAGTGGTATAGTCCCCTGTCGTTGTAGGTAGTTACATTCAGGGGTATGGCGGGGCCCTGTCCCGCCATTGCTGTTATATCATTCTTAGAGGTATGTAGTACTTTTGTGGGCAGAGTTTGTAAAAGGGATGTAACTGTTCGGTTTCATGTTTTTATATATGCCGAAAGGCAACTTTTCTCAGATAAACTGTTTTAGACTTCATATTATTTCATGTCTTGTTTTATGTTCCGCTGATTACTCTGATGTATGTCTACTTGGGTGCCCGGGGTAAGGCACCAGTCACAGGCCCGGGTTCGGGTCGTGACAAATCGACCTACGACTAAGGGCATCTGCCACAACATTGGCCTTCCCTGGGTGGTACAGGATATCGACATCATAATCCTTGAGTAACTCTAACCACCGTCTCTGTCGTAAGTTCAGCTCCCTCTGGCTGAAGATATACTGGAGGCTCTTGTGGTCTGTGTAAATATCCACATGAACCCCATACAAATAGTGCCTCCAGATCTTCAAGGCGTGAATCACCGCTGCCAACTCCAAATCATGGGTGGGGTAGTTCCTCTCATGCTTCTTAAGCTGTCGGGATGCGTATGCTATAACCTTGCCCTGCTGCATCAACACACATCCAAGCCCGATGCCTGACGCATCACAATACACCACATAGCCGTCTAGACCCTCTGGAAGAGTAAGAACTGGGGCGGTCGTCAGCCTCTCATTCGATGGCGGAAACCCCGCTCAAGCATCGATCCCATCAAACTTAGCCGCTTTCCGAGTCACCTAGTCAATGGTGCGAAATAGAAGCAAACTTCTCCACGAACCTCCGATAGTAACTCTGAGGCCCGAAGTCTGCGCACTGGCCGAGTAGGTCTAGGCCAACTCCTGACTGCCTCGATCTTGGCCGTATCCACCCGAATACCATCGGCCCCGACAATATGCCCAAGAAATGCCACCGAAGTCAACCAGAACTCACACTTCGAAAACTTGGCGTACAACCGCTGGTCCTGGAGAACTCTCGGCCAGATCGCCAAATGCTCCGCGTACTCGCGCTCTGGCGAGAATAAACCAAGATGTCATCAATGAATACTATCACAAACGTATCCAAAAATGGCTTGAACACTCGATTCATCAAATCCATGAATACCACGAGCATTGGTCAAACCGAAAGACATAACCACGAACTCATAGTGCGTCGAGTCGAATGCAGTCCTAGGGACATCCGCCTCTCTAACTCGTACCTGATGATAGCCCGATCGCAGATCAATCTTGGAGAAACATCTCGCACCCTGCAACTGGTCGAACAAATCATCAATCCTGGGAAGGGGGTATCTGTTCTTAATAGTCACCTTGTTCAGCTGCCTGTAATCAACACACATGCGCAGCGTCCCGTCCTTCTTCTTCACGAACAATACCGGCGCTCCCCAAGGAGAAATACTAGGCCTGATGAAGCCCTTCTCCAGCAAATCTCTCAGCTGGTCCTTCAACTCTCTCAACTCCGATAATCAGGAGGCTGCAAGATATTTAGGATTGGTTTCCATTCTTCTCACTCTGAGATCGTGCCTTAGAGCTGTGTTATAAGTTGGACTCCCTCTGACATATTCTTATGTACCAGTTATGCCTCTACGCAAGACAACCATAGCCCAGAAGGGTAAGGCATCAGAGGGAGCTGCGAGTAGAACACGAGAGGTTCTGAGGCAGGCCCGGTCATTCGGAGGTGGTACTTCCGTATAGGGAGTTACTGCGGCGCGCCACCTAACGAGTTTAGCACGGCAGCGATTTCTCACGAGGCCATGATATCTGAGCCTCCAGTTCCACGACCAGAAGTCGAGGATATGGGTTATAAGGAGATGGACCAGTTATTGGCTAGGATCGTGGCTAGGCACGAGGACAGACGAGAGTCGAAGGTTCCGGTTGTACCTACGGCGCACCCCAGAGTCGATAGTTTGAGGCTTCGGGACTTCTTGAGTTGCAGTCCGCCAGAGTTCTATGGATCGAGAACTGAGGAAGATCCTCAGGGGTTTATTCGACAGCTACAGCGGATCATGAGAGTGATTAAGGCCTCAGAGGCCGAGTCGGTGCAACTGGGCTCTTATCGGCTGCGGGATATTGCAGTCAACTGGTTTGATTCATGGGAACTGTTCCGGGGGGAACATGCGTTTCCAGCTGGTTGGGACGAGTTCTCAGAGGCGTTTCTTAACCACTTCTTGCCTCCACAGATGAGGAGAGCCCGAGTGGATAGTTTTATGATGTTGAGACAGAATAGACGGACGGTTCGGGAGTACAACATAGAGTTCGACTCATTAGCTCGGTATGCCCCCACTCTAGTGGCAGACATGGAGGATAGAGTGCACCGATATGTCACGGGACTTGACGATTATCTAGTAGAGGTTATGCAGAGTAGCTCTTCACCGGCATGGACATTGCCGCATGCGAGCTTATGCAGAGGGGATCAAGAGCGTAGAGTCGGCGAAATGACCGAGATCAGCCTGAAGGCCAAGACAACGAGGTCCTTCAAGAACTTTAGAGGCGGACAACCTCGGCGAGCTAGTTATACACTTCACCCGATCTGAGTACTTCTTCACGATCTTGGGGCGTCGAGGTATTCGAGAAGCGGTCGGGACTCCAGTTTGTGTTTTGGGGAGTAGGGGTGTTAGCCAGATGAGGCCACCTGTCACGACCAATTCCCGGGCCCGTGACTGGTGCCTTACCCGGGCACCCAAGTATATATACATCAGAGTAACCAGCGGAATATAAACTTAAAAACATAGAACAGTGTAAAATGAGAAACAGTCTAACCAAGAAAAATGTCACGACCCGATCCCGGGCCCGTGACTGGTGCCTTACCCGGGCACCCAAATAGACATACATCAGAGTAATCAGCGGAATATAAAAACAAGACATGAAACAATTTTAGAATGAGAACAGTTTATCGAGAGAAGATTGCCTTTCGGCATGTATATATATAAAAGCTTGAACAGTTACATCCCTTTTACAACTCTGCCCACAGACCTCTAAGATTTTTACAACAAATATGACGGGACAGGGCCCCGCCATACCCCTGAATGTACAAGAACTTACAAACTCGGGGAAAACATACCAAAAGATAAGCCTTCGGAGAAAACGGAGCTTCCCAATACGCTGAAATGTGATCCTAAGAGTGAGGATCAACCGATGTACCTCTACCTGCGGCATGAACGCGGCCCGAAGAGGTCGATAACAGTACCAAGTATGTGAAGTGGAAATCAGAACGAAATCATAACAGTCTAAAATAAAACAGGAGACATGTATGATAACAACTACAGTTCACAACATAAAAGCAGTTATGTCAAGTCAGGGACTCACACCCTCAAGTCATCCCTCATGCCCGTGGAACTCCTTCCTCACTGCCGGTAGTCTAGGATATAAACCATATAACATGTCTCGGCCCATCCCATGGGAATCGATGTGAAAGCGTGTGGAATACATGTCCCGACCCATCCCATGGGACTCGGTGAAAGAATCGTATGGAATACATGTCCCGGCCCATCCCATGGGACTCGGTAAAGAATCGTATGGAATACATGTCCCGACCCATCCCATGGGACTCGGTGAAGAATCGTATGGAATACATGTCCCGGCCGATCCCATGGGACTCGGTGAAAGAATCGTATGGAATACATGTCCCGGCCCATCCCATGGGACTCGGTAAAGAATCGTATGGAATACATGTCCCGGCCCATCCCATGGGACTCGGTAAAGAATCGTATGGAATACATGTCCCGGTCCATCCCATGGACTCGGTATCAAAACGTGTGGAATACATTCCCGGTCCATCTCATGGAATCGGTATCAAATCGGGTGGAATACATTCCCGGTCCATCCCATGGACTCGGTATCAAATTGGCCATAACATTTAAACTCTCTTTTAAGACAGATTAAGATAATACCATACTTTTCTTTTAAATCACAAACACTTTCCTTTTTTTTTTAAATCAAGTAACAACATTCTTTTCCAAAAGTTCAAGTTGCCTAATTAAAATATACTCAAGTCTTTTACTTCCGAAAGATTTCATAGTTCATAGTCTTAATCAGATAACGTAATCTCTTTTTAAAACAATTGAGTAGCATATACCTTATGTGTGAGTAGTTATTCTTGTTTATAACAATCTTATTAAAGCAGCCATGATCTAGAAAATGTAATACAATTTTGTCTTATCTTAGCTTCTATGCAGATGGAGGTTTCTACTGGTTTTAATATAGTTAATTAGTCAATACATTTTCCTTTATTAACGCTGCAGTGGTTTGTTCGATACTTATTCTCATTTCCGAAATCAGTAAAACATTATTCTTTAAAAGCCAAGTACTCATTACTCACGAATGAGGTTTCACAACTTTTTAACAAAATTGATAGTCCTTAACATTTCATAAAACGTCATTTATAAGTTAAGTCTCTTATCTTTTAAGATCAAGTCTCTTAACTTCTAAAATCAATAAACCATTCTTTTACCTACATAAGGTCGTTATAACTAACTTCCCATAAAGCTATTATAACACCTTATGTTTTAAACCAACCAAAACTCATTTAGCACGTATGCGTCTGCGTACTACATAGTTTACAAAACATCATGCTAGAAAGGATAGGAAGAGGTTCACATACCTCGCGACGATTATCGACAAATAGCAAAACGCTCCACCGTACTATAACCCTGCTAGCCTTGTTCACCCTTCAAGTAGAACACGCTACTCGCAGAACTTCAACCTATAATGGCCATATACGTCTATCAACGTCTAGACTACTCTGTAGAATATTCTAAGCAGAAGGTTCTCTATTCTATGGAAATTTGGGCAGCATTTCCCTACCCGTCAACTACACAAGTCTACTGTAAATACAGTCCTATGTAATTACAGTTCGATTCTCTTCTTTAATATCATCCTTCTATATCTTATACTCAATTCTAAACTACTATATGTAATTTCCAATTACAATAGAAGGACAAAGATATTTACCTCGATAAGCCCAAAATTATCCTAGATTAAAGTCGATCCTGAGCAAGGTTTAGCTCCTGTCAGACGCTCCAATTCGCTCGAAACCCTTAGAAGTTCTATACAACTTCTACTTAATACTTCAACCAACAATGAAGATTTTCCCTAGGGTTTCGTTTGTGACTAATGGATATAAAGTAGTATTTCTGGGCTTTTAGTATAGAGGTAACTTTGGAATACTACAAGGTATTTGGGCTAAGGTATTTTGGGATAACAACAATACTTGGAGAGTATTTTTCTACCAAGGGGAGGGGGGTATTTCGACAAGAACAACTAGGAAAGGGGGTGTTTGGCCGAGGGCTTAAAGGGGAGGGAGTTTGGACGAGCTTTCGAGGGGAGAGGGATTTTGAGACTTGGAAAATGTTTAAGGGATGAAGATTTAGTCTTGCACTTGAGGGTATTTATAGGCAATCAATGGCAAGATCAAAGCAAGTGGAGGGTGAAGATTGGATAGCTTGTGTGAGTGGAGTCTTCCACCAAGTGTCCACCACAACCTTGGGACATATGTCCACCACAACATTGGGACATATGTCCCCCACAACAAAGAGCCATGTGGCCTTCCACTAGGCACAAAAAAACGCCCAAGGCAAGCCCCCCACTAGCCCACAAAATCGTCCAAATACCTACTCCCACTCACCAAAAGAAAATATCTTCCAAGACTTTGACCACTTGACCATGTCCACTTGGCCAACATTTTCGTCCAACCCATGCCAAATAAGGGTGACACATGTCGCCCTCCTATTGGTCCAAAATATTTCGTCTATCGGAAAAATCCGTAATCGGTTAAAAATATTAAAAACGTAGAATTTCCTTCACAAGGTTCGGAATCTTTTTCGTTGAAAGTTCACAATTTCATCCTTAACCTAATTAGGGTTGTACAAATGTACGTATGTACTAACATACATACTCTGGAAATACGGGGTATAACATTCTCCCCTCCTTAGAAACATTCGTCCCGAATGTTCCTTCTCAAGACAGATAACGATAAAGTTCCTCATAACTTAAACAGTTTGCAAATGCCACACATGGACTCAATACAACATGCGTAAATACTTAAATCCAAGTCCACAAGGAATCACCTCTATCATCACAAAAGCTCCCACCGTCAACTTGAACTCCAAGTGTCGACGCCGACTATCCGCACGACTTTTGTTGACTCTGAGCTGCCAATAACTTCTTCTGGATAAGCTCCACCTTATCCACACCCTGCCGGATCAAGTTTGGACCAACTATCTGAACCTTGCCAACATCGAACCAATCGACCGGCAACCTACACTTCCGCCCATACAAGGCTTCATAAGGCGACATCCGAATACTGAAATGGTAGCTATTATAATACTCACTCAACAAGAGGCGAATAATCCTTACTACCTCTCAAATCAAAACACCGGCGAGGTGAATGCACATCGAGACTCACTGAGTTCCTAACCTTACTGGTAAGACCTCCATAAAAAGAAATAGCCATGGCGGGCTCCACCGTCATAAAGTAAAAGTAGGAACCCGATGCGATCTTACAACCTTCCCGATATATAACATCTCGCATAACCTCGCCGAGTAAATGCCCGATCGAAAGACAAGATGGGCTGATCTCATCGGCCCGGCTATTGGTCGAACGCATCCACGAACTCGTACAACGGTCATCTAAACTTGGGCCTAGCACCCTCGTGACCCTACCACCTGGCGGGACCACCTCGAACTGACCCTACCACCTTACAGGTCGCGGGTTGACCCGCGATCGGTCCTCAACCCGACCATTGCTCGCGCAAACTCTTGTTCCCCGATCCGGAACAATCTCACTAATCAAGTCACGAAAACCTAGTGGTCTCCTTAGCTCAACTACCCTCTTTCATTTCATACCACTCAGGGACTTATCACGCAAATATATCCCACGTATACTATGCACTCCGATAAAGGTCAAACATAAAATAAATCTTTTACTTAAGATGGTCTCGCATCTAAGGTCTCCACGTATAAAATTCTAAGGCTTACAATTTCCCTGTCCCCAATCTTACCCTTTTAACTAACCTTGTCTTCTAAACGCAATTAACACAATGCTATCTGAACATAACACTTAATCAAGATCATCATATCAAGCATACTAATCTCAGAGGGTAAGAATATACCGTATCATCCGCTTCATTTTCCTTCGTCGCTCTAATCATAATCACCGCCTGGCGCATAGCTATAGAAAGCGATGAACGCCATCGACCGTGGTGAGTCGTCTGCTGCATCCTTCCTATTAGGGCGGTTTCTCGTCACATGGCCACGGCCGCGAGCAAAACAAGCACCCGATAAAAAGACGACATTCCGGGATGGCGCGCCACATAGTGCACAATCGAGAAACATGAACCCGATGGATAGAACCGTATACCGTGAACTGAAGCCATGGAGCTCAGGCCAGCTCGAATACCCGAACGTCACGAAGGCGCGGAGGACCACTGCATCTTGGCGGAGTGCATAACTAACTCTTTCTTGGCGGTTCGCCTCGAAAGTTACCAAAGGACCCTGCTGTTCTGGCCCTCTTCTGCTGATCTCGGTCATTCCGTCGGCCCAGCCGCTCCTCACATCCAGGGCATAAGCCTGCATGCGGGCAATGTCCATGCCCTGCTGAAGAGCTACACCCGAACAAGCCTCTGCCAAGTAGTCATCGAGCCGGTGGCGTGGCGGTGCACTCGTCCTCCATGTCGGCTACTAATGCGGGGGCGTCTGAGCTAATGAATCAAACTCACATTGTACTCCCGACCGTGCGCGGCCCGCCTCAACGTCGAAAAATCGCCGGCGAGCCCTTCATCTGTGGAGGCAAGAAATGTGCGAAATGCCCTCGAGAACTCGTCCCATACGGTGGAAGTGCATACTCTCTCCGGGACAACTCCATGAATCAAACGATCATTGCGATGTCGGCGACGTCACGAACCTAAGAACACCGACTCGGTCTCGAAGCCTTGATCACTCTCGCGATCCGCTATAATCGCTTGATGAACTCCCGTGGATCGTCGCCGGGCCTCGACCCATAAAACTCGCGGCTGACTCGTAAAATCCGTAGTCTCAAACTGTCCGATCTCGGGTGAACCACGGGTGCTACTGGAACTGCTGCATCCATCCTATCCTCGTATGGCACGATCTGGCGATGGCGGGCCATCTCTTTGTACCCCGACTCCTGCTCGGTGTGGGATCGAGGCTCAGTCTTGTGGTCTCACCAACCACTGTTGCGGCTCTAAACTCTGCTAGGGCTGGCGGCGTCGCAAAACTCGCCGTCTGAAGCACTATCTCAGGTAATGACCGAGCCTGCGCCCTCGTACTCCTCTGTATCCTACTAGCAGCTCCCTCGGTTGCCTTGCCTATCTGGGCCCGGGTTGCCTTGCGCGGAGGCATAACTGGTAAAAACGAAATACGTCAGAGGGGTCCAACTTATAACACAACTCTAATGCCCGATCTCAGAATGAGAAGAATGGAAACCAATCCTAAATGTCCTGCAGCCTCCTGATTATAGATGTGGTGCACAACACATCGATAATCAAGACTCTACTAGACACGGTCTGTAGACACTTTCCGAGGATTAACTGCTCTGATACCACTTTTGTCACGACCCGATCCCGGGCCCATGACTGGTGCCTTACTCGGGCACCCAAGTAGACATACATCAGAGTAATCAGCGGAATATAAAAACAAGACATGAAACAATTTTAGAATGAGAACAGTTTATCGAGAGAAGATTGCCTTTCGACATGTATATATATAAAAGCTTGAACAGTTACATCCTGTCACACCCCGGTCGGGCGTGGTCGTGCCTTACCCGGCACCTAGCGATACAACATCGAGAAAACCGGCGGAAATAAAAACTTTAAACATGAAATGAGAGACATGATAAATAAAGCAACCAAAGCGATTGCCTTCGTATATATACATAAAAAGCGAACAGTTATCCTTTTACAAACCACACTTGCGATTACTCTGAGACCTCTAAGATTTACAATAACTATGACAGGGGGCCGCCATACCACAGAATGTACAAGAACCTACAACTCGGAAACATACCAAAGATAAGCCTCAGGACGAAGCTTTCCAACACGCTAAATGAGATCCTAAGAGCGGGGATCCACGATCGATGTACCTCTACTGCGGCGTGAGCGGCCGAAGGAGTCGGTCTGCAACAGTACCAAGTATGTGAAATCACAAATCGTAATGAAATCATAATAGCCTAAAAAGCGGGAGACATGTATGATAACCAAAATACAAGACGCAACATAAAGCGGTCAGTCGGGGACTCACGCCTCAAGTCACCACTCAAATATAACTATGGGTCTCACGCCACAACATCCATCATGTTCGCATGGCGCGTGCCGAATCTTGCATCGGTGTAGACATGTCCATGATGCAACAACAATAACAAGGCCGCGTGGCCACGTACCGGAATCTGCGTGGTGTAGACATGCCCGTGTAAATAACAATATCTTTGGGTGGTCAACCTGCCGCGTAGCCACATGCCCCGGAATCTGCGACGGTGTAGACCGCGTCCATGTTGCAGTAATAACCATATATCGGTAATCAACGACGCGTGGCGCGTGCCGGAATCTTTGCGTCGGTGTAGGCATGTCCATGTGACATCAACAACAAGACAAGAATCAAAATGGAAACATACGTGGAATTCTCCATCACCGCCGGACGCGTCCAAGTAAGTTCTCAACAAGTCAAGCCGCCTATCGAGAGACGGTAACGTAAATACCACACTTGCAACAAAGGCTATCATCACAAGCATAGGCAAGTTTCACAACAACAAGCATAGGCAAGTTTCACAACAACAAGCATAGGCAAGTTTCACACAACTCAAAGTACTTTCATTTTATGCCAAGGTCGGGTTTTAACCCCAAAGTACTACATACGTTAAGTTCTTTTAAAAGAGATCCATTACTTTTATAAAAGTCACCCGATACGTAGTATTAGAATGACCAACCCACATTCCTTTTCAAAATCAAGTAACAACATTCTTTTCCTAAGTTCGGTTGCCTAGTTTCAAGTACTCAAGCTTCTCATTTTCAAATGGTTTCATAGTTCCCAAACTTAATCACTTGATTCCCTTTTAGAACAATTGAGTAATATATGTCTCGTGTGAGAGTAGGTTATTCTTGTTTACAACATTCTTATTACAGACCATGATCTAGAAAATGTAATATCATTTTGTCTCATCTTAGTTTCTATGCGGATGGAGGTTTCTACTGGTTTTTAATACGATACATCATTATTCAATACATTTTCCTTTATTAACGCCGCGTTGGTCCGTCGATACATTCGATTTCAAATCAAGAAACATTATCTCTTTAAATAAAACCAAGTACTCATTACTCACGAATGAGGTTTCACACAAACATTCACATTAAAACAAATAAGTTAAGTCTCTTATCTTTTAACATCAGTAAACCATTTTCTTTACCTCTCTTAAGACATTATACCTAACTCCCCATAAAGCTAGTATAACTCTTTTTAAAACCGTTAAAACCAAGTGTTACTCTCCCTTCAAAACGATTTATAAATCTTTTGAAATACATCAAGTTCTTTATTATAACTAGCCAGTTATAATTCACATCAGTTACCTTTTAAAACCACAAAGTATTTTCTTACTTACATAAAGCTGTTACAACCAACTTCCCATAAAGCCGTTATAACACTTTATGTTTTAAGAACCATCAAACACAGTTAACACATGTACGTCTACCGTACTACATAGTTCACACATATCATGCTAGAAGAGATAGGAAGAGGTTCACATACCTCGCGACGAGTATCGACAATAAGCAAAATGCTCCAAGTACTACAACGCACTAGCCCTTTCCACTCCTCAAGTAGAATACGCTACTCTTAGTACTTTCACCTAAAAAGGTCACAAAGCGTCTATTAACTTTTAAACATACGGTTCCATTTCTCTCGAAAATTCGCGACCTCACATGCAGCGTAAATCTCTCTCTCTATCGAGGCCTGCAAGCCAACCGGGGGTTTACACGTCTAACCTGACGTGTACCATTCTACTACACAACAATGCTACACAAGTCTCATCAGATACACCTATGTAATTACAGTTCGATTCTCTTCTTTAAATTGAGCTTAAGTCAAAAGACATTGCGCACAATAATGTTGATTCTATATATAGTATACCTTAACTATATATTCCTACTACATGTAATCTCCAATTACAATAAGGGGACAAGAATATTTACCTCGACAAGCCCAAAATTATCCAAGTTATAATGTCGATCCTGAGCAAGGTTTAGCTCCTACTCCGCGCGCTCCAATCCGCTCAAACAACCCTTAGAAGTTCTAACCAACTTCTACTCAAATACTTGACCAACTATGAAGATTTCCTTAGGGTTTCGGTTTGAGACTAAAAGGACAAAAGGTAGTATTTCCTGCTCTACGTATAGAGGTAACTTTTGGAATACAACAAGGTAAAGGCTAAGGTATTTTGGGCATTATAACAATACTCGGAGTATTTCTACCAAGAGGGGGTGTATTATCTGAAACAACTAGGCTAGGGGTACCCAGCTAGCACCACAGGGGAGGAGGCTGCGGCCACAAGGCCACTCAAGGGAAGTGAGGCTTAGGACGATGGCCCACCAGGGGGAAGGAGGATTTAGACTTGGAAATTTGTGATGAATAAGTCTTCAAAGAGAGGGGTATTTATAGCAAAACCAAAGGCCAACCAATGGCCAAGATCAAGCCATGTGCAAGGCAAGTGTAAGGCCTTGATCAAGCCAAGTGCACCCTATCCCTACTCCACAAAACATGGCTCAAAACAATGCACAAAACAAGGCCAAAACAAGGCCTGAAACAAGGCACGATAAGGCACAAAACGTGAGCAATCGGCCGCTAATCCGTCACCATGAGGTGACAAGTGTCACCCTCCGTTGGTCCAAGATGTTTAAATCGCTCGGAAAAATCCGCAAAAATACAAAAGCGACATAGCGAATTTTCCTTCGCAGCTACGAAAACGTTTCGTCGAAAAACGACTCTAGCAAGGGTGTTGTGCACAAAGGTAAATTCGGCCAGGGTGCCACGTGGGGTGACACGTGTCGCCCTCGATTCGCCTGAATATTTCGTCTTGAAAATATCCAAAATCTGAAATCTCAAAAACAAAGCGGGCCCTACAAAACCGTAAATTTCTCCGTGGCCCCATGTGACCATTCCGAAAATAAAATTCCATAATTCTAATATAATCTAAGAAGCCCAAATTCCAAATTGGGAACCCAATTCCCTTCAACGAACATTTTCCTTACAAAAAAGCGGAAACTTTTTCCGTGGAAGAATCACCTCTTTCTTCCTTTCCAATTTTTTCTGCCGTGCCTCAGACGTGCGTCCTCGCATACATACCACGAGAATACGGGTATAACACATCCCTTTTACAACTCGCCTGTGATTACTGCACCTCTAAGATTTTTACAACAACTATGACGGACAGGGCCGCCATACCACAGAATGTCTGAGAATTTACAAACTCGGGGAAAACATACCAAAAGATAAGCCTCCGGAGAAAACGGAGCTTCCCAATACGCTGAACTGTGATCCTAAGAGTAAGGATTAACCGATGTACCTCTACCTGCGGCATGACGCGGCCCGAAGGAGGTCGATCTAACAGTACCAAGTATGTGGCGGAAATCAGAACGAAATCATAACAATCTAAAATAAAACAGGAGACATGTATAATAACAACTACAGTTCACAACATAAAAGCAGTTATGTCAAGTCAGGGACTCACGCCCTCAAGTCATCCCTCATGCCCGTGGAACTCCTTCCTCACTGCCGACAGTCTAGGATATAAACCATATAACATGTCTCGGCCCATCCCATGGGAATCGATGTGAAAGCGTGTGAATACATGTCCCGGCCCATCCCATGGGACTCGGTGAAGGAATCCTATGGAATACATATCCCGGCCCATCCCAAGGGACTCGGTAAAGAATCGTATGGAATACATGTCCCGGCCCATCCCATGGGACTCGGTGAAGAATCATATGGAATACATGTCCCGGCCCATCCCATGGGACTCGGTGAAAGAATCGTATGGAATAAATGTCCCGGCCCATCCCATGGGACTCGGTAAAGAATCGTATGGAATACATGTCCCGGCCCATCCCGTAGGACTCGGTAAAGAATCGTATGGAATACATGTCCCGGTCCATCCCTTGGACTCGGTATCAAAACGTGTGGAATACATTCCCGGTCCATCTCATGGACTCGGTATCAAATCGGGTGGAATACATTCCCGGTCCATCCCATGGACTCGATATCAAATTGGCCATAACATTTAAACTCTCTTTTAAGACAGATTAAGATAATACCATACTTTACTTTTAAATCACAAACACTTTTTTTTTATTTTTTATAATCAAGTAACAACATTCTTTTCCAAAAGTTCAAGTTGCCTAATTAAAATATACTCAAGTCTTTTACTTCCGAAAGATTTCATAGTTCATAGTCTTAATCAAATAACGTAATCTCTTTTTAAAACAATTGAGTAGCATATACCTTATGTGTGAGTAGTTATTCTTGTTTATAACAATCTTATTAAAGCAGCCATGATCTAGAAAATGTAATACAATTTTGTCTTATCTTAGCTTCTATGCAGATAGAGGTTTCTACTGGTTTTAATATATTTAATTAGTCAATACATTTTCCTTTATTAACGCTGCAGTGGTTTGTTCGATACTTATTCTCATTTCCGAAATCAGTAAAACATTATTCTTTAAAAGCCAAGTACTCATTACTCACGAATGAGGTTTCACAACTTTTTAACAAAATTCATAGTCCTTAACATTTCATAAAACGTCATTTATAAGTTAAGTCTATTATCTTTTAAGATCAAGTCTCTTAACTTCTAAAATCAATAAACCATTTTTTTACCTACATAAGGTCGTTATAACTAACTTCCCATAAAGCTATTATAACACCTTATGTTTTAAACCAACCAAAACTCATTTAGCACATGTACGTCTACCGTACTACATAGTTTACAAAACATCATGCTAGAAAGGATAGGAAGAGGTTCACATACCTCGCGACGATTATCGACAAATAGCAAAACGCTCCACCGTACTATAACCCTGCTAGCCTTGTCCACCCTTCAAGTAGAACATGCTACTCACAGAACTTCAACCTATAATGGCCATATACGTCTATCAACGTCTAGACTACTCTGTAGAATATTCTAAGCAGAAGGTTCTCTATTCTATGGAAATTTGGGCAGCATTTCCCTACCCGTCAACTACACAAGTCTCAGTAAATACGGTCTATGTAATTCTGATTCGATTCTCTTCTTTAATATCATCCTTCTATATCTTATACTCAATTCTAAACTACTATATGTAATTTCCAATTACAATAGAAGGACAAAGATATTTACCTCGATAAGCCCAAAATTATCCTAGATTAAAGTCGATCCTGAGCAAGGTTTAGCTCCTAATTTGTACGCTCCAATTAGCTCCAAGAAACCCTTAGAAGTTCTATACAACTTCTACTTAATACTTCAACCAACAATGAAGATTTTCCCTAGGGTTTCGTTTTGTGACTAATGGATATAAAGTAGTATTTCTGGGCTTTTAGTATAGAGGTAACTTTGGAATACTACAAGGTATTTGGGCTAAGGTATTTTGGGATAACAACAATACTTGGAGAGTATTTTTCTACCAAGGGGAGGGGGGTATTTCGACAAGAACAACTAGGAAAGGGGGTGTTTGGTGAGGCTTCACAAAGGGGAGGGAGTTTGGACGACGACTTTCAAGAGGGAGAGGATTTTGAGACTTGGAAAATGTTTAAGGGATGAAGATTTAGCCTTGCACTTGAGGGGTATTTATAGGCCAATCAATGGCCAAGATCAAAGCAAGTGGAGGGTGAAGATTGGATAGCTTGTGTGAGTGGAGTCTTCCACCAAGTGTCCACCACAACCTTGGGACATATGTCCACCACAACATTGGGACATATGTCCCCTACAACAAAGAGCCATGTGGCCTTCCACTAGGCACAAAAAAACGCCCAAGGCAAGCCCCCCACTTGCCCACAAAATCGTCCAAATACCTACTCTCACTCACCAAAAGAAAATATCTTCCAAGACTTTGACCACTTGTCCATGTCCACTTGGCCAACATTTTCGTCCAACCCATGCCAACTAAGGGTGACACATGTCGCCCTCCTATTGGTCCAAAATATTTCGTCTCTCGGAAAAATCCGTAATCGGTTAAAAATATTAAAAACGTAGAATTTCCTTCACAAGGTTCGGAATCTTTTCCGTTGAAAGTTCACAATTTCATCCTTAACCTAATTAGGGTTGTACAAATGTACGTACGTCCTCACATACATACTCTGGAAATACGGGGTATAACAAAAAAGTTGCCTTTCAGCAAGTATATATATAAATCAAAATCTGACAGTTACATCCTTTACAAACCCCATTTACAGCAGGACTACAGACCTCTAAGAGTTTATAACAACTATGACGGGACAGGGCCCCGTCATACCCCTGAATGTACATAAACCTACAATGACAGGGAATCATACCAAAAGATAAGCCTCCGGAGAAACGGGGCTTTCCCAGCGAGCGGTGATCCTATGGCGAGGATCAACAACCGAGTACCTCTACGTGACATTGAACGGCCCCGAAGGAGGTCAAGACAAGTACCAAGTATGTGAATCGTAAAAATCGAAATGAAATCATAACATTTTAAAACCGATTCACAAATACGTACAAAACAACCCAATTTAACCGCACATAGTGCCACAGCATAAACAAGAGCAAATAGATGTAACGCAACCGGTCTTTTCTAGGACGCTAATGATCGAAGCAAGGCCATTCTCCCATAGTAACATTATGCGAGCCTAATATTGGACTACCGTAGTCCGCATAGGTCCCGTGGACCCGCATGAGGTACTCCTCGCATCGGGGGTAGCTAACCCGCGGCATCTTCCTGGACTCCCGCAATCCGCATGGCCACTTGGACCGCATGAGGTATTCCTCGCATCGGCGTAACTCACCCGGAGTGATTCCTGGACCACCGTAGTCCGCATAGGTCATACGGACCCGCATGAGGTATTCCTCACATCGGGGGCAGCTAACCCGCGACACATATATCAAGTCAGGGGGGTAAGTGATATAACACCAGCATAACCAGCTTATCGTAAACAACATAAGCATAACAAGACAAACCCCCTTACACAAAAGTCATAAGACACTAACACACGTAGCATCATAACATGTTTACTTATTAAACCAACTTACCACACCTTCAGAAATCATTACATGGCTTTTATAAACAAGTAAATGAATCGTTCTTTTTATCTTCCTTAAGTCGTTATAACTAACTTTCCATAAAGCTAGTACAACACTTAAACCTTTTAAAACCAAGTATTACTTCTCTTCCGAATAATGATTCATAACTCTTTTTGAAATATTTCAAGATTCTTATTATTTAGAACTCAAGTCAAAAGACATCAAAGTGAAACCAAATTCAGTTAACACATGTACGTCTACCGTACTATATATATTTTACAAATATCATGCTCAAGAGGATAGGAAGAATCACATACCTCCTCGGCTAAATCCACTTGCCAAGTCGAATATGTCGCGCGCAGAGTGTCAACCTATAATAGTCAAAACACGCCTATCAACTTCTAGTTCTACGTAGGATTCTTCTAAGTAATATCTCTTATTCTACGGAAAATTGGGCAGCACTTCCCCCGTTTCTACGCACTTTTCCACCTTTTTCAAGGCCCGATAACCGTAATCAACATGCCATATTTAAGGCGCAACAATTTCAACAACTAAAGAAGGGGATCACACGCCCAAACGGACGTGTTAAACAATCTTCCCCTTAAAACAATAATAACTAAAGAAGGGGATCACACGCCCAAACGGACGTGTTAAACAATCTTCCCCTTAAAACAATAATAACTAAAGAAGGGGATCACACGCCCAAACAAACGTGTTAAACAATCTTCCCCTTAAAACAATAACAACATAAAAACAGAAATGGAACAAGTCCATAGTCCAAAGTAAATACAATCCAATGTAAATACAGTCCAAAGTAAATACAGTCCGTTAGTTGGGGTTCTTGGCCAACTATTACAATTTCACTTATCCAAGTTGGCTAGCATGCCGGAATTACCTCATTAATCTTCCAACTTATA